>CM028232.1:22371704-23613891 GCA_016432845.1 Psidium guajava | reverse complement strand
TTAGGATTTTGTTTTCCTAATATTATGGTTTTGGAGCAAGGTAATCTTAGACCGTCCTTAGCCAATACTTCATAAGCTGCTATTTCGGGCGGATGCATATCCAAGTTAAGGTCGGCAATATAAATCAGAAAGGGCAAAGTGGGATCGGATTTGGACTTGGTGAGTGAGGTAAGAAAAAAAGTCATATTTGTAATCTTGCTACTTCTGCCTCGTTGATGCGCCATTGATGGGGAGTTATTGGGAAAAGTACCAAAAAAAAAATTCATAAACTTATTACAGTGGTACCCATTCGATCCTAAACCTTTCAATTATATCAATTTAGTCTTAAATAATTTGTACTCGTGCCAATTAAGTCCATACGATCAATTTTAGCAAGAAATCGTTAATATGAATGTCGGCCGTCCTGTCATCCTATGTGGCGTAACTGGCACTGACATGAAATTCTTTTTTTTTTAATTATTTTGGATTTTTTTTCTTTTCATTTTGGCCGGCAAGGGCCTTTGCGGCCTCACCATATTTGGGCAAGGGCCACCTCATCCGCGGCAAGTGAGGTTACGAAGGCCCTCACCCAAGGCCTTCATGGCCCCGCCAACCTTTGGCGAGGGCCAGCTCTAGACGTGGCGACCCTCGCCAAAGGCTGGCAAGGGCTTGCTAGCCCTTGCTCAATGGCCAGTGAGTGCCATCAACGACCTTGGCTTGTCAAAATGAAAAAAAAAAAAGGTAAGAAAAAATGATTAGAAGTTCACTTTAAGAAAAAAAAATTAAGAATATCTATGTCATAGTTAATCGTGCCATGCAGAGCAGCCGGCATCCGCATCAATGATTTTCTACTAAAATGGGGTGGATGGATTCAATTGCCACAAATGTAAAAGATTTAGGACTAGATTGGTCTTATTAAAAATTTTAAAACCGAATTGGCCCAATGAAATACATTTGTAACATTTTTTGTACTTTTCTTGAGATTATTAGGCCTGTGGAATTCTCGTGGGATGGGTGGAGAATAATGCATGAATTACATCCCACGACGTTAGCATTCAAGCCGTAAAAATCATGTGCAAAGATTTTGGAATAATTATCTGAAAGGTCATAAATCTATTATATGGTGGTCCATTCAAATATAAATTTTTCAATTTAGCTAATTTAGTCTTATACCTTTTGACGATCTTTCAATGTATACTTCCGAACAATTTTGACTAGAAATCATTAACATGCACATTTTCTGCAATTTTTTAAATTCTTTAATTTTTTTTTCCGATTCTTTCCTTCTTCTTTTTTCTTTTCCTATTTCCCTCGATGAAGGAAAGGGAAAAAAAAAGGAAAAAGATTAGGGAATTTAACAAATCATCCACATAGGCGCTAGACATGCCATGTATGACTAGGAATAATTGTGAGGATTAAACATGGTTTGGGTGATTGGACATAATAGAGGGCTTGGAGAAGCTGAGAGTGTATAAAAGACTCGAGCGTTGTTTTAATTGTCATTATATCACTTGATCTGTAGTGAAATCTCGTGTTGCTCTTACCATGAAGTGGGTCACATCTACCTAATAACATTTCACTTGATTAATTTCGTCAATCTTTTTATTTTTTGATCGCTTGTTTTTCGCAACATTCAGAATATGGACAAGCAAGTTATCACATTGTCGGTAGTGTGTAATACATAGAGCAAATTTACACTTTAATGTTTGAAATTCTTCGAGGATAATCCGTGCATTGATTGACTAAAGGCCATTAGAGATACTCGTAAAACTTTCTCTGTATCGTATTGAGAACGAAATATTTTTTTCTTGAGCGCTTACTGTTTGTAAATTCTTTTTCCTTCCAATTCCAGCAAACCGGCTGATACCACCTAATGACATGTCAGATTAACATACAAAAAAATAATTGTTAAAATATTTCTAGAGTTTGAGCCTATAATCAAAATCCAAATCAAATCGAACCATGTGGACTACCCAAAATCCAATTCAAGTTGGACGTCCGAAAGCATACGAGCGAAAGTCCAAATTCACTTGGAGAATTTCCTATTTATGTAATATTTGTTTCGAAAAGCACGAGTTTATGTGTATTTGTTTCACCCAAAAAGTGGAAACATTTTCAACAAAAAGGTTGACTTTGATTTTTCGCGGGAAGATGTTCTATGTTGACCTTGGACAGGCATGTAAGATTAACATAATACTATAATTGCGGTTACTGCTACACATCCTCCGAGGTATTTGCCGTGCTTTTCGTATTTCTTACGATCATTATCCGCAAAGGAGTTAAATATTTCAATGCTGCATTTGACCCTTTGAATTTTTAATCATGATAGCATTGAATCGGATAAAATATGAAATTGAATGATTTTGTTGTATCCCATTCACTGTTTGGTGAATCACAACAATAAAGTCGAATACTTCATATCTTATCTTATTCATTATTTGGTGTAAATAGCATATCATTGTAAATGAACCTGAACGTGCACAATTGTGGGATACTGAGAATTTGTTATGATTTACCGCTGAAGAAATCACAAATCTGCTGACAGAGATAACCTCCATGAATGGCTTATCAATGTATGATCTGCATTTTAAACAGAAAAAGAGTTCATTGTTACATTCTAGAGTGACATGCTAGACTATGACAAAAAAAAAAAAAGTAAACTCAGTACAACAACATTGATGAGGCAAATCAGTTAGTGTGTGACCAATATAAAAGAGAAAAAAAAATATGATTATTCAACTTTGCAATTCCAGAAAATATATTACTTTGACTCTCTCCACACTTACATGAAACTTCAATACGAACCGCAAATTTACAAAAAAGAAGGAGCTTCAACTATCACAGACTTTTAATGTGAATCAGAGAGTTATCGAGGAGAATGAGCTTCGACTCTCTCGTCATTTTTGTGGAGCTTTGACGTGAATAAAGAACTACGAAGGAATTGTGAAGCTTCAACATTAAATAGAAACACGAAGGAGAAGGGGACAGTGAGAATTATAAACAACCGTTTCAAGTTTGAATTTGTTTATTTAAAATTGGGCTACTTCTACTTCATTTTTATTCAATTATTTTTCCTCTCTTTTTTATTGCCTTCCATCATTCCTTGACAAAAATTTTATTTGATAATAAACTATGTCTATCGAAAATATGTAATGAGATTGCTGGTCAGGGAGAAGACAGGAATCAGTGAATTCAATTTGGGGTTTCTAATTTTTAGGGTTTTGTCCATTTTATTTCAATTGGTCAGCACAAACATTATCTTTATATGGGTAAAATTATAAAATTCTAAATAAATTACCCCTGCTCTTGCTCTCGGAAAAAAGTTGGTCGGTGATGATTTGGTCGACTGCCGAGTTAAGGCTCTTATTTCAAACTAATTTGGTCACTTTAAATTCTTATTTGATACAATGTCAATTCTAGGCCTCTTTTATAAAAATAAAAAAAAATAGCTCCACTTCAGTGATTGATAAGGACATGTAAGACAGCCAACTTACCTTGAGTGAGGATTTTGCCCTTCAACTTTATATGTGATGTTGACCATTGACTTTGACTTTCCTTGTTAGATTAATCGTGAATAGGATGAAGATGAGATACCTAGAGCCTTATATGTGACATTGACCATTGACTTTGACATTTCTTGTTAAGATTAATGATGAATATGATGACGAAGGTAATAGAGTAGGAACTGCCTTGGTTCCCACTTATGTTGTTGAATAGAGCCTCTATCCAACGACATAATATTCATTGTGACATCAATATCCCGAACCTTTTTCGTGTCACCAGCATATGCTCATTGTGGCACCGATACCACGAAATCTTGTCATACCCCGACAAGTGACTTAAAAAGATGGGTATTAATGTCACGTTGCGTGCGCTCATTTAAGCTTTTTGTGATAGACGAACGATATTCTTGTTCATATTGGGACAGGCTTGTGAGTTTAACGTCCCAAAAACATGTTTGGAGTTTTTGTTGTATTTTCCGTCGGATAAAAGATATTGGGTTTTTTTTTTTTATCAAAGGTCATCATAACACTCTAGCAGAGAAAAGTCTAATAAAAATTTTCTAGTGTGGTTTATGGACTAACATGGTAAACTAGGATGTATAAGCTTATAGATAATTAAAGCATAAACATTACGCCAACAAAGAAATATGCTATTGTGTTCAGTATTTACAAGGGATTTTGGGGCCCCAAGGACACTCGGCCAAATGCAAATGATGCTTGGCAATTTTTTCGGGACAGTATTTACAAGGCCGCCTTAGCCGTTGGCTGGTGGTTGGCGAACTGCTGGCGAGCTACCGCCAACCTCGCATGAGGTCAGGCGATCCGGCGTTGCCTAAGTCGCGCAAACTGAGGCAATATAGTCGCCTCGGGTCATGCAAGGCCAGGAAGACGATCACTGGGTTCACGTGATCTTATTGCCTGAGGTTGCATGACCACATATGAGGCTGGTGGCGGCAAATTAGCCTTGCCAAAGTCCCGCTGGCCGCACTTCAATCGCAAGTTTTGAATTTTTTTTTTTTTTTGGAGTTTTGCAAAGGTGATTTTTCCAAATACTATTTTAACTAAAGGCGTATCCCAATGTATTTTCAAACTGCACTTTATCAAATACTATTTACATTTCAGAAAACCCCTTGAGCCCAAAAACCTTTTATATTTTCCCAAAGACATTTCACCAAAACCTAACTAGACGGGCCAATAGTGTCGACGATTCTCAATACAAGCTGATTGCAATTTGCTCAATACAAACTTGGATTTGATATAAAAAAAAAAATTGGCCCGTTTAACATAAAGCTAATTGATAAACGGAAAATGTTTTCTAGGAACCGGAAATAACAAGACTAGATTGAGGGAAATGATTTCCCCTTTTTTCCTAAACCACCAAACAATTGAAAACTAAACATTTCCTTTTGAAATGATGTTTATGCAAAATATTTTCTTTTATCATGAAATTTCAATGGAACAAACGTGCCCTAGGCTCCATTTCTTTTGGAAAAATATGACATTTTTTGGAAAATACTTTTCAAGAAGTCACTTTCCAGAAAAATGACAATATTTTTCTGTGTTCGATTGAGAACTAAAAAATAACTAGAAAATACTTTTTGTTTGGTAAGAAAAATCTCATTTGATTTTCTGCGTCGTCAGTTGACAAGAAATTGATGATAGAGACACGACCGTCCGATGTAGCATAGTCGGCGCTAACATAGACAATTTTTAAATTTTTTAAAGAAATTTCTATGCTTTTAATTTCTTTAGTATTTTTTTTTATTTTCTTTCCTTTTCTTTTTCCTTATTCCTTCTTCCTCTACCGCGACTGACCAACACCAACCATAGGTTGGGCGAGCGTAGAGCACCGGGGAGCTCAGCTCGCCGGCTTCCGTTTGAAGCCAATTGCTTGTCATGGGTGAGGCCTAGCAATTGGCGGAGGTAGAAAGAAAAAGAAAAAGAAAGGGAAGAGAAAAGAAAAAGAAAAATTGGTCGGGATGGATCCGAGCACAGGTGTTGATGATTTGGGGCACTGCCTTAATATTACTGTGCCTGGAGTTTCGAGCACAGGCACCGATGTCTTGAGACCAGCCTCGATGGACCCAGTCGCTCGATCTCGAGTGCAACCTACATGGACCTAGGTTGGGGTGTCGAAGTCCTGAGCCCAATTTTGATGGACTTGAGTGCTAGGGATCCAGCTCCATTGCCAAGGGTCGAAGAATAAATGTCGGGGTTCTCATGTCCAAACGTAAAATTTCTAGTCCAAGCTCGGAAAATGATCTCCGAAATTTTGAAAGAGGAAATCATTATCCTACATTTAAGTTTTGGTAGGAAAAAATTTTCCATTAACTTATTTTCCTAAGCGATCCAAACGCCGGAAGATGAGGCAAAAGTTTTCCTTAAAATGTTTTCCATGAAATGAATGGAGCATAAAATGCATGACCCTTCAATAAAAGATCAAGATGAGATCCTCACCTTTTTTTTTTCATATAAAGGGACCAATATGGATTTTTCCACAATTCATATAGCTAGTTTATTAGGGCACGAATGATGACCATTCTGTTTTTGGAATCAATTTATGGCCAAAACTATATTACCCTATTTCTAGTTTCTAAACGAACTAAGTGGATAAACGTGTTCAATAACTACTTAAAATTTCTATTCATGAAATAAAAATTCATTTGACAACAGTATAAAATTTCTAGGGTTCTCGATAGACTTTCAGCCGTCGACCGGCTGATCGATGGCCAACGGTCGATGAATGATGGAAGGGAGACCCGCGAAATGGAGGGTCGACGAACAAGGAAATGGCGATCAACAGACTGGCTTCCAACGATCGACAGAACTACAAATGGCGGCCCACGGACAGAGGGCTAGCGACCAGTGGACAGTGGGCCAGCAATTGACAAACAACGAACAATGATGAACGAAACAACGGGCAAGGGAATAAAGGTTGACGAACTGGCTACCAGCGGACCACGGACACGAGAAAGAGGGAGTGAAAAATGAGAAGAGTTCTTATTTCTCATTTTTGTTCTTTTTTTTCAGAAATATAAATCTGAAAATTTTAACTTCTCATTTAGTTCCAAACTTATTTCCGGAACAAAATTTTGTTTCATAAATAGAAAAATGAAATCATGTTACCAAACGGATTTTTATTCCAAATCTGTTCTTGAAACGGGTTTGGAATAAAAATAGAAAAACAGAATGATTACCCGTAGAAGCTATTTGTGAGATAGTTACTTCAACCGTCATTTAGAGAGTTCTCCCTCTAGATCTCAAGGTGCGAGTGACTAGACCAAGATCCCAACAAATGTTTCTATACGACATTGTTCTTTGGAAAGGATGACATCGTAACACATGACCATTCACACCTAGTACCGCAAATCGATAGAATTTTACTATATTATTGTCCCGTACGAGAACTAGATGAATTCACGAAAGCCAGAAAGTTGGCAACAGGGAATTTACAGTTTCAGGAACAGAGACACTACATGCGATCTAAGACCATCCACGTCCTTAAGACCGTACATGTTAACCAAAATGTTAACAGATGAGCCAACGGAGATTCAGTCCTCAGAAAACTGACCGAACCATAGGTCCACGGGTGAGGAGTCTTGCTGTATCCGACCAATGATGTAGAGTCCAAGTAACAATGAAACATCTGAGGTCGATGAAGCACAGTGATCAACTTCTTTGGCTTCAACAGAAATTGGGGGACACTCTTTCCTCTCGATATATCGGCTCACCTTCTTAGTGGCATATAGATATTCAAGGGCAAACATCAATACACAAAGTAGCAGTTTACTTCAGCAGAGAGTAGGGCATATCAGCTAAAGCCAGGGGTTCCTAGAAAACAGACGTTAGACCTGAACCGATCCAAGTAAAGCATAATCTCTCAGTTTGAGACTCGCCATGGTCGCTTGTCTTTTCCAGAGGAAGA
This sequence comes from Psidium guajava, assembly GCA_016432845.1. Classification (NCBI taxonomy): domain Eukaryota; kingdom Viridiplantae; phylum Streptophyta; class Magnoliopsida; order Myrtales; family Myrtaceae; genus Psidium; species Psidium guajava. The sequence goes on along the minus strand of CM028232.1, from coordinate 23,606,484 downwards.
AAAGAGTAATGAGTGTAAACCTAAATGTTATTTAGCAGAATTGGCATTGAGAAAATAAAATAGTACTTTGGCATCCCACAAAATGTCTAAATTAGGAAAATGTGCCTTAGCAAGAGAAAACGAGTAATGCAAGAGTTGAGGGCTACCAGGACAAAAAGGGGGACAACTTCCAAAAGAAACCGCGCAGAAGGAATTCTTTGTATAATCTAACAACCAAAACTGGTACTATCCATTTCAAAAAAAAAAAAAAAACTGGTACTATCCATCCAACTATAAGTCAATGCCTAGATTAAATACAACGTCAAAACTGAAAGCTAGACCTGACAACGAACGCATATCCAAGAGATCTCTGTCGACTACTGAATTAACAATCCTTCAGAACCAGTGATGAAGCCCTCTTCAATGAATCAGCAGCTTTTATGAGATCGGACTCTGTATGGGCAGCCGAAACGAACAATCTTATCCCGACTGGCAGACGACACTTGTCAAGTGTTGATCTTTTCGACACCACCACAAGCAAAGAATCTTTGTTCAACACCTGCAAACACAAGAGCCATTGACAAAAAACATATTGGTAGAGAAGTAACTCACCGTGCTTAATCTAAATAAAGCAGTAGATTCTTTACTTACACGATCAGCAATATCTTCAAGGAGCAGTTGGTCATTCTTCAAAGAACCTGTCGACCTTTCCAATCTAAGGAAAACAAAGGGTGATTCAGGACTGCTTGCTATTGAGAGTCCAGGTATGCCCGATAGTTCTGCAATAGGAAAGTAGACTCAGAACCTGACTGCAGTACAGATATACACTTTCTTCTGCATAAGAGGCAAATGTAGACATGTTGACAAGGAAAATGAAAAGTGATTAACGCTCCCTTGCTTCGCGGAAAATAAATAATTTAGATAACATTTTTTGAAAAATGATTGCTTGTATTGCTTGAAATAATTAGTCAACAAAAAATGTTTTTAGTATCAGCACCAATTTATGTCTAGACATTTTTTCGTAGACAATGAAAATATTCTTCATTTACTTATTTTCATAAGCGATATAAGAGAACATTTTTCAAAAGATATTTTCAAATCATTCAGTTTCCGTGAAACAAATGGATCCTAAGAATATCAGGAATCCCTGAATCCCCAAGGACATGCAGGCAGAAGTTACTGAGAAGCCATTTAAGCATTTGGCTTTCCACAGAAATAAACCTAGAGCACGACTTATCACCAGTAACATAATTCCTATGCTGCTTCCGCAGGTGCAGTCTTTAGTGTTGATAAGGCTAACCCAAACTCATTGAATTAGAAAACTGACGCAGGAAAAGAGGAGTAACAAAATAATCAAGCTGAATTTTCTCGATCAGATAAAACATATTTTATGAAAGGAATAAATATTATGAATCCAAAACACCAGTCATGTCAAAAGTCCTGATAACCAACTAGCTTATTGGGCCCTCATGGACGGATGGATCACAAAAGATACCAAGTATTGCCAGCATTCTCAACAACTAATGGTAAAACAGCAACAGCAAGGTAAGAACCAACCTTTCAACAGCAGAGTGACATTAGCCTTCAGTTTTGTCAAAAGGCCAGGGTTTTCCTCCAGGACATCTATAGCAGTAATTGCAGCACTCGCAAGATATGGAGGCAAAGAAGCAGAGAATACATATCCTGAGCTGCTCAATCGCTGGGAAAATGTGCAAGAACCCAGGCATTAATATTTTCAAAGTCAAAAGAAATTTAGCATTACACCCACTGAAACATGCATGGCCGCTTAAAGATTCTCCTTTTGCCTTCTTGTCAATTACTTAAAGGAACAATTCTAAATCTATGAAATGGTTGTAAAATTGATTAAGAAAAAGTCGTCATTCATGGTCAACATGTTCCATACTTGGTGATCAATGACTCTAGCATTTCCAGTGCAGAATCCACCCTCCGTTGCTAAAGCGTGTCCCATAGCGGCAGTTATGATATCTATCTTCTCGACCTGCAGAAAGAAACTGTGAATACATGTAACATTCCAATCCAATCAAGATCAAAATAATCCTCTGTAACTTACTGGGACACCACAGTACTCTGTGAGACCTCTTCCAGAACGTCCAAGCACACCAAAAGAGTTGCTCTCATCCAATAATACGCGGAAACGATATTTCTCCTTCAGTCTTACTATCTCATCCAAGGGAGCTATTTGACCAGAATTCTAAAAAACATAAGAATGCATGTTACTTCAAAAATGCACAAGTATCAGAAAAAATTGGTATGGAGATCATTAAAGAGTATAATCCAGACAGCAGTAACCAGGATAAAAGAAGCAGCTTCTTAACCAATCACACTGCAAACAAAACTCTGTTGTCTCAAAATACTAGATTAGCGAGAAGAGCCTAAACAAGATTTTGTAACATTTGCATGTTGCTTTAGCCTAGTCATGACCTATGAAAGAAGGATATAGATGTGCATTGCATTTCCCTAGACGAATGTGAAGATAAAGTTTTCATTACTGCAATCGATTTCAGAATGCAAAGGGAGAACCCCAATCTACCATACAGAGTCACAGACTCAGCCCTTCAAAACAATGTGCGATAGAAAGAATGAGGTGCTGATTCCGATACTCAATACTAGCATGTGCTATGCAACTGTCTAAATCAAGCCGAATAAGAATACATGACTAAACAAAGAAGCATTCTAGCTCCAAGAACTTCACCGAAATCTATGACAAACAGTCTTCTTTCACATCCTTGAAATTAGTATGAGACGGGAAAATGCTCTCCCTGAAGCTCGCACTATATTTCCATTAAAATGTGAGTCTAATCTCTTCAGGACTTGCAATTTTCTTCCATTCTTTTACCTTGCAGGAATGAACAACAAAGCTAGGAGGTTCCTTACCCAAAAAAAAAACAACAAAGCTAGGAGGACTTTACCAAAAAAAAAAAAAAAAAACAACAACAACAACAAAGCTAGGAAATTACAGTTGGATGCAAATGCATAGTGCAGTGCCAAGATGTGAAAAATGAACATGCATGGTAAATCATAAAAGTTTTATTAGGATCTATCTCAGGCAAAAGAATGCAGGACAAAGTGCCACTTTATTTTGTCTATGTTCCTCTCAATTCTTTGTCCCATCTTATGGCAGGCAGTTAATTTATGCTGAAGTCAACCAATGAAGGCATAAATGCATACACCAAACATCATGTATTGTTTCTAGGAATTGTAGTATGTGAAATAATACAGCTTCAATAATGGCAGGAAGCTCTCCAAATTTCCATTGATTAATTCAAGTAGGTTAAGGGGAATGCAATCTAAACTCCAAAGTTGAGGAGAAAAGCAAGAAAACTACACCTGATAGATGGCTTCAACCACAATGTACCGACGCAACCTCTTAGCCCGTTTATTCTCAGCTGTAATTCTCTCCAGCGTATTTTCAAGAGAACCCATGTCATTGTGCTTGAAATATACAATAGTTCCTTTAGAGAGCTGCAAGCCATTCTGTATACCCCAATGGACTCCCTCATCCCTGGAAAGGTGAAAGTAATCAACCTTGTGAACAAGCTAATCCTAAAAGAAGCAGTACATTGTGGAGTAAACAGACTACTGGCTCTTTAAAAAATCTAAATTGATACATAAATCTCACTCTATTTATGAAGGATTGACAGATGCAGAAACACATAAAACCCTAAATCAGAATAAGACGTGATGGTTTAAGGTGATGCTCCACAAAACAAGCGGAAAAATGAAATGAAAAGTGATGGGGAAGAGACCAAAAGCAGTAAACTTCTTACAAATAAAGAAGTCCAAATAACCAAGATCCTCATGGATGTGGTTAATTACTGAAATACTTACGCAACTATAATGTCCCCCTTCTTACAAAATGCTGGAATTGCACTGAACATGGTAGAAAGGCCATATGAATAAAGGATTGAATCATAAGTCCCCAGAAACTTGGCTATTCTGGTCTCACAATCGAGGTGGACATCTGAAATGGAGGGAAGAGAATAAAAGCTCTACCGAGAGCTTATTAAATCGGGAAAGAAGCGTTTATTTAATTAAGAACGTTAGATTTGCGCTATAGATTAAAGCCAGCTTCTATGATCACTTTTAGTTGCTTACCAATAGTCCCATAGAACCCACGAGGACCACAAGAACCAACGCCATATTTTTCCAGTGCTGATGTACATGACTCCTGCAATAAGACAAAGCAGTAAGTTCTGCATCCAGGTAAAGCCATTCTCTTGGTGATAGATTTACAGGAATGCTCTTTCTTACAAGTAACTTCTCATTTCCAATCAATCCAAGATAATTTGCAGAAGCAAAATTGACGACTTCCTTGCCATTGACGATAGCATGTGGCCCTGCAGCACTGCATGATGCCAAATGATGAGTAGATGAATCTAAACGAAAAAGTGAATATTCACAAGAACAGTACATTTTGATTCAGTTGGATATGTGAATAAAGAAGATCTAAGTGAAGCACAATGATTCTGGCAAAGTGAGAACCAAGAGAAGAAACATCTCTATTATTGATTAAAAAAAAAACAATTGCAGCTTAAACTTAATTATTTATTAAAAAATTTAAGTGAAACGTCTATCAATCTCCACTTTTTGAATTTGAATTCAAGACAAATTGTTAGATATCCCATGAATCACGCCTCTTGCATGTTTGAAAATAATTTGAATCCATAGGCTCAAATGTATATATCATATAATTCTTTACTAAGTTGAAAATTGTCATCGCTATTTTGCTTTACGCGTAAATAGCGTGCTCTTTTTTCTAGTGAACTAGAAAATAGGCATCTATTTGTTAAGGAGATTCGGAAAACACTGTCTGGTTATATAATTTTTACCCAGAATAATGAGTTAAATAAAAAACGAAGAAAAGCATAGCTTGCAAAAATCGAATGGTGCTGAGAGATGTTTTTACCTTTCTAAAACAGGGGGTTGGTAAGTCATCTCTTCTGTTATTGGAGGAATAAGGGATTCTGGAACCCATTCATCACATAGCTCATCTATTTCCTGCGGACACCACACACACATCTCAGAATACAATAACCATTCAAGCACCATCAAAACCTAATGGAGGCAGTCTATTGATGCATTTAGAAAAGGACCGTCAATGCCAATCACAGCAAGATTGACATCTAAGTTTGAAGCATAAGCTTCCTTCTGGACTCTGGCCAAATTTTCAGTTATCAACAGAAGGCATATGGAAATGGTTCATCGTAGTAAAGCAAAGTAAACAATAACAAAATTCAGCAGATAGAGGATCCAGAGTAAATGCTATCTGATAAGGGGGACCTATTTTGGCAAAGAATTATACCAACGATTTGAATTATTATACTCCTTATAAGGAATAAAGAAAGCTCCAATAGAAAACCGCTCTACTTCTCGTATCATCTTAATTAATATGACACACACTCAATAAAGAGCATGGGCAAGCAAGCAATCAAGCTCCACCACCAGCTTTTATCATATCATGCATTTTAATTTCACATTTATAGGTCAGAGGCGAGTATAACATGATTTATGTGAAAAAGCAAACATCAATAACTAATATTCAAATCAAACAAGAGGAAGTAATTGAGTACGGCAGTCAAATCAGCATAAAGAGCAAACACATGCAGGCATACAATTTAGTTCGTTGAGACTATTCAACAGAAGTGTAAGACTAACGTTCTCAGTCAAGGGCCTCTTCGGGGGTTTATAACTCTTCTGAGAAAGTAGGTAGACAATCACCAGCAGCAGCAGAACATCCACAAATATATGACCTTTTTCAAAGAAGAGGATAAATCAGCCAATATAAACTCAAATGAAGGGGGGGAAAAGGGGTCATCAGATACAGAAATGACGAGAATATCCCAATAGTACTACCGCCTATAGACGTTCCGAAAATCACAGCTCGAACGGAAGGAGCATCTAAAACCTTCAATCCCCAATCCAAAGCAGGATTCACCAAATTTGAAAGTACAAATTCCATTTGCACTGAGTCAATCTTCAATCGGAGATGAAATCACAAGTCCCGCGCCACGAACTCCTGCATTTCACAATGAAGTCAATCATCCACATCCGTCTACGACTTCCCATCAAAGCAGTTCAGATTAAACCACCTAAAAAGGAGAACATTAACATGGAGAAAAGCAGCCGTATTCGAAAGTTCAAAGAAAACAATTCAAAAGACCCGATTACGCAACAACAGACGAGTTCAAAATTCCACGCGAACCCATGTCCAGAAACACTCAAAAGCATGATTCAATCCATTTCTCTTTTGCTACAACCCGCTTAGCGGAATAAAACGAGCTTCTCTCTCAGATTCAAATGAAACCAGGTTCAGACCATTAGAATCCACCGCAGACCCATCAATCCAGTCAAATTTCGATCTACATAACATTCGATCAGCAAACAGAGCACCCGATTTTCGTACCCAAAAGCATGAAACTGCGAACAGAAAGAGGGGGAATCATGGGCAACGAGAGAGAAAGAGAAATCAGAAGAGAAACAGAACCGAATCGCACCAAACGAACATCAATGGCCGCGAGGCGTGGAGCTGCCAGATTGCATCTCAAGACTCGAAACCGCGAGGAGCGACCTTGATTTCTGCACCGGCATCACCAGCTTTACAGATTGAGAAGACGAAGATTCAATTTTGCTTCCGCTGAGGTCTGACGAAGGGATTGAATGGAAAGATTGGCAGGCTATGACTTTTCGAATTGAGTTGTGGAATTTTCGCTCTCAAGCCGCAAGGAGACTTTTCTTCAATCTAAATATAATCATCTAAATATACCATTATTTTTGCATGTAAAATGAAATTGACTATTTATAATATTCGCAATTTTGCATGGTAGAGAAATATATTTTAAAGTACCTAAATATCTCATTATTCACAATCCATAAACAGTAAAATTAACTCGGTGTGCTGACCTAAGTAAGTTCTTAACCTCATCTAATGCCACAATCGAACCTTGGGATCCCACGGACATAAGATAAAAAGAGGGTATTCTCCTCGAGAAGGAAGAGGAAAAAAAAAAGTTAACAATTGGGATGCGGGGTGTGTGGATATCGGCACGTTAAGATAAAGAACGCATCCAGGCAGCCCGTCGGGTTACCGAACAGGCACTTATAAAACTATGGGAGTGAATTTATCAAAATAGAAATTCCCAAATAAAAAAAATAATTAAACTAATACGAAGCATTGGTATGAATATTGAATATATTACAAAAAATTTGCTTTTGCGTAATAACTGCATTAATCTGATGAGTGAGGAAAAATGAATTCTTTTATGTTTCCCCAAACAAACTAGATGAGAAACTATTGCAAGCACGCGTGCATAATATACATATATGTATGTGTGCGCGCACGCACTTTTTTAGTGCACCTTAGTGTAAATTTTCATTCGTAAAAAGAATCTTTTCTTCCTAGAGGAGTAATCTAATGAAAACACTCATCATTCCAAAAAAAACTTTCTACTTTAATGTATGTCACAATTATATAAAAAAAATTCTCATTAAAAATCCCAAACTTTTACTTATGTCCCAATTCTACCGGCCTAATACTGAGAAAAACCTCCAACTTTAACTTTTGTTCCAATTTTACCGACTTAATACCCAAAAAAAAAGTCTATAACTTTAGCATTTATCCCAATTATATCCAAAATTAAACCCCCAAACTTTTACTTTTGCCCCAATTATCCACCATTAGCATTCCGTTCATAATCACCGTTAATTAATCCTCGTGGCATTTTCACATTGTTAAAGAATTACACTTCAGCAAAGCTAACATGAAAAAATTCAACAACTTTTCTTCCGTTGTCTGCTTCCCCTGTACATTGCCGAGAGATACAAAGCCATGCAAGATGGTGCGTTTCGAATTCTCCCCAGCGCTTAATAGCCCAAAGAATAGCTAGATGCGGAGATTTAATTATCTAGACATATTTAAACGAATGATCTCAAATCTCGTCGTTCTTAAAGCATGTTGTTTTTGAATTTCAAAGATTTATTGGTAAGTTCGGCAAGAAAATTCGAATCGCATAAGATTAACTAATAGTGATCATAGATGAAAAGATGGTGGTGGTAGAATTGGGCCAAAAATAAAAGTTTGAGATTTTTTATGAGATAAATTTTTTTTATATAATTGTAATAAATGCTAAAGTTGAGGGTTTTTTAGATATCAAACCGATTGAATTTGGACAAAAGAAAAAGTTATAGGTTTTTCATGAGATAAAAAAAGTTTTGGATATAATTAAAATAGAGACCAAAGTTGGGAGTTTTTTTATGAGATAAAAAAAAAGTTTTGGATATAAATGGAATGGAGGCTAAAGTTGAAGTTTTTTGGGGTATTGGGCCATTTGAACATTGATATCTAAATCTATCATAAAACCTATTATGCATTTTATATAAACCTGAAGAAAAGTGACTCTATTGTATAAAGCATAGTAGGAAATAAATCTTTTCTAATACGGTGTCATTACAAAAATGGTCATTGATATTTGCTCAATATATAATGTCGTCCTTAAAATTTTGATTTATTCTATATAATCCCTGAAATTCGGCAAACATCCAATCTAGTCCCTTGATTATCATATTCTTAGATTTAATCTAGTCGATGAATTATCTAATTCAAGGACTAAATTGAAGATGTACTAAAATTTTAGGGCTATATTAAGCAAATTAAAAATTTGTGGATCACATTACATATTACGCTAAAGTTTAGGAACCGTGTTGAATAAATTAAAAGTTCAAAAAACTACATGCAGATTGGACCAAAGCTCAATGACCATTCGTATCATTCCCTTCTAATTTCACACATATTAATCATAATTGTTGAAAGATCATGCATCTTTTCGTGGATTCGGGAAAATTATGAAAAAAAATCCTAAATATATTGCAATCGCGGCAATTCCGTCTAAACCTTTTAATTTAACCAATTTAAACTTTTTGACAATTTATTAATTTAGTCTATTCGATCAATTTTGCCCGAAAAATATAAACTTGAACAATAGCCGTCTTACGTGATGCCACCAACATTGACGTGAAAAAATTTGGTAATTTTATTTTATTATTTGTTATTTTCTCTTTTTTTCTTTTTATTTACTATTTTTTTCGTTGTGGCCAATGAGTTCGTTGGGCGGGTTGACCCTGACAGGGTTGGGCTAGCAAGGCTTGAGCCCTTGCCAAATCTAGTGAGGGCAGCTCTCTCTAGAGGTTGCAAGTCAAACCTCATACCCTTCGACCTCACGGCCTTTTGCTGCCCTCGCCAGATATGATGAGGGTAAGATCCCTGCACCCTTAAGGCATGGTTGAGCCTCATCGACCACAATGATATAACATAAAATAAAATGATTAAAAATGATAAAAATGATTAAAAATTCATAAAACCTATTCACGTTAGCGATTTTTAATCAAAAAGTGGCTAGATGAATTGTATTAGCAACCTATTAAAAGGTTTAGGACTATATTTGTTCAATTAAAAATATTTATGCTGAATTGGCACAATTGTATTAAGCTTATGACTTTTTTGATAATTTTCTTATGGATTCCAAGACTTAAAATTATGGGTGAACGATTTCAAGTTCTAGTTTCACGCTCCGTACAAGTTTTACCTGAAAACTGGAACATATTCATCGGAACAAATTCCTCATTTTTTGGAACTTGAAACCTATTATGTGTACCTTGGAACCTACCTTATCATAGTTTCTAGGATCCACTCAGGTTCCACCTGTATTCTTAATTAAACAATTACAGTGTATCATCACCTTTAATGACTGTTATTTGCTGTTACAGTCCACCGATCACAACTCATATTATTTAGACACACGAATAAATATGTAACATTAATAAAATAAAAAATCTTCGTCATAAATATCGTAAAAAATAGAAACTTAGACTAGTAGTCCTATATTACACACTTATCATCCGACACCATAAAATACCGCAGGATCGCGTGAAGGCATATACTAAGAAAAACATAAAAACTTATTATATAGGATCTACCCGTCGAAATAAGTTTCCTAATTTTTTGAATATAGAACCTACCCTACATACTTTGAAACCTAAAACTAGACAGGTTTCCCACCGGTCCGATTTTATGTTCCATGTTCTATACTAAAACCATGCTCACCCTGCTTAAAATCGGTTGGAAAGCATCAAAATTCAAGTTCAATTTTATTTGAAAGTGGATTTTCGTTTCCAGGTAGGTGGAGTATCATCCACGCCATCTGGAGCGTAAACTTCCTCTGCAGCGTGATCCGTCCGGACTTGAAAATTTCACGCCATCTACTTTTTGTTTACCTTCCACATTTGGGTCCTTCCGAGTATATACACTTGTTTATAGAATTTTAATGAAGAAAGTTACATAGTAATCTCATAACCATATGATATGCACATCTACGAAAAATTAGGAAGGCAAAATATGGAGCACTGATGTAAATAACGAAAGGGGATCCGTGGTAATCATACACATTTATGAATAGATAACCAAATGTGGATCATAGTCCTTAACACGAAGATTAACCCATATGATTTTCCTAAAACGTGATTAGCTCGAGTAAGATATACCACCGGTCAAACTAAGATTGCCAAACGTGCTGTCTCATCAGGAAACTCCTATGCTCACATTATCATTTCTTATGTACCCGTCCATGTTAAATCATAAGCATTTAGTAATCTCAGCTAATTGCATGTAAGATCGGAGTCATCGATCCGATCTCGTTGGACAACAAATTCGGGCTGCCCTTATTTCATAGCGCGCTAAAGTTCGGATTTCCAACACTCGATAGAGATCGGCATTTTCGACCAACATCAAACGTATGCGACCTAGCCGTTCAATTTGAACAGTAATTCCCTCATTTGAAGAAAAAGAGAAGTAGATTTGCTTTTACATGTGTTGAGAATGAAGGGTTCGACATGCTAAGAACCACTGATTTGCTAGTACATGTAGAGAACCAAAAAGAGCAGCAAAAAGGGTGAGACCAGAGAGTTACAATGCCTAACAAAGCTACAACTTTGCATGTGGCTTAAAGCCTTTGCTGTTGCTGCACTACCAGAACAGAAGAACTAGTGTCGAGATCGTTGGAGGCCAGTAGGTCCCCTAAAATCCCGAGCTCTGGGAGCTCAGTCCATGCCGAGAGCCCCGCAGTCTGGGGGCATTCGAGCTCGTGTCGCCGCCCCACGATCATCAGATCGAACTGGTGTACCATGGACCTGACCAGCCTGGCCGTCGTCGGGCCGTCCTCCACTGTCTCCTTCCAGTACTCGACGTTCTTCCCCAAGAAGCCTTCCTTGAAGACCTTCAGCGCCTCCCCGTCGATCATCTTGTCCCAGCTGACGACGCACCCCTCCTCGTCGTCGACACCCAGGTGCACCACCGACAGGCAGAGCTCTGGGTCCCTGGCCATCCGCCTGGCAATGGCCAGGGCTTCCCGGTCGTCATTCCCTCCTAGGAAGAACACCCCCACGCGGAACGGCTCGTCCGAGGCAGTGCCGGCGGCAGCATTCGGACGTCCACCACGATCAATGAGTATGCCCACGGAGCAAGGCGCCCACTGGAGGACGCTGCAGTTGAGGCTGCGGATGTGGCTGTCCTCAGACACGACGGAGCCATCGATGGACGACCACCTCTTGTGGAAGGGGAGGAGGATAAGGACGGCAAGGTTGTCCAGGGCGGTTTGGCATATGTCCTCGTACATGAGCTTCGGAGGCGACACTGCGGTGAAGATGCTGGCCCGCACCGCCCCGGGGTTGCTACGTGCATAGTGGGCGAAGGCAAGGATGACTTGGTCTGAGTGGGACGTGCCGTCGGCGACCGTCTTTTGGAGCTGATGGGTGATAAAGACGGGCATCGCCCGTCCCACCAGCTTGATCAGGTGGAGCGCGTAGACCCCAACAGGGCCCTCTGGGGTCGGGTAAAAGGCATCGACGAGGTCTAGGACAGGGTTGATCTGATCAGCCCGGTGGATGCAGGCCAGGACTGGGAGCTCCGAATCGGGCTTCAGGTGAACGACATTGCGCTTCTGGTAGCCCGCATACTTCCTAGAGTTGTTGAATAGAAGCTTAACCAGGATCGGCATGAGGCTCGCCAAAGCAAGCACGGCCATCATGGCAAGCCCCATCCGGCCCTCATCGAGGACCTCCATCTCATGGACATACCGATATATGCCTAGCTCGACGACCCCCTTGCAGCACAGGATCAGGGCGAGGGCCAGCGAGTCCTTGACGGGCATCTCACAGATCAACGGGGGGACGAGGCATGCCGCGAACTTGGACACGAACACGAGGAAGAGAAGGATCAGCTCGAGCTTCATCTCTTTGAAAGAGCCCTTCAGCGCCATCAGGTCCACCTTGGCGGCAGTGACCGTCACGTAGATCGGGAGGAGGAGGCCAACGAAGAAGCAGTCCAGCTTGTTCACTATGGCGGACCCCAGCGGGGGTCCGTCGGGCACCACCAGCCCGAGACAGATGGCCCCGAACAGAACCGACTGGCCAAAGTACCTGGACGCGAGGGAGGACAGAAAGAGCATGGCCAGGACCGCACGGAGGTGGCTATCTCTCACAGGCCTGCCCTCAGGGGTCTGCCGGATCATCCAAAGCATTGCGGGCCGCACAACAAAGATGATCACCAAGAGGAAGCCCGCCGCCATGGCGACGTTCTTGAAAGCGTCCTCCTTTTTCATCCTCATGAGCATTGTAAGGAACAGAAGCACTAGGGCGATGAGGTTGCTCACAAGGGATGAGGACAACGCGAGGCGGCCCAGCTCGGAGTTCTGGATCTTGAGGTCGTTGAGGAGGCATGAGATCACGGGGAAGACGGTCATGGACTGGATTGCTGTCAGGAGCACGATCTCTTGAGCATCGAGCCTGTGGAAGTCAGCGAGGGCAAAGAGGGCCGCACCGCCTACCATTACCGGCACTAGGGCGTTCGCAACCCCAATTGCCCAGGACTTCTTCCCGACCTTCCATAGCATCCCCATGTCCGTCTTCACCCCGCTCAGGAACAAGAACATCGTGTACCCAAACAGCTCCACCGCGTCCAGGATCTCCTGCGCCTGCGAATCGTCGATCCCAAAGTTCGGAAACAGTAACTTCTTGATGTCCTTGTTCTTACCGATCCCCATAGTCCCGAGCACAATCCCCGCCTATTTTATTTCCGCCCCGAGACCGACCAAAGTTCCGAACTCGTCATTAGCATTATAAACAGCGAATTTCGCTCTTTTCATTACGGGAAAAAAAAAGGAAGGAAAAGGCACAGTCGAGCAGAGGATAAGCCGTACAAGGATCTGCGTGGCGAAGGGAGGGAGGCCGACACGCTTCAGTATGAAATGGAAGACTTGCGAGACGGCGAAGATGAGCACCATCTGGAGCTGCAGCTGGGGCATTGCGAACTGGAACACGCCGTGGTCCCAGTAACCCTTCACCTGTAGCCCCTGCGAATTGATCTTCGGGGGCAGCGTGATGCAATGCTCTTCTTCCGTCGACGTCGAGTTCATCTCGAACTTCCGCGCCCACTCTTTCCTCCCCGGACCGTGCGAAATCAAGTCCGTCTTGCTTCCCCTTCCTCAGACTCTCAATCCCTCTTCGACAAGCTTGCGTGGATGAAGGATTCGAGGGGGGATTCATGATCATGTGTTCCTCGTCGCTCTAGTATTAAGCGCCCTTGTCGTTGGAACAAGAAACCAGGAAACTCGGGCCTGCCTCTGTCGACAGAGGATCAAACAAGCGGCAAATGTTAGAGGGCCACATTCGTTTTGTTCCATCCAAGCGGTTAAGACAGTTAATGTTCTTTTGTTAGGATCGTCAAATGGGCCTAGAAAAGCCTTCAGACCAACGAAACCGTCCAGTAAAACATTAACAGAAAAGATCGAATTGAACCGATTAACAGAAGAACACTCGGTTCATAGCTTATACCAGAACCACAGAGAATTTCTGGATGTTAGGTTAAATTTATAATTTTGCGAGTAGTGACATGTTGACGTTGATCTACGATGATGGGTGCGCGAGTACAATGCGGGTGCGACTCGAGTTTGATCAATCTAGCCGGTCCGTTTCGCGAGCGACCCGGACATTTTACGTAATTGCGCAAAGGTTCTAAGATGCAAGGAAGATTTCGATCAGACTTGGCAGGGGACCAAAATGAAAATTCAGCTTGTAAATTCCATTTGTGGCTGGCCACTCTCCATGTTGCGTGAAAATATTGGTGGCTCAATTGCCGGGTCACCCGGTTCGCCTTCCTTCTTGGGAGTTTAGCCGGCCATTTGAGAGAGGACCTAAGGCTCCGTATTGTTCTACAACTAATGATTGATTTGAAAAATATTTTTATCACTTATATGAATGAATGAAATGAAAAATATTTTTCTAAAAGTAATCTCTTGCACCACTCGAAATAATTAGGTTAGAAGAATGTTTTTGTTATTCAACAAACGCACCCTAAGTGAGAGGAAAATGACACCCAAACTTCGCTCCTATTCTCCTATAGCTCCACATGAGTTCAACTGTCACAGATATCTTTCAAATCCAGCCATAATCGTAGATCTCATCAGAACACCAACTCCACCAGCACCTTTAGATATTTCAGAAGGATTATCGAGCACAACCTCCACATTCACAGAGATAAAGCAAAACCACCATTGCAACACCTATTAGGAGATCGAACACGTACCATGTTAAACTTGGTAATTACATAAATTGTTAGCTCTACGGGCTTTACTGCGCTACAAGCACCATTTGTGTCGATTATCCCACGAGTATCCGCTACCTCAGGAGTTTCTCGTTGCATCTTTACCATGAGTTGAACACCGTTCAAATTCGTATATATACTTCCACAACACTCCTAACCATAAAACACTGGAGACTCGTCAAATGTAACTTCTCTATTGATAACAGATGAATTTAATTCTGTGCACCATAATCAATATGCATAACCTACGAGCATGAACTTTCTTAGCCTCCCATCAAGCTTACCATAACATGGCAACCAATATTTAAAAAAAGAATATTGACAAAATTACCTTACCACGCTTATTTCACTCTCACAGTCATACGAAGACTGTTATGTTAATAAAACCCAATACCTATATATGCTGGGTGACACATATGCGTGATGCACCCATATACGTACATAGTTGTATACATAACATAGACAACATAAACAACAATATAGCATCTACTCAATAAGAACAATTCAATCTGCCCCGAGTCTTCAAGTTAATAAGGTAGTGATTGTCCTATGTCGTCCGAGATCAAATTTTCTTATCCAATTTCCTAAGGCACAAAGACTAGCTAGATAGGAATTGAAGGGAAAATTACCAAAAAAATCCTCAACCTATTACAATTGTACCAATTCAATCCTCAATATTTTTGTTTTGCTCATTGAGTCCTAAACCTTTTTATATTTGTACCAATTCAATTCATTCAGTCAATTTTAGCTAAAAATCACTGACGTGGCGTGGCCGGAGTAAACGTGGATAATTTTAAATAATATTTTAATATTTATTTTGAATTTTTTTGTTTGCTTTTAAATTTTTTCTTCACTTTTTCCTTTTCTATTTATTTTCTTTCTTTTCATTTTTTCTTCTCTTCATTCTTCCTCCAGCCGATTGCTGAGGTCTGGCGACCGGCCAAAGGCAAGGGTCGGTGAGGTTATCCTCGCCAGTGGCCGGTGAGGGGTGAGCTTCGCCAGAGGCGGGCAACGTCGACCTCCTCGGCCCTTGCGTCTAGCCTATCTGAGGCCCAATGACCAGCTAGAGGAAGAAGGAATGGAAGTGGGAAAAAAAAAAGCAAAAGAAAAGACAAAATGAGAAAAATAATCCAAAAAAAATAAAACATTATTAAAATTTGTCCGTGTCCACGCATCACGTCACAAATTTTAGGCCAGAATTGGCTGGATAGACCGAATTGACACAAATGCAAAAGAACTCAATTGACCAAAAAAAAAAATGTTGACGACTAAATCGGCGCAATTGTAATAGATTTAAGGCTCTCTCTTTTTCTTTTTTCTTTTTTATAATTCGCTTACGAATCGGGATTGGTATTCAAGAAGGCAACCGAAAGTGCCCCTCTTCCGATCGACCGGGCGAGCTCTTTAGAGATATGATCCTACACAAGGGACCATGCACAAGGGACGATCCGGGAATCCGGTGCCTTTAGATAAAGGCAAATCGATAACCTAAGTGCTGTAGGGAATGATGGTGTAGTGTGCTTTTGAAGACTAATCGCTCTTATCCCTCTGGATGTCGCATGGAGTGCGCGGGCTGGCTCGGTGTTATTCTAATGGCGTTCCCACGTCGCGTGAAATGCCACGCGAAACAGTCCCCAACAGCACGTCGGATGTTTCGTGCCGATCTGATAAAGCGATCTCGGACCAACGTTCCCCCTGTCCGGGACCAATGCAACTTGGAGATGCTTCGATCGAAAACGACGGTCGCCTTGTGTGGCGTCGCAAGGGTTTGCTTCCGCGCTCTTTTTCTGTTTGCGCGCGACGAAGATTGGATGCCGGAGAGTATCGAACGATCGAGAGAATGCGTATGCGGATGCGGATAATTGAATCGGGCAAAGGGCGGGTCGCGGAGCCGTAGATCGAAATGCAAAGTTTACGGAAAGGCAGGGAGTGAAGCGAGAGATTCGCGACGACACATCCCTACTTAGTGAACAAGTGGTTCTCGTGTTCCGAATTTGGGGTGACCTAGCAAGGTCCATTTTGGTTTTTTTGGAAAACTTATGTTGTCAAAACATTTTCTAGCATTTCGATGGCTTGAAAAAATGAGCCGGAAAGCCTATCTTTGAATTTAAGAAAATGGCTTTCTCCTTTAAAAAGACAAAAAAAAATCATTTTCCAAAAGTAAACTAGATCCTGGAGCATCGGGGTCCCCCGAGGCCGAGTCAAGAACCGTCGAAAGCTCGAGCCCAAAACCAGATCCTGGTGCGCCGAGCCCGTTCTCTAGGACCCCACACCCGTCCTTATGTCCCAAGCGCTCGTGCGCAATAGAGGTGAGCAAAAACAGCCATGATCCACCCAAATCAAACCGGAACGTATCCAATCGATTGATTCTAGATAGGACCAATAGGTACCAACCTAGTTCCTGGTTTTAATTTTTTTGAACTGGCAGGTAACAGTTCAGTTCGCAATTTCGGATGAGAACCAACCAACCGACCCAATCTAACCGATCTATTTATATAATATAAATATATATTCTTTTAACTAAAGCCATCTCCCTAAAAAGTCCAGAGTTTAGATCTATCTATTCATTAAAAAAAAAGTTCAGAACTAACTTATTGTCATGTGCAATATGTGTTGTACGTTATGGATAAATTTGAAAACCCGCAATAATTACTTGATCAATTGCCATTGCATTTCCCACGATGCTCGATTCTATTACTTACAATAATATTGCCACCTGCAAAGACATTGTCCTTAAATTTTTCATGTGATAAGAATTCTGAACGCAAATGTAGGAAATCTATTGCTAAAGTTTCAAGTTGAGCCCTCATCTTTCAATCGCTAGATGTTGGTTTCATTTTCTTTTTTTAATTGATATTGGTTGGTACTCAGTAAGACTGTAACCGAGATCCAACTGGGAACCAAACCGGACTGATGGTTTGGTTCTTGGGTGGATCCATGGACTGGGCGAGTGGTTCACGATTCGCATTTTGCAAAATCAGTCCCTAGCGGATGATTCTTGATTCTAAGGTGAAAATCATCCATCCATCCTAAAACTGATCACTCTTAATGCGCAAGTCTCTCACGCTTGGGACCACGGTACCAAGCCCAGATCCTCGACGCCCTCACCCAAGTCCCCCAGCATCTGTGCTTGGGACCGCGGTGCTTGGCAAGTACCCAGCTCTCGTGCCTCGATCGCCGATGCCGCTTCCTAGGTCTACCGGTCTCGAAATCTAGGGTTATACTAGAGACTTTTCCTCAAATGCATGTTTTGTTTTTTTTTCCCCTTATAACAAACGTGAAAAATGGCTTCCAATTACTTGCAAAATACAAAGGCAATAAACACATCACCGGCGTAGCAAAGTCGGCAATAAAATTTCTAAAAGAGTTGCGCAAAAATGTATTCTCGAATCTCTCATTTCTCCAGATATTAAATTCCCGACCCTGTGGGAAATGGATATCTGTATAAAAGGGAAATACTTTTCCTTTTTCTAAACCAAGTAGGGCTGCTTGTTTTTGGTCTTTCTTTTGAACAAAAAAGATTTTGATTGACTTTTTCGTCACAAGTAGTCGGCACATCCACGCCATATTTAGCCGTTGTTGTTCAACAAATCAAGGTTTAGTACTACCAAAAATTCCGAATCGGTACATCTGCGCCACATTTAACCCGACCTGATTTTCATGTCATGAAAAATTATAAATCGGGACACCCGTGCTACGTTTTACTCCAAATAAATTTCCGTGTCACAGAAAATCGCAGATTAATATATCCATGACAAATCTACTCTCTGCTAGCTTCCGTCCTATATCCCCGTCAAATTGCTGACGTGGAAACGCATGCGGCAAACAACTCAAACGACCAGCGTGTGATGCATGTGGATTCGACGGGTCAAATGGGTCTCCTAAATGATGTCGTTTTGGGGAAGCCATATCTATAGAAAATTAACCGAGATTCGGAAATCCGGTAAGATATGCTAATTTTTCATTAAGAGCTCTCTCATGTATCGAAAATTTGCTAAAATCTCTCTTTTCCCCCAATTTGGCCTTAATATTTAGATAAATTTGTCATAAGTGCATTAATACGGGGATAAATACCAGCAAAGGTGTAAGCATTGGGATTTTTTCACGATGCGAAAATTGATTCGGCATAAGCATGCGTATATGAATTTACAATTTTTCTTTTGTAGTATTAACTTTTAAATGGAACTTAACATATTATTCCATAAGGATTCCGCAGGCAAGCGTGCACCAAACATAGCTAGGTCGATACACACGTAATCGTGTTGTGGGTGTTCGACATATTACTCATACCCTCTATCATCCTGTTATGTTAATCGTTATTTCAACAATTGAATTTGTTAATAATAAGCGCGCTTAACAAGTGCTTTTAAGGTACTCTTTGTCATGATCCATCATAAAATTAACATCTAAATCTAACGATCTTAAGTTAAGAAACTGAGCTCGAGACAACGGCTGCCATATGAAATCACACGATTATAATTTATCTTTGAGTTTCGCGATCGACAACATCCGGGTCGGGCAAGCAACCTAAATACGAGATTATTTACCCATAATTATCCATGATACTCACTTAATGTCATGTATATGACCTATAAATACACTCCCATCCCTAAACTACTTTGAATCAAATCCATTGGATTCAACCCGGTGGATTCAACCAATGTCCACTTCAGGAACCAGCCGACATGAGTTCTAGTTTCAACGACTCGTTGACACACATTTCACTTTCATTTTATTCCCCTCGGAGTTGATGGAGGGATGTGTCGAATTTTGAATTGGAACTTTGAATCTATTCTCCTTTACCTTTCCTTTCCTTTCCTTTCCTTTCGGCCAAGATATCACGTAAGAATTGAAATAACCTCAAATTATTCCATGTGCCACCTTCCAAACCCTAGATTCGAACTTCATCTCCTCAGTCGGCAACCACAAATGAAGCTTCGTACGTGCTCGATTTTTTTTTTCTTATTTGCCATTAGGATATTCTTGCTTTTTACATCTTTCCAAAAAGCTGTGGAAATGCTCATGTTCATACATACATTTGGGCCAATGAGTTGTCACGTATATTGCTAGGAATCAAAATGGAAAAAGGCATTCAAAGGGAAAAAAGAAAAAAGGGTATAGACGAAATTCCATTTGACGATCACAATGAACACCGCGTTTTCCTTCATGCTCGATGGAGGAAATTTCCTCCAACTATGTCTGTGGACTTATGGGACACAAGCACGGACATCACTCATTTCTCACTTTAGTTAATTTTGCATTTAAATGGTGCACATAATTTCACCAATTAGAGATACGGCCGGGAGACATTTCCTCCAATTAAAGCCGGAGGAACATAATCATTTCTAAGGACCAAAAACCTCAAACTTGTATACCCGTGGTAAATTTACAATCTGTCAATTTTCGTTAAATTTTACCATCAAATTACTGAATTTGATGACCCGTGGCAATTGATAGATGTGCTAGTTTGAAATTTTTACCATCCGTTTATCACGAGTGTACCCATTTGAAGTTTTTCTTTCTATTGACTCGATTTAATGAAAATTAACGAAAGGTAAATTTTTCATGAGTGTATCAACATGAGATTTTTAGTGGTCGAAAAATTAGTTTCGAGTAAAATTTACCACAAACGTATTGATTTAGGATTTTTCGTGATAAAAAAAATTAGTTTATAGTGAATTTACGGTATGAGTATTAGCGTGAAATTTTTCGTGACATCGGTCCACTGGTTTGCACATGAAGAAATGCTTTTTAATTTTATATAAATATAAAGAAAAATTTGGGGGGGATGGATCAACGGTAAACGTCAATTTACTATTTACCAATAAAATAATTAGACAAACAAAAAAGAGAAAAGGTAGAGAAAGTGGGATTGGATCTGACCTAGACTAGACCAGGCCGTTGAAGAGATGGATGGTCACCATGACACGTGGTTTGCCAGCAATTCGTGAATCACGAGAAAGCAAGCAATTGGCTATTTAAGATTATGTTTCTTCTTCTTCTTCTTCTGTATAATTGGCAAATTAAATGCGAAACCCTATTGAAATACCAACTTATAATTGATTTTTTTCCATACATAGTTACGTATTGTTTGATGGTCCTTAATTTGACTCGATAATACACGATTAGGAGCATCCATTACAATTTTCAACATGTTCACAAAAAAAAAATTTTGACCCTTATTTATTTTTTCATACCTATCGCAAGATCTAATTTGTGTTGCGAAAGTATAATAAATTAACATGCTACATGAACTAACGGAGCTTACACCCATCTTAGAAGTAAAAGACTAACGTATTAATTGACATTATCAACGATTCTTATTGGTTTTCGTAGGTCTGGAAGGAACCAATGCTCGCGTTCCCGATACCGTTATGTGTATTCTCTCGACGGACAGTACAAATTAAAATTCGACCCAAAATGGATTGGGACACACGAGAATATGAGATGGGCAATTGGGAATAGGTCGAGGATGACGTGGTTTCTTGTGCTTCACAAGTATGTACCGTTTGAATATCGAATCGAATCACAGAATACGATTCGAAAATAAATTGATATCGACCGACTAGGGTTTCTTCTTCCATCGTCGCCCTGATTACTCCTAGACAATATTTTCGTATTTCCTCGTCACGGTTCTTCTGGCTTCTGTCGAGGGAAGTATTGCGGTAATCGATCGATTGTTCTATCCCTAGTCTGCTCCCTTGATCATTGCTCCGCCGTCTCGCCCCTCCTTCCAAACATTCTTGCCCGCCAGATCGAGGTTCGGAAATCCCGCGATGTAATGACTCTCTTCCACGGGTCTTGGACGGTTGGAGCCAGAAGAATATTTTTCTTTTTTTTTTCAAATTAATATTAGTTTTCCTTTTCCTTTTTTTTTTGGGGGAAAATTTGAATTTTCTTCTTTCTTTCTGGTGAGGCTTGACAGCTCACAAGTCCACGTCCCCACGTAAACGCCTCCCCCCGCAACATCCTTTAGATCCCCCAATCACAACGCGGTTGTGGCTTGCGCGTTTTATTCCCTACCCTCCCCCGCATGGGAAATTACGCAAACGCCCCCCCTCGATCCCCGAAATCTCCACGCCGCCCTCCGATCGAATCGATCCGTACTCTCTAAGCAAAAAAAATAAATAATAAAATAACAAAATAACAAAAATATATTCCCTCTCCCTTCTCCATATAACCACCCCACGCCGTCCTCCTTCACCGAACCAGTAGAGAGAGAGAGAGAGAGGGAGAGAGTGCGAGAGAGAGAAAGAGAGGAGCACCGTTTCTCTGTGCGAGCGTTGGAACCTCGAGGGGATTCGGAGGGGTTTTGAGGCGAAATGAGGGAAGAAGAAATGGCGGCGACGGGGACGGCGGCGGTGGCGAAGAAGAAGAGGAGAAGGAGGTGGTGGGGGCTGTGGTCGCTGAGGAGGGCGGCGAGGAGGGACCTGGCGGCGACGTGGTGGGCGAGGGCAAAGTTCCTTGGGAGCGCCTTCCGGTGGAGGAGGGTCAACATCCAGCTCTCCTTCTTCGACGACGTGGTGTTCAAGCTGATGTCCGTACTGGAGGCCATCGTCCTCGTCGCCACCCTCTGCTTCTTCTACCTCTTCTGCGGCTGCCACTTCTGACCCCCTTCTCGGTTGAAATCCTGTACTCATCTCCACCCACTTCGGTTTCGACTCTCTCTTCTCAGATCTCACTTTTTTTTTTTTTTGGTGGGAGGATGGTGTTCTTGTTGATAGTATGCGCATGTATTGCTCCTGTATCTCGAGCAGAACTTCCTATTTGCAGAGAGAAAGAGAGAGAGAGAGAGAGATGGTCGGCTATGGAGGATTTTGGAATCTGGTGTTGTGTTGATGAATAATGCGAGCTGCGGTGGTGGGTTGGGGTTGTGATCGCTGGGGAAAATGTAAATAGAAAGCTTCGAGAGCTTCAAATCGTCGACTCTTCCTCTCTGTCTCTCTGTCTCTGAATAGTTAAGTCACCTGCTGATCAATGACTACTGAGTTTTCTAATGATCACCTGCAGATTTTCATGGCAAGATGAGTTCGATTTCATTCACTTATGCGATTTTCGTGGTCGCCGGTCATGTTCAACTTCCAATTTCGATGACTCGCCCTAATTTGGGACGCGATGGCTAAATCGAAAATTGCTCGGGTGCACGGATTCGATTTTCAATTTTATAAAATCGGAACAAATTTTCTCTCTACCGAGTTTTTAATGGTCATGTGCAGATTTTCATGGCACGATGAGTTTGAATTCGTTGATTCATGTGATTTTTAAATCGCGAATCATGTTTAACTTTTAATAATATTTCGATTATTTGGCTTAATCCCTAAATTTCCATAAGCTGCTTTCGCTAATTACTGCACTTCTTAACAAGCGGCTGGAGGTTTTTAGCTACATAATCCGTAATTAATCGCAGGCATTAGGGAAAGTAATCACACCCTTGTCTGGGCCCGACCTCGTTGTCTTCGTAAGCGGTGACGGAGAGAATGCATTGACCGGCTTCCGTCGAGTTTGACCTATTTTTCTTTTTTTCCCGGACGAGGTCCAAATACAAGTTTGACTTTCGGACTTCCCGATGTTTCCAAAAGCGAGGGTCAATATTAAGCTCGGAAAGGACGCGAATGATGGGTTACGCGTCGCATCTGAGGAAGGATGATGCATGTGCGAGTAAAATAGATCGGTCGAATTGAAAGAGTGTGAATCGAATTGGACCAACGAGTTTGGTCCAATCCTAGAGGACATTGAAAATTAAGAATTGAAATTACCGATCAGATCTTCAACTCTAAAGAAAATCGAACCAACCCGGATCATATTCATTCCTAATCTCCATGTTTGTGTTGTTTTTGAATTTGTCTAATTTTTTTTCCCATTTATCATTTCATGCGATACTCATGCAGAAAAAAAAAAAGAGGTATAATTCGAATTTCGTCAAGTATAAAATGGTAATTTGGAGGTTAGTCATTTCTCCTCAAATTGGAAAATTCTAATCGTGATGTCCTTGTTCATTTGATCAGGTTTTTTTTTTATTTCAAAGAGAGAACTAGACGTGTGATCTACTATTTCGCTCGTTGTGTATGCAGAACATCGCCTTCAAAATGCCCATCACTATCTACGATTTTTATTTTAAAAGGAGAATGTCATGAAATGTCTCTTAAGCACTTGTTAAATCTGTATTACGTGTGCTTTTATAATTTTTGAAAATTTCTACTTAAAAGAGATGATTTTCTTAAAGTATGAAATTCCTTTCATTTTTTTAAGTGTCTCCTAAAAGTGTTGTCTTCACTATTAGTCGACTTCACTAGTGCCGCGGAGCATTTGTTAACAAAAGCCCAATTCAAATCTAAAGAAAACTGCGCCAAATTCGCATTTTGAAATCTTACAAAAATCCCACTTTTTGATTATCTTATTTCTTTCATTATCATCACATAACATGTCTATTGCTAAAGCACTTCAATTTTTTTTTTCTCCTACTCGAAAAAGTGCTCGAATGTCGGAGGCATCGATCAAGACGTTAATTGAATCCATAAATCGCATATAACATCGAAGGCCCGGATCGGATTTCTATTTCGCGCGGTTCCATGGCGCATCGAATGTCGGATTCTCAAATTGTAATCGATTTTGACGTTTTACGATTTTTATCTCAATTCTCGTATAAAATGTCATAAATACACATAAAAAATAATAATAATAAGAGAGAAGGAGCTAGAGACTCTATGATCAAGGGACAGATATCTATCTATTTTTATTAGA
Organism: Psidium guajava; assembly: GCA_016432845.1. Lineage (NCBI taxonomy): Eukaryota > Viridiplantae > Streptophyta > Magnoliopsida > Myrtales > Myrtaceae > Psidium > Psidium guajava. The sequence goes on along the minus strand of CM028232.1, from coordinate 23,582,096 downwards.
TGGTCGTGGACCCTCGAAATCATATATGGTGCAGGCTGATTGCAATTTTGTAGTCAACGGGACCAAAAATCGATGTGATTGTTTATGTTGTGACCTCGTTATTCCGTAGGCCTAATAAATAAAATATAGGGAGGACAGACAAGGTGAACAGAGCAAAACAAAGGAAGGGGTAAAAAAAGAAAAGAAAAGAGCCAGACAACGAAGACAACCAACGAAAACAGAAAGTAAGAAAACAACAAAAGGCATGTGTCGTCATCATTGGTCTCAGAGAATCTGACGATTCTTCCTTTGCGTGTTTCGAGAGGAAAAAATTAGGGAATTTCTCGCGGTACCAAATTTTTCGCTGTCCTGCGGTTGACACGTCGTAACATCGAACATTACGTTTAGGAAAAATTTCAAAAAAAAAAAAAAACCTAAAGTGTTTTTTTTAAATAAAAACTTAAAATTGATATTATTTCAAATAAGAACAAAGTACTTTCATTATTTCAAATAAAAGTCTAAAATGCTCTTTTTATCTCAAATAAAAGCATGAAGTAACCATAACCATTTCAAATAAAGGCTTTACCTTACCAGTCGGCTAGTAGGCTAAATATTCATTCCTTCTTTCCAATCGGGGGTATTTGTGTCAAAATATACTGTTAACCAAATTCGAGTTAAATTAAATTAAAAATTAAAATAACAACTTAAAAAAAAAAACCACAGGCCCTCCTACCTGTGGCCTAAGCCTTAATGTCGATGGGGTGACGGCAATGTCCGGCGACCCCGCTGACCTAAGGCAAGGGTAGCCCCCCAATCGCCTTTTTTTTTAGTTTTTAAATTTTTAGAAAATAAAAAAATAATAATTACGATGTTAAATGACCAAAATGCCCCCATTAATTGGTGAGTCGGGTCCCTTTTTGAAATTGATAAGGTCACTACTCATGCGCTTATTTGAAATAATATCTATTTCTAGATCTTATTTGATATAATGATGGCACTTCAGATCCTTATTTAAAATAAAGTCAATTTTAGGCTCTTATTCGAGAAAATGAAGGCACTTCAAGTCCTTTTTTGAAATTTATCCTTACAAAGCGACCGTGAAAATTACAAGAAATATGAAATTCAGAGTAGCCATTTGAGGGGAAAAAAAAAGACGATTAAAGTCGTATCGACATAATAAATAAAGCTAACTTATCTTAATAGTATCATAATGATTTTGTTTGCAATTAGCATTATTCTATTAGCAGTTCAACTTCTCCATGTAATATGTTCAACCATTTAGACATTTTTTTCTAAATCGATTTGTAGGCAATTGCCTCTAAACTATCCTTCAATTGACGATGCAAGCAATCCAATGACGTGACTTTACTCGGGGCATATTATCATTTTTTGTACATGTTAATTTTTTCGTTCTTCACGTTTCATTCTGTACTTTGTTTTCACGATTTTAATAATCGTGCTGGTCTTTACTATTATTGAAGTCGTTCTATGCAATTTCTGATTGAAATTCTGACCGAGAAAATTTCTAAGTTAGGAACGATATTGCAAACTGGCGACCTCCATAGATTCAAGGTTCTAAATAAGTGTTACACTATGGACCCCATTATGGGCTCGGTCAATTGTAGTTTTTATTTGTCGCGACCCTCTAAAAATATTTTTTATTATTTCTAGGGGTTAACGGATTATTAGGTTAATTAGATTTGACTAACCTAACGCGGACCCTCCCAAGCCCTACCGAATCGCAACTTTGGTTTTTGTTTAAATGATTTTGAAATTTAGAGTCGCCACTAATCGTTCTTGGTAGGTCGATTAGAAACCTAAATAAATTAGCAGGAGAACTAATTTATTCCTGCGAACCAGAGATTATGAGCTCGGGGACTTGGTTACACTAGTTAATTAAAACTAATGCCCTTTCGGTACCTTAATTTCATGGATATCCTAATTCGGCAACTCAGGCTTGGTTTATTCCTAAGGCTCTAGTAGGGTATTCTCTTTTGTGTTTTCACTTTTTAAATAGGATGCATGGATGGTATATATTTTTATTTGTTATATTTTTTTAAGTGTTAAAGATTCCCTGAAGCCGAAAGAGAGAGTGTGTTAACGACTTTTGTGCAATATTACGACCTACTCATCTTTTGGGTCTGATGATTCAAAAATTAAATTATAGGAAGTACATGGTGAATAAACACCTCCAATGGGAGGCCTAGCATTGGCTTGGCTCTTCCCTTTGGGATTTAAGGTACAGGTATTTAAGTTGCAAGTATTTAAACTACTGTAAGTAAAAACCTCCAATGGGAGGCTAAGCATTGGCTTGGCTCTTCCCTTTGGGATTTAAGGTACATGTATTTAAGTTGCAGGTATTTAACTACTGTAAGTAAAAACCTCCAATGGGAGGCTAAGCATTGGCTTGGCTCTTCCCTTTGGGATTTAAGGTACATGTATTTAAGTTGCAGGTATTTAACTACTGTAAGTAAAAACCTCCAATGGGAGGCTAAGCATTGGCTTGGCTCTTCCCTTTCGGATTTAAGGTACGGGTATTTAAGTTGCAGGTATTTAACTACTGCAAGTAAAAACTTCCAATGGGAGGCTAAGCATTGGCTTGGCTCTTCTCTTTGGGATTTAAGGTACGGGTATTTAAGTTGCAGGTATTTAACTACTGCTGTTGACACCTGATTTTTAATCATCTTTTTTTAAAATTAAAATTAATAAAAAAATCCAGAAAAATTCATAAAATTGAAAAAATCAACTTTGGGGACCTTGGCCAAGCCTACGGAACCAATTTTCACCAAAAAAGAATTTTTCGTATTTTCAGTATTTTTCGGTATTTTATTTATTTATTTATTTTCTAAAATTAATAGAAAATTCATAAAAATTCATAAAATTGAAAAAATCAACTTTGGGGATCTTGGCCAAGCCTAGAGAACCAATTTTGACCAAAAAATAATTTTCCATATTTTCAGCATTTTTCGGTATTTTATTTATTTATTTATTTTTAAATTAATAAAAAAATTCATAAAAATTCATAAAATTAAATTGCTAAAAGATTGTATTGGAGGCCATGAAAATGTGAATATATATTTAATATTTTTATTTTAATTTTCCCTTCATTTTGGCCGAACAAATTCAAAAATAAAATTTCAATCTAAAATCGAGATTTTCTTTATTAGCTTCATTTTTTAGGTCATTTGAAAAAAAATTAAGAAAATTTATTTTAGCTTTGTAATTTTCGATTTTCTCATTTTTTGAAGTCATGACTTGGTCCCCTAATAATCCAGTTTCTTTTTATCTTGGCCCAATTCAGACGGTCGCAACAGTTATTCATATGCGCAAAGTCCATTAGCTAGGGAAAATCAATTGATGTATCGACAGTGAGAATTATTACGCATGATATAGAAATGATCAAGACTTCTCTCGAATTAAGTGGATGAAATCATTCTGGAGTTGAAGGATTCTACATTCACAAAGACACCCATTCTTCATTTGTCACAAAAATATCAGATGTCATAAAAACCAGTTTTGGCGGACCCACCACACATGGAAAGAGGGAGCAAATTGTCTTTCTCTGGAGTCTATTCACCGAAGAAAAAAAAAGAATGCCTAACATGCACTAGTGGGGAGGAGAATAAAAAAACGATGTAGAGAAGGAAGTGAAAATTTTTGTTGCTTCGGAGTGCAAAAGGAATGAAGGCCAAGCGAAAGCAGTCGCGATTGTGGACACCTCATGGGCTGCATATTAAAGGCTAAAGAAAGGGAAGAACGCCAGAGAGGACTTGGTCAACAAAGTGTGCCAAGTAAATGAATTAAAAAAATGAAAAGAAGAGAAGCATGACGAGGCCAAAAGAAAGATGAAGATTAAAGATGAAAAAAAAGGGATCTATCATTCAACGGGCCTTTCTCCTATTAGGAGCTGTCATTGAACTGATAGCTAGGGAAGGAATATATACCAAAAAATTACAAAAAAAAAGGAGACTCCATTCACGCGAAAAGAAAGGTGCCAACTTCGCGTGGGGGGATCTAGGGAGAAGAGAAAAGGTTCAAACCAGTGAGTAAAAAAAAAAAGGGTGAGAGGAGGGGGCCAAGTGGAGAGTGGAGTAAAACTCCTCCCGTTGAAGATCGGACGGCACGAAGGAAATCAAAGGAATTCATCTCGTAAGTCATCGAGGATGAGGGCGGCGAACGGGGTGAAGCGGTCGGAATCCTAAAGACGCTCCGTTCCTTCGCCTACCTCCTTCGCAAGTCCTCCTGTTTCATTATCGTTTTCTCGGTCCTTCAAGTCGTCCTCGTCTCCCAGCGGACGGAGGCCAAAGATATCGAGGAACTATTTTCTGAAGTCGGTGACTTGAAACGTCATACAACACATTACGATAGGAGTGGAAGGTCCAAGGGAACGGCAGAAGTTGTCTTTTCATGCCGTACGGATGCCTTGGCATCTGTTAAGAGATACAACAATGTTCAGCTTGATGGGAAGCCAATGAAAATAGAGATCGTGGGAACAAACATCTCGACTCCTGCTGCTGCTTCTGTCGTTTCAAACGTTTCTTTCGGAAACCTGAATGGATTTCCAAGAGGGTATGCGCTATAATATTTTGACTTGCCCTTTGAACAGATAATTTTGCTGTGCTGTCTAAGCCGAGGGTAGTAGGACAATTCTCTGATTGTCATATCTCGTATCATCCTCGTAAGCTTGCATGAGATAGAAAGAGATAGCAAAAATTCAAATATGCTCGGGTCCTTGGACTTAGATGTATCACGAATCTGTATACGTAAAACTTGTGTCTTTTGTGCTCATCAATAGGTTTCTTGGTTCCTTCTAAGCTTGATATATTTGCTGCTTGGATTCGTTTATTTATAATTTATTTCATCACTAGCAAAATTGATCAGATTTTGTTTGATTCATTTGAATGTTTCTCACGTGAAAGTGAGATTTGTTTACTTCAATATGTTTGGATGCTACTTGGCTACCCACGAATTAAAAAGTGTCAATATATCCATCGGTTTCAGTTTTTTTTTTCTTTCATGATCTTTTGCATGTAATTTAATTATGCAACATCAGTAAGCATCAGCTAGTTAAAACCAATAGTGGATGCATACTTATTTCCAGAAGATATTTATTTCCAAATGAAATGTTTTTTTTTTAGACAAAGAAAAGTCTTAGACGAACGTTCATTATTCATTCAGCGTGAAGCTTCTCTTCAGTAATACAGAAATTAAAGATAATTAACCTCAGCCATAACCATCTATATGTTGTCTTCATATAAGCAGTGCTTTATCTTTCGAAAATAGGTAAGACAGTTTATTTGAATGTAGCGGAACACACCTTAGAAAAATAGAAAATCATTTCCCAATATTCTTTAATTGGACTGAATTGACGAGTCTTACTGTACCCAATGAAAATTCCTTTTTTTTAAGGCAATTGATTCTAAATCCGAGCTAGGAAACCTAGAGATTTCTAAGATTCGTATAATTTGTAGGGAGCTTAGACTTGTTCTTCTTAACTTTTGAGAGATGACGAAGATGAGCGCCTTGACTATTTGTTTGATTAAATATCTGGTGCTCATAATTATTACGGGTACAGACTAGTATACTTTACCTCGCACTTCCAATTCCTAATTCTTTTTATGCTTGTTTAGGATTGATGATTAGTTGTGGAATCGAGAGAAAGGATAATGATAATAATGAAAGAAATACGTAGGAAATGTCTCTATGCACCTACCGTGTTTAATTATGCTTCATAGGTTTACTTATCAATTGTTTTTTTATTTTATTTGGCTTGCAAGATTTAGTCTTTAGCATGTGAACATTCGAATAATTCATTTCGCATCACGTGTCTCAACAAATGAATTAACCTGGCTATTAGAGTTTAATTCGAAATGTTTACTCTATCCTTTAATTTGCTGAACTTCGCTAACTACTTATTTTGAGTAAATGTATGCCCCAAATATTGGATGTATCAAAACAATGTTCCAGCATGGTGATCAAAGGGGACATTCATGAGGATGAGAACAGAGAAAGCAAAAATCAATTCTAGAAATCCCTCCCAAAAAATGGGAGATAAGTACTCTTTTCATTCTTCTGGTTTTAGGTGCAGATCAGTACATATTCTGTATACTGACACTTCACTCTATTTTATGTCAGGAAGACGCAGCTCTATATCAATGGTCAACCCTATGGAAGCACAAAATCGGCTTGGAGGAGTCCTCAAGCGCGCACAAATTTCAAATTGTTGAATCAATTCTTTGTATTTCATTTTAAAGAATTCATACCCCAGAATGGAGAGGACAAAATCCATCCGCAACTTAAATACCTACACCATAAATCCCAAAGGGAAGAGCCAAGCCAATGCTTAGCCTCCCATTGGAGGTTTTTACTTACAGTAGTTAAATACCTGCAACTTAAATACCTGCACCATAAATCCCAAAGGGAAGAGCCAAGCCAATGCTTAGCCTCCCATTGGAGGTTTTTACTTACAGTAGTTAAATACCTGCAACTTAAATACCTGCACCATAAATCCCAAAGGGAAGAGCCAAGCCAATGCTTAGCCTCCCATTGGAGGTTTTTACTTACAGTAGTTAAATACCTGCAACTTAAATACCTGTATCTTAAATCCCAAAGGGAAGAGCCAAGCCAATGCTTAGCCTCCCATTGGAGGTTTTTACTTACAGTAGTTAAATACCTGCAACTTAAATACCTGTGCCTTAAATCCCAAAGGGAAGAGCCAAGCCAATGCTTAGCCTCCCATTGGAGGTTTTTACTTACAGTAGTTAAATACCTGCAACTTAAATACCTGCACCATAAATCCCAAAGGGAAGAGCCAAGCCAATGCTTAGCCTCCCATTGGAGGTTTTTACTTACAATAGTTTAAATACTTGCAACTTAAATACCTGCACCTTAAATCCCAAAGGAAAGAGCCAAGCCAATGCTAGGCCTCCCATTGGAGGTGTTTATTCACTGTCATGTACTTCCTATAATTTAATTTTTGAATCATCAAACCCAAAAGATGAGTAGGTCGTAATACTGCACAGAAGTCGTTAACACACTCCCTCTTTCGGCTTCAGGGAATCTTTAACACTTAAAAAAATATAACAAATAAAAAATATATACCATCCATGCATCCTATTTAAAAAGTGAAAACACAAAAGAGAATACCCTACTAGAGCCTTAGGAATAAACCAAGCCTGAGTTGCCGAATTAGGATATCCATGAAATTAAGGTACCGAAAGGGCATTAGTTTTAATTAACTAGTGTAACCAAGTCCCCGAGCTCATAATCTCTGGTTCGCAGGAATAAATTAGTTCTCCCGCTAATTTATTTAGGTTTCTAATCGACCTACCAAGAACGATTAGTGGCGACTCCAAATTTCAAAATCATATAAACAAAAACCAAAGTTGCGATTCGGTAGGGCTTGGGAGGGTCCGCGTTAGGTTAGTCAAATCTAATTAACCTAATAATCCGTTAACCCATTTTAAAATTTAAAATTTTTTTTAGAGGGTCGCGACAGACTGGCGACTCCGCTGGGGACAGGATTTTTAAATTTTCGAAAAAAGATACCAATTGGAATACTTGAATTTTTTCGAAATTTTAAAAGTCTTAGTGGACTTAAGCCAATGAAAATTTCATGGATATCTCGCTTCTGGCGATCTTGTTTGGGACTCATTCTATAGGTGTTATATTGTTTTTGCAGGATGGGAGTTATAAGGGGCGGAGTGTTTGGCTAACCCATTTGTTTTGCAGGCTCGGTGTTTGGTTTATTTGTTTAATTTCGCATATTTTTAGAAGCGCTGTTTTGATATCAATTGTTGTGCATGTCTTGCATACTCTGAGGATCACGACACCTGCACACACAAGCGTCTAAACCCAAGTCGCGAAATTCTTCCTAGAAAACCATAGATAGGGATCGAATATGTAAAGCTCTTGCGTCGATTACGCTCGGGTTGACCATATTTTATCCCGCTCATTATCTAAATTGACAATTCTTCCCATTGTGATTTGATTGCGCGGAGGGTAAGGTTGTCAATTCAGATAGTGGGGGCCTTTTAGGTCCATACCCTGTCTCTCCTTCTTTTATTTTCTAGAGTTCACTCCTCACTTGAGTCATGCGCATGACTATGTGATTTGCATTTCTCCAAGGTAAAAGTAAGTTCTCTAATTTTATCTTGTATTTATTTTCGGTCGGTTCATGCTAGGTGTTAGTCAGTTTTTGAGCTTGATATTACGACCATTCTTTTAAAAGAAAATAAAAATTAAATTTGTCCCTCATTTCTTTTAAAAATTTTTTTGAAAAAATGATGTGAAAAATCCCTTCATGGGAATTTTATTAACCAATAAGGGATTTTTGTCATGTTTTTATTGCTTCAATAAAAATGAAATTTTCCTGAAAAAATTTTCCTCTGAAAATTTATTTCAATAAAAAGAAAAATTCCTTCCAAAAAAAAAAAACTCTAGTAGACATCAAGTGATTTTATCACATTTTTCAAATTATAAAAACTTGCAACAAAATTCTTCTCGAGAAATTCGCTCATGTTTTTCTAAGAAAATTTTCTCTAAATAAAATTAGACTAATGTCTCGGGGGAATTGTATTGACCAATAAGAGATTTTTGTCATGTTTTTCTTGCTTCAATAAAAATGAAATTTTCCTGACAAATTTTCCTCTAAAAGTTTATTTCGATAAAAGAAAAATTCCTTCAAAAAAAAAAACTTTGGTAAACATCAAGTGATTTTATCACGTTCTTTCAAATTATAAAAACTTGCAACAAAAATTCTTTTCGAGAAATTTGCTCATGTTTTTCTAAGAAAATTTTCTCTAAATAAAATTAGACTAATGTCTCGGGGGAATTTTGTTAACCAATAAAGGATTTCTGTCATGTCTTTCCTGCTTCAATAAAAATAAAATTTTCCTGACAAATTTACCTCTAAAAATTTATTCTGATAAAAAGGAAATTCCTTCAAAAATTTTAGTAAACGTCAAGAGATTTTGTCACATTCCTTAAAAAAAAAATAATAAAAAAGAGTAATAAATCTGCAAAAAAATTATGTATTAACCCATTTCTTCCTAAGGGAATTTTTTTTTTCTGATTTCTCTATAAAATAGAAAAAATCAAATTGGACTAATATAGGAGTCATGGACCGACATTCCTTGTGTCGCATACTAATTATATCATTTTCTTTTGCAGGGAGATCCTAGATACCCTAGACGGGTGTAAAAATTAAGTTCAAAATATATCAAGAATCATCTCCAGAAATACCAAAAGACGAAAAACACCGAGGTTTCAACCGTTAATTCCGGGGGGCAAACGAACACTGTCCATCTTTGACAGACAGAGTTATGTCAATCCGTAAACTTGTATGGGCAGTGTATTCTGATATGACGGTGGATTTATACTGATTAAACACGGGGGCATATTTAATGTATTGCAGAGGATCCCGCGTCTTTTGGAAGACAATATGGATTATATAATCAGAACCCATGAAACAAATACCTTTACCTGATTAAATCAACCAGAGACCGATCTTAAAATTTCCTCTTATCCGAAACATGCGGAGGGCTTTAGAGGACCGAGGTTCTATTAATGAACGTGGCCCACAGGAATTTCTCCCGACGCTACAGGCGACCGACACGAGCAAGTGGACGCCGAAAGAAACAAAATATGGATAAAAGTGGGCACACAATAGGTGGCCGGATTTACTACCAGCGCACTGATCGAGTTGTCATAGCGTTATTGTTCGTGATCTTAAGATGGATAGTGGGGGCCACCGCCGAACCCATCATCAATGTTCTCGATATCATCGTCTGGAGCAATTAAACAAGAACATCAAGAAAAACATTAAGCCTCGACATCTTCGGTACCTCAAATCGTTCTGTTATGCTATGCGGAAGAAACGATAGCAGGAAAATTAAACAAAAAAAAACACGTGAAGCTTTTCTTTCATTCCATTCATCAAAGAGCATTACAACAGCTCACTGGGGAGGAAAAGTAAAGCCAAACTGAGCCCTGATAACCATTACGAAGGAGCTCAACTGACTCTCTGTCGCGACCCTCTAAAAAAATTTTTAAATTTTAAAAAGGGGTTAACGGATTATTAGGTTAATTAGATTTGACTAACCTAATGCGGACCCTCCCAAGCCCTACCGAATCGCAACTTTGGTTTTTGTTTAAATGATTTTGAAATTTGGAGTCGCCACTAATCGTTCTTGGTAGGTCGATTAGAAACCTAAATAAATTAGCGGGAGAACTAATTTATTCCTGCGAACCAGAGATTAGGAGCTCGGGGACTTGGTTACACTAGTTAATTAAAACTAATGCCCTTTCGGTACCTTAATTTCATGGATATCCTAATTCGGCAACTCAGGCTTGGTTTATTCCTAAGGCTATAGTAGGGTATTCTCTTTTGTGTTTTCACTTTTTAAATAGGATGCATGGATGGTATATATTTTTATTTGTTATATTTTTTTAAGTGTTAAAGATTCCCTGAAGCCGAAAGAAGGAGTGTGTTAACGACTTCTGTGCAGTATTACAACATACTTATCTTTTGGGTCTGATGATTCAAAAATTAAATTATAGGAAGTACATGACAGTGAATAAACACCTCCAATGGGAGGCCTAGCATTGGCTTGGCTCTTCCCTTTGGGATTTAAGGTACAGGTATTTAAGTTGCAAGTATTTAAACTACTGTAAGTAAAAACCTCCAATGGGAGGCTAAGCATTGGCTTGGCTCTTCCCTTTGGGATTTAAGGTACATGTATTTAAGTTGCAGGTATTTAACTACTGTAAGTAAAAACCTCCAATGGGAGGCTAAGCATTGGCTTGGCTCTTCCCTTTGGGATTTAAGGTACATGTATTTAAGTTGCAAGTATTTAACTACTGTAAGTAAAAACCTCCAATGGGAGGCTAAGAATTGGCTTGGCTCTTCCCTTTGGGATTTAAGGTACATGTATTTAAGTTGCAAGTATTTAACTACTGTAAGTAAAAACCTCCAATGGGAGGCTAAGCATTGGCTTGGCTCTTCCCTTTGGGATTTAAGGTATTGGTATTTAAGTTGCAGGTATTTAACTACTGTAAGTAAAAACCTCCAATGGGAGGCTAAGCATTGGCTTGGCTCTTCCCTTTGGGATTTAAGGTACAGGTATTTAAGTTGCAGGTATTTAACTACTGTAAGTAAAAACCTCCAATGGGAGGCTAAGCATTGGCTTGGCTCTTCCCTTTGGGATTTATGGTGCAGGTATTTAAATTGCGGATGGACTTTGTCCTCTCCATTCTAGGGTATGAATTCTTTAAAATAAAATACAACGAATTGATTCAACAATTTGAAATTTGTGCGCGCTTGAGGACTCCTCCAAGCCGATTTTGTGCTTCCATAGGGTTGACCATTGATATAAAGCTGCGGCTTCCTGACATAAAATAGAGTAAAATGTCAGTATACAAAATATGTGCTAATCTGCACTTAAAACCAGAAGAGTGGAAAGAGTACTTATCTCCCATTTTTTTGGGAGGGATTTCTATAATTGATTTTCGCTCTCTATGTTCCCAATATAGAGAGTTTCTTTTGAATTAAGAGGGACTTTTAGTCACAGATCAGTTGAGAAATCGGTGGACAGCTTAGGAGCTTGTCTGGGCCGATTTTTGCATATCTACGAGATTTTTGCTGTTGACGTAGAGATATCCTTCTCCTGACATAAAATATGGAAAAAAAAAGAGGAGATGGAGAAAGTGTATACAATTTGTGCTAATTTGTAAGTAAAACCATAAACAAATGAATAAATAAAAACACTTAGCTCGAATTTACTTGCTCGTTGACGAGGATGAACTCTTGATTTATATTGATCGATGAAGGAATTTGTGATGATAATCCCTAGCTTTGAACTCCCATCATCTTCAAAATTCTCTCTCTTTTGGTATTTTCTTTCTCTCAAATTTTTCTTCAATCTCCCAAAACTCTCTCAAACATCCAAAATTTTCTCTCAAAAAAAAATCCTCCCAAACACTTCAAATTTTTTTCTCTCAAGAATCCTCTCAAACACTTCAAATTTTCTCTCCAAAAAATCCTCCCAAACACTTCAAATTTTCTCTCTCAAGAATCCTTTCTCAAGCTCACTTCTTTCTCCTTTTATAACCTACTCATCTATCTCCCATTCTAATTTTTCCACTAACTCTATCTCCCATTCTAATTTCTCCACTAACTCTTCTTCATTTTCATCTTCCATTCTCCATCTCTATCCCACATTCTAATCTCTCCACTAACTCTTCTTCATCTTCATCTTCCCTTCTCCATATTTATCTCCCATACTAATTTCTCCACTAACTCTTCTTAATCTCCATCTTCCCTTCTCTATTCTTATCTTCCATTCTAATTTCTCTACTAACTCTTCTTCATCTCCATCTTCCCTTCTCTATTCTTATCTTATTTTCTCCATCCATTCTTCTCCAACTTCTCTTCTTCATCTCCTCTTCTTCATCTTCCCTTCTCTATTCTAATTTATCCACTAACTTTTCTTTTTATTATTTGTAAAATAATCCTTCAAGAGTTAGGTATTTGCACTTTAGTCCTTGAATTTTAAGTATTTACAATTCAGTCCCTGAAAAAATATATTTCTTTAAGTCCAAATCTCCTCACAATTTTTGACACACCAAAATTTACCACATGTCAAATTTAAGCTCATTTCTTGTCGCTGAAAATAATGCATAATTTAATTAAAGCCCTTTTGCAAAATTAAGTCATTCTGGGTATAATTGGGCCAAGATGAAAATTTAAAATATTAGAAGACAATGTCACAACTCATAAAAAGTGAAAGTTAAAAATAAGTTGACTCAAATTAAATTTTTTTAGGCCCGATTCGAGATTATACTCGTGAAGGAACACGTGACTCGAATTGGATTTTTATGAATTTGCGATGGCCAATATGAAAATAGATTTAAAATAAAAATATTAACTATCTTTGTGTATTTTTTGGCCTCAAATGTTATTTTTTGAAAATTTTCAAATATTTTTGTATTTGTTTTAAAAAAAATTAAAATATATATAATATGAAAAATTATTTTTGGGTCAAAATTCGTTCCCTAGGCTTGGCTAAGGTTTCCAAAGTTGATTTTTCAATTTTATGAATTTTTATGGATTTTCTATTAATTTTTGAAAATAAATAAATAAAAAATACGTAAAAATACTGAAAATATGAAAAATCGTTTTTTGGTCAAAATTGGTTCCCTAGGCTTGGCTAAGGTCCCCAAAGTTGATTTTTCAATTTTATGAATTTTTATGGATTTTTTATTACTTTAGCAATAGAAAAAATGATTAAAGATCAGGTGTCAACAGCTGCCCCTCTTTGAAAGGAAGCTCGGTAGAGGTTCATTTCAAAGACGAGATGACACCTGGATTCTTATCGACTCAATACAAGGAAATAAAAAGAGTCGTGACATGATTGTTCCACTGAAAATGAAATGAGAACCTAAGGATTCGTTATATAAAAAAACTTTAGGGTGGTTGAACTTGAACCCGTATGGTGGATCAACCCATGGTAGATTCCTAATAAAAGGATTCTACTGATTAAAAATTAAATTAAAATTTGACCCGTATGGTGGGTCATACCATTTGACCCGTATGGTGGGTCGTACCATGGTAGATTCCTAATAAAAGGATTCTACTGATTAAATTTTGATTGAGATTTGACCCGTATGGTAGGTCACCATATGGAGATACCTGTAAGAAGGACTTGGTGCCTGTAAAAAGGACTTGGTGCCAGTAAAAAGGACTTGGTGCTTTGCCTGTAAGAAGAACTTTGTGCCTGTAAGAAGGACTTGCTTTGCCTGTAAGAAGGACTTGATTTTCCTGTAAGAATGACTTTGTTTGCCTGTAAAAAGGACTTACTTTGCCTGTAAGAAGGACTTTGTGCCTGTAAGAATGACTTGATTTGCCTGTAAGAAGGACTTTATTTGCCCGTAAGAAGGACTTTATGCCTGTAAGAAGGACTTGATTTGCCTGTAAGAAGGACTTTATGCCTGTAAGAAGGACTTTGTGCCTGTAACAAGGACTTGATTTGCTTGTAAGAAGGACTTTGTGCCTGTAAGAAGGACTTTATTCCTGTAAGAAGGACTTGATTTGCCTGTAAGAAGGACTTTGTGCCTGTAAGAAGGACTTGATTTGCCTGTAAGAAGGACTTAGTTTGCCTATAAGAAGGACTTGATTTGCCTGTAAGAAAGACTTTATGCCTTTAAGAAGGACTTGATTTGCTTGTAAGAAGGACTTTGTGCCTGTAAGAAGGACTTTGTGCCTGTAAGAAGGACTTGATTTGCTTGTAAGAAGGACTTGCTTTGCCTGTAAGAAGGACTTTATTTGCCTGTAAGCAGGACTTGATTTGCCTGTAAGAAGGACTTTGTTTGCCTGTAAGAAGGACTTTGTGCCTGTAAGAAGGACTTTGTTTGCCTATAAGAAGGACTTAGTTTGCCTGTAAGAAGGACTTTGTTTGCCTATAAGAAGGACTTAGTTTGCCTGTAAGAAGGACTTGATTTGCCTGCAAAAAGGACTTACTTTGCCTGTAAGAAGGACTTTGTGCCTGTAAGAAGGACTTGGTTTGCCTGTAAGAAGGACTTGGTGCCTGTAAGAAGGACTTGGTTTGCCTGTAAGAAGGACTTGATTTGCTTATAAGAAGGACTTGGTTTGCTTGTAAGAAGGACTTGATTTGCCTGTAAGAAGGACTTTATGTACCTCAAAGGGTGCCATTCTGAAATCTGGGGAGACCAGGAATCCTGTAGAAGCTCAAACCCAAATTATATTCTCCTGTCGTTTTAGGAATAAACAAAAGAGGCAGAGATCAAAAGGTCTCGAACATTTCTGTCCTTGAGACAAATCATGCTTTATTGAAGAATGTGGATACCTGTATATATCGCAATGGATTCGAGTATCCCAACAACCGTCAGAATTCATTCTCTTGAAAGGTTCTGGTTGAAGATATAGTTACCTGAGAATTTGGAAGAAATGCTTGGTGGCTTCTGGACAACCAGGCTTGTTCATTCAATAATCGCCGAATGAATTTCAAGACTTTGGAAGGTAACTCAAACACCGGGAATGTGTTGCCTGTCGGGCAATGTCAGAGCTAACATGTGCAAGCATTTTCATCAATGCGTTCATTGGTTCATACAAAATTGTTCAGCTAAGTTTGCCATGATTAAAGGCAGTCTATGTAATAACTCATGATGCAATCGATCAACATATAGATCATGTATTGCATTACCACTTCTGTTTAAGGAGGTTCTTATAGTATGAATACCTCGAATGTAATCTGAATGGGGGACTTCATTCCGAAATGGCTTTTTCTCACTCTGGAGAAAGGCTGTTTATCTGTAGATCAAAATGTTAGACCTGTGTGGAAATGGTTTGCCTTTCCTCATCCTGTCATGCCCCATTCTGCACATTTGATATCTCCTGTGCAGTTTATGCTCTAAGTTGGAGTTGGTAAGTTAAACACACGGAATAGTCATACATAATTCATGAACTGTGTAAGCACAATGCAGATGTGACAATTTTTTAGCATCACGTGTGTTTATATAATGTGCAAATATGGGCGAATTTAAATTGCCCCTGGTATGTGGGCGGACCGAACAAATTGGGAAGCCTACTCCTTATGTCGAGGGGTGGTTTGTCTCAAACTTTACCCCTGCGCGATGAAGCATATGGGCGATGGAGCATTTTGGTTTGTTTAATGCCCCTGCAAGAAGCAGAGAAATTATTCTTGAAACCAAACGAGATAAGGAAGACATATTTGCTTTTTCGTTTCAGAGCTTGCGATCAATTTGCCCCATTTTTCACCAGAATAGATCTTGTCAGGTGATCATACTTTTCTTTTGGATTTGTCTCCTTCAACATGTTAAATGTTAGTATAAATATTTCCTGTGAAAAGAAAAGGAGACATGTCAACCAGTATTAAAAGGGATAAATTGGAAACGATACTGATTTACCCTTCATCTTGAATGCCTTGGACAAGTCTTTTACCAATTTTGCTGGATTGAGTTTTCTTCGACTTTTGTTGGATGCTTCACCATTAAGCCGAGAATGTAGCAAAATATTGACTTCGGTATTACTCGTCGAGTATTCCTGCTTGCAAAAAGAAATGCACAAAAAGTTGTTTCATTTATTTATAATACATACAACATTCCCCACCCTCGGGGATCGAACTCGGGATATTTCGGACCTACTGTCATCCCCCATACCATTCGGTCCATTGGACCATAGGTGTCCATGGGGCTATCCTTTCAAAGGTTAATCTTTGGGGATAAAGCAGCCTTGTTGTATCACCTTATGCCATGTTACGGTATTTCTCGAGGTAATTTGCAATCCCTGTTAAGAATGGAATAAGACAATTCAAGACTTGAGATGATTATGTGCACATTAGAACGATACAGAATTACCCATTTCTGAGATTGTTCGCGTCTTTCGCTTGTACTTTCCTCTGTCCGAAGCTGTCCATCCCGTGGTAATGCCCATGAGTCGATTTGCCCCCAAATTTTGTTCAACTTGTATTCGGATATGATTGCGTTCTCGGGTCGATTTGCAATTTCCTGAGAATAGAAGGGGCTTAATTTTAAAACTTGGAGCAACTGAGGGTAAATTGAAACGATACGGAGTTACCCTTCAGGTTTATCCAGATTTTTACTCGCCATCAATTCGTCGCGAGGTTGGTGAGGTGGCGGATTCGAGCATTTAATAGGGGGAAGTCGGATTATTACTCCTTGCTTTTACACATTCACAAAAGCAGAAAAACATATCAGGCAAGGAAATAAAACACATTCACTCATTCAGGATCAGTTCTGCTTCCTCTACAGGCTCTCCCATGATCAGCTGGCTTCATCCCAAATTAGGTATGCATCGGCCATATAGAAGGTCTGGTGGTCACTGGCTGAACAAGTGCATCACAGTCCCGATGCTTTACCGATATCAAACTGGTTGATTATGGCGAAAAGATCATCGTCAATGTCCGCTTGGTGGTGATCTGTCCCTTCTTCCTCGGGAGGTATTGATACTGATCCAGTATCATTGGTCCTTTTGTACCCTGCTCCAACAGAACTCGATCCTGTTATAAATTGGTCTAACTCACCTCTTAAACGTGCATTTTCGATCCTCAGATCATACATTTCATCGAGGGTGAGGAGGAGGCTATTGCAGTTGGGGCAGGTGGCGGAGTCAAAAGTCTCTTTATACATCTTGTTTTCCGCTCGGAGGTTTTCATTTTCAACTCTTAGAAACTCGGCTTCGTTGTGCTCATGACGAGTTTTCATTCGGGTTCGTCTATTTTGAAACCAGAACTTGATTTGTGAAGGTTCAAGGCCTAGCTCTTGACTCAGTTCCATTTTTTGTTTGCCGTCTGGCATAGGACACGTTCTGAAGAAAGCTTCAAGCTTTCGTACTTGCTCCTCAGTATGGCGACGGTAACGCTTCTTTTGACCTTTACCGTTGTTGTCATTGTCCTTACCGGGCTCTTGGACGTCGTCGGTGGAAGGGCCGGGCTCCATAGGCTCGATCCCAAATATGGCTTCGAACTCTTCCTCTCCCATATTCAGCAAGTAACGATAACTTTCAAGTGTGTTGGGTTGAGACATCTTCGATTTGGTTAACGATTTCTCAAAGTTTGATATCTCTTCTTGTATTTTCACTCTCTGGATTTTTCTGGGAGACTGCGTATGCTTTAAGAGTCTCTCTTTCGAGCACGAATGAGAATTATCAAGAAGATGCCTCCTTTAAAATTAGACGTGGGTTTAGCAACTGTATTGCCTCTCTCGAGTGTTCTGGCTTTCTCGATTTTCTTTTCATCGTATCTCTTGCCCAGCTCGTCTCCTTCCATCTTTCCGTGGAAGGGGGCCCCTTGTTGCTGTCTCCACCGTCAATTTGCTGGTGAGTTCTTCAATAAAGACGAGTCGTATCTCTTTTCTGCTGAAAATGTCTTTGTCTCCCACTCAGCTTATTTTTTATCCTTTCTTTTTCAAAGTAGTGGCGTCTCGTCCAACTTTTCCGTAGAGACGTCGGATTTGCTTGGCTCGAGATTGGAGACGAGTAGCGGAGGTGATACTGATAGGGAATGGTAGACAGGAAAATTTGGCCAGTAGAGACTTCCCCTGCAAAAATGAAAGAGAATGCGGCAGTATATGTTCTCCATATTCTAGAAAAATTGGAACGATACTGTTTTACCCTTGTGTATACTTCCATTGAATTTGAATTGAGGGAGTTCCTTCATTTGGATTGGATTGAATTGTATGTCCCGAGTTGCCCTTCACTTTGAGCTTGCCACATATGTGCTTTGCTTAGTTGGGCCTTGTTTTCTTTCGGGTTGCCTTGGACCATCATCATTTTCCATGCCATTGGGTCCGTGGACCGGAGGGCTCCTTTAATTTGAAGGTTACCTTGAAGGCGAATGAGTCCTATCGCATTCCATTGGGTCATTTCATTTTGCGACACTCTTGAGGCACTTTGCAATCCCCTGGGTGAGAATGGAACAAATCCAATTTAGCATTTTGCAACGATTGAGGGTAAATTGGAACGACACACAGTTACCCGTCTTCGAGCTCGCCTGGGCTTTTCACTTGAAATTTCCCTACGTGAGGCCATTCAACATTTCTCATTATGGCAGTCAGCGACGTTGCCACAAATTGATCCGCCCTAAATCTAGCATAAAAAGGGATTCACGCATTCGACGGGATAAATAAATTACCCCCTTGTCCTTGAATTAAATCGAGACACCTAGAAAGCTAGAAAATATCATACGCAGGGGAATTAAGCATGAAATGAAAGGTGCACTTATTCAAGGTCAGTTCTGCCTCTCCTGTGGCTCTTCGATAATCAGCTAGTCTCGTGTTGGTTCGGGTGTGGATAACCGATGTTTGAGAGTCCCTACTCACTGGCTCCTGATCGCGGCTTGGGACGTCTGTCAACCCTAAACTGGTTGACCAGGGCAGTAAGCTCATCATCTGGGTAATCTCTTGAACCTTCCAGCAACTGATGCTCGAATTGGGCATTGTTGTTGGCAAATGCTGGCTGTAGATTTCTCATTCTGTCTTCGCCATGAGCAATTTGACTTCTCATGCTGGAGCCTTCATCATTACTCGAGAAAGTGTGGGGATCACCAACTGTCCTGCTGCCAAAAACTCATTCCATTCGAGGATTAGAGAAGTGGAAGTGCTCAGGATAACTTCTTGTCTGATTCTCTAGCTGCGCAGGCGCGCTGATCATGGGATGAGTTCTAGCCACAGGTTGGTGCTCAAACCAAGGAATCTGAATACACTGCTCCTGCGGTCTATACTCTTGAAGAGCATTAGGGTGATTCTGGGGGATACTTTGATTAACGCCTGGGGGATTGATGGCATGGCTACTAGCTTGGTTGATGATGGGAAGTGGCTCGCCCCATGCTAACCTGGGGAACTTATGGTGGCGAGGAGACTCGACGTTCAGGCTTGGATCAGTCCCGCCTTGGTTTTCTTGATTCTGAGCTGCATTGTGTTCTCTCACCCTTTTTCTGTACTTCTGAAGATGACTCGAAACATTTGCTTTAGTGAGTCCCTCTACCTTCATAATTTCCAGTATATGTTGCGGCCGTGCCGAATCTATTCCTAGCTGCTGAACTGCATTAACAAACATACGATGCAGCTCGGGAGACCAACTCATCTTCTTTCTCCAGTTGCTTGGAACAAAATTGAAGGCTTGATGCTTGTTCTCATGGTCGTGCAATTGCTTCCTTACCACGTGCTGCCATATTTTTGAAGCATCTGAACTCTAACTGGTTTCGTTACGACGTCTTGGGCCCCATTTAAGACAGCCTTCATTAGGGCTTGCTGATCATCGCTTGCCGATATTACGAGGACTGGCATGTTTAATTTAGAATTGATGACTTCCAAGAGAGTGAAAACATCCATGTCAATCCCTACCATGGCGGTGAGGACGATATCAAACGGGTCACTACTCCTCCTTAATATCTCTAAGGCCTCTGTCGCCTTTGCTTGAGCTACAACCTTATACCGGCATTTTCTTAATACGGTAACAAGGATTGACAGAGAGACTGGATTACCGTCAATGGCCATGACCAGTAGACCCTCAGGGTAAGGAACTTCATCAGCTTTGACCAGGGTTGAACATGCGCCCGTTCCCCTAATACTCGACATATTTCTGGATCTAGGACTGCCGATTCGAGACCGCCTCGGGATGTCTTCTCGGACTTGAGGGATCACGAGATCGTTGATGCCTTCTCGTAACAGGCTTTGAAAGCCGATGCTTTGATGGTGAAGGTTTTGAATTCCTCTCCCGCGAGAACTCCTTCCTCTCTATCTTTCTCCTGCGAGTTCTTGCGAATGAACTCTGACTATCAAATGGGGACAAGTTCTCTCTCTGGCAATAGCAACGACTTCCCTCTTCACGGGCAGCGCTATTAGATTTTCCGAGGGAGAAAATCTGATATTCAGCTTTTGATCAAAGGGGAAATCCTTGTTTCTCGCTCAGTTTGTCTTCTTTTTTCTTTTCGTGATAGAAAGCCCCTGTCAAGATCTCCACCGTCGATTTACTGGCGGGTCCTCCAATGAAGACAAGTCGTATCTCCTTTTCGCTAACGTTTGCCGTGTCTTCCACTCAGCTCATCTTTCCGTCTTCTTTTTCAAAGTGGCGGTGTCTCGTCAAACTTTCTGCGGAGATTTCGGACTCGCTTAGCTCGCAGTCGCCATCTGATAGGAATTCGAGCCAACGAGGGTAGTGGCAATAGAAAATGGTAGATAAGAGAAATCTTGACTGGTTGATACCGTCACTATGAAATCAATATTTACTTCAAAGCAGATTACCATCTTCGCATTCCGCTCATCTGCCTCACCTCTCTCCCCCTTTCTTTCGTATTCTGCTTTCAAAAATGGCCAATTCTCCTAACCATACCTTATCCGCCGAAGTCCTAGCTGGGTGGGAGAGACTCTACAATCTTCTTGGTAGAGGTTACGCTCATATAGCCAAAAACTCTACCGTTGAGGCTGAAATTCTCGGTTTATTTAGGATCGTGGATGCTGCTTCTGTTAAGGGTACCCAACTAGGGAAGGAGTACCGGAACTTCTCGACCCTCTTCATCAATTTTCTAGCTGCCTATAACCGTGCTTATGAGACGGTCCTTGTGACCGCCGTCGTGAAAGCCCGTTACCGAGACCGGCACGAGCGTCTGGCAACAGTTACGTTTGTGGCTGATAATCACAAAAAGGCCCTCAAGTTTGCCAACGATCAGCTTTCGTGGCTGGTTCGTGAGAGGGGAAAGTTGGTGGACCGTCTGGCCTTGGTCCGAACTTACGCCGAACAGGAGCCAGGCAATATTGTGATGACGTGTAAATGTGGTTGGCTGCAGGAAAAACTTAATGACATTACGGCAGACATTGCTTTCGAGAAGGCAGCGGTTCCGGACCTGGAGTTTGCTGTTGAGCATTACGAGGCCACTATGGCCCAGGTTAAAGAGAAGTGCGATCGCCTCTTCTTTAGGCTCGCGGAGCTTGATCCCGAGAGCGCCCGGTGCATCCAGAGCATCAACTGTTTGGAGAGTCAGTTGAGCTCTTTCGTAATGGTCATCAGGGCCCAGTTTGGCTTTACCTTTCCTCCCCAGTGAGTTGTTGTAATACTCTTTGATGAATGGAATGAAAGAAAAGCTTCACGTGTTTTGTTTTGTTTTTTGTTTTTAATTTTCCTGCTATCGTTTCTTCCGCATAGCATAACAGAACGATTTGAGGTACCGAAGATGTCGAGGCTTAATGTTCTTTTTGATGTTCTTGTTTAATTGCTCCAGACGATGATATCGAGAACATTGATGATGGGTTCGGCGGTGGCCCCCACTATCCATCTTGAGATCACGAACAATAACGCTAGACAACTCGATCAGTGCGCTGGTAGTAAATCCGGCCACCTGTTGTGTGCCCACTTTTATCCATATTTTGTTTCTTTCGGTGTCCACTTGCTCGTGTCGGTCGCCTGTAACGTCGGGAGAAATTCCTGTGGGCCACGTTCATTAATAGAACCTCGGTCCTCTAAAGCCCTCCGCATGTTTCGGATAAGAGGAAATTTTAAGACCGGTCTCTGGTTGATTTGATCAGGTAAAGGTATTTGTTTCATGGGTTCTGATTATATAATCCATATTGTTTTTCAAAAGACGCGGGATCCTCTGCAATACATTAAATATGCCCCCATGTTTAATCAGTATAAATCCACCGTCATATCAGAATACACTGCCCATACAAGTTTACGGATTGACACAACTTTGTCTGTCAAAGATGGACAATGTTCGTTTGCCCCCCAGAATTAACGGTTGAAGCCTCGGTGTTTTTCGTCTTTTGGTATTTCTGAAGATGATTCTTGATATATTATTGAACTTAATTTTTACACCCGTCTGGGGTATCTAGGATCTCCCTGCAAAAGAAAAGGATATAATTAGTATGCGACACAAGAAATGTCGGTCCATGACTCCTATATTAGTCCAATTTGATTTTTTCTATTTTATAGAGAAATCAGAAGAAAGAAAAAAAAAATTTCCTTAGGAAGAAATGGGTTAATTTCTGATACAGAATTTTTTTCAGATTTATTATTCTTTTTTTTATTTTTTTAAAGGAATGTGACAAAGTCTCTTGACGTTTACTAAAATTTTTGAAGGAATTTCCTTTTTATCAAAATAAATTTTCAGAGGTAAATTTGTCAGGAAAATTTTATTTTTATTGAAGCAGGAAAAATATGACAGAAATCCTTTATTGGTTAACGAAATTCCCCCGAGACATTAGTCTAATTTTATTTAGAGAAACTTTTCTTAGAAAAACATGAGCGAATTTCTCGAAAAGAATTTTTGTTGCAAGTTTTTATAATTTGAAAGAATGTGATAAAATCACTTGATGTTTTTTTTAAAGGAATTTTTCTTTTTATCGAAATAAATTTTCAGAGGAAAATTTGTCGGGAAAATTTCATTTTTATTGGAGAGGAAAAAACATGACAAAAATCTCTTATTGGTCAATTAGTCTAATTTTATTTAGAGAAAATTTTCTTAGAAAAACATGAGCGAATTTCTCGAGAAGAATTTTCTTGCAAGTTTTTATAATTTGAAAAATGTGATAAAATCACTTGATGTCTACTAGAGTTTTTTTTAAGGAATTTTTCTTTTTATTGAAATTTTCAGAGGAAAATTTTTTCAAGAAAATTTCATTTTTATTGAAGCAATAAAAATATGACAAAAATCCCTTATTGGTTAATAAAATTCCCATGAAGGGATTTTTTTCCATCATTTTTTCAAAAAATTTTTTTTTAAAAGAAATGAGGGACAAATTTAATTTTTATTTTCTTTTAAAAAGAATGGTCGTAATATCAAGCTCAAAAACTGACTAACACCTGGCATGGACCGACCGAAAATAAATACAAGATAAAATTAGAGAACTTACTTTTACCTTGGAGAAATGCAAATCACATAGTCATGCGCATGACTCAAGTGAGGAGTGGACTCTAGAAAATAAAAGAAGGAGAGACAAGGTATGGACCTAAAAAGGCTCCCACTATCTGAATTGACAAACTTACCCTCCGCGCAATCAAATCACAATGGGAAGAATTGTCAATTCAGATAATGAGCGGAATAAAATATGGTCAACCCGAGCGCAATCGACGCAAGAGCTTTGCATATTCGATCCCTATCTATGGTTTTCTAGGAAGAATTTCGCGACTTGGGTTTAGACGCTTGTGTGTGCAGGTGTCGTGATCCTCAGAGTATGCAAGACATGCACAACAATTGATATCAAAACAGCGCTTCTAAAAATGTGCGAAATTAAACAAATAAACCCAACACCGAGCCTGCAAAACAAAGGGGTTAGCCAAACACTCCGCCCCTTATAACTCCCATCCTGCAAAAACATATAACACCTATAGAATGAGTCCCAAACAATATCGCCAGAAACGAGATATGCATGAAATTTTCATTGGCCTAAGCCCACTAAGATTTTTTAAAATTTCGAAAAAATTCAAGTATTCCAATTGGTATCGTTTTTCAAAAATTTAAAAATCTCTATCCCCAGTGGAGTCGCCAAGCTGTCGCGACCCTCTAAAAAAATTTTTAAATTTTAAAAAGGGGTTAACGGATTATTAGGTTAATTAGATTTGACTAACCTAACGCGGACCCTCCCAAGCCCTACCGAATCGCAACTTTGGTTTTTGTTTAAATGATTTTAAAATTTGGAGTCGCCACTAATCGTTCTTGGTAGGTCGATTAGAAACCTAAATAAATTAGCGGGAGAACTAATTTATTCCTGCGAACCAGAGATTAGGAGCTCGGGGACTTGGTTACACTAGTTAATTAAAACTAATGCCCTTTCGGTACCTTAATTTCATGGATATCCTAATTCGGCAACTCAGGCTTGGTTTATTCCTAAGGCTATAGTAGGGTATTCTCTTTTGTGTTTTCACTTTTTAAATAGGATGCATGGATGGTATATATTTTTATTTGTTATATTTTTTTAAGTGTTAAAGATTCCCTGAAACCGAAAGAAGGAGTGTGTTAACGACTTCTGTGCAGTATTACAACCTACTTATCTTTTGGGTCTGATGATTCAAAAATTAAATTATAGGAAGTACATGACAGTGAATAAACACCTCCAATGGGAGGCCTAGCATTGGCTTGGCTCTTCCCTTTGGGATTTAAGGTACAGGTATTTAAGTTGCAAGTATTTAAACTACTGTAAGTAAAAACCTCCAATGGGAGGCTAAGCATTGGCTTGGCTCTTCCCTTTGGGATTTAAGGTACATGTATTTAAGTTGCAGGTATTTAACTACTGTAAGTAAAAACCTCCAATGGGAGGCTAAGCATTGGCTTGGCTCTTCCCTTTGGGATTTAAGGTACAAGTATTTAAGTTGCAAGTATTTAACTACTGTAAGTAAAAACCTCCAATGGGAGGCTAAGCATTGACTTGGCTCTTCCCTTTGGGATTTAAGGTACAAGTATTTAAGTTGCAAGTATTTAACTACTGTAAGTAAAAACCTCCAATGGGAGGCTAAGCATTGGCTTGGCTCTTCCCTTTGGGATTTAAGGTATAGGTATTTAAGTTGCAAGTATTTAACTACTGTAAGTAAAAACCTCCAATGGGAGGCTAAGCATTGGCTTGGCTCTTCCCTTTGGGATTTAAGGTACAGGTATTTAAGTTGCAGGTATTTAACTACTGTAAGTAAAAACCTCCAATGGGAGGCTAAGCATTGGCTTGGCTCTTCCCTTTGGGATTTATGGTGCAGGTATTTAAATTGCGGATGGACTTTGTCCTCTCCATTCTAGGGTATGAATTCTTTAAAATAAAATACAACGAATTGATTCAACAATTCGAAATTTGTGCGCGCTTGAGGACTCCTCCAAGCCGATTTTGTGCTTCCATAGGGTTGACCATTGATATACAGCTGCGGCTTCCTGACATAAAATAGAGTAAAATGTCAGTATACAAAATATGTGCTAATCTGCACCTAAAACCAGAAGAGTGGAAAGAGTACTTATCTCCCATTTTTTTGGGAGGGATTTCTATAATTGATTTTCGCTCTCTATGTTCCCAATATAGAGAGTTTCTTTTGAATTAAGAGGGACTTTTAGTCACAGATCAGTTGAGAAATCGGTGGACAGCTTAGGAGCTTGTCTGAGCCGATTTTTGCATATCTACGAGATTTTTGCTGTTGACGTAGAGATATCCTTCTCCTGACATAAAATATGGAAAAGAAAAAAAAAGGAGATGGAGAAAGTGTATACAATTTGTGCTAATTTGCAAGTAAAACCATAAACAAATGAATAAATAAAAACACTTAGCTCGAATTTTCTTGCTCGTTGACGAGGATGAACTCTTGATTTATATTGATCGATGAAGGAATTTGTGATGATAATCCCTAGCTTTGAACTCCCATCATCTTCAAAATTCTCTCTCTTTTGGTATTTTCTTTCTCTCAAATTTTTCTTCAATCTCCCAAAACTCTCTCAAACATCCAAAATTTTCTCTCAAAAAAAAATCCTCCCAAACACTTCAAATTTTTTTCTCTCAAGAATCCTCTCAAACACTTCAAATTTTCTCTCCAAAAAATCCTCCCAAACACTTCAAATTTTCTCTTTCAAGAATCCTTTCTCAAGCTCACTTCTTTCTCCTTTTATAACCTACTCATCTATCTCCCATTCTAATTTTTCCACTAACTCTATCTCCCATTCTAATTTCTCCACTAACTCTTCTTCATTTTCATCTTCCATTCTCCATCTCTATCCCACATTCTAATCTCTCCACTAACTCTTCTTCATCTTCATCTTCCCTTCTCCATATTTATCTCCCATACTAATTTCTCCACTAACTCTTCTTAATCTCCATCTTCCCTTCTCTATTCTTATCTTCCATTCTAATTTCTCTACTAACTCTTCTTCATCTCCATCTTCCCTTCTCTATTCTTATCTTATTTTCTCCATCCATTCTTCTCCAACTTCTCTTCTTCATCTCCTCTTCTTCATCTTCCCTTCTCTATTCTAATTTATCCACTAACTTTTCTTTTTATTATTTGTAAAATAATCCTTCAAGAGTTAGGTATTTGCACTTTAGTCCTTGAATTTTAAGTATTTACAATTCAGTCCCTGAAAAAATATATTTCTTTAAGTCCAAATCTCCTCACAATTTTTGACACACCAAAATTTACCACATGTCAAATTTAAGCTCATTTCTTGTCGCTGAAAATAATGCATAATTCAATTAAAGCCCTTTTGCAAAATTAAGTCATTCTGGGTATAATTGGGCCAAGATGAAAATTTAAAATATTAGAAGACAATGTCACAACTCATAAAAAGTGAAAGTTAAAAATAAGTTGACTCAAATTAAATTTTTTTAGGCCCGATTCGAGATTATACTCGTGAAGGAACACGTGACTCGAATTGGATTTTTCTGAATTTGCGATGGCCAATATGAAAATAGATTTAAAATAAAAATATTAACTATATTTGTGTATTTTTTGGCCTCAAATGTTATTTTTTGAAAATTTTCAAATATTTTTGTATTTTTTTTTAACAAAATTAAAATATATATAATATGAAAAATTATTTTTTGGTCAAAATTCGTTCCCTAGGCTTGGCTAAGGTTCCCAAAGTTGATTTTTCAATTTTATGAATTTTTATGGATTTTCTATTAATTTTTGAAAATAAATAAATAAAAAATATGTAAAAATACTGAAAATATGAAAAATCGTTTTTTGGTCAAAATTGGTTCCCTAGGCTTGGTTAAGGTCCCCAAAGTTGATTTTTCAATTTTATGAATTTTTATGGATTTTTTATTACTTTAGCAATAGAAAAAATGATTAAAGATCAGGTGTCAACACTCTCCAAACAGTTGATGCTCCGGGTGCACCGGGCGTTCTCAGGATCAAGCTCCGCGAGCCTAAAGAAGAGGCGATCGCGCTTCTCCTTAGCCTGGGCCATACTGGCCTCGTAATGCTCGACAGCAAACTCCAAGTCCGAAATCGCCGCCCTCTCGAAAGCAATATCTGCCGTAATGTCATCAAGTCTCTCCTGCAGCCAACCGCATTTGCACCTCATCATAATATTGCTCGGCTCCTGTTCGGCGTAAGTTCGGACCAAGGCCAGACGGTCCACCAACTTTCCCCTCTCACGAACTAGCCACGAAAGCTGATCATTGGCAAACTTGAAGGCTTTCTTGTGATTATCAGCCATAAATGTGAGTATTTCCAGACGCTCGTGCCGGTCTCGGTAACGAGCTTTCACGACGGCAGTCACAATGACCGTCTCATAAGCGCGGTTATAGGCAGCCAGAAAATTAATGAAGAGGGTCGGGAAGTTCCGATACTCCCTCCCCAGTTGGGTACCCTCAACAGAAGCAGCGTCTAGGGTCCTGAATAAACCGAGGATTTCAGCCTCAACGGTAGAGTTTTGGGCTATATGAGCGTAACCTCTACCAAGAAGATTGTAGAGTCTCTCCCACCCAGCCAGGATTTCGGCGGAGAAGGTATGGTTAGGAGAATTGGCCATTTTTGAAAGCAGATCACGAAAGAAAGGAGGAGAGAGGCGAGGCAGATGATCCGAATGCGAAGGTGATAATCTGCTTCAATTTAAATAATGATTTCACAGGGGCAGTCCTTATTGGTCGAGTTTTTTCTATCTACCATTCTCTGTCGGCAACACCCCCGCTGGCTCGAATTCCAGTCAAGCGGCAACCTCAAGCTGAGCAGACCCGACGTCTCTGCAGAAAAGTTGGACGGGCTGCCACCACTTTGAAAAAGAAAGAATAAAAAACGAGCTGAGTGGGAGACAAAGAAATTTTCGGCAGAAAAGGAGATACGACTCGTCTTTATTGGAGGACCCGCCAGTAAATCGACGGTGGAGATCTTGACAAGGGCCCTCTACCACGAAAAGAAAAAAGGAAGACGAACTGAGCGAGAAACAATGATTTCCCCTTTGATCAAAAGCTGAATATCAGATTTTCTCCCTCGAAAAATCTAATAGCACTGCCCGTGAAGAGGGAAGTCGTTGCTATTGCCAGAGAGAGAACTTGTCCTCATTTGATAGTGAGAGTTCATTCGCAAGAACTCGCAGGAGAAAGATAGAGAGGAAGGAGTTCTCGTGGGAGAGGAATTCAAAACCTTCACCATCAAAGCATCGGCTTTCAAAGCCTGTTACGAGAAACCATCGACGATCCCGTGATCCCTCAAGTCCAAGAAGACATCCTGAGGCGGTCTCGAGTCGGCAGTCCTAGATCCAGAAATATGTCGAGCATTAGGGAAACGGGCGCATGTTCAACCCTGGTCGAAGCTAATGAAGTTCCTTACCCTGAGGGTCTACTGGTCATGGCCATTGACGGTAATCCAGTCTCTCTGTCAATCCTTGTTACCGTATTGAGAAAATGCCGGTATAAGGTTATAGCTCAAGCAAAGGTGACAGAGGCCTTAGAGATATTAAGGAGGAGTGGTGACCAGTTTGATATCGTCCTCACCGCCATGGTAGGGATTGACATGGATGTTTTCACTCTCTTGGAAGTCATCAATTCTAAATTAAACATGCCAGTCCTCGTAATATCGGCAAGCGATGATCAGCAAGCCATAATGAAGGCTGTCTTAAATGGGGCCCAAGGCGTCGTAACGAAACCAGTTAGGGTTCAGATGCTTCAAAACATATGGCAGCACGTGGTAAGGAAGCAATTGCACGACCATGAGAACAAGCATCAAGCCTTCAATTTTGTTCCAAGCAACTGGAGAAAGAAGATGAGTTGGTCTCCCGAGCTGCATCGTATGTTTGTTAATGCAGTTCAACAGGTAGGAATCGATTCGGCACGGCCGCAACATATACTGGAAATTATGAACGTAGAGGGACTCACTAAAGCAAATGTTTCGAGTCATCTTCAGAAGTACAGAAAAAGGGTGAGAGAACACAATGCAGCTCAGAATCAAGAAAACCAAGGCGGGATTGATCCAAGCCTGAATGTCGAGTCTCCTCGCCACCATAAGTTCCGCGGGTTAGCATGGGGCGAGCCACTTCCCATCATCAACCAAGCCAGTAGCCGTGCCATCAATCCTCCAGGCGTTAATCAAAGTATCCCCCAGAATCACCCTAATGCTCTTCAAGAGTATAGACCGCAGGGGCAGTGTATTCAGACTCCTTGGTCTGAGCACCAACCCGTGGCTAGAATTCATCCCATGATCAGCGCGCCTGCGCAGCCAGAGAATCAGACAAGAAATTATCCTGAGCACTTCTACTTCTTTAATCCTCGAATGGAAGGAGTTTTTGGCAGCAGGACAGTTGGTGATCCCCACACTTTCTCGAGTAATGATGAAGGCTCCAGCACGAGAAGTCAAATTGCTCATGGCGAGGACAGAATGAGAAATCTACCGCCAGCATTTGCCAACAACAATGCCCAATTCGAGCATCAGTTGCTGGAAGGTTCAAGAGATTACCCAGATGATGAGCTTACTGCCCTGGTCAACCAGTTTAGGGTTGACAGACGTCCCAAGCCGCGATCAGGAGCCAGTGAGTAGGGACTCTCAAACATTGATCATCCACACCCGAACCAACACGAGACTAGCTGATTATCGAAGAGCCACAGGAGAGGCAGAACTGACCTTGAATAAGTGCACATTTTATTTCATGCTTAATTCCCCTGCGTATGATATTTTCCAGCTTTCTAGGTGTCTCGATTTAATTCAGGGACAAGGGGGCAATTTATTTATTTATTTTTTATCCCGTCGAATGCGTGAATCCCTTTTTATGCTAGATTTAGGGCGGATCAATTTGTGGTAACGTCGCTGACTGCCATAATGAGAAATGTTGAATGGCCTCACGTAGGGAAATTTCAAGTGAAATGCCCAGGCGAGCTCGAAGACGGGTAATTGTGTGTCGTTCCAATTTACCCTCAATCGTTGCAAAATGCTAAATTGGATTTGTTCCATTCTCACCCAGGGAATCGCAAAGTGCCTCAAGAGTGTCGCAAAATGAAATGACCCAATGGAACGCGATAGGACTCATTTGCCTCGAAGGTAACCTTCAAATTAAAGGAGCCCTCCGGTCCACGGATCCGATGGCATAGAAAATGATGATGGTCCAAGGCAACCCGAAAGAAAATAAGGCCCAACTAAGCAAAGCACTTACGTGGCAAGCTCAAAGTGAAGGGCAACTCGGGACATACAATTCAATCCAGTCCAAATGAAGGAACTTCCTCAATTCAAATTCAATAGAAGTACACACAAGGGTAAAACAATATCGTTCCAATTTTTCTAGAATATGAAGAACATATACTGCCGCATTCTCTTTCATTTTTGCAGGGGACGTCTCTACTGGCCAGATTTTCCTGTCTAACATTCCCTATCAGTATCACCTCCGCTACTCGTCTCCATTCTCCAGCCAAGCAAATCCGACGTCTCTACGGCAAAGCTAAACGGGACGCCACTACTTTGAAAAAGAAAAGATAAAAAATAAGCTGAGTGGGAGACAAAGACATTTTCGGCAGAAAAGAGATACGACTCGTCTTTATTGAAGAACTCGCCAGCAAATTGACGGTGGAGACAACAACAAGGGGCCCTATCACGAAAAGATGGAAGGAGACGAGCCGAGCGAGAGATACGATGAAAAGAAAATCGAGAAAGCCAGAACACTCGAGAGAGGCAATACAGTTGCTAAACCCACGTCTAATTTTAAAGGAGGCATCTTCTTGATAATTCTCATTCGTGCTCGAAAGAGAGACTCTTAAAGCATACGCAGTCTCCCAGAAAAATCCAGAGAGTGAAAATACAAGAAGAGATATCAAACTTTGAGAAATCGTTAACCAAATCGAAGATGTCTCAACTCAACACACTTGAAAGTTATCATGACTTGCTGAATATAGGAGAGGAAGAGTTCGAAGCCATATTTGGGATCGAGCCTATCGAGCCCGGCCCTTCCACCGACGACGTCCAAGAGCCCGGTAAGGACAATGACAACAACGGTAAAGGTCAAAAGAAGCGTTACCGTCGCCATACTGAGGAGCAAGTACGAAAGCTTGAAGCTTTCTTCAGAACGTGCCCTATGCCAGACGGCAAACAAAAAATGGAACTGAGTCAAGCGCTAGGCCTTGAACCTTCGCAAATCAAGTTCTGGTTTCAAAATAGACGAACCCGAATGAAGACTCGTCATGAGCACAACGAAGCCGAGTTTCTAAGAGTTGAAAATGAAAACCTCCGAGCGGAAAACAAGATGTATAAAGAGACTTTTGACTCCGCCACCTGCCCCAATTGCAATAGCCTCCTCCTCACCCTCGATGAAATGTATGATCTGAGGATCGAAAATGCACGTTTAAGAGGTGAGTTAGACCAATTTATAACAGGATCGAGTTCTGTTGGAGCAGGGTACAAAAGGACCAATGATACTGGATCAGCATCAATACCTCCCGAGGAAGAAGGGACAGATCATCACCAAGCGAACATTGACGATGATCTTTTCGCCATAATCAACCAGTTTGATATCGGTAAAGCATCGGGACTGTGATGCACTTGTTCAGCCAGTGACCACGAGACCTTCAATATGGCCGATGCATACCTAATTTGGGATGAAGCCAGCTGATCATGGGAGAGCCTGCAGAGGAAGCGGAACTAATCCTGAATGAGTGAATGTGTTTTATTTCCTTGCGTGATGTGTTTTTCTGCTTTTGTGAATGTGTAAAAGCAAGGAGTAATAATCCGACTTCCCCCTATTAAATGCTCGAATCCGCCACCTCACCAACCTCGCGACGAATTGATGGCGAGTGAAAATCTGCATAAACCTGAAGGGTAACTCCGTATCGTTTCAATTTACCCTCAGTTGCTCCAAGTTTTAAAATTAAGCGCATTCTATTCTCAGGAAATTGCAAATCGACCCGAGAACGCAATCATATCCGAATACAGGTTGGATAAAATTTGGGGGCAAATCAACTCATGGGCATTACCACGGGATAGACAGCTTCGGACAAAGGAAAGTACAAGCGAAAGACGCGAACAATCTCAGACATGGGTAATTCTGTATCGTTCTAATTTGCTCATAATCATCGCAAGTCCTGAATTGTTTTATTCCATTCTTAATAGGGATTGCAAATTACCTCGAGAAATACCGTAACATGGCCCAAGGTGATACAACAGGGCTGCTTTATCCCCAAAGATTAACCTTTGAAAGGATAGCCCCATGGACACCTACGGTCCAATGGACCGAATGGAACACTTGACGACCTTACCAAAAAACAGGAATACTCGAGAGTAATATCAAATTCAGTATTTTACTATAGTCTTGCCATAATGGTGAGGTGCCTAACAAAAGTCGAGGAAAATTCAATCCAGCAAAATTGGTAAGAGACTCGTGCAAGGCATTCAAGACGAAAGGTAAATCAGTATCGTTTCCAATTTATCCCTTTTAATATTGGCTGACATGTCTCCTTTTCTTTTTACAGAAAATATTTATACTAACATTTAATATGTTGAAGGAGACAAATCCAAAAAAAATTATGATCACCTGATAAGATCTATTCTGGTGAAAAATGGGGCAAGTTGATCGCAAGCTCTGAAGCAAAAAAGCAAATATGTCCTCCTTATCTCGTTTGATTTCAGGAATAATTTCTTTGGTTTTTGCAGGGGCATTTAACCGCTAAACCATGGCGGTCGATGTCACTAAACAAACCAAAATAGTCCCTCACCCATATGCCTCATCGTGCAAGGGCAAAACTTGAGACAAACCGCTCCTCGACATAAGGAGTGGGCTTCCCAATTTGTTCGATCCACCCACATACCAGGGGCAATTCAAATCCGCCCATGTTTGCTCATTATATAAACACACATGATGCTAAAAATTGTCACATCGGCATTGTGTTTACACATTTCATGAATTATGTATGACTATTTCGCATGTTTAATTTACCAACTCCAACTTAGAGCATAAACTGCACATGAGACATCAAATGTGCAGAATGGGGCATGACAGGATGAGGAAAGGCAAACCATTTCCACACAAGTCTAACATTTTAATCTACAAATAAACAGCCTTTCCCTAGAGTGAGAGAAGGCCCTTTCGGACTGAAGTCCCCCATTCAGATTACATTCGAGGCGTTTATACTATGAGAACCTCCTTAAACAGAATTGGTAATGCAAGCTTGACAGAATAGTTTTGCATGATCCACATTTGGATTGATTGCATCATGAGTTATCACACAGACTACTTCTAATCATTGCCAACTTGGTTGAATAGTTTTGCATGAACCGATCAACTCATTGATGAAAATGCTTGCACATGTTACCTCTGACACTGCCTGACAGGCAACACATTCCCAATGTTCAAATTACCTTCCAAAGTCTTGAAATTCATTCGGCGATTATTGAATGAACAAGCCTGGTTGTCGAGAAGCCACCAGGCATTTCTTCTAAATTCTCAGGTAAGTATATCTTCAACCTAGACCTTTTAAGAGAATGAATTCTGACGGTTGTTAAGGAACTTGAATCCATTGCGATACATACAGGTATCCACCTTCTTCAATAAAGCATGATTTGTCTCAAAGACAGAAATGTTCGAGACCTTTTGATCTTTGCTTCTTTGGTTTATTCCTAAAGCTACAGGGGAATATAATTTGGGTTTGAGCTTCTGCAGGATTTCTGGTCTCCCCAGATTTCAGAATGGCACCCTTTGAGGTACACCAAGTCCTTCTTACAGGCAAACCAAGTCCTTCTTACAGGCATAAAGTCCTTCTTACAGGCACAAAGTCCTTCTTACAGGCAAATCAAGTCCTTCTTACAGGCATAAAGTCCTTCTTACAGGCAAATCAAGTCCTTCTTACAGGCAAACAAAGTCCTTCTTATAGGCAAACAAAGTCCTTCTTACAGGCAAATCAAGTCCTTCTTACAGGCAAAGCAAATCCTTCTTACAGGCACAAAGTCCTTCTTACAGGCAAAGTAAGTCCTTCTTACAGACAAATCAAGTCCTTCTTACAGGCAAACTAAGTCCTTCTTACAGGCAAACCAAGTCCTTCTTACAGGCACAAAGTCCTTCTTACAGGCAAATCAAGTCCTTCTTACAAGCACAAAGTCCTCCTTACAGGCACAAAGTCCTTCTTACAGGCAAATCAAGTCCTTCTTACAGGCATAAAGTCCTTCTTACAGGCAAATCAAGTCCTTCTTACAGGCAAACAAAGTCCTTCTTATAGGCAAACAAAGTCCTTCTTACAGGCAAATCAAGTCCTTCTTACAGGCAAAGCAAATCCTTCTTACAGGCACAAAGTCCTTCTTACAGGCAAAGTAAGTCCTTCTTACAGACAAATCAAGTCCTTCTTACAGGCAAATTAAGTCCTTTTTACAGGCAAATCAAGTCCTTCTTACAGGCAAATTAAGTCCTTTTTATAGGCACAAGTCCTTTTTATAGGCATCAAGTTCTTTCTACAGGCACCAAGTCCTTTTTACAGGAACCAAAGTCCTTTTTACAGGCACCAAGTCCTTTCTACAGGCACAAAGTCCTTATTACAGGCAGTTTCATAGGGTGACCTACCATACGGGTCAAATCTCAATGAAATTTAATTAGTAGAATCCTTTTTATTAGGAATCTACCATGGTACGACCCACCATACGGGTCAAATGGTACGACCCACAATACGGGTCAAATTTTAATTCAATTTTTAATCAATAGAATCCTTTTATTAGGAATCTACCATTGGTTGATCCACCATACGTGTTCAAGTTCAACCACCCTAAAGTTTTTTTTTATAACTAATCCTTAGGTTCCCATTCCACTATCAGTAGAGCATTCATGTTAGGCAACAGCCATACAACGAGCAGGCAAATCGCAGGCCTCTCTATCTCTCCTTTACTTCCTAGGAGCCTCCTCAAACCGAGTCTAGATCGGAACTTATTAAAGGGAATATTGGAGATTAAATGTCACGACTAATTTTACTTCATTGTGTTGAGTCGATTAGGATTCAGGTGTCATCTCATCTTTGAAATGAACCTCTGCCGAGCTTCCTTTCAAAGAGGTGCAGCTGTTGACACCTGATTTTTAATCATCTTTTTTAAAAATTAAAATTAATAAAAAAATCCATAAAAATTCATAAAATTGAAAAAATCAACTTTGGGGACCTTGGCCAAGCCTACGGAACCAATTTTGACCAAAAAAGGATTTTTCGTATTTTCAGTATTTTTCGGTATTTTATTTATTTATTTATTTTCTAAAATTAATAGAAAATTCATAAAAATTCATAAAATTGAAAAATCAACTTTGGGGATCTTGGCCAAGCCTAGAGAACCAATTTTGACCAAAAAATAATTTTCCATATTTTCAGCATTTTTCGGTATTTTATTTATTTATTTATTTTTAAATTAATAAAAAAATTCATAAAAATTCATAAAATTAAATTGCTAAAAGATTGTATTGGAGGCCATGAAAATGTGAATATATATTTAATATTTTTATTTTAATTTTCCCTTCATTTTGGCCGAACAAATTCAAAAATAAAATTTCAATCTAAAATCGAGATTTTCTTTATTAGCTTCATTTTTTAGGTCATTTGAAAAAAATTAAGAAAATTTATTTTAGCTTTGTAATTTTCGATTTTTTCATTTTTGAAGTCGTGACTTGGTCCCCTAATAATCCAGTTTCTTTTTATCTTAGCCCAATTCAGACGGTCGCAACAGTTATTCATATGCGCAAAGTCCATTAGCTGGGGAAAATCAATTGATGTATCGACAGTGAGAATTATTACGCATGATATAGAAATGATCAAGACTTCTCTCGAATTAAGTGGATGAAATCATTCTGGAGTTGAAGGATTCTACGTTCACAAAGACACCCATTCTTCATTTGTCACAAAAATATCAGATGTCATAAAAACCAGTTTTGGCGGACCCACCACACATGGAAAGAGGGAGCAAATTATCTTTCTCTGGAGTCTATTCACCGAAGAAAAAAAAAGAATGCCTAACATGCACTAGTGGGGAGGAGAATAAAAAAACGATGTAGAGAAGGAAGTGAAAATTTTTGTTGCTTCGGAGTGCAAAAGGAATGAAGGCCAAGCGAAAGCAGTCGCGATTGTGGACACCTCATGGGCTGTATATTAAAGGCTAAAGAAAGGGAAGAACGCCATAGAGGACTTGGTCAACAAAGTGTGCCAAGTAAATGAATTAAAAAAATGAAAAGAAGAGAAGCATGACGAGGCCAAAAGAAAGATGAAGATTAAAGATGAAAAAAAAGGGATCTATCATTCAACGGGCCTTTCTCCTATTAGGAGCTGTCATTGAACTGATAGCTAGGGAAGGAATATATACCAAAAAATTACAAAAAAAAAGGAGACTCCATTCACGCGAAAAGAAAGGTGCCAACTTCGCGTGGGGGGATCTAGGGAGAAGAGAAAAGGTTCAAACCAGTGAGAAGAAAAAAAAAGGGTGAGAGGAGGGGGCCAAGAGGAGAGTGGAGTAAAACTCCTCCCGTTGAAGATCGGACGGCACGAAGGAAATCAAAGGAATTCATCTCGTAAGTCATCGAGGATGAGGGCGGCGAACGGGGTGAAGCGGTCGGAATCCTAAAGACGCTCCGTTCCTTCGCCTACCTCCTTCGCAAGTCCTCCTGTTTCATTATCGTTTTCTCGGTCCTTCAAGTCGTCCTCGTCTCCCAGCGGACGGAGGCCAAAGATATCGAGGAACTATTTTCTGAAGTCGGTGACTTGAAACGTCATACAACACATTACGATAGGAGTGGAAGGTCCAAGGGAACGGCAGAAGTTGTCTTTTCACGCCGTACGGATGCCTTGGCATCTGTTAAGAGATACAACAATGTTCAGCTTGATGGGAAGCCAATGAAAATAGAGATCGTGGGAACAAACATCTCGACTCCTGCTGCTGCTTCTGTCGTTTCAAACGTTTCTTTCGGAAACCTGAATGGATTTCCAAGAGGGTATGCGCTATAATATTTTGACTTGCCCTTTGAACAGATAATTTTGCTGTGCTGTCTAAGCCGAGGGTAGTAGGACAATTCTCTGATTGTCATATCTCGTATCATCCTCGTAAGCTTGCATGAGATAGAAAGAGATAGCAAAAATTCAAATATGCTCGGGTCCTTGGACTTAGATGTATCACGAATCTGTATATGTAAAACTTGTGTCTTTTGTGCTCATCAATAGGTTTCTTGGTTCCTTCTAAGCTTGATATATTTGCTGCTTGGATTCGTTTATTTATAATTTATTTCATCACTAGCAAAATTGATCAGATTTTGTTTGATTCATTTGAATGTTTCTCACGTGAAAGCGAGATTTGTTTACTTCAATATGTTTGGATGCTACTTGGCTACCCACGAATTAAAAAGTGTCAATATATCCATCGGTTTCAGTTTTTTTTTTCTTTTTTCTTTCATGATCTTTTGCATGTAATTTAATTATGCGACATCAGTAAGCATCAGCTAGTTAAAACCAACAGTGGATGCATACTTATTTCCAGAAGATATTTATTTCCAAATGAAATGTTTTTTTTTTAGACAAAGAAAAGTCTTAGACGAACGTTCATTATTCATTCAGCGTGAAGCTTCTCTTCAGTAATATAGAAATTAAAGATAATCAACCTCAGCCATAACCATCTATATGTTGTCTTCATATAAGCAGTGCTTTATCTTTCGAAAATAGGTAAGACAGTTTATTTGAATGTAGCGGAACACACCTTAGAAAAATAGAAAATCATTTCCCAATATTCTTTAATTGGACTGAATTGACGAGTCTTACTGTACCCAATGAAAATTCCTTTTTTTTAAGGCAATTGATTCTAAATCCGAGCTAGGAAACCTAGAGATTTCTGAGATTCGTATAATTTGTAGGGAGCTTAGACTTGTTCTTCTCAACTTTTGAGAGATGACGAAGATGAGCGCCTTGACTATTTGTTTGATTAAATATCTGGTGCTCATAATTATTACGGGTACAGACTAGTATACTTTACCTCGCACTTCCAATTCCTTGTTCTTTTTATGCTTGTTTAGGATTGATGATTAGTTGTGGAATCGAGAGAAAGGATAATGATAATAATGAAAGAAATACGTAGGAAATGTCTCTATGCACCTACCGTGTTTAATTATGCTTCATAGGTTTACTTATCAATTGTT
Organism: Psidium guajava; assembly: GCA_016432845.1. Taxonomy (NCBI): domain Eukaryota; kingdom Viridiplantae; phylum Streptophyta; class Magnoliopsida; order Myrtales; family Myrtaceae; genus Psidium; species Psidium guajava. The sequence continues at coordinate 23,543,550 of CM028232.1, read as the reverse complement.
TTTTTATTTTATTTGGCTTGCAAGATTTAGTCTTTAGCATGTGAACATTCGAATAATTCATTTCGCATCACGTGTCTCAACAAATGAATTAACCTGGCTATTAGAGTTTAATTCGAAATGTTTACTCTATCCTTTAATTTGCTGAACTTCGCTAACTACTTATTTTGAGTAAATGTATGCCCCAAATATTGGATGTATCAAAACAATGTTCCAGCATGGTGATCAAAGGGGACATTCATGAGGATGAGAACAGAGAAAGCAAAAATCAATTCTAGAAATCCCTCCCAAAAAATGGGAGATAAGTACTCTTTTCATTCTTCTGGTTTTAGGTGCAGATCAGTACATATTCTGTATACTGACACTTCACTCTATTTTATGTCAGGAAGACGCAGCTCTATATCAATGGTCAACCCTATGGAAGCACAAAATCGGCTTGGAGGAGTCCTCAAACGCGCACAAATTTCAAATTGTTGAATCAATTCTTTGTATTTCATTTTAAAGAATTCATACCCCAGAATGGAGAGGACAAAATCCATCCGCAACTTAAATACCTGCACCATAAATCCCAAAGGGAAGAGCCAAGCCAATGCTTAGCCTCCCATTGGAGGTTTTTACTTACAGTAGTTAAATACCTGCAACTTAAATACCTGCACCATAAACCCCAAAGGGAAGAGCCAAGCCAATGCTTAGCCTCCCATTGGAGGTTTTTACTTACAGTAGTTAAATACCTGCAACTTAAATACCTGCACCATAAATCCCAAAGGAAAGAGCCAAGCCAATGCTTAGCCTCCCATTGGAGGTTTTTACTTACAGTAGTTAAATACCTGCAACTTAAATACCTGTATCTTAAATCCCAAAGGGAAGAGCCAAGCCAATGCTTAGCCTCCCATTGGAGGTTTTTACTTACAGTAGTTAAATACCTGCAACTTAAATACCTGTGCCTTAAATCCCAAAGGGAAGAGCCAAGCCAATGCTTAGCCTCCCATTGGAGGTTTTTACTTACAGTAGTTAAATACCTGCAACTTAAATACCTGTACCTTAAATCCCAAAGGGAAGAGCCAAGCCAATGCTTAGCCTCCCATTGGAGGTTTTTACTTACAGTAGTTTAAATACTTGCAACTTAAATACCTGCACCTTAAATCCCAAAGGAAAGAGCCAAGCCAATGCTAGGCCTCCCATTGGAGGTGTTTATTCACTGTCACGTACTTCCTATAATTTAATTTTTGAATCATCAAACCCAAAGGATGAGTAGGTCGTAATACTGCACAGAAGTCGTTAACACACTCCCTCTTTCGGCTTCAGGGAATCTTTAACACTTAAAAAATATAACAAATAAAAAATATATACCATCCATGCATCCTATTTAAAAAGTGAAAACACAAAAGAGAATACCCTACTAGAGCCTTAGGAATAAACCAAGCCTGAGTTGCCGAATTAGGATATCCATGAAATTAAGGTACCGAAAGGGCATTAGTTTTAATTAACTAGTGTAACCAAGTCCCCGAGCTCATAATCTCTGGTTCGCAGGAATAAATTAGTTCTCCCGCTAATTTATTTAGGTTTCTAATCGACCTACCAAGAACGATTAGTGGCGACTCCAAATTTCAAAATCATATAAACAAAAACCAAAGTTGCGATTCGGTAGGGCTTGGGAGGGTCCGCGTTAGGTTAGTCAAATCTAATTAACCTAATAATCCGTTAACCCTTTTAAAATTTAAAATTTTTTTTAGAGGGTCGCGACAGACTGGCGACTCCGCTGGGGACAGGATTTTTAAATTTTCGAAAAAAGATACCAATTGGAATACTTGAATTTTTTCGAAATTTTAAAAGTCTTAGTGGACTTAAGCCAATGAAAATTTCATGGATATCTCGCTTCTGGCGATCTTGTTTGGGACTCATTCTATAGGTGTTATATTGTTTTTGCAGGATGGGAGTTATAAGGGGCGGAGTGTTTGGCTAACCCATTTGTTTTGCAGGCTCGGTGTTTGGTTTATTTGTTTAATTTCGCATATTTTTAGAAGCGCTGTTTTGATATCAATTGTTGTGCATGTCTTGCATACTCTGAGGATCACGACACCTGCACACACAAGCGTCTAAACCCAAGTCGCGAAATTCTTCCTAGAAAACCATAGATAGGGATCGAATATGTAAAGCTCTTGCGTCGATTACGCTCGGGTTGACCATATTTTATCCCGCTCATTATCTAAATTGACAATTCTTCCCATTGTGATTTGATTGCGCGGAGGGTAAGGTTGTCAATTCAGATAGTGGGGGCCTTTTAGGTCCATACCCTGTCTCTCCTTCTTTTATTTTCTAGAGTTCACTCCTCACTTGAGTCATGCGCATGACTATGTGATTTGCATTTCTCCAAGGTAAAAGTAAGTTCTCTAATTTTATCTTGTATTTATTTTCGGTCGGTTCATGCTAGGTGTTAGTCAGTTTTTGAGCTTGATATTACGACCATTCTTTTAAAAGAAAATAAAAATTAAATTTGTCCCTCATTTCTTTTAAATTTTTTTTTGAAAAAATGATGTGAAAAATCCCTTCATGGGAATTTTATTAACCAATAAGGGATTTTTGTCATGTTTTTATTGCTTCAATAAAAATGAAATTTTCCTGAAAAAATTTTCCTCTGAAAATTTATTTCAATAAAAAGAAAAATTCCCTCAAAAAAAAAAAAACTCTAGTAGACATCAAGTGATTTTATCACATTTTTCAAATTATAAAAACTTGCAAGAAAATTCTTCTCGAGAAATTCGCTCATGTTTTTCTAAGAAAATTTTCTCTAAATAAAATTAGACTAATGTCTCGGGGGAATTGTATTGACCAATAAGAGATTTTTGTCATGTTTTTCTTGCTTCAATAAAAATGAAATTTTCCTGACAAATTTTCCTCTAAAATTTTATTTCGATAAAAGAAAAATTCCTTCAAAAAAAAAAACTTTGGTAAACATCAAGTGATTTTATCACGTTCTTTCAAATTATAAAAACTTGCAACAAAAATTCTTTTCGAGAAATTTGCTCATGTTTTTCTAAGAAAATTTTCTCTAAATAAAATTAGACTAATGTCTCGGGGGAATTTTGTTAACCAATAAAGGATTTCTGTCATGTCTTTCCTGCTTCAATAAAAATAAAATTTTCCTGACAAATTTACCTCTGAAAATTTATTCTGATAAAAAGGAAATTCCTTCAAAAATTTTAGTAAACGTCAAGAGATTTTGTCACATTCCTTAAAAAAAAAAATAAAAAAAGAGTAATAAATCTGCAAAAAAAATTCTGTATTAACCCATTTCTTCCTAAGGGAATTTTTTTTTCTGATTTCTCTATAAAATAGAAAAAATCAAATTGGACTAATATAGGAGTCATGGACCGACATTCCTTGTGTCGCATACTAATTATATCATTTTCTTTTGCAGGGAGATCCTAGATACCCTAGACGGGTGTAAAAATTAAGTTCAAAATATATCAAGAATCATCTCCAGAAATACCAAAAGACGAAAAACACCGAGGCTTCAACCGTTAATTCCGGGGGGCAAACGAACACTGTCCATCTTTGACAGACAGAGTTATGTCAATCCGTAAACTTGTATGGGCAGTGTATTCTGATATGACGGTGGATTTATACTGATTAAACACGGGGGCATATTTAATGTATTGCAGAGGATCCCGCGTCTTTTGAAAGACAATATGGATTATATAATCAGAACCCATGAAACAAATACCTTTACTTGATTAAATCAACCAGAGACCGATCTTAAAATTTCCTCTTATCCGAAACATGCGGAGGGCTTTAGAGGACCGAGGTTCTATTAATGAACGTGGCCCACAGGAATTTCTCCCGACGCTACAGGCGACCGACACGAGCAAGTGGACGCCGAAAGAAACAAAATATGGATAAAAGTGGGCACACAATAGGTGGCCGGATTTACTACCAGCGCACTGATCGAGTTGTCATAGCGTTATTGTTCGTGATCTCAAGATGGATAGTGGGGGCCACCGCCGAACCCATCATCAATGTTCTCGATATCATCGTCTGGAGCAATTAAACAAGAACATCAAGAAAAACATTAAGCCTCGACATCTTCGGTACCTCAAATCGTTCCGTTATGTTATGCGGAAGAAACGATAGCAGGAAAATTAAACAAAAAAAAAAACACGTGAAGCTTTTCTTTCATTCCATTCATCAAAGAGCATTACAACAGCTCACTGGGGAGGAAAAGTAAAGCCAAACTAAGCCCTGATAACCATTACGAAGGAGCTCAACTGACTCTCTGTCGCGACCCTCTAAAAATTTTTTTAAATTTTAAAAAGGGGTTAACGGATTATTAGGTTAATTAGATTTGACTAACCTAACGCGGACCCTCCCAAGCCCTACCGAATCGCAACTTTGGTTTTTGTTTAAATGATTTTAAAATTTGGAGTCGCCACTAATCGTTCTTGGTAGGTCGATTAGAAACCTAAATAAATTAGCGGGAGAACTAATTTATTCCTGCGAACCAGAGATTAGGAGCTCGGGGACTTGGTTACACTAGTTAATTAAAACTAATGCCCTTTCGGTACCTTAATTTCATGGATATCCTAATTCGGCAACTCAGGCTTGGTTTATTCCTAAGGCTATAGTAGGGTATTCTCTTTTGTGTTTTCACTTTTTAAATAGGATGCATGGATGGTATATATTTTTATTTGTTATATTTTTTTAAGTGTTAAAGATTCCCTGAAGCCGAAAGAAGGAGTGTGTTAACGACTTCTGTGCAGTATTACAACCTACTTATCTTTTGGGTCTGATGATTCAAAAATTAAATTATAGGAAGTACATGACAGTGAATAAACACCTCCAATGGGAGGCCTATCATTGGCTTGGCTCTTCCCTTTGGGATTTAAGGTACAGGTATTTAAGTTGCAAGTATTTAAACTACTGTAAGTAAAAACCTCCAATGGGAGGCTAAGCATTGGCTTGGCTCTTCCCTTTGGGATTTAAGGTACATGTATTTAAGTTGCAGGTATTTAACTACTGTAAGTAAAAACCTCCAATGGGAGGCTAAGCATTGGCTTGGCTCTTCCCTTTGGGATTTAAGGTACATGTATTTAAGTTGCAAGTATTTAACTACTGTAAGTAAAAACCTCCAATGGGAGGCTAAAAATTGGCTTGGCTCTTCCCTTTGGGATTTAAGGTACATGTATTTAAGTTGCAAGTATTTAACTACTGTAAGTAAAAACCTCCAATGGGAGGCTAAGCATTGGCTTGGCTCTTCCCTTTGGGATTTAAGGTATAGGTATTTAAGTTGCAGGTATTTAACTACTGTAAGTAAAAACCTCCAATGGGAGGCTAAGCATTGGCTTGGCTCTTCCCTTTGGGATTTAAGGTACAGGTATTTAAGTTGCAGGTATTTAACTACTGTAAGTAAAAACCTCCAATGGGAGGCTAAGCATTGGCTTGGCTCTTCCCTTTGGGATTTATGGTGCAGGTATTTAAATTGCGGATGGACTTTGTCCTCTCCATTCTAGGGTATGAATTCTTTAAAATAAAATACAACGAATTGATTCAACAATTTGAAATTTGTGCGCGCTTGAGGACTCCTCCAAGCCGATTTTGTGCTTCCATAGGGTTGACCATTGATATAAAGCTGCGGCTTCCTGACATAAAATAGAGTAAAATGTCAGTATACAAAATATGTGCTAATCTACACCTAAAACCAGAAGAGTGGAAAGAGTACTTATCTCCCATTTTTTTGGGAGGGATTTCTATAATTGATTTTCGCTCTCTATGTTCCCAATATAGAGAGTTTCTTTTGAATTAAGAGGGACTTTTAGTCACAGATCAGTTGAGAAATCGGTGGACAGCTTAGGAGCTTGTCTGGGCCGATTTTTGCATATCTACGAGATTTTTGCTGTTGACGTAGAGATATCCTTCTCCTGACATAAAATATGGAAAAAAAAAGAGGAGATGGAGAAAGTGTATACAATTTGTGCTAATTTGTAAGTAAAACCATAAACAAATGAATAAATAAAAACACTTAGCTCGAATTTGCTTGCTCGTTGACGAGGATGAACTCTTGATTTATATTGATCGATGAAGGAATTTGTGATGATAATCCCTAGCTTTGAACTCCCATCATCTTCAAAATTCTCTCTCTTTTGGTATTTTCTTTCTCTCAAATTTTTCTTCAATCTCCCAAAACTCTCTCAAACATCCAAAATTTTCTCTCAAAAAAAAATCCTCCCAAACACTTCAAATTTTTTTCTCTCAAGAATCCTCTCAAACACTTCAAATTTTCTCTCCAAAAAATCCTCCCAAACACTTCAAATTTTCTCTCTCAAGAATCCTTTCTCAAGCTCACTTCTTTCTCCTTTTATAACCTACTCATCTATCTCCCATTCTAATTTTTCCACTAACTCTATCTCCCATTCTAATTTCTCCACTAACTCTTCTTCATTTTCATCTTCCATTCTCCATCTCTATCCCACATTCTAATCTCTCCACTAACTCTTCTTCATCTTCATCTTCCCTTCTCCATATTTATCTCCCATACTAATTTCTCCACTAACTCTTCTTAATCTCCATCTTCCCTTCTCTATTCTTATCTTCCATTCTAATTTCTCTACTAACTCTTCTTCATCTCCATCTTCCCTTCTCTATTCTTATCTTATTTTCTCCATCCATTCTTCTCCAACTTCTCTTCTTCATCTCCTCTTCTTCATCTTCCCTTCTCTATTCTAATTTATCCACTAACTTTTCTTTTTATTATTTGTAAAATAATCCTTCAAGAGTTAGGTATTTGCACTTTAGTCCTTGAATTTTAAGTATTTACAATTCAGTCCCTGAAAAAATATATTTCTTTAAGTCCAAATCTCCTCACAATTTTTGACACACCAAAATTTACCACATGTCAAATTTAAGCTCATTTCTTGTCGCTGAAAATAATGCATAATTTAATTAAAGCCCTTTTGCAAAATTAAGTCATTCTGGGTATAATTGGGCCAAGATGAAAATTTAAAATATTAGAAGACAATGTCACAACTCATAAAAAGTGAAAGTTAAAAATAAGTTGACTCAAATTAAATTTTTTTAGGCCCGATTCGAGATTATACTCGTGAAGGAACACGTGACTCGAATTGGATTTTTCTGAATTTGCGATGGCCAATATGAAAATAGATTTAAAATAAAAATATTAACTATCTTTGTGTATTTTTTGGCCTCAAATGTTATTTTTTGAAAATTTTCAAATATTTTTGTATTTGTTTTAAAAAAAATTAAAATATATATAATATGAAAAATTATTTTTGGGTCAAAATTCGTTCCCTAGGCTTGGCTAAGGTTTCCAAAGTTGATTTTTCAATTTTATGAATTTTTATGGATTTTCTATTAATTTTTGAAAATAAATAAATAAAAAATACGTAAAAATACTGAAAATATGAAAAATCGTTTTTTGGTCAAAATTGGTTCCCTAGGCTTGGCTAAGGTCCCCAAAGTTGATTTGTCAATTTTATGAATTTTTATGGATTTTTTATTACTTTAGCAATAGAAAAAATGATTAAAGATCAGGTGTCAACAGCTGCCCCTCTTTGAAAGGAAGCTCGGTAGAGGTTCATTTCAAAGACGAGATGACACCTGGATTCTTATCGACTCAATACAAGGAAATAAAAAGAGTCGTGACATGATTGTTCCACTGAAAATGAAATGAGAACCTAAGGATTCGTTATATAAAAAAACTTTAGGGTGGTTGAACTTGAACCCGTATGGTGGATCAACCCATGGTAGATTCCTAATAAAAGGATTCTACTGATTAAAAATTGAATTAAAATTTGACCCGTATGGTGGGTCATACCATTTGACCCGTATGGTGGGTCGTACCATGGTAGATTCCTAATAAAAGGATTCTACTGATTAAATTTTGATTGAGATTTGACCCGTATGGTAGGTCACCACATGGAGATACCTGTAAGAAGGACTTGGTGCCTGTAAAAAGGACTTGGTGCCAGTAAAAAGGACTTGGTGCTTTGCCTGTAAGAAGAACTTTGTGCCTGTAAGAAGGACTTGCTTTGCCTGTAAGAAGGACTTGATTTGCCTGTAAGAATGACTTTGTTTGCCTGTAAAAAGGACTTACTTTGCCTGTAAGAAAGACTTTGTGCCTGTAAGAATGACTTGATTTGCCTGTAAGAAGGACTTTGTTTGCCTGTAAGAAGGACTTTATGCCTGTAAGAAGGACTTGATTTGCCTGTAAGAAGGACTTTATGCCTGTAAGAAGGACTTTGTGCCTGTAACAAGGACTTGATTTGCTTGTAAGAAGGACTTTGTGCCTGTAAGAATGACTTTATTCCTGTAAGAAGGACTTGATTTGCCTATAAGAAGGACTTTGTGCCTGTAAGAAGGACTTGATTTGCCTGTAAGAAGGACTTTGTGCCTGTAAGAAGGACTTGGTTTGCCTGTAAGAAGGACTTAGTTTGCCTGTAAGAAGGACTTAGTTTGCCTATAAGAAGGACTTGATTTGCCTGTAAGAAAGACTTTATGCCTTTAAGAAGGACTTGATTTGCTTGTAAGAAGGACTTTGTTTGCCTGTAAGAAGGACTTTGTGCCTGTAAGAAGGACTTGATTTGCCTGTAAGAAGGACTTTGTGCCTGTAAGAAGGACTTGATTTGCTTGTAAGAAGGACTTGCCTTGCCTATAAGAAGGACTTTATTTGCCTGTAAGCAGGACTTGATTTGCCTGTAAGAAGGACTTGGTTTGCCTGTAAGAAGGACTTTGTGCCTGTAAGAAGGACTTTGTTTGCCTGTAAGAAGGACTTAGTTTGCCTGTAAGAAGGACTTAGTTTGCCTGTAAGAAGGACTTGATTTGCCTGTAAGAAGGACTTTGTGCCTGTAAGAAGGACTTGATTTGCCTGTAAAAAGGACTTACTTTGCCTGTAAGAAGGACTTTGTGCCTGTAAGAAGGACTTGGTTTGCCTGTAAGAAGGACTTGGTGCCTGTAAGAAGGACTTGGTTTGCCTGTAAGAAGGACTTGATTTGCCTATAAGAAGGACTTGGTTTGCTTGTAAGAAGGACTTGATTTGCCTGTAAGAAGGACTTTATGTACCTCAAAGGGTGCAATTCTGAAATCTGGGGAGACCAGGAATCCTGCAGAAGCTCAAACCCAAATTATATTCTCCTGTCGTTTTAGGAATAAACCAAAGAGGCAGAGATCAAAAGGTCTCGAACATTTCTGTCCTTGAGACAAATCATGCTTTATTGAAGAATGTGGATACCTGTATATATCGCAATGGATTCGAGTATCCCAACAACCGTCAGAATTCATTCTCTTGAAAGGTTCTGGTTGAAGATATACTTACCTGAGAATTTGGAAGAAATGCTTGGTGGCTTCTGGACAACCAGGCTTGTTCATTCAATAATCGCCGAATGAATTTCAAGACTTTGGAAGGTAACTCAAACACCGGGAATGTGTTGCCTGTCGGGCAATGTCAGAGCTAACATGTGCAAGCATTTTCATCAATGCGTTCATTGGTTCATACAAAATTGTTCAGTTAAGTTTGCCATGATTAAAGGCAGTCTATGTAATAACTCATGATGCAATCGATCAACATATAGATCATGTATTGCATTACCACTTCTGTTTAAGGAGGTTCTTATAGTATGAATACCTCGAATGTAATCTGAATGGGGGACTTCATTCCGAAATGGCTTTTTCTCACTCTGGAGAAAGGCTGTTTATCTGTAGATCAAAATGTTAGACCTGTGTGGAAATGGTTTGCATTTCCTCATCCTGTCATGCCCCATTCTGCACATTTGATATCTCCTGTGCAGTTTATGCTCTAAGTTGGAGTTGGTAAGTTAAACACACGGAATAGTCATACATAATTCATGAACTGTGTAAGCACAATGCAGATGTGACAATTTTTTAGCATCACGTGTGTTTATATAATGTGCAAATATGGGCGAATTTAAATTGCCCCTGGTATGTGGGCGGACCGAACAAATTGGGAAGCCTACTCCTTATGTCGAGGGGTGGTTTGTCTCAAACTTTACCCCTGCGCGATGAAGCATATGGGCGATGGAGCATTTTGGTTTGTTTAATGCCCCTGCAAGAAGCAGAGAAATTATTCTTGAAACCAAACGAGATAAGGAAGACATATTTGCTTTTTCGTTTCAGAGCTTGCAATCAATTTGCCCCATTTTTCACCAGAATAGATCTTGTCAGGTGATCATACTTTTCTTTTGGATTTGTCTCCTTCAACATGTTAAATGTTAGTATAAATATTTCCTGTGAAAAGAAAAGGAGACATGTCAACCAGTATTAAAAGGGATAAATTGGAAACGATACTGATTTACCCTTCATCTTGAATGCCTTGGACAAGTCTTTTACCAATTTTGCTGGATTGAGTTTTCTTCGACTTTTGTTGGATGCTTCACCATTAAGCCGAGAATGTAGCAAAATATTGACTTCGGTATTACTCGTCGAGTATTCCTGCTTGCAAAAAGAAATGCACAAAAAGTTGTTTCATTTATTTATAATACATACAACATTCCCCACCCTCGGGGATCGAACTCGGGATATTTCGGACCTACTGTCATCCCCCATACCATTCGGTCCATTGGACCATAGGTGTCCATGGGGCTATCCTTTCAAAGGTTAATCTTTGGGGATAAAGCAGCCTTGTTGTATCACCTTATGCCATGTTACGGTATTTCTCGAGATAATTTGCAATCCCTGTTAAGAATGGAATAAGACAATTCAAGACTTGAGATGATTATGTGCACATTAGAACGATACAGAATTACCCATTTCTGAGATTGTTCGCGTCTTTCGCTTGTACTTTCCTCTGTCCGAAGCTGTCCATCCCGTGGTAATGCCCATGAGTCGATTTGCCCCCAAATTTTGTTCAACTTGTATTCGGATATGATTGCGTTCTCGGGTCGATTTGCAATTTCCTGAGAATAGAAGGGGCTTAATTTTAAAACTTGGAGCAACTGAGGGTAAATTGAAACGATACGGAGTTACCCTTCAGGTTTATCCAGATTTTTACTCGCCATCAATTCGTCGCGAGGTTGGTGAGGTGGCGGATTCGAGCATTTAATAGGGGGAAGTCGGATTATTACTCCTTGCTTTTACACATTCACAAAAGCAGAAAAACATATCACGCAAGGAAATAAAACACATTCACTCATTCAGGATCAGTTCTGCTTCCTCTACAGGCTCTCCCATGATCAGCTGGCTTCATCCCAAATTAGGTATGCATCGGCCATATAGAAGGTCTGGTGGTCACTGGCTGAACAAGTGCATCACAGTCCTGATGCTTTACCGATATCAAACTGGTTGATTATGGCGAAAAGATCATCGTCAATGTCCGCTTGGTGGTGATCTGTCCCTTCTTCCTCGGGAGGTATTGATACTGATCCAGTATCATTGGTCCTTTTGTACCCTGCTCCAACAGAACTCGATCCTGTTATAAATTGGTCTAACTCACCTCTTAAACGTGCATTTTCGATCCTCAGATCATACATTTCATCGAGGGTGAGGAGGAGGCTATTGCAGTTGGGGCAGGTGGCGGAGTCAAAAGTCTCTTTATACATCTTGTTTTCCGCTCGGAGGTTTTCATTTTCAACTCTTAGAAACTCGGCTTCGTTGTGCTCATGACGAGTTTTCATTCGGGTTCGTCTATTTTGAAACCAGAACTTGATTTGTGAAGGTTCAAGGCCTAGCTCTTGACTCAGTTCCATTTTTTGTTTGCCGTCTGGCATAGGACACGTTCTGAAGAAAGCTTCAAGCTTTCGTACTTGCTCCTCAGTATGGCGACGGTAACGCTTCTTTTGACCTTTACCGTTGTTGTCATTGTCCTTACCGGGCTCTTGGACGTCGTCGGTGGAAGGGCCGGGCTCCATAGGCTCGATCCCAAATATGGCTTCGAACTCTTCCTCTCCCATATTCAGCAAGTAACGATAACTTTCAAGTGTGTTGGGTTGAGACATCTTCGATTTGGTTAACGATTTCTCAAAGTTTGATATCTCTTCTTGTATTTTCACTCTCTGGATTTTTCTGGGAGACTGCGTATGCTTTAAGAGTCTCTCTTTCGAGCACGAATGAGAATTATCAAGAAGATGCCTCCTTTAAAATTAGACGTGGGTTTAGCAACTGTATTGCCTCTCTCGAGTGTTCTGGCTTTCTCGATTTTCTTTTCATCGTATCTCTCGCCCAGCTCGTCTCCTTCCATCTTTCCGTGGAAGGGGGCCCCTTGTTGCTGTCTCCACCGTCAATTTGCTGGTGAGTTCTTCAATAAAGACGAGTCGTATCTCTTTTCTGCTGAAAATGTCTTTGTCTCCCACTCAGCTTATTTTTTATCCTTTCTTTTTCAAAGTAGTGGCGTCTCGTCCAACTTTTCCGTAGAGACGTTGGATTTGCTTGGCTCGAGATTGGAGACGAGTAGCGGAGGTGATACTGATAGGGAATGGTAGACAGGAAAATTTGGCCAGTAGAGACTTCCCCTGCAAAAATGAAAGAGAATGCGGCAGTATATGTTCTCCATATTCTAGAAAAATTGGAACGATACTGTTTTACCCTTGTGTATACTTCCATTGAATTTGAATTGAGGGAGTTCCTTCATTTGGATTGGATTGAATTGTATGTCCCGAGTTGCCCTTCACTTTGAGCTTGCCACATATGTGCTTTGCTTAGTTGGGCCTTGTTTTCTTTCGGGTTGCCTTGGACCATCATCATTTTCCATGCCATTGGGTCCGTGGACCGGAGGGCTCCTTTAATTTGAAGGTTACCTTGAAGGCGAATGAGTCCTATCGCATTCCATTGGGTCATTTCATTTTGCGACACTCTTGAGGCACTTTGCAATCCCCTGGGTGAGAATGGAACAAATCCAATTTAGCATTTTGCAACGATTGAGGGTAAATTGGAACGACACACAGTTACCCGTCTTCGAGCTCGCCTGGGCTTTTCACTTGAAATTTCCCTACGTGAGGCCATTCAACATTTCTCATTATGGCAGTCAGCGACGTTGCCACAAATTGATCCGCCCTAAATCTAACATAAAAAGGGATTCACGCATTCGACGGGATAAATAAATTACCCCCTTGTCCTTGAATTAAATCGAGACACCTAGAAAGCTAGAAAATATCATACGCAGGGGAATTAAGCATGAAATGAAAGGTGCACTTATTCAAGGTCAGTTCTGCCTCTCCTGTGGCTCTTCGATAATCAGCTAGTCTCGTGTTGGTTCGGGTGTGGATAACCGATGTTTGAGAGTCCCTACTCACTGGCTCCTGATCGCGGCTTGGGACGTCTGTCAACCCTAAACTGGTTGACCAAGGCAGTAAGCTCATCATCTGGGTAATCTCTTGAACCTTCCAGCAACTGATGCTCGAATTGGGCATTGTTGTTGGCAAATGCTGGCGGTAGATTTCTCATTCTGTCCTCGCCATGAGCAATTTGACTTCTCATGCTGGAGCCTTCATCATTACTCGAGAAAGTGTGGGGATCACCAACTGTCCTGCTGCCAAAAACTCCTTCCATTCGAGGATTAGAGAAGTGGAAGTGCTCAGGATAACTTCTTGTCTGATTCTCTAGCTGCGCAGGCGCGCTGATCATGGGATGAGTTCTAGCCACAGGTTGGTGCTCAAACCAAGGAATCTGAATACACTGCTCCTGCGGTCTATACTCTTGAAGAGCATTAGGGTGATTCTGGGGGATACTTTGATTAACGCCTGGGGGATTGATGGCATGGCTACTAGCTTGGTTGATGATGGGAAGTGGCTCGCCCCATGCTAACCTGGGGAACTTATGGTGGCGAGGAGACTCGACGTTCAGGCTTGGATCAGTCCCGCCTTGGTTTTCTTGATTCTGAGCTGCATTGTGTTCTCTCACCCTTTTTCTGTACTTCTGAAGATGACTCGAAACATTTGCTTTAGTGAGTCCCTCTACCTTCATAATTTCCAGTATATGTTGCGGCCGTGCCGAATCTATTCCTAGCTGCTGAACTGCATTAACAAACATACGATGCAGCTCGGGAGACCAACTCATCTTCTTTCTCCAGTTGCTTGGAACAAAATTGAAGGCTTGATGCTTGTTCTTATGGTCGTGCAATTGCTTCCTTACCACGTGCTGCCATATTTTTGAAGCATCTGAACTCTAACTGGTTTCGTTACGACGTCTTGGGCCCCATTTAAGACAGCCTTCATTAGGGCTTGCTGATCATCGCTTGCCGATATTACGAGGACTGGCATGTTTAATTTAGAATTGATGACTTCCAAGAGAGTGAAAACATCCATGTCAATCCCTACCATGGCGGTGAGGACGATATCAAACGGGTCACTACTCCTCCTTAATATCTCTAAGGCCTCTGTCGCCTTTGCTTGAGCTACAACCTTATACCGGCATTTTCTTAATACGGTAACAAGGATTGACAGAGAGACTGGATTACCGTCAATGGCCATGACCAGTAGACCCTCAGGGTAAGGAACTTCATCAGCTTTGACCAGGGTTGAACATGCGCCCGTTCCCCTAATACTCGACATATTTCTGGATCTAGGACTGCCGATTCGAGACCGCCTCGGGATGTCTTCTCGGACTTGAGGGATCACGAGATCGTTGATGCCTTCTCGTAACAGGCTTTGAAAGCCGATGCTTTGATGGTGAAGGTTTTGAATTCCTCTCCCGCGAGAACTCCTTCCTCTCTATCTTTCTCCTGCGAGTTCTTGCGAATGAACTCTGACTATCAAATGGGGACAAGTTCTCTCTCTGGCAATAGCAACGACTTCCCTCTTCACGGGCAGCGCTATTAGATTTTCCGAGGGAGAAAATCTGATATTCAGCTTTTGATCAAAGGGGAAATCCTTGTTTCTCGCTCAGTTTATCTTCTTTTTTCTTTTCGTGATAGAAAGCCCCTGTCAAGATCTCCACCGTCGATTTACTGGCGGGTCCTCCAATGAAGACAAGTCGTATCTCCTTTTCGCTAACGTTTGCCGTGTCTTCCACTCAGCTCATCTTTCCGTCTTCTTTTTCAAAGTGGCGGTGTCTCGTCAAACTTTCTGCGGAGATTTCGGACTCGCTTAGCTCGCAGTCGCCATCTGATGGGAATTCGAGCCAACGAGGGTAGTGGCAATAGAGAATGGTAGATAAGAGAAATCTTGACTGGTTGATACCGTCACTATGAAATCAATATTTACTTCAAAGCAGATTACCATCTTCGCATTCCGCTCATCTGCCTCACCTCTCTCCCCCTTTCTTTCGTATTCTGCTTTCAAAAATGGCCAATTCTCCTAACCATACCTTATCCGCCGAAGTCCTAGCTGGGTGGGAGAGACTCTACAATCTTCTTGGTAGAGGTTACGCTCATATAGCCAAAAACTCTACCGTTGAGGCTGAAATTCTCGGTTTATTTAGGACCGTGGACGCTGCTTCTGTTGAGGGTACCCAACTAGGGAAGGAGTACCGGAACTTCTCGACCCTCTTCATCAATTTTCTAGCTGCCTATAACCGTGCTTATGAGACGGTCCTTGTGACCGCCGTCGTGAAAGCCCGTTACCGAGACCGGCACGAGCGTCTGGCAACAGTTACGTTTGTGGCTGATAATCACAAAAAGGCCCTCAAGTTTGCCAACGATCAGCTTTCGTGGCTGGTTCGTGAGAGGGGAAAGTTGGTGGACCGTCTGGCCTTGGTCCGAACTTACGCCGAACAGGAGCCAGGCAATATTGTGATGAGGTGTAAATGTGGTTGGCTGCAGGAAAGACTTGATGACATTACGGCAGACATTGCTTTCGAGAGGGCAGCGGTTCCGGACCTGGAGTTTGCCGTTGAGCATTACGAGGCCACTATGGCCCAGGTTAAAGAGAAGTGCGATCGCCTCTTCTTTAGGCTCGCGGAGCTTGATCCCGAGAGCGCCCGGTGCATCCAGAGCATCAACTGTTTGGAGAGTCAGTTGAGCTCTTTCGTAATGGTCATCAGGGCCCAGTTTGGCTTTACCTTTCCTCCCCAGTGAGTTGTTGTAATACTCTTTGATGAATGGAATGAAAGAAAAGCTTCACGTGTTTTGTTTTGTTTTTTTTTTTTAATTTTCCTGCTATCGTTTCTTCCGCATAGCATAACAGAACGATTTGAGGTACCGAAGATGTCGAGGCTTAATGTTCTTCTTGATGTTCTTGTTTAATTGCTCCAGACGATGATATCGAGAACATTGATGATGGGTTCGGCGGTGGCCCCCACTATCCATCTTGAGATCACGAACAATAACGCTATGACAACTCGATCAGTGCGCTGGTAGTAAATCCGGCCACCTGTTGTGTGCCCACTTTTATCCATATTTTGTTTCTTTCGGCGTCCACTTGCTCGTGTCGGTCGCCTGTAGCGTCGGGAGAAATTCCTGTGGGCCACGTTCATTAATAGAACCTCGGTCCTCTAAAGCCCTCCGCATGTTTCGGATAAGAGGAAATTTTAAGACCGGTCTCTGGTTGATTTGATCAGGTAAAGGTATTTGTTTCATGGGTTCTGATTATATAATCCATATTGTTTTTCAAAAGACGCGGGATCCTCTGCAATACATTAAATATGCCCCCATGTTTAATCAGTATAAATCCACCGTCATATCAGAATACACTGCCCATACAAGTTTACGGATTGACACAACTTTGTCTGTCAAAGATGGACAATGTTCGTTTGCCCCCCAGAATTAACGGTTGAAGCCTCGGTGTTTTTCGTCTTTTGGTATTTCTGAAGATGATTCTTGATATATTATTGAACTTAATTTTTACACCCGTCTGGGGTATCTAGGATCTCCCTGCAAAAGAAAAGGATATAATTAGTATGCGACACAAGAAATGTCGGTCCATGACTCCTATATTAGTCCAATTTGATTTTTTCTATTTTATAGAGAAATCAGAAGAAAGAAAAAAAAATTTCCTTAGGAAGAAATGGGTTAATTTCTGATACAGAATTTTTTTCAGATTTATTATTCTTTTTTTTATTTTTTTAAAGGAATGTGACAAAGTCTCTTGACGTTTACTAAAATTTTTGAAGGAATTTCCTTTTTATCAAAATAAATTTTCAGAGGTAAATTTGTCAGGAAAATTTTATTTTTATTGAAGCAGGAAAAATATGACAGAAATCCTTTATTGGTTAACGAAATTCCCCCGAGACATTAGTCTAATTTTATTTAGAGAAACTTTTCTTAGAAAAACATGAGCGAATTTCTCGAAAAGAATTTTTGTTGCAAGTTTTTATAATTTGAAAGAATGTGATAAAATCACTTGATGTTTTTTTTAAAGGAATTTTTCTTTTTATCGAAATAAATTTTCAGAGGAAAATTTGTCGGGAAAATTTCATTTTTATTGGAGAGAAAAAAACATGACAAAAATCTCTTATTGATCAATTAGTCTAATTTTATTTAGAGAAAATTTTCTTAGAAAAACATGAGCGAATTTCTCGAGAAGAATTTTCTTGCAAGTTTTTATAATTTGAAAAATGTGATAAAATCATTTGATGTCTACTAGAGTTTTTTTTTTAAGGAATTTTTCTTTTTATTGAAATTTTCAGAGGAAAATTTTTTCAAGAAAATTTCATTTTTATTGAAGCAATAAAAATATGACAAAAATCCCTTATTGGTTAATAAAATTCCCATGAAGGGATTTTTTTACATCATTTTTTCAAAAAAAAAATTTTAAAAGAAATCAGGGACAAATTTAATTTTTATTTTCTTTTAAAAAGAATGGTCGTAATATCAAGCTCAAAAACTGACTAACACCTAGCATGGACCGACCGAAAATAAATACAAGATAAAATTAGAGAACTTACTTTTACCTTGGAGAAATGCAAATCACATAGTCATGCGCATGACTCAAGTGAGGAGTGGACTCTAGAAAATAAAAGAAGGAGAGACAAGGTATGGACCTAAAAAGGCTCCCACTATCTGAATTGACAAACTTACCCTCCGCGCAATCAAATCACAATGGGAAGAATTGTCAATTCAGATAATGAGCGGAATAAAATATGGTCAACCCGAGCGCAATCGACGCAAGAGCTTTGCATATTCGATCCCTATCTATGGTTTTCTAGGAAGAATTTCGCGACTTGGGTTTAGACGCTTGTGTGTGCAGGTGTCGTGATCCTCAGAGTATGCAAGACATGCACAACAATTGATATCAAAACAGCGCTTCTAAAAATGTGCGAAATTAAACAAATAAACCCAACACCGAGCCTGCAAAACAAAGGGGTTAGCCAAACACTCCGCCCCTTATAACTCCCATCCTGCAAAAACATATAACACCTATAGAATGAGTCCCAAACAATATCGCCAGAAACGAGATATGCATGAAATTTTCATTGGCCTAAGCCCACTAAGATTTTTTAAAATTTCGAAAAAATTCAAGTATTCCAATTGGTATCGTTTTTCAAAAATTTAAAAATCTCTATCCCCAGTGGAGTCGCCAAGCTGTCGCGACCCTCTAAAAAAATTTTTAAATTTTAAAAAGGGGTTAACGGATTATTAGGTTAATTAGATTTGACTAACCTAACGCGGACCCTCCCAAGCCCTACCGAATCGCAACTTTGGTTTTTGTTTAAATGATTTTAAAATTTGGAGTCGCCACTAATCGTTCTTGGTAGGTCGATTAGAAACCTAAATAAATTAGCGGGAGAACTAATTTATTCCTGCGAACCAGAGATTAGGAGCTCGGGGACTTGGTTACACTAGTTAATTAAAACTAATGCCCTTTCGGTACCTTAATTTCATGGATATCCTAATTCGGCAACTCAGGCTTGGTTTATTCCTAAGGCTATAGTAGGGTATTCTCTTTTGTGTTTTCACTTTTTAAATAGGATGCATGGATGGTATATATTTTTATTTGTTATATTTTTTTAAGTGTTAAAGATTCCCTGAAACCGAAAGAAGGAGTGTGTTAACGACTTCTGTGCAGTATTACAACCTACTTATCTTTTGGGTCTGATGATTCAAAAATTAAATTATAGGAAGTACATGACAGTGAATAAACACCTCCAATGGGAGGCCTAGCATTGGCTTGGCTCTTCCCTTTGGGATTTAAGGTACAGGTATTTAAGTTGCAAGTATTTAAACTACTGTAAGTAAAAACCTCCAATGGGAGGCTAAGCATTGGCTTGGCTCTTCCCTTTGGGATTTAAGGTACATGTATTTAAGTTGCAGGTATTTAACTACTGTAAGTAAAAACCTCCAATGGGAGGCTAAGCATTGGCTTGGCTCTTCCCTTTGGGATTTAAGGTACATGTATTTAAGTTGCAAGTATTTAACTACTGTAAGTAAAAACCTCCAATGGGAGGCTAAGCATTGGCTTGGCTCTTCCCTTTGGGATTTAAGGTATAGGTATTTAAGTTGTAGGTATTTAACTACTGTAAGTAAAAACCTCCAATGGGAGGCTAAGCATTGGCTTGGCTCTTCCCTTTGGGATTTATGGTGCAGGTATTTAAGTTGCAGGTATTTAACTACTGTAAGTAAAAACCTCCAATGGGAGGCTAAGCATTGGCTTGGCTCTTCCCTTTGGGATTTAAGGTACAGGTATTTAAGTTGCAGGTATTTAACTACTGTAAGTAAAAACCTCCAATGGGAGGCTAAGCATTGGCTTGGCTCTTCCCTTTGGGATTTATGGTGCAGGTATTTAAATTGCGGATGGACTTTGTCCTCTCCATTCTAGGGTATGAATTCTTTAAAATAAAATACAACGAATTGATTCAACAATTTGAAATTTGTGCGCGCTTGAGGACTCCTCCAAGCCGATTTTGTGCTTCCATAGGGTTGACCATTGATATACAGCTGCGGCTTCCTGACATAAAATAGAGTAAAATGTCAGTATACAAAATATGTGCTAATCTGCACCTAAAACCAGAAGAGTGGAAAGAGTACTTATCTCCCATTTTTTTGGGAGGGATTTCTATAATTGATTTTCGCTCTCTATGTTCCCAATATAGAGAGTTTCTTTTGAATTAAGAGGGACTTTTAGTCACAGATCAGTTGAGAAATCGGTGGACAGCTTAGGAGCTTGTCTGGGCCGATTTTTGCATATCTACGAGATTTTTGCTGTTGACGTAGAGATATCCTTCTCCTGACATAAAATATGGAAAAAAAAAAAGAGGAGATGGAGAAAGTGTATACAATTTGTGCTAATTTGCAAGTAAAACCATAAACAAATGAATAAATAAAAACACTTAGCTCGAATTTGCTTGCTTGTTGACGAGGATGAACTCTTGATTTATATTGATCGATGAAGGAATTTGTGATGATAATCCCTAGCTTTGAACTCCCATCATCTTCAAAATTCTCTCTCTTTTGGTATTTTCTTTCTCTCAAATTTTTCTTCAATCTCCCAAAACTCTCTCAAACATCCAAAATTTTCTCTCAAAAAAAAATCCTCCCAAACACTTCAAATTTTTTTCTCTCAAGAATCCTCTCAAACACTTCAAATTTTCTCTCCAAAAAATCCTCCCAAACACTTCAAATTTTCTCTCTCAAGAATCCTTTCTCAAGCTCACTTCTTTCTCCTTTTATAACCTACTCATCTATCTCCCATTCTAATTTTTCCACTAACTCTATCTCCTATTCTAATTTCTCCACTAACTCTTCTTCATTTTCATCTTCTATTCTCCATCTCTATCCCACATTCTAATCTCTCCACTAACTCTTCTTCATCTTCATCTTCCCTTCTCCATATTTATCTCCCATTCTAATTTCTCCACTAACTCTTCTTAATCTCCATCTTCCCTTCTCTATTCTTATCTTCCATTCTAATTTCTCTACTAACTCTTCTTCATCTCCATCTTCCCTTCTCTATTCTTATCTTATTTTCTCCATCCATTCTTCTCCAACTTCTCTTCTTCATCTCCTCTTCTTCATCTTCCCTTCTCTATTCTAATTTATCCACTAACTTTTCTTTTTATTATTTGTAAAATAATCCTTCAAGAGTTAGGTATTTGCACTTTAGTCCTTGAATTTTAAGTATTTACAATTCAGTCCCTGAAAAAATATATTTCTTTAAGTCCAAATCTCCTCACAATTTTTGACACACCAAAATTTACCACATGTCAAATTTAAGCTCATTTCTTGTCGCTGAAAATAATGCATAATTTAATTAAAGCCCTTTTGCAAAATTAAGTCATTCTGGGTATAATTGGGTCAAGATGAAAATTTAAAATATTAGAAGACAATGTCACAACTCATAAAAAGTGAAAGTTAAAAATAAGTTGACTCAAATTAAATTTTTTTAGGCCCGATTCGAGATTATACTCGTGAAGGAACACGTGACTCGAATTGGATTTTTCTGAATTTGCGATGGCCAATATGAAAATAGATTTAAAATAAAAATATTAACTATCTTTGTGTATTTTTTGGCCTCAAATGTTATTTTTTGAAAATTTTCAAATATTTTTGTATTTTTTTTAAAAAAAATTAAAATATATATAATATGAAAAATTATTTTTTGGTCAAAATTCGTTCCCTAGGCTTGGCTAAGGTTCCCAAAGTTGATTTTTCAATTTTATGAATTTTTATGGATTTTCTATTAATTTTTGAAAATAAATAAATAAAAAATACGTAAAAATACTGAAAATATGAAAAATCGTTTTTTGGTCAAAATTGGTTCCCTAGGCTTGGCTAAGGTCCCCAAAGTTGATTTTTCAATTTTATAAATTTTTATGGATTTTTTATTACTTTAGCAATAGAAAAAATGATTAAAGATCAGGTGTCAACACTCTCCAAACAGTTGATGCTCCGGGTGCACCGGGCGTTCTCAGGATCAAGCTCCGCGAGCCTAAAGAAGAGGCGATCGCGCTTCTCCTTAGCCTGGGCCATACTGGCCTCGTAATGCTCGACAGCAAACTCCAAGTCCGAAATCGCCGCCCTCTCGAAAGCAATATCTGCCGTAATGTCATCAAGTCTCTCCTGCAGCCAACCGCATTTGCACCTCATCATAATATTGCTCGGCTCCTGTTCGGCGTAAGTTCGGACCAAGGCCAGACGGTCCACCAACTTTCCCCTCTCACGAACTAGCCACGAAAGCTGATCATTGGCAAACTTGAAGGCCTTCTTGTGATTATCAGCCATAAATGTGACTATTTCCAGACGCTCGTGCCGGTCTCGGTAACGAGCTTTCACGACGGCAGTCACAATGACCGTCTCATAAGCGCGGTTATAGGCAGCCAGAAAATTAATGAAGAGGGTCGGGAAGTTCCGATACTCCCTCCCCAGTTGGGTACCCTCAACAGAAGCAGCGTCTAGGGTCCTGAATAAACCGAGGATTTCAGCCTCAACGGTAGAGTTTTGGGCTATATGAGCGTAACCTCTACCAAGAAGATTGTAGAGTCTCTCCCACCCAGCCAGGATTTCGGCGGAGAAGGTATGGTTAGGAGAATTGGCCATTTTTGAAAGCAGATCACGAAAGAAAGGAGGAGAGAGGCGAGGCAGATGATCGGAATGCGAAGGTGATAATCTGCTTCAATTTAAATAATGATTTCACAGGGGCAGTCCTTATTGGTCGAGTTTTTTCTATCTACCATTCTCTGTCGGCAACACCCCCGCTGGCTCGAATTCCAGTCAAGCGGCAACCTCAAGCTGAGCAGACCCGACGTCTCTGCAGAAAAGTTGGACGGGCTGCCACCACTTTGAAAAAGAAAGAATAAAAAACGAGCTGAGTGGGAGACAAAGAAATTTTCGGCAGAAAAGGAGATACGACTCGTCTTTATTGGAGGACCCGCCAGTAAATCGACGGTGGAGATCTTGACAAGGGCCCTCTACCACGAAAAGAAAAAAGGAAGACGAACTGAGCGAGAAACAATGATTTCCCCTTTGATCAAAAGCTGAATATCAGATTTTCTCCCTCGAAAAATCTAATAGCACTGCCCGTGAAGAGGGAAGTCGTTGCTATTGCCAGAGAGAGAACTTGTCCTCATTTGATAGTGAGAGTTCATTCGCAAGAACTCGCAGGAGAAAGATAGAGAGGAAGGAGTTCTCGTGGGAGAGGAATTCAAAACCTTCACCATCAAAGCATCGGCTTTCAAAGCCTGTTACGAGAAACCATCGACGATCCCGTGATCCCTCAAGTCCAAGAAGACATCCTGAGGCGGTCTCGAGTCGGCAGTCCTAGATCCAGAAATATGTCGAGCATTAGGGAAACGGGCGCATGTTCAACCCTGGTCGAAGCTAATGAAGTTCCTTACCCTGAGGGTCTACTGGTCATGGCCATTGACGGTAATCCAGTCTCTCTGTCAATCCTTGTTACCGTATTGAGAAAATGCCGGTATAAGGTTGTAACTCAAGCAAAGGTGACAGAGGCCTTAGAGATATTAAGGAGGAGTGGTGACCAGTTTGATATCGTCCTCACCGCCATGGTAGGGATTGACATGGATGTTTTCACTCTCTTGGAAGTCATCAATTCTAAATTAAACATGCCAGTCCTCGTAATATCGGCAAGCGATGATCAGCAAGCCATAATGAAGGCTGTCTTAAATGGGGCCCAAGACGTCGTAACGAAACCAGTTAGGGTTCAGATGCTTCAAAACATATGGCAGCACGTGGTAAGGAAGCAATTGCACGACCATGAGAACAAGCATCAAGCCTTCAATTTTGTTCCAAGCAACTGGAGAAAGAAGATGAGTTGGTCTCCCGAGCTGCATCGTATGTTTGTTAATGCAGTTCAACAGGTAGGAATCGATTCGGCACGGCCGCAACATATACTGGAAATTATGAACGTAGAGGGACTCACTAAAGCAAATGTTTCGAGTCATCTTCAGAAGTACAGAAAAAGGGTGAGAGAACACAATGCAGCTCAGAATCAAGAAAACCAAGGCGGGATTGATCCAAGCCTGAATGTCGAGTCTCCTCGCCACCATAAGTTCCGCGGGTTAGCATGGGGCGAGCCACTTCCCATCATCAACCAAGCCAGTAGCCGTGCCATCAATCCTCCAGGCGTTAATCAAAGTATCCCCCAGAATCACCCTAATGCTCTTCAAGAGTATAGACCGCAGGGGCAGTGTATTCAGACTCCTTGGTCTGAGCACCAACCCGTGGCTAGAATTCATCCCATGATCAGCGCGCCTGCGCAGCCAGAGAATCAGACAAGAAATTATCCTGAGCACTTCTACTTCTTTAATCCTCGAATGGAAGGAGTTTTTGGCAGCAGGACAGTTGGTGATCCCCACACTTTCTCGAGTAATGATGAAGGCTCCAGCACGAGAAGTCAAATTGCTCATGGCGAGGACAGAATGAGAAATCTACCGCCAGCATTTGCCAACAACAATGCCCAATTCGAGCATCAGTTGCTGGAAGGTTCAAGAGATTACCCAGATGATGAGCTTACTGCCCTGGTCAACCAATTTAGGGTTGACAGACGTCCCAAGCCGTGATCAGGAGCCAGTGAGTAGGGACTCTCAAACATCGATCATCCACACCCGAACCAACACGAGACTAGCTGATTATCGAAGAGCCACAGGAGAGGCAGAACTGACCTTGAATAAGTGCACATTTTATTTCATGCTTAATTCCCCTGCGTATGATATTTTCCAGCTTTCTAGGTGTCTCGATTTAATTCAGGGACAAGGGGGCAATTTATTTATTTATTTTTTATCCCGTCGAATGCGTGAATCCCTTTTTATGCTAGATTTAGGGCGGATCAATTTGTGGTAACGTCGCTGACTGCCATAATGAGAAATGTTGAATGGCCTCACGTAGGGAAATTTCAAGTGAAATGCCCAGGCGAGCTCGAAGACGGGTAATTGTGTGTCGTTCCAATTTACCCTCAATCGTTGCAAAATGCTAAATTGGATTTGTTCCATTCTCACCCAGGGAATCGCAAAGTGCCTCAAGAGTGTCGCAAAATGAAATGACCCAATGGAACGCGATAGGACTCATTTGCCTCGAAGGTAACCTTCAAATTAAAGGAGCCCTCCGGTCCACGGATCCGATGGCATAGAAAATGATGATGGTCCAAGGCAACCCGAAAGAAAATAAGGCCCAACTAAGCAAAGCACTTACGTGGCAAGCTCAAAGTGAAGGGCAACTCGGGACATAAAATTCAATCCAGTCCAAATGAAGGAACTTCCTCAATTCAAATTCAATAGAAGTACACACAAGGGTAAAACAATATCGTTCCAATTTTTCTAGAATATGAAGAACATATACTGCCGCATTCTCTTTCATTTTTGCAGGGGAAGTCTCTACTAGCCAGATTTTCCTGTCTAACATTCCCTATCAGTATCACCTCCGCTACTCGTCTCCATTCTCCAGCCAAGCAAATCCGACGTCTCTACGGCAAAGCTAAACGGGACGCCACTACTTTGAAAAAGAAAAGATAAAAAATAAGCTGAGTGGGAGACAAAGACATTTTCGGCAGAAAAGAGATACGACTCGTCTTTATTGAAGAACTCGCCAGCAAATTGACGGTAGAGACAACAACAAGGGGCCCTATCACGAAAAGATGGAAGGAGACGAGCCGAGCGAGAGATACGATGAAAAGAAAATCGAGAAAGCCAGAACACTCGAGAGAGGCAATACAGTTGCTAAACCCACGTCTAATTTTAAAGGAGGCATCTTCTTGATAATTCTCATTCGTGCTCGAAAGAGAGACTCTTAAAGCATACGCAGTCTCCCAGAAAAATCCAGAGAGTGAAAATACAAGAAGAGATATCAAACTTTGAGAAATCGTTAACCAAATCGAAGATGTCTCAACCCAACACACTTGAAAGTTATCATTACTTGCTGAATATAGGAGAGGAAGAGTTCGAAGCCATATTTGGGATCGAGCCTATCGAGCCCGGCCCTTCCACCGACGACGTCCAAGAGCCCGGTAAGGACAATGACAACAACGGTAAAGGTCAAAAGAAGCGTTACCGTCGCCATACTGAGGAGCAAGTACGAAAGCTTGAAGCTTTCTTCAGAACGTGCCCTATGCCAGACGGCAAACAAAAAATGGAACTGAGTCAAGCGCTAGGCCTTGAACCTTCGCAAATCAAGTTTTGGTTTCAAAATAGACGAACCCGAATGAAGACTCGTCATGAGCACAACGAAGCCGAGTTTCTAAGAGTTGAAAATGAAAACCTCCGAGCGGAAAACAAGATGTATAAAGAGACTTTTGACTCCGGCACCTGCCCCAACTGCAATAGCCTCCTCCTCACCCTCGATGAAATGTATGATCTGAGGATCGAAAATGCACGTTTAAGAGGTGAGTTAGACCAATTTATAACAGGATCGAGTTCTGTTGGAGCAGGGTACAAAAGGACCAATGATACTGGATCAGCATCAATACCTCCCGAGGAAGAAGGGACAGATCATCACCAAGCGAACATTGACGATGATCTTTTCGCCATAATCAACCAGTTTGATATCGGTAAAGCATCGGGACTGTGATGCACTTGTTCAGCCAGTGACCACGAGACCTTCAATATGGCCGATGCATACCTAATTTGGGATGAAGCCAGCTGATCATGGGAGAGCCTGCAGAGGAAGCGGAACTAATCCTGAATGAGTGAATGTGTTTTATTTCCTTGCGTGATGTGTTTTTCTGCTTTTGTGAATGTGTAAAAGCAAGGAGTAATAATCCGACTTCCCCCTATTAAATGCTCGAATCCGCCACCTCACCAACCTCGCGACGAATTGATGGCGAGTGAAAATCTGCATAAACCTGAAGGGTAACTCCGTATCGTTTCAATTTACCCTCAGTTGCTCCAAGTTTTAAAATTAAGCTCATTCTATTCTCAGGAAATTGCAAATCGACCCGAGAACGCAATCATATCCGAATACAGGTTGGATAAAATTTGGGGGCAAATCAACTCATGGGCATTACCACGGGATAGACAGCTTCGGACAAAGGAAAGTACAAGCGAAAGACGCGAACAATCTCAGACATGGGTAATTCTGTATCGTTCTAATTTGCTCATAATCATCGCAAGTCCTGAATTGTTTTATTCCATTCTTAATAGGGATTGCAAATTACCTCGAGAAATACCGTAACATGGCCCAAGGTGATACAACAGGGCTGCTTTATCCCCAAAGATTAACCTTTGAAAGGATAGCCCCATGGACACCTACGGTCCAATGGACCGAATGGAACACTTGACGACCTTACCAAAAAACAGGAATACTCGAGAGTACTATCAAATTCAGTATTTTACTATAGTCTTGCCATAATGGTGAGGTGCCTAACAAAAGTCGAGGAAAATTCAATCCAGCAAAATTGGTAAGAGACTCGTGCAAGGCATTCAAGACGAAAGGTAAATCAGTATCGTTTCCAATTTATCCCTTTTAATATTGGCTGACATGTCTCCTTTTCTTTTTACAGAAAATATTTATACTAACATTTAACATGTTGAAGGAGACAAATCCAAAAGAAAATTATGATCACCTGACAAGATCTATTCTGGTGAAAAATGGGGCAAGTTGATCGCAAGCTCTGAAGCGAAAAAGCAAATATGTCTTCCTTATCTCGTTTGATTTCAGGAATAATTTCTTTGGTTTTTGCAGGGGCATTTAACCGCTAAACCATGGCGGTCGATGTCACTAAACAAACCAAAATGCTCCCTCACCCATATGCCTCATCGTGCAAGGGCAAAACTTGAGACAAACCTCTCCTCGACATAAGGAGTGGGCTTCCCAATTTGTTCGATCCACCCACATACCAGGGGCAATTCAAATCCGCCCATGTTTGCACATTATATAAACACACATGATGCTAAAAATTGTCACATCGGCATTGTGTTTACACATTTCATGAATTATGTATGACTATTTCGCATGTTTAATTTACCAACTCCAACTTAGAGCATAAACTGCACATGAGACATCAAATGTGCAGAATGGGGCATGACAGGATGAGGAAAGGCAAACCATTTCCACACAAGTCTAACATTTTAATCTACAAATAAACAGCCTTTCCCTAGAGTGAGAGAAGGCCCTTTCGGACTGAAGTCCCCCATTCAGATTACATTCGAGGCGTTTATACTATGAGAACCTCCTTAAACAGAATTGGTAATGCAAGCTTGACAGAATAGTTTTGCATGATCCACATTTGGATTGATTGCATCATGAGTTATCACACAGACTACTTCTAATCATTGCCAACTTGGTTGAATAGTTTTGCATGAACCGATCAACTCATTGATGAAAATGCTTGCACATGTTACCTCTGACACTGCCTAACAGGCAACACATTCACAATGTTCAAATTACCTTCCAAAGTCTTGAAATTCATTCGGCGATTATTGAATGAACAAGCCTGGTTGTCGAGAAGCCACCAGGCATTTCTTCTAAATTCTCAGGTAAGTATATCTTCATCCTAGACCTTTTAAGAGAATGAATTCTGACGGTTGTTAAGGAACTTGAATCCATTGCGATACATACAGGTATCCACCTTCTTCAATAAAGCATGATTTGTCTCAAAGACAGAAATGTTCGAGACCTTTTGATCTTTGCTTCTTTGGTTTATTCCTAAAGCTACAGGGGAATATAATTTGGGTTTGAGCTTCTGCAGGATTTCTGGTCTCCCCAGATTTCAGAATGGCACCCTTTGAGGTACACCAAGTCCTTCTTACAGGCAAACCAAGTCCTTCTTACAGGCATAAAGTCCTTCTTACAGGCACAAAGTCCTTCTTACAGGCAAATCAAGTCCTTCTTACAGGCATAAAGTCCTTCTTACAGGCAAATCAAGTCCTTCTTACAGGCAAACAAAGTCCTTCTTATAGGCAAACAAAGTCCTTCTTACAGGCAAATCAAGTCCTTCTTACAGGCAAAGCAAATCCTTCTTACAGGCACAAAGTCCTTCTTACAGGCAAAGTAAGTCCTTCTTACAGACAAATCAAGTCCTTCTTACAGGCAAACTAAGTCCTTCTTACAGGCAAACCAAGTCCTTCTTACAGGCACAAAGTCCTTCTTACAGGCAAATCAAGTCCTTCTTACAAGCACAAAGTCCTCCTTACAGGCACAAAGTCCTTCTTACAGGCAAATCAAGTCCTTCTTACAGGCATAAAGTCCTTCTTACAGGCAAATCAAGTCCTTCTTACAGGCAAACAAAGTCCTTCTTATAGGCAAACAAAG
Organism: Psidium guajava; assembly: GCA_016432845.1. NCBI lineage: Eukaryota > Viridiplantae > Streptophyta > Magnoliopsida > Myrtales > Myrtaceae > Psidium > Psidium guajava. The sequence goes on along the minus strand of CM028232.1, from coordinate 23,514,521 downwards.
TCCTTCTTACAGGCAAATCAAGTCCTTCTTACAGGCAAAGCAAATCCTTCTTACAGGCACAAAGTCCTTCTTACAGGCAAAGTAAGTCCTTCTTACAGACAAATCAAGTCCTTCTTACAGGCAAATTAAGTCCTTTTTACAGGCAAATCAAGTCCTTCTTACAGGCAAATTAAGTCCTTTTTATAGGCACAAGTCCTTTTTATAGGCATCAAGTTCTTTCTACAGGCACCAAGTCCTTTTTACAGGAACCAAAGTCCTTTTTACAGGCACCAAGTCCTTTCTACAGGCACAAAGTCCTTATTACAGGCAGTTTCATAGGGTGACCTACCATACGGGTCAAATCTCAATGAAATTTAATTAGTAGAATCCTTTTTATTAGGAATCTACCATGGTACGACCCACCATACGGGTCAAATGGTACGACCCACAATACGGGTCAAATTTTAATTCAATTTTTAATCAATAGAATCCTTTTATTAGGAATCTACCATTGGTTGATCCACCATACGTGTTCAAGTTCAACCACCCTAAAGTTTTTTTTTATAACTAATCCTTAGGTTCCCATTCCACTATCAGTAGAGCATTCATGTTAGGCAACAGCCATACAACGAGCAGGCAAATCGCAGGCCTCTCTATCTCTCCTTTACTTCCTAGGAGCCTCCTCAAACCGAGTCTAGATCGGAACTTATTAAAGGGAATATTGGAGATTAAATGTCACGACTAATTTTACTTCATTGTGTTGAGTCGATTAGGATTCAGGTGTCATCTCATCTTTGAAATGAACCTCTGCCGAGCTTCCTTTCAAAGAGGTGCAGCTGTTGACACCTGATTTTTAATCATCTTTTTTAAAAATTAAAATTAATAAAAAAATCCATAAAAATTCATAAAATTGAAAAAATCAACTTTGGGGACCTTGGCCAAGCCTACGGAACCAATTTTGACCAAAAAAGAATTTTTCGTATTTTCAGTATTTTTCGGTATTTTATTTATTTATTTATTTTCTAAAATTAATAGAAAATTCATAAAAATTCATAAAATTGAAAAATCAACTTTGGGGATCTTGGCCAAGCCTAGAGAACCAATTTTGACCAAAAAATAATTTTCCATATTTTCAGCATTTTTCGGTATTTTTTATTTATTTATTTATTTTTAAATTAATAAAAAAATTCATAAAAATTCATAAAAGTAAATTGCTAAAAGATTGTATTGGAGGCCATGAAAATGTGAATATATATTTAATATTTTTATTTTAATTTTCCCTTCATTTTGGCCGAACAAATTCAAAAATAAAATTTCAATCTAAAATCGAGATTTTCTTTATTAGCTTCATTTTTTAGGTCATTTGAAAAAAAATTAAGAAAATTTATTTTAGCTTTGTAATTTTCGATTTTCTCATTTTTTGAAGTCGTGACTTGGTCCCCTAATAATCCAGTTTCTTTTTATCTTGGCCCAATTCAGACGGTCGCAACAGTTATTCATATGCGCAAAGTCCATTAGCTAGGGAAAATCAATTGATGTATCGACAGTGAGAATTATTACGCATGATATAGAAATGATCAAGACTTCTCTCGAATTAAGTGGATGAAATCATTCTGGAGTTGAAGGATTCTACGTTCACAAAGACACCCATTCTTCATTTGTCACAAAAATATCAGATGTCATAAAAACCAGTTTTGGCGGACCCACCACACATGGAAAGAGGGAGCAAATTATCTTTCTCTGGAGTCTATTCACCGAAGAAAAAAAAAGAATGCCTAACATGCACTAGTGGGGAGGAGAATAAAAAAACGATGTAGAGAAGGAAGTGAAAATTTTTGTTGCTTCGGAGTGCAAAAGGAATGAAGGCCAAGCGAAAGCAGTCGCGATTGTGGACACCTCATGGGCTGTATATTAAAGGCTAAAGAAAGGGAAGAACGCCATAGAGGACTTGGTCAACAAAGTGTGCCAAGTAAATGAATTAAAAAAATGAAAAGAAGAGAAGCATGAAGAGGCCAAAAGAAAGATGAAGATTAAAGATGAAAAAAAAGGGATCTGTCATTCAACGGGCCTTTCTCCTATTAGGAGCTGTCATTGAACTGATAGCTAGGGAAGGAATATATACCAAAAAATTACAAAAAAAAGGGAGACTCCATTCACGCGAAAAGAAAGGTGCCAACTTCGCGTGGGGGGATCTGGGGAGAAGAGAAAAGGTTCAAACCAGTGAGTAGAAAAAAAAAGGGTGAGAGGAGGGGGCCAAGAGGAGAGTGGAGTAAAACTCCTCCCGTTGAAGATCGGACGGCACGAAGGAAATCAAAGGAATTCATCTCGTAAGTCATCGAGGATGAGGGCGGCGAACGGGGTGAAGCGGTCGGAATCCTAAAGACGCTCCGTTCCTTCGCCTACCTCCTTCGCAAGTCCTCCTGTTTCATTATCGTTTTCTCGGTCCTTCAAGTCGTCCTCGTCTCCCAGCGGACGGAGGCCAAAGATATCGAGGAACTATTTTCTGAAGTCGGTGACTTGAAACGTCATACAACACATTACGATAGGAGTGGAAGGTCCAAGGGAACGGCAGAAGTTGTCTTTTCACGCCGTACGGATGCCTTGGCATCTGTTAAGAGATACAACAATGTTCAGCTTGATGGGAAGCCAATGAAAATAGAGATCGTGGGAACAAACATCTCGACTCCTGCTGCTGCTTCTGTCGTTTCAAACGTTTCTTTCGGAAACCTGAATGGATTTCCAAGAGGGTATGCGCTATAATATTTTGACTTGCCCTTTGAACAGATAATTTTGCTGTGCTGTCTAAGCCGAGGGTAGTAGGACAATTCTCTGATTGTCATATCTCGTATCATCCTCGTAAGCTTGCATGAGATAGAAAGAGATAGCAAAAATTCAAATATGCTCGGGTCCTTGGACTTAGATGTATCACGAATCTGTATACGTAAAACTTGTGTCTTTTGTGCTCATCAATAGGTTTCTTGGTTCCTTCTAAGCTTGATATATTTGCTCCTTGGATTCGTTTATTTATAATTTATTTCATCACTAGCAAAATTGATCAGATTTTGTTTGATTCATTTGAATGTTTCTCACGTGAAAGCGAGATTTGTTTACTTCAATATGTTTGGATGCTACTTGGCTACCCACGAATTAAAAAGTGTCAATATATCCATCGGTTTCAGTTTTTTTTTTCTTTCATGATCTTTTGCATGTAATTTAATTATGCAACATCAGTAAGCATCAGCTAGTTAAAACCAACAGTGGATGCATACTTATTTCCAGAAGATATTTATTTCCAAATGAAATGTTTTTTTTTTAGACAAAGAAAAGTCTTAGACGAACGTTCATTATTCATTCAGCGTGAAGCTTCTCTTCAGTAATATAGAAATTAAAGATAATCAACCTCAGCCATAACCATCTATATGTTGTCTTCATATAAGCAGTGCTTTATCTTTCGAAAATAGGTAAGACAGTTTATTTGAATGTAGCGGAACACACCTTAGAAAAATAGAAAATCATTTCCCAATATTCTTTAATTGGACTGAATTGACGAGTCTTACTGTACCCAATGAAAATTCCTTTTTTTTAAGGCAATTGATTCTAAATCCGAGCTAGGAAACCTAGAGATTTCTGAGATTCGTATAATTTGTAGGGAGCTTAGACTTGTTCTTCTCAACTTTTGAGAGATGACGAAGATGAGCGCCTTGACTATTTGTTTGATTAAATATCTGGTGCTCATAATTATTACGGGTACAGACTAGTATACTTTACCTCGCACTTCCAATTCCTAATTCTTTTTATGCTTGTTTAGGATTGATGATTAGTTGTGGAATCGAGAGAAAGGATAATGATAATAATGAAAGAAATACGTAGGAAATGTCTCTATGCACCTACCGTGTTTAATTATGCTTCATAGGTTTACTTATCAATTGTTTTTTTATTTTATTTGGCTTGCAAGATTTAGTCTTAATTTAGCATGTGAACATTCGAATAATTCATTTCGCATCACGTGTCTCAACAAATGAATTAACCTGGCTATTAGAGTTTAATTCGAAATGTTTACTCTATCCTTTAATTTGCTGAACTTCGCTAACTACTTATTTTGAGTAAATGTATGCCCCAAATATTGGATGTATCAAAACAATGTTCCAGCATGGTGATCAAAGGGGACATTCATGAGGATGAGAACAGAGAAAGCAAAAATCAATTCTAGAAATCCCTCCCAAAAAATGGGAGATAAGTACTCTTTTCATTCTTCTGGTTTTAGGTGCAGATCAGTACATATTCTGTATACTGACACTTCACTCTATTTTATGTCAGGAAGACGCAGCTCTATATCAATGGTCAACCCTATGGAAGCACAAAATCGGCTTGGAGGAGTCCTCAAACGCGCACAAATTTCAAATTGTTGAATCAATTCTTTGTATTTCATTTTAAAGAATTCATACCCCAGAATGGAGAGGACAAAATCCATCCGCAACTTAAATACCTGCACCATAAATCCCAAAGGGAAGAGCCAAGCCAATGCTTAGCCTCCCATTGGAGGTTTTTACTTACAGTAGTTAAATACCTGCAACTTAAATACCTGCACCATAAACCCCAAAGGGAAGAGCCAAGCCAATGCTTAGCCTCCCATTGGAGGTTTTTACTTACAGTAGTTAAATACCTGCAACTTAAATACCTGCACCATAAATCCCAAAGGAAAGAGCCAAGCCAATGCTTAGCCTCCCATTGGAGGTTTTTACTTACAGTAGTTAAATACCTGCAACTTAAATACCTGTATCTTAAATCCCAAAGGGAAGAGCCAAGCCAATGCTTAGCCTCCCATTGGAGGTTTTTACTTACGGTAGTTAAATACCTGCAACTTAAATACCTGTGCCTTAAATCCCAAAGGGAAGAGCCAAGCCAATGCTTAGCCTCCCATTGGAGGTTTTTACTTACAGTAGTTAAATACCTGCAACTTAAATACCTGTACCTTAAATCCCAAAGGGAAGAGCCAAGCCAATGCTTAGCCTCCCATTGGAGGTTTTTACTTACAGTAGTTTAAATACTTGCAACTTAAATACCTGCACCTTAAATCCCAAAGGAAAGAGCCAAGCCAATGCTAAGCCTCCCATTGGAGGTGTTTATTCACTGTCATGTACTTCCTATAATTTAATTTTTGAATCATCAAACCCAAAAGATGAGTAGGTCGTAATACTGCACAGAAGTCGTTAACACACTCCCTCTTCCGGCTTTAGGGAATCTTTAACACTTAAAAAATATAACAAATAAAAAATATATACCATCCATGCATCCTATTTAAAAAGTGAAAACACAAAAGAGAATACCCTACTAGAGCCTTAGGAATAAACCAAGCCTGAGTTGCCGAATTAGGATATCCATGAAATTAAGGTACCGAAAGGGCATTAGTTTTAATTAACTAGTGTAACCAAGTCCCCGAGCTCATAATCTCTGGTTCGCAGGAATAAATTAGTTCTCCCGCTAATTTATTTAGGTTTCTAATCGACCTACCAAGAACGATTAGTGGCGACTCCAAATTTCAAAATCATATAAACAAAAACCAAAGTTGCGATTCGGTAGGGCTTGGGAGGGTCCGCGTTAGGTTAGTCAAATCTAATTAACCTAATAATCCGTTAACCCTTTTAAAATTTAAAATTTTTTTTAGAGGGTCGCGACAGACTGGCGACTCCGCTGGGGACAGGATTTTTAAATTTTCGAAAAAAGATACCAATTGGAATACTTGAATTTTTTCGAAATTTTAAAAGTCTTAGTGGACTTAAGCCAATGAAAATTTCATGGATATCTCGCTTCTGGCGATCTTGTTTGGGACTCATTCTATAGGTGTTATATTGTTTTTGCAGGATGGGAGTTATAAGGGGCGGAGTGTTTGGCTAACCCATTTGTTTTGCAGGCTCGGTGTTTGGTTTATTTGTTTAATTTCGCATATTTTTAGAAGCGCTGTTTTGATATCAATTGTTGTGCATGTCTTGCATACTCTGAGGATCACGACACCTGCACACACAAGCGTCTAAACCCAAGTCGCGAAATTCTTCCTAGAAAACCATAGATAGGGATCGAATATGTAAAGCTCTTGCGTCGATTACGCTCGGGTTGACCATATTTTATCCCGCTCATTATCTAAATTGACAATTCTTCCCATTGTGATTTGATTGCGCGGAGGGTAAGGTTGTCAATTCAGATAGTGGGGGCCTTTTAGGTCCATACCCTGTCTCTCCTTCTTTTATTTTCTAGAGTTCACTCCTCACTTGAGTCATGCGCATGACTATGTGATTTGCATTTCTCCAAGGTAAAAGTAAGTTCTCTAATTTTATCTTGTATTTATTTTCGGTCGGTTCATGCTAGGTGTTAGTCAGTTTTTGAGCTTGATATTACGACCATTCTTTTAAAAGAAAATAAAAATTAAATTTGTCCCTCATTTCTTTTAAATTTTTTTTGAAAAAATGATGTGAAAAATCCCTTCATGGGAATTTTATTAACCAATAAGGGATTTTTGTCATGTTTTTATTGCTTCAATAAAAATGAAATTTTCCTGAAAAAATTTTCCTCTGAAAATTTATTTCAATAAAAAGAAAAATTCCCTCAAAAAAAAAAAAACTCTAGTAGACATCAAGTGATTTTATCACATTTTTCAAATTATAAAAACTTGCAAGAAAATTCTTCTCGAGAAATTCGCTCATGTTTTTCTAAGAAAATTTTCTCTAAATAAAATTAGACTAATGTCTCGGGGGAATTGTATTGACCAATAAGAGATTTTTGTCATGTTTTTCTTGCTTCAATAAAAATGAAATTTTCCTGACAAATTTTCCTCTAAAATTTTATTTCGATAAAAGAAAAATTCCTTCAAAAAAAAAACTTTGGTAAACATCAAGTGATTTTATCACGTTCTTTCAAATTATAAAAACTTGCAACAAAAATTCTTTTCGAGAAATTTGCTCATGTTTTTCTAAGAAAATTTTCTCTAAATAAAATTAGACTAATGTCTCGGGGGAATTTTGTTAACCAATAAAGGATTTCTGTCATGTCTTTCCTGCTTCAATAAAAATAAAATTTTCCTGACAAATTTACCTCTGAAAATTTATTCTGATAAAAAGGAAATTCCTTCAAAAATTTTAGTAAACGTCAAGAGATTTTGTCACATTCCTTAAAAAAATAAATAAAAAAAGAGTAATAAATCTGCAAAAAAAATTCTGTATTAACCCATTTCTTCCTAAGGGAATTTTTTTTTTCTGATTTCTCTATAAAATAGAAAAAATCAAATTGGACTAATATAGGAGTCATGGACCGACATTCCTTGTGTCGCATACTAATTATATCATTTTCTTTTGCAGGGAGATCCTAGATACCCTAGACGGGTGTAAAAATTAAGTTCAAAATATATCAAGAATCATCTCCAGAAATACCAAAAGACGAAAAACACCGAGGCTTCAACCGTTAATTCCGGGGGGCAAACGAACACTGTCCATCTTTGACAGACAGAGTTATGTCAATCCGTAAACTTGTATGGGCAGTGTATTCTGATATGACGGTGGATTTATACTGATTAAACACGGGGGCATATTTAATGTATTGCAGAGGATCCCGCGTCTTTTGAAAGACAATATGGATTATATAATCAGAACCCATGAAACAAATACCTTTACTTGATTAAATCAACCAGAGACCGATCTTAAAATTTCCTCTTATCCGAAACATGCGGAGGGCTTTAGAGGACCGAGGTTCTATTAATGAACGTGGCCCACAGGAATTTCTCCCGACGCTACAGGCGACCGACACGAGCAAGTGGACGCCGAAAGAAACAAAATATGGATAAAAGTGGGCACACAATAGGTGGCCGGATTTACTACCAGCGCACTGATCGAGTTGTCATAGCGTTATTGTTCGTGATCTCAAGATGGATAGTGGGGGCCACCGCCGAACCCATCATCAATGTTCTCGATATCATCGTCTGGAGCAATTAAACAAGAACATCAAGAAAAACATTAAGCCTCGACATCTTCGGTACCTCAAATCGTTCTGTTATGCTATGCGGAAGAAACGATAGCAGGAAAATTAAACAAAAAAAAAACACGTGAAGCTTTTCTTTCATTCCATTCATCAAAGAGCATTACAACAGCTCACTGGGGAGGAAAAGTAAAGCCAAACTGAGCCCTGATAACCATTACGAAGGAGCTCAACTGACTCTCTGTCGCGACCCTCTAAAAAATTTTTTAAATTTTAAAAAGGGGTTAACGGATTATTAGGTTAATTAGATTTGACTAACCTAACGCGGACCCTCCCAAGCCCTACCGAATCGCAACTTTGGTTTTTGTTTAAATGATTTTAAAATTTGGAGTCGCCACTAATCGTTCTTGGTAGGTCGATTAGAAACCTAAATAAATTAGCGGGAGAACTAATTTATTCCTGCGAACCAGAGATTAGGAGCTCGGGGACTTGGTTACACTAGTTAATTAAAACTAATGCCCTTTCGGTACCTTAATTTCATGGATATCCTAATTCGGCAACTCAGGCTTGGTTTATTCCTAAGGCTATAGTAGGGTATTCTCTTTTGTGTTTTCACTTTTTAAATAGGATGCATGGATGGTATATATTTTTATTTGTTATATTTTTTTAAGTGTTAAAGATTCCCTGAAGCCGAAAGAAGGAGTGTGTTAACGACTTCTGTGCAGTATTACAACCTACTTATCTTTTGGGTCTGATGATTCAAAAATTAAATTATAGGAAGTACATGACAGTGAATAAACACCTCCAATGAGAGGCCTATCATTGGCTTGGCTCTTCCCTTTGGGATTTAAGGTACAGGTATTTAAGTTGCAAGTATTTAAACTACTGTAAGTAAAAACCTCCAATGGGAGGCTAAGCATTGGCTTGGCTCTTCCCTTTGGGATTTAAGGTACATGTATTTAAGTTGCAGGTATTTAACTACTGTAAGTAAAAACCTCAAATGGGAGGCTAAGCATTGGCTTGGCTCTTCCCTTTGGGATTTAAGGTACATGTATTTAAGTTGCAGGTATTTAACTACTGTAAGTAAAAACCTCCAATGGGAGGCTAAAAATTGGCTTGGCTCTTCCCTTTGGGATTTAAGGTACATGTATTTAAGTTGCAAGTATTTAACTACTGTAAGTAAAAACCTCCAATGGGAGGCTAAGCATTGGCTTGGCTCTTCCCTTTGGGATTTAAGGTATAGGTATTTAAGTTGCAGGTATTTAACTACTGTAAGTAAAAACCTCCAATGGGAGGCTAAGCATTGGCTTGGCTCTTCCCTTTGGGATTTAAGGTACAGGTATTTAAGTTGCAGGTATTTAACTACTGTAAGTAAAAACCTCCAATGGGAGGCTAAGCATTGGCTTGGCTCTTCCCTTTGGGATTTATGGTGCAGGTATTTAAATTGCGGATGGACTTTGTCCTCTCCATTCTAGGGTATGAATTCTTTAAAATAAAATACAACGAATTGATTCAACAATTTGAAATTTGTGCGCGCTTGAGGACTCCTCTAAGCCGATTTTGTGCTTCCATAGGGTTGACCATTGATATAAAGCTGCGGCTTCCTGACATAAAATAGAGTAAAATGTCAGTATACAAAATATGTGCTAATCTACACCTAAAACCAGAAGAGTGGAAAGAGTACTTATCTCCCATTTTTTTGGGAGGGATTTCTATAATTGATTTTCGCTCTCTATGTTCCCAATATAGAGAGTTTCTTTTGAATTAAGAGGGACTTTTAGTCACAGATCAGTTGAGAAATCGGTGGACAGCTTAGGAGCTTGTCTGGGCCGATTTTTGCATATCTACGAGATTTTTGCTGTTGACGTAGAGATATCCTTCTCCTGACATAAAATATGGAAAAAAAAAGAGGAGATGGAGAAAGTGTATACAATTTGTGCTAATTTGTAAGTAAAACCATAAACAAATGAATAAATAAAAACACTTAGCTCGAATTTGCTTGCTCGTTGACGAGGATGAACTCTTGATTTATATTGATCGATGAAGGAATTTGTGATGATAATCCCTAGCTTTGAACTCCCATCATCTTCAAAATTCTCTCTCTTTTGGTATTTTCTTTCTCTCAAATTTTTCTTCAATCTCCCAAAACTCTCTCAAACATCCAAAATTTTCTCTCAAAAAAAAATCCTCCCAAACACTTCAAATTTTTTTCTCTCAAGAATCCTCTCAAACACTTCAAATTTTCTCTCCAAAAAATCCTCCCAAACACTTCAAATTTTCTCTCTCAAGAATCCTTTCTCAAGCTCACTTCTTTCTCCTTTTATAACCTACTCATCTATCTCCCATTCTAATTTTTCCACTAACTCTATCTCCCATTCTAATTTCTCCACTAACTCTTCTTCATTTTCATCTTCCATTCTCCATCTCTATCCCACATTCTAATCTCTCCACTAACTCTTCTTCATCTTCATCTTCCCTTCTCCATATTTATCTCCCATACTAATTTCTCCACTAACTCTTCTTAATCTCCATCTTCCCTTCTCTATTCTTATCTTCCATTCTAATTTCTCTACTAACTCTTCTTCATCTCCATCTTCCCTTCTCTATTCTTATCTTATTTTCTCCATCCATTCTTCTCCAACTTCTCTTCTTCATCTCCTCTTCTTCATCTTCCCTTCTCTATTCTAATTTATCCACTAACTTTTCTTTTTATTATTTGTAAAATAATCCTTCAAGAGTTAGGTATTTGCACTTTAGTCCTTGAATTTTAAGTATTTACAATTCAGTCCCTGAAAAAATATATTTCTTTAAGTCCAAATCTCCTCACAATTTTTGACACACCAAAATTTACCACATGTCAAATTTAAGCTCATTTCTTGTCGCTGAAAATAATGCATAATTTAATTAAAGCCCTTTTGCAAAATTAAGTCATTCTGGGTATAATTGGGCCAAGATGAAAATTTAAAATATTAGAAGACAATGTCACAACTCATAAAAAGTGAAAGTTAAAAATAAGTTGACTCAAATTAAATTTTTTTAGGCCCGATTCGAGATTATACTCGTGAAGGAACACGTGACTCGAATTGGATTTTTCTGAATTTGCGATGGCCAATATGAAAATAGATTTAAAATAAAAATATTAACTATCTTTGTGTATTTTTTGGCCTCAAATGTTATTTTTTGAAAATTTTCAAATATTTTTGTATTTGTTTTAAAAAAAATTAAAATATATATAATATGAAAAATTATTTTTGGGTCAAAATTCGTTCCCTATGCTTGGCTAAGGTTTCCAAAGTTGATTTTTCAATTTTATGAATTTTTATGGATTTTCTATTAATTTTTGAAAATAAATAAATAAAAAATACGTAAAAATACTGAAAATATGAAAAATCATTTTTTGGTCAAAATTGGTTCCCTAGGCTTGGCTAAGGTCCCCAAAGTTGATTTTTCAATTTTATGAATTTTTATGGATTTTTTATTACTTTAGCAATAGAAAAAATGATTAAAGATCAGGTGTCAACAGCTGCCCCTCTTTGAAAGGAAGCTCGGTAGAGGTTCATTTCAAAGACGAGATGACACCTGGATTCTTATCGACTCAATACAAGGAAATAAAAAGAGTCGTGACATGATTGTTCCACTGAAAATGAAATGAGAACCTAAGGATTCGTTATATAAAAAAACTTTAGGGTGGTTGAACTTGAACCCGTATGGTGGATCAACCCATGGTAGATTCCTAATAAAAGGATTCTACTGATTAAAAATTGAATTAAAATTTGACCCGTATGGTGGGTCATACCATTTGACCCGTATGGTGGGTCGTACCATGGTAGATTCCTAATAAAAGGATTCTACTGATTAAATTTTGATTGAGATTTGACCCGTATGGTAGGTCACCACATGGAGATACCTGTAAGAAGGACTTGGTGCCTGTAAAAAGGACTTGGTGCCAGTAAAAAGGACTTGGTGCTTTGCCTGTAAGAAGAACTTTGTGCCTGTAAGAAGGACTTGCTTTGCCTGTAAGAAGGACTTGATTTGCCTGTAAGAATGACTTTGTTTGCCTGTAAAAAGGACTTACTTTGCCTGTAAGAAAGACTTTGTGCCTGTAAGAATGACTTGATTTGCCTGTAAGAAGGACTTTGTTTGCCTGTAAGAAGGACTTTATGCCTGTAAGAAGGACTTGATTTGCCTGTAAGAAGGACTTTATGCCTGTAAGAAGGACTTTGTGCCTGTAACAAGGACTTGATTTGCTTGTAAGAAGGACTTTGTGCCTGTAAGAATGACTTTATTCCTGTAAGAAGGACTTGATTTGCCTGTAAGAAGGACTTTGTGCCTGTAAGAAGGACTTGATTTGCCTGTAAGAAGGACTTTGTGCCTGTAAGAAGGACTTGGTTTGCCTGTAAGAAGGACTTAGTTTGCCTGTAAGAAGGACTTAGTTTGCCTATAAGAAGGACTTGATTTGCCTGTAAGAAAGACTTTATGCCTTTAAGAAGGACTTGATTTGCTTGTAAGAAGGACTTTGTTTGCCTGTAAGAAAGACTTTGTGCCTGTAAGAAGGACTTGATTTGCCTGTAAGAAGGACTTTGTGCCTGTAAGAAGGACTTGATTTGCTTGTAAGAAGGACTTGCTTTGCCTGTAAGAAGGACTTTATTTGCCTGTAAGCAGGACTTGATTTGCCTGTAAGAAGGACTTGGTTTGCCTGTAAGAAGGACTTTGTGCCTGTAAGAAGGACTTTGTTTGCCTGTAAGAAGGACTTAGTTTGCCTGTAAGAAGGACTTAGTTTGCCTGTAAGAAGGACTTGATTTGCCTGTAAGAAGGACTTTGTGCCTGTAAGAAGGACTTGATTTGCCTGTAAAAAGGACTTACTTTGCCTGTAAGAAGGACTTTGTGCCTGTAAGAAGGACTTGGTTTGCCTGTAAGAAGGACTTGGTGCCTGTAAGAAGGACTTGGTTTGCCTGTAAGAAGGACTTGATTTGCCTATAAGAAGGACTTGGTTTGCTTGTAAGAAGGACTTGATTTGCCTGTAAGAAGGACTTTATGTACCTCAAAGGGTGCAATTCTGAAATCTGGGGAGACCAGGAATCCTGCAGAAGCTCAAACCCAAATTATATTCTCCTGTCGTTTTAGGAATAAACCAAAGAGGCAGAGATCAAAAGGTCTCGAACATTTCTGTCCTTGAGACAAATCATGCTTTATTGAAGAATGTGGATACCTGTATATATCGCAATGGATTCGAGTATCCCAACAACCGTCAGAATTCATTCTCTTGAAAGGTTCTGGTTGAAGATATACTTACCTGAGAATTTGGAAGAAATGCTTGGTGGCTTCTGGACAACCAGGCTTGTTCATTCAATAATCGCCGAATGAATTTCAAGACTTTGGAAGGTAACTCAAACACCGGGAATGTGTTGCCTGTCGGGCAATGTCAGAGCTAACATGTGCAAGCATTTTCATCAATGCGTTCATTGGTTCATACAAAATTGTTCAGTTAAGTTTGCCATGATTAAAGGCAGTCTATGTAATAACTCATGATGCAATCGATCAACATATAGATCATGTATTGCATTACCACTTCTGTTTAAGGAGGTTCTTATAGTATGAATACCTCGAATGTAATCTGAATGGGGGACTTCATTCCGAAATGGCTTTTTCTCACTCTGGAGAAAGGCTGTTTATCTGTAGATCAAAATGTTAGACCTGTGTGGAAATGGTTTGCATTTCCTCATCCTGTCATGCCCCATTCTGCACATTTGATATCTCCTGTGCAGTTTATGCTCTAAGTTGGAGTTGGTAAGTTAAACACACGGAATAGTCATACATAATTCATGAACTGTGTAAGCACAATGCAGATGTGACAATTTTTTAGCATCACGTGTGTTTATATAATGTGCAAATATGGGCGAATTTAAATTGCCCCTGGTATGTGGGCGGACCGAACAAATTGGGAAGCCTACTCCTTATGTCGAGGGGTGGTTTGTCTCAAACTTTACCCCTGCGCGATGAAGCATATGGGCGATGGAGCATTTTGGTTTGTTTAATGCCCCTGCAAGAAGCAGAGAAATTATTCTTGAAACCAAACGAGATAAGGAAGACATATTTGCTTTTTCGTTTCAGAGCTTGCGATCAATTTGCCCCATTTTTCACCAGAATAGATCTTGTCAGGTGATCATACTTTTCTTTTGGATTTGTCTCCTTCAACATGTTAAATGTTAGTATAAATATTTCCTGTGAAAAGAAAAGGAGACATGTCAACCAGTATTAAAAGGGATAAATTGGAAACGATACTGATTTACCCTTCATCTTGAATGCCTTGGACAAGTCTTTTACCAATTTTGCTGGATTGAGTTTTCTTCGACTTTTGTTGGATGCTTCACCATTAAGCCGAGAATGTAGCAAAATATTGACTTCGGTATTACTCGTCGAGTATTCCTGCTTGCAAAAAGAAATGCACAAAAAGTTGTTTCATTTATTTATAATACATACAACATTCCCCACCCTCGGGGATCGAACTCGGGATATTTCGGACCTACTGTCATCCCCCATACCATTCGGTCCATTGGACCATAGGTGTCCATGGGGCTATCCTTTCAAAGGTTAATCTTTGGGGATAAAGCAGCCTTGTTGTATCACCTTATGCCATGTTACGGTATTTCTCGAGATAATTTGCAATCCCTGTTAAGAATGGAATAAGACAATTCAAGACTTGAGATGATTATGTGCACATTAGAACGATACAGAATTACCCATTTCTGAGATTGTTCGCGTCTTTCGCTTGTACTTTCCTCTGTCCGAAGCTGTCCATCCCGTGGTAATGCCCATGAGTCGATTTGCCCCCAAATTTTGTTCAACTTGTATTCGGATATGATTGCGTTCTCGGGTCGATTTGCAATTTCCTGAGAATAGAAGGGGCTTAATTTTAAAACTTGGAGCAACTGAGGGTAAATTGAAACGATACGGAGTTACCCTTCAGGTTTATCCAGATTTTTACTCGCCATCAATTCGTCGCGAGGTTGGTGAGGTGGCGGATTCGAGCATTTAATAGGGGGAAGTCGGATTATTACTCCTTGCTTTTACACATTCACAAAAGCAGAAAAACATATCACGCAAGGAAATAAAACACATTCACTCATTCAGGATCAGTTCTGCTTCCTCTACAGGCTCTCCCATGATCAGCTGGCTTCATCCCAAATTAGGTATGCATCGGCCATATAGAAGGTCTGGTGGTCACTGGCTGAACAAGTGCATCACAGTCCTGATGCTTTACCGATATCAAACTGGTTGATTATGGCGAAAAGATCATCGTCAATGTCCGCTTGGTGGTGATCTGTCCCTTCTTCCTCGGGAGGTATTGATACTGATCCAGTATCATTGGTCCTTTTGTACCCTGCTCCAACAGAACTCGATCCTGTTATAAATTGGTCTAACTCACCTCTTAAACGTGCATTTTCGATCCTCAGATCATACATTTCATCGAGGGTGAGGAGGAGGCTATTGCAGTTGGGGCAGGTGGCGGAGTCAAAAGTCTCTTTATACATCTTGTTTTCCGCTCGGAGGTTTTCATTTTCAACTCTTAGAAACTCGGCTTCGTTGTGCTCATGACGAGTTTTCATTCGGGTTCGTCTATTTTGAAACCAGAACTTGATTTGTGAAGGTTCAAGGCCTAGCTCTTGACTCAGTTCCATTTTTTGTTTGCCGTCTGGCATAGGACACGTTCTGAAGAAAGCTTCAAGCTTTCGTACTTGCTCCTCAGTATGGCGACGGTAACGCTTCTTTTGACCTTTACCGTTGTTGTCATTGTCCTTACCGGGCTCTTGGACGTCGTCGGTGGAAGGGCCGGGCTCCATAGGCTCGATCCCAAATATGGCTTCGAACTCTTCCTCTCCCATATTCAGCAAGTAACGATAACTTTCAAGTGTGTTGGGTTGAGACATCTTCGATTTGGTTAACGATTTCTCAAAGTTTGATATCTCTTCTTGTATTTTCACTCTCTGGATTTTTCTGGGAGACTGCGTATGCTTTAAGAGTCTCTCTTTCGAGCACGAATGAGAATTATCAAGAAGATGCCTCCTTTAAAATTAGACGTGGGTTTAGCAACTGTATTGCCTCTCTCGAGTGTTCTGGCTTTCTCGATTTTCTTTTCATCGTATCTCTCGCCCAGCTCGTCTCCTTCCATCTTTCCGTGGAAGGGGGCCCCTTGTTGCTGTCTCCACCGTCAATTTGCTGGTGAGTTCTTCAATAAAGACGAGTCGTATCTCTTTTCTGCTGAAAATGTCTTTGTCTCCCACTCAGCTTATTTTTTATCCTTTCTTTTTCAAAGTAGTGGCGTCTCGTCCAACTTTTCCGTAGAGACGTTGGATTTGCTTGGCTCGAGATTGGAGACGAGTAGCGGAGGTGATACTGATAGGGAATGGTAGACAGGAAAATTTGGCCAGTAGAGACTTCCCCTGCAAAAATGAAAGAGAATGCGGCAGTATATGTTCTCCATATTCTAGAAAAATTGGAACGATACTGTTTTACCCTTGTGTATACTTCCATTGAATTTGAATTGAGGGAGTTCCTTCATTTGGATTGGATTGAATTGTATGTCCCGAGTTGCCCTTCACTTTGAGCTTGCCACATATGTGCTTTGCTTAGTTGGGCCTTGTTTTCTTTCGGGTTGCCTTGGACCATCATCATTTTCCATGCCATTGGGTCCGTGGACCGGAGGGCTCCTTTAATTTGAAGGTTACCTTGAAGGCGAATGAGTCCTATCGCATTCCATTGGGTCATTTCATTTTGCGACACTCTTGAGGCACTTTGCAATCCCCTGGGTGAGAATGGAACAAATCCAATTTAGCATTTTGCAACGATTGAGGGTAAATTGGAACGACACACAGTTACCCGTCTTCGAGCTCGCCTGGGCTTTTCACTTGAAATTTCCCTACGTGAGGCCATTCAACATTTCTCATTATGGCAGTCAGCGACGTTGCCACAAATTGATCCGCCCTAAATCTAACATAAAAAGGGATTCACGCATTCGACGGGATAAATAAATTACCCCCTTGTCCTTGAATTAAATCGAGACACCTAGAAAGCTAGAAAATATCATACGCAGGGGAATTAAGCATGAAATGAAAGGTGCACTTATTCAAGGTCAGTTCTGCCTCTCCTGTGGCTCTTCGATAATCAGCTAGTCTCGTGTTGGTTCGGGTGTGGATAACCGATGTTTGAGAGTCCCTACTCACTGGCTCCTGATCGCGGCTTGGGACGTCTGTCAACCCTAAACTGGTTGACCAAGGCAGTAAGCTCATCATCTGGGTAATCTCTTGAACCTTCCAGCAACTGATGCTCGAATTGGGCATTGTTGTTGGCAAATGCTGGCGGTAGATTTCTCATTCTGTCCTCGCCATGAGCAATTTGACTTCTCATGCTGGAGCCTTCATCATTACTCGAGAAAGTGTGGGGATCACCAACTGTCCTGCTGCCAAAAACTCCTTCCATTCGAGGATTAGAGAAGTGGAAGTGCTCAGGATAACTTCTTGTCTGATTCTCTAGCTGCGCAGGCGCGCTGATCATGGGATGAGTTCTAGCCACAGGTTGGTGCTCAAACCAAGGAATCTGAATACACTGCTCCTGCGGTCTATACTCTTGAAGAGCATTAGGGTGATTCTGGGGGATACTTTGATTAACGCCTGGGGGATTGATGGCATGGCTACTAGCTTGGTTGATGATGGGAAGTGGCTCGCCCCATGCTAACCTGGGGAACTTATGGTGGCGAGGAGACTCGACGTTCAGGCTTGGATCAGTCCCGCCTTGGTTTTCTTGATTCTGAGCTGCATTGTGTTCTCTCACCCTTTTTCTGTACTTCTGAAGATGACTCGAAACATTTGCTTTAGTGAGTCCCTCTACCTTCATAATTTCCAGTATATGTTGCGGCCGTGCCGAATCTATTCCTAGCTGCTGAACTGCATTAACAAACATACGATGCAGCTCGGGAGACCAACTCATCTTCTTTCTCCAGTTGCTTGGAACAAAATTGAAGGCTTGATGCTTGTTCTCATGGTCGTGCAATTGCTTCCTTACCACGTGCTGCCATATTTTTGAAGCATCTGAACTCTAACTGGTTTCGTTACGACGTCTTGGGCCCCATTTAAGACAGCCTTCATTAGGGCTTGCTGATCATCGCTTGCCGATATTACGAGGACTGGCATGTTTAATTTAGAATTGATGACTTCCAAGAGAGTGAAAACATCCATGTCAATCCCTACCATGGCGGTGAGGACGATATCAAACGGGTCACTACTCCTCCTTAATATCTCTAAGGCCTCTGTCGCCTTTGCTTGAGCTACAACCTTATACCGGCATTTTCTTAATACGGTAACAAGGATTGACAGAGAGACTGGATTACCGTCAATGGCCATGACCAGTAGACCCTCAGGGTAAGGAACTTCATCAGCTTTGACCAGGGTTGAACATGCGCCCGTTCCCCTAATACTCGACATATTTCTGGATCTAGGACTGCCGATTCGAGACCGCCTCGGGATGTCTTCTCGGACTTGAGGGATCACGAGATCGTTGATGCCTTCTCGTAACAGGCTTTGAAAGCCGATGCTTTGATGGTGAAGGTTTTGAATTCCTCTCCCGCGAGAACTCCTTCCTCTCTATCTTTCTCCTGCGAGTTCTTGCGAATGAACTCTGACTATCAAATGGGGACAAGTTCTCTCTCTGGCAATAGCAACGACTTCCCTCTTCACGGGCAGCGCTATTAGATTTTCCGAGGGAGAAAATCTGATATTCAGCTTTTGATCAAAGGGGAAATCCTTGTTTCTCGCTCAGTTTATCTTCTTTTTTCTTTTCGTGATAGAAAGCCCCTGTCAAGATCTCCACCGTCGATTTACTGGCGGGTCCTCCAATGAAGACAAGTCGTATCTCCTTTTCGCTAACGTTTGCCGTGTCTTCCACTCAGCTCATCTTTCCGTCTTCTTTTTCAAAGTGGCGGTGTCTCGTCAAACTTTCTGCGGAGATTTCGGACTCGCTTAGCTCGCAGTCGCCATCTGATGGGAATTCGAGCCAACGAGGGTAGTGGCAATAGAGAATGGTAGATAAGAGAAATCTTGACTGGTTGATACCGTCACTATGAAATCAATATTTACTTCAAAGCAGATTACCATCTTCGCATTCCGCTCATCTGCCTCACCTCTCTCCCCCTTTCTTTCGTATTCTGCTTTCAAAAATGGCCAATTCTCCTAACCATACCTTATCCGCCGAAGTCCTAGCTGGGTGGGAGAGACTCTACAATCTTCTTGGTAGAGGTTACGCTCATATAGCCAAAAACTCTACCGTTGAGGCTGAAATTCTCGGTTTATTTAGGACCGTGGACGCTGCTTCTGTTGAGGGTACCCAACTAGGGAAGGAGTACCGGAACTTCTCGACCCTCTTCATCAATTTTCTAGCTGCCTATAACCGTGCTTATGAGACGGTCCTTGTGACCGCCGTCGTGAAAGCCCGTTACCGAGACCGGCACGAGCGTCTGGCAACAGTTACGTTTGTGGCTGATAATCACAAAAAGGCCCTCAAGTTTGCCAACGATCAGCTTTCGTGGCTGGTTCGTGAGAGGGGAAAGTTGGTGGACCGTCTGGCCTTGGTCCGAACTTACGCCGAACAGGAGCCAGGCAATATTGTGATGAGGTGTAAATGTGGTTGGCTGCAGGAAAGACTTGATGACATTACGGCAGACATTGCTTTCGAGAGGGCAGCGGTTCCGGACCTGGAGTTTGCCGTTGAGCATTACGAGGCCACTATGGCCCAGGTTAAAGAGAAGTGCGATCGCCTCTTCTTTAGGCTCGCGGAGCTTGATCCCGAGAGCGCCCGGTGCATCCAGAGCATCAACTGTTTGGAGAGTCAGTTGAGCTCTTTCGTAATGGTCATCAGGGCCCAGTTTGGCTTTACCTTTCCTCCCCAGTGAGTTGTTGTAATACTCTTTGATGAATGGAATGAAAGAAAAGCTTCACGTGTTTTGTTTTGTTTTTTTTTTTTAATTTTCCTGCTATCGTTTCTTCCGCATAGCATAACAGAACGATTTGAGGTACCGAAGATGTCGAGGCTTAATGTTCTTCTTGATGTTCTTGTTTAATTGCTCCAGACGATGATATCGAGAACATTGATGATGGGTTCGGCGGTGGCCCCCACTATCCATCTTGAGATCACGAACAATAACGCTATGACAACTCGATCAGTGCGCTGGTAGTAAATCCGGCCACCTGTTGTGTGCCCACTTTTATCCATATTTTGTTTCTTTCGGCGTCCACTTGCTCGTGTCGGTCGCCTGTAGCGTCGGGAGAAATTCCTGTGGGCCACGTTCATTAATAGAACCTCGGTCCTCTAAAGCCCTCCGCATGTTTCGGATAAGAGGAAATTTTAAGACCGGTCTCTGGTTGATTTGATCAGGTAAAGGTATTTGTTTCATGGGTTCTGATTATATAATCCATATTGTTTTTCAAAAGACGCGGGATCCTCTGCAATACATTAAATATGCCCCCATGTTTAATCAGTATAAATCCACCGTCATATCAGAATACACTGCCCATACAAGTTTACGGATTGACACAACTTTGTCTGTCAAAGATGGACAATGTTCGTTTGCCCCCCAGAATTAACGGTTGAAGCCTCGGTGTTTTTCGTCTTTTGGTATTTCTGAAGATGATTCTTGATATATTATTGAACTTAATTTTTACACCCGTCTGGGGTATCTAGGATCTCCCTGCAAAAGAAAAGGATATAATTAGTATGCGACACAAGAAATGTCGGTCCATGACTCCTATATTAGTCCAATTTGATTTTTTCTATTTTATAGAGAAATCAGAAGAAAGAAAAAAAATTTTCCTTAGGAAGAAATGGGTTAATTTCTGATATAGAATTTTTTTCAGATTTATTATTCTTTTTTTTGTTTTTTTAAAGGAATGTGACAAAGTCTCTTGACGTTTACTAAAATTTTTGAAGGAATTTCCTTTTTATCAAAATAAATTTTCAGAGGTAAATTTGTCAGGAAAATTTTATTTTTATTGAAGCAGGAAAGACATGACAGAAATCCTTTATTGGTTAACGAAATTCCCCCGAGACATTAGTCTAATTTTATTTAGAGAAACTTTTCTTAGAAAAACATGAGCGAATTTCTCGAAAAGAATTTTTGTTGCAAGTTTTTATAATTTGAAAGAATGTGATAAAATCACTTGATGTTTTTTTTAAAGGAATTTTTCTTTTTATCGAAATAAATTTTCAGAGGAAAATTTGTCGGGAAAATTTCATTTTTATTGGAGAGAAAAAAACATGACAAAAATCTCTTATTGATCAATTAGTCTAATTTTATTTAGAGAAAATTTTCTTAGAAAAACATGAGCGAATTTCTCGAGAAGAATTTTCTTGCAAGTTTTTATAATTTGAAAAATGTGATAAAATCATTTGATGTCTACTAGAGTTTTTTTTTTAAGGAATTTTTCTTTTTATTGAAATTTTCAGAGGAAAATTTTTTCAAGAAAATTTCATTTTTATTGAAGTAATAAAAATATGACAAAAATCCCTTATTGGTTAATAAAATTCCCATGAAGGGATTTTTTTACATCATTTTTTCAAAAAAAAAATTTTAAAAGAAATCAGGGACAAATTTAATTTTTATTTTCTTTTAAAAAGAATGGTCGTAATATCAAGCTCAAAAACTGACTAACACCTAGCATGGACCGACCGAAAATAAATACAAGATAAAATTAGAGAACTTACTTTTACCTTGGAGAAATGCAAATCACATAGTCATGCGCATGACTCAAGTGAGGAGTGGACTCTAGAAAATAAAAGAAGGAGAGACAAGGTATGGACCTAAAAAGGCTCCCACTATCTGAATTGACAAACTTACCCTCCGCGCAATCAAATCACAATGGGAAGAATTGTCAATTCAGATAATGAGCGGAATAAAATATGGTCAACCCGAGCGCAATCGACGCAAGAGCTTTGCATATTCGATCCCTATCTATGGTTTTCTAGGAAGAATTTCGCGACTTGGGTTTAGACGCTTGTGTGTGCAGGTGTCGTGATCCTCAGAGTATGCAAGACATGCACAACAATTGATATCAAAACAGCGCTTCTAAAAATGTGCGAAATTAAACAAATAAACCCAACACCGAGCCTGCAAAATAAAGGGGTTAGCCAAACACTCCGCCCCTTATAACTCCCATCCTGCAAAAACATATAACACCTATAGAATGAGTCCCAAACAATATCGCCAGAAGCGAGATATGCATGAAATTTTCATTGGCCTAAGCCCACTAAGATTTTTTAAAATTTCGAAAAAATTCAAGTATTCCAATTGGTATCTTTTTTCGAAAATTTAAAAATCTCTGTCCCCAGTGGAGTCGCCAAGCTGTCGCGACCCTCTAAAAAAATTTTAAATTTTAAAAGGGGGTTAACGGATTATTAGGTTAATTAGATTTGATTAACCAAACACGGACCCTCCCAAGCCCTACCGAATCGCAACTTTGGTTTTTGTTTAAATGATTTTGAAATTTGAAGTCGCCACTAATCGTTCTTGGTAGGTCGATTAGAAACCTAAATAAATTAGCGGGAGAACTAATTTATTCCTACGAACCAGAGATTATGAGCTCGGGGACTTGGTTACACTAGTTAATTAAAACTAATGCCCTTTCGGTACCTTAATTTCATGGATATCCTAATTCGGCAACTCAGGCTTGGTTTATTCCTAAGGCTATAGTAGGGTATTCTCTTTTGTGTTTTCACTTTTTAAATAGGATGCATGGATGGTATATATTTTTATTTGTTATATTTTTTTAAGTGTTAAAGATTCCCTGAAACCGAAAGAAGGAGTGTGTTAACGACTTCTGTGCAGTATTACAACCTACTTATCTTTTGGGTCTGATGATTCAAAAATTAAATTATAGGAAGTACATGACAGTGAATAAACACCTCCAATGGGAGGCCTAGCATTGGCTTGGCTCTTCCCTTTGGGATTTAAGGTACAGGTATTTAAGTTGCAAGTATTTAAACTACTGTAAGTAAAAACCTCCAATGGGAGGCTAAGCATTGGCTTGGCTCTTCCCTTTGGGATTTAAGGTACATGTATTTAAGTTGCAGGTATTTAACTACTGTAAGTAAAAACCTCCAATGGGAGGCTAAGCATTGGCTTGGCTCTTCCCTTTGGGATTTAAGGTACATGTATTTAAGTTGCAAGTATTTAACTACTGTAAGTAAAAACCTCCAATGGGAGGCTAAGCATTGGCTTGGCTCTTCCCTTTGGGATTTAAGGTATAGGTATTTAAGTTGTAGGTATTTAACTACTGTAAGTAAAAACCTCCAATGGGAGGCTAAGCATTGGCTTGGCTCTTCCCTTTGGGATTTATGGTGCAGGTATTTAAGTTGCAGGTATTTAACTACTGTAAGTAAAAACCTCCAATGGGAGGCTAAGCATTGGCTTGGCTCTTCCCTTTGGGATTTAAGGTACAGGTATTTAAGTTGCAGGTATTTAACTACTGTAAGTAAAAACCTCCAATGGGAGGCTAAGCATTGGCTTGGCTCTTCCCTTTGGGATTTATGGTGCAGGTATTTAAATTGCGGATGGACTTTGTCCTCTCCATTCTAGGGTATGAATTCTTTAAAATAAAATACAACGAATTGATTCAACAATTTGAAATTTGTGCGCGCTTGAGGACTCCTCCAAGCCGATTTTGTGCTTCCATAGGGTTGACCATTGATATACAGCTGCGGCTTCCTGACATAAAATAGAGTAAAATGTCAGTATACAAAATATGTGCTAATCTGCACCTAAAACCAGAAGAGTGGAAAGAGTACTTATCTCCCATTTTTTTGGGAGGGATTTCTATAATTGATTTTCGCTCTCTATGTTCCCAATATAGAGAGTTTCTTTTGAATTAAGAGGGACTTTTAGTCACAGATCAGTTGAGAAATCGGTGGACAGCTTAGGAGCTTGTCTGGGCCGATTTTTGCATATCTACGAGATTTTTGCTGTTGACGTAGAGATATCCTTCTCCTGACATAAAATATGGAAAAAAAAAAAAGAGGAGATGGAGAAAGTGTATACAATTTGTGCTAATTTGCAAGTAAAACCATAAACAAATGAATAAATAAAAACACTTAGCTCGAATTTGCTTGCTTGTTGACGAGGATGAACTCTTGATTTATATTGATCGATGAAGGAATTTGTGATGATAATCCCTAGCTTTGAACTCCCATCATCTTCAAAATTCTCTCTCTTTTGGTATTTTCTTTCTCTCAAATTTTTCTTCAATCTCCCAAAACTCTCTCAAACATCCAAAATTTTCTCTCAAAAAAAAATCCTCCCAAACACTTCAAATTTTTTTCTCTCAAGAATCCTCTCAAACACTTCAAATTTTCTCTCCAAAAAATCCTCCCAAACACTTCAAATTTTCTCTCTCAAGAATCCTTTCTCAAGCTCACTTCTTTCTCCTTTTATAACCTACTCATCTATCTCCCATTCTAATTTTTCCACTAACTCTATCTCCCATTCTAATTTCTCCACTAACTCTTCTTCATTTTCATCTTCTATTCTCCATCTCTATCCCACATTCTAATCTCTCCACTAACTCTTCTTCATCTTCATCTTCCCTTCTCCATATTTATCTCCCATTCTAATTTCTCCACTAACTCTTCTTAATCTCCATCTTCCCTTCTCTATTCTTATCTTCCATTCTAATTTCTCTACTAACTCTTCTTCATCTCCATCTTCCCTTCTCTATTCTTATCTTATTTTCTCCATCCATTCTTCTCCAACTTCTCTTCTTCATCTCCTCTTCTTCATCTTCCCTTCTCTATTCTAATTTATCCACTAACTTTTCTTTTTATTATTTGTAAAATAATCCTTCAAGAGTTAGGTATTTGCACTTTAGTCCTTGAATTTTAAGTATTTACAATTCAGTCCCTGAAAAAATATATTTCTTTAAGTCCAAATCTCCTCACAATTTTTGACACACCAAAATTTACCACATGTCAAATTTAAGCTCATTTCTTGTCGCTGAAAATAATGCATAATTTAATTAAAGCCCTTTTGCAAAATTAAGTCATTCTGGGTATAATTGGGCCAAGATGAAAATTTAAAATATTAGAAGACAATGTCACAACTCATAAAAAGTGAAAGTTAAAAATAAGTTGACTCAAATTAAATTTTTTTAGGCCCGATTCGAGATTATACTCGTGAAGGAACACGTGACTCGAATTGGATTTTTCTGAATTTGCGATGGCCAATATGAAAATAGATTTAAAATAAAAATATTAACTATCTTTGTGTATTTTTTGGCCTCAAATGTTATTTTTTGAAAATTTTCAAATATTTTTGTATTTTTTTTTAAAAAAATTAAAATATATATAAAATGAAAAATTATTTTTTGGTCAAAATTCGTTCCCTAGGCTTGGCTAAGGTTCCCAAAGTTGATTTTTCAATTTTATGAATTTTTATGGATTTTCTATTAATTTTTGAAAATAAATAAATAAAAAATACGTAAAAATACTGAAAATATGAAAAATCGTTTTTTGGTCAAAATTGGTTCCCTAGGCTTGGCTAAGGTCCCCAAAGTTGATTTTTCAATTTTATGAATTTTTATGGATTTTTTTATTACTTTAGCAATAGAAAAAATGATTAAAGATCAGGTGTCAACACTCTCCAAACAGTTGATGCTCCGGGTGCACCGGGCGTTCTCAGGATCAAGCTCCGCGAGCCTAAAGAAGAGGCGATCGCGCTTCTCCTTAGCCTGGGCCATACTGGCCTCGTAATGCTCGACAGCAAACTCCAAGTCCGAAATCGCCGCCCTCTCGAAAGCAATATCTGCCGTAATGTCATCAAGTCTCTCCTGCAGCCAACCGCATTTGCACCTCATCATAATATTGCTCGGCTCCTGTTCGGCGTAAGTTCGGACCAAGGCCAGACGGTCCACCAACTTTCCCCTCTCACGAACTAGCCACGAAAGCTGATCATTGGCAAACTTGAAGGCCTTCTTGTGATTATCAGCCATAAATGTGACTATTTCCAGACGCTCGTGCCGGTCTCGGTAACGAGCTTTCACGACGGCAGTCACAATGACCGTCTCATAAGCGCGGTTATAGGCAGCCAGAAAATTAATGAAGAGGGTCGGGAAGTTCCGATACTCCCTCCCCAGTTGGGTACCCTCAACAGAAGCAGCGTCTAGGGTCCTGAATAAACCGAGGATTTCAGCCTCAACGGTAGAGTTTTGGGCTATATGAGCGTAACCTCTACCAAGAAGATTGTAGAGTCTCTCCCACCCAGCCAGGATTTCGGCGGAGAAGGTATGGTTAGGAGAATTGGCCATTTTTGAAAGCAGATCACGAAAGAAAGGAGGAGAGAGGCGAGGCAGATGATCGGAATGCGAAGGTGATAATCTGCTTCAATTTAAATAATGATTTCACAGGGGCAGTCCTTATTGGTCGAGTTTTTTCTATCTACCATTCTCTGTCGGCAACACCCCCGCTGGCTCGAATTCCAGTCAAGCGGCAACCTCAAGCTGAGCAGACCCGACGTCTCTGCAGAAAAGTTGGACGGGCTGCCACCACTTTGAAAAAGAAAGAATAAAAAACGAGCTGAGTGGGAGACAAAGAAATTTTCGGCAGAAAAGGAGATACGACTCGTCTTTATTGGAGGACCCGCCAGTAAATCGACGGTGGAGACCTTGACAAGGGCCCTCTACCACGAAAAGAAAAAAGGAAGACGAACTGAGCGAGAAACAATGATTTCCCCTTTGATCAAAAGCTGAATATCAGATTTTCTCCCTCGAAAAATCTAATAGCACTGCCCGTGAAGAGGGAAGTCGTTGCTATTGCCAGAGAGAGAACTTGTCCTCATTTGATAGTGAGAGTTCATTCGCAAGAACTCGCAGGAGAAAGATAGAGAGGAAGGAGTTCTCGTGGGAGAGGAATTCAAAACCTTCACCATCAAAGCATCGGCTTTCAAAGCCTGTTACGAGAAACCATCGACGATCCCGTGATCCCTCAAGTCCAAGAAGACATCCTGAGGCGGTCTCGAGTCGGCAGTCCTAGATCCAGAAATATGTCGAGCATTAGGGAAACGGGCGCATGTTCAACCCTGGTCGAAGCTAATGAAGTTCCTTACCCTGAGGGTCTACTGGTCATGGCCATTGACGGTAATCCAGTCTCTCTGTCAATCCTTGTTACCGTATTGAGAAAATGCCGGTATAAGGTTGTAACTCAAGCAAAGGTGACAGAGGCCTTAGAGATATTAAGGAGGAGTGGTGACCAGTTTGATATCGTCCTCACCGCCATGGTAGGGATTGACATGGATGTTTTCACTCTCTTGGAAGTCATCAATTCTAAATTAAACATGCCAGTCCTCGTAATATCGGCAAGCGATGATCAGCAAGCCATAATGAAGGCTGTCTTAAATGGGGCCCAAGACGTCGTAACGAAACCAGTTAGGGTTCAGATGCTTCAAAACATATGGCAGCACGTGGTAAGGAAGCAATTGCACGACCATGAGAACAAGCATCAAGCCTTCAATTTTGTTCCAAGCAACTGGAGAAAGAAGATGAGTTGGTCTCCCGAGCTGCATCGTATGTTTGTTAATGCAGTTCAACAGGTAGGAATCGATTCGGCACGGCCGCAACATATACTGGAAATTATGAACGTAGAGGGACTCACTAAAGCAAATGTTTCGAGTCATCTTCAGAAGTACAGAAAAAGGGTGAGAGAACACAATGCAGCTCAGAATCAAGAAAACCAAGGCGGGATTGATCCAAGCCTGAATGTCGAGTCTCCTCGCCACCATAAGTTCCGCGGGTTAGCATGGGGCGAGCCACTTCCCATCATCAACCAAGCCAGTAGCCGTGCCATCAATCCTCCAGGCGTTAATCAAAGTATCCCCCAGAATCACCCTAATGCTCTTCAAGAGTATAGACCGCAGGGGCAGTGTATTCAGACTCCTTGGTCTGAGCACCAACCCGTGGCTAGAATTCATCTCATGATCAGCGCGCCTGCGCAGCCAGAGAATCAGACAAGAAATTATCCTGAGCACTTCTACTTCTTTAATCCTCGAATAGAAGGAGTTTTTGGCAGCAGGACAGTTGGTGATCCCCACACTTTCTCGAGTAATGATGAAGGCTCCAGCACGAGAAGTCAAATTGCTCATGGCGAGGACAGAATGAGAAATCTACCGCCAGCATTTGCCAACAACAATGCCCAATTCGAGCATCAGTTGCTGGAAGGTTCAAGAGATTACCCAGATGATGAGCTTACTGCCCTGGTCAACCAGTTTAGGGTTGACAGACGTCCCAAGCCGCGATCAGGAGCCAGTGAGTAGGGACTCTCAAACATCGATCATCCACACCCGAACCAACACGAGACTAGCTGATTATCGAAGAGCCACAGGAGAGGCAGAACTGACCTTGAATAAGTGCACATTTTATTTCATGCTTAATTCCCCTGCGTATGATATTTTCCAGCTTTCTAGGTGTCTCGATTTAATTCAGGGACAAGGGGGCAATTTATTTATTTATTTTTTATCCCGTCGAATGCGTGAATCCCTTTTTATGCTAGATTTAGGGCGGATCAATTTGTGGTAACGTCGCTGACTGCCATAATGAGAAATGTTGAATGGCCTCACGTAGGGAAATTTCAAGTGAAATGCCCAGGCGAGCTCGAAGATGGGTAATTGTGTGTCGTTCCAATTTACCCTCAATCGTTGCAAAATGCTAAATTGGATTTGTTCCATTCTCACCCAGGGAATCGCAAAGTGCCTCAAGAGTGTCGCAAAATGAAATGACCCAATGGAACGCGATAGGACTCATTTGCCTCGAAGGTAACCTTCAAATTAAAGGAGCCCTCCGGTCCACGGATCCGATGGCATAGAAAATGATGATGGTCCAAGGCAACCCGAAAGAAAATAAGGCCCAACTAAGCAAAGCACTTACGTGGCAAGCTCAAAGTGAAGGGCAACTCGGGACATACAATTCAATCCAGTCCAAATGAAGGAACTTCCTCAATTCAAATTCAATAGAAGTACACACAAGGGTAAAACAATATCGTTCCAATTTTTCTAGAATATGAAGAACATATACTGCCGCATTCTCTTTCATTTTTGCAGGGGACGTCTCTACTGGCCAGATTTTCCTGTCTAACATTCCCTATCAGTATCACCTCCGCTACTCGTCTCCATTCTCCAGCCAAGCAAATCCGACGTCTCTACGGCAAAGCTAAACGGGACGCCACTACTTTGAAAAAGAAAAGATAAAAAATAAGCTGAGTGGGAGACAAAGACATTTTCGGCAGAAAAGAGATACGACTCGTCTTTATTGAAGAACTCGCCAGCAAATTGACGGTGGAGACAACAACAAGGGGCCCTATCACGAAAAGATGGAAGGAGACGAGCCGAGCGAGAGATACGATGAAAAGAAAATCGAGAAAGCCAGAACACTCGAGAGAGGCAATACAGTTGCTAAACCCACGTCTAATTTTAAAGGAGGCATCTTCTTGATAATTCTCATTCGTGCTCGAAAGAGAGACTCTTAAAGCATACGCAGTCTCCCAGAAAAATCCAGAGAGTGAAAATACAAGAAGAGATATCAAACTTTGAGAAATCGTTAACCAAATCGAAGATGTCTCAACCCAACACACTTGAAAGTTATCATTACTTGCTGAATATGGGAGAGGAAGAGTTCGAAGCCATATTTGGGATCGAGCCTATCGAGCCCGGCCCTTCCACCGACGACGTCCAAGAGCCCGGTAAGGACAATGACAACAACGGTAAAGGTCAAAAGAAGCGTTACCGTCGCCATACTGAGGAGCAAGTACGAAAGCTTGAAGCTTTCTTCAGAACGTGCCCTATGCCAGACGGCAAACAAAAAATGGAACTGAGTCAAGCGCTAGGCCTTGAACCTTCGCAAATCAAGTTCTGGTTTCAAAATAGACGAACCCGAATGAAGACTCGTCATGAGCACAACGAAGCCGAGTTTCTAAGAGTTGAAAATGAAAACCTCCGAGCGGAAAACAAGATGTATAAAGAGACTTTTGACTCCGGCACCTGCCCCAACTGCAATAGCCTCCTCCTCACCCTCGATGAAATGTATGATCTGAGGATCGAAAATGCACGTTTAAGAGGTGAGTTAGACCAATTTATAACAGGATCGAGTTCTGTTGGAGCAGGGTACAAAAGGACCAATGATACTGGATCAGCATCAATACCTCCCGAGGAAGAAGGGACAGATCATCACCAAGCGAACATTGACGATGATCTTTTCGCCATAATCAACCAGTTTGATATCGGTAAAGCATCGGGACTGTGATGCACTTGTTCAGCCAGTGACCACGAGACCTTCAATATGGCCGATGCATACCTAATTTGGGATGAAGCCAGCTGATCATGGGAGAGCCTGCAGAGGAAGCGGAACTAATCCTGAATGAGTGAATGTGTTTTATTTCCTTGCGTGATGTGTTTTTCTGCTTTTGTGAATGTGTAAAAGCAAGGAGTAATAATCCGACTTCCCCCTATTAAATGCTCGAATCCGCCACCTCACCAACCTCGCGACGAATTGATGGCGAGTGAAAATCTGCATAAACCTGAAGGGTAACTCCGTATCGTTTCAATTTACCCTCAGTTGCTCCAAGTTTTAAAATTAAGCCCCTTCTATTCTCAGGAAATTGCAAATCGACCCGAGAACGCAATCATATCCGAATACAGGTTGGATAAAATTTGGGGGCAAATCAACTCATGGGCATTACCACAGGATGGATAGCTTCGGACAAAGGAAAGTACAAGCGAAAGACGCGAACAATCTCAGACATGGGTAATTCTGTATCGTTCTAATTTGCTCATAATCATCGCAAATCCTGAATTGTTTTATTCCATTCTTAACAGGGATTGCAAATTACCTCGAGAAATACCGTAACATGGCCCAAGGTGATACAACAGGGCTGCTTTATCCCCAAAGATTAACCTTTGAAAGGATAGCCCCATGGACACCTACGGTCCAATGGACCGAATGGAACACTTGACGACCTTACCAAAAAACAGGAATACTCGAGAGTAATATCAAATTCAGTATTTTACTATAGTCTTGCCATAATGGTGAGGTGCCTAACAAAAGTCGAGGAAAATTCAATCCAGCAAAATTGGTAAGAGACTCGTGCAAGGCATTCAAGACGAAAGGTAAATCAGTATCGTTTCCAATTTATCCCTTTTAATATTGGCTGACATGTCTCCTTTTCTTTTTACAGAAAATATTTATACTAACATTTAACATGTTGAAGGAGACAAATCCAAAAGAAAATTATGATCACCTGACAAGATCTATTCTGGTGAAAAATGGGGCAAGTTGATCGCAAGCTCTGAAGCGAAAAAGCAAATATGTCTTCCTCATCTCGTTTGATTTCAGGAATAATTTCTTTGGTTTTTGCAGGGGCATTTAACCGCTAAACCATGGCGGTCGATGTCACTAAACAAACCAAAATGCTCCCTCACCCATATGCCTCATCGTGCAAGGGCAAAACTTGAGACAAACCGCTCCTCGACATAAGGAGTGGGCTTCCCAATTTGTTTGATCCACCCACATACCAGGGGCAATTCAAATCCGCCCATGTTTGCACATTATATAAACACACATGATGCTAAAAATTGTCACATCGGCATTGTGTTTACACATTTCATGAATTATGTATGACTATTTCGCATGTTTAATTTACCAACTCCAACTTAGAGCATAAACTGCACATGAGACATCAAATGTGCAGAATGGGGCATGACAGGATGAGGAAAGGCAAACCATTTCCACACAAGTCTAACATTTTAATCTACAAATAAACAGCCTTTCCCTAGAGTGAGAGAAGGCCCTTTCGGACTGAAGTCCCCCATTCAGATTACATTCGAGGCGTTCATACTATGAGAACCTCCTTAAACAGAATTGGTAATGCAAGCTTGACAGAATAGTTTTGCATGATCCACATTTGGATTGATTGCATCATGAGTTATCACACAGACTACTTCTAATCATTGCCAACTTGGTTGAATAGTTTTGCATGAACCGATCAACTCATTGATGAAAATGCTTGCACATGTTACCTCTGACACTGCCTGACAGGCAACACATTCCCAATGTTCAAATTACCTTCCAAAGTCTTGAAATTCATTCGGCGATTATTGAATGAACAAGCCTGGTTGTCGAGAAGCCACCAGGCATTTCTTCTAAATTCTCAGGTAAGTATATCTTCAACCTAGACCTTTTAAGAGAATGAATTCTGACGGTTGTTAAGGAACTTGAATCCATTGCGATACATACAGGTATCCACCTTCTTCAATAAAGCATGATTTGTCTCAAAGACAGAAATGTTCGAGACCTTTTGATCTTTGCTTCTTTGGTTTATTCCTAAAGCTACAGGGGAATATAATTTGGGTTTGAGCTTCTGCAGGATTTCTGGTCTCCCCAGATTTCAGAATGGCACCCTTTGAGGTACACCAAGTCCTTCTTACAGGCAAACCAAGTCCTTCTTACAGGCATAAAGTCCTTCTTACAGGCACAAAGTCCTTCTTACAGGCAAATCAAGTCCTTCTTACAGGCATAAAGTCCTTCTTACAGGCAAATCAAGTCCTTCTTACAGGCAAACAAAGTCCTTCTTATAGGCAAACAAAGTCCTTCTTACAGGCAAATCAAGTCCTTCTTACAGGCAAAGCAAATCCTTCTTACAGGCACAAAGTCCTTCTTACAGGCAAAGCAAGTCCTTCTTACAGGCAAAGCAAGTCCTTCTTACAGGCAAACTAAGTCCTTTTTACAGGCAAATCAAGTCCTTTTTACAGGCACAAAGTCCTTCTTACAGGCAAATCAAGTCCTTCTTACAAGCACAAAGTCCTTCTTACAGGCACAAAGTCCTTCTTACAGGCAAATCAAGTCCTTCTTACAGGCACAAAGTCCTTCTTACAGGCAAAGAAAGTCCTTCTTACAGGCAAACTAAGTCCTTCTTACAGGCACAAAGTCCTTCTTACAGGCAAAGCAAGTCCTTCTTACAGGCAAAGCAAGTCCTTCTTACAGGCACAAAGTCCTTCTTACAGGCAAAGTAAGTCCTTCTTACAGGCAAAGCAAGTCCTTCTTACAGGCAAAGCAAGTCCTTCTTACAGGCAAACTAAGTCCTTTTTACAGGCAAATCAAGTCCTTTTTACAGGCACATTAAGTCCTTTTTACAGGCACAAGTCCTTTTTATAGGCATCAAAGTCCTTTCTACAGGCACAAGTCCTTTTTACAGGCACCAAAGTCCTTTTTACAGGCACCAAGTCCTTTCTACAGGCACAAAGTCCTTCTTACAGGCAGTTTCATGGGGTGACCTACCATACGGGTCAAATCTCAATAAAATTTAATTAGTAGAATCCTTTTTATTAGGAATCTACCATGGTACGACCCACAATACGGGTCAAATGGTACGACCCACCATACGGGTCAAATTTTAATTCAATTTTTAATCAGTAGAATTCTTTTATTTGGAATATATCATGGGTTGACCTACCATACGCGTTCAAGTTCAGCCACCATAAAGTTTTTTTTATAACTAATCCTTAGGTTCCCATTCCACTATCAGTAGAGCATTCATATTAGGCAACAACCATACAACGAGCAGGCAAATCGCAGGCCTCTCTATCTCTCCTTTACTTCCTAGGAGCCTCCTCAAACCGAGTCTAGATCGGAACTTATTAAAGGGAATATTGGAGATTAAATGTCACGACTAATTTTACTTCATTGTGTTGAGTCGATTAGGATTCAGGTGTCATCTCATCTTTGAAATGAACCTCTGCCGAGCTTCTTTTCAAAGAGGGGCAGCTGTTGACACCTGATTTTTAATCATTTTTTTTAAAAATTAAAATTAATAAAAAAATCCATAAAAATTCATAAAATTGAAAAAATCAACTTTGGGGACCTTGGCCAAGCCTACGGAACCAATTTTCACCAAAAAAGAATTTTTCGTATTTTCAGTATTTTTCGGTATTTTATTTATTTATTTATTTTCTAAAATTAATAGAAAATTCATAAAAATTCATAAAATTGAAAAAATCAACTTTAGGGATCTTGGCCAAGCCTAGAGAACCAATTTTGACCAAAAAATAATTTTCCATATTTTCAGCATTTTTCGGTATTTTATTTATTTATTTATTTTTAAATTAATAAAAAAATTCATAAAAATTCATAAAATTAAATTGCTAAAAGATTGTATTGGAGGCCATGAAAATGTGAATATATATTTAATATTTTTATTTTAATTTTCCCTTCATTTTGGCCGAACAAATTCAAAAATAAAATTTCAATCTAAAATCGAGATTTTCTTTATTAGCTTCATTTTTTAGGTCATTTGAAAAAAAATTAAGAAAATTTATTTTAGCTTTGTAATTTTCGATTTTCTCATTTTTTGAAGTCATGACTTGGTCCCCTAATAATCCAGTTTCTTTTTATCTTGGCCCAATTCAGACGGTCGCAACAGTTATTCATATGCGCAAAGTCCATTAGCTAGGGAAAATCAATTGATGTATCGACAGTGAGAATTATTACGCATGATATAGAAATGATCAAGACTTCTCTCGAATTAAGTGGATGAAATCATTCTGGAGTTGAAGGATTCTACGTTCACAAAGACACCCATTCTTCATTTGTCACAAAAATATCATATGTCATAAAAACCAATTTTGGCGGACCCACCACACATGGAAAGAGGGAGCAAATTGTCTTTCTCTGGAGTCTATTCACCGAAAAAAAAAAGAATGCCTAACATGCACTAGTGGGGAGGAGAATAAAAAAACGATGTAGAGAAGGAAGTGAAAATTTTTGTTGCTTCAGAGTGCAAAAGGAATGAAGGCCAAGCGAAAGCAGTCGCGATTGTGGACACCTCATGGGCTGCATATTAAAGGCTAAAGAAAGGGAAGAACGCCAGAGAGGACTTGGTCAACAAAGTCTGCCAAGTAAATGAATTAAAAAAATGAAAAGAAGAGAAGCATGAAGAGGCCAAAAGAAAGATGAAGATTAAAGATGAAAAAAAAGGGATCTGTCATTCAACGGGCCTTTCTACTATTAGGAGCTGTCATTGAACTGATAGCTAGGGAAGGAAGATATACCAAAAAATTACAAAAAAAAGGGAGACTCCATTCACGCAAAAAGAAAGGTGCCAACTTCGCGTGGGGGGATCTGGGGAGAAGAGAAAAGGTTCAAACCAGTGAGTAAAAAAAAAAAAAGGGTGAGAGGAGGGGGCCAAGAGGAGAGTGGAGTAAAACTCCTCCCGTTGAAGATCGGACGGCATGAAGGAAATCAAAGGAATTCATCTCGTAAGTCATCGAGGATGAGGGCGGCGAACGGGGTGAAGCGGTCGGAATCCTAAAGACGCTCCGTTCCTTCGCCTACCTCCTTCGCAAGTCCTCCTGTTTCATTATCGTTTTCTCGGTCCTTCAAGTCGTCCTCGTCTCCCAGCGGACGGAGGCCAAAGATATCGAGGAACTATTTTCTGAAGTCGGTGACTTGAAACGTCATACAACACATTACGATAGGAGTGGAAGGTCCAAGGGAACGGCAGAAGTTGTCTTTTCACGCCGTACGGATGCCTTGGCATCTGTTAAGAGATACAACAATGTTCAGCTTGATGGGAAGCCAATGAAAATAGAGATCGTGGGAACAAACATCTCGACTCATGCTGCTGCTTCTGTCGTTTCAAACGTTTCTTTCGGAAACCTGAATGGATTTCCAAGAGGGTATGCGCTATAATATTTTGACTTGCCCTTTGAACAGATAATTTTGCTGTGCTGTCTAAGCCGAGGGTAGTAGGACAATTCTCTGATTGTCATATCTCGTATCATCCTCGTAAGCTTGCATGAGATAGAAAGAGATAGCAAAAATTCAAATATGCTCGGGTCCTTGGACTTAGATGTATCACGAATCTGTATATGTAAAACTTGTGTCTTTTGTGCTCATCAATAGGTTTCTTGGTTCCTTCTAAGCTTGATATATTTGCTGCTTGGATTCGTTTATTTATAATTTATTTCATCACTAGCAAAATTGATCAGATTTTGTTTGATTCATTTGAATGTTTCTCACGTGAAAGTGAGATTTGTTTACTTCAATATGTTTGGACGCTACTTGGCTACCCACGAATTAAAAAGTGTCAATATATCCATCGGTTTCAGTTTTTTTTTTCTTTCATGATCTTTTGCATGTAATTTAATTATGCAACATTAGTAAGCATCAGCTAGTTAAAACCAATAGTGGATGCATACTTATTTCCAGAAGATATTTATTTCCAGATGAAATGTTTTTTTTTTTAAGGCAAAGAAAAGTCTTAGACGAACGTTCATTATTCATTCAGCGTGAAGCTTCTCTTCAGTAATACAGAAATTAAAGATAATCAACCTCAGCCATAACCATCTATATGTTGTCTTCATATAAGCAGTGCTTTATCTTTCGAAAATAGGTAAGACAGTTTATTTGAATGTAGCGGAACACACCTTAGAAAAATAGAAAATCATTTCCCAATATTCTTTAATTGGACTGAATTGACGAGTCTTACTGTACCCAATGAAAATTCCTTTTTTTAAGGCAATTGATTCTAAATCTGAGCTAGGAAACCTAGAGATTTCTGAGATTCGTATAATTTGTAGGGAGCTTAGACTTGTTCTTCTTAACTTTTGAGAGATGACGAAGATGAGTGCCTTGACTATTTGTTTGATTAAATATCTGGTGCTCATAATTATTACGGGTACAGACTAGTATACTTTACCTCGTACTTCCAATTCCTTGTTCTTTTTATGCTTGTTTAGGATTGATGATTAGTTGTGGAATCGAGAGAAAGGATAATGATAATAATGAAAGAAATACGTAGGAAATGTCTCTATGCACCTACCGTGTTTAATTATGCTTCATAGGTTTACTTATCAATTGTTTTTTTATTTTATTTGGCTTGCAAGATTTAGTCTTAATTTAGCATGTGAACATTCGAATAATTCATTTCGCATCACGTGTCTCAACAAATGAATTAACCTGGCTATTAGAGTTTAATTCGAAATGTTTACTCTATCCTTTAATTTGCTGAACTTCGCTAACTATTTATTTTGAGTAAGTGTATGCCCCAAATATTGGATGTATCAAAACAATGTTCCAGCATGGTGATCAAAGGGGACATTCATGAGGATGAGAACAGAGAAAGCAAAAATCAATTCTAGAAATCCCTCCCAAAAAATGGGAGATAAGTACTCTTTTCATTCTTCTGGTTTTAGGTGCAGATCAGTACATATTCTGTATACTGACACTTCACTCTATTTTATGTCAGGAAGACGCAGCTCTATATCAATGGTCAACCCTATGGAAGCACAAAATCGGCTTGGAGGAGTCCTCAAGCGCGCACAAATTTCAAATTGTTGAATCAATTCTTTGTATTTCATTTTGAAGAATTCATACCCCAGAATGGAGAGGACAAAGTCCATCCGCAACTTAAATACCTGCACCATAAATCCCAAAGGGAAGAGCCAAGCCAATGCTTAGCCTCCCATTGGAGGTTTTTACTTACAGTAGTTAAATACCTGCAACTTAAATACCTGCACCATAAATCCCAAAGGGAAGAGCCAAGCCAATGCTTAGCCTCCCATTGGAGGTTTTTACTTACAGTAGTTAAATACCTGCAACTTAAATACCTGCACCATAAATCCCAAAGGGAAGAGCCAAGCCAATGCTTAGCCTCCCATTGGAGGTTTTTACTTACAGTAGTTAAATACCTGCAACTTAAATACCTGTATCTTAAATCCCAAAGGGAAGAGCCAAGCCAATGCTTAGCCTCCCATTGGAGGTTTTTACTTACAGTAGTTAAATACCTGCAACTTAAATACCTGTGCCTTAAATCCCAAAGGGAAGAGCCAAGCCAATGCTTAGCCTCCCATTGGAGGTTTTTACTTACGGTAGTTAAATACCTGCAACTTAAATACCTGTGCCTTAAATCCCAAAGGGAAGAGCCAAGCCAATGCTTAGCCTCCCATTGGAGGTTTTTACTTACAGTAGTTTAAATACTTGCAACTTAAATACCTGCACTTTAAATCCCAAAGGAAAGAGCCAAGCCAATGCTAGGCCTCCCATTGGAGGTGTTTATTCACTGTCACGTACTTCCTATAATTTAATTTTTGAATCATCAAACCCAAAGGATGAGTAGGTCGTAATACTGCACAGAAGTCGTTAACACACTCCCTCTTTCGGCTTCAGGGAATCTTTAACACTTAAAAAAATATAACAAATAAAAAATATATACCATCCATACATCCTATTTAAAAAGTGAAAACACAAAAGAGAATACCCTACTAGAGCCTTAGGAATAAACCAAGCCTGAGTTGCCGAATTAGGATATCCATGAAATTAAGGTACCGAAAGGGCATTAGTTTTAATTAACTAGTGTAACCAAGTCCCCGAGCTCATAATCTCTGGTTCGCAGGAATAAATTAGTTCTCCCGCTAATTTATTTAGGTTTCTAATCGACCTACCAAGAACGATTAGTGGCGACTCCAAATTTCAAAATCATATAAACAAAAACCAAAGTTGCGATTCGGTAGGGCTTGGGAGGGTCCGCGTTAGGTTAGTCAAATCTAATTAACCTAATAATCCGTTAACCCTTTAAAATAAATTTTTTTTAGAGGGTCGCGACAACTGCAAGTAAAAACTTCTAATGGGAGGCTAAGCATTGGCTTGGCTCTTCTCTTTGGGATTTAAGGTACGGGTATTTAAGTTGCAGGTATTTAACTACTGTAAGTAAAAACCTTCAATGGGAGGCTAAGCATTGGCTTGGCTCTTCCCTTTGGGATTTATGGTGCAGATATTTAAATTGCGGATGGACTTTGTCCTCTTCATTCTGGGGTATGAATTCTTTAAAATGAAATACAACAAATTGATTCAACAATTTGAAATTTGTGCGCGCTTGAGGACTCCTCCAAGCCAATTTTGTGCTTCCATAGGGTTGACTATTGATATAGAGCTACGACTTCCTGACATAAAATAGAGTGAAGTGTCAGTATACAAAATATGTGCTAATCTGCACCTAAAAACCAGAAGAGTGGAAAGAGTACTTATTTCCCGTTTTTTTTAGGGATTTCTATAATTGATTTTCGCTCTCTATGTTCCCAATATAGAGAGTTTTTTTTAATTAAGAGGGACTTTTAGTCTCAGATTAGTTGAGAAATCGGTGGACAGCTTAGGAGCTTGTCTGGGCCGATTTTTGCATCTCTACGAGATTTTTGCTGTTGACATAGAGATATCTTTCTTCTGACATAAAATATGGGAAAAAATGGGAGATGGAAAAAGTGTATACAATTTGTGCTAATTTGCGAGTAAAACCATAAATAAATGAATAAATAAAAATACTTAGCTCGAATTTGCTTGCTCGTTGACGAGGATGAACTCTTGATTTATATTGATCGATGAAGGAATTTGTGATGATAACCCCTAACTTTAAACTCCCATCATCTTCAAAATTTTCTCTCTTTTGGTATTTTCTTTCTCTCAAATTTTTCTTCAATCTCCCAAAACTCTCTCAAATATCTAAAATTTTCTCTCCAAAAAAAATTTAAAATCTCCCAAACACTTCAAATTTTCTCTCCCAAAAAAATCTCTCAAGCTCACTTCTTCCTCCTTTTATAATCTACTCATCTATCTCCCATTCTAATTTTTCCACTGACTCTATCTCCCATTCTAATTTCTCCACTAACTCTTCTTCATTTTCATCTTCCATTCTCCATCTCTATCTCACATTCTAATCTCTCCACTAACTCTTCTTCATCTTCATCTTCCCTTCTCCATATTTATCTCCCATTCTAATTTCTCCACTAACTCTTCTTCATCTTCATCTTCCCTCCTCTATTCTTATCTTATTTTCTCCATCTATTCTTCTCCAACTTCTCTTCTTCATCTCCTCTTCTCCATCTTCCCTTCTCTATTCTAATTTATCCACTAACTCTTCTTTTTGTTATTTGTAAAATAATCCTTCAAGAGTTAGGTATTTGCACTCTAATCCTTGAATTTTAAGTATTTACAATTCAGTTCATGAAAAAATATATTTCTTTAAGTCCAAATCTCCTCACAATTTTTGACACACCAAAATTTATCACATGTCAAATTTAAGCTCATTTCTTGCCGCTGAAAATAATACAAAATTTACCACATGTATAATTGAGCCAAGATGAAAATTTAAAATATTAGAAGACAATGTCACAACTCATAAAAAGTGAAAATTAAAAATAAGTTGACTCAAATTAATTTTTTTTAGGCCCGATTCGAGATTATACTCGTGAAGGAACATGTGACTCGAATTGGATTTTTCTGAATTTGCGATAGCCAATATGAAAATAGATTTAAAATAAAAATATTAACTATCTTTGTGTATTTTTTTTTGGCATCAAATGTTATTTTTCCAAAATTTTCAAG
Organism: Psidium guajava; assembly: GCA_016432845.1. Lineage (NCBI taxonomy): Eukaryota > Viridiplantae > Streptophyta > Magnoliopsida > Myrtales > Myrtaceae > Psidium > Psidium guajava. The sequence goes on along the minus strand of CM028232.1, from coordinate 23,474,136 downwards.
TATTTTTATATTTAAAAAAAATTAAAAAATATATATAAAAAATATGAAAATTTATTTTTTGTTCAAAAATGGTTGTCTAGGCTTGGCCAAGGCTTCCAAAGTTGATTTTTCAATTTTCTCATTTTTTCTTTATTTTTCATGAATTTTCGAAAATAAAAATACTAAAAAAAATACTGAAAATATGAAAAATCATTTTTTGGTCAAAATTAGTTCTCTAGGCTTGGCAAGGTCCCCAAAGTAATTTTTCAATTTTAGGAATTTTTATGGATTTTTAAAAAAATAAAAATGCCGAAAAATACTGAAAATTTTTAAAAGAGAAAATATGATTAAAAATCAGGTGTCAACATTATTTGGTACAACAACAAAAAAATTATAGTTCTTATACTTTGTTTTGGTACGATGCTAGGTGTACGTTTAATTGACGAATCTTAAATATAATCATCGCATTTCAATTCGAAGCCTAACGAAAATGTGGACTAAAAGCCGGCTATTGATCAATATTTAATGCGCTATTGGTAGTCTGATTAGTAGTGACTCAATGGAAGTTTGTATATAGCTTGTAAGTATTGAAGAGGTAGACCGCAAAGTTGATATCTCCTGGAAAGCACGGACACTTTACGATGATTGACACACGTTCGATATTCTTCGACACGCGACTAACACATGGTCAATAGGTGTTAGACATTCGACGAGACGTCAATGCTATTGACAAGCTAGCAACATGTGAGTCCAATATCCCGAGATGCTATTTTGACATACACGGGATTAATTCGAAGCATTTTTAATAAATTGTGGGTCAAAATATAAATCTATCGCAAATATCTATATACTTAAGTCACACACCCAACCATCTCAAAATTAATATACCTAACCAGCTCCTAAAAAACTTAATCATGAATCTCTAATAGACCTAGCAATAATAATAATAATAATAATAATAATAATAATAATAATAATAATAATAATCCCTAACAGAAGAAAAGGAAGAAACATGCTACTGATATTTTCTATTTGTACATAATAATTTATCATCTATCTATAAAAACATACCTTTAAATATAATACATCCCAACGTGTTAGAATTCTTTATTTTTTGAGAAATAATATGTTGGTGAGTCGTGTTATATCATGTTGCATGTCGATGTTGGTGCTACTTAGAATATCTCTCCATCTAAGGAGAAGTCTATATTAATGTTAATGTGGATTGTCTATGAGAAGATTTTCTATGTAAATTATTTGCATATTAAAAAATAGAGACGCTCTATCTAACTAGATTTTGAAAATAGCGATTAGAAATTTACAAATCAAGGAGATGGCTTTTGACTTCTACTAGTGCCGTCAAATGGGTCGGGCCAACTTGTATCTCTATCTAAGGAGATGGCTTTTGACTTCTACCAGTGCCGTCAAATGCGTTCCAGCGGGGTCAGAACTTAGAGGGTTTGGGAGACAAACTTTGTCCATGTTTGATGAGGAGGGAAAAAGCCTTAAACCTTTGGTGTAAATCTTTTGGGTAAAGAGAAAACCATATTCTATTGGTCCACCAATTAAACCCAGACCGAACAAATAACTATTCATGATTCCCTAATTAAATCAATTACATATCAATCAACATATATCTATGTCTGCTCACAAACCACGAAGGGTCATTGATCGAATTCGTGGATGTTCCGATGAGCAGTCACTTGTTCTTTCTTTATTTTAATTTTGAATTAGGAGTGCTCCATTTAGAAATCGAAAATAGACTAGACTACACTTACGAAGTTGTTCCAATTTATTAATTGGCACTAACCTCTTCTTTTGTATTTCATTAATTGACTTTCCTATTGAAGCATATACTGGGAGGGTGGGTGCAGGGCGGACGATTTCAAAACGGACTCTCCATTCATTAGATAGAGAAGATCGCTCAGGAAACAAAGAGAAGATGGGTACGAACGATATATGTAGAAACAAGAAGAAGGAAAATGATTGAATAGAGGAACTCTCGGAGTGGCAAGTATCAGAAAGAAGGGCCCCATGGCATAATAATCAGGCATTAGAGTTGACTCTCAGCCGGACCGACCTAATGTCTTTCTCTATCCTCTTCTTTACCCGGTAAGATGCACCCTGATCTATTGAGTTTGACTCATAGTGATCATTTATCAAAGAATGACTCTAGTTATCTTGGGTTTCTTCCTCCCACGCCCACCGACTCTCGGCCCGTCTTAGAGGGGAAGATTAGCAAACCGAGAAAAGACAGAGAGAGTGGGAGTGGGAGTGGGAGTGGCTGAAACTGAAGTAGCTACTTTTGAAGTAGCAAAAAGAAAAGCAACGACTGGAGTGGGAGAGTTAGAATATTTGAGATTCCAATAAACAATCGATATGATTCGATTAAGTTCTTACTATTGCATTAATACCAATTCAGTCCTAAATAATGTGATTGCACCAATTTGATCCTAAAACTTTCAATTATAACAATTTAGTCCTAAACCTTTGCTTTTGTGTTAATTGAGTCTATTCGATCGAAAATCGTTGAGGTGGATGTTGATCGTTTTGCGTGACATTGTTGACGCTGTCATGAAATATATATATATTTTTTAATAATATTCTGGTTATTTATTTATTATTTTCTTTTCTTTACTCTCTCTCTCTCTCATAAATATTTATAGAGGGCAGGCAAGGGCTGTGAGCCCTCGCCTAGATCTGGGCCAGGCGAGGGCATCGCGGCCCTCACATTGTCTTGGTGAGGGCATTGATGCCTAGATTTGACAAAGGTGCATGGCCCTACTAGTGTCGGTGAGGGCATTGTGACCTTTGCTAGTCCTCAATAAAAAAAAAAGGTATTGAAAAGAATAAAAAAACTAAAAACAAATTTAAAAATAAAAAAATATTAAAAAGGTCCATATTAGGGTCGACCTTACCACATAAGACAGTCGATGTCAACGTCAACATTTAATGCATGACCAAATTGGCATAAATTTGATTAAGTTGGCACAATTACACTTAGAATTAAATTAACATTAATACAATAGGTTTGAGATTTTCTTTTTGCTTTTTCTCGACTAGAAGTGTCTATAGGTTGGGAAAATGCTCGAAGGGCTTGAGGAACATCTGCCAGGACGTGAGGAATGTTTGTTCAGTTCAAGTAATTTTTCATGTTGTTGTAAGCGATACCTTAAAATTCCCAAAGAAAGGCAAACAAAGATCTGCGAAAAGTGCAAACCGCCCCTTGGAGCAAACAGGATGGGGGTGAACATGGACCCGAGCCCAAATATCTGAAAGACACTTTCTGGGAAGCTGAGGCAAAGCTAGCTTGTCGCCTCCTAATCCTCCTTATCCAAAGCCTCCATTGGAACACACTATTCACGAGTGGGAGCTAAAGAGACTGGAACAGCAAAAGAGATGTACTCATCAATCTGCATGCCAATGTCTTCTCCATCTCAATCTCTCCTGAAGCCAAATCAGAACCCTCTTCTGGGCTCGGCACCATCTTCGAAACCCTGGTCGCAATCCAGAAGAAGAGCTCCTTTGGTGACCAGAGCAATCCTGTCAACTTCCAGGGAATTAGCCTTGAAGGGTTTCCATGAAAGAAGAGCCGTTAAGGTGATGATAAGGGAAAAACCCACTTGCATCTTTAGCCAAAAATTTGACTTTCTCTTGTGGTTTTCTTTTTGGGTTCGTGCAGACAATTGGTTGATGGTTTCATTGCAGATCATTTCAGGTTTGCAAAATTTTGACAGGCAGAATGTGTCTTCAGTAGTTACTGCTGCTGATAAGGTTGGTTCTGGTTTCTTCAACCTGCACTACCTCCTCTGGTTTACACGCGTGCCACGGAAATCTTTTATGAGAAGAATAGAGTCCCCGCATTGAGATTTTCATTGGATGGACGGACTTTTATTCATAATTTTTGTCACTGGAGTGAATAGGCAGAAAAATTGCTTCAACTGCATTTCCCTTGATTAATTCCAGTTCAAAATGCTTTTTGTTAGCATTCGTCTTTGTGAATGTCTCCCAATTTTATGAGGAAGAGATGTTATTCATTACAGAAAATTTTATAGCCAAAATGATGGACCACTCCCATGGAAGGGAGCTTTTGTTCTAGGATGTTACAGCTCCGAGGGAAACCTGTTTTTCCCAAGCAAAGCAAATAAATTTTCTTTGTCATATCAAGAGAAATCCCACTTAAGGCTGGTATACCCAAACCCATGAAATATTTCGTTAAGATCATGGACAAACACGACACGAGCCAAATCCGAAGAGAGCAGCCTAAATGATGGGTTCAATGGGCTTTTTTACCAGTGTAACTGTCATTCGCACAATCAGCCTATCCAATGTTTTTTATGCTGCTCAGGAAAAGAAATGAACCTTTGGTTACTGACTGGAGAATGTTGTTTTCACGGGTTTGCGCATTTTGTGTATTTGTATGGGCTAAGAGGCCATCCTACTGTCAAAATGAATGTATTTGGTCTGACTGAACACCATGTCCGACTTATAATGCAGGGAGGAGCAACTCATGTTGACATAGCTTGTGATCCTGAGCTAGTGAGGCTAGCCATTGGCTTGACTTCTCTTCCGGTGAGCATTCTTGTTCAAAGTTCTTTTGCGTGCTCTTCCAGTTTTGCTTCTCGAGATGAGCCATTTTCATGTTCATATTTCTCTCTCTTGATGTTCTAGAAGATGATAGTACAATCATCTTGTAATAGATAATGACAAAGATGTGAGAGAAGCATTTGAAAAAATGTATACCTCAATTTTCAGTATCAACTACAGTAAATGTTCATCACCAGGTTGAATTTTGAACTTGTTCATACTGCAAAGTTCATCGCTAATCGTGCTAAGATGAAGCCAATTTTCCAGTAGTTCGTTTGATTTTGAGTGTTTGGGAAATATTTTCCATATTTAATTGTGTCTCCTCTTACAGGTATGCGTTTCTTCAGTGGATCCAGCAGCTTTTGTGGCTGCAGTTGAAGCAGGAGCGCTTATGGTCTGACTTATCCTTTATTCATCTTCCAGCTTCTACTGCTGACTTAAGGAATAAAAGATCAATAAGTTTCTTGCAGATGATATATTCACTTGGAATGAGAAATTGTTGCCTTCTGATGCAGGTTGAAATTGGAAACTACGATTCTTTCTATGACACGGGCGTGACTTTCTCTCCAGATCAGGTAATTGAGCTTGTAATAGTGCAATCTTCTTCTCAGTCTAAAATATGTGGCCATCTCTCGAGTGAATGATGTATGAAACATTTCTGGCGAAACACGGCTGAAAATCCTATAGCTAGGCTAACAATTTTGCAAATTTAGGGGGGAGAAAAGGGCCTCAGCTATAATGATTTCCGGGATGCACATTTTCACCTAATGGAGGAACAATATAGATTATGCGGCAATCAATCAACCTCTTTTCTTATAGAAGAAAGAAAAAGAGGAAAATGAAAAAAATAAAAATAAAATACTGGCCTGGCATTGTGTTGCTTTTATTTCATCAAAAAATTCTCTTCATTTCTAGTCCCAGGAACAAGTGAGTTTTTACGAAGGCAGAGAAAAGTTTGAAAAGTTCTTCAGGATTTTATGTCTCAATTTGTCAAATGCTCTTTCCAGATTCTAAAGTTAACTAGAGAGACTAGGAGGATCCTTCCTTCCGTGCCAATGTCTGTGACCGTGCCTCACACATTAAGCCTACCTGATCAGGTTGTATAAGCATCCCTTTTGTTTTTTCAGATTGGAAATTAATGTCGGTCCACAATGTAGACTAGCTGACCATTTCAAACAAACCAAACAGGTGAAGCTTGCTGAGTTGCTGGAACAAGAAGGTGCTGACATAATCCAGACGGAAGGAGGGAAGTGTTCTAATCCTTCTGCATCCGGAGTTCTCGGCTTGATTGAGAAGGTAAATTTCAGAAGCTTTAACCATTATCATGCGACGATAGCATGTTTGATAAGTAGTCCCGATTCATCGGGATGTTTCGATGATGGTCCGTGTAATTTTGTGTTCTCGGCTTCACACCACAAGATATTAAATCTGCTCTCTGTGATATCATAATTTTAGGCGACGCCTACATTAGCTTCAGCATATTCTATCTCAAGAGCTGTCAAGATTCCCGTGATGTGTTCATCAGGTCTCAGCGCTGTTACGGCTCCCATGGCCATCACTGCTGGTGCTGCGGGCGTGGTATGCCGATCTTTACTCTCATTCCGCTCTTTAATTAGTGACTGTGAGATGCTTCATCTTTATTTTCCTCATAATTGTTTTCTCCAGTTCTTAAGAGTCAGCGTGCTCAGATTTTAAGTATTTCGAAAAATTGCAGGGTGTTGGATCAGCGATCAACAAGCTTAATGACGTGGTCGCGATGATAGCCGAGGTCAAGAACATAGCAGATTCGTTGAAGTTGCCGAGCCAACACGATGTACGGAAAGAGAGATCGTTGAACTTGTAACAAGCTTTATCCAGTTACGTCATATGGCAAGGAATAAGACGGTAACCCTGTTCTGGTGCAGTGTGTTCCTGTTATAACTCTTGCACAAGATGAACTCAAAATTGAACGACATGAACTAGTAGAACCTCATTTAGCGATAACCAAAAATACGAAGTTTTACTCGACTCGGCGGCTTTCAATTTTCGCCGATGGTAAAGTGTCCTATTGAATGCCGATTGATGACTACGGACTTGCACGATGGATCGTTTTGTAGTCTCTGGAACGACGAGAACTACTATTGAGCATTGAGAAAGTGGCTACTCATATTGAGAGGATTACCACCACCAAGTCATAAAGAGAAGCTAAAGTAAAAGCCAAGCACAGATCGAGATGATCAATTCGAATGCAATATGTACCAATTATCAACCTTCCAAGGGATCACAAAAGGGCTGATGATACAGTAAGAGTAATTGACACAAGATGAAATAGTCGTTCAAAGGACAACAGACAAAAAGGGAACATCTTGAGAGCCCATTCTCACATTCACTTCCAATTCCTCATTTTCTAAACTGTGAGTTTCAATGGAACATCCTTTGACTTTAGAGACTAACGCAAGTGTAATGCCTCATTTAATAGTTCTAAATAATTCGGAAAAAGACGAAATGGATTAGAAAGTTAATTTGGGCCGAATGAATTATGACTTAAATTGGACGAAGTTGCCATGTGTGATGGGTTATACAATGGACGGCGGCCGAAAGAAGGCAATCGAGCCCGACTCTATTTGGAAATAAAGCTTTTCGGCCCAGCCCAATTTAGTTGTGAGCTCGTGGGGGTATGGGCCCAACTCCCATCTATTAGCAGCTTCAGAGGGCCCAATTTAAGCTGCGAAATTTTTGGGTTTCTCAGAGACTAGGCAAAGCCCAAGTCCAGTTCCAAATTTCGTGGCTAGGTCCTAGGTACCAGGCCCAGGCACTCCCCCGGGTTCGCAATTGCTAACTGGACCCAATCTTTCACTCACAGTGAGAAGCCAACTAGAAATGGAAGCCCACTTACTTGGGGCAGAAGAGGGTCGATCAGGTTAAAGCCCATCCTGGAAATTTCCCTTCTTCTAAGCCCGACAGCCCAAGGACTCTACAAGTGAGTAGGAGAATGGAGGCCCAACGTAGTAGTAGTTTGGGGCCACGGTGGAAAATAGGGAACTCATTTCCCTTCTTGGCCCACCAAAGCAATGGTAATCAGCAGGAGAAAAAGAAGAACAGAGATTTGGATCCCATGACATAGTGAAATTATGTTAGAAGTGACATAAGGGATCTGAGCCGTCCAATTCAAAAATGGACAACCCAGATTGATCAATCGAAAATTTTGAAATCCCCATCAAAATTTTTTTTCCCCTTTGAAAAAGATGATATGAATCAATCTGGGCTGTTCATTTTGAACTGGACAGCCCAGATTGGATATTTCATCCCTAACATTATATTAGGGGATTCATTTCCGGAGAGGAGGGATTTGGATCCCTTAACATAATTTCAGGGGTGACATAAGAGATTTTGGTCCTTCAATTAAAAAATGGACGGCCTAGATTGATCAATTGAAAATTTTAAAATTTTCGCCAAAATTTTTTTCCTTTTAAAAAAGTTGATGTTGATCAATCCGAGCTGTCCACTTTGAATTGGATGATTGGGATTGGATAGTATCACCACTAACATTATGTTAGGGGATCCATTTCCGGAGAGGAGGGATTTGGATTTTATGATATAGTGAAACTATGTTAGGGGTGATATAAGAGATTTGAGCTATTCAGTTAAAAAATGGATGGCTTAAATTAATCAATCGAAAATTTTGAAATTCCCGATGAAAATTTTTTCCCATTTGAAAAAACTGATGTTGATCAATCTGGGCCGTCCATTTTAAATTGGACGGCTCAGATTGGATAATGTCACCCCTGACATTATGTTAGGGGATCCATTTCCAAAGATGAGGGATTTGGATCTCCTGACATAGTGAAACTATGTTAGGGTATGACATAAAGGATCTGGGTCATTCAATTCAAAAATGGATGGCTCAGATTGATAAATTGAAAATTTTGAAATTTCCATCGAAAACTTTCCTCCCTTTAAAAAAATTGATGTGAATCAATCTTGGTCGTTGTCGCGACCCTCTAAAAAAATTTTAAATTTTAAAGGGGGTTAACGGATTATTAAGTTAATTAGATTTGACTAACCTAACGCGGACCCTCCCAAGCCCTACCGAATCGCAACTTTGGTTTTTGTTTAAATGATTTTAAAATTTGGAGTCGCCACTAATCGTTCTTGGTAGGTCGATTAGAAACCTAAATAAATTAGCGGGAGAACTAATTTATTCCTGCGAACCAGAGATTAAGAGCTCGGGGACTTGGTTACACTAGTTAATTAAAACTAATGCCCTTTCGGTACCTTAATTTCATGGATATCCTAATTCGGCAACTCAGGCTTGGTTTATTCCTAAGGCTATAGTAGGGTATTCTCTTTTGTGTTTTCACTTTTTAAATAGGATGCATGGATGGTATATATTTTTATTTGTTATATTTTTTTAAGTGTTAAAGATTCCCTGAAGCCGAAAGAAGGAGTGTGTTAACGACTTCTGTGCAGTATTACAATCTACTTATCTTTTGGGTCTGATGATTCAAAAATTAAATTATAGGAAGTACATGACAGTGAATAAACACCTCCAATGGGAGGCCTAGCATTGGCTTGGCTCTTCCCTTTGGGATTTAATTTACAGGTATTTAAGTTGCAAGTATTTAAACTACTGTAAGTAAAAACCTCCAATGGGAGGCTAAGCATTGGCTTGGCTCTTCCCTTTGGGATTTAAGGTACATGTATTTAAGTTGCAGGTATTTAACTACTGTAAGTAAAAACCTCCAATGGGAGGCTAAGCATTGGCTTGGCTCTTCCCTTTGGGATTTAAGGTACATGTATTTAAGTTACAAGTATTTAACTACTGTAAGTAAAAACCTCCAATGGGAGGCTAAGCATTGGCTTGGCTCTTCCCTTTGGGATTTAAGGTGCATGTATTTAAGTTGCAGGTATTTAACTACTGTAAGTAAAAACCTCCAATGGGAGGCTAAGCATTGGCTTGGCTCTTCCCTTTGGGATTTATGGTGCAGATATTTAAATTGCGGATGGACTTTGTCCTCTCCATTCTGGGGTATGAATTCTTTAAAATGAAATACAACGAATTGATTCAACAATTTGAAATTTGTGCGCGCTTGAGGACTCATCTAAGCCGATTTTGTGCTTCCATAGGGTTGACCATTGATATAGAGCTGCGGCTTCCTGACATAAAATAGAGTGAAGTGTCAGTATACAAAATATGTGCTAATCTGCACCTAAAACCAGAAGAGTGGAAAGAGTACTTATCTCCCATTTTTTTGGGAGGGATTTCTATAATTGATTTTCGCTCTCTATGTTCCCAATATAGAGAGTTTCTTTTGAATTAAGAGGGACTTTTAGTCACAGATCAGTTGAGAAATCGGTGGACAGCTTAGGAGCTTGTCTGAGCCGATTTTTGCATATCTACGAGATTTTTGCTGTTGACGTAGAGATATCCTTCTCCTGACATAAAATATGGAAAAAAAAAAGAGGAGAGGGAGAAAGTGTATACAATTTGTGCTAATTTGCAAGTAAAACCATAAACAAATGAATAAATAAAAACACTTAGCTCGAATTTGCTTGCTCGTTGACGAGGATGAACTCTTGATTTATATTGATCGATGAAGGAATTTGTGATGATAATCCCTAGCTTTGAACTCCCATCATCTTCAAAATTCTCTCTCTTTTGGTATTTTCTTTCTCTCAAATTTTTCTTCAATCTCCAAAAACTCTCTCAAACATCCAAAATTTTCTCTCAAAAAAAAATCCTCCCAAATACTTCAAATTTTCTCTCTCAAGAATCCCTTTCTCAAGCTCACTTCTTCCTCCTTTTATAACCTACTCATCTATCTCCCATTCTAATTTTTCCACTAACTCTATCTCCCATTCTAATTTCTCCACTAACTCTTCTTCATTTTCATCTTCCATTCTCCATCTCTATCTCACATTCTAATCTCTCCACTAACTCTTCTTCATCTTCATCTTCCCTTCTCCATATTTATCTCCCATTCTAATTTCTCCACTAACTCTTCTTAATCTCCATCTTCCCTTCTCTATTCTTATCTTCCATTCTAATTTCTCTACTAACTCTTCTTCATCTCCATCTTCCCTTCTCTATTCTTATCTTATTTTCTCCATCCATTCTTCTCCAACTTCTTTTCTTCATCTCCTCTTCTTTATCTTCCCTTCTCTATTCTAATTTATCCACTAACTCTTCTTTTTATTATTTGTAAAATAATCCTTCAAGAGTTAGGTATTTGCACTCTAGTCCTTGAATTTTAAGTATTTACAATTCAGTCCCTGAAAAAAATATATTTCTTTAAGTCCAAATCTCCTCACAATTTTTGACACACCAAAATTTACCACATGTCAAATTTAAGCTCATTTCTTGTCGCTGAAAATAATGCATAATTTAATTAAAGCCCTTTTGCAAAATTAAGTCATTCTGGGTATAATTGGGCCAAGACAATGTCACAACTCATAAAAAGTGAAAGTTAAAAATAAGTTGACTCAAATTAAATTTTTTTAGGCCCGATTCGAGATTATACTCGTGAAGGAACACGTGACTCGAATTGGATTTTTCTGAATTTGCGATGGCCAATATGAAAATAGATTTAAAATAAAAATACTAACTATCTTTGTGTATTTTTTGGCCTCAAATGTTATTTTTCCAAAATTTTGATATATTTTTGTATTTTTTTTAAAAAACAAATTAAAATATATATAATATGAAAAATTATTTTTTTGTCAAAATTCGTTCCCTAGGCTTGGGTAAGGTTCCCAAAGTTGATTTTTCAATTTTATGAATTTTTATGGATTTTCTATTAATTTTCGAAAATAAATAAATAAAAAATACGTAAAAATACTGAAAATATGAAAAATCGTTTTTTGGTCAAAATTGGTTCCCTAGGCTTGGCTAAGGTCCCCAAAGTTGATTTTTCAATTTTATGAATTTTTATGGATTTTTTATTACTTTAGCAATAGAAAAAAATGATTAAAAATCAGGTGTCAACAGCTGCCCCTCTTTGAAAGGAAGCTCGGTAGAGGTTCATTTCAAAGACGAGATGACACCTGGATTCTTATCGACTCAATACAAGTAAATAAAAAGAGTCGTGACATGATTGTTCCACTGAAAATGAAATGAGAACCTAAGGATTCGTTATATAAAAAAAACTTTAGGGTGGTTGAACTTGAACCCGTATGGTGGATCAACCCATGGTAGATTCCTAATAAAAGGATTTTACTGATTAAAAATTGAATTAAAATTTGACCCGTATGGTGGGTCATACCATTTGACCCGTATGGTGGGTCGTACCATGGTAGATTCCTAATAAAAGGATTCTACTGATTAAATTTTGATTGAGATTTGACCCGTATGGTAGGTCACCACGTGGAGATACCTGTAAGAAGGACTTGGTGCCTGTAGAAAGGACTTGGTGCCAGTAAAAAGGACTTGGTGCTTTGCCTGTAAGAAGAACTTTGTGCCTGTAAGAAGGACTTGCTTTGCCTGTAAGAAGGACTTTGTTTGCCTGTAAGAAGGACTTTGTTTTGCCTGTAAGAAGGACTTACTTTGCCTGTAAGAAGGACTTTGTGCCTGTAAGAAGGACTTGATTTGCCTGTAAGAAGGACTTTGTTTGCCTGTAAGAAGGACTTTATGCCTGTAAGAAGGACTTGATTTGCCTGTAAGAATGACTTTATGCCTGTAAGAAAAACTTTGTGCCTGTAAGAAGGACTTGATTTGCCTGTAAGAAGGACTTTGTGCCTGTAAGAAGGACTTTGTGCCTGTAAGAAGGACTTGATTTGCCTGTAAGAAGGACTTTGTGCCTGTAAGAAGGACTTGGTTTGCCTGTAAGAAGGACTTAGTTTGCCTATAAGAAGGACTTGGTGCCTATAAGAAGGACTTGGTTTGCCTGTAAGAAGGACTTGGTTTGCCTGTAAGAAGGACTTTATGCCTGTAAGAAGGACTTGGTGCCTGTAAGAAGAACTTGGTTTGCCTATAAGAATGACTTTATGCCTATAAGAAAGACTTGATTTGCCTGTAAGAAGGACTTGTTTTGCCTGTAAGAAGGACTTGATTTGCCTGTAAGAAGGACTTTGTGCCTGTAAGAAGGACTTGTTTTGCCTGTAAGAAGGACTTGGTTTGCGTGTAAGAAGGACTTGGTGCCTGTTGACACCTGATTTTTAATCATTTTTTCTATTGCTAAAGTAATAAAAAATCCATAAAAATTCATAAAATTGAAAAATCAACTTTGGGGACCTTAGCCAAGCCTAGGGAACCAATTTTGACCAAAAAACGATTTTTCATATTTTCAGTATTTTTACGTATTTTTTATTTATTTATTTTCGAAAATTAATAATAAATCCATAAAAATTCATAAAATTGAAAAATCAACTTTGGGAACCTTAGCCAAGCCTAGGGAACGAATTTTGATCAAAAAATAATTTTTCATATTTTATATATATTTTTAAAATTTCTTTTTTTTTAAATACAAAAATATTTGAAAATTTTGGAAAAATAACATTTGAGGCCAAAAAATACACAAAGATAGTTAATAATTTTATTTTAAATCTATTTTCATATTGGCCATCGCAAATTCAGAAAAATCCAATTCGAGTCACATGTTCCTTCACGAGTATAATCTCGAATCGGGCCTAAAAAAATTTAATTTGAGTCAAATTATTTTTAACTTTCACTTTTTAATTTTAAATTTTCATCTTGGCCCAATTATACCCAGAATGACTTAATTTTGCAAAATGGCTTTAATTAAATTATGCATTATTTTCAGCGACAAGAAATGAGCTTAAATTTGACATGTGGTAAATTTTGGTGTGTCAAAAATTGTGAGGAGATTTGGACTTAAAGAAATATATTTTTTTCAGGGACTGAATTGTAAATACTTAAAATTCAAGGACTAGAGTGCAAATACCTAACTCTTGAAGGATTATTTTACAAATAATAAAAAAGAAGAGTTAGTGGATAAATTAGAATAGAGAAGGGAAGATGAAGAAGAGGAGATGAAGAAGAGAAGTTGGAGAAGAATGGATGGAGAAAATAAGATAAGAATAGAGAAGGGAAGATGGAGATGAAGAAGAGTTAGTAGAGAAATTAGAATGGAAGATAAGAATAGAGAAGGGAAGATGGAGATTAAGAAGAGTTAGTGGAGAAATTAGAATGGGAGATAAATATGGAGAAAGGAAGATGAAGATGAAGAAGAGTTAGTGGAGAGATTAGAATGTGAGATAGAGATGGAGAATGGAAGATGAAAATGAAGAAGAGTTAGTGGAGAAATTAGAATGGGAGATAGAGTTAGTGGAAAAATTAGAATGGGAGATAGATGAGGAGGTTATAAAAGGAGGAAGAAGTGAGCTTGAGAAGGGATTCTTGAGAGAGAAAATTTGAAGTGTTTGGGAGATTTTTTTGGAGAGAAAATTTGAAGTGTTTGAGAGAGATTCTTAGAGAGAGAAAATTTGAAGTGTTTGGGAGAATTTTTTGAGAGAAAATTTTGGATGTTTGAGAGAGTTTTGGGAGATTGAAGAAAATTTTGAGAGAAAGAAAATACCAAAAGAGAGAGAATTTTGAAGATGATGGGAGTTTAAAGCTAGGGGTTATCATCACAAATTCCTTCATCGATCAATATAAATCAAGAGTTCATCCTCGTCAACGAGCAAACAAATTCAAGCTAAGTGTTTTTATTTATTCATTTATTTATGGTTTTACTCGCAAATTAGCACAAATTGTAAACACTTTCTCCCTCTCCTTTTTCTTCCATATTTTATGTCAGGAGAAGGATATCTCTACGTCAACAGCAAAAATCTCGTCGAGATGCAAAAATCGGCCCAGACAAGCTCCTAAGCTGTCCACCGATTTCTCAACTGATCTTTGACTAAAAGTCCCTCTTAATTCAAAAGAAACTCTCTATATTGGGAACATAGAGAGCGAAAATCAATTATAGAAATCCCTCCCAAAAAAATGGGAGATAAGTACTCTTTCTACTCTTCTGGTTTTAGGTGCAGATTAGCACATATTTTGTATACTAACACTTCACTCTATTTTATGTCAGGAAGCCGCAGCTCTATATCAATGGTCAATCCTATGGAAGCACAAAATCAGCTTGGAGGAGTCCTCAAGCGCGCACAAATTTCAAATTGTTGAATCAATTCGTTGTATTTCATTTTAAAAAATTCATACCCCAAAATGGAGAGGACAAAGTCCATCCGCAATTTAAATACCTGCACCATAAATCCCAAAGGGAAGAGCCAAGTCAATGCTTAGCCTCCCATTGGAGGTTTTTACTTATAGTAGTTAAATACCTGCAACTTAAATACCTGCACCTTAAATCCCAAAGGGAAGAGCCAAGCCAATGCTTAGCCTCCCATTGGAGGTTTTTACTTACAGTAGTTAAATACCTGCACCTTAAATCCCAAAGGGAAGAGCCAAGCCAATGCTTAGCCTCCCATTGGAGGTTTTTACTTACAGTAGTTAAATACCTGCAACTTAAATACCTGTACCTTAAATCCCAAAGGGAAGAGCCAAGCCAATGCTTAGCCTCCCATTGGAGGTTTTTACTTACAGTAGTTAAATACCTGCAACTTAAATACCTGTACCTTAAATCCCAAAGGGAAGAGCCAAGCCAATGCTTAGCCTCCCATTGGAGGTTTTTACTTACAGTAGTTTAAATACTTGCAACTTAAATACCTGTACTTTAAATCCCAAAGGGAAGAGCCAAGCCAATGCTAGGCCTCCCATTGGAGGTGTTTATTCACTGTCATGTACTTCCTATAATTTAATTTTTGAATCATCAGACCCAAAAGATGAGTAGGTCGTAATACTGCACAGAAGTCGTTAACACACTCCCTCTTTCGGCTTCAGGGAATCTTTAACACTTAAAAAAATATAACAAATAAAAATATATACCATCCATGCATCCTATTTAAAAAGTGAAAACACAAAAGAGAATATCCTACTAGAGCTTTAGGAATAAACCAAGCCTGAGTTGCCGGATTAGGATATCCATGAAATTAAGGTACCGAAAGGGCATTAGTTTTAATTAACTAGTGTAACCAAGTCCCCGAGCTCATAATCTCTGGTTCGCAGGAATAAATTAGTTCTCCCGCTAATTTATTTAGGTTTCTAATCGACCTACCAAGAACGATTAGTGGCGACTCCAAATTTCAAAATCATTTAAACAAAAACCAAAGTTGCGATTCGGTAGGGCTTGGGAGGGTGTCCGCATTAGGTTAGTCAAATCTAATTAACCTAATAATCCGTTAACCCCTTTTAAAATTTAAAATTTTTTTTAGAGGGTCGCGACAGTGCCTGTAAGAAGAACTTGGTTTGCCTATAAGAAGGACTTTATGCTTGTGAGAAGGACTTGATTTGCCTGTAAGAAGGACTTGTTTTGCCTGTAAGAAGGACTTGATTTGCCTGTAAGAAGGACTTTGTGTACCTCAAAGGGTGGCATTCTGAAATCTGGGGAGACTAGGAATCCTGCAGAAGCTCAAACCCAAATTATATTCTCCTGTCGTTTTAAGAATAAACCAAAGAGGCAGAGATCAAAAGGTCTCGAACATTTCTGTCCTTGAGACAAATCATGCTTTATTGAAGAATGTGGATACCTGTATATACCGCAATGGATTCGAGTATCCCAACAACCGTCAGAATTCATTCTCTTGAAAGGTTCTGGTTGAAGATATACTTACCTGAGAATTTGGAAGAAATGCTTGGTGGCTTCTGGACAACCAGGCTTGTTTATTCAATAATCGCCGAATGAATTTCAAGACTTTGGAAGGTAACTCAAACACCGGGAATGTGTTGCCTGTCGGGCAATGTCAGAGCTAACATGTGCAAGCATTTTCATCAATGCGTTCATTGGTTCATACAAAATTGTTCAGCTAAGTTTGCCATGATTAAAGGCAGTCTATGTAATAACTCATGATGCAATCGATCAACATATAGATCATGTATTGCATTATCACTTCTGTTTAAGGAGGTTCTTATAGTATGAACACCTCGAATGTAATATGAATGGGGGACTTCATTCCGAAAGGGCTTTCTCTCACTCTGAAGAAAGGCTGTTTATCTGTAGATTAAAATGTTAGACCTGTGTGGAAATGGTTTGTCTTTCCTCATCCTATTATGCCCCATTTTGCACATTTGATGTCTCCTATGCAGTTTATGCTCTAAGTTGGAGTTGGTAAATTAAACATGCGGAATAGTCATACATAATTCATGAAATGTGTAAACACAATGCCGATGTGACAATTTTTAGCATCATGTGTGTTTATATAATGTGCAAACATGGGCGGATTTGAATTGCCCATGGTATGTGGGTGGATTGAACAAATTGGGAAGGCCACTCCTTATGTCGAGGAGCGGTTTGTCTCAAGTTTTGCCCCTGCACGATGAGGCATATGGGTGAGGGAGCATTTTGGTTTGTTTAGTGACAGCGACCGCCATGGTTTGGCGGTTAAATGCCCCTGCAAAAAGCAGAGAAATTATTCTCGAAATCAAACGAGATAAGAAAGACATATTTGCTTTTTCGCTTCAGAGCTTGCGATCAATTTGCCCCGTTTTTCACCAGAATAGATCTTGTCAGATGATCATAATTTTCTTTTGGATTTGTCTCCTTCAACATGTTAAATGTTAGTGTAAATATTTCCCGTAAAAAGAAAAAGAGACATATCAGCCAGTATTAAAAGGGATAAATTGAAAACGATACTGATTTACCCTTCATCTTGAATGTCTTGTACGAGTCTTTTACCAGCTTTGTTGGATTGAATTTTCCTCGACTTTTGTTGGGTGCCTCACCATTATGGGAAGACTATGGTAAAATACTGACTTTGATATTACTCGTCGAGTATTCCTGTTTGTAAAAAAGAAATGCACAAAAAGTTATTTCATTTATTTATAATACATACAACATTCCCCACCCTTGGGGATCGAACTCGGGATATTTCGGACCTACTGTCATCCCCCATACCATTCAGTCCATTGGACCGTAGGTGTCCATGGGGCTTTCTTTTCAAAGGTTAATCCTTAGGGATAACTTGGCTCTGTTGTATCACCTTGGGCCTTGTTACGATATTTCTCGAGGTAATTTGCAATCCCTGTTAAGAATGGAATAAAAAAATTCAGGACTCGAGATGATTATGTGCAAATTAGAACGATACAGAATTACCCATGTCTGAGATTGTTCGGATCTTTCGCTTGTATTTTTCTTTAACCGAAGCTGTCCATCCCGTGGTAATGTCCATGAGTTGATTTGCCCCCAATTTAGCCCGACCAGGAAATTTGGTTTTTGGATACAACTGTATTCTCGAGTCGCTTTTGCAAATTCCTGAAAATAGAAGGGATCAAATTTAAAACCGGAGCAATTTAAGGGTAAATTGGAACGATACGGATTTACCCTTCAAATTTACGCAGATTTCGTCTCGATATTAATTTTTTCGAGTTTGGTGCGGTTAACGGCTCCGAGCATCTAATAGGGGGGAAAGGGAAATGATTACTTCTAGTTTGTGCATTAATTTTGGACATCGACAAAAGGCGAGAACGTGCGATGAAACTAAGTAGACGTATTCGTCTAGGTTTAATCTTTTTGATGATGCTCTCGCGGGTTGCGGTAGACGATGATATCAAGAACATTAGAGAGGCATTCAGTTTGGCTTTCCACCAGCCGCCTAGAGACCCGCGTTCAATCATGTAAAGCTACCACCACTTAATTAGTGTGCCAATAAATTCGGCCATTTGTTGCGTGCCCCACTTCAACCGTGTTTTGTTTCTTTCGGTGCCCACTTGCTCTTGTCGGGCGCCTGTAGCATTGGGAGAAATACTGTGGGTCACATTCATTAATAGAACCTCGGTTCTCTAAAACCCTCCGCGTGTTTCGGATCCGAGGAAATTTTAAGACCGGTCTCTGGTTGATTTAATCAGGTTAAGGTACTTATTTCATGGTTTCTGATTATATAATCCATATTGTCTTTCAAAAGACGCGGGATCCTCTGTAATACATTAAATATGCCCCCGTGTTTAATCAATATAAATCCACCGTCATATCAGAATACACTGCCCATACAAGTTTACGGATTGACACAACTTTGTCTGTCAAAGATGGACAGTGTTCGTTTGCCCCCCAGAATTAACGGTTGAAGCCTCGGTGTTTTTCGTCTTTTGGTATTTCTAAAGATGATTCTTGATATATTATTGAACTTAATTTTTACACCCGTCTGGGGTATCTAGGATCTTCCTGCAAAAGAAAAGGATATAATTAGTATGCGACACAAGAAATGTCGGTCCATGACTCCTATATTAGTCCAATTTGATTTTTTCTATTTTATAGAGAAATAAAAAAAAAGAAAAAAAATTTCCTTAGGAAGAAATGGGTTAATTTCTGATACAGAATTTTTTGCAGATTTATTACTCTTTTTATTATTTTTTTTAAGGAATGTGACAAAATCTCTTGACGTTTACTAAAATTTTTGAAGGAATTTCCTTTTTATCAAAATAAATTTTCAGAGGTAAATTTTTCAGGAAAATTTTATTTTTATTGAAGCAGGAAAGACCTGACAGAAATCCTTTATTGGTTAACAAAATTCCCCCGAGACATTAGTCTAATTTTATTTAGAGAAAATTTTCTTAGAAAAACATGAGCGAATTTCTCGAAAAGAATTTTTGTTGCAAGTTTTTATAATTTGAAAGAATGTGATAAAATCACTTGATGTTTTTTTTTTTTGAAGGAAATTTTCTTTTTATCGAAATAAATTTTCAGAGGAAAATTTGTCAGGAAAATTTCATTTTTATTGAAGCAAGAAAAACATGACAAAAATCTCTTATTGGTCAATTAGTCTAATTTTATTTAGAGAAAATTTTCTTAGAAAGACATGAGCGAATTTCTCGAGAAAAATTTTCTTGCAAGTTTTAATAATTTGAAAAATGTGATAAAATCACTTGATGTCTACTAGAGTTTTTTTTAAGGAATTTTTCTTTTTATTGAAATAAATTTTCAGAGGAAAATTTTTTCAGGAAAATATCATTTTTATTGAAGCAATAAAAATATGACAAAAATCCCTTATTGGTTAATAAAATTCCCATGAAGGGATTTTTTTACATCATTTTTTCAAAAAAAAAAATTTTAAAAGAAATGAGGGACAAATTTAATTTTTATTTTCTTTTAAAAAGAATGGTCGTAATATCAAGCTCAAAAACTGACTAACACCTAGCATGGACCGACCGAAAATAAATACAACACAAAATTAGAGAACTTACTTTTACCTTGGAGAAATGCAAATCACATAGTTATGCGCATGACTCAAGTGAGGAGTGGACTCTAAAAAATAAAAGAAGGAGAGACAAGGTATGGACCTAAAAAGGCTCCCACTATCTGAATTGACAAACTTACCCTCCGCGCAATCAAATCACAATGGGAAGAATTGTCAATTCAGATAATGAGCGGAATAAAATATGGTCAACCCGAGCGCAATTGACGCAAGAGCTTTGCATATTCGATCCCTATCTATGGTTTTCTAGGAAGAATTTCGCAACTTGGGTTTAGACGCTTGTGTGTGCAGGTGTCGTGATCCTCAGAGTATGCAAGACATGCACAACAATTGATATCAAAACAGCGCTTCTAAAAATGTGCGAAATTAAACAAATAAACCCAACACCGAGCCTGCAAAACAAAGGGGTTAGCCAAACACTCCGCCCCTTATAACTCCCATCCTGCAAAAACATATAACACTTATAGAATGAGTCCCAAACAATATCGCCAGAAGTGAGATATGCATGAAATTTTCATTGGCCTAAGTCCACTAAGACTTTTAAAATTTCGAAAAAATTTAAGTATTCCAATTGGTATCTTTTTTCGAAAATTTAAAAATCTCTGTCCCCAGTGGAGTCGCCAGTCTGTCGCGACCCTCTAAAAAAATTTAAAATTTTAAAGGGGGTTAACGGATTATTAGGTTAATTAGATTTGACTAACCTAACGTGGACCCTCCCAAGCCCTACCGAATCGCAACTTTGGTTTTTGTTTAAATGATTTTAAAATTTGGAGTCGCCACTAATCGTTCTTGGTAGGTCGATTAGAAACCTAAATAAATTAGCGGGAGAACTAATTTATTCCTGCGAACCAGAGATTAGGAGCTCGGGGACTTGGTTACACTAGTTAATTAAAACTAATGCCCTTTCGGTACCTTAATTTCATGGATATCCTAATTCGGCAACTCAGGCTTGGTTTATTCCTAAGGCTATAGTAGGGTATTCTCTTTTGTGTTTTCACTTTTTAAATAGGATGCATGGATGGTATATATTTTTATTTGTTATATTTTTTTAAGTGTTAAAGATTCCCTGAAGCCGAAAGAAGGAGTGTGTTAACGACTTCTGTGCAGTATTACAATCTACTTATCTTTTGGGTCTGATGATTCAAAAATTAAATTATAGGAAGTACATGACAATGAATAAACACCTCCAATGGGAGGCCTAGCATTGGCTTGGCTCTTCCCTTTGGGATTTAAGGTACAGGTATTTAAGTTGCAGGTATTTAAACTACTGTAAGTAAAAACCTCCAATGGGAGGCTAAGCATTGGCTTGGCTCTTCCCTTTGGGATTTAAGGTACATGTATTTAAGTTGCAGGTATTTAACTACTGTAAGTAAAAACCTCCAATGGGAGGCTAAGCATTGGCTTGGCTCTTCCCTTTGGGATTTAAGGTACATGTATTTAAGTTGCAGGTATTTAACTACTGTAAGTAAAAACCTCCAATGGGAGGCTAAGCATTGGCTTGGCTCTTCCCTTTGGGATTTAAGGTATAGGTATTTAAGTTGTAGGTATTTAACTACTGTAAGTAAAAACCTCCAATGGGAGGCTAAGCATTGGCTTGGCTCTTCCCTTTGGGATTTATGGTGCAGGTATTTAAGTTGCAGGTATTTAACTACTGTAAGTAAAAACCTCCAATGGAAGGCTAAGCATTGGCTTGGCTCTTCCCTTTGGGATTTAAGGTACATGTATTTAAGTTGTAGGTATTTAACTACTGTAAGTAAAAACCTCCAATGGGAGGCTAAGCATTGGCTTGGCTCTTCTCTTTGGGATTTATGGTGTAGATATTTAAATTGCGGATGGACTTTGTCCTCTCCATTCTGGGGTATGAATTCTTTAAAATGAAATACAACGAATTAATTCAACAATTTGAAATTTGTGCGCGCTTGAGAACTCATCCAAGCCGATTTTGTGCTTCCATAGGGTTGACCATTGATATAGAGCTGCGGCTTCCTGACATAAAATAGAGTGAAGTGTCAGTATACAAAATATGTGCTAATCTGCACCTAAAACCAGAAGAGTGGAAAGAGTACTTATCTCCCATTTTTTTGGGAGGGATTTCTATAATTGATTTTCGCTCTCTATGTTCCCAATATAGAGAGTTTCTTTTGAATTAAGAGGGACTTTTAGTCACAGATCAGTTGAGAAATCGGTGGACAGCTTAGGAGCTTGTCTGGGCCGATTTTTGCATATCTACGAGATTTTTGCTATTGACGTAGAGATATCCTTCTCCTGACATAAAATATGGAAAAAAAAAAGAGGAGAGGGAGAAAGTGTATACAATTTGTGCTAATTTGCAAGTAAAACCATAAACAAATGAATAAATAAAAACACTTAGCTCGAATTTGCTTGCTCGTTGACGAGGATGAACTCTTGATTTATATTGATCGATGAAGGAATTTGTGATGATAATCCCTAGCTTTGAACTCCCATCATCTTCAAAATTCTCTCTCTTTTGGTATTTTCTTTCTCTCAAATTTTTCTTCAATCTCCAAAAACTCTCTCAAACATCCAAAATTTTCTCTCAAAAAAAAATCCTCCCAAATACTTCAAATTTTCTCTCTCAAGAATCCCTTTCTCAAGCTCACTTCTTCCTCCTTTTATAACCTACTCATCTATCTCCCATTCTAATTTTTCCACTAACTCTATCTCCCATTCTAATTTCTCCACTAACTCTTCTTCATTTTCATCTTCCATTCTCCATCTCTATCTCACATTCTAATCTCTCCACTAACTCTTCTTCATCTTCATCTTCCCTTCTCCATATTTATCTCCCATTCTAATTTCTCCACTAACTCTTCTTAATCTCCATCTTCCCTTCTCTATTCTTATCTTCCATTCTAATTTCTCTACTAACTCTTCTTCATCTCCATCTTCCCTTCTCTATTCTTATCTTATTTTCTCCATCCATTCTTCTCCAACTTCTTTTCTTCATCTCCTCTTCTTTATCTTCCCTTCTCTATTCTAATTTATCCACTAACTCTTCTTTTTATTATTTGTAAAATAATCCTTCAAGAGTTAGGTATTTGCACTCTAGTCCTTGAATTTTAAGTATTTACAATTCAGTCCCTGAAAAAAATATATTTCTTTAAGTCCAAATCTCCTCACAATTTTTGACACACCAAAATTTACCACATGTCAAATTTAAGCTCATTTCTTGTCGCTGAAAATAATGCATAATTTAATTAAAGCCCTTTTGCAAAATTAAGTCATTCTGGGTATAATTGGGCCAAGACAATGTCACAACTCATAAAAAGTGAAAGTTAAAAATAAGTTGACTCAAATTAAATTTTTTTAGGCCCGATTCGAGATTATACTCGTGAAGGAACACGTGACTCGAATTGGATTTTTCTGAATTTGCGATGGCCAATATGAAAATAGATTTAAAATAAAAATACTAACTATCTTTGTGTATTTTTTGGCCTCAAATGTTATTTTTCCAAAATTTTCAAATATTTTTGTATTTTTTTAAAAAAAAAATTAAAATATATATAATATGAAAATTTATTTTTTGGTCAAAATTCGTTCCCTAGGCTTGGCTAAGGTTCCCAAAGTTGATTTTTCAATTTTATGAATTTTTATGGATTTTCTATTAATTTTCGAAAATAAATAAATAAAAAATACGTAAAAATACTGAAAATATGAAAAATCGTTTTTGGTCAAAATTGGTTCCCTAGGCTTGGCTAAGGTCCCCAAAGTTGATTTTTCAATTTTATGAATTTTTATGGATTTTTTATTACTTTAGCAATAGAAAAAAATGATTTAAAAATCAGGTGTCAACAGTCGTCCATTTTGAATCAATCTTGGTCGTCCATTTTGAATTGAACGGCCCAGATTTGATAATGTTGTTAGGGGATCCATTTCTGGAGAAGAGGATTTGGATCTCATGATATAGTGAAACTATGTTAGGAGTGATATGAGAGATTTGGGCCATTCAATTCAAAAATGGATGGCCTAGATTATTTAATCGAAAATTTTGAAATTCCCGAGAAAATTTTCCCCCCATTAAAAAATCTAATATAGATCAATTCGGGCAGTCCATTTTGAATTGGACGACTCGAATTGAATAATATAACCCCTAACATTATGTTAAGGAATCCATTTCTAGAGAGGAGGGATTTGGATCCCCTGACATAGTAAAACTATGTTAGAGGTAAGATAAGGAATTTGGGCCATCCAATTCAAAAATGGAGATCCATTCCTCCTTTTTTCCTAGATGCCATCACTAGAGAGAAGTATTCTGGGTTGGCCTTCCATTCGCTGTCCTGGGAGCTCGGCTTCTTCGCACTAACGCAAGGAAGCACCACAACAACAACTCGAGAACAGCAACTACAGCAAGAGTGAGGTGAGTTGGTCCTTTAACTCACTCCCTAATCGTTTCATTTTGAGCCGTAAATGGTAATCTGGTTAGGGAATGGGAGGATTGCTGGGTTGGTTGAGTGAATATATCAAGGACTCAATGCATGAAGGAGTGGGGGATAGGACATTGTAGATGGAACCTTCGACCGTATGTTGACACGGGTACACTTGAGTAAATGACTTGGGTGTCCTCAGTAGAGAAGTACTATGAATTACTTCTCGGTAGACATGGTTCCCGATGCATGTAGTTGGTCGCTATGGACTGAAGGAGTAAGGGTCTGTGATGAGCCGAAGGTGACACCGAGGAGTTGCCAAAAAACATCTAAACTCTAACCTGTTGTTCTAGTTATTCTACTCTCGAGGCAAGCTTCGGTGACAACAGATAGGGAGTTTTGAAGGCAAGTCATTTTCTAAACCATCTACTATTTCTTCCAGTGTGCGTGTTATCGGGAAGCTAGGTGACAGAGAGGGCGCTGGTTGTTCAATTGCAAGCCTTGGGTGGTGTGGGGAAAAGGAAGTCAGCATCCTCGTAAACGTCAAATAGGAGCAACCGTCGTAGAATATTAGTTACCTGAACGTGAAAGGACAGTAGCGGAAGTGGGAGGGGTGTGACTGCGAGCTTGCTTTATCTTTATCTGGAACTTGGAACTTTCCATCTTTGCTGTTAAACCTACCAAGGATCTTGAGTCAAACGAGGGAGTTGAGTAGTCCAGGTTGGTGTTGCCCTGAAAATTACCAAAGTGCAACTCGCTAGTGGTGTAATGAGCCATTCCTTTGTCGACAGAGTCTATACTCTACCATTTTCGGTATCCAACGAGTAGCGCCAGTTGAAATGGAGTATGTCGTATGTGCCGTGCGTGAAGTAGAGGCAATGCTAGCTGTGGGGTTAAGAGAAACCTGCACCATTTTCGGCCGTGGGATTTAGTTCGAAGGAAGAGAAATGAAATTCTGGTGGTGCTCAAATTGTAGGCATAAAATAGAGGAAGAATGAATGAAGTGGTAAATAAAGGATTTGCCCAGTTGGGAAGTCAAGAGCACGACCAAGTTTTGGGTAATAATTTGCAAAGCTTGAATAAATTTCGGCAAAAAGAGAATGCGTTGATAAGATGGATTAATATAAGGCCCAAGAGAGTGGAATTTGGGATGAGAGTTTAGCCTGTTCACATTAGCCGTAAGTCCTTCTGCATTGATAGGAATCGAGGCTCGTATTTATTTTTAGCACATACACATCATATCGCCTTTCGTAATAGTCAAGTTTATCAACATAAGTTATGGCGCTATATAATGCAAAACCCACTTATTAATGTTCTCGACTTAGTCTTACATATCATAGTCATGGACCGAGTTTTTACTCGGAAAAATGGGCTATGTGCTCGTCTGAGCTATCCATGGAATTATGGGAAGACCTCGCTATATGACTGGGTGACTCTACCGTGTGACTAGGCTGGTCTCTAAGGCAGTACAAGACGATATTTTGTGATGAAATAGAGACTTCACGAATTAATTTAAGAGAGATACCTTCCTCCTGGATATGTAGTGCTTGGCGTTATCACTGGCATGTTATGTCATTGGAGAACCTTTTAACGGAGTTCATTAAGGGACGTATTACCTAGCAATATTATCACATATTAAACTACCATAGGTTTGTCATTGCTCGTCCTTTTTTGTGGAACGTTTAGTTCATGAATTAAAGAATCGACTCACTGTGATTATTATCTCACTCTATTATTGTTGAAATTTTTATAGGTAAATAGCATAGTGCACGACGATGAATAGTAAAGTTAATAATCGGGTCAGCGATAGGAATTTTTAGGTTAGGACTACAGCCCTCGATTTTTGTATGACGAGTAAGGCCACTGACGACTTTTTGATAACACCCGACTTATCACTCGATAGTATGCAAAAAAAAAATCTGACATTTGCAGTCATAAATAAATAAAATGCTTTGTTTTTATTTGCCTGCTTGTTATCTCATTTAAATTTAAGCGTTGAGCCAATAGTGAACCTGGCGAGCTTGGGAAATTATAGCTCTAACGCGGAAAGCGGGCGCGACGGCAAGCATGTCGGGTTGCACTTCAACAATAGTACTTAATCTGCATTCGCAGCGACACATCGACCATACTTGTAGACATTTATTTCAGTTCATTCAGTTCTCAGCACATTGTACAATAATTACATCAGAGAACACCCGAAAGTGAGTCAGCTCAAGTTTGATATAATGCACAGGGCTTTGCCTTCATTAATGATCGATAACGTGAGGAGAGGAAGCTAGACCAAATTGTGCATGACTACGTACCACTCGACAAAATAGGGAACATAAAATGAAGTCGAAGCATGCTAAGAAGTTCAGTTTTCCTAAGCATGAACATGAGAATCTAAACCTGCAATCATCTCCAACTTCCAAGAGCTAACTTAGGAATTGTCAATTAAAGCGAATTCAAATCAAAGAGCTACTAAAATTACAAATTGTGTACAATGGGCAGATCAATTACTCGATATCAAACGATCACGTCCTATTCAAACTCGGGGTCATCCTCAGTATCCTCGTCTTCACCACTTTCCTGCCATTTCGCACTCTCTTCTGAGAATACTTCACAACAAAATGGCAAGACATGACAAGTAGACACAGATGAAGAAAACTATACCTTTCTTTTGATGTAATCCGCCATGGCCTTGTCAAATTCTCTCCTTTTCTCATTGGCAATGTCATAATAGTGAACCTTTTCCTATCAAAGGGGATAATAATACATATGAAACTCGAGTTGAAAAAAAGACGGATAGATCCATCCCCTGTGAGGGGGTTCTGAATCATGGCTGGGAAAAGGCAAACAAGTGAGACGTAAATGCATTGGAGAAAAATAAAAGCAGTAATACATCGTAAGGTGTCAGGCCGAAGTGCCAGCCCAGAATCACCAGTTGACAAGCAAAAGTTGCACATAACGAATCATCAACCACACAACAGATGAAATCACAATGGGCTGATAATTGCCATCACAAGATGCTGCACTACAAGATAGGGGTCTTAGGACCAAGCATGACAACTTCAGATATTCAAGCCTTCATCAGCAAATTCCATGAACATACTTCACGTCCAATGTCATTTTCTCTTCATGTCGATGTTGAAAAGAGGATTCCTTGGTCCAATATCGTGTGCATATTTTGTCTATTTAAATATTCACACTTCGCTGTTATTTCCATCACCAAACTGGTCCGAGCTGTAGGAACATGTACATATGGAATACGAAAATTCCCACCTTGTTGAAGATCTAGTGGTGCTACCCAAAGATTGTTTGACCAATAGATGTCTTTCACGTTCAACTAGAGAAATGAATAACTTTTTCGAATTTTTCATGGCAGTTCCATAAAAGCATACTTCTATATCAAAAAAACGTATTCGTAAAAACATTTGGAAAAAGGAAATCTTTAAAAAGAAAGCATCCCTATAATTGGTGAATTTTGATCCACTTGCCTTAGTGATCAACAAATATGAAATTGTATTTTTATTCTTGCTTTTGTTCTCATCTCATTCACATTATGATTAATGAACACAATTAAGGCCAAAGAGGAACAGTCAACCTTGAAGTACTTTGTTTGTAGACTGTGGAAAGTTCCAATATGCGAAATTTCTTATATATTAAGGGATGTCCCTTACTGAAGGGTATGGAACACAGCCTGACATAGAGAAACACATAAAGAATACTTGATTTGACGATGGCACTACCCCAATTTTGTTTGTGCAACCTGGAGAACAGATCCAAATGACAAAGCACCTAAAGACTACTAAACCACAGAAACAGAGAAAAGAAAACAAAGTGTGAGCGAATGATGGATGGAGAGAAAGAGGACATAAGATGCTCAGGCAAATCCAGTAGAGAGGGTGGCCTCTATGAGAGACTATTATTGTCATCTAAACATGGCAGTGCATCAATATCAATATCAACATCACCTTTATCCCAAACTAGTTGGGGTTGGCGGTCGATGAACCCGAAGCAAAAAAGCTTAAAATATACTAAAAAAAAGCAAAAATATGAGTACCAAAATAATAATAATAGTAATAAATAAATAAATAAATAAATAAAATAAAAATAAATAAATAAATAAAATAAAATAAAAACAATAAGTATAAATATAAATAGAAATAAATAGAAATGGCTAAACAGGGCACTCTGGAACATGAGAAATCCCCCCCTCTATAATGCAGATAGCTTTCCTCCATTCCGTCCTAAGATAGATTGTACGTTAATCTATTTCCCACTCCATTAAATCTTGTTTTACTACCTTTCCCCAAATAAGTTTCGGCCGCCCTCATCCTTTTTTCATATCATGTTCTCGGTAACACATTTCTGTTTTTATCGAAGCATCTAGGGGTTTATGTTGATGTTGATCTAGGGGTTTATGAAGAATATGTTCAAACCATCTCAATCTATGTTCTCTCATCTTCTCTGTCACCGGTCATATTCCAACTTTTCGTCGAATATTGTCATTTCTTATCTTATCCATTCTTGTATGACCATACATCCACCTTAACATCCTCATTTCCGCTACCCTAATTTTATGCTCGTGTTGCTTCTATACTAGCTAACATTCAGCTCCGTATAACATTGCAGGTCTTATTGCTGTTCTATAAAATTTTCCCTTTAACTTAAGAGAGATTTTGCGATCACACAAAAACCCTGATGCACTGCGCCATCTCATCCAACCTACTTTGATTCTATGAATAACATCCTCATTAATCTCTCTCATCTTTTGCAAAATTGATCCCAAATATCTAAAAGCATGTTTCTTAAGTATCTCCTCTCCAAACATATCATCAACAACATCAACATCAACATCACCTTTATCCCAAACCAGTTGGGGTCGACGGTCGATGAACCCAAAGCGAAAAGCTTAAAATATACTAAAATAAAAGTAAAAATAAGGCTATCCAAAAATAAATAAATAAATAAACATATAAATAAATAGAAAGCACTAAGCAGGGAACTCTGGAACATAGAAAATCCCCCCTTCTATAATGCGGATAGCTTTCCTCCACTCCGTCCTAAGGCAGACCATACGCCAATCTATTTCCCACTTCTATTAAATCTTGTTTTACTACCTTCCTCCAAGTAAGTTTCGGCCAACCTCGTCCTTTCTTCATATCGTTTTCTCGGTAACACACTTCTGTTCTTATCGGAACATCTAAGAGTCTACGAAGAATATGTCCAAACTATCTCAATCTATGTTCTCTCATCTTCTCTGCCACCGGTGCTATTCCAACTTTTCGTCGAATATCGTCATTTTTTTTATCTTATCCATCCTTGTATGACCACACATCCACCTTAACATTTTCATTTTCGCTACTCTAATTTTATGCTCATGTTGCTTTTGTACCGGCCAACATTCAGCTCCGTATAGCATTACAAGTCTTATTGTTGTTCTATAAAATTTTCCCTTTAACCTAAGAGGGATTTTGCGATCACACAAAAATCCTGATGCACTACGCCATTTCATCCACCCTGCTTTGATTCTATGGCTAACATCCTCGTCAATCTCTCCCCTCTTTTGCAAAATTGATCCCAAATATCTGAAAGTATCTTTCTTAGGTACCTCCTGTCCAAGCATATCCACAGGTTCTTGATCATCTCCTCTTGTCGTGGCGAACTCACACTTCATGTATTCCGTCTTACTCCGACTTAATGTAAATCCTTTGGACTCTAACATGCTTCTCCATAATTCTAATTTAGCACTGACCCCAGCCTTGGTCTCATCAATAATGAGAATATCATCTGCGAACAGCATACACCACGGCACCTTATCTTGAATATCTTTTGTTAGCTCATCCATAATTAGTGCAAAAAGATAAGGACTCAGAGCCGAACCTTGATGTAAACCTACTGTGATCGGGAAATAACTTGATGTGCCATCACAGGCCTTCACACATGTAGTAACACCATCATACATATCCTTGATTGCCTCTACATACTTTAATGATACTTTTTTCTTCTCAAGAATCCACCACAAAACTTTTCTTGGGACCCTATCATATGCTTTCTCGAGGTCAATAAATACCATATGTAGATCCTTCTTCTTTTCTCGATATCTCTCCATCAACTGTCGTATTAAGAAGATAGCCTCCATGGTAGATCTTTCTGGCATAAATCCAAATTGATTTACAGAGACCTTGGTTTCTACTCTCAAACGATGCTCAATAACCCTTTCCCACAATTTCATTGTATGGCTCATAAGCTTAATGCCTCTATAGTTGCTACAGTTCTGAATATCCCCCTTGTTCTTGTAGATAGGCACAATCATGCTCTTCCTCCATTCATTAGGCATCTTATTAGCTTGGAGAATCTTGTTAAACAAGTCAACCAACTTATTGCCACATTCCCTAAGCATCGCCATACTTCAATAGGGACACCATTTGGTCCTAAGAAGATTCTCCAAGCATATCAACGGATTCTTAATCATCTCCTCTTGTCATGGTAAACCCACACTTCATGTATTCTGTCTCACTCCAACTTAACGTAAATCCTTTGGACTCTAACGTGTTTCTCCATAATTATAATTTAGCACTGACCCCAGCCCTAGTCTCATCAATAAGCACAATATCATCTGTGAATAGTATACACCATGGCACCTCATCTTGGATATCTTTTGTTAGTTCATCCATAATTAGTGCAAAAAGATAAGGACTCAAGACCGAACCTTGATGTAAAGCTATTGTGATTGGAAAATAACTTGATGTGTCATTACAGGCCTTCACACATGTAGTAACACCATCATACATATCCTTGATTGCCTCTACGTACTTTAATGGTACTTTTTTCTTCTTAAGAATCCACCACAAAAACTTTTCTTGGAACCCTATCATATGCCTTCTCGAGGTCAATAACACCATATGTAGATTCCTCTTCTTTTCTCGATATCTCTCCACCAACTGTCGTATTAAGAAGATAGCCTCCATTATCCTGAAACAAAGTGTTGGTCCACTCTTATAGGGTCGCCGTATTTGCTACATGAGAATCATCATACATCTCCCTAATACCAATTTTAAGTGTCTCATTGTGAAGACGAAAGATATTTTAAACATTGGCTTGCACCCACAATCTTCCTTCCCAACACCAAGCAGATCCAACTAAAAACTGCAGTCTAGATCTTCACCTCCAATATACCCTATAGCACACCATATACTACGAAAGTTAGCGTGAACACTAAAACACCCATTCCAGAAAAGAAACATAAGATACAGATCAATCACAATAAACATTGTCAACAATAGACCTTGTCGGTTGGCAACGGATTATAATCCAGGTGTGATTTGCATTTTACAAACTCTAATCAATTAGAAAACCTAAACTGAAACCATATTAACAACAAATGATCAATAGTAATAAATTTTGACATGATAAACAAGTCAATGAGACCCTAACCCTAAGCTTTTCATTCAAGATAAGACGACCTCAAAGTATTTCCTGAATTGCCACATAGGACATAAAGTGCTCAATGACCCGAGTTAAGCCTGGTAGTAGATCATATTCCTGGGCATAAGGAAATTCCAACCCCAGCCCCTCAGATGGCTCAACTAAGAAAAATAGTCTTACCGGCCATTGTCTGTGGTTAGACTGAAGTTGCTATCACTTTTGCTCACATCAGCACAAGTGGTCACTTATCCTCCCTCCATCCTCCTCCTCTCTCTCTTTCTCTCTAGGCTCATAAGTTCCAGATAGCAAGTTCTAGATCTGCACCGAAGCCTCAGGAATCAGGTCTTCAAATTTCCTCCTTTTTAAACTGTCATTGTATCCACATCACTTCTCTTTGAATTCCTTTTTTCATTTTTGTTTTTCTGGTAGTAATAATAACTGGTAAAGGAACAGTGTGTCCTGCCCAGTCATAGGTTTCTTTAATTTTTTTTTTCTTTTGTTTCTTTAGAAAAGGCAGTGGTCAGGTCTCCAGACTAGCCAGCGACCTGCTACTCTGCCTCTTCCCGCAGCTCACAGGCAGAGGTGGGAAGATGGATTTAGAACTGGTTCCAGAAACCTTCTTGTTCCATTGTCTTCTTCGCTATTTTTAGCCTATGGAATGCCCTCTAGAGGATTATTAAGGACATCAATTCCTATTAAAGTAGAGAAAACATTTGTTGGAAGCATCTAAAGCACATGCCAAACATCGGATAGGAGTAGATATTACACTAACCGACCTTGTATCTGCTCTATTCTCTAAACGTCACTATTGTAGGAAACCTTCTTGATTTTGTACTTATGATATAATCTTCCATGAATCAGGTCATCGGGGTAACTATAAAGCAGCAATAAAGCAAATCCAGATCCCGCAGCATTTAAGACAAGCCTGGTTAGTTTGAAGGGAAAAATATCACAAACCTCGTAAGTCATTGTCTTCCACTTCTCACCACAAGCCTTGCCAATCTAGAAGGAGGGAACAAATAATAGCATGAATCTATAGGACGTAATGCCAGGACATATAGGTAGCATCAAATGAAAAGAATACCAACTACCAAGCCACTAAATAACACAAAGCACATGTCGTGAACATACATCCCGCATTGACCTGATATCTGGGTTCTGTGCTTGATAATCCTTTCGAAAATCCTCCCTTGAAATTGAAATAACAGAATCACGTCAAAACTTAAATTTTACAAAGGAATAGAATTTAATGATCTCTTAAGAGTATAATGATCCTAGAAAACATATAAAGCAGAATAAATCTGCTTATGATGCTCAAGTCAGGGTATTTAGTGATTATTCCCAAGGATTCATGTACTGATGCAGAGAAAATAATACCCAAACAGGACTCAGGATTAAAACCAAAAGACAAATAAGACTGATAAGATGACTTCGTAACAGAAGTAGCTAACCACATGAACAGATAAGATTTCACAGTTGTGGAATTTTGTCAAGGTATCACTGGAAACTTAAAGACTCCAACTATAAGAATACACAACGCTCAACTCGATCCCATAACTAAGACAGTTATGTCGGTATCAAATATGAAAACAGATAACTTTACAGGGTCAAAGTCATTATCCTATTGAGGTTAGTTTTCAATTTGGTAAGAGAATTTGAGCTGGACTCAGATCTGCATACTATTACATTGAGTGGGTTTAAAACCAGAATTGTCCCCTACGATTTCTCTAGCCCGGCACCATCCTTGTAAGGAACTTTGCAAAGTAAGGCTGTTCAACATCATCCATATTTGCAACAGAGAAACCTTCCAAACACAGAATGCTCACCGTGTTAAGGTTCATACCACAATCTACAGCTTAACTTACTTCTAAGAATCTAGCT
Source organism: Psidium guajava (assembly GCA_016432845.1). NCBI lineage: Eukaryota > Viridiplantae > Streptophyta > Magnoliopsida > Myrtales > Myrtaceae > Psidium > Psidium guajava. The sequence goes on along the minus strand of CM028232.1, from coordinate 23,440,669 downwards.
AAGAACAATGGAGATTGTCCCCTTAATTAGATCCACATCAATTTGTTGTCCCTTGAGTGCTCCACTATCCTGTATGGAACTCTTTTGCTGTGCCTTCTAACGAGGGTGTGAGAAAGGGACATTTGTAAGAGCGTATTTAGTTCCATGGGCAGCTTCCGAATTACTTTTGCTATAAATCATATGCATGATTTCTGTGAATGAGCTATTTGTTTTTCCTGATAGCAGTGCAATACGGAGACAACTGATGGCAGTATGAGAAACAATCTTGTCCTTGAGATTTAACTCAACAATTGAGTCCCAAAACATTCCAAAACCTGGTTGGGGGACATTTTCAAACATGACTTGGATACATGACTCAAACACTACAAGGAAAAAACTAAGTAAATGAAACTTGAATCTGAGACAAGACAAACACGATAAACATGAAATTGACATGGTTCCCTTCTTAAAAAACAAAAAGAAAGAATATATTCATCATATTGGAAAAAAATTTAAGCTACTTTCATAATGACACAAAACATCTAGAATTATCGACAAAACAAGCACTGATACCCTGCTGTTGATGAATCCACACCCATTACCTAAACCCTAGACCCTAAGGAGGTTAAATAATAAGAATAGCAAAGACGGCACTTGACAATGCACCTCCAGGCAATTGGCTTAGTGGCTTAGTGGCATCTCCTTCTCTAGAGAAAGATGGGTCACCTGTTCGAACCTCAGTTCATAAAGGGGTGGGAAAAAAGTGAGGGAAAAGCCATTCTCTCCTTAACCAAAAGATAAAAATGAAAAATACACCTCCAGATTGTCCATCCTATTTGACTCTAGGATATCCAGATCATTAACTACAACCACCAGCAGTGACATAAGTGGCACTGGTAGACTAGCTGAGTTTAGTAGACCCAAGCTGATTCATTCACAAATTAAACTTGGTTTCAGTTCTGAATCATAGTACCACCAAACAGCAGAAAGACCAACTTATTTCACTACACCAATCCACATGTTAAAAGCCCTCAATGAAAAGGACCACTCAATTATAGACACCCAAGGAGGACCTTGAATCTCAAGTTTCAACCTCCAGAACAGTGTACATAACCATCAGTGCATAGCTTCAAAACCATGAGACCGATTCAGTTTGACGATACGTTTTTAAACAAATGTCAACAGATCCCATGGGAAGCACCATTTGCATCATTTCAGCAGTTCAGGACAGCCAAGTTATACGCAGAATACATATTTTCAAATGTTGTCAAGATTGTGATGTTCAACTGTCCATCCTTGAATACTACATTTCAAGCATTCTTGCTCTTAAATGCAAGATAATGATGTTTCAGACAGCAAAGGAAATAGGTCAATGTCCTTTACACAAACTATTTTAGGTGATGACAAATATGTCATTCGCTTGCTATGATGTACCTTCAAACTGTCAAAAGTTGCAAGAGTATATCTGCTGCAGTAAAGAGCACCAAAAGCAAGAAAAAGATGAAAAACAAAAGAGCTTCTTTCTGCCAGAACATAGTATGGAGACCTAGAGGCCTTTGGACTGCTATAAATATCGCTCACTCAAAAGGCATCAATCAGTACACTGGAGGCATACTACATACAGGAGACAAAGCTATCTAGTAATTTAGACAAGCCACAAATCCTAAGAAAGAAAGAAAGACACGGTTATGCAATATACGACCACAAGAATTAGAAAACCTATTTCAATCATCAGGAAAAGGCTTTTCATATTTCAGACACATAAACTAACTCTTTCCCGTCAAATCTTCTTCATCTTCTCTCTGCCCATGCAATGAAAATTCCACAAAAACATCACTTGGCAATACCCAGTCAGACTTCCACGTGAAATATGCGCAATGACATTATTCAACAGCTTATTTTTCGCATATGCAACATCAATGACCAAAAGTCCAGCAGAAGCTATAGACCAAGCACAGACACAAGCAGAAGACCACAGTTACTGAATTCGAGAACAAGCCAAGACTCCTAGACCTACCAAATTGCGGGGCAAATAGAGGACACCAACCTTTTATTAAACGGAGAGAAAAAAAAAGTTGCAATACTTACAAGAAGTAGAAAAAAGCAGTGGGCGGTTTCTTGGGCATCTTCGCGTCAAGCTTAACATTCTTCTTCCCTCTCGTCGTCTTGACGTTCTTCAGCGACTTGGGTCTCCACTCGTCCTCACTCTCTCTGCTCAGCAGAGCCAACCGCTTCATCTTCTCGCTCGATTTAGCCCTCAACACCATCCTATTTATCCTCCTGCGCATTCAAAAACCCGGCGAGACCCTTAGGCGCTGTAGCTGAAACCCACCATTAGAAAACTCCGCAGAACTCACTCCCGGGTCAAATTTCGATTATTCTCAAGTGGGGTTGTTCCAAGAATCCAAAAAATTAAAAATTTGAGAGGAGAAGGAAAGGCATCGATTACTCATTCGAAGCTGCGTCCACAGACGGAGAAGAAGAGACCGATTTCTCGGACTTTGAAGATTTCTTCTTGGGCATTATAACGGGAACAACGGCAATTGCTCTGCTCTGCTCGGCCAGAACTTTTGGTTCAGTGAAAATGGAGAAGAAGAGCGATTTCACATAAATCACTATTTGGGTGGCTACTAAAAAAGGGTGGAAAGACCACAAATCTTTTTCTATCGTGGGAAAATGCGTTTTTCCTTCTTAAAAATGATTTTTAAAAAAAAAAAAAAGATTTCTTCAAGTTATCTTTAACGTTAGATGAGAAACTTGTCTCAAAATTCTTGTTTTTCATTTGAAGCATGTCTTGTAGGTGATAAGACTATGGGAATCAAAATGGCTATGGATTCACGTAGAGTTTGATATGATATGCAACTAATCTGAAAGTTTTACATTGTCCCAGAAATATGTACATGATTAATAATGTATTACGTAATCCTATCACTTTTTCAAATATAATTTCTAAAAATGTGTTTCTTTTGTTTATTTTAATTAGTTGAGATTTATTTTAACTACATAATTTTCTGGGTGAACCGTATCACAGAGCAAATAAAGAAATGTACAACCATTAGCTAGATATGAATATGAAAAAAAAAATTACAAGTTTAAAAGAAAGTATAAAAACCCTGTATTTGTGTGGACCAAATAAAACTCTGCATAGGGCAACTTTTATCTAATCTGGTGTGTGGGGTGACGAGAAATTTGGATATAATTGGATAGGTTAGATGAAGTTTGAAAAACTCATAAAAAAAAAATCACGCCTCTTCCTCCATATTTCTCTTCCTCTCCCTGCACCACCATCATCAGACTCCAATGGCCACCGCTCCTCCCATCGGTAATGACCTACTTCCCGCTTTCGGTGGCAGGAAAAGTGGCACCGGAGCTCGCCGCGATGGGATTGTACCGTAATTCCCGCGTGCGGCCTTAGCTGAGTTACGAACATCGCGAAGGCTTCCAAAACATAAGCAAACGAATGGATGGTAGGCATGAGAGGTGCTCCTCGGCAAAGACTTGTCGAGTGACTAGCAGGTGTTGGAAAACTTCATCGTTACTAGATGGCCTTGTCGTGATCACTGAAAATCGCTAAAAGAGACCGTCTAGAATTACTTTGACGATGAGCTTGCTAGACTCAACAATAGGAGCCAAAACAAAATTAAAAAAAAAACTATTATTAAAGGACAAAGAAGATCATCGCCTCTGTATGACCCTAAACCAAGAGTAGTAATAATAATCTCAACAACCTTACGTTATCCCTCTTAAAAGTGTCTATTGTCTCTCTCTTGTGTACCACACTTCTTCTTCTACTTCTAGTCGAGACTTCTCCTAAAAGAGGATGAATGGGTCACATATTTTTAAACCCACAATAAACACGAAAATAAATTAAAAAAACTATTATTAAAGAAAAGAGCAGATCATCGCCTTGTATGTTCCATAACAAAAAGTAATAATAATAATCTCAACAGCCATACCTTATCCCTCTTAAAAATCTCTCTCTCTCTCTCTCTCTCTCTCTCTCTCTCTCTCTCTCTCATGTGCTACACTTCTTCTATTTCTAGTCGGGTCTTTTCCTAAAAGATGATTAATGGGTCCTTATATAGACTTATTTTTAAGCCCACAATAAAGACAAAATTAAATAAATAAAATTATAATTAAAGGACAAAGTAGATCATTGCCTCTTTATGACCCAAAACAAAAAGTAAAGATAAAATTCTCAACAACCCTGCCTTATCCCTCTTAAAAGTGTCCCCGTCTCTTTCTCTTATGTACCACACTTCTTCTTCTACTTTTAGTCGAGACTTCACCTAAGAGAGGTTAACGGGTACTTTCCGCAGACTTATTATTAAACCCACAATAAACACAAATTTAAATACAAAAAAAATTATTATTAAAGTATAGAGCATATCATCGCCTTAGTATGACCAAAAAGAGGATTAAGGGGTCCTTGTGCAGACTTATTTTTAAATCCACAATAAGCAATGAAAATAAATAAATAAATAAAAACTAATATGAAAGGACAAAGCAGATCATCGCCTCTATACGACCAAGAACAAAAAGTAGTCATCATAATAATCTCAACAACCCTACCTCTTTTTTACCACACTTTTTCTTCTAATTCTAGTTGGGACTTCTCCTAAAAGAGGATTAACGGGTCCTTGGGCAGAATTATTTTTAATCTGCAATGAAAATAAACGAATAAAAACAATATTATTGAAGGACAGAGCTGTTGACACCTAAATTTTGACTTTTTAAAATTCATTCACTTAAGTACATAAAAAAATGAGAATTTGTTCTCACCAAAAATTAATTTTTTCATGCATTGCATATTTAATTTTTTTGTCGGTCATGCATTTTATTATGGCTAACGACGGAGGATTTGAGCTTAAATTGACAAACGATTGGATTGAGCGTGAGGGAGGTGTGCCGAAAGGCTTATGAAGTTTTGAACTTAAAAGAAATTTTTCCACAGGGACTGAATTGCAAATACATAAAACTTCAGGGGCTGAATTGCAAATACATAAAATTTTAGGGATAGTGGAGAAATTAGAAAGGAAGATGGAGAAGGGGAGATATAGAAAGGAAGATGGAGAAATTAGAAAGGAAGATGGAGAATGGGAGATATAGAAGGGAAGATGGAGAAATTAGAAGGAAAGATGGTGAATGGAAGATGGTAGAATTAGAAGGGAAGATGGAGATAAAGAATGGAGGATGGTGAAATTAGAAGGGAAGATGAAGTTAGTGGAAAAATTAGAATGATAGATGAAGATAGAGAAAGGAAGATGGGGGAGTAGGCTATAAAAGGAGGAAGAATGAGAGCCTTGAAGGAGGGATTTTTGGAGAGATTAGAGAGAAATTAGGAAGACTTTGGAGATTGAAGAAAACTTGATGAGAGATTTTGGGAGAGAAGAAAATTTAGAGAGAAAAAGAAAACAAAAAAAAGAGAGAATTCTTTTAGAAGAGAGAATTGAGGGAAACGAGAGTTCGAAGCTCGGAGTTACCATCTTCATCGACCAATACAATCCGCGAGTCCATCCCCGTCGTTCGAACCGCGATCCGCAATCTTGATCCACGAGGATATCCGAGGTTTGAGTTCGATAATCAAATCCGTCAAGTCAGGTAACGATTCTAATCATTTAGACTATTCGAAATTGTGTTGCCTAAATGGATTGATTTGAATTTCGATTATACCTTGTTGGACATATTGCATTTCTTTGGAATAAATTGCATATCCAATTTTTGAGATTTTTATTGCACGTTGTAATATTTTCTTTAAAAAATAAAAAAGGGGTTTGCTTTTGTTGCACATTTTCACATTATGTAGATAATTGCACGCATAATTTATCTTGTAAATATTTAGATTAAACCGCATGCATTGCATATAATTTAGTTCCTTACCTTGTCATAAAAAGAAAATAAAAAAAAGTGCACCTTTGAATCTCAAGTGAAAATTCATCAAAATTGCCAAGTTGAACATTTTCATGAAATTGGTACCGAAAGGGTGCTAGTAGAAATATTAGTGTAACCAAGTCCCCGAACTCATTAATCTCTGGTTCGTAGGAATAAAGTATTTCTCCCGATGCTTTATTTAGGTGTCTAATCAACCTACCCAAAATGATTAGTGGCGACTCCAAGATAAATCTTTCTTTTGATGAAATTGAACCGAAGTCACGATTTGGTAGAACTTGGGAGAGTTCGAGCTAGGCTAGTTAATTCGATTTAATTAACCTGGTAATCCATTAACTTTAAAAATTGGGAAACCGATTTTTAGGTCGCGACAGCTTGACGACTCCGCTGGGGAATTGTTCTTAATTTTTGAAAATTTAAGAACCTAGAGGACTTAGGTCAGAAAAATTTCATGAAAATTCATTTGATTTGAATTGGTTGGATTCTAATATTTAGGTGTTAAATGGTCTTGCAGGATGAGAGTTATAAGGGGTGGAATGTTTGGCTAACCCCTTGTTTTGCAGGCTTGGTGTTGGAACTGTTTGTTTAATTTCGCACATTTATGAAGTGGTGTTTGCATTTAAATGTTGTGCATGTGTTTTCAGTTTTAGCACTACATCACACACGTCCCGTGGTCGGACCTGGGCCACTAGTTTTAGAATGGTATTGTGATTTGGTTTTAGCGTTCGGCGTAAGATCACGTCGAAAGTTAGCCCAGATTCAATCCCGGACCTCTTTTCAAAAATGAGTTTAAAAGTTAGGCCTCAGGCTTGGTAAGATTACCAAAGCAGTGGTTTTAATTTTTAGCTCGAGCTGCCGAAGTGGGAAGGCCCGGCTAATCCTGATTACGTCGTAGAGGATCACGGCTAATCTTGATTATGTGCGCGAGATTGTCGCCTTACCGTAAGTCTTTCGCTTCAATTTGTCAGCCTTTAGAGTAGATAGGCTAAGATTTGAATTCACGAATTCATGTGCATGTCTATGTGATTGGCATCTTACTTCTCAAGGTAATGTAAGTTCTCTAACTTCATCTTGCATTTATTCTATTTTGGGTCGGTCCATAACATTGTTAGATTGGTCGAATTTTTCAAGGAAATGCAATCCAATGAATTTCTCCCCATGTTTTGATTTACCTTTCTATGTTGCACGATTTTTGTAAAATTCTATGGTCAAATTTTGGGCAAACACCCTTAATGAAAGTCGTAGCCAACATAATGATTTTCAACATATAAAAAATCAGAACCAATGGACTTCATTTTCTTGGGACGAAGTTGGGCCAAACTCACATTTTTCTAAATGGGTGAAAAATGCAAAGCATTCTGACTGATCGACTCTCCTCATCGTGAGAATTTTTCGAGCCTCTTCGACTCAATTCTGGATCCCGACCAAAGAATGAAAAATGTCTAATGGACTCTGATCTTGCACGTCAAAAATTTTCAGATAACTCCAATCAGTTTTCCATTTAATACAGAATTTGTGATCCAATGCAAAGCAGTTTGAAATTTTGGCAGTTTTCTGACCTCATCTTGTTTCATTAATAAGCACTGCTAAACAAGCTTTTTTGCTAGAAATCAAAACATGAAAATTGGAGAATGGACTTTAAACTATTGGCCTAAAAAATTTTGGACCTTAACTCACATTTTTTATGTTTCGTTCATTAGACAGAAACTGGACAAATCAGCTTTTTGAACAAAGTTTCTCTAAAGATGCATTAAACTGTATTGATCTGTACATTTTTTTGGATAAAGTCAAAACATGAAAGTTGTACATAATCATCTTGGCCATGTGTTTGTAAATTTGGGCGTCATTTTGAGCACTTGTTGAATTTTCACGAATTTTTTTGTCAAAAGTGGACGAACTGAAATCTTCTGAAATGGAATCCTGTCACTGTATGTACACCATCACCTTTGTCCACAAGTTACACTCAGATGGGAAAGATTCTAGGCACCTGTCATGGACCGACCTCTTTTTGATCACATACTCATTATTCCCTCTACTTTTACAGGGAATTATAGGTACCCCAGGCGGAAGCAAATTGGACTCATCGGTGATAACAAACTAGGAATAATCATGAAGAATACAAAACGACAGAAAATTACCGATGTACTAGCCGATAACCCTGGGGGCAAGCGAAGAGATCAAACCTCCCGGAGACAGAGTTGTGTCAATCAGTCAGCATGTATAAGTTATGTATTTTGATGGGACTGTAAATTTATCCAGATCAGGCGTGGGGGCATTCTTAATGTATTGGAGGGGCTCCTGTATTTTTGTTGAAAAAAGCGTAAACGGTGTAATCGAAAACCCATGAAGCGTGTATATTGATCCGACCTTGCAACGCCTTATTGATTTAATCGACTAAAGGCTTGTTTTTTAACTCCCTCGGATTCGAACCACGTGGAGAATTTTGGTGGATCGGAGAATTATTATTGAGCGTGGCCCACAGACGTTTCTCCCAATGCTACAGGCGACCGACACATTCAAGTGGACGCCGAAAGAGATAGGGTGTGAGTAAAGTAGGGCACGCAATAAGGGGCCGGGCTCATTATTAGCACATTGACCGAGTGGTTGCAGCTGTATTAATTTGAATGACTAGTCACGGGGCTCACTATGACCGGTGGGGGCTACCACCGAATCCTTTTCCGTGGTTTCAATATCATAATCAGAGGAAAGTAATGGGGGTCTCGCTTTTGTCTGTTAGACGATGGGCCATCATTTCACAGCCACCACCTGTCGAGATAAGATAAGATTGAGGCAGTCTCACCAATTAAAGTAGAAATACACTTCCTACGTATTTTTTCGGAGGTACAATTGATAGAAGCAAATTGAATCTAGTAGAGGGGGATGACCTTGTCCTATGAAGTTTGCTGTCAACAGTCCTTATTTCAGAAGGAAAGTTTGCTTTGGACTGTGATGGTCCATATGTCGTGAAGAAGGTGCTCCCAAGAGGTGCTCTGATTCTAATTGAGATGGGTATGAGAAATACTTTAAGTCATTCATGCTATACAAGAGAAGAAATGACAAGAAAAGTAAACAAAAAAACACGTGAGGCTTTTCTTTCATTCCATTCATCAAAGAGTATTACAACAGCTCACTAGGGAGGAAAAGTAAAGCCAAACTGAGCCCTGATAACCATTACGAAAGAGCTCAACTGACTCTCCAAACAGTTGATGCTCTTGGTGCATCGGGCGTTCTCGGGATCAAGCTCCGCGAGTCTAAAGAAGAGGTGATCGTACTTCTCCTTAGCCTGGGCCATATTGGCCTCGTAATGCTCGACGACAAACTCCAGGTTCGGAATCGCCGCCCTCTCAAAAGCAATATCTGCCGTAATGTTATCAAGTCTCTCCTGCAGCCAATCGCATCTGCACCTCATTATAATATTGCCCGGCTCCTGTTCGGCGTAAGTTTGGACCAAGGCCAGACGGTCCACCAACTTTCCCCTCTCACGAACCAGCCACGAAAGCTAATCTTTGGCAAACTTGAGAGCCTTCTTGTGATTATCAGCCACAAATGTGACTGTTTCCAGACGCTCGCGCTGGTCTTGGTAACGAGCTTTCACGACGGCAGTCACAAGGACCATCTCATAAGCGTGGTTATAAGTGGCCAGAAAATTGATGAAGATGGTCGGGAAGTTTCGGTACTCCTTCCCTAGTTGGGTACCCTCAACAGAAGCAGCGTCCACGGTCCTGAATAGACTGAGGATTTCAGCCTCAACGGTAGAATTCTGGGCTATATGAGCATAGCCTTTGCCGAGAAGATTATAGAGTCTCTCCCACCCAGCCAAGACTTCGGCCGGGAAGATGTGGTCAGGAGAATTGGCCATTGCAAAGAGAGGAGAAAATCAAGGCAGACGAACGGAACACGAGAGTATTGGAGAAGAGAGAGTTATGATAGACTAGCGGAATGAAAAGACGGTAATCCGCTTCACGTTAAATAATGACTTCACAGGAGCAATATCTATCGGTCAGATCTCCCTACCGACCATTCTTTTTTGGTGTCGTCTTTATCAGCTCGAATCCCTTGGCACGTCTGTAATCTCGAGTCGAGCAAATCCGAAATCTTTGCAAAAAAGTTTTGAGGTGATGTCGCCACTTTGAAAAAAGAAGAAGGAAAAAATGACTTGAGTGGAAGACACGGTAAACTTTAGCGAAAAAGAAGAGAAGGCTTGTCTTCATTTGAGAACGGGGAAAAGACCTCACCTGCAACGCCGACGCTTGAGACAGGTGGAAGAAATAACGACAGGAGCCCTACCACTATGAAAAAGATGAAAGAAAACAAACTGTGCAGAAGACACGGCAAAAGGTTGAGAAAGACAGGAATCTTGGAGGGGGCGATACAATTTCTGAACCCGCGCCTAGATTTTAAAAGAGGCGTCCTCCTGGTAATCTTCATCCATACTCAGAAGAGAGTTTTAAGCATACACGCTTGCTCAGAGAGAGTAAAGATACAAGAGAGAGCTGCAAACGTTGAGGAACCAGTAACCCGTTAAGAATGTCTCAACCTAACACCCTTGAGAGCTATCGCTACTTACTAAACATGGGAAATGAAGAATTCGATGCCATGTTTGGGATCGAGCCCATGGAACCTGGCTCTTCCGCCGACGACGTCCAAGATCTCAGTAAAGATAAGGACAACAACAGTAAGGGTCAAAAGAAGCGTTACTGTCACCATACTAAGGAGCAAGTACAAAGGCTTGAGGAGTTCTTCAGGACCTGTCCCATGCCAGACGGCAAACAAAAAATGGAGCTGAGTCAAGAGCTAGGACTTGAACCTTCGTAAATCAAGTTCTGGTTTCAGAATAGGCGAACCCGAATGAAGGCTCATCATGAGCACAACGAAGCCGAGTTTCTAAGAGTTGAAAATGAAAACCTCCGAGCGAAAAACAAGATGTATAAAGAGGCTTTTGACTCCGCCACTTACCCTAACTGCAATAGCCTCCTCCTCACCCTCAATGAGATGCATAATTTGAGGATCGAAAATGCACGTTTATAAGGTGAGTTAGACCAGTTTATAACAGGATCGAGCTCTGCTGGAGCAGGGTACAAAAAGACCAATGCTATTGGATCGGCATCAATACCTCTCGAGGAAGAAGGGACATATCACAACCAAGCAGACATCGACGATGATCTTTTCGCCATAATCAACCAGTTTGATATCGGTAAAGCATCGGGGCTGTGATGCACATGATCAGCCAGTGACCACCAGACCTTTAATATGGCTGATGCATACCTGATCCCGGATGAAGCTTGCTGGCTACTGAGAGAACCCTCAAGGAAATCAGAACCAATCTCGAATTTCTCATTTCATGCACAATTCCCCTGCGTGGGATATTTTTTCGCTTTCTCAGTATCTAGGGTTAAGTAATGGGGTAATTCTATTTCTTCCCATCAAATGTGCGAATACCGTATTAGAATCGTATATGGGACTCCAACCTCATCAAGCAACCCCAGATAGAAATCGAATCTCGCGCCCCACGCACGATCACAGTTTGGAGAGAAATGACGTGTAAATCGAGAATCGTGGGCTTACTGTTGATCTATAGTCTTGGGTGTCAACAAATCCACAAGAAAAGTTGTGAAAGGATTTCGGGAGGGCCATCACATAAAAGAAAGAGAGAAAGAAGAAAACAAATTGAGTGAGAAACAAAGATTTCCCCTTTTGATCAAAAGCTGAATGTCAGATTTTCTCCCTCGGTAAATCCAATAGCGTTGCCCGTGAAAAGGGAAGTCGTTGCTATTGCCAGACAGAGAACTTGTCCTCATTTGATAGTGAGAGTTCATCCGCAAAAACTCGCAGGAGAAAGATAGAGAGGAAGGAGCTCTCGTGGGAGAGGAATTCAAAACCTTCACCATCAAAGCATCGGCTTTCAAAGCCTATTACGAGAAGCCATCGACGATCCCGTGATCCCTCAAGTCCAAGAAGAAATCTTGAGGCGATCTCGAGTCGGCGGTCCTAGATCCAGAAATATGTCGAGCATTAGGGAAACGGGCGCATGTTCAACCATGTTCGAAGCTGATGAAGTTCCTTATCCTGAGGGTCTACTGGTCATGGTCATTGACGGTAATCCAGTCTCTCTGTCAATCCTTGTTACCGTATTAAGAAAATGCCGGTATAAGGTTTTAGCTCAAGCAAAAGCGACAGAGGCCTTAGAAGTATTAAGGAGGAGTAGTGACCAATTTGATATCATCCTCACCGCCATGGTAGGGATTGACATGGATGTTTTCACTCTCTTAGGAGTCATCAATTCTGAATTAAACATGCCAGTCGTCGTAATATCAGCAAGCGATGATCAGCAAGCCATAATGAAGGCTGTCTTGCACGGGGCCCAAGACGTCGTAATGAAACCAGTTAGGGTTCGGATGCTTCAAAACATATGGCAGCACGTGGTAAGAAAGCAATTGCACGACCAAGAGAACAATCATCAAACCTTCAATATTGTTCCAAGCAACCGGAGAAAGAAGATGAGTTGGTCTCCCGAGCTGCATCGTATGTTTGTTAATGCAGTTCAGCAGCTAGGAATCGATTCGGCATGGCCACAACATATTGAAGGTTCAAGAGAACACAATGCAGCTCAGAATCAAGAAAACCAAGGCGGGACTGATCCAAGCCTGAGCGTCAAGCCTCCTCGCCACCATAAATTCCACAGGTTAGCAAGGGGCCAGCCACTTCCCATCATCAACCAAGCCAGTAGCCGTGCCATCAATTCCCCAGGCGTTAATCAAAGTATCCCCCAGAATCACCCTAATGCTCTTCAAGAGTATAGACCGCAGGGGCAGTGTGTCCAGATTCCTTGGTCTGAGCACCAACCTGTGGCTAGCATTCATCCCACGATCAACACGTCTGCGCTGCCAGAGAATCAGACAAGAAGTTATCCTAAGCGCTTCCACTCCTCTAATCCTCGAATGGAAGAAGTTTTTGGTAGGAAGACAGTTGGTGATCCCCACACTTTCTCGAGTAATGATGAAGGCTCTAGCTCGATAAGTCAAATTTCTCATGGCCACGACATAATGAGAAATCTACCGCCAGCATTTGCCAGCAACAATGCCCAATTCGAGCATCAGTTGCTGGAAGGTTCAAGAGATTACCTAGATGATGAGCTTACTGCCCTGGTCAACCAGTTTAAGGTTGACAGACATCCGAAGCCATGATCGGAAACCAGTGATTAGGGACTCTCAAGCATCGGTCATCCATGCCTGAACCAGCACGAGGCTAGCTGATTATCGAAGAGCCGCAGGAGAGGTAGAACTGATCTTGAATAAATGCACCTTTCATTTCATGCTTAATTCCCCTGCGTGTGATATTTCTAGCTTTCTAGGTGTCTAAATTTAATTCAGGGGCAAGGGGGTAATTTGTTTTTTATCCCGTAAAATGCGTGAATCCCTTTTTATGCTAGACTCAGGGCGGATCAATTTGTGGCAACGTCGCTGACTGCCATAATGAGAAATGTTGAATGGCCTCACGTAGGGAAATTTCAAGTGAAAAGCCCAGGGGATTGCAAATTGCCTTGAGAGCATTGCGAGATGAATTCGCCCAATGAAACGCGATAGGACCCATTTGCCTTGAAGATAACCTTTAAATTAAAGAGCCCTCCGATTCATGGGCCCGATGGCATGGGAAATGACGATAGTCCCAAACCAACCCGAAAGAGAACAAGGCCCAGCCAAGCGAAGTGCTTATAAGACGAGCTCAAAGTGAATGGTAACTCGGTATCGATTCCAATTTACCCTTTTTAATCTCATGTTTGACATTTCTTCTTTCCATTTTGACAGGAGATTAAAAAAAAAGATAGGAAAAAATGAATGAAAAAATAAAAATAAAAATTTTTGATGAGCTCAGGTGATGAATCAAGGCACAACCAATCATTGGATGGCCTTGCCTACTCCATGCACGAGTTAAGCAAGCACAAAAATGATTTACCTATCCAAAGGCCAAAAGTCCAATTTTCGGCTCAGGCCAAATCAGGGGGCAATTCTAGATGTCGTTCACTTGGCAGACATACAATCCGATCCAAATGAAGGAACTTCTTCAATCCAAGTCCACAAGAAGTACATACAAGGGTAAAGCAGTATCGTTCCAATTTTTCCAGAATATGAGAACGTATACTAACACTTTCCCTTTCATTTCTGCAGGGGTCATCACTGTACCGGATAGGTAAGTATCATTTCCCCTTAAAACTCAATAAAATCCAAAAAAATCTTGAAATTCTCAAAGCAGACACCAAAGTTTCTGCAACTCATGGACAAAGACAATTCATGATCCCCAGAGTCTTCTTGCATGATTGCATGACTTGTTCATCAACATTTTCACAAAAATCTCATATGTTATTTGATATCAATCGATCAAATCAAATCTTTGCTTCACCGACCCTTTGACCATGCGACGTCAGCTAAAGGAACACCGGGCAAATAGAAGAGGTCCTTGTCCATCAAATTCCCAAAGTCAAACTCCCAGCTGGGGCATGTATGGGGGCAATTTTGGATTCTTCCAAAGCCTGACCTGATCGAGAATGGGGCAAATTAATAGTGAGATCCAACTTGAAAAAAAGAGAAGTGTCCTATTTCTTTCTCATATGCCTTTCAAAGTGACACCCAATTTTCTTCTTGCAGGTGCCAAGCTAGAAGACATGCCTTTGATTGCTACTGCTAAAGCAAGTCAAAACCAGAGCTTCCCAATATTCGTTCACTCCATCATTTTAAGACCCTATTCATGCATATTCTTTTTATGCAGGGTCAATTGTGGGAACGAGTAATCAACCAGAGTTCAAAGTCAAATCCCCAGCAGTGACTATGTCTGGGGCAATTCCCAATTTTGGCAAAAGCCATGATCGCCTGATGCGATCCATCCTGATGGAAATGAGGCAAACAAGGGCATTCGACCAACCATGTTGGTCTTCGCCATATCACGACTAGAGCGAGCATATTTTTATTCTGGGGCAAACATGAGAATAAGCTCGTCCTCGTTTGATCCACTCACATGTCTTGGGGCAACTTAGATTCCCTTTCATCTGTTTTTGAGAAGCATGGTAATTCTAATTAATTGCTACATCTGCCTGATTGAAAAAATGCTTCCAAATTGTGTGATTTATACATGATTGTTCTTCATGTTTAATTTACCAACTTTGAATAGGGAGCATAAATTTCATATGATGCATCGAATGTACAGAATGGGGCATGACGGGATGATGAAAGGTAAGTCATTCCCATACATATCCTATGGTCTAATCTCCAGTGAGATGAGCAGTAGTCGGGATCCGCATTCCTCGAGGCGATGTGTTTTCTCGCAAAAGGTACGATAGCCGAAGTGACAGAGGCATCCAATTCCCCATCCAAATACTACAGGTGTCCATTGCAAACCTCCTTAAGCGGCGATTTCATTTTCTTATCCCTGTCAAGAACCACCCCCTATTGGGGCAAGACAAGGTAATTCTAGCAGCGGCATGAGGTAAATGGTTAGAAATTCTCTTGCTTTGACCAGCATCAATCTTCGGGTGTTTCTACATTAAACTCGAACTTTAATTCAAGTGCCTTAGGATGATGAAGAGCATTCATTTCTCTATCCTATACACTACATCCAATGTACAACCCAATTGAGCCTGTATATTCATTTCTCAAACCCCGTTGGTGATCATTGCTCGTTCCGATTTGAAGATGACGTCATCACCAAGGAACAGAACTGAAGAGATCGGATCAACGGAGAATTCCCAAAATCTTGCATTTTACATCATGTGATTATTTGACACAGCTTTTGTCTGTGAATATTCATGTTGTTTTAATCTCTCATTCAAAATCATGGGATTTTAAAAGAAGAGCAAATTCCGCCTGAAAGAAAAGGGCCTGCTCCCGAAAAAGAGAAAAACAAAAAAACCTCTTCTGAAAAAGAAAAAAAAAGAGAGAAAGAGAGATAGCTCTCTCTAAAAAAAATGGGAGTCGGGAGTAAGGAAAAGCAAAGGCTAGTCCCATTAAAAATCCCTGGCAGTAAAAGCAAAATGCCTATCAAAAGCAAGGCCTATGCCCATTCAATCCTCGTTCATTTGTAAAATATGTTGAAATTTGGATGTGCATTTTATCCTTCCTGTAAATCCCAACCGGATGACTTGTAAAGAAAAAGTCTCCAAGAGAGTCAAATGGGAAATTGCAATCATCAGCGGAAGCTCCATCCTCAAGCAGTGATGGTACATTTTGAAATCAATTTCAGAAGGCTAAGATTGGTGGCAAGACAGCAATGATCACTAGCATCAAGCCATTCTCATATATTTTTTGAACCAAAGCGAACCTTTTCGTTTCTCAGTCCCAAATTCTAACATACGTTACAACCCTTCAAAGTCTCTTCTTATTAGGGCACATGAAGTAACGTAGAGTTGAATGATCTTAAGCATCGCTCAAAGAAGTTCGAGCAAGATTATTTCTCTCTCATTTTTGCAAGGTTCTTGACTTGTAAACCCAGAGCAGATGATGAAGATCTTCTTTAAAAAAAGCCTTGACTCCACAAGAGTCCCATTTGGTAAACCATTGACCTAACCCATATTATGGTCCTAATCAAGACCTCCAGATCGGCTCGGTAGTACCAATTGCGAGATTACTCATACCCTTGTTGAAGACGATGATGGTAAGATTGAGTGATTTCTCTTGAATCCTACAGTTAGGATAAATAGCTTTCCTCAAGAGTAGGAGAAAGCCCTTTCGGACTGAAGTCCTCCATTCAGAGTACATTCGAGGTATTCACAATGTAATTACCTCCTTGAACAAAATTGGTAATGCAAACTTGACAGAATAGTTTTGCATAAATCCACTGAATGAATTTCAGCATGCATGCCTATACATGTTACATCTAAACATTGTTTAAGCACATGCATCCCTAATATTCGAGTTACCTCATGAGGTCTTGAAATCCATCCAAGGATGATTGAATGAACAAAGCCATGCTGGCAAGTGTCCACCTGGCCACCTTCCAAGCTCTCAGGTAAGTTTTCTGAACCCATTTTTTAATATCTTGTGTTTACACTGACATGGCTTGTATAGCACACCCTCTCGATGTAGTCACCGCCCTGTGAGATTGGCGGCACATTTCCCTTTCGGATTGTCCAAGACTCGCTCTAGCGATCTCGAAACTCTTCTAGATCATCAAAGACCAGCTCTAGTGATCTCGTTCCCTTTCAGATCATCAAGGACCAGCTCTAATGATCTTGAAAGAAGTCTACCTTTCAACTACTCAGAAAACCCAGGTAAGTTTTCTAACCCTTTTCAAAAATCGCAAACTTTGAGTTTGCACCAATGAGAAAGCACATTTCTAAATTTCGTCCAGTTCATAATCGACATGCTCTTGTGACCTGCATGAAAAACTTGTTCGAACCATGATCGACATGCTCTTGTGGTCTCGACAAATTTTATCAAAATCATAATCGACATGCTCTTGTGATTTTGGTACCCTATCAAGTTCATGATCGACATGCTCTCATGTTCTTCATCTTATCCATTCAGTTCATAATCGACATGCTCTTGTGTCTGGATGCTTGTTCAAACCATGATCGACATGCTCTCGTGGTCTCGACAAATTTTATCAAAAACCATAATCGACATGCTCTTATGGTTTTGATACCCTTTCAGATCATCAAGGACCAGCTCTAATGATCTTGAAAGAAACTATGTGACTCCACTCGAAAAGATGCAGTGGACACATCCCCTTACAGATCTTGCGCTTTCTCGCATCAGGGGAAACCTCTGGTAACGGATAGGCACCAGTACCTTAAGATTCTTGCATCCACAAAATGCTTGGAGCTTAAGGGAATCACTAGCATTATGAAGTGTCTGGTAAGACCGACATTTTATATGCGATCCATGTGCAGGTTTCTTTAATCCGTTTTCTCGGAGCAGAGAAATCTTAACACATGTTATTTACAGTCCTGCACATCATGCATCATTGCACTTGCATATAAAATGGGATTAAAACTCCCCCACAAAAAAATCAAAAATCATCATCATCATTCATTTGTATTATCAAAATTTAGGTTCAATTTTGTCTTTGAGCGAAACCTCTACGAGTCTCCGCTCAAAGAGGAGCAGCTGTTGACACCTAAATTTTGACTTTTTAAAATTCATTCACTTAAGTACATAAAAAAATGAGAATTTGTTCTCACCAAAAATTAATTTTTTCATGCATTGCATATTTAATTTTTTGTCGGTCATGCATTTTATTATGGCTAACGACGGAGGATTTGAGCTTAAATTGACAAACGATTGGATTGAGCGTGAGGGAGGTGTGCCGAAAGGCTTATAAAGTTTTGAACTTAAAAGAAATTTTTCCACATGGACTGAATTGCAAATACATAAAACTTCAGGGACTGAATTGCAAATACATAAAACTTCAGGGGATGAATTGCAAATACATAAAATTTTAGGGATAGTGGAGAAATTAGAAAGGAAGATGGAGAAGGGGAGATATAGAAGGGAAGATGGAGAATGGAAGATGGTAGAATTAGAAGGGAAGATGAAGAATTAGAATGGGAGATGGAAAGATTAGAATGGAAGATGATGAATTATAAGGGAAGATGGAGATAAAGAATGGAGGATGGTGAAATTAGAAGGGAAGATGAAGTTAGTGGAAAAATTAGAATGATAGATGAAGATAGAGAAAGGAAGATGGGGGAGTAGGCTATAAAAGGAGGAAGAATGAGAGCCTTGAAGGAGGGATTTTTGGAGAGATTAGAGAGAAATTAGGAAGACTTTAGAGATTGAAGAAAACTTGAGGAGAGATTTTGGGAGAGAAGAAAATTTAGAGAAAAAAAGAAAACAAAAAAAAGAGAGAATTCTTTTAGAAGAGAGAATTGAGGGGAACGAGAGTTCGAAGCTCGGAGTTACCATCTTCATCGACCAATACAATCCGCGAGTCCATCCCCGTCGTTCGAACCGCGATCCGCAATCTTGATCCACGAGAAAATCCGAGGTTCGAGTTCGATAATCAAATCCGTCAAGTCAGGTAACGATTCTAATCATTTAGAATATTCGAAATTGTGTTGCCTAAATGGATTAATTTGAATTTCGATTATACCTTGTTGGACATATTGCATTTCTTTGGAATAAATTGCATATCCAATTTTTGAGATTTTTATTGCACGTTGTAATATTTTCTTTAAAAAATAAAAAAAAAGGGTTTGCTTTTGTTGCACATTTTCACATCATGTAGATAATTGCATGCGTAATTTATCTTGTAAATATTTAGATTAAACCGCATGCATTGCATATAATTTAGTTCCTTACCTTGTCATAAAAAGAAAATAAAAAAAAGTGCACCTTTGAATCTCAAGTGAAAATTCATCAAAATTGCCAAGTTGAACATTTTCATGAAATTGGCACCGAAAGGGCGCTAGTAGAAATATTAGTGTAACCAAGTCCCCGAACTCATTAATCTCTGGTTCGTAGGAATAAAGTATTTCTCCCGATGCTTTATTTAGGTGTCTAATCAACCTACCCAAAATGATTAGTAGCGACTCCAAGATAAATCCTTCTTTTGATGAAATTGAACCTAAGTCACGATTTGGTAGAACTTAGGAGAGTTCGAGCTAGGCTAGTTAATTCGATTTAATTAACCTGGTAATCCATTAACTTTAAAAATTGGGAAATCGATTTTTAGGTCACGACAAGAGCGAATCATCACCTTTGTATGACCCAAAACAAAAAGTATTGTGTGGCAGAGATTAACTCTATAGTTATGGTTTAATATCTTCCCACTCGATTCATGACCTAATCCGTTAAATGCTGTGTGGCAACCACATAAAAAATTTTCCATCATATCAATATTCTCTTTCAATGTACGTTTGTTACACATAAAGCTTCTAATTATAAACAGGGCTAATAACAAAAAAATTTCAAAACTGGTACAGTTGTGACAAATTTAGGATAAGTTATTTTTTTAGCCACAAAAAATCCCAAATTGGTACATTTGTGACAAATTTACTCAAAACTAATATACATGTGATAAGTTTAGCCTCTGTTAATTTTCGTTAAATCTAACCATTAATTGCTGAGTTAGATGAAACATGTCAGTTAACGGGTGTATTAGTTTAGGGATTTTTTCCTTTATTTGTTACAAGTGTATTGTTTTGAGATTTTTTGTAGTATAAATCCAATTTAATAAAGTGTAAATTTGTCACAGATGCATCTGTTTGAGGTTTTTCGTGGGCAAAAAAATTAGTTGGTAAATTTATCACACGGGCATCAATTTAGAGTTTTTGGTGGTTACAAAATAATTTGGGAAAATTTATCACAGATGTATAGATTTGAAATTTTTCATGATAAAAAAAACAGTATGTGATAAATTTATCATGAGTGTATTAGTTTAAGATTTTTCGTGGTATTAACCCTTATGAAAAATAGCTGGTTTTGATTTTTTTTAATCACTTGAGTGCCATATAACTTTTGATCGTTCACTTGAGTGCCATAATTTTTTTTAAAAATGTTCACCACAAGTGCCGTGCGACGTCAAATTTATGGCATTTGGACAAACGTTTTAAAATAAAAATGAGAACTTAAGTAATCGATTAAAAATTATGACATTCAAGTAAACATTTTTTTAAAAATTGGGGCTTTTAAGTGGTTGAAAGAAAGTTATGACACTTAAATGAGCGCCATACGAACGTTATAACAAGTGCACCGTACTTGTTCCTAGTTTTGAGTGTCTCTCTCCATTATTTACAAGTGATCTCATCGTAATTATGAATGTCCCTCTCCGCATGACGCTTCTATGGTGATTCACTCGCGGTTAATGCGCCACTTGACGGGATTGTTCAAAATAACTTTTACTGCTTGCTCTTTGCCATAATCGATTTGTGTAGGTTAACTTGCCTTCTTAAGCTTACCGCTGTCAAACCTTAAGAAATCGATGGTTATAATGGACCATCCGTGTTTTGTTTGATTTCCCATAGTGGTGTTTGAAAAGTTCTTCCCGCTCCATTAGTGGCCCCATAACAAGCCCTTGTCTTCATATACATTTGTCTGACAAGGCCTATGACTTAGTTTTTCTTTTGATTATGGGAAAAAAGGAGTCATAGTGTGCCGTTGAGTCTGTCAATGCACACTCTATATTGACTGGAGGTGACAAACTCGATGATGTTGTTTGGTGTTCACTGTTGGTTTTATGAGCCTTTGACCTGATGTGTGACTTGGTTTTTATCTGGAATTTTGTCTTTGTAAGCAGTTAAAGAAACCCAAGTCTTACTCGACGGACAACATGACTTCGCCACATAAATATGAGAGTCGTGCTGCTATAAAAGATGGCCACAATGACGGAAGGAGCAGTTTTGCGCAGAGTAAATCCTCTGGAATGTATGTGAACAGCTCTGGTGATGATTCCGGAGCACAAAAAAATGAGTGGTGCTGCTATAGAAGACGGTCGCAATGAAGGAAGCAGCAGTTATGGGCAAAGTATGTCCTCTGGCACGTATGTGAGTAGCTCTGTTGATGATTCCAGGGCACAAAAAGATAAGGATGGTGATGCTACAGAAGACGGCCCCAGTGATGGAAGCAGCAGTCATGGTCAAAGTAAATCCTCTGGAACATATGTGAACAGGTCTGATGATGATTCCGGGGCACCAAAAGATGAGAGTGGTGCTGCCATAGAAGATGGCCGTAGTGATAGAAACAGCAGTCATGGGCAAAGTAAATCCTCCAGAATGCATGTGAATAGCTCTGATGACGATTCCGGGGACAGTGTGTGCTTGCGAAAGCATTAGCTTGTATAATCCACGTACAGGTCCATCGATTGCACTTGCTTTTTAGTGCTAGAGAAGCTAGAAATACTGAGCAAGAACATCCTTCTTATAGTTGAAAAGCACAAGGGAGATTCAAAATCAGGCCAATCAAATCTCCGAATTACAGATGGTCTTTCTGGTGGCTTCTACTTTCCACTTTTCCTTTTTCTTTTGAACAATCTGCTTGGAGATTGTGCTATATTGTTGCTTCTAAGTAGTGCATACCATTGCTCACAAATTGACCAAAGAAGCATTCGTAGTCATACAAGCATCGAGTTGCTTCAACTGATGTTGCTAGAATTAGGAAAGTAGAAAGCTTCGATATCTCGCTCTGTCCCAAACATTTTTATTTGAGAATGTGGTGGTGCTGGGCCTCCATGAAAGCTTACCTCCTGTGAGGTTTTGCTACTGTCTCCATCAAAATTCCCCGGCTGCAGGTAGTGTTTTTAGCAGGATGAGACCTATCAGAATGGTGTACTCAGCTTGTACACATTCGGTCAAATGCTACAGCGGATGAAATCTCTTGGAACATTGTAATTTGCACACCAGACGGGATAACGTACTTAACAGCTACCCAGGTTCCCAAGGGAAAGTCATTGAATGGGAAGAGTTAACTGGTCGTTTAAACGGCCAAACAACACCTTCTACTGCTCTTCTCCTTTACTGTACAGTTGATATTTTTGTGCTGCAATTGAGAGCTCTCCATACCTACAACTGCACTTCTGTGCTTGTTAGTTTACTTTCCTTCCTCATCATCCACCACTTCACATAACCATGCCTGCCTCTTCCATGGTGAATGCCTGTGCAACCGGGCAATGATGCATTTATCGACTCTATTGCACTTACATCTACAGAAGTTGTTAGGACTGAGGTATGTCCCAAATGGACATACCCAATCTCTTTTGCTCAAATTACACTCACAAATGACCATAAACATAGAATGATTCAGATCTTGGTGCAGTATGGTGAAAGCAAGTGATAGGCTTCTTCTGGATGTAGTCTTCACCATCATAAAGTCAGAACCTTCCCATTTGGAGTAAATTGGAAGGTAAAAAGACATATAGTTGCATAGGTCCCATCTGCTTAGAATTAAAGAGAGGGCTATCAACTAGTGCGTTCACATATAAAACGAGCCGGATGCAGCTTAGATTTTTCCTTGTCCAGATTATTTCTACTCTTTTGGCGGCTGCTAAATTGGAAGATGTTGAGTAAACTAAATGAACATTACAGAGTGGGCATGACTCCTCCAATGGAGAAAAAAAGACAATGACGTCTGAGTGTATTCCTGAACTTACTGATTTCCATGAGAGAGAGAGAGAGAGAGAGAGAGAGAGAGAGAAGTTGTCAAGCTAGTATATTTTCGAAACATGCTGCCGGAATGGGTAACATAAGTTGTCAGCATGCATCTCAGAATACAAGAATCAAAGTTAAATTACTCTGAAAATGAACAAAACATGTGATTTAACTGGTGAAGAAGTGGTGCTTAACGCTCCCAAAGCAGATATTATCTTTATAGACAGTGTTTAGTTGTCTACGACAAATTGAGCGCTTACATGTCATCGAATCTAATGTTAGGAAATAATCTGAAGAGAACATGAAACAGCTTGAAGTTTGCTATGAAGAGGAGAATGTACAGAAGCTACCGAAAAAGAGTATGAGAGCATTAGGTGGGGGAGTTGAGAGACTGTAGATTGAAGGTCTATTTGAGCGTTCATATGAAAAATGAGTTCGGGAAATCATTTTATTTTGTATTAAGATAGGGAAATCATTATTCTCCATTATAATGCATTTGTTTTTGTGAAAAACGAAGGATTTGAAAATATTTTTCTAAAAATGATTGCTTATATCACTTATAAAAATAAATGAACGCAAAAAAAAATCATAGTCTACAAAAATACATGGACATAAATTTATGCCTACGACGAAAAAGTTTTTCATTAGCTAATTATTTCAAGGGAAACGAATGATATTTTTTGAAAAAATAATTTTCAAATCTTTCATTTTCCGTGAAACTAACCCCACATGCACGTAATGTTTCAAAGAGAATTCACTATAACAACAAAAACAATTTATATAAATTGTAAAAGGAAAAGAAAATGGTGACAAGTTGGTTGACCCAAAGTCAAAACAGAAGAAACCGACCTTTCCCTCTCAAAATTTGAAAACACAGAAAGGAAAGGCAAGGTCTTTGGGATCGATTCGAATACCCATTATTCTGGGTTTAATCATTGGATGAGCTTTACGGTTCTGACTCTGAGCTCTGAGGAAACATTAGCAAAACACCCTCAAAATCTTCTTTTTCTCTTCTTCTTTTCCGGGTTTATGGGTCGAACAGAGTGAGAGGGAGCGACCATCATGGCGGGAAACTGCTCGAGGTCTTTCGCTGCTTCTTCCCTTGGCAGACGCTCTGGAATTATCAGGGCTCTTACTACCGGTCTGTGCTCTCTCTCTCTTGTGGGTTTTGTCTGATATGAGTTTTTGTCTGTTCTTCGCTTTTGGGAATCTGCAGACTTCGGAGAATTTTACCGACAGTGTGATCCTGGTATGTCTCTCTCCTCTGTCGCTCTCTCTCTCTCTCTACTAGCACATAGAGTGATGCATGTCCACGTCAATTTGTTTTTTGACCCATTGTCATGTGCTTGTTCTGATGGGTTTCTCGGGTCTCGCAGCCCTGAATTTGTTTCTATCCCTCTGCATCGGGCTTTGCTATTTAGTTTTTCAAGGTGTTAATGCGCGACCTTGCTCTGTTTTTCTCCTCAAGTCTTCTGTGGCGATTTCCAAGATTTTGGTAGTTGAAACGAAATTCTCATGGCTTTTCTACAAATCATCCCGTTCCAGCTTTAGTGGGTAATTTTTCGTTTCTATTATCGAACCCTCACCTTGCAGAAAAGAAGAATCTCGATCAGCAATTTTCAATCGGAAATAGAAAACAAAATGAATCTTCTTCGTTGTACAGTCCAAGTGTAAATTTTTTCAGATGGGGTTTCTGGACTGATGGTATCATATCGTGCAACTTCAGAAAAGGTTTTAATAAGTAGCTTGATGGAATTTAAGATTGGAGGCTGATGATTATTTAGTCACTACATCAATATTAGTCGGTCTGTTAGAATGAAGAAATGCAATTACAGGAAAGTCCAGGTTCATCTGCATATATGCTTACTATGTCAAGTAGTTCTATAGTCTTTCTATCTGAAGAACTAAAGCTATATTACAAATACCGTCAACTTCACCAATTGGGATTTTGGGTCTTTTGCTTTGCAGTTTTTTTAGCTCTATGTACGCAGTTGTTACTGAAGTTTTAGACTGGATGGGTGTTTTATGAACTATGACTATTTTCGTATTGATCTCGTTGATGATTCATGTGTTGTGAGTTCAGAGAAAGATGCGCAGTGTCTGGTTGGGCTTCCAAATGGGACATGGGAAGTTAAGCCTCCTGAAATGATGGTTCCTCATGACCTTCCTGAGCCAATGTTAGGTATTAATTTTGTGAGGTATTTCATGCCAGAGCAGGAATGGGCGGAACTGGTTGCTGCTGACTCTGATTCGTGGTTGCTCGCTGTTGCATGTTTTGTTTGTCGACGTTCCAGCTTCACAAAGAGTGAAAGGTGTGACAAGTAATTCCCCTACACATCTACCAATTTGAATTAACTTTCTGAGCTAGTGTATGCCAATCAAGACCACCGGGTTATTATGCGCGTGGTTGGCGATGATCTAGAATGTATGCAGGAAGACTTTTCTTAGCCTTATCTATATTATGCGTGTGATCAATGATGATCTAGAAGGAATGCAGGAAGGCTTTTCTTAGCTTTATCTACATAATAGTGATTACAGAACCAAATGCCCTAGCATGATGTCCATTTTGCATAGGTGATCTCATCGTAATTATGAATGTCCCTCTCCACATGATGCCTTTTATGGTAAGCATTGATCCATTTCGGTACTTCTACTTGCAGGGATATGCTTTTACGAATGATAAATGAACTCCCCATGGTCTGCGAAACTGTGAAGTAGTTCAGCAAACCCAATGACCAATCTAGCACATCGATGGTAAAACTTATCATGTTTACTATTGGTTTATGATTCTTTGACCTGATGTGTGACTTGGTCTTTTTACTTGTGTAGGCAGTTAAAAGAAGCCCGAGTCTTGCTCGACCATCAAGATGTCTTCACCACATAAAGATGAGAGTGATCATTGTGGAAGCGGCAGTTATGGGCAAAATAAATCCTCTGCAACATACGTGAATAGCTCTGCTGATGATTCCGGGGCACAAAAAGATGAGACTTGGTGCTGTTATAGAGGATGGCCACATTGATCGAAGCAGCAGTCATGGGCAAAGTACATCCTCTCGAACCCATGTGAATAGCTCCAATGATGATTCCGGGGACAGTTTGTGCTTGTGAAAGCATTAGCTTGTATGATCCATGAGCAGGTCCATTGATTGCAACTGCTTTTTAGTGCTAGAGAAGCTAGAAATACTGAGCAAGAACATCCTTCTCACAGTTGAAAAGTATAAGGCAGATTCCAATCAGGCCAATTAAATCTAGGAATTACAGATGGTCCTTCAGGCGGCTACTACTTTTCACTTTTTCTTTTTCTTTTGAGCAATCTGCTTGGAGATCGTGCTATATTGTTGCTTCTAAGTAGTGCATACCATTGCTCACAAATTGAGCAAAGAAACATTCGTAATCATACAACCATCGAGTTGCTTCAACTGATGTTGCTAGAATTAGGAAAGTAAAAGGCCTCGATATCTCGCTCTATCCCAACCATTCTTATTTGAGAATGTGTTTGTGCTAGGCCTCAAGGAAAGCTTACCTTCTGTGAGGTTTTGCAAGTGTCTCCATTGAAATTCGTCAGCTACAGGCAATGTCTTTAACAGGATGAGACCTATCCGAATGCTCTACCCACCTAGTACACATTAAGTCAAATGCTACAGCAGATGAAATGCCTTGGCACATTCTAATTTGCACACCGGAAAGGATAACGTATTTAACAGACAGATTCCCAACGGAACGGTCATTGAATGTCGAGAAAGCCAATCAGTTGTTTAAAAATTGGTTCATGAGAAGTTGCTTTTGAAATTTGCAATGTCTTCTCTGAGCAGTTCCGAAAGCAACACGGAGAGAATTGAGCTAATTCTCCTGGGGAGATCTAGTGACTTCCAGATCTTAATGACTGCTATCCCTTTTTCTAGTTTCTGGGTAATATGCCTGAGGATTCTATCAATGTCTCTAAAGCAGAAAATTCATTTCAAGAATCAGTCAGTGATGTTTTTACAGACCGAGCTTCTTACTCTTATCAACAAGACAACAAGCAAAGACTTCCATCAACTGAAATGATTGATTGATCATCTTCTTTTAGTTTTGCATGGAGGCTGAAAACTTCCTCCTTTTTCCGCATCCTCCGCTTACAACTTCCCTACTACCTTGCTTCTGATCCCTCTAGATTGCTTAGATGGAAAAAAGGTTTTGCTAATATGGATGGTATCACATGATCCGGGTGCAGTTTACATGTTCCCTTGTGCATATCATCTTTAGTTTTTTGTTAGCTGGTGAATTGGACGATGTTGGGTAACCTAAATGAACCTTACAGAGTGGGATGACTCCTCGAATGGAGAAAACATACAATGATGTCTGAGTGTATTCCTGAATATACCAGTTTCCATCGGAGAGAGAGGGGGGGGGGGGGGGGAGGGGAAGGAGAGAGAGGAGGAAGTTGTCAAGCTGCTATATTTTGCAACGTGATCCAGAAATTGGTAACATGAGTTGTTAGCATGCAACAATAATGTAGTAAAATTTCTACTCCAGAACTGCTTTTGGAGGGGAAATCCATTTGGTAACGCAATTTCTGGAGTAGAAATCTATTTAATTACGCAACTTCATTTTTCTATTTTTGAAGTATTTTTTAGTTCTAGAGAAAGTTTTGAAGCCACTCGAAAAAAATAAAAAAAATTCTCTCCATAAGTAGAAAAATAAACTTCCGTTTAGAAACAAAAGTTTTAAAAAAAAATTCTTGTGAAAAGTTGATTTTTAAAGCAGCAGTATTGTTATAGCATTGTTAGACTACTTATCAAATCAAAGTTAATTCACTTTGAAAATGAAAAAAACATGTGAAATAATCGTGCTTAGTGTTTCCAAAGCAGAGATTATTCTTATAGATAGGTTTTAGAGTGCACCCGCTCTATTCATGGCACAATATTTAAAAATCCGTTAAATGTCGTGGCAACCATATATAAAATTTTCCATTAGATAAGTTGAATTCATCAATATGTTCTTCCGGTGTACATTTGTTGCACATAAAACTTTTGATGGAAGAAAATGGCGGATTTTCATATGTTTGGTGGTGTACTTAAAAGTAAGATGGAATTTTTTTTTTCAATGTTCATATATTACATAAAAAAAAAAACTTATTCTCTTAGTAATTGTTATATTTCGTTCCTAATTTAAGACACTAAGAAGATATCAAAATCCTTGTTTAAGAAATTACTCATATATGAATTGTGAATTTCAAAATTTTTTTAATTATCGATATAAAGAAACCTTAAAAAAGGCCGAAAAATAGAAAATGCAAATATATAGCAAACTTAATCTCTCAATCCTCATAACTTCACATATTCGACCAAAAAAAAAATCCTCATAACTTCACGTACGAATGGTTCTTCATTCCAAAAAAGTAATAAAAAGAAAAGAGAGAGGAAAGAATTGAAGATGCAAACATCCTAAATTAGGGTTTACATGTAATTTAATCTAATATTAGGAATTAATTTGAAGAGAAGATGGAACAACTTGGGAGTTTGCTTTGGAGAGAAGATGTATGAAAGGTACCGAAGAGGAGTGAAGGCAAGTAGGGTAGGGAGAGAAAAGAGAACTCAGATGGAAGCTCTATGCGAGCGTGCATATAAAAAATGAGCTTAGAAACATCATTTCCTTTTTTTAAGGATGTAGAAATCATTTTTCGAAATTTTAGATATGGTTGTTTTCCTTGACCGTAAAGTTTTGTCAGTTGACTATCTGCCTACAAAAAAACAAGTACGTGGAAGTCTAAAAATTGATTTTAAATGTATGTATTTTTTTTTAAGTGTGTGGAAATATGTTTACCGGAGAAAATTTATCGAAAAAGTCCTAAATATATTACATTTGTACCAGTTCAGTCCTAAATATTTTATTGGTGTCAATTTAATTATAGACCTTTTATATTTATGTCCAATAAGTCAATCCAGCTAATTTTGTCCAGAAATTGATGACGTGGACACCAATCGTTTCACATGGCATGATCCGAGCAGATATGGACATCTTTTAGAAACTTTTTAATATTTTCTATTTTTATTTTATTTTTTCTGTAAATTTTTTTAATTGAGGGATGCAACGGTCCTCAATAAAAAAAAAGTGTACAAAAAAGAAAAAGAGGAAAAAATTATTGAAAAAATTAAAAAAATATTCACATCAACAATAATCATGTCACGTAGGACAATCAGCATCCCCGTTAGGGATTTCTAGAAAAATTAGCTGGATTAATTTAATTGACACAAATGCAAAAGGTTTAGGATTAACTTGACACCAATAAAATGTTTAAGACTAAATTGACATAAATGTAAATGTTTATGAATTTTTTTACAGATTATGGTTTTTGAGATCCTTTCCCATATTAATCAAGAAGAATGACAATGAGAGAGAGAGAGAGAGATGGGTGTTGTAAAAGAGTGATAACTATAACAAGAAGAAAATCTCTAATCATAAAGGGAAAAGAAAATGGTGACGACTTGGTTGACCCAAAGTTTTAACAGGAAAAAAAAAGGCCTTTCCCTTCAAAGTTTTAACAGAGATGGGTGCTCTAGGTTTTTTTTTTTTTGCCTCTCATATTTCATATTCAAGAAGACGTCTTGGAATTTCCACGTCAGCTCAAACGACATCTTATTAGATATGAAATTTGGGTAAAAACTGAAGCAATTTGGTTAAGATTTCTTCGATTGCTATTAGTCTTAAGAGAATCTTCCTTCTCACTTGGGGATTTTCGTTTTTCTTCTCGGTCTTCAATCTCTCATGCTCGAGAGTCTTGCATCTCTCGCAATGGGAGACCTCGTGCTCAACACACTAGAACAACCCGTGCTCAGGAGTTTTTCATCTCTCCGTTGTCAAGAAATATTTTGGACGGACGTAAAAATATGTGCTATTTTATGAGACAAAAAAAAAGTTTTAGGACCTAAAAATGGGATTAAAAAGTTTAGGATAAAATTAGGATTTCATCTAACGTCAAAGGTTTTTTAGGATGTTAGATCCAACGGATAAGGAAGAGGAAACTAGCCAGCCCCATATTCTTTTCATTTTTTGTTTGGGGGTCAAATCTAGCTCCATGGCATTCATGATCTGGCTTTTCAATACATGGGAAAAGAGGAAAAGCCCCTACCCCTTATGATGTGCCGACTCCTTGGTCTTTTCCTCCATTTTTAGCCAAACTCTTTAGATTCGGCTTGCAACCATCACCGTTGAAAATGAGAAAAACCGACGGCTTGCTTGAATGAAAAAGAGGGAAATGCTGAAGTGCCATTTTAGGGTAAAAGCATCACGGGAAGACGATCAATCAACTTCCCCACGCAAGCTATCTTTTAGTTCAACCACATTCTCAACAGCCCACCTGTTTCTTTGACATCCCGTTAGGGTCAAGTCAAAATCTACCATATCTAACGCAATCACACAGTTGTTGATTGTCCTAGCAACCACATAATTGTTGGTTTAATCTCACCAAAAAAAAATTTGGGAAAAAAAAAACTTTGTCTCTCGAGACACCAATAATCCGATTTTTTTCTCTCTTTTTTTTTTCTTTAAATTCTCGCCAATACCCTGAATTTGTACCAATGATCTAACGGCGAGTGTTCCATGCCCAATCCATCCACGATGACATTCGAGATCCTAAACGACATAGTCCAACATGCACGGACGAAAGGTGCTTTTCGATCATTAGTACAAGTTTGGGGTACTGAATAGGCAAAAAAAAAAAGGGTTTGAGGCATGGAGTCTACAAAAAAAACTTAAGATTTTTTTGTGGAATTTTGCAAGAAACTCGGGACTTTTTTTTTTGGCACCCGGACTACCCTTTCTTCAGCTCTAAAGGAAGTGAAAGTAACATTTTCGTGGGATTTTGCACGAAAGCCAGGATTTTTTTTTTCTTTTTTTGGCACCCAAATCACCCTTTCTTCAGCTCTAATGGGAAGTGAAAGTAACATTTTCGTGGGATTTTGCACGAAAGCCAGGATTTTTTTTTTCTTTTTTTGGCACCCAAATCACCCTTTCTTCAGCTCTATTGGGAGTGGAAGTACAACATTTACTCTTAACTCCGACGAACTGAACCTATATCAAAAAGTACCCTATGAAACGGGATTTCGGAGTTAAAAGAACCCAAGTAAATATTTTTAACTTCTCCCGAGGCCATACATGAGCAGTCCCAATTAGGAGAAATCATAGCATGAATTTAGTGCAGGTAATAAACTAAAGGGTCAACCTATTTTCTCCCCCATTTAAGTTAAAATACTCATTTTTCTAGTTAATTTATCAAAATACCCTCATCTTTCTTCATTTTATTGTTTCATTTTTTTACAAGGCTACTCCACAAAGCTACCTTTATTTCTATCATCTCCGTAATTATTTTCACAATACAAATGCTCCACTACACCCATCAAAATATCAATTTACCATATCTTATTATCATTTTTTTTAGAAAATGTTTGCAATTGTAATTTATGGTCTCATATTTTCATGTACAAGAAATTTCTATTCATGATAACTCATAAACACGCAATTAATTGCCTTTTTTTTCTAAATAGTGTGAGTGAAACTATATTTCAAAGTCGAAAATTAAAATTCAATTTAATTATTTAGCTGATATTGATAAAAATGGAAAAGAAAAATTGATCAAAATACGAAAAAAGTTAATTTGTTAAAAGCATGATCAAATGTCAAATATATTTATATGGAAAAATTTCAAATAAGGGTTCGAAGTGCCTTTATTTTCTCAAATAAGAGCATAAAGTGGATCATATTTAAAATAAGGGCCTGAAGTGCCATAACAATTTTAAATAAGGATATAAAGTGGCCATGTAGTCTCAAAAAAGGGTTAACCTCAAGGGCATTTTCGTCATTTACATTTTCTTTTATTTTTTCTTTATTTTTCATTTTCCTTTTTATTTAAAAATAAAAAAAAAAGTAAAATAATCAGTTGGCTGCCGTCATCTTCATCAACGCGTTGTTTCCCACATCCAATCGTCGCAACTCCTTTGTCGACGACAATCACCACCATGGAAGACCACCACCACCGCTGTCACCATCGCCCTCACTGAATATCTATCCCACCTCGCACCGCAATGACTACCTTGAGGCCCTACCCTCTCTACTCATTCTCTCCCTCCACCCTAACCCCAATGCTATCGAAGTCACGTGATTTCTTCCTCCTCACCCCCTCCATCTCTCAGCCCTCCACCATTGCCAGCAACAAATCTTCCCTTTGGTCGGAGGGAGGGATACCCCTCCTGGCTGTAGTTGCTGCCCCATCATTGGTAGGGCATCGGCGATTCTGGATGACGGTTGGCAACCCTTACCCACATTTGGGAGAGGGATGCAACCCTCTCCCGATTTGGCAAAGGCCTGCTAGCTATCGCCAACGCCCCATCATTGGTGGGATGATTGGTATAGGCGGGACAGGAAGCCTGCTTGTGTTTTTTTTATATAGCTTTTAAATTAAAAAATAAAGAGATAAATGAAGAAAATGTCCTTGAGGTCAAACCTTTTTTTTTAACTACATAACTACTTCAGACTCTTATTTGAAGCAAAATTCATTTCAGGCCCTTATTTGAGGGAACGAGGGCATTTCAAGCCCTTATTTGAAATAATGTCTACTCCGTGTCTCTATTTGAGAAATGACGGCCTTTTTTAAGGCTACATGGCCACTTTTATTTAAAGCAATATTCACTTAAGATCCTTATTTGATAAAATGACAACATTTTAAGCCTTTATTTGAAACAATGTTGACTTCATGTCCTCATTTGAAATTTTCCCCATTTATATTTAGATCATATCTACATGTTAGCAAAGGATAAACACGCAAAGGAAAAAAAAATATGAAACTTTGTGTTGTTCAACTCCTGCTATGAGGAAAATAATTAATATCAATTGTAAATTCAATCTCATATCAAGTGGATAAAAAATTTAAACTATGCTTAAGACTTTCCCCTAGAAAAATTTGACGTGACTTTGAAAGTGCAAAATGTGTATACAAATTTTCAAATATATCTTGCAATTCAGGTTAAAATGTGAAAAACTCATCCGAAAGCATAAACAAATGATATTTAATTTTAAAACCTACACATTTATTGTAGAAAATCACCCACAAGGTCAAATTTTGCTTGATAATTAGATTAAATTTTAATTTTCAACTTTGGAAATAAAGTTCCCCTCAAACTATTTGATAAATGATTTTTTTTTGGGGTAAAATAAGAAGTGAATTCACTCACCAAAGTGCAATTTACAAGCAAAACCGACCCACACAAGAAACTATGCACTCGAAATGATACCGAGCGATGTCATTGCAGGTGCAAGAGTGCGGTTGGTGCAAAATAAGAAAGACGCGCGGGGGAGGGGGGGGGAGGGGTGAACATGCGGCCAACACACAAAGAGAACCCGAGACTACACAAGAAGACTCAAACAAAGATAGAAGGAGAGATGCCCCAACTAGCCTGATAATTTTATATTTATGAGCCGTTATAACTAGAAATTTCTAACCTTCTATATGAATTTTGTGATTAAAAGCATGAGACCATAAATTAAAAGTAACAACCTTTTCTAGGCAAAGTAATAAGATGATGCATTATGAGATGATGTTTTGTTGGGTGTAATTTGACAGTTGCATTATGAAATTAATAATTTAAGAGAGAAAATGGAAACAAAGATAATTATGTTGGTTACTTCAATTTTTTTTTGTTTTAAAAAAAACAAGAAATTGAAGATAGAAAAGGGGTATTTTGGATCTTGATCGAAAAAAAAAAAACGGGAGTGACTTAACCAAAATATGAGTGAAAATAGTGCCGCCGGCCCTATACCAAATCCAATCCATTGGAAATTAGAGGTCCCATCCGGTACATGCCCTTAAGTTTAACGATCGATCATGGATCGAGCTTCTCGTCTGGCCCGTCTGAACCGATAGAGCTTGGTTGGCACCGAAGGGCAAATGGGCGAGCTCGGGCACGGTTCTCTTTTGACATCGTGCCGGCTTCTCTTCGCCCCGGCCGAATCGCCCGGACCTGGACCTGTGTCATTTCCTGCCGGAAAGTTCATGTGCGTGTGTATATATATAGAAAGTGTATCGTGGTCCGATCCGTCAATTGATCATATGTCTAGTTTAGAATCGAAAGATGGTCGATTCGATGAGCATGGGAACGGGTCCCACAAGTGGAGATTTGGTCCCTCCAAAAAAGAAAAACATTTAACATGATGCATTGTCCGAGCGACACTTGATACTGCTTCTCTCTGTCTCACTTCCCCGGCAACCAACTGCGACACATTTCATAAAAGCCTCAATCTCCCTCTTCTTCTTCTTCTTCATCGTTATCATCGCCACCACCATTCTCTCTCTCTCTCTCTCTCTCTCTCTCTCCACCATGCAATCCCTCCAATCTCCGCCCTTCCGCGTCTCCCCCCTCGACCCGCTCCGCAAATCCTCCTCCAATGCCTCCTCCACCGCCGCCCCGCGCGCCCCCTGGCGCGTCGCCCTCCCCGCGGTCAGGTGCTCCTCCTCCCCCGCCGTCTCCGCCCCCAGGCGCGAGAAGGACCCCAAGAAGCGCGTCGTCGTCACCGGGATGGGCCTCGTCTCCGTCTTCGGCAACGACGTCGACGCCTACTACGAGAAGCTGCTCGCCGGGGAGAGCGGGATCGGCCCGATCGACCGCTTCGACGCCTCCAAGTTCCCCACCCGCTTCGCCGGGCAGATCCGCGGGTTCTCGTCGCAGGGCTACATCGATGGGAAGAACGACCGGCGCCTCGACGATTGCTTGCGCTACTGCATTGTCGCTGCCAAGAAGGCCCTCGAAGATGCTGATCTCGGCGGCGATAGGCGCTCCAAGGTTGTTGTGATTCTGGGCTTTGATTTCGCTTGTGCTTTTCTGTAATTGCATGGTGGGAGAGTCTTTTAATTTGGGTCCTCGTCATTAATGTTGGATCTGAATGGTCTCAGATTGGTAAACGTTTTTCTGAAGCTCTGTCGTTGCTTTTTAAGCTTTGAGCTCAGTGGTAATGAATGCTGGGCTCCAAATTAGATGTCGAGCCAATGGTAATCTATAATTTCTCATTTTATTGGATGTTTATTCGTGTCCAGTTCTGATGTAAAGGATGCTTGCAAGTACTAATTCATTTTCATTGTCCTACTAGTTGAGCTAACTCCAGGAAGGTCAAGTGAATTCTCTGATGAGAAAATGGATACTGATAGTAAATTTGTAGACAAGGGTGTTGCTGGCATTGCAATCATAGTGCTTTAAAAGTTGATCAAGAATTAGAAATGACTTTTAGAAAGGAAGTTTCGCAATTTGGGGTCTGCTCTTTCTCATTGCTAATTTGCCACTAGGTACTGGTGACATCCTTTTGCCCTGTTCCCGTCTAGGAAGAACAGCTTGTCTGAGTTGGTACCAACTGATCAACGTTGTTTTCCCTTTGGAAAGCCTCTTTTAAACATGAATTCCTTTGCTTTCCCTTTGGCTATGAATTTTGTTGGTTCAAATTCAAAAGTCATTCTCTGTCCTTTATTTTGTCTTCCTTATCTACAGTGCTTGTAACAGTATCAACAGTGTTTCGCTTAATGCTCAAGTTCATTGACTGTTCCATGTCTAACTTGTAGCCTAGCTCCTCTGGTTTACTTATTAACACACATTTGTCCTCATGTTTTGCAAAAACCAATGCATCAATTGCAATGTTAGAACAGTAACATCAAATCCTGTGCATCCTCCAATATGCACTTCCTCTGATGAAAATGATGCTTGTGAAGCACAAACATGATCTGGCAGACTTGCATGCATTGATTTGATGAACTCCTGTTTATTGAATGCAATTATTAAAATATAGTTATTCAGTTTCATTGGCATTGCACTGGACCAGCAGTTTCTGCTATTTAGATAACTTCTCTACTGTGTTTGGGAAGTGAGGGAAAATGAGGGGAATGGAAATTGGGTTGGAATATATTGAATAATTTCAAATTTTTGTGGGAGGGGAGGAGGAAAAATTTCAACTTTCCGGTGTTTCTCTTATTTTTCACTTGTAAGCCTCCCAAACAAACCCCTCTGTTTCAAGCAGTTATGAAAGCAAAGAGTGATGAGCATGGATGCCTGAGGGAATGGCACTAACATTGTCTTGTTCTTCTCTCATATTCATTATGTTGTAGGAGATAATTCGCCGAACCCTCTGTCTGTTGAATAACTTTGTTTTTGGCCCTAGAGAATGAAAAAATGGGACTATTGCAAGTTTGATGTGCAGATAACAGCAGTTCTATTTGTTGAATTTCCTTCTAAGTAGCATTTCTTCGCTTTGGAGGCAGCAGTTCTGATGTTGCAATGTTAAGCCTGTGTCCAGGAATTGTGGCTTGCCCTTAATACGCAGTCATTCTCTTTTTTTTTTTTTTTTGGGTAAAGAATACGCAGTCATTCTTTCTCAATGACAAAGTCACTAAATTGCTGACATTACTACTCTACACAGATCGAAAAGGAGCGGGCTGGTGTACTTGTTGGGACAGGTATGGGTGGTTTGACTGTGTTCTCTGATGGCGTACAGAATCTAATCGAGAAAGGTCACAGGAAGATAACCCCCTTCTTTATTCCTTATGCCATAACAAACATGGGATCTGCGTTGATTGCCATTGAAATTGGTTTCATGGGTCCAAATTATTCCATCTCAACTGCATGTGCCACTTCGAACTATTGCTTCTATGCTGCTGCCAATCACATCCGTCGAGGTGAGGCTGATCTGATGATCGCTGGTGGCACTGAAGCTGCCATTATCCCCATTGGCTTGGGTGGTTTCGTTGCATGCAGAGCCTTGTCTCAGAGAAACGATGATCCACAAACTGCATCAAGGCCTTGGGATAGAGATCGAGATGGTTTTGTCATGGGTGAAGGAGCAGGAGTTTTGGTAGGCTTTAGTACGCACTTTATTTTTCCTTATTGTCTATACTTCTATGAGTGTTTTTTTTTTCCCACTGAAAAGTGCTTCAGTTTGTATTTTAGCAGTCTGCAAAAAGGCAAGAACTGCTGCTAAAAGTGCTGTGTTTTTAAAATTAGATGCTGTCTACAGATGGTCTAGGATGATTATTGAATTGCTGGATCTGCCACACTTTTTAGTTTTGAAAGCATGTTGATATTCGTGTATTTTTTTTGTCTCCTTTTCGTCATATATGTCTTTTATTTTTTACAATAGAAACATTTGTCTGGCATCCATAAGATATGGAAAGAATTTTCCATTGGTGATGTGACCGCTGCAGTTTTCTTTGGAATTCGTGTTCATTTGGTTCTGCATTAGGATACCTTGTTTCATCTGTGTTTCCCTCTACATGAATCTCTCTCTCTCTCTCTCTCTCTCTCTCTCTCTCTCTCTCTCGTATGTTTGAGTGCATGTCAACTGTAACAGCTTTCACTATTGGTATCAGACTTTTCCCAAAGCAAATACTTTTCCTGGACTTGTTTGTCAACTTCTAATTTCCTGTCCAGGTAATGGAGAGCTTGGAGCACGCAATGAAAAGAGGTGCACCAATTATTGCCGAATATTTGGGAGGTGCAGTCAACTGTGATGCTTATCACATGACTGATCCAAGGGCTGATGGACTTGGTGTTTCTTCTTGCATTGAGAGGAGCCTTGAAGATGCGGGTGTGTCACCAGAGGAGGTAGTCTGTGCTTGCCTTTATCAAATTTTTACTACAGTATTACTTTCCTTCCGCCTTCACGTTCTGCTCACCACTGTAGACTTCTGCAATGGATCTCTTTTCAGTATATTGTTAGTTTTGTTATACATCCTCGGTTCTGAAGGAATTACGTATTGGCTGAGGGATTTTACTGAATTCTTCATGCATTCTTCCACAAAAGAAAAGCTATCTTGTTTTCCTTTCAAGTTTTAGCATGATTATCTTCGTGTTAACTTGGGTCCTTAGCTTGTTTTCCTTTCAAGTTTTAGCATGATTATCTTCACGTTAACTTGGGTCCTTACTTTTTGCACGAAACATGCCTTTGCACTTGCCAAATAAACAACAAATAAGGACCAAGCCTTTTCCAACTGAATGGGGTTGGCAACATGATATGCTGTACTATCTTCAACCTTGATACTGAAGTACTCAAGATCTTTATTCAAAAGTATTTGTCCACATCATTTTGGCCTTTCCAGTTTTCAGTTTGTAGGCATACAATCTTGTAACTATTAAATGTTATTAACTGCAAATTTTGTGCCACTACTACAAACTTGTGTGGTACTGGCACTTTGGTCTTTAGACAACTGTAGAAAATAGTTAAAATATGAGAGAGAGAAAATCAATATTACCAAGTTTTCGACGATTTATGCACTTGTGCACCTACTCAAACATCATCAATCAACAATCACCAAAATGATGCAAGTGTTCGATGAATCAACCATACCAAGTGTTCGACGATCTATGCACTTGTGCACTACTCAGACATCTCAATCAATAATCACCAAATTACGCAAGTGTTCGATGATCTATGCACTTGTGCACTACTCAAACTTCATCAATCATTTGAAGGATATCACATGAAAAAACTCCTAAGTTGATATTTTGAGTGACTGGATTGGGAATAATTATAGATAATGTCAACCCTAGTTCCAAAAACAAATTGATGGGCGACGATGTAGGTTTTTATAACAACCATGTGGAGCACAGACCGTCTTTCCTCACTTCTTTGAAAGCAATCTAAAGAACATATCTTGCTATGTGTGCTCCACAAGATTGAGAGGGTATTGCTAGTATCCATACTAGAATTTGATATGGCTATCTTTCCTCATCATAGGTCTTTGCAGCCCTTTGTGGTTGATGCCAATCACTGGCCATGCCAAATCTAAATTAGCAACGTAACGAGTGGCCCTTCCAATAAGTTGTGAGGGTTGTGCTTGAGTTGCCATTAATAGAAGCAGGAAATTTTCTTTGGTTATGTAATTTAGGCATTGCTTGATTGGATTTTTAAGCCAAAATATATGACAAGCCTTCAAGTGCTACAGATAAAATAAGCTTCTGGAGGACTTTATCCCATCAGCCAAACATGTATATTGGAAAAGCACAACAATTCAGAAAAACTGAAAATCAGAGATAAAATTTGAAGGAACTAGGAGGTCCTTAGTACTATCATGCTGTTAAATCATGAAAATGCCGAAAGTTTCATTGTGAGTAGTTAGTTAATGCTTGAAAGCGCCAAGTCTCGTTAGTACTTAAGTGTGTGTGTGTATGTCTGTGTTGTGATGAGACTTTCCTATCTACCTTGCCTATGTGGGTATGGAGAAAGATGAGCTTTAGATATGTCAGACTGAATTCATCTTCAACGATAAATATGGCTTGGACAGCCTGTTGATTATTTCTGATCATGATGGCTGCTCAAGTGATGTGACAGTGGATTCTAGGAATAATGCTGCTCTGTAGTCAATCGTGAGGCAATTTAGATGTAGGGCTGATGGCTTCAAACAAAAAGCTGTCATATTGTGGGCTGATCTTCAAATGGTGGATGCCATATGTTAATATTTCAAGGAACTTCTAAAGTATATAAAACATCTTTGTTAGGGGTAGTCACCCTACATCTGCAGAATCTGATGATTGCCCGTCATTATCTGAGGTCATGTCTGCCTTTGGAAATTGAGCATATAAGCTACTTGGTGCCAAAGATAACTTGATTGTACAAGTTCTGTAACTGTTCAGGTGAACTACATAAATGCACATGCAACTTCAACTCTTGCCGGAGACCTGGCCGAGATTAATGCCATAAAAAAGGTGTTTAAAAATACCTCAGGGATCAAAATAAATGCAACCAAGGTAATCTCTCTCTCTCTCTCTCTCTCTCTCTCTCTCTCTCTCTCTCTCTCTCTCTCTCCCTCCCTCCCTCCCTCCCTACGCCCTTTTTTTTTTTTTAATCTCTGATTGACTTTCTCTAACAAAATGATACTGTGTCAGTCTATGATTGGACACTGTCTTGGTGCTGCTGGAGGTTTGGAAGCTATTGCCACAGTGAAAGCAATCACAACAGGGTGGCTTCATCCCTCTATTAACCAGTTTGTACGTACTTCCTACTTGATCAGCTTATAACTAAATAGCTGTCTGCTGTGAAATGATGAATGCTGATTTAACAAAGAGATTAGTTCACCTCAAAATGAGCATAATTTGTTTGGCAATATGTTATCAAGTTATAATCTACAAACTAGTGTGTAATTTTAACTACTAACTTTTAACAGAAGAAAGTTACAGAATCATCTCTGTGCAGTACTTTAAAGGACGAGGCGTTCTGAAAGGAAGCCTCAGCTAATTACTATTGTTGCTTAGAAATATTAATGCAGAGTAAAAACATATTCAAAGTATATTCTTTTTATGGACGAGATATTACAGAGGAAGCAGATGACAAATGAGAAGCATAACATTAATAGTCAACCAGTCAAACTTCTTTATTGATAGTCTGTCCTTCCTCTCTCCTGCTTACACGTTTCTACTTGTCTGTAAATTTATCTGTAACCAACTGTGTTGGAGAAGAACTTTGCTATTGTAGAACGTGTTCTTTTATTTATGTGTCTGTGACATTCATTTTATCAACTGTAGAATCCTGAGCCCTCTGTAGATTTTGACACTGTCGCAAACAAGAAGCAGCAGCATGAAGTGAATGTTGGTGAGTGATTTCCCCTGAACTGGTTGGTATTATAGTGACATCATTTTGAACGGTACATCCCGAGGTTAATCGTGCATTTATCGTTGCAGCCATATCAAATTCTTTCGGGTTTGGAGGACACAACTCTGTGGTGGCCTTCTCAGCGTTCAAGCCTTGAATAAGCTGGACCATTGTTATGGGTAACCTGAATATTCATCTCATTCGTGGGAGATTCCGGAATATATTTCTCATTGAGAGCTGCCTTATCCGCTAATAGTTTAGATTTGCCAGATGCCTTCCATGTTATTCGCAGTTATTCCAAAATTAGTAGCTGCCAACTAGGGAAAGAACTTTTTATGTCATTTTTCTCTTTAAATAGAAGCTATTTACCAGTTGCTAGAGATTTTGTTCAATTTTGGGTCATCTTTGGGCAGAGGATATGCTTTGTGTTATTTATTAAGTGATGAGTTATGATTTTGTAATTGGTACGTACGGTATTCTGCTCCGGGCACGGAAGGGTATCTTTCCAATAATTCTATGTGAGCAAAAACTGTGCTCTGGTAGCAGTTTATGTGTTCATCTCTTTCGGGATGACCCATTTCTCTGGTAAATAAAGTATCTGCAATCTTTTTAGGCTCTGAAAAGGATCTCCAATCATGGCAGAACTTCTAAGCAAGTTTGGACCAATCTTAGAGAATGGTTGCACTGAGGTGGCACGCCTATTTGCATTCAAGCTTTGTTAACTTCCAGTTACCGAACATTGACGCGCTGAGATGTGAATTTGTTTTGAGCAGACGTTGTTTGAAATTACCCCGAAAGAAAGGAACGTTTCTCAACCTGATTACTGAACTTTAATGCCAAGAAAATACTGCAGCGAGACTAATAATCTCTCATCTGATTTTCCATATGGTGACCTCTTTAAGTTGCTTGAAGGTTGTGACATTAATTTTGGCATGTTGAGATCGGATCGTGAGATCATTAAAATGTAAATGTACGAGGAACCCTTGCGCTTTCCATCGCCTCTAGTTTTGGTTAGGTTGTCTAAAATATACTTTGGAGGATTAGGGTTTTGTCTTTCTATTTAGTGTCATTTACTAAGAACAGAGGTGAAGAAAACCTAATATTTGGAGGATGCAACGCTAGGAAAAGAAATTCCGGAGGCATCAGTAAGCAATAAAGGAAATAACTCGAGGCTAGACAGAGCCCCTTGCTTCCCTAGGAAGCGCTTAGCCCTGTTGCCTTTACTTCGAGCGTGAATTATTCGTCGATCACAACCTGTGTCGATGAGTGTTTTCGACAATGTGATGCCAAAGAAGCATAAGGGTTATTACAGTGTGTTGGGTTTGACTTGTCTCTATGAGCGAGGTTAGATATACTAGAACCGGTGCACAGAATTGATGTAACTACTAATAAAGTTAAACCGTGAGTGCTTGCATCTAAGTAAGTGAACCATGTTCAATTTAACGACAATAATCGATTTGATTCATATAGTCCTAAGATCTCTAGATTATCCTAGTCCCTGGTTGACAAATGAGCAAATTTCTGGTCAAATGCTCATCGGTTGGGAAAACAAACTATTGACTCGGTAGAATTGAAATTAGATGAAAAGTTAAAAAGAGTGTTTTAAGGAATTAAAACTAAATTACTGCACCATTCTAATCAATGAACAAGGCCAAGAACCAACAAAAATATGTCATCGCATGTTTGAAAATCTCACAAAAGCTTTTATCATATGATTCCATCATTCTCTTTTAAGTTTAGTTTGTTTTACGAAAAATAAACGATTTAAAAAATGTTTTCATAAAAATAATTACTTTAAAAATAATAATTTTTTTTCATTATTTATAAAAATAATTAAATATAAATTTTTATTGATGGCGAAAATACTTTTCATTTAATTTTTCTAAATAATATAAGCAATCACTTTTCAAAAAATGTTTTTCAAATCACTTATTTTTCATAAAATAAAGAAAGCCTTATATTATTGGGCTTCAACCGTTTGAAGAAATAATACCCACGGCCAAACAAAATTAAAAATGGAGTATATAATCAAGATCCAAGCTACAGGACTTGATCCAAATAATGGGTAAAGTGAGGGAAAAAAAAAAAGTCAGTAATGCCAAGAAAACTTTGAAAACTCCTCACGCCCTTGAAGCTGGACTAGATATGAACGTAAGCATGAGAAGAGCTAAGGATAACATGCAAAAAGTCAACATCACAGCAAGTCGTTGATCACCCAGAGTGTAGAACAAAACAAGGATAAATTCCAAAGAGCTCGATGTCCTAAGATAAATGACGAACTTGCCAGATAAAAAGGGGCGAACAATGAGAGGCTGCTGAGTTTTCACCAAAACTATTGACGACCCTATAACTCAGATCAACAAATGCCGGTATTACATAAACAAATTGGGCCTTGATGCCTTGTAAGTGGTTTTAAGCTTCCTGGTTGGTGGTCTGACCTTCTTGAATACCAGCGGGAACTTGATCTTTGAGTTGTGGAACTGCTTGGTGCTCTCCCTCTTGCAAAGCTTCGCTGGCACAGTGGCTGTCTTGATGATCTGGATACAGGGGAACCTGACTCTGTGGCGAGATGCCATCTCGGTATACATCTGCTCCACAGCCCCATTCAGTGTGGTGTCTCGGTATTCCTTGTACATATTGTGGTATCCAGTTCGGCTTTGGTAACGGAGCCATATCCCATAGTTATTGATCTTTGTAGGGTTCTTCTCAAAAATCTGCAAGAGACGCTAGTAAGCAAAAGGAAAATGGCGAGGCTATCTCACAGGTAGCAACTCGGACTGAATGGCAACAAGACAAGTCAATGGAAGTGCGAAACATAGAACAGAGTGATGAACTCATCGTATCAACTAATATAGGAAGTGCATGTAATTGCCAGGTTCTGCTACTGACAATGGGCATGCACCCTAATTTTGAATGTCCGTGACGCAATTGTTTATAACAACTCCATCATGAATCTAGGCAGAGATTTAATGAGCAGATACAGTACCAGAGATCGATAATCAATGTTTTATACAGTAATAAACCCATCTGTAGATTTGCAGAATGCAAGTCCCAAATCACATATTCCTACATAGGTTTGGAAAGGAAAGCACTTGAAAATAAGTATGACAAATCTCATTGATATGAATCTGATCCTGACTAAAGATGGTCAAACAATAGCTTT
The DNA here is from genome assembly GCA_016432845.1 of Psidium guajava. NCBI lineage: Eukaryota > Viridiplantae > Streptophyta > Magnoliopsida > Myrtales > Myrtaceae > Psidium > Psidium guajava. The sequence continues at coordinate 23,396,972 of CM028232.1, read as the reverse complement.
TATCCATTCCCCAGTAAGGGATGGATAACAAATCAAAACTTGCATTAACTTGGTTTATGATGAAAAATTCCTAGTAAAATGTAAACCCTTACCTATTAAAACAAAATGTTAAAGTCAAAGTGTGTTAAAGAACCTGTTAATCTAATGGCCATATCATAGAAACTGAAAATCCAGCTTTTGGAGTTTAAGAAACTATTCCACGTTCAACCTTTGAAATATGGAACTCCTAGAACTCTGAGATGGTTACACTTGCATAGAATAAAGGAAATCGATGTAGAAACATCCAGCATTTCATCATTCTTACTGTACATACGAGAACAGCTCCTGATATTGGAGTTACATAGTTCATCAGGGAAGTGTCCACCCCCTATCTATATCTATACTATAAGCATAGGATCTTCTAGCTACTTTCTAAGTCCATTTTCCGTATTTTCTTGATCCTATCTCAGTAGTGCGGGAAAAGCTCAAAACATCTTTGCTTAATTCATTAAAGCAACTCAAGCAAACTTTCCAGAAACCAAAGATGAAAGAACCAGAAACCTTAACCCCTCTAAACATTGCTAAAGAACATATTTTTTTTACAGCGAATGCCACTCAAATTAATCCACTCAGGCCCTAGAATCCATCAGCTTTCAAAAGATTCCAACATCAGATTATGCTAGGTCCACAAATTTGTTTACGAGGAAGTCAGCATTTGAGACGAGACCATAATTGATCTTTTCAGGGGGGAAAAACTTCCAAGTTATGACTACCATGTATGATGTAGAGAAAACTCATCTTAGCAATTAAGGAACAGGGGGGAAAACCAAGCTTCAACTTGTGGTTTACAAAATAATACATCTAGCAGACATAGGGAAGCAAAGGTTTCTAAGAAATCAGAACAAAACCTCACAAACAAATTCCATGCAGCTCCTATTATTAACATAAGAACGCTGGAAACCAATTCAAAGAGCAGTCCCACTGCTTAGAACGATTGACCAGCAACATACCTCGTTGATCGCGAGAACCTGGCCATTGCTCTTCTTGACCTTCTTCAGCTTCCTCAGGAAATACCTAACCCAACACCAATCGACCCAACACTCAAATGAATTCTCAACAGATACATTCATATTTCGTTGTATAACACACTATAGCATGGTGCCCAAAATCCAAAGATCTCATTACTCGCGTACCAGAACTTTGACTTAGCGCGGACCTCATTGGTGGCCCACAGCTTCATGCGATAGATCTTCGGGTGCTCATCTGCCTCAGTGGGCAGGGCTCTACCCACAACCTGGTACTGGTGAAACTGCAACCCGAAAGATAAAAAAAATTCCTCAGGAAAAAATAAAATAAAGACAAACCCCATCCGCCGAACCAGCTTGTAAACCCTAGCAACACATCTTCCAAATACATAGAAAGAGATGTTCCTCGTAAGAAAATGGAAATTCAGAAATGCACCCCACTTTTCGCAGACAATTTGATGTTCCACGATAACCAGCCATCAAAAACTCAAATTTATGGTTTCATTCTCCCTATCGAATGATACAAGACGCGACGAAGTCATTGGACGATCCGATCATTTTCGGCAATTGGGCAATCGATGCGACCTTCAAAGTAGAGAGAGAGAGAGAGAGAGAGAGAGAGAGAGAGAGACCCTGAAGGTGACCATTTCCTCAGACGCGAGAGGGAGAACACGATGAAGATCTGTGAAGGCGCGCGACGGTCCCTCTATACTTCCCCCCTCGTTGCTGGAGTGGCTAACTAGGGTTTTCTGTTGCTTTTATAGTAGAGAGGCGCAAACCCTAGTCCCTGTTCTCTATCTCTCTCTTTCTGTTTTCCTTTTTCTTTTTTTTCTTTTCTTTTTTTCTGTTCTCTTTTTACTATTCAACCTTGGGAGAAATCTCTTTTTTAGTTTTTCCAGGGTCTTCATATGAATCTTAAATTCTTAGGAGAAAATTTAATAAATTGGTCGGTCTCTTAGTAAATCTCGACCAACACTCGATTAATATTTTTTTTTATGGACAGCCATGCACTTCAGCGAATAAGATTTCATCTGCGATTATTTTCTTTCTTGAGCACGCACGATTTTTCTACGGCACAACCAAGGTTTATTTTAATTTGATCAATGGTAAAACTCTTCATTAAATTGAGTAATTTGGATAATTTAAATCCATGCTTGTTAGTAAAAAAGAAAGAAAGATGAACAATCTCTCACTTCAATAAGGGTTTGGAAGTGGGATGTGTCGAGTTCCCCAACTCCCTTTGCTTAACTCTTCTGCTTTTCTAAAAGCTTAATGTTTTTAAATTATTCTATCACTCCCCTTCACGTTTAATTTGATTTTTCCACCTAGTACTAAGCCTAGACTTATCTGATTTGGAGAGGCAGACTGAACCTGAAAAGATTTGAAATTCTTAAATGAAGGTGCCGATTTAATATTTAATTATTATATCTCGTGTTACACTTATAGGATGATAGCACATGACCCCGAATTTTGAAACACAGTAGATGTGCATCGTCCGGGAGATTGGTCGAGTGATACAAGACTTGGTTTGCTGATTGAAGGTCATACATTCAATTCCCATCTAACCTTAGTCTAAAAAAAAAATCTTGTTTAGGTAGTGAAAGACTAGCCAATGCTTAGAATATATATATATATATGAAGGAAAATTTAAGTAAGAGCATCAAGTGAGGTTGCATTTTTTTTTTTTTTGTCCTTTAAGAAGGCTCATACTGAATTTTGTCTTAACTAAAGATCTGAAGAGGCCAATTAATCTCAAATAGGGGTCCAAAACTCATCGCCGGGGCAAATCTTCATCAATGAGATTGATTGAGGGTTCAAATTAGGGGTAAGCTATTCTAGATTCTGAATAGATTCCACCTGAAACCTGAGATCTACATGTTAGTACATGTTCCTTATTTTTCGGAACCTAAAATCTATCCTGTATACCATGAAACATGAAACCTACTCCGTCACAGGTTTCAGAGTCTAGTTCTAGGGTAATCAGGAACCTGTCGTACTCAACCAAATAATTTTATACTGCCGTACTCGTCAGTTGCTCTTCGACATCTCTTCCTCTCTTTGACCCGACATGAATAGTAATTAATCTACAGTGCTTGATTTCTTTCGAAGTAGCTATGCAGACATTTGAAAATTCAACAATAATGTTAAATTTGAGGAAATAGAAAAAGTGTGTTTAAATTTTTTTTTAAAAAAGCCGGTGATTCTAAACGAAAATTTGATCGATCCTAACCTCTTTATGGACCAAAATCATACTAGCAGGAAACCTTTTATGCTCCTCCGAAACAGCCTTAATAAAATTTGTTGAGAAAATCAACTAATATGATCTGGTTTCGGGTCTGGTTTATGTCCAAAGTAGAAGTGGAAACCATAACGGAAACTGGAACCAACGGTTCCTATAAATTCGGAATCGAGAACCGGATCGGAACCACAGGTTCGATTCTCTAATTCTCGATTCTACCTTGGATCCATGCTCACCCCTAATTCAAATGAGTGCTTTCTTCTAATCTTAATAATGGAAGAGAGGCCCAACATTCCTAACAGTGGAAGAGAGGCAATGGTGGGATCAAACGTTAATTCTAACTATAGCTGCACTTCCATCAGGTTTTTTGATTTTCGGGACCTCATTCCATGATGCAGGTAACTCAGCTGTTCTTTTGTCATTGACACTATATCAAGACAATTGCTTGCCTAGCTCTTTGCTATTTCCATGGCTTATGTCGCATTAATTTAAAGCACGAAGCACCGAGTTAGCTCATCCGAGCCAGCTGGCCAAGATTTTGTTGGGTTTATTTCGCTAAAAATAAATAATTTGAAAATAAAATTCCTGAAAATAATTACTTGTAAAAATGAACGAATAAAAAATATTTTCATGCTCGCGAAAATCTTTAGATAAAAATTATTGTCGATAACGAAAATATTTTTTAATGACAAATCATATCAAGTGACAAGCAATTATTTTAAGGAAGATGTTTTTCAAATCATTCATTTTTCGTGTAATAAACGGCACCCAAGTTGGGCACTTTAAGCCCTTATTTAACACAAAATGTTCACTATAAACCTCTTTCGATGAAGGATGCACGAGGAATACGTCTCGGAGGCTACTATTTCGAAGTTATGACTCATAATTCACAAAATAGTCATATGACCAAGTGTCTTTCAAATACTTAGCTTCTTGAACGTACCTAACATTAAATACAACCAAGCCTAGCTGCCATGTTGTTCTGAAAATTGATCCAACATACAATCAGAACAACACAAAATGTTCACAGAATATAACATAGTTCTACGACCGAATTTGGTAGATCATGATTATATGAAGATTAATGAGCTGATTAGACAGTATAACTAAACCTTTATTCTAAGTCAATAACCCGTGATTATAATAGACAAGTTCATCACCTCACTGTCAACATTAAGGACGCCGAGTTAATCAAAAACCGGTCACACTCTCAACTATGGTCACCAAAACTACTTTAAAAAAAAAACTGTGGACACAAAATCTCAAATTTGGTCACCCAATGTTGTCATATCACTGCCGTTGATCGCTATTAACAGCACCATGGTGACTATATCAGCTTGAATATGTCGTGCTCTACTTGCTAATGAGTGGAAATGTGGAGAATAAAATGAACCAAATATACTAGACTGCTGCAGCTGATAAAGTTGAAACCAGATCGAGACGGATAAAAAGTTTACTGATCTCCATGGACTAAGCGCAGATTTGCTTACCTGATTTTGCAATTTATCCCAAACAAGGAGGCACCCGCAAATGGAAACCTCGTAGAAACCTTGCATTATTAGTCTTCCACCAACCTTAGAAGTTATTTTGCATCTAAAGGAGTATCTTTACATAAAATGACAGGTGAAATAGCAACAAATTTTTCAGCAGTCTCAAGGCATCACTGTACAACTATTCTGGAGTCCCTTGGTATGATCTCACCACCACCTATGAGGCCCCCTTGTCGCACCCAGAGTAACAGCAAGAAGAGCAAGGAAAGACTGAAATGTCAAAGATGAACTTTACGTTAATGTTAACAAATTTCTCCCTTGGCAAGTAGAATAAACTTGCAATCTCGAAGCTGGAATTACACATTAATGCCAGTAACTAACGAAAAAAAAAATGCAATATGGACGAGCTCACGCATAAACAGCAGTTGTAACTTGCAAATGCTATCATTTTTCTCTTGAGGGAATGCCAAGCATGAGCCATAATGAGCAAATAGTCTACCAAAGGGATTAATATTCTCTCCAATTATTCATCAGCACAATTAGTTTACTTAAAGTGAACCACATCTTTCGACACTGATATATCTTGGCTAGGCGATTACTGGGTGTCATTGTCAGCCCTTCAGCTAGAACAATCAAGTTCCTCAGTTTCCGGCAGAGTTGAAGTTGGTGCCTGGAACTAGTAGACAGAGGAGGAAAATACTCTGGTAGAAGCTCCATTAAAAATGCAACAACACATGTTAATGCTGGTCAAGTAACATCCATTATGTATGGAAGCGAAGGAAACAGATTTTTTGGAGCTACTGCCACTAAGCATGGTATGAAGGCTCAATGCAAATCCAACTAGAGAATTCTTGAAGTTCTGAGTATTCTCCTAAGTTCCTGCACCCAAAATTAGCTGAGTTTGCAAGACATTGCCAGCAAGTCAATATGAATAGATCTGGTAGTAACTCATCCATTAACACAAGCATGTCATTTCTAAAGCAAGACAAGGTATAAGGATGGAGAATAGACACTTACAGCTATTCCACAGGCGACATATCCAGGCTTTTCTCGCCGATCTGGGCAAGCACAAATAAGGAGAAAAGTCCCAATGTACCAGGGGATACCACCGAAAAAGAAACCAATCAAGAACCTTGCAAATGAGATAACATAATTAGCATCACTTACCAACCTCAAGAAATCGTAAAAATTTACAAATAAGTCCACCATTTTGGAAGATAAATTGCCTGTTCATTTACTTCCACACAAGGCCCTTAAAAAGATTGCTCCACTACGCTCTCTCTCATGATTTATGCATGCAACAATAAATAAATACAAAAACTAACAAATGAGAACATAAATCAAGCGATAGATGATTTTCATTGTGCGCATTGTGAGAATGTAAGCATGTAAAGGTAGTTTAGCTCCTGTCCTCCTAGTGTCTTACAAAGAATGCGTGCCCTTACTCTCCTAACCCCTATTCATGCACTAGAAAACGATCAGGTTATGCATTGCAATTCATCGGCTAGAAAGAGATGGCTCATTTAAATCACTTACAAGAACCAGCCGATACCAAGACCGCAGCAAGGTAAGCGATGCTCTCTAACCGGTGTTCCCTCCACAATTGCATAACCTTTAATGAACAAGAACTGGTAATGAGATATAGACACATCATAGCCAACGAAGCGTTTGTTCATCGAAACCACAGGAAAACAACGCCTTTCCTCTCATTGAAACAAAATTTATCTAGTGAATCATTTCTTCTGCATCATACAACTAAGACCCAAAGGTGATCGCATTAATTATTAGCAACGCCTTTCCTCTCGTTGAAACAAAATTTATCAAGTGTATCATTTCTTCTGCATCATACAACAAAGACCCAAAGGGGATCGCATTAATTCACGCTAATAATTACCATTTGAAGTCTAAAATTTTTCGTTTGAGAGACGGTTCGAAGACCCAACACTTCAAAAACAAACAAACAGATCGTCATGTTCTAGCTGTAATAATCAATATGTAGGCCAAAATGAAACTACAATCTCCCCAGGATAATGAAACCCTACCAAATTAAACAGAACATCAGGACAAAGAAACAGGATTCAATATTCCAATTCCATCCGGAGGCGATCCTTAATATGCTCACAAGTAGAATTCGCGAAACCAAACTCGAAAATCAAAAGAATCAGCGTATGCACGACGAGATGAATACCCGCGACGGTTTGATAACCGTAAGGATAGAAACGGGGACTGCCGGTGGAGCCCGGAGGAGGAACCGGGTGGGGGAATCCGATGACCGGCGGAGGGAACAGCTGCTGCTGCTGCGGAAGAGGACGAGGAGGAGGAGGAGGGTTATAGTAGTTCGCGACGCCTTGGAACGTTCCGTAGTAGTTCGGGCTCTGCTGGGTGTAGCCGATCAAGCCTCTGCTTTTATCGTCTTGACTCATCCTCGCGTTCGCTTCCCTTCTATGATTCGTTTCGCGGTTTCCTCTCGATCGATGAATCGAAAACGCGGGCGAGGACGGTCGCAGATATCCGTCGACCGGCGATGAGATTACGGTCCCTCTTCTTCTCCTCCTTTCCCGGTTGTCTCTGCGACGGAAAATGGAGGAAGAAGACGAAGAGGAGGAAAGTTTTTATGGTTGCTACAGTTGGTACGGACCGCCGATGGCCTCGCTTAATTTTTTTTTTAATATCGATAGTCAAACTTTAAATTAATTTAGTAATTTTTGTCTAATTTTGGGGAGGTTTCAAGAAAAATAAATAATTTAATATATATTTAAAAAATATCATTTATATAGCTTAAAAAAGAGTGACAAAATATTTTCATTATTCACGAAAATATTTAAATAATTTTTATGATCAATACGAAAAAAATTTATTGATTAATTATTTCAAATGACGCAAGCAATCATTTTTATAAAAATAAAATAAAATACATTACTATCAATATGGATTGTAATTTTTTTTTTGGTCTTTTTTCATGATTAACAGTTCTCAATTCTTGAAATTGCCATACAAAAAAATTCAATCAACATCACTACAGTGTATTAGTGATAAATTAGAAGTTTGAGATAATATACACATGATAAATGTGTACCTCTAAGAATTATTATTTTTATCTCCAAGTGAGTCGACATGGAAAAAACCTATTTGATTACTTTGTTTAGCCAATTAACTTAGTGGTGAAGAGATGTTTGCGTACATTAAAATTAAGAAAAAAGTTCCAAAACGAGGGCTTAAAATATCCTCATTTTCTTTATTTGAAATAGATTTTATTTTAAATAAAGGCATGAAATACTTTTTTTTTTTTACAAACAATGACTTGGAATAGACTTTGTTTCACATAAGAATATAAAATTATTATATCGATCTCAATAAAGGGTCTCACGTTGCAAGCCAATGACATTTTCCTCCTTTATTTTTTCGAATTTTTTTTCCTTTTTTCTTTTGTCTTTTTCTTTTTTTCCCCTCCCCCGAAAAAAGAAAAAGAAAAGAAATATTAAAATGTTATATATACGGACACACATATAATTTTTTGATTAAAATACCCTTTCTTCAACAATCGGAATAGTCATATGCTTATCGGCCAGCCAAAAATTCTTATTTGAGACTTTATGACTAGTTTGGTATTTTATTTGAGATGATTTGGTTAATTCAGACCCTTATTTGAGTAAATGAAGATATTTCGTGCCCTTATTTGAGATTTTCCCTTAAATCAATGATATGACAAATTTGATTCTCCATACCAACAAGTTATGGAGATCCCTTCTTAGGCACTTTCATGAATTTTAACCGTCTTTTCCCTGTATCGAAAAAGTAAAATCTATCCAAACTTCCTGCGATGCTCGTGAAAATTTCTATAACGGTGAGCACAATTTTGCTGGCTTCTTTTCTTTCTTTTTTTTTTCACCTTGTGCGGCAAACAACACGAGACCTGCATGAAAAATGCAGAGTATTTGCACAGGGTACCACATATATTAGTCTGTTTCCAGGAAGGGCAAAATCCTCTGTTGGTAATGAATTTGGATTGCAAAAAATAAATGGGCCAGTCGCAAATTCGTTAAGGCTTAAACTCATCATCTGGCCCACCAAATGAGAATGTAGATGGGCTTTTGAAAGGAGTTATATGGATAGTGGGCCAGCCACGGAGGGGATTCCAAAGGTAGTCTAGGGCATTTTCCAACCAAAACAAAGGAAGTCCTTCGCTTGATCAACACAAAAAACTTGCTGTTGCTACAAGATTTGGGCTCCAACGAGGGAGGGAGTTTTGGATGCTCCCATTTGTCAAAGACGATTTTAGTTTATCCAGGTCAATCGACGCATCGAAAAAAATAATTTCAAATTGTAAAGAATATGAGAAAAACGGGGCGCTTGCCATGATGGATGACCAGGGTCACGTACTCCAGTTCCTTCGGAAGTGGTAAGATCTCTAGTAGAAGACGTGAGGCGCTCTACCTACGGTGTGTATATGTTAAGCGCGCAATCTCCATCTTAATTCCGACTTATCATAGCATCTCGCTTGGTCGTGTGTACTATAATGCTCTTAAGTACGCTCGAGTCAAACAGAGAAATGGTGTTAGAATCGGAGAGCGGAAGATCGGAAGCAAGTTGTCGAGCAATTTGTTACCATTAGTCTTGAAGCCAATCGGTCTACCATCATGCTAGAGCTATTTCGGTTAGAGTAGAATCTGCTAAAGGAGAGAGGTTTGTGATGCATTTATTTCACGGAAAATTTCATGATATTGAAAAATGTTTTTTTGAAAAAAATCATTTCTAAGGAAAATGTTTAGTTTCCATTTGTTTGGTAATTGAGGGAAAGTAGTTTCCTTCTTGTTAGAAGAGGAAGTCGTTTTCCCCAATATAAACTTGTTGTGTTCGGTCCATGAAAAAAAATTTCGCAAATCAATTAGTTTTCCATCATCGAAATACAGGAAAGTAGGAAAAAAAAAATTAAAAAAAAAATGTTTTCCTTCGTACAGACGGACCCTTAATATCCGTCCTAGTGGATACCACTACTGCCTATAACTTTATTTGTTATATGGCTTACCTTTTTTTTTTGCATATTTATTATACCGAACATTGTTATGATCGCGGTCCATGCTAAAACCGTCCTTTACCCCCTAGATGTTCCATCAAGTTGCCAAAAAGCATCCAATGTGACATTTGATGTGCGAATTGTGAGAAAATAGTGGACTAGTTATTCCACCGGAACAAGTTTGGTTGGAAGAACAAGATAGAGAATGAATCGCAGTTCAATCGCAATTTTCTAGTTTGGTTGGAAGAATATTGTTACCGGAATTTCGTTGGGAATAAGTAAGGATAAATGTTTGAAGAAATGCAATCAAACCTAATTCATTATACTATCATATTCACGAAAATCATATTTTCAAAAGAAAATACTAGAATTTATGGATAATTGTAAGCTCTGACTTCCAGTAACTATTATTTCGGGGTACCACCACAATTTATTTCCGTTTGTCATCGTAATTCTACTATGCGTAAATACGTTTAAAATACAAAATTATTTTTTCACAAATATACTGTGTGAAAATAATTGATAATTTGAGAATAGTGATATTTACACAAAAATACTGGTCTTTTATATGATAGTAATTACAAATTAGAAGATATGATTGTTATGATATAGTATCATTGTATTATGATAAATCATTTCATATATGATGAATTGTTAAAGTATATAATCGTAGTCTAATTGAAAATTCATATTATTGCGTCGATTTAATGACTTATAACATTGAACTAAGATTTAATTACGCATTAAAACAAGCCTTCAAATTTTGGTGGAAAGATGGATGTATAGTTGCTCAATTCTATCTTCTTTTATCATTATTGATCTCTTCTCCCACCAAGCTAAGGGAGATAGAGGAACCGTTTCTTATATCATTTGGATAGTGACACATCAACATGCGATTCTTCTTTTGAAAAACATACGGGGAAATTTTGTTCTGGTTAGGAATAAAATGTGCTTGGGATGAGGAGCAAGCCAAACATGTAGTTGTACTTATGTTTGGACTTGGTCTTTATCTTCTTTTTTTTTTTTAATAAGTGCATTGTATGTCTTAAAACTTGTTACGAAGTTCAATTGCATCCTAAAACTTTCACAAAGTGCAATCGAGTATAATAGAGTACTATAACTTTCAAAAAGTGTAATTGAGTCTTAAAACTTATCAAGTTGATACAATCAATCCCAAAACTTGTTCGTTTTTTCTGTTTATCAAGTTAGACGAAGTAAATAAAAGTACTTGATTGCATCAACTTTATAAGTTTTATGACTTGATTACACTTGTTGAAAGTTTTAGGATTCGATTGCACTTTTTTGCAAAAAAGTTTTAGGATTTGATTGCATTTTTTAAAAGTTTTAAAACTTAATTATACTTTCATGACAAGTTTTAGGACTTATAATATACTTATAATTGGATGAATTTTATGGAAGGACTTGATTGAACTAATTTGATGACTTGATTGCACTTTTTGAAAGTTTTATAATTCAGTTGCACTTTCATTATAAGTTTTAGGACTTCCAGTATATTTATAATTGGATGGAGTTAACGGAAGACTTGATTGAACCGATTTGAGAAGTTTAGGATTCCATGGCACTTTTTGTAAGTTTTAAAACTCATTACACTTTCATGACAAGTTTTAGAACTTCTAGAAAACATATTCTAAAAGTGCACGGTGGTCCCAAAATGATGATAACGATTGACGATTGTGTATTGTCATAAATTACAATTGTCTTTCAAGCTCACCAACACAAAATTTTATTGTGTGAGTTCGCGCCAAATCTTTTGTGACATAATACTTTATGTTTTTAATGAAAATTATTCAAAAAGTCCTAAACCTATTATAGGTAGCTAATACAGTCCAAAACCTTTTGAATATTTGTCAGTTTAGTCCTAAACCTTTTAACAATTCTCTAATGTAGTCATTCCTATTAATTTTACCTAGAAATTGCTGATATGGCAGTCCATTTAGCACCAACCATCCTACAAGATGTGGCCATCACTAATATTGTTAATTTCTAATTTAAAAGAAATCCAAATCTTTTATCAATATATATTTTTCTTTTTTTCTTTTTATTTTCTTTGTTCTTCATAAGACCGACAATCCTCACGAGCCCCTAGTCGAGGGCCGCAAAGCCCTCGCCTAGGCCCTCACAAGCCATAGTGAGGGCCACAACCCTCGTCCCTGGCCAAGGGAGGTCATTAGCCCTTGAAAGGAAAAAAGAAAAAAAGAAAAAGAAAAAAAAATCTATAAATATTTTTTAATGTTTATTAAAAAAAATTAAAACATTGTCCACATTAGGGCCAACTGCGTCAAGTAGGATGATAGCAATAATTGAACTTTCACATCAGCAATTTCTCATCAAATTTAGTGAGAAGGACTATATTGGTTATTCATTAAAAGATTTAGGATTAAATCGACAAATATTCAAAAGTTTAGAACTAAACTGGCACAAATGAAAAGTTTGCAACTGGATTAGCCATCGTACATTAAGTCCGGAATTTTTTGGATAGCTTTCCCCACTTTTTTCTCGCGATGAAGATATTTTGCTATAGAAACGATAGACTCTTTCTCTAACAAAATCCTTTATCACACAAACCAATTCTGGTATTTAAATTTTAAATTTATTAGCTAAGAAACATTTTAATAGAATAATTTATTAGCCATATTATGCTCTAATTCTTTCTTGTGAATTTCCATCAAAGTATTGTTGACTCTAGTATTTTATTGGAATAAATTGCTGTAAGATGTAAGTATGAGTTTAAGGGCTCCGTTTATTTAGCGCGAAATAACCGATTCATAAAATATTATTCTAAAAATTATCACTTGTATCATTCTAAACAATTAGCCAACGAAAAGAGTTTCATTATCGGCAACAATTTATGTATATACATTTTCGTGCACAACGAAAATTTTCTTTTTCTCTCGTTCATTTCTGCAAGAGACACGAGCAATCATTCTCAAGAAAGTGTTTTAAGGAAAATAATTTATTTTTTGTAAAAATAAATAAGCACAAATCGTGTGTTGGAAAATGCGACAGGGGGGAGGAGAGCCGCGAGCTGAGTTTGAACTGTCAAACACCAATCTCTTCGCAAGTCGTTTGCGTCCCGCAATTCGATGACAACCCCGACAGAACCTAAGTTTAGTTCCCAGATTTTGCTCCATCTGTACTTCGTCTGTGTTTCTTCCAACCCTGCCTCACGCAAACCCATTGAACGCCTCTCGTTCCTCGGAAGAGGAAAGGGAAAGATTGTCGAAACCCCATGCTGAAGTTGACTTCTTTCTTCTGCGAAAACAAGCAATGGAGCACGCACGTAACGCCAGCTCGCGCAAAGAATAAAAACAATAATGAAAGATTTTTGTATAGATAAAGAATGCATGAAGTTTTTAGGGTTTGATCCATCTCTTAGGATTTCGTGGGACTGGAAAGATTCCATACGTGGGAAGGGTGAGAGGTTTCAAAAGGAAACTTCTAGTTATCTTAATCAACTTTTGCATTACGAATTCTTTATGGGTAAGTTGAGTTCATTACATCATCAATTGGCACGCAATGCTCCTGCCAGAGCATTGTGGACTTAATGCCGGAACGTATTGTTTGCCTTCAATCACGTATACGTGCGATCAAGTAAAAAAATATGCACAATATCTCAAGAGAGATGAAAAAGCAATTGTAGAATTCTCAATGCAAGTGTGTATGTCAATGAATGTGTCGAATAAGTAACATAATGATGAGAAAAGATATCGTCCCACAGAAATTGATGATTAATAAACTAATTAAATACTAAAAATGGAATAATTTTAAAATTTATCTAACAAGTGAAAATAAAATTGAGAACAATATAAAATTGACAATCTTAAAAGCAAAATTTTGGAACTAGATGCAGTAGATCAATCAAATAAATACGTTAGAGCACCCGATTTTAGTATAACCATTAGATATGAATTTCATATCGTTACACATACAATAACGATATCAAACATATGATAGCGGAATTTCCTCTCTGTTTACTATCCTATCTCTATGTGGTATAATAAACCTACTTAGTTTATCAATCCACCATATCTCTACGTGAATTTAAATAAACATAAGTGCATTAAAATCAATGAATATTCCTTGTTTATAATGAATCTTTTGGATCATCTTATTACCGAAAGCCACACAAATAACATGGCATATTGACTGAGATACCATTGGACCTTGGTGATGCCAATATGATCATCGCCATTTGAACTTACAACCTTCATTTGGAGTGTCAGGAGGATTTTTGGAAAACGGAACGCCTTATGATGGGGATTTGAATCCTTTACTCTGATTTCGATCCAAATTCGTTTGGCACAACAAGATTTTTGAAGTTAGCACCGATCACTGTGACCAGTTGTTGCGTCATGCAATACGATGACGACCCAACAGAAAGTAGTTTATTGTCCAATTTTGCATGGCATTTGGCACAACAAGATTTTTGAAGTCAGCACCTATCACTTTGACCAATTGTTGCGTCATGTAATATGATGATGGCCCAACAGAAAGTAGTTTATTGTCCAATTTTGGGGGGCATCTAAATCCCTATTCCATTTGATTCTTCGGCATATTGAAAAATCAAACTTGAATTCTATCACCAAATGGACAATGTGTCCATAGTGAGACACTAGCTCTCTCTCACATTAGAGGACGAGTTGAGCTAGACCGCTTTCTACAAGTACAAGGTCAACGAGTTAGTTTAATTTCATGTTGGATACCAAGTTCCTCCTCCTGACAAGCAAGAGAGAACATAGGTAACCTAGGAATGACATAAATGATCCGTGAATTTTAGCTTGATGTCTAATATCGTCTCTAAACTTTTAATTTGCTCAATATGATTCATGAACTACTGGTAAATGCCCAAATGAAATCATATGTTATTTTATGACATGAATTATCATATTCCAAGCTAGATCTTTAAAAATGATAGATTCATCGCGTCCATCCTTTTATCCATATATTTTAGAAAATGAACAAAATAGGGCATTTACATGTCTATCATTATTTGATAAATTTGATTATTATATTGTGATTTGAGATGAATATTATAGTTACATAATCCACCCGTGATGTGTTAAGCAATCGAGGGTTATCATATCAATCATGCAAGTCATGCATCCAGATAAATTTTAATAACTTTAACCTAATGTGCAATTTTTTTTAAAAAATATTTTCGATGTGATCATTTGACTTTTTGTACATGTTCAATTTAGTTTATAAACTGTATGAACATGTTCAAATTTTTTTTTCGCTAAAGTTCAAAAATGATATTGAATAAACTTAAAATATATAGATCACATTACGGGTTGGGCCAATTCATGAATCATTATGTTATTATCGTTTTTCCTTGTATGTTGGGATGTCATGAAATTTGAATTCACTTGAATTTCACATGATCAACGGTCGGATACGACACGTACAACTGGCCACTGGCAAGTGAACCGTGTCTGCAACAAACAGACAGGGAAAGGTCCTGGGGAACAAGGGATTCTGGTATTGGATCTCCTGCGACTCGCCTGCTGACTTTGTCCTCCCAACGAACGGATCGCTTCGCCTTCTTCCTCCTCCCCAAACAAACAACGCAGTCAAACTCTTCACTTCGGTAATAGAGAGAAAGAGGTAATAAAGAGAGCAAGAATTTGCAGTCACGTTTCAGACATGTATTAGCGACCACAGATGCAGTGATTTTTGACAGAATGGATGTCCACAAATTGGGTGTCGGGCGGACACACCGGGGGCCCCTGAGCTTGTTCGGAGGCTAACGTAACGGGACACCAAAAAAAAAAAAAAACACTCCGGAGACCGGGTTATCACAAGCCTCATAGCCGTTAGATCACGAGAAAATGAAATGTCGAAAGTTCATCGAAAGTCTTTGAAGCGTTTGCGAGGATTGACATTCTGTGCCGGAGGTATGATGGAGTGCACTTGAATACGATACTTTTTGAATAGTAGGTCGATCCCTTGAGGAATCATAGAAAGTCCTTGATATAATACTAGCTAAGAAAAAGACAGATGACAAAGGTGAGGAAATGTTTGATAAAAAAAAAAAATACGTTCATGTGCATAATTAGGTAATTATGCATAAAAACACAAGAACTCATCCATCTGATACATAATTCCGGGTGGCACGATGAACAATACAATACATGTGGGTTGGGTTCACATAGTGATGGCATCTAAGCCACCAAGCTGCTCTACCTGCGATGAAAATAAGGAGGCCCTAGATTTGTCACTAAAATATCGGTATTAAATCCACAACTAATATAATAGACAAGTAAAGACTGTACATATCGCTATGTACGCAAGTAGGAAAAGCAGGGAATAAAAAAAAATTGGTGACATATTATGATGCCGTTAATAAACTAAGTTATAAATATAATTGATTCTTAAACACCGAGGGCCCCCTAATCTTGTTCAGAGGTTAACCTAATGGGACACTTCTCCACCCCCTCCAAAAAAAAAAAAAGACACTCTGGAGATCGGGTTATCGCGAGCCTGATAGCCGTTAGCCGTTAGATCACGAGAGAATGAAATGCGAGAAGTTTATCGAAAGTCTTTTAACCGTTTGCGAGGAATGGCATTATGTGTCGGAGGCACGATGTGGTGCACTTAAGTTCAATGCTTTTAAGAGTTAGGTAAAAGCGTTTGTGGTCCTTACCTAAGCTAAGCCATCTAAAAGGTTTGTCTCAAGAGTTAGGTAAATCTTATGCAGTCATTTCAAGATTTAAATGTAGCTGCTTTTGTGAATCTTCTTTTTCTTTCATTCTTTCTCTTTGCTGAGCAAACCATGTACGGTCGAAAGAGATATTTTCCGACTCTTACGTTGTATGAAAAATTCTTTGTGCTTCAAAACTACCCTTTATGTCGTTTTTGACAAAAAGCAAAAAAACAAAAACAAAAACAAAAACAAAAATGTCTCCCGCAATATTGAAGAATATAACTTGGCGCGTGCGAGTTAGTAACATGGGTTTGATATAATTGACAAAATACATATGATTGTTATTGCGAAACACATATTCTCCTTGGATAATATGAAAGAAGCTGTTAGCATAATAGTTTGATAGTATTATTAATTATTTCTGATCATATGATCTCCCAATCAATAACTACTTTATGCAAAACATATAGTGATGATATTTGAATTTACGGTTGAGATTGTACCGTCCGTGACAGTACTGTCAGGAAAGCATTTCCCCTATCTGAATGATGTATTGTAAGTAATTATTTGGGGTTAATGTGACTTTAGTTGTTGATTATCGATTTTCCATTGTGTTTTGAAACATGCCTTTGAACTATTCATAGCACGCACCTACAATAAATAGTCGACCACAATATCAAGCATGGTATACTCGTCTAATGGCTTATAACTTCCAATACATACTTTGCTACACATATGTTATAGCTGTATACACCATTTTGATTGAAATGTGAATTATAAGTAGGGAATTTTTTTTTTAAAAAAAAGGCCTCAATTGCTCTCATTTTTTTTTCAAATAAGAGCTTAAAGTAGATTTGATTTCAAATAAGAGCCTGAAGTGTCGTCACTGTCTCAAAGAAAGACCTAAAGTGGCTATAATTATTTCAAACAAGGGGTTGACCTTGCCGATCAACCAAATTTTTTTGCCAATCAAGAGCATTTTTGTCAAAAATGTAGTTGTAACTTAATTTCATTAGTTAAATTAAATTAGAAATCTAAAAAAATAAAACTGAGTAAAAAAAAAACACAAGCGGAAGGGGGTGTCCTCCCGCCTATCCCCCTCCCACTCGTGGCTATTGGGGTCGCCAGGGCCTAGGCAAGGGCCGCGACCCTCTCCCGACTCTGGCGAGGGCCACTAGTTGGTGAGTTTGCTACCTTTCTCGGCTCTAGCGAGGGCCACTAGTTAGCGGAGTTGCCGTGGACCTTGATGGCTGTTGCGACCACCCTTTTTTTTGTGTGGAAAAACTCATAAAATGAAAAATAAATAATAAAAAAGGTTATATGACGAGAATGCGCCTATTAACTGGTGATTCAGACCCCTTTTTTGAGAGTGATAAAGTCACTTTAGACCTTTATTTAAAATAATATTAACTTCGGGTCCTTATTTAAGACATCGAGGGCATCTAAGCTCTTATTTGAAATAAGGTCAATTTTTTTGTCCTTATCTAAGAAAATAAAAACACTTTAACCATTTTTCAGAAATTTTCCTTACAAATATGATAGTTATTATAGCTAGTAAACAATGCAGCATACATAATACCTAATTTAAGATTCCTCTCTCTATATATATATATATATATATACGCGCGCGCACTCTTTTAATTTACCGGCAGAGAAAAACACTTTCAACTTTTTCTTATTATTCCTCTAAATTCCTAGGCAGCAATTCTTAGTAAATCCAACTCTTTTGGTCGTTCCTTTGCATTTCATGTAGTAACATTCAAATAATATAATTTGATTTCGCCTATTTCAGTGTATGCTTAATCCGTGTGAAGGTAATAGCTAGATCAAATGAGAGTAAATTTTACTTAGCTGTTTGACCGTATCAAAGTTTCTATATTGCTAAGGTCGTGTGACCTCATGTGGACCTACTTATTTTTTTTTCCTACCTTGAAAATGAATTGCAAGTTCCTTTCAATGAACCTATCTTGCCAAGAATGCATTCGACTCCACATGAGCTACATCTGGATGGGGTCCAACATGATGCTTCACTAGGGTTTCACGACCTTAGGCTAGTAGTCAGCCTAAGTTATGCAACCCGAGGGGAGACAAATATCGTCAACATTAGATATTGATTGTCTTAGCATGTATGATATCTGTTAGCTTTAGCCAGGATCACTCGGATCAGATCGCGAATTGCACAACACTACGCGAGATGGACAACACTAAATATCGATTGTCTTAGCATACAAGATATCTGTTGTGTAAGGCAAGTGATTGAATAATAAAATAGACGGAACAAGAAAATAAATTAGACACTAGATTTGTGTGGTTCGGTCATAGGGAAGGGTTAAGGATTTACTTGGTGTGAGATATCACATTGTTCATGTTAGACCGATATCCACAAGTAAAGCGACAACAAATTTTACTATAAATCAAGTGATACAGTGGATATTACAAGTCATACCCGAGTCGCTCAAACATTATTAGTGTTTCACAGCACTCTAATTATATCTAATAACCCGCAAGTGTTCAAACTTCGCAACCAAGAAAGAATCTACAAATCTTACTCGCAAGATTTAATTGACTTCAAATACTAGGGAAATTCACTAGCAGAAGCTTCTCTTTAATAATCTTTACATAAAACATCAGCTTCTTATTTATAGGCAATGGTTGGATCCAAAATAGGAAACATTCTCCAACTAGGAAATCATCAATTAGGAAACCTATTTGAGTTGGGAAACTTTTCTTTTGGAGCTCAAATTTGAGACATATTTTCAACGATATCTATCTTGGCTCGACGTTTGAATCAAGTCACATTCACTTTGCTGATAATCCGAGCATTACTATTACTCTCTCACAACCTCTTATAGGCTCAACCGCCACAGACATCTTACAAGTCTAAGCGGCACTTGAATCTTGCCATAATCGCGGACCTCATTAGAACATCAACTACACATGTATCTTTAACTACTCTACAAGAACTTTTTGAGATAACTTCATTAGCCACAAATAAAGCAAAATAACTATTGCATCCATATCTATCAAGAGATCGAATCGCACCTTAATTTAGCAATTACAACAACTTTTGGCTTTATAAGCTCCACTTCACCATAAGCACTATAGGTACCGATTACTTTGCTAATGCCTGCTACCTCAGGAGTTTTTGGTAGCAACTATACCTCAAGTTGAACACTTCTTATGAACACTTCTATAATCACTCATAACTAGAAATATTAGGGATTCATCAAATATAATTTCTTTATTAATAATAGGTGAATTTAACTCTAAACACCACAACCAATAGCCTCGATCACCTTATGCATATTGTAGGAACATGAACTTTCTTGCTCTTCCATTAAGCTTACCATTACTAACTCAAACATTACACGAGTAACCAAATATTTTAATAACAGGATAATTATCAACATTACTTGACCACACTTTTTCTGAAGTCCGACATCCAATAGCAATCGATAAGGATTTATTTACAAGGTAGCTAGCCGTACTAAGTACATTGTAAGAAATCTTCTAGCCATACCGGTACTAGAGAGAATTTATGGGCTGTCTCTAGTAACATTCTACTCATCGACTTTGCATCACGTTATGGTCCATTGTTACCAATGCTGTGTCTCACTATATCTTCCTTCATGCAGAATCCATTTAACAGCTCTGAGCAAAACTTCATGCCTTTGTCAGTTCGCATATGCTTAATTGTTTATCAGTCTCCTTTTTTATTAGAACTCTTAACTGCTCGATTCTAGAACATCAAACTTGTACCAAGCACAAACACCTAAGTCTTCCTCAATAAGTCTTCCTCGAGAAGTCATCCATTAATGTTAACATAAATTTGTCACTTTTTCTCGATGGAAACCGCGATAGCCTATGAACATCTAAGTGAATTAATTTTGCAATATTCGTGATTTATTTGACAATCACGCTAAACTACACTTTTCGCCATTAATATATGTCATAACACCTGCATACATTCGGTTCGTTAGTTATATAAATATATAATAAATTTCTTTCATTTAGAACCTTCAAGTTTTTTTCGCTAATATGCCCCAAATATATATGCCATAATTTAGACTCTCGAACAAATGTATCTAACGTCTCTGCTACCAATTCCATCAGTATCTCACCTTGAAGTTCATACAAGCCATTGTGCTTGGTTCCTTTCATTATACCAAAGCACATCGAATAATGTTTAGAATTTTACAATTTTGAAGAATAGTAACACTTAGTTGAATTCAGGGTATTCAAAGAAATCAAATTTTTATTCAACTTTGGAACATACCTCACTCCAGTTAATGTCCTCGTAATGCCATAATGAATTCTAATTCTAACATCACCAACATCTGTAAAACTGCACTTTACTACTAGCTATGCATTGATAAGTAATAAAATCAGTTCTTATTTGGTGAAGCATGAAAAGAACAATCAAAGTTCATAATCCATTTGTCAAATGCCAAATCATCAGTGACAAACAATGCATAATTATCACTATCCAAATTACTATCAGTTATAGTTGCAACATTATCGACAAATTCAACTATAATTTCCTTACATGTATCATATTGTAGTTTAAAGCAATCCCTTATAAGATACACCCTCTTGCCATAACTCTAATAGACAACACCACCAATCTTAGGTTGACTACCTGTATCATATTGTAGTTTAAAGCAATCCCTTATAAGATACACCCTCTTGCCACAACTCTAACAGACAACACCACCAATCTTAGGTTGACTACGTTTGTTCATATTTATACTACTTCTCCTAATATGAGTGAAGTCTTTTATCTATCTTCATCTAGTAAAATAGTAGACACAGATTCGCCAAATTTCCTCTTACAGATATCCTCACTCAGAATTAAATCTCGAATACCGTCAAATGTCAAGGATATTGATCCAAAGAAATTACATACAACAATAACAATAATATGTCAATTACTAGGTAACGAGGATAATATAATCAAAAACACATACATGATCTTGAAAGTCAATATCAATTAAATTCAATTAATTGACTATCACGTTGAATTCATTTATATGATTAGCAACCGATGCACCTTTGCTCATCTTTAATTTAAAGTGACATTGCATCAAATAGACCTTATTGATAGTAGAGGGCTTCTTGTACATATATGATAAGGCTTTCATCAAATCCGCAATGTTCTTTTCTTTCACGATGTTAAACCCGACGTTACAAGCCAACGTCAGCTAAATAATACCCATTGCTCACATATCCAGCAATTCCCAGTCAATTTGCTTCTTCGACTCTGATTTCTCTCAAGATAAGAATAAGTGTGGTTTCGCCTAATATAAATAATCCTCAATCTACATCTTCTAAGAACCAAATAAATTTCCATCAAATCTGTTAATTTTTACGTTTCCTTCTTCTGTTGCTATTTTCTTTAACTTGGCTAATTTAACCCTAATATCAATTATTGCGCGAAACGAGTGATCGAATAATAAAATAGATAGAGCAAAAAATAAATTGAACATCAGATTTACATGATTCGATCGTAGAGACTTACGTCAGTGGAGAGAGCAACAATGAATTTTACTATAAAATAATAGAGATTATAAATCACACTCGAGTCGTTTAAACACTCTCAGTATTTTGCAGCCCTCAATTACATCTAATAATCTATAAGTGTTCAGTTCCGCAATTTCTCATAAAATAATCTCGCAACTCCTCGCAAAAAAAATTCTCTCAATCGAAGTGTATTTTTAATAATATCCATTAAAATCCGGTATTATCTTCCTTCCGGTCGTGGGTTGACTTTTATTGATCTCCCTTCACGGCAAAAACAAAAAAACATAAACAAAAACAAAACAACTTGCGGATACCTGCAAGCTGCCACGCCATCCTCCCCACCTAGCTGGATCTAGTCAGCACCCGTCCGCCGTCCGCCGTCCTATTTATATCTCCGCCCTGCCTCTATCTCTCTCTCTATCTTTCTCTGTCTCTCTCTCTCTCTCTCCACTTTATACTGGACCCTTCGAATCCAACATTCTTCCGACCGTGGACCGGAATATCCACTCCGTCGCCGTCGCAAACGATAAAACCGCCCATTGCCTCCCGCACCCAAACGTAGAGATAGAGAGAGAGAGAGAGAGAATGACCTCCTCCTCCTTGTTCGCTTCTCTCTCCTCCATCGCACCCCATCTCGTCTCTCTCCTCGCCCTCCTCGTCCTCCTCGAGCAGGTCTCCTACCTCCTCAAGAAGCGGTCCCTCCCCGGCCCGCCCCTCATCCTCCCCTTCCTCGGCAACGCCGTCCGGTTGGTCGCCGACCCGTCTGGCTTCTGGGACCGCCAGTCCCGTCTCGCCGCCTCGTCCCCGGTTGGCCTCTCCGCCAACTACGTCGTCGGCCGCTTCATCCTATTCGTCCGCGACACCGAGCTGTCCCACCGGGTCTTCGCTAACGTCCGCCCCGACGCCTTCCACCTCGTTGGCCACCCTTTCGGCAAGAAGCTCTTCGGCGAGCACAACCTGATCTACATGATGGGCCAGGACCACAAGGACCTCCGCCGCCGCATTGCCCCCAACTTCACCCCCAAGGCCCTCTCCACCTACACCTCCCTCCAGCAGATCATAATTCTCAAGCATATCAAGAGATGGGTCGATCTTTCATCGCCACCAGCAGCGACGGGTGAGCCGCCAAAGGCCATCGTGCTCCGGCTACTCGCCCGCGACATGAACCTCGAGACCTCCCAGACTGTCTTTGCAGGTGATTCATGAAATATATGCAAAATTTTATGTCCTGCCCTCGAACAAAAAGTTTGCCAACTTTTATTTAATTGTTTTCATCTCATCCCCCATAATTTAAGCTTTTGTGCATGTCTCTACCGCGGAAATGGATAATGACATTGCAGCAACCGAGTGCCCGCAACTTTTTTATTTCTTCTTCTTCTTCTTCTTCTTCTTTTTACCTGTTCGATTCTGAGGTTTCTTGACATGTGATCTTTTTTCTTGAAATGTGATTGAGTCGACGGTACTTCACTGGATGGTAGGGCCGTACTTGAGCCGAGAAGCTCGCGAGAGGTTCAACGTGGACTATAACCTGTTCAACATGGGGCTGATGACGCTGCCCTTTGACTTGCCCGGGTTCGCCTTCCGGAAGGCGAGGCTCGCCGTCGACCGGCTCGTGGAGAGCCTGGCGGCGTGTGCGAGGAAGAGCAAGGAGAGGATGGAGAGAGGGGAGGAGCCGTGCTGCCTCATCGACTTCTGGATGCAGGAGACGGTGAGGGAGGTCGGCGCCACGAGAGAGGCAGGGGAGGAGGAGGCGCCGCCACCGCCGCCACACTCGGGGGACAGGGAAATCGGGGGCCACCTCTTTGACTTCTTGTTTGCTGCTCAGGACGCGTCCACTTCGTCGCTGCTGTGGGCCGTCACACTCCTTGACTCGCATCCGCAGGTTCTTGCAAAGGTCAGCTCCATTTCTTGTTTGGTGTTTTCTGCCCTCTTTGGGTGTGACAAAGTTAGTAAAACAGTTACCCTATTTGAGTTTGAATTGTCAACTTTGGTTTGGTTGATTACATAAAATTTGAATAGCTTCGGTATCAAAAACAAATTGAACCATCTTTGATCTTAGTATTAGCCTAATTGGACCACTTTTGTACCCGCTCTTCTTTTTGCCACAGGTGCGCGAAGAGGTGGTCGGAATCTGGTCGCCAGATTCAGACACATTGATCGCGAGCGAACAGCTGAGGGAGATGAGGTATACGGAGGCGGTGGCGCGTGAGGTCCTGCGGTACCGGGCCCCGGCAACGATGGTCCCCCATATTGCCGGCGAGGAGTTTGCACTGACCGACACCTACGTGGTCCCGAAGGGCACCATCGTCTTTCCGTCTGTGTTTGAATCCTCTTTTCAGGTAAGACTATTAGTGCCTGTCCTATCATCGTGCTCATGTTATTTTTTTTTTTTTTGTAACGAGGGTTTCGTATGGCCGGAGAGCTTACGCTCACACTCAGCGGTGAAGCCCGACTAGTCCTCTGGGGTCATGTTAAGCTCCATTTATTCCGCAAAAATTGAGCAATTTAAAAGATATTTTTTAAAAGACGATCGCTCACATAACTTACAAAAATGAATGAGCGAATATTTTCATCGTTCATGAAAATGTTCAAATTTTTATTGAAAGTGCAAACATTTTTAATTGGCTAATTATTCTAAGCACCGTGAAGCATGTCTTTAGGAAAATATTTTTCATATTAAATATTTTTCATAAAATAAATAGAGCTTTAGAATCATGCGAAAAAATGTGCCAAAATACATACTAAGCATTTTTAAATTGGAGTACCATATTTTCCGAGATGGGCGATTAGACGTGACATCGTGAAAAGAATGTAAAAATACTTTTAATCACTTAAATCAAGTGCTTTTATTGACAGAATTCTTTTATATTATTAAATGAGTTGGTCAACTTACCGATTCATGTCAATTTGGCGCGGATTATGATCTTGTCTAGGGGTGTGCATGGTCCGGATCGGTCCGATCCCGACATAGAATTGGGGACCGGACCGTAGCCCCGATCTCCAAATTTTCAGGACCAAGGACCGGACAGGGATTGGATCGGACCGGGACCAACAATCTAATTCGGTCTCAATGGGACCGTTAATACTAGCTTCATATAGAATATAGATAACAAAAAACTCAATCGATCATTAATTTTCGTCAAATTGGTCAATACCTTTGCATATAAGTGTTAATGTCAACATAATTAAGGTTCATAGCGCCACATTAGGTGGAAAAAATGAGGACGAATTGAAGAAAAAAGAATGAAAGTATCGAAAAAAAAAATATAACCATAACTGAATGATAAGTGTACGAGGCAAAAAGAGCCCAGACCAATTATTCACTTTTTTTAGCAATATCCTTAGGAATAGAGTTGTGCTAACATTTTTAATTCTTTCTTTTAATTATATATCCTGATGGTCTGGTCCGAGCGGTCCGATCCTCGATCCTCGGAGATGGGATCGAGGACCGGACCGCCTCCCTCAAGGACCGGACCAACCCGGCCGATCCGGTCCAATTTGCACACTCCTAATCTTGTCACATTATTGTTAGATCTTCTCTAGCAACCTTAAAACATGCTAGACGGACAACGTTACCGTGGCATGTCGGAAATTGACATCCCCAAGTTGTGCAGGGGTTCACCGAACCCAACCGATTCGACCCGGACCGGTTCTCGGAGGAGCGGCGGGAGGACCAGGTCTACAAGAGGAACTTCTTGGCCTTCGGGGCCGGGGCCCACCAGTGCGTGGGCCAGAGGTACGCGATGTACCACCTGATGCTCTTCGTCGCGATGTTCGCAGCACTGGTCGACTTCCGGCGGGACCGGACCGACGGCTGCGACGAGATCACGTACGTCCCGACCATCTGCCCCAAGGACGGTTGCCGAGTCTCCCTGTCCATGCGATGCGCCCGATTCCCTCAGCTCTCCACCCGTTGACCCCCGGCAAAAGGTCGAAAATGCCCCCCCCCCCCCCCCCCCCCCCCCCCCCCCGCGTCGAATTGTTTACAACACCCCCCACCCAAAAAAAACAAAACAAAACAAAAAGCGTATAAAAAGCGTTGGATTTGTGGGTGGTACAGTGATTGTTATATTTCTCGAGGGTGTTTCAGTCAAATGAACCTCATTTCTTTTTTTTTATTCCTCATTAATTTTCTTTTCTTTTCTTATTAAAAAAAACTTCAGTGGGCATGTACAGACATTTTCAGTGACTTAGGATTCTTTGGTGGGAACAACGTGGTGGCATTGATTGGGTGGATGTGTGTGGGACATTGAAATTATCAATTAAATTAATAAAAAGAAAAATAAAACAATTCTATTCTCTCCCATTTCTTTTCTTATTTTAGAATTTGGATAAGATTTGATTAGATAGGAAATTGTAATTGTCTAATGTTGTGCTTTTGGAGATGAAAATGAAAGAAGTAGGCTGTTGGTGCAACAGTCGTAGCTGGCAGTTGGCAAGGCGAGTCTCGGTATGATTGAAAGGTTACCTTACTAAAGAAGGAGCTTTTGTTCCTACAAGGGCCTCCACCGCCTGTCCGATAGTTTGGCAGGCTGTTTGGATGCATTTCTTATTTTAATATGTGGGTATTTGCACGTCATGTACCCCAATTTGACAATCATATCTTTTTGCCTTTCTAATTAAGTAATAACCTATTATTGCTTTACGTTTGAGGGATTCCGAGGTCCGGATAAGGCCACAGACGAAGCAGTTTAAAGAAGTCATATAGTTCATGGATTATATTAAAAATAAACCAAAAGTTTATAAAGTGCATTAAACAAATTAAAATTTCGTGAGCGATATTATAATTTGAAATTAGGTTAAGGACCGCATTGAACAAATCTTATGGTACAATATAATTATTTTTTTAGGGCGACTTTCACCCAATACAATTATTTGTACTGGAAAGTTCTTTTAAGATAGGGATAAGGTAACGCTGATTCCCTTTTTTTATTCAATTTCGTTGTTTTTTTTTCCCTTTATACAATTATGTGTTAAAAAAACAGTCAACTTCAGTGCCAAAAGGACGTTAGTGGAAACATCGACGTAACCAAATTTTCGAACTCTCAATTTCTCTATTTACGTAGAATTTTATGTACAATCGAATGGTTTCTTCCTATTACTAGATAAGGTTTTCAATCTATCTTCCTCAAAAACTAGTTGCGACTCCTTTTGCATGTACACATACATTTGCCACCGATCAAATTAAGAACGAATTTGATATTCCCTCGTTGTAATTTAATATACGCTTGGAAGAGCTTGAGTTGATCTAAATTCACACACTAACCCAACGTAGTTTTTCCTTTTTTAAGTTTAAAATGACTCATTATGACACAATAATTAGACAAAATAGCATAAAAAATGTTATATGCAGTATATTAGATAAGAGAATCAATGTGACATCCCAAATTTTGATCATTTGTAAGATAAATAATATTATATTTTTGAGGATTAACGAACAATAATTAGACGATAAATTATTGAATTGAAAGGAAAATTGAAAATCTTAAGGCATTGGATAAGGAAAAGAAAGTTGGGATAATCGAGCCGTCAAATTGAAGCATCGAGATCATTCACAGTCGAGCCTTGTCCTGATCGAACCTTAGAAGTGAATTTAGCATATTATCCCTCAAGGTAAATTTATGGTTTTACCCTTTGCCTTGAAATTATAATTTTGCCCTTGAGTGCTAATTACCAAAGTATCCTCAATTATTTGTGGAAAATAACCAACCTACGTCTTATTGTGAAATAACCAAAATACCCTTTTTGCATTTATGGATTTGAGACAAGAGACCATGATGGAAGAAGACTTTTGTGGCTTAGCTTTAATGAGGGGAAACTTAGCTTGGGGACGAGGCTTTCAAGAAGAGAAATATATATATATATATATATTGATCATTCTCTCTCTCTCTCTTCACCTCCCTCTCTCCATTTTCGACTAGAAACCTTCCAAACCAAAGAGACCCATTTTCTCATATTTCTACGCTTCCCCGGCAAGAAATGGCTCATTTGAGCTTGTTCGGAGGGTCGAATGAGCTTCATTTTTTTCTCAAGCAACCATAAGTTCAAGTGTTATGTGGATTTAAGGGCTGTTTGTCCAGATAGTTGCTGAATTTTCGTGAGTTGAGCTGAACAGAGGTTGATTGGTGGAGACCCATTATCTATCGTCATCCTGTGTGATTTTTGGAGCAAGCCACTCGTAGTCATCATCGTTGTTGTTGCGTCCATGTCTTTGGATTTGTCGTCGGGCGATTTTTCATTCTAATCGCTTGATTAATATGTTAAACTTGATTAGAATGTAATTATATTAGACTACGTATGTTTAGTGCTAATTAAATAAGGATGAATTGATATGCTATCATGGTTTGGGTGATAGGTTATCATGATTTGAGTCGTAAGCTATCATGTGTTTGGTGATAAGCTATTGGAAATTGAGTGATAAGCTATTGAGGATTTGGTGATAAGTTATTGATTTTTAGGTGGCTAAGTTATCGAGGGATTGACGATAAGCTATTGATGTTAGGTAATAAGCTATCATTAAATTTGTAATAAGTTATCGATATTTAGGTGATATGCTATCGATATTAAAGTGATAAGCTATCGATTTATTCTGATATTATTATCTTTTATCAATATTTTTTAATATTATATTGTGATAGTTTATGCTTGAATTGTAATGTCTACATTGAGAGTTACTATGTAAATTGGCTTGCATAGCTTTGATTATTTAATTACGTGTATGTGATCACATGTGATTTATTTATTTTATTTTGGTATAAGAGTTGCCCGGATAATTCAGGAGACCCTCATAGAAAGACAAGCGTGCCCTTGATTAGTCGTAGTTGATCAAAAAATAATTGTTTGAATAAGTCAGATGATTCCCATAGAAAGATGAGCGTACCCTCGATCAGTCGTAATTGATTGAAAGGATAACTACCCAGATAAGCAGAAAGATCTCGAAGAAAGACGAGCTTACCCTCGATCGGCTGTAATTGATCAAATGAGTAATACCTAGTTAAGCTAGAAGACTCCTGTGTGAGTATGGGTATGCTCTCGATCGACCATAATTGATCAAATGAATAATACTCGGTTGAGTCGGAAGACCCTCGTGTGAGTATGGGCATGCCATCGATTGATCATAATTTATGAGATTAAATGCCTGAGTGGCCGCAGTGATTGAAAGATGTTTGAGTGCACTGAGTGTAAGGCTGTTGATAGGTGTTCAGTCGTGTTGTGTGCATTTTATATAGCATGGTTTAAGACATGTCGGCCGTGTACTGAGGCAATGTTTGATTGCCTATAATTGTGTGATGACATGTTTGTAAATATCGTATTGCATTGCATGTATTAGGTGCATCTGAGCTGAGTTGACCTCCTAATCGAGGCTTAAGCCGTTAACTCACTGATATTTATCTCATCCAGATTTATCTCATCCATTGTTATTAACCATTTTTAGGACCTATGGCAAATGAAAAATCTGGTCTTTGACTTGGTCGAGGACTTTGAGACCCCTGCCGACTACTGGTGCTAAAAGAAGGATGTGGACATGGACATGGATCTTTATGGAGTAGTTTTATTTAGGAATAGTGTTAAACTCAATCCTGACCTTGGTATTTTTTATTGGTTGTAGGAAGTAGCCCTAATATAAAGCTTGTAAATACAAACTTCCCAAAGTTAATACTAAATTAATAAAATGAGCATTTGCTATTTACTAGTTGTTAGTTTTTTTTTTTACCATCCCTGCTTGTTATTGTACTTGTCTAGGGATGTGAATCGTTTTCACATGTACTTAATCAAAAGATTAAAAAATTAAGAAGAAAACAAGGAATGAGTAAGTCTTGAGGTAGCGTTCTAGGGTACTGCAATTAATGTGATTTAATCTTTAATTAATTAGAAATGTAAGATGAAATTTTATAAAGTAACTACATAATTATTTGAATTAAATGAAAAAATTGGGAAGAGAAATTATTTTTGGGAACAAAATTTCGTGTATTTATCAAACACGTTTCAGTTCCTAGAACAAAAATTTTGTATAGTTACTAAACACCTTCTAATTCTCTAAAACTCATCCAGTGAACAGAATAAACAAAAATCAATTTTAATCAAAAATCACTTTTAGCTGTCGTGCAAACTGTATCATGTGCTACTTGCCTGATATTCATTGTTCAAAGTCCAGCATTCGGATTTTTCTGCTTAAACATAAGACCCCACATAAGGGGTAAAAAATACATAGTAGACTTACAATCCAGCTTTCAAGAATATAGAAGGCAAGAAAAGGGCAAAAGAATCAAACTCCAAAATAAGGAAGTGGAAGGATAAATTTGCGAGGGGAGATTTCGGAACTCCCGTATTTGCTATATCAGGATTTTTGGTGAAAAAAGAACAATATTGAAATTTGGCGCAAAATTTTTGGACTGCGTTAGCAAAATTGAGAAGTTTATTAATGAATTGACATCCATATAATAGGTTTAGAATTGATTGAAAATTTTTGCCATATTCTATGTATAGAACTTTCTTATGTTTGCTAAGCTTACCGAGCATTTGAAGTCCATTATTCCGTTTAAACAGAGCTTTTCTCTCACAAATTGTACGGTTTTAGAATTATTCATGTGGCCACCGAATCGGGCTCTCTACGCTCACAATTTTAGCCTATTAAACTCTAGGCTAAATCAAGAGTGGGTCGGATAAAAAATGGTATGACTCAATGTAACTAAATTAACACATTAACGTGTAATATAGATCTAGTTACTCCTATCCAATCTGATTCATATCTAATCCATACCCAACTGGAGCCACATTACTAAGACAATTCTTTATTTAATCCAATTGAAAAGAGTCATAAAGGTAGATTAGATCTAAGTAAGTTGTAACTCCCATTTAACACGCAAAAAGCTCATTTATGACCCAA
Source organism: Psidium guajava (assembly GCA_016432845.1). Classification (NCBI taxonomy): domain Eukaryota; kingdom Viridiplantae; phylum Streptophyta; class Magnoliopsida; order Myrtales; family Myrtaceae; genus Psidium; species Psidium guajava. The sequence continues at coordinate 23,366,154 of CM028232.1, read as the reverse complement.
CTAACCCATTGAACAACTCAACCTATCAAATATGTGCCAAGAAATGGATTTAAAATCCATTTTGATAAACTACTCTAAGCTACTCTAAGCATAATTTAAGTTATGAACTTTACCAACCAAACCCTAGCCACTCTCTCAATCTATATAACTGACACCAACCACGGCTCTTCGATCAATATATATAACTCTATTCTATTTGGATGAGAGACCGAGAGGCAGATAGATTTGTATGGGCTTGAATATTGTGTTTGATTTTGTATCTAGGTTCTACGTTATTTGTAGAATAAATAACTACTAAAAAGGACATCTCTCGGTAGGTATGTCACATGCGAACGAACATTGGCGAAAGTGTTGGACCCGCATCAATTCAATCCGATAAGGGCAGGGAGTAATTGCAGGATCAAAGAGAGAGCTCAAAAAAAGGAGCAATTCCTAGTTTTTAGGATGATAACGGGAGTAGGAATAAATACAATCAACCATAGCTCACAAGTCCTAAGGTTCATTTAGATTGGGAGAAATAGTTGGATCCCGAGTAATAAAGCGGGCACGGTGGGAGCGTAGTCACCTCTTTAGCCTTATCTAGGCTTTTTCATGCAATTCGTGATTTATTTTGACGTACAAACTAAGAGGGTTTGTTGGTTTCTCGCAGATGTATGGCCAATTTACAATTGCACTTCACTGGGCGGTGTCAAGGAGTTTGGAGACATCACGAAGTACACAGGGTCGCTATATAGAAAATTTCCAAGGTCATTAGTCGAAGTTAGTGAATTTTAATGCAATCGTTGAGGTTGTCATTTGCCAACGATACACACAGTTCAGAGGTTTTGGTATCTGAAGTCACGGGAAACTTATATTTGAAGGTGAAACACTTAATTTTCTTGAACGTTTTACAATCCACCATGATTAGCAAAATATCATTCTGTTCCTCTTTTTTTTTTCCCCCTCAAATTTTCAGATTCGTAATAGTAACATAGTGCAACAAATTTGTCGAGGAGAGCAAACCATACGATGGATGTTTCAAGCCAAGTTTCTGGATCTTGTCAAACTCAAGAATCTCAAAGTGAAGCAACACAATGAATTTGCAGAGAGAGTTGGATATCTGATGTAAAACTTGTTTTGCAAAGCTTGTGCATGTCTAGTAAGAATTGAGCTTTTTCTGGCCGGTTGTGATGGAGATCATGCTGCCGGATCTTTGTTGATGGGCATTGTGCACGACATCAAGGCTTTCAAATGCGCCAATCAGCGCGACACCAAAGGAGCATACGTTTAGATCAGAAAGCATTGTCCCTGTAAACTTTCGAACCTGTGGTGTCGGTATCCAGGTTCTTGACTCGTTAACATCACGTTCGTAAGTTTCGGCAGCCGTTTTCTTACGTCTGCTTCGGATTAGGCCTCGAGACTAGAGGTGAGTATGATTCCAGGGTAGAACCTGGAACCTGAAAAACCAGATCGATGGAACCGGTCGATTTCAGGTTCCAAGGTATGAAAGGTAGGTTCCAGGTTCCAAAAATTAAGGAACCTGTTCTGATGGGTAGGTTACAAGTTCTAGGTATGTGGAACATGAAACCGGAATCTGGACCCTAGACCCTGGAGCAAGTTTATATATATATATATATTATATGTCTTTGCGTCATCCTGCAGTATTCCATAATATCCAATACTGAGTGTGTAAATACAGAATCACTTTATCATTAAGGCTTTTACTTTGTTAATGTTTTTATATTTTTCGTCTCTAAATATAAGTTGTAGTCAGTGAATTTTAGCAGTTGATGACGGTCATTAAATGTGATTATTCATTGTAATCGTTCAACTAAGAATACATGTGGAACCTTGAACCGACCCTGGAACCTGTGATAGGGTAGGTTCTAGGTTCCAAGATATGCAAGGTAGGTTTCAGGTTCCACAAAATAAGGAATCTGTATAAACGGGTAGGTTCCAGGTTTTAAGTAAAACCTATATGGAACTTGGAACCGCTCACCCCTACTCGAGACTAGCATAGTTTTTGAACAGCTTGCCTGCAGCGTAGCATCCCCACATCTGACATCATTCCAAAACTAAGGCAACCTGTTGCGCATGAGCAAGCGATCGAACAATAAATAAATAGAATAAGAAAATAAATCGGACACCAGATGTACATGGTTCAGTCGTAGCGACCTACGTCCACAGGAATAACAGCAACGAATTCCATTATAGATCAAGCGATACACAGAGATTACAAACTACACTTGAGTCACTCAAACACTCTTAATGTTTCTCAACCCCAATTACAATCAAGAACGCATACGATGTTTAGCCCCAAATTTCTAATGAAATAATCTCTCAATCTCACAGAGGAATTAATATGCAAATCTTACAATAAAATTTAATCTACTTGAACTCTTGAATTCTTGATTTAATTCCACTAAAATAGACTGTTGCTAAGCACTCGACGAAACGGTGCTTCCTTGATATTCTTCGTATCAATAATGGCAGACTTGTACGTGGACTAATAAGCCACAAACGTATTGGAGAAAACAAATAGGGAAGTTTGGTCAACATAAAAAATCAAGATTGACTTTCTTATTTCATCTTTATCTCACATGGAAAGTCCAACTCTAACAGAAATATTGTTCTTGATATTGATTTGAAATATATCGAACAGAATATATCATATTGTTTTCATCAAGATAGATTTCCGTGATATTCAAAACAAACTTTATTTCTAATTTCAAGATCAATATATATTTGTTTTCGAAATTCAAATTTTCACTTCGGGCTTAAATTCGAGACATATTCTACCATAAGCAATGTCGGGTTCTTCGATCCAACTTGAACAACATCAGTGGAGACATATCACTCCTAGGTATGGCTCTATTATGGATCTTCTCGTGGACTTCAAATTTTGCAACTTTAACCTGCAAAGTTATTATTACTTTGCTTTAGTTGTAGTCAATCGTCCTCCCTCCGATTTTGCTGCATTTGTGAAGCATGGCCCTGTTATAGATTTGTAACTAGATTTGTCAAAATCTAAATGATACTTGCAACTAGATTTATCAAAATAGATCATAAACTCATTTCTTAATTCATATAGGATTAGCTGAATTGTTATATATGTTAGTTATATTTAATTGATCATAAATGATTTTACAATTTACTTAGTCTCAATCCACCTCTTTGACTGTCTTCATATTTATCTCACCGTCACTCGATCTCGCATTCACTCGCTCCGCACTCCCACATCGATTTGGATATGATTTTCTCTAAATTTAATTAAATATGTATGTGATTTATGATTATGGATCGGACATTGGCCAATAGACTTGTATTGCAATAAATGAATCATAAATGAGTAAAATGGGCTTATATATTTAGATCGATCTATTTATAACCCTATACAAATTCAATCCGATTCATCCGGTGCACGGATTTATGAATAACCAAGAATTATACGCAGAAAAAAGCAAATAACCATTGCCAGTGCAAACGCCTGCCGTCCAATAATTCTTAACTTGTCTAGTGTACCACCACGACAAGACAATTCCACGAAACATTGACACAGCTTGAATTGCTTCGAGTTTCGAAACACATCAGATCGATTTTTTTGATCTTCGTCTAAAAGGCCGAAAGCTAGGAAACTTTCAAAAAAGATAACTTCAAATGTCATCCTTTTTTCAAATAAAAATTTAAAGTGAACTTTATTTTAAATAAGGAAATGAAGTGCTTTAATTATTTCAAGAAAGGCCTAGCTAAAATATATTTTTATCCTTTAACTTATTTCATTTCTTTTTTTTTCTTTTTTCTTCCCCCTTCCCCAATCCAGGCCACGGCCTCACCAACCTAGTCGAGGGTTGCCCTCTTCGGCGTTGAGCGACAGCAGCGTCGGGCGAGGGCAACCCTCACCAGATCCAACAAGGGTAGCCCTTGCGTCACCTGGGCAAGCAAGGGTAACCCTCGCCGGCTCAAGGGTGGCTTGAGGCCGATGATAGCCTAAGAGGGGAGGGGAGAAAAAAGAAAAAAAATGAAAATGCTCTTCAGTTAGATTCTTTTTTGAAATAATTTGAGCACTTCAAGCCCTTATTTGAAACATGGATCACTTTAAATCTTTATTTGACAAAACGAACGCACTTCAGACCCTCATTTTGATTTTTTTTTTCCAAAAGCTATCAGACAAGCAATTAAAGATGCATTCAATCGGGGAAGAGTAATTACACGAATTCAACAAAGAGTCAAGCAATAGACAGCAAAAATGGTGAATCTTAACAAGCGCATCTTTAATCGATTGAACTTTGGAATAGGAGAAACAGAGAGGCTTATTGCTAGCAAATCTACTGTAATTTTGGACTTTTTATGAACCAAGCCAAAAAGGAAAAAAAAAGAACTCTCACAGACAAGTAGGAAAGATCAGAAGATCGAGTTTGACAGAGTGCTTAGGATTTATCGAGCTTGACAAACAAGCCAAAAGAGTTCTACAAACAAATCCGAGAAGAACAATCGAAGACGATAAGATTGACAAGGAGTGTGCTCGATGAAGAAGAATATTGCTCGACGAATTCCGAAACTACAAAAAAAAAAAAGAATGTCTTAAATCTATCACATTTGTGCCAATTCATCCATAAACTTTTTAATTTAGTCAATTTGATAAATTTACTCTTAAACCTTTTGACAATTTAATCATTTCGAAAATCGCCAACAATGTGGCCAATTTTTGTAGTTTCTTTATAATTTTTATATTTTTTCTTCTTTGTTTTTCATTATAATTTTTTCTTTTCCCTTTTTTATTCTAAGCCTAACGTGGGCCACAAGGCCATTCCTAGTCCTAAGCGAGATCATCGGCCACTATATGAGGGCCATGAAGCCCTTGCTGGTCACAAGCAAGGGTGGTTGCGATGTGGCTGTTTGGACGAGGGCTGTGACACTTACCCATCATTGACGAGGGCTTTGCGGCCCTTGCAAGACTTATGTGTGGGCTAGGGCCCTCTCCCATAGGATCCGAATCACCTAATATTGAAATTTCTGTGATATGAGTAACATTACTCAAATAAGCTGTCCATTTTCATTTGAAGGGCCAAGAATAGGCCACATCATTGGGATTCAAAATTTCTCAAACCCTAAAAAAAATTCCCGTTCAATTTTTTTCCCCTCCCCCTCAACAAATGACGTGGCCCATTTTTGGTCGTTCAAATGAAAATGGACGGCCTGATTTGAGTAATGTTATTCATGTCACAGAAATCTCAATGTTAGGTGATTCGATTCGTCTCCCATGATCAGCGAGGGTCACAGGCACTCACTTAGCTGAACTTCATAGAAACAAAAGAGGAAAAGAAAGAAAGAAAAATTAAATTTTAAAATTTTTAACGTCAGTGCTAGCCATCCTACGTGGAACAACGCATATACTAGTGATTTTTTGGCTAAGATCGATCGGAATAAATAAATTAAAAAATTGCAAAAGTGTTTACGACTAAATTGGCCAAATTTGAAGTTTGAATCTCTTCCTTTGGGGTGAGTGGAGTAGGGACGTGTGAGGAGGGAGTAGAGTTTCACAATCTATATACGGCACATAGCACACATAGAATGGCTTGTACAGTAGAATAGGATAAGATAAAATCAAACCAAAAAAAAAAGACCAAATTTAAAATGTTTAGAACTGAACTAGCAGTGCTGCATTTACCAGCTTGGAATTTTTTGAGGTAATAGCCTTCTTGCTGTGGTTTTTCAAGAACCGTTAGAGCTTAAAAATAAATAAATAAATAAAAAGGTACTGACTGAGAATCAACCCCTCAAAAACCCCGTCAACAAACACAAGTTTGACTCGCGCAGTAAATTGATTCATGAGATTAATGGTTATCCAATCATTTCACATATACTTCTCTCGGTAAGTTTTTAAATTTAGATGACTATTTAAGTTACAGGGAAAAAAAATTAAAAAAAAAACTCAATGAATGGTTTTAAAACCTTTTTTTTTTTTGTAAAGCGCGAGAAAGTCAACATGTCTATTGGCAAAGACATTTTGCTTTTAAAAACCCAAAACAAGAGGCTTGTCCTACGTTCTCTCTCAGGCTCAAGGTATCGTTTTATGCATGGTTTTTTTTTCCCCAGATTATTTGGTCTGATCATATTAATCAAATCACACTAAAATTCAATCTTGGCTTGGCTATAATTATAAAGGGAAAATGACAGCATCGATGCCAAAAGTTGTCTACCGAGATCACTTCGGTGTCAAAAGTTTCTGCCGGATCATGTGAGTGCTAAATCAAAGACAAAAGAATCACTTTGGTGTTTTCGACGAAATATTCCTACTAAAACTGTCACATGTCATTAAGAATTAATATTTTAATATAAAATGACATTTACAAAAAATGTTAATGCCATAAAAATCCCAAAGTAATACACTTATGACAAATTTATCATAAACTATTTTTTTAAATCATCAAACATCCCAAACTGATACACATCTAATAAATTTACCACAAACTAATTTTTTACTACAAAAAATCTCAAACTAGTAAACCTATGATAAATTTACTCTGCGTTAGTTTCCGTTAAATTAAGTTAATATCATGAAAAATCCTAAATTGATACAAATGTGACAAACCTAGGATAACATATACGGCCGATTATTGCCACGTGTAGATTAACTTATTAATTTGACGGTAAAATTTATCAGAAACTAACGGAGAGTAAATTTATTACAATTGTACCAATTTAGGGATTTATTACAGATGTATCAGTTTGAGGTTTTTTATGGCCAAAAATAGTTTATGGTAAATTTGTCACTAGTGTATCAATTTAAAGTTTTTTTGTAGTATTAACCCTAAAAAAAATCATGTGAACTTCTACAATTTAAAATAAAATCAAATTCAAATTTAAAAATTAGCTAAAATTAAATTCATTTAAAATAAAATTAAAATTAAAATAAGCTTAAAATTTTAACAAAAACCCCAAAAATTTTATTTAAAAAAAAGGAAAAAAATGTTTGTGGTAGAGAACCAAGCGACGAGAGCTTAGCCAACAATGGCCAGCGGTGATGGGGCATGTTCACCAAGGGTTATGGTTTGGCGGCCCTCTTTGGCCATGCCCCACCCTTGTCGGCCATTGCTGGTGACGGTTGGGGGGTGGCGACAAGGGTGTGGAAGCCCTCGTCACCTATTCTGTGAACATCTATGTTGATTATTATTATTATTATTATTATTATTTGACCTATTTTTCAATTTAGTTTAAATAAAGTTTGTATTTTTAGATTTTTTTTATTTTTGTAAACTAATTAAGTTTGTATTTCATTTTTAATTTTTGTTCAATTTTTATTGGTATTTTATTTTTCGTATTTTTTAATATTGACCTTTTTTAATTGCTAACTAGACCTCACTAGAGCCACATCAACTTCAAATCTTTGTAAAATAAAGTCACATCAGAATTTCGACAAAGCAAGTTGGAGTTAGCTCTCAAACGATCATTTTTTTAAAATTGACACTTAATTGATCGGAATAAAACTTTTGGCATCAAAATAGTTTCTATACACAACTTTTGACACTAGTGCTATCATTTTCCCTATTTATGAATGTAATCTAACTTTGCCTAGAACAAAGATGTAGCGAAAAGATTTCCATTCCTCACGGTTCCTGTAATTTAAACTCCTCCATATATGAAAAGACCAAAAGATCCACATGAAAAGAAATATGGATTAATGCTACAAAAAATCTCAAACTGATATATCTGTAATAAATTTATCTCCCGTTATTTTTTATCAAATTTTATTGATAAATTACTAAATTAGATGACATATGACAATTGATAGATATATCAATTTACACTTTTTACTATTTATTTGTCATAAATGTATTATTTTGAAAATTTTCATTATATTAAATCAATTTAACCGAAACTAACAAAAAAAAATTATCACACATATCAATTTGAGATTTTTATCATTAAAAAAATATAAATGTAATGGTTTAAAATTTTTTATGATCACAATACTAATTTAAAATAAATTTATCATATATATCAATTTGAAATTTTTCATGATCTAAAATAGAAAATTTGAATAAATTTATCACAAGTGTATTTAATTTGAATTTTTCGTTGTATTAACCCAAGAAATATATCCTATTCTATCCTCCGGAAATGGTCAATCCATAATTAAGAATCTCAAATGCAACTATCAAGAGCCACGCCACAAACCTCCAGAAAATCCAATCTGTAAGTATTCCAACTTGGCCGTTTTCAGAAGTACAAAAATAGTTTCTAAGAGCAAAACTGTTCCGTCCCCAGAATCGAGGCTAATATGAGATACTGAAACTCCGAAGCTTTGATAAGAGAGATGAAAGACATTGGCCTACAGCCTTCTTCCCCTTCTACCGCCCTTTCTTCGGGTGCTATCAGTCGGGATCGGAGTCACATCCTCTGGACAAATATGAAGAACTTAAGTCAAAGATCGAAACAGCATATGAGAAGGGTGCGAAGATGGTAAAATAGATGAGACCGAAACGACATATGAAGAGCCCTATGGAATTGCATGAAAAAATGCTTGCACAAAGTGATGCCTCGTTAGAACTAACATGTATATTAACAGAATTTAGCTTGCATTAAATATAACTTATAAAATATTTTTCTACAATTATAAAGGAAAATTTAACGAACCCAAAGTAATGTAGATAATCAAATACATGTATCAAGGTGTCTCTCTCCTACCATTCACTTTGTTCTACCATTATATTTGGTGAACATGGCAAATCAATTTGTCAAATACTAAGCCGACAACGCAAATTGCACATGGAAGCCACACACCATGGTAACAATGAAAGCCTATTCATTCCTCTACATGACTACTGACTCGAAGAGTACAGAATTTTTTTTTTTTTTGGTTGGAAAAGAGTACAGCGATGAAAAGCACCAAAACCTAGTAAAGCAAATAATGCACCATAAAATTTAGAGAACCGGCATTAACTTGTTAACTTGTCAAAGGCCATATTATGCTGACTGCTTTAACTCAAGATTTCACCAAATAGCTGAGATTGTCCATCACCTAAGCACAAAAATAGTTGCCATAATTTTGAAGACATTATCAAGATATGACTTACCTATGCGACCAATTTTCATTCCAGAACGAGCCAAGGCTCGAAGAGCAGACTGGGCGCCAGGACCAGGAGTTTTTGTCTTGTTCCCGCCGGTTGCACGGAGCTTAATATGAAGGGCAGTGACGCCAAGCTCCTATATCCAAGGAAAATAAATAATTACAACAAAATCTAGGAAAATGTAGTTCCATGTATCAACTCAAACAGGAGCCTCTCAAAGAAAAATTGGAAGAGAAAACCTACAAGTAGAGGAATGACCCTAAAGTAAGTACGAGGGTGCATGGGAATACTCTGAGAGAGAGAGAGAGCGAGCATGCAGGTAACATTTATATGTAAATGGAGGAATCTTTCAGGATATTTTAAAAGAAACGAGAAGAAACCTTGCATCTTTGGGCAACATCCTGGGCAGCAAGCATCGCAGCATATGGAGAAGACTCATCTCTATCAGCTTTAACCTTCATACCTCCTATTGTATGAAAATATAACCAGCTATTATATAGCAGTCAAATTCCTAATGCCACTATGAGAACTTCCAAAAAGGGGATTGGCAAAAGATGATATGGCCACAGTTAGCCCCTCAATATAGCTACAATAAATCAAATTCCTAATGGGTGTGCATCCCCTTTTCAATTATCACATTAGACTAGGAGCCCGAACATCCATTTCAACTCAAGGGGATGACATAAAGCATATGAGAACAGAATTAGCAGAAAAGCTGCAAGTGTATATCATATGAGGCTCAGTCTTGGAATGGATACTGTATTCTAGTCTAGAATGGATACTTTTTTGTGGTTCCAAGTTTTTATCTTTCAGCATGTAGCATTAGTTAGTCACTGTAATTTGACTACAATTTTCTGTGATGAATTATTTATTGAAAAGACTTTTTAGATCACCTATTTATGCCAAAGCAATCTCTTCCATCTTTTATTTGTTTTCTTTTCGTTTTGCTTTCCACAACTACATTATCCACAGCTTACTTTACCAACTCTGAGTTTTCTATATGTCAGTCCATTTGTACATAAAATAATAGTAGAGAAAATTTTGACGCAGTAAAATTTAAGGACCGAATGAGGCAAAATCAAGACTTGCCATACTCCTAACTGGTCTAAAGGTTTTCTTTGCTTATCACAGCGTGAAATGAATCATTGTGCCTACAAGTGATTCCGATTTTTCAAAATCCTACTCAGCGTGCATATGACCACAAGGAAAAACAAAAAAGCAATTTGCACAGGATCCAAAAGTAAAGATTATAATCATTACTTGCTTACCAGTAATGCGGACGAGGGTCTCTCTACCAGATAAGTCAGTCACATGCTGAAATTCAAGCAAGAAAAGAAATTTCCAATTAAGGGTGTATAAAGAACAAGCAAACTTATTAACTAAACCAATCATAATACACTTACAATGAATGTGTCGTTAAAGGAGGCAAAAATGTGAGCCACGCCAAAGACATACTCTCCCTCTCTAACAGCGGGACCAAGGGTAACGTTTTCTTCCTTTGGCTCTCTAACCTTCCTTTTCGACTAAAACAGGGTAAAAAAAAAACAAATAAGCGAATTATCATTGATGGAATTCCAATCAAATGACCGTAAAACAAGAACAACACAACAAGATGGCAGCCAGCAAGCTCGAAAACATCCTAAAACGTAAGAGCCAACGAAAGAACAATGGAAACAAATCACACGACTTATACCATCATCTCCTGAACAAACCATTTTAACATGCACTACAATGGATGGAGCCAGTGCAGCTTGACTAGCCTCCAAGCAAATGGGCCAGTCAAAAAAAGGGGTGAGCTGAGATCCGCGCAGTTGGAAACTTCGAATCGGATAAACAAAACCCTCAACAGGAATAGATCTAATCGACAAACAACAGGCCGAATCTTCAACAGTTCGAGGGGCACAAAGATGCGGCGCTGCTATGGGCTCACAAGCTCCAACCTTTTCCACCAAGCGAACACGGCGGTACCAAGGACAATTTGAGGGAATTCAGGCAACGCGAGAAACGTGAGCCCTAGATCTATCCACAGGCGCGCTCTCATCTCCCGGTCGGAACCCATGAACGCAGGACTCGAGACACAGAAGTTCCCAATGAATCGAAACCTCAAGATCATACTTCGCAGTGCAGATTTACTCAACAAGGAGAGAGATGTAAAGGACATTTTCGCTCACCATAGCTGCAAAAATGTGTCGAATTGAGAGCTTGAGCGCTCAGGGGTTTGAGGACGCTCTTGGTGCTGCGTCGGCTGCGAAGATAACAGACCGGAGAAACGGCACGCTGCTTCTCTCCTCGGCTTTTATACGGCGGAGTTAGGATTAGGGTTTTATTTTTTTTCACGTGGTAGCTAGGCCGTGAAATTCCGAGACTACCCTTCTACATTTTCCCTTCTTTTTTTTGTTTTTCTTTTCTACGATAGCTATTATTGTTTGTTTTTTCTTTTCATTTTCCTACTTTCCATATTGGTATTTTCCAAAGCTTGGTCTCGATTTCGAAATCAAATATCTAAGGGTTGGGGTGGGACACACATGGTCATTAACTTTACCGATGCAAAAAGTACAAAGGAAATGCCATAAACCAATTGTATTAATACCAATTCAGTCATAAATTTTTCAATGTTGCATTTGTATCAATATAGTTCCCTTAGCGAATTTTTATTGAAAATTGTAGATATGGAAGTCGGTCATTCTATACAATTTTTTAAACTAATAGAATAACTTAGTCAATTAGTATATTAAAATTAGAATAAAAAAATATTTCTTAATATAAAAAATCAATTTCCATTTGGAATATTTTTTTAATAACTTTTTTCATTTTTTTTACAACTCTAGCATGCGAGGGTTTTGCGGTCCTCGCCGGATCTAGGCAAGTGCTTGACGACTTTGATGACGGCCTTTTTGGCCTATAGTTGGGGAAAAAAAGAGAGGGAAAGAAAAGAAAAGAAGGAAAAAAAAAGAAAAAAAATAAATATGGACTATCGTAAAGTTATGCATAATCAAACTAAATTTTAAAATTACAGAGAAGCCGCTGTTCTTGATCCAATCATCATTGTGACTTTTTGCCCTCTCAAATTGAATGTAACATATCAAATGGTAGGAGAAACGCTCTAATAATATGGTTCCTCTTATTTTTAAGAAACTTCGTGCTTTCCATGACATTACTATCGTAAAGTTATGCATAATCAAACTAAATTTTCCTAAAAAAACTTATCGGGAAGATTTGTCTTCCCAAATTGAATTCATTAGGACAAATGACTTGAAAAATGCTTTAATAGCATGATTCCTCCTTTTTTTTTTTTAGAAATGTCGTTTTTGTCATGGCATACCTCTCGAAATTTCGCAAAGCAAACTAGGGCTAAAAAAGGGGGCATGATGCTTGGATTTGATCCTAGATAGGAAAAAGTAGGCGAGAATTGTTAGCTCTACATTAGACTTCGAACATAGAAAAATGTCTAAGAAAGATCATATCAAAAGGATTTTTTTAAAGATTTTTTTGCTTTTTTTTTATTTGAAAACCCACGGCTTTATTTTGTAATACTATACTGCGGACCAGAAAATAAAAAAAAAACAAAACCAAGAATTTTTGGATTTTCATTAGTTTCACTATCAGTATAACAACTTTCCAATTTTTCCCTTAGAACGTCGATGAATAGAAAAGTCCAGTTACGTATTAAAACATGGGAAAGTTACCAAAAAAAATATTTAACTTTTTAATTTTGTGAATTCAATCCTTAATATTTTTACATTTTACCAATTGAACCTATACAGCCAATTTTGATAAGGAATTATTGAAAAGGACATAGACCATTTTACGTGGCATGACCGATGTTAAGATAAACTTCCTTTAATTTATATGATTTTTTATTATATTTTTTCTCTTTTTTAAAGTGGCCACCTCTAGTGAGGGCCGCGGTCGCCACTAACTACTGAGTGAGGGTCATCGGTGAGGTCACGAGGCCTCAACCTTAATAATAAAAAAAAGAAAAAGAAGAAAGAAAAAAAAGAAAGAAATTAATAATTTTTGTTTAAAAAAATCATGTTAACGTCTGCCATGCCACGTATCATAGTTGATGTTTATGTCTTTTGGCCAAAATTGGTTGGATGAACTCAATTAAAAAAATATGAAAAAAAAATTAGAACTAAATTAACACAAGTACAATAAACTCATAGATTTTTTTTTAAATAATTTTCCCATCAAAATCTACATGTCAACCATCCAAAATTAAAAGGTGTAAACAATTTTTTGCACTAAAATTTTGTGTCACAAATAATGTTCGATATTCGACCAAAAAAAAAGGATTAAGATTGACAAATAAGTAATACCATCATATAGTTTCACTCGTTTCCTTTATAGTTTTAGGCTCCATTTGTTTTATAAAAAAAAGTCATTTTCTAAGATAACAACAAGATTTTTCGATATTTGGCTACAACTTGAAAATGAATAGAAAAATGTTTTCCACCCGTAGAAAATACGAGTCATTTTTATAGAGAAAATTACCAAAACATTTATTTATTTTTTATTTTTCTTTTTGTTTATTTTTCTTTTCGATAGACCACAGTCAAGGGATGAGCTCTCCCAAGACTTGGCAATGCTTGACCTAGCGAGGTCGAGCTCGACCCTCACCAGTCTCGAGCGAGCCATTGGCAAGGCTTAAGCTCGTAGGCGATGGCTGAGCTCCACCTAGCCTGAGGCCGACAAGGCTTGTCCCTTGCCTGTGGCCAATGTCAACGGTAGCTAGAGAAAGAAAGAAAGGAAAAAAAAAATAAATAAATATTTTAAAATTAATATATTGTTAAATATTTAAAAAGAAAAGGAATATCAATGAGTGTATAAAGAAAAGATAAGGAAAAATGATTCCTACCTTCCGATTGTTTCACGAAAAATAAGTGATTTAAAAAATATTTTTTGAAAAGTGATCGCTTATATCATTTAGAAAAAATTAGTCAACAAAAAATATTTTAATCATCAATCATAATCTATGCCTAATTATTTTCGTAGATGATGAAAAGAATTTCATTTATTCATTATTTTAAACAATATAAACGATTACTTTTTGAAAAATATTTGTCAAATCGCTTATTTTCCGTAAAACAAACGAAACCTTGAAAAAGGAAAATTATTTTCCTCACTTTTAAAGGTATTTTTTTTTTCATTCGGTAGAAATTGACTAGATTATTTCCTATAAATCAAACGCCGGAAAACCTTGCGGGAGAAAGTAGGCATGGACCACTAGCTCTACATCGAACCTCAAGGATAATAAAGTACACGGAATTTATCAGATCGAAAAACCTTTTTTGTAATTTTTTTTTTTTTGCAAAGATTAGCCCTCACATGGCAGGCTTATTTAGACCTAGTGGCATCTAGATGAAAACCAAAAATCCTGAGGAATAGAAAAATAACAATGGAAAATTGAGTCTATTTCCAAAGGGTCAAGGCCAAGGAAATAAGCCCTCTGCAGGAGAGGATGTATTATGTAGGGCGTTAGTAAAGGACTGCTTACTAACAAATCCAATCAGTCTCCCTCGACTTCTTGTGGATAACGCACAAGAAGGAAAATTGGCAATTGCTGCACGACAAGAAAATGCAATTACTGAAGAAAACCGAAGCAGCTGAAGATGAGGAACCAATAAATAGGAGAAGATTCTTTTAGCGCGATTCGCATGCGAAAAACAAAATCTGACCATCTGATTAACTTGGTATGAAATTTCAGCCGGAGAAAACGGCAAAACAACAAAAGAATTGGTATCAAAGTAAACATTCCTATGAATATAAGAGAATTTCTATGCTCTAACTAATATAGTTCTCGAAAATTACTTAAAAAAAGTTACGCTGATATAAGACCCACATACCCAGCGAACAGGGACAACACAGATGATAAAAGATATGCCCCCGCTACAATAATTGGTTTCTTGAAACCATATAATTCGAGGTGATGATGAAGGGGCGCCATCTGAAAAATGCGATTCCCATATCCACGCAGGCATTTGGAGGCTTCAAAATGTGATACCTGAAATATAGATACGATCAATTCCAGGAATTAGGCAAGGTAACGTGATATGAAAAATCATCACCATGGCTTTTGGCAGTACACGCTCAATGCAGGACAGTTGGCGGTAAATGCACAACAGAAGTAATGAAACTCCACCGGTCATAAGTAATGAATACTGGGGAACTACTTGAATGTGCATGAAGTTTGATTTACAACAAAATGAACCTAAATGCCAACATCTTTCAACTACTACATCAAATAAGCAGGGGATGGAGAATTTTACTCAAGGCCTCTTACTCAGAAGACATATGATTAAAGTTAACTTGAAGACCTACGTGTTCTGTTGAAACAGAAAAAAGTTTAACTTAGAAATGTCAATTAGTGTCAAAAAGGTAAATATCTAAACAATCTTTATTGAGAGTTAAATTTCTTGCGATGCTTAAAAAATATCCCCATTGCTTTGTACCGACTAACTCCCTGTTGAAAATCAATTTGCCTGATCAACGACAGGTGATCACATTTGGCATTGGAATGCCAATATTCATGGAGCAGTTATCCCCAAATTCTGTCCACTGATTCCTTCCTGTTATATTCATATGGTCTTAAAATCCAAAAGTTGGCTGAAACCTGGACTTGATCTGTCTGAGATAAACCCTGGTACTGTGACTCAAACCAATCTTCAAAGATAAAGGCTTTAGCAGGGCCATTGTGCTTGAGTACATTTCCGACTTCTTCTGGGATCAAGCAATAGATCTTCGGTGCTAAGAAATAACCTTCCTTAACTCTGTGCTCTAGATTAAACTTACCTAAGACAGAAGAAGAAATCAACTCTTCTGATAGTGGCTGACCAAGCAGTAGCATTGCTCTTTGAGATATACAGGTACATGTATATCCTAGCACTGGTAACACCCCCATAGGCTATCGATCAGTAAATAAATACACCAGTATTTATGGTCCTCTTTAGGGGTAAGTAGCCCTCCAATAGATGAGTACATCCCTATGTCGATCTCAT
The DNA here is from genome assembly GCA_016432845.1 of Psidium guajava. NCBI lineage: Eukaryota > Viridiplantae > Streptophyta > Magnoliopsida > Myrtales > Myrtaceae > Psidium > Psidium guajava. Next base: position 23,350,106 of record CM028232.1, on the reverse strand, counting down.
GTTGAGGTCTTCGAAGAGGAGATCACTATACGAAATGAGATCTTCTCAAATTTATAAAGTAATCTTCAGTCAAACAAGAGCTGTTTATCGGTAAAAGAAGTGAGTGCATTGCAGGATCGTATGCGCAAACATCTAAATTCCTTTGACCTCGTTGATTTAATCTAATTGATGAAATGCCAATAATATCAAAACAGCCAGGCTACAGTTAGTTACTCTGTAGGGACAAAGGACACTGCATATTCTCATGCGAAAAAGTATATTGTAACCAAACTGTATTTAAGCATTCCATGACTAACCTGCAAAACTACAGAGAATGCTTCAACAACGAAAACCCCAGATGAAATGAACAATGGAAAAAACATTCCAGTACAGGCTGCCATTGAAGCTAGGGCTCCACCAAGTGCTAGAGATCCAGTATCACCCATGAAGACAGATGCTTTGTACCTATTATGCAAAAGAAAACCAACACAGGCTCCAGCCATTGATGCACCGAAGATAGCAAGGTCTACCTTCCAACATACACAGTTGTTAGTGCACTGAAATATACTCAGAAAAACCTGACTCTATGACACTGCTTAATCTCAGAACCTGACGCAATGAAACTCTCTAAGGATCAGTTTCTCTTTTTAAAGATCTATGCAGATTGTTAGACTCTTCATATGCACGAGAAGACACTCCGCATCTATCTGCACTCTTCACAGTACTCACCAGCACATATTGGAAGCACGACAACTGACATTGCTACAAAGGCCAGTGCAGAAACCCCACCCGCCAATCCATCAAGACCATCAGTTAGATCAATCCCATTTCCCATAGACACGAAGCAAAATGATGTCAACAAAGAATAAGACTTTCCCAGGCATACAATGCCCAATGGCGCTGGGAGAGGAACCAACTTTTTCCTGCATTAAGAAGGCAAATGAGTGAACTGTCAAACTAATAGATGGATGCTTACTAAATAGAGAGGCAATGCCACAGTAGGAAGTAAACATTTTATCAGCTAAACAAAAGAAATATAAAACTTGAAAATACAACCAACGACATATAACATGGCATCTTAATAAAGTGACATAATCTACTTCAACAGATTCACAACAATTTTGTCACAGATTTTGGCTGTCTGATACTGAACACTGTAATAACTTTAGAACAAAGCCCAGTTCAATAATAGTAAAGGGGTGAAGGGAGAGAGGTAGTCACATGATTCTGACCCCTAAAGGATAATATAGGGTACACTAAAAAAGGGATCTGCAAATTGTCAACTTTTCATGTTCTTAACTCCATCCAATTGGAGAACTCCCTATGCAAAACACTCTCTTTCTTGAAAAGAAAGCAACTTACAATATGATATAAGCAACTGTAAAAGTTGAGACAAAGACATGCCTAAGTCTCAGCTTTACTAGTACTAAGAATACCATCAAATAGAGAAAAATTCATGAATATGGAGTGAGATGCAAGTCCTGATATACAAGAAGCGAATCACATATAATTCCTTGAGAAGAAAATAGTACTAAAGGTTGTTGATTGATCGTTTGTTAGTGGAAGGATTCAGGTCTAATTGATCAGTAAATCTCAATGTTCTACTAAAGTCAATTGTAATTTTCACAGAACTCCAAAAGCTGGATCAGCCAAGATAATGTGTCTCAGTACTTCTCGACAGAACACACGCTGCTGTCAAGAAAATTGGGTCATTCATGTATAAGACGTCTGCAAACAGACGGACTCTCCTCCAGTTAATTTTGATCCTAAAACTGTTCATCTTCCGCTCAATGTAATTTGCACCGTGCTCTACTCTTTTAATTACCATTACCTTTCAAGCAATGACATTGAAGAAGAATACCCATCAGATCTCTTTTCATACCAAAAAATAGTAAGTGCCTTAAAAAGTAGGGGTTTATGTAATGTTCACGCAGCATTTTAGTGTCTTTCATCAATCAACAGATGAAAGCACCAGCAAATTTTTCAGTAGTGAAATTTTGTTAAACATTGGCACAAGATTAGATATGTGAGTTACCATCAGATAAAGGTGGATCAGATTAGTTACAAGAAGGTATACATGCCATAAGGTGATGATATCCTCGTGCAATCCAGCCACAAAGCAAAACTTGTCGCAACAACAACCTGTAAAACAATTAAGAATCAGCTTTCAGATTTTTATCAAAAGGGTTCTTTGACTAAAGACACCTTAAGGAGACATCTGAATCTGTGTAGGGAACGGATGTAAGAAAGCTTGCCTCTAACAACAATTTCACCCAGGGCGATAAACCATGATTTTGATTCTCGAGAAGGCTTAAGTGATCATCTATGAACCCAATTGCAGCAAATGCCAGAGTCGCTATGGCAGCTGCAGTAACTTCAGTTGAAGAAAATCCAGCTATGGCTTGTGCAACGGCCACACCAACGGGCACAAAAAACAATCCACCCATCGTGGGCGTTCTCTTTTTCAAATAGTGTCCCACAGTTCCTTCCTTACGGATGATTTGGTAAATATTAAAACCATCAAGTAAGGGAACAAATATGTAGCCTACACAGGACGCTATAACAGCCGACATGAAAAAAGGGCGGGTCAAGTAAAATCGTGGCAGTGGTAATCTGACAATACGCCAAGCACACCAATCCAAGAATAAAAGGAAAGCCATCAGAAAAGTTATCAAACCCACGTTGTTCATCATCCCATATTTGATCCTGCAAGTATACATATTCGAAAAGACCAGATTAGTATGAAAAGAATCTTCCTTCGCATTGCATCCATAAGCATCTTTGGTCACATCTGACTTCAGCGAAGCAGTTCTAAATACCTGTGTTTCTTCCGGCGCCTGCCAATCATCGCAAATCTATGAGCAGTAACTGTTAATGCATCATTTGTTGATACTTTATACTTAGGCAAATCCATGTCACTGCTCGGAGTTAATATCAATTCACTGTCACTGCCTTCACCATCACTGGATGACATCACATAACCACTGGTACCCTCACTGCCATCCCAATCATCAAGGGATGGAATATCAACTGAGTCCTAGAGAACATCAAAGAAAATGATGAATACTGTTAGACACTTGAACAGAATTGTAAACAAGGGCATGAACCAACAAGAGAACTAGCGCATTTTACTCAGAGGCAAAGAGAAACGAGGTACTGAGGCAAGATGTTTATTTTCTGAAATGGATACCGATACAAAGTAAACTTCATTTGATTCGTGTATAGCATAGAAGATTCAAATGCAAGTGGATAAAATCCTAGAACATCATAAATTTGCATGGAGCAAAACATACTTGTTATTAGCGTGCATAAAGGTTACCTCATCAAATGCCCTGTATGAAGTGAGTCTCTGCCGCAGACGGCAACCAAGCGTTTGGAAAATCTTATCATCTATCTGTTTGAGAAAAGAGCAGATAAAAGTGATTTGGGGGCACGTAAACAGCCTATAGCCACCCAAGTCCAGACACTGTAAGCTACAAAAAAAATTCCACAGACCAATTAATAACAGCACCAGGCCTAAGCACATTCAAAGGACCGCACAGGAAAGGAATCCCACTGGACTCAGACGATGCCTTCTTGCATCTTCCTTCCCCTCTCTAAGCGAGTCATCCGCTGTTTCCTTCCATTTTCTCCATATGACTGACTGAGAATTTCGAAATTGACTGATAGCAATAGATAACATTCGCAATCGAGGCAACGCCTCATCGACTCCATTTACGTTCGGCAAGCTCGTCGTCTCTCTTTCCGTACACACACACACACACACGCAGACAAAAATACAAAACAAAACCGATGAAGGGAAGAATCTGAGTCATACCTTAAGACCGGAACGAGCTCCGACGGAGCGACGCGCGGGAGGACAACGCGATCGAGCGGCGAGCGAGAGCACACCGACGACAGATGCGCGATCGACTCTGATGGAGGACAGCTGAGCAAGCATGGCGTGTCCGGCGATCAGCTGCGACCCCGAAGATCGGCGATCACGAGTGGCAGCACAGAGAGAAAGAAGAAGACGAGTGGATGGAACCGAGTCATCAGATGGCGGAGAGAATATTCGTCCCGAAATACGAAAGCGGTTTTTTATGCGAGCGAGAGGGAAGCTGACGTTCGCTTCGAAACCTTCGCTACCAGAAGAGAATTGGAGTCCGGCAGTTGAGTCCGTCACGCGCCTTTCCGGAGCGTGCACATCACTTCCTCGGATAGGAAGCGTGCAAAATAGCAATTGCCGTTCCTGTCATGAACTGGTCGCTCGAAATTCAAAATCGCCTCTCGTCCTCTTTTTTTTTTTTTTTTTTTCGGATTTGGTGAATCTAGAAATAGGGGTGTACAAGAGAATCTTCGAGAATGACCTGACTAAGTAGGTTTCGAGATGGGTATTAACCGTGGCACGATGATTTCAAGCTAAGATGCATTAATACTTTTCGGGAATTTCCGTATCATGCTCTCGAATCATGCCATGTCGTGTTGTGAATTTTTAGACACGCACTTTTTTGCTGATTTGGTGAATCTCGAAATAGGGTGTGCAAGAGAATCTTCGAAAATGACCTGACTGAGTAGGTTTCGAGATGGGTATTAACCGTGGCATGATGATTTCAAGCTAAGAAGTATCGACACTCTCCGGCGGTCTTCGTATCATACCATATCGTGTTCGACACTCCAACATGCGATCGACATATGGTCAGCCATCCAAACACACTCGCGACACGCGAATCCAGCATCCGCACATGCTATTTCGATACGCATGATGTTAATTTAAAGCATTTTCAATAAATTATGGGTCAAAATGTAAATTTATCATACATATGTTTAAGTCATATATTCATCAATCCTAAAATTAATATACCCAGCTAGAAGAAAAAAAAAACCTATTCATGAATCCCTAAAAGAAGAAGCAGAAGAAACACACCGCTTATATTTTTATATATACATGAACATTTATCATATATATGTAAAATAAAATTTTAATATATAACGCGTCCCAACGTGTCGATTTTTTTTTTTGAGAAATGACGTGCAGTGCCATGTCTGTCGTGTGCGACATGCCGATGTCGGTGTTATTTGTTAGGGTTTTGGTGTCCCAAATCTTATAGAAAGTGAATGAGAAATGTAGATGGAGGTAGTCCCACATTCCATAAAAAAATGGATGGAAGATGAGTTTATTTAGTGGAGCTTCTCAAATGGGTTTGGGCTCCAAAGAACACTCTACTTTGTAGAGGAGAGAAGACTCACACAAAGATGAGTCAGTCCATGCGCAAGCTACTGTCGCTCGTCGATCAGCCAGCCAACTCAGCTCGGATCAGGTCAGACCCTTGGTCAGGGTCTAATTATTTATTTATTTATTTTTAGAACTCAACTTATTTATTTTTGGAAGTCAACCCATTAGTTCCCATCAGTTTTATTTTCACTGAACAGGCACGATGAATTAGTGTCCGAACAAACATATTTTTGTCTTTGAAATTTGTTCTTTTTCGAACAAATATGTTTGTTCTTGATTGTTCATCAATCAATTCAGTTCAACCATCTATGACCAAACGCAACCTTTCGATTTGTTGCAATCGAACGCAACCACTCGGTTCGTTATTCCTCATTTTTTCAAATGGATTTTTGCATACACACATTAGACACTCTCTCGTACTTGCGATTATCCTATGAAGTTGAGTTCGAAAGTTTCCTTTGAAAAAGTACCTCTTTATAGGAAAGATAATCCGTTCTATCTTTGGAGGTAATTGTCCAAGAACTTAGGGTACTGATGGAGAGGAAAATTTTATTTTAATGACACAACGTGAATTCATTGGGTTTGGATCATTCGTGTATAATCGGTTTACTTGTCCGCACTTGATTTCAGATTTGTCAAATGAACACTTAGTCACAACATTCTTAAGACAAATTTTTCGCGGTGTGTTTGTATAGTAGTTTTTTTTTTATAATTTCTGTTTTTGTAATAGAAATGGATATAACATCGATGACGCCAATTGCATCCGTTCTGACTCATGGAGAGAAGTTAGAAAAGTTTAATATGGCTAATTTTAAAAGATGGCAACAAAAAATGTTATTCTATTTTACAACCTTCTAGCGAGGTTCCTCATAGATGATGCTCCTAAGTTGGATGAAGGAGAGACAAGTAAGGAAAGGATTGCTATTGTAAATGCATGGAAGTATTCTGACTTTGTGTATTACAACTATATCATCAATGATCTAGACAATACCCTCTACAACATTTATAGTCCGCTGAAAATGGATAAGGAGTTGTGGAAAAGTTTGGACAAGAAATACAAAATGGAAGATGCTAGTTTGAAGAAATTCTTTGTTGGAAAATTTTTGGACTTCAAGATGGTATATCTAAAACAGTCTTAAATCAAGTTCAGGAACTTCAAGTGATCACATATGACATTCATGATGTAGGAATGATGATTAGTGAATCATTTCAAGTGGCTGCTCTCATTAAAAAGTTACCACCGTCTTGAAAAAATTTTAAGAATTATCTTAAACACAAGATAAATGAGTTATTATTTGAAGACTTAATTATTTGATTGAGGATAGATGAAGATTATGGACTTTCTGAGAAGAAAGTTCGTAGTAATCTGGAGGTTTCAAGGGCCGACGTTGAAGAAGGATCGAACCCCAATAAGAAGATGAAAAAGTACGGAGAAGGATCCACCCAAATAATGAAGAAATTCATTGGCAAATGCTACAGCTGTGGAAAGTTTGAATATCGTGTCAAAAATTGTAGAGCCAAGAAAAGCAAGAAGACTCAAACTAATGTGGTGAAACAAATTTCTAGTGGTGTCAATGATATTAGTCTTACTGTAATAATATCTAAGCACAACATATTGGAAACCCAAGAGAATGGTAGATCCATATTGGAGCAACTCGTTATAATTTTCTCCAATAAATCGATGTTCTCATTTTACATGCCAATGGGAAGTGATGAAAAACTCCACGCGGGTAATTCATCGACTTCTAAAGCTTAAGGTGTTGGAAAGGTTGCTCTGAAGATGACATCTAAAAAAATACTTACACTAAACAATGTGCTACATGTGCTAGATATATACAAGAATTTAGTGTCCAAAGGATGATTTTAAGTTAGTGTTTATATTTGATAAGTTTGTACTCTCCAACAGTGATATGAATGTAGGAAAATGTTATCTTAGTGATAGTTTGTTTAAGTTGAATGTAACGACTTTTATACCCAATGTTACAATGAATAAAGTTAATTATGCTTATGTGGCTGAGTCTCCTAATATATAGCATGCTAGATTATGACATGTTAACTATAAGTCAATAAAGAAATTAATAAACATTTGATTATTGCCAAAATTCAACTGTGTAAGTGAAAAACGTCAAATGTGTGTTAAATCTAAGTTTTCTAAGTCTCCTTTTTATTTTATAGATAATAGAATAATAGGACATTTAGATTTAATACACACAGACATATGTGATATGAAAGCAATACTGTCAAAGGGTGTTAAGAAATATTTTATCACTTTTATAGATCGCTTCTCAAGGTATTGTTATGTTTATTTGCTTAGTAGCAAAGACGAGGCTGTGAATGCTTTTAGAATTTACAAGTGTGAAGTAGAAACTCAGTTAAATAAAAAAATTAAAATGATAAGAAGTGATAAATGAGGTGAATATGAATTTCCTTTTAAAGAAATTTGTTCTGAGTTTAGTATAGTTCACCAAATTATTTCCACTCATGTGCCACAATCCAATGAAGTGGCGGAAAGGAAAAACATATCATTAAAAGAGACAATGAATACATTGTTGAATAGTTTTTGGAGGAAAGCTATTTTGATAGCAAATTTTATCTTAAATAGAGTATTCTATAAAAAGACACGACAAACTTTTCATGAGAAGTGGAAAGGCAGAATGCCTAATTTAAAATATCTCAAAGTGTGAGGTTACTTGGCTAAGGTTGGGGTTTCTAAACCTAAAAAAGTTAAAATAGAATCGAAAACCATTGATTGTGTTTTTATTAGATATACTCTTAATAGTAATGTATATCAATTTTTTGTTCATAAGTCTAAGATTCTAGATATACATGTTAATACGATCATCGAGTCAAGGGACGTTTTGTTTTTTGCGAATATCTTTCCGTATAATATAGTATATGAGTCAATTAACAATGATAAGAGGTTACGGGATACCATACCTAGAAGTTATTCTATAGAGGATGAACATAGACATAGTAAAAGAAAAAAAAATTTCTAATTCTTTTGGACATGATTTTCTAACATATTTATTAGAAAATGAGTCTCAGACTTTTAAAGAGATTGTGACAACCTTGGAAGCCCCGTTCTAAAAGAAGTCATTAACAGTGAAATTGAACCCATCTTGTCAAATCATTCTTGGGAATTAGTTAACTTTTCCTTTTGATAATAAATCACTACAATGTAAGTAGGTTTTTAAGAGGAAAATGAAAGCGAATGATATTATTGATAAATATAAGCTAGACTTGTGGTGAAAAGATATAAGCAACGAGAATTTCTTGATTATTTTGACACTTATTCGCCTGTTACTAGAATTACATATATAAGGATGCTAATAACCATAGCATTGATGTATAAGCTTGAAATCTATCAAATGAATATGAAAACAACTTTATTAACGAGGATCTGAAAGAATAAATATATTTGAAATTACCTAAAGGATTCATTGTGGTCATCAACCCTTTTGAAGTTGCGGCTAGCCTGGTCGGCCTTAATGATTCTGCTTTTGTAACTTTCTTTGAATTGAAGAGCTACGCCAAAGACCGCGTTCTCTCTCAATCTGAGCAACGTTCCTTTCCTAGTGAGTAACCAAAGTCGTGCATAATAAGTTCCGAAGAGGAGAATTAATTCATTAACGACATTTCATGCAGACATCAAATAGGACGATGATCTTAGATAATGTTTAAAGGGTTTGAATCAATGAAAAAAATGATACATCTTCAAATGCAGAGATCATCGAAACCGGACTATAAAAATTGGGGCATTCCTTGTTTTCAACCCCCCTCTGTCTTTGAAGACCTCAAATATTGTTCTCCACAGCTTTTGTACATGCCACACTTCACAGAAACTGGACAAGTTGCAGTTTTTCGCCAACTCAGAAAAAAACTTGTGAGATAGGCATTTTGTCTTAAGTTCACAATGAAGTCCCAATAACAGAAGCTAAAGCACGAGCTGACGAGTTGACGGAATTTTCTTACTACTAACTTACAATCCCTCTGCTCGTAAAACATTAATGCCCAGCTCCATCTCTTTTGCACAATCAATCCACCATAAGTCCACTACCACACGGAAAAAAGCTTTGAGCAATTAATTAACTGGGCATGAACCTCACGACTCACTCCGTACGACAGTAGATCTGCTTAACTTAGATCGGGGACCGGAGGTCTACCACGTCCCATAGCGAATCCTCTCGTTCCATCGGGCATTCTTGGGCCTGGAGGAGGTTTTGAGGGCTCAACGATGTGTGTTAAAGTTGTAGTTCCATGCCCTGGCAAATGATTTATAACCATTGGCTATCCATACCACTTAAGACAAAAGAACAAATAGAAATGAAGTAAATCACTGTGGCATACCATGTCCATTCATCCCACGATGATTGTATCTCCTCGGTCGCCCATGGTTTCGGCTTCTATCCCCATTTTTCTCCTTTGGAATACGGTCTCCATCCTTGTATATGAAAGGAGAGACATAACAATAAAGGGACAAAAAGGGCTTTGCAAATTCCTCATGTTGCTCATTCACGAATGCACCCCAAATCCATCCATAAAGGCAGGAAAAAGATTAATATCTCTAGTTGCAGTGTCCTGAACGAACAAGGTTGTTTGGCTTTAACTCTCACCCCTCCCCTTTATTCAGGTGGGAATATGGAAGGAAAGCATAATTCTATTGCCAATCTAGTATATAGCTGGAAATCTCCATTTTGTCTGGAACTTCTATAATTATTCTTGTACAGATAAAAGAAAGGCCTACAGATAAGGTTAAAATTGTGCTCACTTTTCTTTTCCTTTTACACTCAATCAAGTAAACACCCGCTACTGTTGAGTAACCACTCACTCTCTATTTAACTTCTATCCCCCAAAGACAGTATTTTTATTATTCATAAGTGAAAACTCAACTTCACACATGCGCAGCATGTGCCCCGAAGCTAAGTCAACATTACTATACAAAAATTACCATCCCAGATCAAGCCAATTTACATCAGATTTTAGAATATATAAGAGCTAACTCAAGTCATAGTCACAATATCAAAGATGCAGAATCACTCACCTCTTCATCAGGCACACTATCGTGATGCTCACTTAGCTTGTGATCTTCCTCAACACCAACTTGATCGAATAAATGAGCAGAACCATTCTTCTCAGATTCAGTAACCCTCCAGTTTACTTTTCTCTGCCCTTGCTTGCCCTGAAGCAAAAGGGACAATATCTTCCCTTTAAAAAAGGAGGAAGGAAAGCGAATGTCCAATATTTGATCCCGCAGAGAAAGAGATAAATTTGAAACTGACTACCATGCGCTTAAGAATCTTGACATGCATGCCATTCCTCCAGTCCGCTTCATTATTCAAAGCAGCAACCTAATTAAATCATCAGAGAAAAGTCAATTCCTGCAGAGACAGCTCATTTAATTTTTCCAGTAATAAATGTCTTACAGTGTGAAAGTTAAAAAGACTTGATACTCACCGCTTTCTCAGTAGCTTCCACAGTCTCATATTCTATGAGAGCATGTAACTGCAACAAGATGAAAGTGAATTAGGATAAAATAACTGGAGAAAAATTGGCCAAACCTACCCAATTGTGTAGCTCTCTCTCTCTCTCTCTCTCTCTCACACACACACACACACACAAAAACATCTCTATGACTATTAGACAGAGAAACTGTGCCAACTCTCAGAAGAAAGGAACAATATCAAGCATCATGTCAGAGGCCTGCCAATTCAAAATCCACATCCACTGAACCACCACGATGCACAAATAAGACCTCTATTTAACATTGGCCGAGCAGAAATAGGAGGAGAAAACTTAAGCATGTATTGAAATCACCTCAAGTAACAGAAGGGAATATTTATACAAAGCATAGTTTTACATTTATCCTTTATAAGAATTCATCGCTGATGATTAGATATCAAATCATGATCAAAAGTATGCGACACAATACTGTAAATCAAGGTTTCCTAGGAAACAAAACAAAAATCTTTCCAACCATACGATAAAAATGCCAATACATGCATCTTATGCTTGCACTCACGTCATAAGAGGAAACAGAACCTGCAATCACATAACAAAGACCATTCTTCAAGAAAAGAGAAAACGAAATCTATTTAGTTTATCCACCATAGGTTTCTGGCCAAAAGCTAATATTGAATCTTTTTAACTAAGAATATTTCCAGACCACGCAGAACACTGGCATGGTTGGTATTCAAAATGTGGGAAAGTGCCTTTGGAAGAAACCTAACCCTGCATGTAAAAGTAGTACAAGATATTGTCCAGCAGCACAGCAGTGTTTTCTATGTTAAGAGGCCAAATGATTACTTATTATTTTAACCTTGTGGGGTTAGATGTAGTTAAAAAAAAGGACTTGGAATCACCAGCATATCAAAGTTCACCAGGAAATGCAATAAATATAATGGGGCCATCCATCTGAACCTCGGCACATGTTTAACGAGTACACAAGGTCAACAAAGTATTTCGTGTTCATCCAGGATATCCATCCAGGCCTCGGCTCATGTTCATCCATTAAAGGTGGAGCCCTAGACGTTCAGCAAACTTATTCTAGTCATAAAAAGGTCAATGTTCTTTTAAACTGGGTCCTATCAGCATGAGGGCAGTGCAAAGAAATGTAATTTGTTGCACTGGTTTAGACTTCCAATGGCATTAATGGACGTGATGGAGACGTATCAGCCTTAATTGGCTGTCGTGGTGGATCAGTACGACTAACGTATTAACATTTGGATGTGCAAAATCAACGCAGAATCTCATTTGGCCCTTTTGTACGTAACCTCCTCAACTTTTATTTCAATATGCAGAAAAGTCCCACAAATAGAAGGTAATATGAATTCGAGGTTCCTTAATACTTTGGTGCTAGAAAAGGTTGCGGCCAGCTTACTGTATTGGGAACTAAATTATTGACAAGTAGTAACATTTCCTCCACTAAGAGTCTAACAAATTAAACCTCATTAACCCCTAGACATAGTATTATACAATCAGTAAGGTTTCAAACTCGAGAATGCTTCTTAAAAGTTTTACTTAAAGTCATCTTAGAGTTCTCCACTTAAAAAGTGCTTTACAGTATGTTGAGGTCTTTTCACGAGTCTAAAACAATTCAACCAAGCTTCTACACGATCCTCAATCAGAACACGACAAAAACATCAACGTCAATGTCACCTTTATCCCAAACCAGTTGGGGTCGGCAGGACTCGACGAAAAAAATAAAGCAAAAATATTATAGACCTTCAGTATCAATCCCATGTATCATTAAGTCTAGCCACACGAAAAATGCAAGCATCAAAATGAATACCTTGGTGCTATGAAGTTTTTCTGACTTGCCATGCTTTTTTGGCTCTTCTACAGCACTTGGATCGTGGACACAGATACTCTTCACCCTACATACCAAAGAAGAAGCACAAACGTGTGTTACAGAAAGACGAAGAAGAGTGAAGTAGGTGGACAAGATTTTCTTTTTAGAAAAGGAACTCTTGTAATGAACATAAAAATAAGAACATACTTTCCAACTTCCACAAAAATTCTCTCAAGGTTCTCCACAGAGTGATCTTCTGGCAGGTTCTCCACCAGAACAGTACGAAACTAGAGTGCAGATATTCAGTGTTAAGAAATCCACAAAACACAGTATGATAGGAAGGAAAAATTTGGTCTGTTCTCAAGATACCAGAGCCTGTGTGCTTGGAAGAGGATGAAGACGCTTCACCTTCTTCCCATCTGAACTCACAACCTGCAGTACAAGAGGAAGTTTTTGTGGACCAATCCAATGCAGGACCTACAAGCTTTACATAACTAAAGAATGAAAAGGAGCTCACCAAAAATGTAGACTCCTTCAGTGCAGTTGTAACAGCTGAATGATCTTGGGTTAGCTTTTTCATTTTCCTAAAGGAAGCAACTAATCCAATAGGTACTGCAAAAACATAAATCACAAGGTTAAAAAATATATGTTTAAATACATCATTCACGTAAGCGTGCAACATGTCCATGGTTAGTGTTAACATGGAACTCTGAAAATTTCATGAGACCAAGCAAGGCAAAGCGTGACTGATGTACACAAGAGAATAATAAAACAAAATGGAGAGCAGAAAAATAAAAATTCTCGTTTGAGCGGCACCAAAATCAGCAATTTTTGCTGTTCGGGGTAACCCGTGTTCCAGCTACTTCCAACAACTAGTACCATTAACACATAGAATGAAAGTGCGATGGACCATCACTCCAATGCTGACACATCCCACCACCTCAAATGTTTCCTAGAAATCTACCAACCCAACCCCACACCCACCCACCCACCCACCCCCCTCCCCCAAAAAAAAAGAAACAACTAAAAACCCACCCCACCACGGTATCCCTTCCCCCCAAAAAGAGAAACCTCCTTTCTGTCATGTTTCTCCTGTTATTCTTGATTTCCTTTCCTTAGGTCTTCATAGACAGATTCCATCTAGATAACACAGGTTCCATTTGTTTCGCGGACATTGAATGTGTTGGAAAAAGATGATCACTTGTATTGCTTGAGATAATTAATGAATAACATATGTTTTCATCATCAATGACAATATATATCTAAACATTTTTGTGGACGATGAAATATTTTTCATTAATTCATTTTCTATAAATGACACAAGCGATTATTTTTACGAAAATATTTTTCAACAAGTGCTAAATTAGAATTATGAAGAAACGCGTTAAAGTCCAAAGGATTTACGTTAAGTCGGAGTAAAATGGAATACATGAAGTTTGAGTTCGCCACAACAAGAGGAGATGATTTAGAATCCGTGAATATGCTTGGACAGAAGGTACGTAAGAAAGATGCTTTCAAATATTTGGGATCAATTTTGCAAAAGAGGGAGGGGAGAGATTGATGAGGATGTTAGCCATTGAATTAGAGCAGATTGAATGAAATGGCGCAGTGCATTAGGACTTTTGTGTGATCGCAAAATCCCTATTAGGCTAAAGGGAAAATTTTATCGAACAGCAATAAGACCGACAATGCTATACGGAGCTCAATGATGGCCAGTACAGAAGCAACGTGAGCATAAAATGGGGGAAACAGAAATGAGGATGTTAAGATGGATGTGTGGCCATACAATGATGGATAAGATAAGAAATTGTGATATTCAACGAAAAGTTGAAATAGTACCGATAGCAGAGAAAATGAAAGAACATAGATTAAGATGGTTTAGACATATTCTCCGTAGACCCCTCGATGCTCCGGTAAGAACAGAAGTGTGTTATCGAGAACAAGATATGAAGAAAGGAAGAGGTCAGCCGAAACTTGGGAGAAGATAGTAAAACAAAATTTAATGGATTGGAAAATAGATTAGCATACGGTCTGTCTTAGGACGGAGTGAAGGAAAGCTATTCGTATTGTAGAAAGGGAGGATCATTTCTATTTTTATATTTATTTTATTTTATTTTGGGGTATCCATGTCTTTGCTTTCATTTTAGTATATTTTATGCTTTTCACTTTGGGTTCATCAACCGCCGACTCTAACTAATTTACAATAAAGGTGATCTTGATATTGATGTAATTTTTTGCAAAATAAACGGAACCTTATATGAGAGATCCTTTACAATTCTTAGAGTTAGAACAATTTATAGAGCATTCACGTGTGGAGATTTTTGTTGCGAAAACAATAAATTAGTCATTTAGTGAGCAAGAATTTATCATCCATTTTATATTAGATGAAGGAAACTGGATTTCCTCATTAAGCCCGATTTCCTGTCAATAAATAGACTAACTCTCCGCGTCTTAGTCAGCTACCCATCAACGCTTTGTAACCCAATTGACTCTGCCATTGGCATCCTAGAGCCCAAGCCTAAGCAACCATACACAAGAATCGGCAATAGCCACTAGGCCCACTACAAGCCACTGAAAATTGTATTAAACCACAAAAGGAAATTACTTACCGAATCCTTGTTTGTTCTTCTTAATCAAACTCATCATGTACTTATCAGTGGGCAAGTTTTCATCACTGAAATAATATTCCACCTGCAAAATAGACGAGCATCCCATCAGGACAAGAACTCCAAACTAAGTTCTTCATCTACAGAAAAAGAAGAAGAAGAAGATAAGATTCAAAAAAAAAAAAAAAGCTTAGTTGAGGAGGCACGTCGAGTCATTTCAACTCGCACAATCTTAACCCGTACGCTAAAGAAGCATGCCTTAATATCACTGAAAACATCAAAGAACACTACCCACAAAACGGTTAAACTAGGGGGGGGGGGGGCGGGTTGTGGAGAAGGAAGAGAGAGAGAGAGAGAGAGCGCTTGCCTGCCTGATGATCTTCTGCTTGAGATCATCAGTGACAACGCCGGTGGCGGCAGAATTAGCCAGACCCTCATCACTGCCATGATCGGGATCAACACCCTCATCAGACGACGGCGATTGGTCCTCCGAGCCCTTCTCCTCCGGAGATCCGACGATGGCATGATTGTGCTGCGGCGGAGGCAACGGAAGACCCGCCACCTCGCCGTTACCGGCGGCGGCGGGCTCCGCTTCGCCTTCCCGGGACATGGAGAAGGGCGAGCGAGCGAGCGAGGGGACGAGAGAGAGAGAGAAGAAAAAGGCGGGATCGTTCGCTCTCCACCGAGTTCTCCCTCTCTCTCTCTCTCTCTCTCTCGATTTCCATTGTAATGCCTCGCGAGTGATTTTATATGTCGTCAAAGCAAGGAGGCCTCTAGGGAGAGAGAGGGGTGGGGTCAGGGAGGGGGAGGTCAAAATGGTCATTTCGTGTTTGCCTCCTGTTGAAGTCAAAACGCGCGGCGTTTCGGGACAGACCTAAGGAGAGAGGGCTTTCCTGTCTAATTAGTTTGATGTTATTCAGATTTGTGTGTTTTTCTAAGGGATTTAGATCAAATACGTGATCCTGAACTAGACTGTGCTAGCTCTTTCTGTACCGAAATGTGGAATCCATTCCAACAGAAAGAGGAAAAAAAAATGCACCGCTGTGATGTGCTTGCAGGTGATGTGAAAAAATTATCAAAAAAGTTATAGATCTATTACAATTATGCCAATTCGATCTTAAATTTTTATTTTTGCTGATTCAATCCTAAATCTTCTACAATTATGTCAATTGAGTACATCTAGCCAAAGTTGGCCAGCTATGTAGCAATATAGTATTTTAATATATTTTTTTATTGTATTTTTTCCTTTTTTTTTTTCATTCTCTTCTCCTTCCTTGACCTTGCCAGCCTTAGGGAAGCTCCCCCCCCCATCCCAAGACACTAGCAAGGGCGAGCCTCGCCTTTGCTGGGCAAGATCGGCCTCGCCAGCCTAAATTTGGCCAGGTCTCGATTGACCTTAATCTACCAGGAACTCCATGGTGTATACAAGACAACAATGACTTGCCAACATAAATGAGACTTGGAATGATCTTGTCGTCGTTGAGTGAGGCCGATGGAGACCTCGCTAGATCTGGGCTAGCAAGGCCGACTTTGCCTAGTGTTGGCGGGGGTGAGCTTCACTTGAGGCCGACAAGGTTGACCTTGTTAGCGAGAGGAAGTAAAAAAAGAGAGAAGAAAATAAAAGAAAGAAAAATAATATAAAAGAGGAAAAATGATATAAAATAAAAATTCGAAAAGTTATTTCATTGAATGGCCAATGCCAATCAGAGCCCATGTCAGAGCCGATTAGTTCAATTTAGCTGGATGAACTGAATTGGCATAACTACAAGAGGTTTATGATTGACTCAGCAAAAAAAAAGAGTTTAAGATTGAATTGACACAATTATAACTGTCTATGACTTTTTTCATAATTACCCATGTAGGTGATCAATTGCCACTCTACATTACCATCGACTTGTTGCTCATGCTTGGTAGCCACAAACAATTGGATCAGGAAACCCTCATCCCACCATCCCCTATGTACCCTTTTTAGTCCCCTCTACTCTTTCGTATGCATTAGGAGTGAGCATGATTTCAAAGTAGAACCGAGAATCACTCTTGCAATTGACGAGGATATTCCTGATAACGCCACTCTTGCAAAGGAGGAGGGGAATCTAAAAACTCATGATCGGCTCAGTGTTGTGGAAAGGAATATGGACCATTTGGTCTTGATGATATTTGAGCTATTCAGAATAGTAGCCAATATCAATGTTTCGCGTGCGGAGGAAAGTTACCAGACACGAGGGTAGATTTCAGATTTCAAAAATTAGGGAACCGATTCTAGTGGGTGGGTGGAACAAGTAATTCATGATTTTTTTTGTTCTATGATTTCATGCGGTATTCTATGGCTGTACGATGATGAACGCATAATCTTGAACTACTAATATTAGATTTCATTTCCGGCGATATTCAGGGACTTTCACTTTGTTGATATTTATTAATTTTCGTGTGTCTAATTTTTTTTTTTGTCAATGTGTGTCTAAATATGAGTAGCAATAAATGGTGATAATTAAAGGTGACGTTACTTAATTGTTGGTGTGAATTCGTCCTGCATTTAATCGTGCGACTCGCGTCTATTAGCTTTTCAAGTCAATTTGCAAATCTCGACTGTGCATTTATGTTATTGTAATGGAAATAGAATGTGTAGAGGATAATGCCAGCAAATCTCTACAAAAGTGGAAATATCAATTTTTAACTTGTTACCCTTATGGACAACTCGGTTATGTCATCTGGAATTCACATGATCGAATTACAGCGAAATTAGCATTGTTGCTGATGCTGTCGAGGTTGCTGGAGACAAAGCACGAAAGCTTCAGATTCGTCTTGCGCAAAAATGAAACTTCAGAGGGCAAAATGAGACACCATGAGTATTTAATAGAAATTTTTTTTGTGTTCCAAATCAAAGCGCATCGTTTATAAAGAGCAAGGTTTAATACAAGATGCACTAATCATCGCCCAACGCCAATATCTTACCCTAAATCTCCGGAAACTTATACGCTACCGATTAAACAACCTGATATCGGGAAGAAAATGAAAAAAAAAAAGTTTCATAAATTGCACCATGTTTGATTATCTGAAGCCTGTGACATTTGCTTGTATTTAATGATCTCAGATTCATCAATTCCCCATATTTAGCTCTAGTGCATGGGATTTGCCGGTCACAGAATATTTGACTGATTGGGGAGCTTAGAGTGTTATTTAAGACTAAGTCGGCCGCTTCAAGGGTTTATTTGAGACAAAATCCACTTTTACTCATCTTTGGAGAAAACGATACCCTTATTTGAAATTTTACCCATGGAAGATATTGAAAGACACCATTGCTTGAATTATTGTCCTTTAGAGCAACTATAAAGGATAACAAGTTCTGAAAAAAGTACGATTGTGATCCGAAAAAGTAATTCTAATTAGAATTGATTTTTTCTAATTTTATTCCTTAGATGAGTTTTAGAGAATCAAAACGTATTTGTTAACTGGGCAAAATTTATGTTCTTGAAATGAAAATGCATTTGGTAACCGCATAAAATTTGTATTCCCATGAATAATATATCTACCCAAATTTTTTCATTTAAGTAAAATAATTTCGTAGTTCCTTTGTGAAATTTCATCATACATTTCGAATTAATTAAAGATTAATTCATATTGATTCTCTTATATAACATACTGCATATAATATTTTTTTCATGCTATTCTGTCTAATTGCTGTGTTATAAAGAGTCATTTTAAGCTTAAAAAAAGGAAAGACTTTATTGGGTTAATATGCGATTTTAGATTAGCTTAGGCCCTCCTAAACCTATACCCAATTGCAACAAAGGAATATCGAATTCAATTTTAATATGATCGGTAACATGTATATGTGTACATGCAAATAGAGTCGCCACTTGCATTTTGATAAAGGTAGACTGAAAACCTTATTGAGTGGTGAAGAGAAATCATTCGATCCTATACAACCTTAGAAATCTAGTGTTTGGGGAATTGGTTATATCGGTCTTTCTACTGATACCCTTTCGACACCAAAGTTGAATGTTTCTAAATTTGTTTCATGCAAATTTTTAATTTATTTTTAAACTTATGAGGTAAGACAATGCTAAGTGTTCATGTAGGTTGCTTTTGTCTTTTCAAAATTTTCTAAAATTAGACTAAGTCGAAAGTATATAAACCTAGGCAAATCACAACCAATGAGATCAAATATACAGTCAAGGAATCATGGTATTGATAAATTGCATCATAAAACCTTAATGAAGTCTTAAGAGCTTAGAGAAATGTGGTCCGGATTTAATTTCAATTATGTTTATGATTATCCTAAAAAAGAACAAAATATATAAAATCTAGAGAATCTAGACCCAAATTTATGAAAATGAGGTTAAACTAGCATAATCTAATATTCTTCCATTTTTAGGGATTTTCTGAAATTTTTCTAGTTTTCTAGAAATTTTTTCAATTTTTTTCGAGATTTTTTTATTTAATTTTTATTATCTTATATATTTTTCTTTGAAAATGATATCTCGTTCTATTTTAGGTCGAGAAAAAAGTGACGAGAGAATAGAAAGGGAAAATTGAGAGATGTGAGCTTCATTTTATTTTGTGATTTTCAAAAGTGATTTTTCTTCCTAACAAACTTTTCTTTTGTTCTTATTTTTGCTTCAAAACTGTTTTCGGGAACATAATCAGAATCAGAATAATTTACATTATCAAACATGATTCTTACCTTTTTTTGCTCCGGAGAATAAAATTGGAAAATCAGAATCAATGCCACGTAGGCCCTAAGTAACCAATTCTCAGTATGAGACACAGAAGACCACTAAAAGGCGCTCGCAGCTAGGCTGAGCACACCATTGAAGACAGCAATCTCGATTTCACTGGAGAACAACTTTCAGACCTGAAGAGGGCTCACACTAAGATTTCGAGAATCTACGCTTGTTGTTTATGGCCGAGGAGCTCAACTCAAGCAAAGGATTGATTTTGGTTTAAGCTCAACCCTGGTCAAGGGGCTCGCAGTGGTGGTCACAAGCTCGCCGGAGACAAGAAGACCGGTGACTGTAGGCTACTTTGCAGAGGCTGCGCTCAGGTCTCACTGCACCGTCTTAGAGTTTGCAAGGTGCAGGCCACTGCACTTGGAAAATTGGCGATCTCTCACATGGGCTCTGCTTCATGTGATAATGACGTAGAGGATTCAGAGAAATACCATGCGTCATGGAGAGACCACACATGTATTCACAACATATTCAGAGTGTCCCAAGATATGTAGGAAACCCAAGATCACAGCGTATTAGACAATCAACATACGCATCTATTATGATACTGTTTTTCTATTCCCAACACAGGTAGAGTTCAAATTACAGTTCTGTAAGATCGACTGTTCAGCCGGCGCCAGAGGCTGTCAATAGAAAATTATCACACCCTGAGAGCAGCAAGCAGCTCAAAGAAACAGGCAGCTTCATTCCACATTCATGTAAGTGCTTGAAGGGAACAACGGAATTGGCATTCGGATGTCCAAACAAAGTTCTGATTTCACAATCATCAATTGTTGTGCCGGAAAGAATAACTGAAAAAGTTTACATTGCAGATGTCGGAAAAAGGCTTAATAAAACCACTCTTAACTTATGCTTCATCTATAAGACTCGCGCCGAAATCTCGAGGTTACAACCTGACAAAGTTCTGTAAGATCAACTGTTCAGCAGGCGCCAGAGACTGTCAATAGAAAACTATCACACCCTGAGCGCAGCAAGCAGCTCAAAGAAACAGGCAGCTTCATTCCACATTCATGTAAGTACTTGAAGGGAACAAAGGAATTGGCATTCGGATGTCCCAAAAAAGTTCTGATTTCACAATCATCAATTGTTGTGCTGGAAAGTATAACTGAAAAAGTTTACATAGCAGATGTCGGAAAAAGGCTCGATAAAACCACTCTTAACTTATGCTTCATCTATAAGACTTGCGCTAAAATCTCAAGGTTACAACCTGACATGAGTATATATTCAGACAATAAGGTATCGTGTATTGGCTCCCATTAGCATCATTCCAGAGAATTTAGCATCTGGCTCTCTGTCGACATTTGAGTCTCTTCCAGTCGCTCGCTCTGTTTTGCATTTGTCAGAACAGGTCAAATGGGCTCCAAAATGTAGAAATGACATGATGAACTAGAAAGCAAAACATATAGTCCAACCACCCTATACTTGAGGTGCTAAAAATCCTCTATCTATTGGTACAGAGAAGAAAAGAATTGAATGAGGAGCTATAAGACATATGAACAGCCCCAGTTGAAAGAGCATGATACCAGTGCCGCCGTAATCAAAGAGGCAGGGAAATTGGGGGATTTGAAATGAACTCTGATTTGAGACTGCTTGTTGTTGTGTGAGGCGCATAACAAATGGATGATGCTTTATGGCAGAATTCACTGAGGATAACCCTCACCAAACAGACTATGCTTCCTTTGGGTCTTAGAGGTACCAACTAAGCAAAATAGGCAGTTTGGCCGTGATCTTTCTGATGAATTATCCTCGGAGAGATCACGATGTGCCGTACATATTAGTGACTCCTGACTGCACCTTTAATAGGCAAAGGGTGAGCTTCTGTGTTGAAAACGAACTTATCCAAGGGAATAACATCACTGTCTGAGAACAACAAATACAAATATTTCAGTGTCTCTCCCAAGAAGAAAGTCTCCATTTTGTCTCTCTTTTGAGGAGGAATGTGGGTGACGTCATCAAGAGAACTGTAGCCACCAGTATCGACCTTTGTGTATTTCTCAAATGCCTCAAAGATCTGCCAACCCCATTCACGGTATCTACATTGTAAGAATTTGATCATTATTGCACTCAGAAAGGTGAGCAAGCAGGTGGATATGACAAAAATCTAGCGTGCTGAACGGTGCTGGGAATAACAAATAAGGCATATTCCGAAAGACATTAAAGGAGCATACTTTGGGTCTTCTGTAATGCGGTACAGAACAAACAATGATTCCACTGTTTCAGGACGCAAAAGATTATGCCTATCAGCTTGTTTGATAATAATGTCGCTTAAATACTTAGAGGTCTTATTTCCACCATCAAGACCCTCTTCAGAGTACTCCTGTTCAAATTAAAATGCTCATTAGATGCATTAGTAAGGCAAATCAAAAGAACAATTCCAAAGTGATTGACATACAGTCATATAAGCAACTCTCTCCTAAAACAAACAATTAATCAACTTGACTTAATAAAATTTTCTTTAACCAAACTCAAAAAATTGAAATTCTAATCCAACAGCAAATTAAACAAGAGAAACCTACCTCTGTATGAAAGTAAGCAATTTCCGGAGCAAGACCAGTAGAGGTTACTGAATACATCTGAAAGCATGTATGCGTCAAATCTTCAGCAAGCTTCAAATTTTCCAAGTCTTCAAATGTAAGTAAATTTTCTTTCATTGCTCTCCCTTTTGTCTTGCCTTTTGTTGCCCCAAGTGCAAGTGTACCAGGCAGGAAACATACCTAACAGTCATAAAAAGTGGCATGGTAATACGAATGTGCTTATTCATATGTAATACGCCGCGAAAGGATAAAAAAAGGAGGGGGGGTGGTTAAGAGCAAAGCGTCAACATGAGCTTGATAAAGACAAACGATTTTCATGGTGAATTGCAGATTGATCTGAAAGAAAATGGTTCAAATTACCAGATCAACATCAACATCAACATCACCTTTATCCCAAACTAGTTGGGGTTTCAAATTACCAGATAACAAAAGGAATTACCATCTCCAGAACAGGCTTCATGAACTTCAAATTTTTTGACACATTGATTTATTTCCTCTGGGTGGATATTGAGTGTAAGTGCAAAACTTTGAAACTATGGCATGTCAGGATTCTAGGTATATTTTTGAGCATGATAGCCATATATATTACCAATATTAGGATCGTAAAAATTTCTCCCAGATTCGAGAAGGAAAGAAAATTAAGGAAAGGCTTCTAGATTTAAGCTCGAAGGTATCATCCTCCCCATGCACAAACTTAAGCACGTAAATAAAATCATCGAACAGATGGAGACCTGGGAGAGATTGTGCCAACAAAGTTAGTTCAGCATGTATGTTAGCTTTCTTGAATGGGAAACCCAATAACTGATGTACTTTTAGCTAATTCAGCTATGGTTTGCAAAGATAGTGGTAAACTGACCAGATGTCCAACATTGAAAGAAGGGAAAATTATGCTTCAGTTTTTTTACTTTTGTCAGTCAGTTCTTTCATTCAATGCTGCTAATCATCATCTTTTCCCAGCATTTTACCGTCCTCAGTTCTTCAATCGTGTTAAATTAAACAACGAGGATTTTACTGGGTTCTTAGTTGGCATGAAGCGAACTCAGGTATCAAGAAATACATATTTTTAGTGTGAACTCTTAACTAGCCACGCTGATGAGGGCTTTCTTCAATAATTCTCAGAGACCGGAACAGGTGACGCAGACAAATGCATAGCCAAAGCAATATTTACTCTATAACCGATGTAGGTTAAATATTGCAGAAAGATGCCGCTTATAGTCAGAATTATGATCATTTGAAATGAACTGATTGCCATTTTGAACCATATATAGCCAGTGCAAGAGTAGCATCCAGTGTTCAGAAAGAGATGATTGGTTAACATACATGGACTCAATGCCCTCCATAATTGCAAAATTTGTGTGATAGTGCATTTGACTTTATTAGAATGAAAGAGAGAATAAAGGATTCACAATAAAAAAAGTGGCTGAAAACAGGGTACATTCTCAAGCTCTTTCTTGCTGTGGAAGTGGACAAGCCAATCGCAACGACCAATAGTCATTAGATGGGATTTCAGTGAATTTATATAAAGTCTGACTTAAATTTAACTTTTGAAATGAAAAGCAGCTCAATATATAAATTGCATTCTGGCAGTGCAAATGGACAGATAAAGCAGCATCAAGAGCATGAAATGAAGAGATGCCAAAATATCAAACAATTGCCATACTCCAGCCAATTTGCAATCTAAACAGATTGATGATGACTGAAGGATAATAAATTCAAATGAACAACCACATGGCCAGACGAGGATGCTCATGGTCAAGAGAAGATCCTAAAGTACTATTAGGTCAAACAGCCTCTATGAAGTTCAATGTTAATGGGCTAGGTGTCATTAGACACGAATAGTGGTGAAGCAAATTGTAGTTCAAGCCTACAAGAAATGAAGGTATAAATGTGAGAATGCAGGTGCTTGAGATAATATGGTTATTTCGTCATGGCTTAGAAATGTCGAAGAGAACTTCTTATGTTCCGCAACAAAAATGAATTCGTAAGGAATGACATTAACTGCTCGAAGCAAGCAGTTAAATGAAACATATATCAGCAATCATGGAGCTAGTGGCAAAAACTGGCATGGCTTGAACGGTTAGTTGTATCCCTGTTTTTAAGCATCCACTTGTCAAGAATAGTCTCAAATTTTCTGTAATGATTTTCTTACTTAATTGTTATAACCTTCTTTCTTCCCTTAAGTTACTTTAACCATTAGATCTGGTAGTTGGAAATGCATAAAGCCTGTCTCTAAACAGTTAGCTCCCTGGACATCTAAATCAATAATTCCTACAGTCAATGACGTAGGACTTCAAACACCCTCTTTCATTTGAAAGTCAGATGAAAGACAATGTAAAGGAACCAATTAGGAATGTGGAATAGAAGGTCAGGGAAATAAGGTTAACGAGGATCCATAGGAGGAATTATTTACTAACAGGGAAGTAAAAAAAATTGGATCGAGGCTGAGAAACCATAGTGAAGTTCTAAGGCAACTTTCTAACTTGTAAAACTTAAATTATTAGATGAAAATATGACTCTATTTTAGAATACTTCAATAATTAGAAACCACATACCAGGTGATCCATTTTAGGACTGAAAGCACCATTAGATCCGTAAGGCAGTTCTCCCACAAAAACCAAGCCATTTGGGACTGATTTACGCACAAGCCGGTTACGAACACCCTTCATAGCTTCAAGGTACATGTCGTATAGGTAGGTCACATTACTATTTTCAATACCTCCCTGATGAAGCCACACTTTCAGCAAATACTCGTAATAGCTGTCCCCCCGAGATCCTAGCCTGATATTTTCTCCACTAAATTGACCAGATTGAGGGCTACACTCAGCAGACAAATGTCATCAGAAGAGAATGGAAGATGAATCACTAGAAACCATATGCTTGAAGAATGGGAAATCTTCATTAAAGTATTCTGCAGTGTATAATAATTGACGTTGCTTAAGTAATTGTTCCATGTCTATAGGGATGAAAATTAGGATTATCGAACCTTATGTAGATAGGAACCAAGCCCTCCACCTTAGGTAGAGTCTTCAGATGATCCAACACTTTCATTGCTTCCATACTGTACTTTGAATCACCAGAAACAGTACTGAGATAATTAAACTCAAGCTGCAAAGTAGAAACTTCTGAAGTACTACTCAGTCCACCAGGAGCCGGATGTGCCGACGAATCACGTAAAATCACATCACTATAAGGAACTGAAGTTGGACTAGCAGTGAAAGCAGATAACAGACGATCAGCCAAATCCCTAGCGATATCCAGGTACACTGTTGGTTTGGGACCATTTCTTGTCAACTTCATCCCCTCATCTCCTCCACTTAAATGAAAGGCACTCAAAAGACCACCCAAAACACGTATTGTCGTCTCGAACAAATTGACTTGCCCTTTGTGTTTAATTCTGTCTAATAGCTGAGTTTCAATCCAGGAACCTGCTTCGGAGACAATTTCATCAGCACCCATAATAATAGCAGTATCAAGAGCATCCACGACTGTTGCACCTAAACCTCCTAATCCATCAACACCACGCTGGCTGACTGGCATGAGCTCATCATAGCCCACTGCATGTTTCTTGTAACCAGACCATGCATGGATAAAAGCATCCTTAACCATTTGTTGTCTACTTACCCACTTTAATCTGGAGCTTGGATTCTTAGCCTCACGACCAAAAGAATCTTTTCCACCCTTCTCATCAGGTGTTAAACGAGGAGGAAGCCTTGGGGGTTTCCTCCAAAATTTTCTAAGTCCACTGATCCCATCACTATTGATCTTGTCCCCTTCATTTGCCATGACATTTTTTGCTAATCCACCAGACACTTTGGGTCCTGAACTTGTATGTGTCAAGAAAAGAAATGCTAAACCAAAGAGCATCACCAAAGCAAGAAACTTCCCCGTACTACAACTTAACCAATCACGCTTTATGTTTTGAGTGAGCAAGGTCTGATTTATCGCCTGGGAAAGCCAGATATGAGAGAATGCAACCAGAAACTTTCCATCAGAATCACATACTTTTTCTTGGACAAACTAAAAGCTCAATTTATTTGTCAAAAGAAAGGACAACTTGAAAGGACACTTTCATGAAGAACAAAAGGCGACTATTTCATTCAGGAGGGCTAACCACATAATAGGCCACTTGTTTGCGCTAATTTTACTCATCATGACTAAAGTGCATGAGTTTGACAACACCAGTAAAAGAAGTAGAACCAGTTTGTCCGTCCCTATGAGGTACAAAAAATTATACCGATAATGATCAACAATATTGGATTCCTTTTGTTATTTAGAATATCCCAAATATGACAGTAACCTGGATAAAGCTAGTAGTGGCTCCTGCCAGATCCAGGAGCATCATAAGCGGCCCATCTAGTTTACACATCATAGGGAGAACGTAACCTGAAGAGATATTCTTGCCCAGGATAAACTCAATAAGTTTTCAGGTAAGTGCCAGGGGACAAACAAGAAAGACAAGGGGGAAAACTGAAACTCGATATAAGACTTTCGTAGCCGTAAGGGACAATGCAACCCACAGAACTTCCTACTTAAGCTTTTGAGAAGTTCAAGTGTGACGAGATCCCCCAAAGTAGAAAATAAGAGTGTCTGTGCCTGGTTTATCTTTTGAGATTTATGTATTTATCCATCCTAGATATTACCAGGAAGCATCCCAGTCAGCTATTTTTCTTGGCTCAAGAGGCTCATTTGTGCTTCGTTTCTCAGAAAGCTTGAGATACAGAGAGGTTTGGTTCTCTGTGATCTTCGGTTAAATTTCATGCAAATATCACCTCAGTGAAATTCAGGATTTTCATCCATTGGTCTTGCTACTTGTTGTAGAAAAGTTCAAGCCCCAAAATCAGCCCAGCCACTTAAGCACATCATCAGAATATAACATAGCATCTTTCCTCTTTTTTATTTTTGCTTTTCTGACAGGAAAGCAGGTGAGGGAAGAGTAGAAATTGAATCCAACATCTCAAGTCTCAATAAGGGTGGACAGCCATTAACAAATCCTTTGCTCCTAAATTTGAAGGAAAATTTTAACAACAAAGAATGATTAACAAGCTTAATCTAAACTTAAACATCATGAAAATTCTGATCTTAGTGTAAGCATTCAAGTGATACCCACATAACCAAGCAATACCATTTTTGGCTCTAACAGACCATACAAGACAAAAGAGCATGATCA
Source organism: Psidium guajava (assembly GCA_016432845.1). NCBI lineage: Eukaryota > Viridiplantae > Streptophyta > Magnoliopsida > Myrtales > Myrtaceae > Psidium > Psidium guajava. The sequence goes on along the minus strand of CM028232.1, from coordinate 23,322,587 downwards.
TTTATACACAATCAAACAACTAGGGCAGTGGCATCAGCATATTACACTGTGATATCAGAGTAAACACTTGAAATCATAGCATGTGATGGAAATCAATTAAGCCTATACTTTGCATAGCATGCCAAAACACGTGAGCAACCTTAGGTCCATCTCAGACGGAAATTCCTTCAAGAGGAGAAGGTAATTCTTTTCATGTGAAGATTACACATGCGGCAGTGACATGTGCTGCATCGAACCAATGAAAAAAAAATGAGTGATTTCAAAATTTAGGCACCATGTAAGATGATTATGTGAGATTTTGTAAGACTACTGTCAACTTTTTTAAAAACTTAAGCTGTTAGATAAAAATATCGTTTAATATTTGTATATTCCACCACTCCCACTCATGCTTAGTTTGGTCTTATTGGCTAGCACTAAGCGTGGAAATATTTCATTGGGAGGCAAATAGGGGCCTGAAAAGATTTCAACCTAGGACCCCTTGCTCTAATACCACGTGAGATTTTATAGGACTTCTATCAACCGTTCTAAAAGCTTAAGTTGTTAAATAAAAGCGTGACCCAATATTTAAATATTCTATTAGACTAGCATATCACGCGGACAATGTGATTGGTCGGTCCCCCCACACCACGTGAGCCATATGACGGACACATAAATACATCTTCCCTTTGAAGATGATTGGTCAACTACTAATGGAACACCCAGAACAATATATACAAGTTAAGAATCCTGGAACCCTTCTAATACACCTCATTTTTGTGCACACCTTATGGTATGGCTACTTGGTGGTGAGGAGATTTCATGAGTAATTCCTGAAGGAGAAGTTAAGCCAAAGAGAAACAATTTATCTGAAAGATAAGAAGAAAAGTTCCTAGCAGAGAGCCAACAAGATAATGCAGACTGATGATACATGTGTTCTAACTTATTCTTCCCAGCTGAATTAAGCTAATCACTTATTCCCAAAAATGAGTAAGACTCTATCATATAGAATCACTTCCAGAAACGCACACAGCTCAGATAAGTCTCGCCATAGCTGGACTAAGTCGGTACTTGTTCCAGCGGAAACCGACCGATCAGATTAACTTCTAGCAAAAGCATCAAACGTCTTTTCCTATGCAAGTACTCTAAAGCAACCCGATCATAAAAAAACCGAGCAAGATCTTAAATCCTGGGTCTTAAGCTGAAAAGCTCAATCACGCAGGAAATCGAATACAAGGAGCACTTGGGGCCCCGGGGGTTGGGATGGGGTTGCGAAACAGAAGCTGGACGAACCTTGGACAGCGATCGGTGGCGAAACTTGGCATTGTCGTAGTTCAAGTCCTTCATTGAATAAGGCAAAGAGTTGGACATGGTGGATGGATCGCTCTCTGTCTCTCTGTCTCTCCGTCCGATCTGCTCCAACCGGCGATGAGGCCCTAACGCACAACAGAGAGACAGAAACCGAGAGAGATCAGAGTCAGACAGCAAACCTCGGAGAGAGAGAGATTGCGAGGCGGATCGATCGGCTACTTGCAAGAACAGAGAGAGAGAGAGAGAGAGAGAGAGAGAGAGGGAGAGGGGGGCTTCGGTTTTGGTTTTGCAGGTCAACGAGCATCCCCTTCCCTTCGTCGCATGTTTTTACGCGTGTATATGTGTTTTGGTGAAATGTTCATTCATCACTACTCATCGTGGTGGGGTAAGCGGTAAGTCGGAGCCTACCTAAAACTTGGAACCAATCCATTAGAATCGATTCCCCAAATATTTGAACTTACTATCCCGTCACAATATTTCATAACCTATTTGATCTCCGCATGTATTCTCAATGAAACGATTGTAATGAATCATCACATCTAATAACAATTATTATTTTTTATGCAATTCACTGATTATAACTTATATATAAACACATAAATAATATAAAATATTACCAAGGTAGAAATTTCAACCATAGACATTGCAAGATATAGAAGCTCAAATTAGTGACTCAAGAATATGTGCTCATCATCGGATATTATGGAATTTCGCAAGAGAGCACAAAATAACATATACACGCTCGCGCGCGAAGACTTGTTTTTGGTTTGAGATTTCATACACCTGGAACCCATTCGTCAAAGTTAGTTTTCTAATTTTTAAAATCTAGGACCCATCTCATACCTTAAAACTTGAAACTAAATCAATTCCCATCTATTCAATTTTATCTTGAATTCATGTAACATTGTAAACAAAAACAATAGGCACGTAAAGCAATTTTAGTACACCTGGCACTGCTTTCTTGTCTGTGCAAAAATAGTTTAAACCTCGTGTAACTCATGCCCATATTCAATTATTGCGATGAATATTTTTTCATGCCAATCTCTATGTTAGATCTTCAATCTATGTGGATAAGTTAATCTCCTACCGTGTTACATCGTGTCGAAAATTCTAAACTTTTAATTTATGAAGTGCTCTTTTGTTAGTCAAAGAAAGAAAGGTCATGGTAGGGTTGATCGATTTCAAAACGATTTAATTCCTAGCAATCAGTTGGAAAAGATTCGAATTGCGAACCCCCATAGTAGATTCGGAAATGGCCGAAACGTAAATCGACCCAGGTTAGCTTGGAGCAAAAGATTAAATTCTTGCAATGAAATATAAAGAGGACCACCCTTTGGCTATGAACGCATTTGCTTTTCGTGTGGTTGCGACGTTGTCTGTCTATGTTGAAGATTAATGTTCAATTCTCAATGAGTGCAAAACTACTTTTGGTTCCCCCTAGGGATTAGGTGGGAAATACGAGATCTAGGCAAGCCGTTGCATCTTCTCCCCTTGCCATTTACGAAAGTAGCTATCTAAAAGTACTAGTTTCGAATTCGAACAAAGGTAACATAGAGCTTTAGCTCATCAAAAATCTTCTAGGCTTTAGAGCCAATTTCCATAGAATTCTTGGGTTTGTCCTAGATTTTCCAGAAGCGGATCCTCCCTCTTCCCAATGACTTTTGGTTGAAAATAAAAAACTATACCCTCGAGCTGAAAACACGAGTTCTTCTCTGCGATCGACTTCGCTGCCATCATTAAATCTTCGATGCCGGCCATCCCAAACTACTACGTGTAAGTTAGGCATTTCCAAAACGAAATTCCTAATATTTTTAGGTCATGTTATTCAGGATATAATATAAAATTCTTTGTTAGAGAAAATATAAAATCATTCGACGCGAAAGAAGGTATTCTCTTTGAATGATTAATGGGCTGGACAAAAAAGTTTTAAATAAATTTTTGCGAGATCATCTTCTTATATCTGATTTGATGGCTGACCGGGTCCATTTTCTGATGAAAGGGTTGACACCCAAATTTTATTTAAATTTATTTTTTTGTATTTTTTTTAAAGGGAAAAAGGAAAAAAGAAGAAGAAGAGAAAAATGAGATTATAATCGTTCATTTTGCCCTAGCCATGGAGGGAGGAGCCATGTCCGGTTCCCTACAGCGGAACCAAGATGAAGCCCAGCTTTTTCCTGGCCGGCGGCGGCTTTTCTACATCTCGTATCCTCTTCAGGTTAGAGGGAAGCTCCAAGGACTTTGATGGTTGATGCTGAAGTTGTAGTGTGGTCGTTCCCCATGCTGTCGAGAAGATAGAGCGATGTCGAAGAGGAATTTCATCAAACACCTCTCCTGCACCGTTTCTCCTGCCATCCCTCGGGCCTTGTCCCGGTCTTTTGCCTCGCTCCCGACGCTTTCCCGCCAAAGCAGCCAAGGGGCTCACCCGAACCAGGTCATTCAAGATCCGTATGCTCTCCTTAAAGAGGATCCCGTCGACCTTGTTTCTTCTTTATGGGTGAAATCCTTCTCGTCACCAACCGACATCGTCTTCCCGAACCTCACGGGCTTCCTAGCGAAATTTGACCTCTGGGTCCTCGCCTACCAACGGACGTGTGCTCACGTGACTGGCACATTCCCCCCTCGCAATGCCATTCATTTCAACGCTCTCCATTCTCTTCTATCCCTCAGAAATGCAGTTACTCGCAATCAATTCAAGTGGGACGACAAGATCCATCAGCTGGTTCGCAGCCCTTTTGATAAAACAGGCACAAGGCTAATCTCTAAAACTAAGCTTAAGGCCACATTGGAGTCGAGCGAGCCCTGTTTCCAAGACAGGGTGGTCCAAGAGGTTCTACTGATGATTCTTGAGCCGGTTTTTGAGGCTCGCTTTTCTGTAAAATCACATGCTTTTCGACCAGGAAGAAATGCCCATACTGTTATTAGGACAATTCGAAGTAATTTTGCTGGGTATTTGTGGTTCTTGAAGGGTGATGTATCTGAAATTTTCAACAGATTGGATATAAATGTGGTGATGGGTCTTTTGGAGAAGGCTATCAAAGACAGAAGAGTGTTGGGACTGATCAAGTCAGCATTCAGACCCACGGTCAGGAATCAAATGCCAAGGGCCGACAATGAGAAGTTGAGAACAAAGAAGAAAAAGGGGACCAAGAAGAAGATTCTGCAAGAGAACGAGCCAAAACCAGATCCTTTCTGGTTAAGGACCTTTTTCGACTTTGCACCTGAGGAGGCTGCCAAGGTACCCAATTATGGTTGTTGTGGCATTATAAGTCCTTTGCTTGCTAATGTTTGTCTAAATGAACTGGATCATTTCATGGAACAGAAGATTATCGAGTTCTTCAAACCATCTCCGTTTGATTCCATATGGAAAAGTTCAATTGATGATGGATGTCATAACCCTTCTTGGCCTGAGTTTGTTCCTTCTAGTGGGAAAGAGAAGACAAGGAAAATGGATTATATTAGGTATGGGGGTCATTTCTTGATAGGGATTCGAGGGCCTAGAGATGACGCAGTGCAAATACGGAAAGAAATTATTGAATTCTGTGATGTACAATTTGGTTTGAGGCTGGATAATTCCAAGTTGGAGATAGAGCATATCAGTAGAGGTATCCAGTTCTTGGACCATATTATTTGCCGTCGAGTAATACACCCGACACTCAGGTATACCTCTACTGGAGGCAAAATCGTGAGTGAAAAAGGTGTGGGCACTCTGCTTTCAGTTACTGCTAGCTTACAACAATGTATTCGTCAATTCAGGCGTCTTAAGTTTGTTAAGGGTGATAAGGATCCTGAGCCGTTACCTTGCACTCCAATGCTTTACTCCAGTCAAGCTCATTCAAATGCTCAAATGAATAAGTTCCTGGAGACCATGGCAGATTGGTACAGATATGCCGACAATCGCAAGAAAGTTGTGGGATTTTGTGCTTATGTGATTCGAAGCTCTCTAGCTAAACTCTATGCCGCGAGGTACAGACTAAAATCTCGTGCCAAGGTATATAAAATGGCTTCGCGTAACCTTAGCCGCCCATTAAGAGAGAGTAGCAACAATTCTGCGCCTGAATATTCTGATCTTTTGAGGATGGGGCTTGTTGATGCAATTGAAGGCGTTCAGTTCTCACACATGTCTTTGATTCCCTCCTGTGATTACACTCCCTTTCCTAGGAACTGGGTTCCTCATCACGAAGGGGTATTGCGTGAGTATATCAAACTGGAAGACCCCAAATTTTTCTGTGAGTTACATAGATCGATAAAGAGGCAGGGTTTGAGTTTGCCTCAAGACGAGGTATCTGATATTGTATGGCACTGTAAAGTTTGTGGCTTAAGGCGTCATCAAATTGATGTGTGAAGGTTGGTTCACTCAAGTTCTTCTTTAACAATGCCATAGGAATATAAAGATAATAAAATTTCCATTAACACTACCTTGTGTCAATCATTTTCCTAATCATTCACCTTGAGTTAATTTGAATGCTGGGCACTTGATAGGCTACTGCATTTTTGACTGGATGTAGATCGATATATTCAGACTGGATGGCTGTAATAACAATTGTTATAATTTATGGTGCAGAAATACATCAAAGTAACTTTAGCAGAATTTTAAGTCATTCTAGCTCGATCTTTTCTTTTCCTGCAGATAGAAGGATCAAACTCTTTTTAGTCTTGGCTCAAGGTCATGTAGCATACTAGTCGACTTATGGAATCTACCAATTTCCACCTTGCTATATTTAATGCCTTGGTAAGCCTTCTGTTCCGTTTTTGTGTTCTCCCTCGAAGTGTTCTGCATACATCCACCTGTGACATTTTTATATGAACCATCAATTATGTAAGTTTTACCTCTCACTAGCAGTCTGTGATATTTTATAGGAGGAAGTCTCCTTGGAAGAATGAGTTAAAATCCTGGGGTGCCAAAGGGAGGACTCCTAAAAGTGAGGTTGAAGTTTTTCGCCTTGATTAATCTCTGGGGCAGTGGTGGAAATGTGAGCAGTACATCAAATTGGGTAAGTTCATGGTATCTTTGATCTTCTTTAATGTACCTCATCTATCTGTAGTCAGAAACCTTGAAAAATCCCATCTGAATTTTTCATTAATGAGTAAAAATGTCTTAGCCAAAATTAAACAATTTTGGTAAAATACAGTCCATAAACAAAGTATCACCAGTTTGCCTGCACAAAAGGAAAAGATTAAATTTATTCCATGGTTGTATTAGAATAATCTTGCATATTTTGCAAAAGTGATCATTGTAGGCTTGATCTTCAGGCTTTGTGATTTCCTCTTATGCCCATAAGAAGATTATATGATTAATTTCTACAGATGCTTCTTATCCTGAGTAAATATATCTTGTCGTAATTTGTAAATTTTACACATCATGCTAGCCTAATGAAGCAGTTCACTTGGGAACTTGCTTTTTGCCCGTTTAAGCTCTTTGGCCTGTGTTCAGAATCTTTCCAGTTACCAAGAGAATGGCTAAAACAGCATCCGGCCACCAGAGTAGAGTAGTGATTTATTGAGTGGTCATTTTATATCTTCCCTGCTGCGAATGGATCTTTTCCTTCTTTACATGAAGGTTTCCATAAGACAGCCAGCTGGTTCCTGAGACCTATGAGATTCCATATTATCTCTATTCTTGCCTTCAGTATGTGGGTTTGGGTTACTATTTGGGTTACTAGAAATTGCCAGGTACCGGACATGTTACCTTGATAGTTTATCCTCTATGCCAAATTTTGCCGATTCTTCACTATATGGGAATGGGATAAGTGCACCACAAATCTTAAAACTTATTGCAAAAATGCAATCAAGTCTTAAAATTTATTAAATTGGTCTAGTTAAGTCACTCTATTAACTCTGTTGAACTTGCTTATGGAAGATGCCGAAGTAGCTTTTTTTGTTACTTCCTTATGAAACATGGCGCCGATATGGCACCTACCAAGCGCCATTTCAGGAAAAAACTTATTAATTAAAAAAAGAATAAAGAAAAATAAATTATAAAAATAAGAAACATGGTTAGTGAATAAAGACCAAAAACGTACACTGTTCATCTTCTTTCTTTCACTTATGTGCAAGGTTCCTTTCATTTTCTATTTTCTACAAACCTAAGCTTTCTGTCTGAGAGGGCATAGAACTCGCACTCTTGCCTTTGCTACTTCTCCATGAGCATCAGTGTTGGAGCACTCGTTGCCATCATAGTGCGAAGCCACAACGACAAGGTATGCTGAAATTGATCAACCCCAATTATCTACTGTGCCCGTGAGTTTGAGCTGTTCCTCAGGAAGATTCGTCCAATCGTTCACCATGATTCGAAGCGTTGTATTACAAATTCAAACCTGCTTTGAATAAAAATTTCCTCAAGATCTTCGAAAACCCTAAAAAATAGCTACTGGAGATTACTGACAGGCAAATCCCCTTTTAAACTAAGTGCACCACGTTTACTCATATTGAAAATCATTGACTTTGTCCGTCTCATGATCAATTTTCTCTTTGTCCGTCTCATGATCAATTTTCTCTCTTTAGCATAAAGCCCAAATTTAGTGGGAGGAACTCTTCCTCATTCGGGTACTTGAAGAGAAGATGTAGAGAATATGGTGGAAGAAGGTCAACAGTTCATAGCTTGGACATCAATGAATGGAAGAAGATTAACGGTCTAAGTTTTGGTCGTTATTCATTGTTATTATTATTATTATTATTTAGTTTTCTATTATTAGTTTTAATTTTCAAGTGTTTTTTTCCTTGATGTGGCGCTTGATGGGCACCATCTGGACATCAAATGTCTTAAAAAAATCATAAAAAAATCGTGTTGGCATTTTTTATTAGCTAAATTAGATGGAATTGACGGATGGACTTGATTGCATTAATTTGATCATTTTTGTTAGAGACAATAAAGGGTATAATGGTCTTTGGGTTTATTGTGTATATATAGTTTGAGTTTTATCAATAAAAATAAGAATGTTCACTCTTTAAATGGTATCAGAGCCTAAACCACTGTAAACCTAAACCCTAAAATACCACCGTATCCCTCGCCGACGACCACCAACCCTCGCCGGCGACCACCATCGGGCAAAACCTACATTCGGCTAGCCCAGATCTGGCGTTGCCCTGACCAGACAACCCCGTCACGACGTCATCCAGGGCTGGCGAGCCCAGATTTGAACTCGCCTTGACCAGACGACCTTAGCCAGAACTCGTCGGGCGTCACCCAGGCCAGCAAGCCTAGAAACTGATGTTATTAAATCTCGTGCGGTCCCTGTTAGTTCTCTGCCATGAAGCTCTTGATTAGGTCAGCAAACCCAGACGTGGGTTTCTTCTTCACAATGGTTTTCCAGAGGATTTTTTTTGAGGATGATGCACTTTCTGGGTTTCTATGGTTTTGTGGCTGTGCGAGTGATGCGATTTCCAGAGCAATTTCCGGAGCACTTTTTGAGGTCCGATTGGTTTTTTTGATTAATGTGGGGAATTTGCTAACTTTGTGGAGTTTGTCTGTGATTAGTGGGATATTTGTTAGTGTGATATTTCTTTGTCGATAGCCTTGGGTTATTGAATTGTTGGTGTTGCTGAGTGATTTTTTGGATTTGCTGAGTGATTTTTGGCTGATTTGGTATTCTGAATTGGGAGTTGATTTGGTTGTCGATTACAATGGACGATCCTGAGAAAAGTTATGAGAGAAGTAATGTGACGACTGAGGTAATTTCCTCTTCGTCTTCTTGGATTACTGATAAGAAGCTTGAGAGTATTACCAATTTTCAACAATGGAAAAAGATTGTTAAATTCGTTACGGATAGAAATCATCAGATACATTTGACTGGAACTAAACCTGCTAATGATGCTAACTGGGATGTTATCGATGCACGTCTTATGGGTCAACTTTTGAACTCTATGGAGTAATATTATAGATTGGTTACTCATATTGATACAGTCAATGAATTATGTGAGTATTTTGATGTATTGTATTTTGGCCAAAATAATAATTCCAGGATATAGGAACTATCGCAGGAGTTTCACCGATCTGAGAGCAAGGGGCATTCCATTGATCAATACTTCGCTGATTTTAATAGAATGTATGAAGAGTTGAGTGCTCTTCTTCCTATTTCTTCTAATGCTGAACAAATGCGACTTCAAAGAGGACAATTGGCTATACTAAATTTTCTTGGAGGTCTAGGTCCAGCCTATGATGCTGTTAGGTTTCAGATTCTTGGAGGAGAGACTATTGCATCACTTAGGGATACATATGCTCGAGTTCTTCGGGTATCTCGTGGTTCTTCCTAGAATACCACAACTGTGGTTGGTAGTTCAGCTTGTCTCTCAATATCGAACTGGTGGAGGTAGGGGTGATGAAGGAAATTGTGGAGGATATAATAGTTGTGGTGGCCGTGGTGGTCGAAGCACAGGAATAGGAGGAATAGGAAGAGGCCAAGGACAAAAAAAGCTTTATGGACAGCCCCAAGCTTCTGCTGAGAGCTCGGGGGGGGGGGATTCGGTCTTGTCATTATTGTGGAAAACCTAGCCATATTCAGAAATTTTGCTTCAAGTTATATGGTAGACCAAGACAACAACAGTTTGCAAATACCGCATTTGGCACTGACTCTTCTCAAGGCAATGTAGTAGCTATGTTTGATGAGGAATTCGCACGGTACAACCAGTCTCATATTTCACAGCCTACTTCTTCCACTGCTACTCTAGTCCAAGCAGGTAATGCTATTGCATGTATTTCAGCTAGCTCACGCCCTTGGGTCATTGATTCGAGGGCATCTAATCATATGTCAGGTTTTTCAGGTATATTTTCCTCTCTTACTTAATCATCACCCACTGTGACTTTAGCTAATGGTTCTTCTTCTCAAGTTAAAGGAGTTGGTACAATTCATCCAGACCCTTCTTTATCATTAACCTCAGTTCTTTACATTCTAAAATTTCCTTTTAATCTCATGTCCGTTAGTAAATTAACCAAACACTTTTAGTGTTCAGTGACTTTTTACCCTGATTCTTGTATTTTTCAGGATCTGGTTACGAAGAAGACAATTGGTAGAGGACGAGAGACGGGGGGGTTGTATGTGCTTGAAGATACTCCTTCCATTGCTTGCTCGAGTATTGCCTCTCTACATCAGATTCACTGTCGTCTTGGACATCCTTCGCTACGTAGTCTTCAGAAGTTAGATTCTAGATTTCAATCTCTTTTTAGTTTAGAGTGTGAATCATGCCAATTTGGCAAATTGCATCGTGTCAGTTACCCCCCTCGAGTCAATAAAAGAGCTGTCTCCTTTCTCATTAGTTCATTTAGATATTTGGGGTTCTTGTCATTTGGTTTCCAGTTTGGGCTTTAGATACTTTGTTACTTTTGTTGATGGCTATTCCAGAGTTACATGGTTATATTTAATGAAAAGTCGTTCAGAATTGTTTTTTATATTTCAAGTCTTTATTTCTGAAATTTATACTCAATTCTGTGCAGGTCAAAGTTTTGCGTTCTGATAATGCTAAAAAATACTTTTCTGCACCTTTTTCTGAATTTATGACTTAGTGTGGCATGATTCATGAATCTTCTTGTCCTGACACACCTCAACAAAATGGTGTAGCTGAAAGGAAGAATAGACATTTATTGAAAGTCACCAGGTCCATGTTATTTGAGATGAAGGTTCCTAAATCTTTTTGGTCTGATGCTGTTTGTACTGCATGCTATCTTATTAATCGCGTGCCCTCTTCTGTTTTACGAGGTGGTATTACTTTCTCAACTTTGTTTCCTAATTAGCCTTTGTTTGCATTACCATCCCATACATTTGATTGTGTTTGTTTTGTTCGTGATCGACTTAGAGTATCAAAACTTGATCCTAAGGCCATTAAATATATGTTTTTGGGCTATTCTCGTACTCAAAAAGATTATTGTTGCTATTCCCCAGTCTTGAGAAAACGCTTTGTGACTGCTGATGTTTTATTCTTTGAGTACACTCCATATCATGCATTGTTTCTAAGATGGATGAAGACTTATATGTGACTATCATTCAGTCGCCTGCTCGAACTATCTTACCTGTGTCTGCACAGGAATCTCCTCCTCTCAAGGTTTGTATTTGGCGTTCTCGAACAGCTATTGATCCCCCCAATCCTCCCGTCACTACTACGTCATCTTCAGCTCCAGATCTATCTTTAGCTAATCCTCAGGCAATATCTGATCTTGATCTTCCTATTGCTCACTGCAAAAGTATACATACTTGCGCTCAACATTCTATTGCAAACTTTGTCTCATATAATTCTATGTTTTCTTTTCGATCCTTTCTATCCGCTATTGATCAAAATCCTGTCCCCAAGTCTGTAGCTGAGGCATCACAAAACCTTGGCTGGAGGACAGCTATGAAAGAAGAATTAAAGGCATTACAGGTTGAAGAAAAGAATTTATGTTTTTTTTTTATTACATTGAGAGATTACAAGGTCTATATATACAAAAATAAAAGATCTAAATTAGGCAAGAGACCTAAATTAGGTATCTTACCTAAATTAGGTAAGAATCCTAATTGTCAACATTAGGTAAGAAACCTAATTTAGGTAAGAGACCTAATTTCCAACATACATATTCCAACACTCTCCCTCAAGCTGGTGAATAGATATCTTCCATTCCCAGCTTGGTAACTAGCTCGTGAAAACTTTCACCATTAAGTCCTTCAGTTAAGACATCTGCCACTTGCTGTCCTGACGGGACATAAGATAAGCAAATCAATCCATCTTCAAGTTTCTCCTTGATGAAATGCCTATCAATCTCAATATGCTTTGTCCTATCATGTTGCACAGGATTATGAGCAATATTAATTGCAGATTTATTGTCGCAATATAGCTTCATAGGACTCTGCCACTCAACCTTCAAGTCATCGAGAATGATCTTGAGCCACAATAGCTCACATATTCCATGAGCTGCTTCTCTAAACTCGGATTCTGCATTGGATCTTGCTACCACATTCTGTTTTCTACTTCTCCAAGTTACCAAGTTACCTCCAAGGAAAATACAATAACCAGTTGTAGACCTCCTGTCAACCACTGATCCAGCATAATCCACATCTGTATAAGCCTCTAGCTTGAGATCGGGACTCTTCTTGAATAATACTCCCTTTCCTAGACTCCCTTTCAGGTAATGTAAGACTCGATGAGCAGCTTGTAGATGTGACTCCTTTGGATTATGCATGAATTGACTAATCAAGCTTACTGCATAAGAAATATCTGGTCGAGTATGAGCAAGGTAAATCAGCTTTCCCACCAATCGCTGATACATTTCTCGATACACTGCTGCCTCCTCTTTTGCTTCTGCGAGTCTCTGGTTCGGCTCAATCGGAGTAGTTACTGGTTTGCAACCAAGCTTTTCAGTTTCTTCCAAGAGATCCGTCACATACTTTCGCTGTGAAATAAAGATCCCTTGCTTTGAGTATGAAACCTCAATTCCCAGATAATACCGTAGCTTTCCTGACTCCTTTATTTCAAACTCCTTAATCAAGTTCTGTTTCGGCCGCTGTTTCTCCCTTTCATCATTGCCCGTGACTATTATATCATCAACATACACCAACAATGCTGTAACTCCCCATGCATCTGAGTGTTTTATGAATAGTGTATGATCTCCCTGGCTTTGTTTATACTCAGATGCCTTCATGACCCTAATAAATCGTCCAAACCAGGCTCTAGGTGACTGCTTGAGTCCATATAATGCCTTCTTTAGTCTACGAGCCTTTTCAACTGTTTCCTTTCCTTCAAAACCAGGTGGCATGTTCATGTAGATTTCCTCTTCCAAATCTCCATGCAAAAAGGCATTCTTCACATCATACTGTTGAAGTTCCCAGTTAAAATGAGCAGTTAAAGATAGCAAGATTCTTACACTATTCATTTTAGCCACCGGTGCAAATGTCTCTTGGTAATCCACTCCATACGTTTGAGTGTAACCCTTCGCAACTAATCTTGCTTTGTACCTCTCCAGAGAACCATCTGCCTTGTACTCCACAGTGAATACCCACTTGCAGCCAACTAGTTTTTTCTCTTTTGGTCTGTCAACAACTTCCCACGTTTTATTCTTTTCCAGTGCCTTCATCTCTTCTTTCATGGCATTCCTCCATTCTTCTCTTGACAATGCTTCAGACAAAGTGTTAGGGACGGCAATAGTGTTTAAGCTCACAATAAAGTTTCGGTATGGTGATGATAACCTATCAAGAGACACATAATTTGATAGTGGATAAACTGATTTTTTGGTACATTCTCTAGTCCCTTTTCTAACAGCAATAGGTAAATCAAGATCAGTCTCAGGTGTATCACTAAGCTGTTCATTCACAGGAGGTTTAGAACTTACCGTGCTCTCATTGGCAGGACTCGAAGTGGCATTTTGGACCTGCTCTTGTGTTGGAACGGCTGTCCTCCTTGAGTACACCTGAGAAAATCTCATAGAATCATGAAAACGAGTTGAACTAATAGGAATAGGAACAGAAACTGGTTGGTCTGTGTGAGAATGTGATGGAGGAGAGATAGGATTCAAGGTAGATTCATGAGCTACAGTGGAGGAATTTGGATTGACGGGGACATTGGATGATAAGTCTAGGTTATCAATAACCCCAAGGTCCTTATCTTCCATGAGTGAAATCTCCCCCTGAAGATAAGGTTTTGAAAAATAGGGTTTATTTTCAACATAAGTGACGTCTGCGGAGAGATAAATTTTTTTGGAAGGGGGATGATAACATTTATACCCCTTTTGTGTTTGTGAGGAACCAAGAAACACACGTTTGATCGCACGAGGATCTAGCTTTCCTCGTTGATGTTGATGAATGTGGACAAAAGAAATACAACCAAAGACTCGAGGTGCAAGGCTATTAGATGTACGGAAATGGGGATAGAACTGAGAAAGAACTTCCATAGGGGTCTTGTGGTCTAATGTACGTGATGGTAGTCTATTGATCATGTATGTAGCTGTAAGGACAGCTTCCCCCCAATAGGTTTTAGGAGCCTGCCCGTGAAACAAGGCATGAGTTGTGTTAAGGAGATGGCCATTTTTTCCTTTCAGCAATCCCATTTGTTGTGGTGTATTCACACAAGATGACTCATGGATAATGCCTTTTGAAAATAAGAGGACAATACTTGATTGAAATAATCTTTTGCATTATCTGATCGAAAGACCTTAATTTTGACCCCAAACTGAGTTTGAATCATGGAGTGAAAGGAAGGAATAATGTTACTCACATCAGATTTCTGTTTGAGCAAGAAAGTCCAAGTAGCTTTAGAGCAATCGACAATTAGAGTGACAAACCAACGGCCTCCAGAAATGTTTGGAACCATGGAAGGTCCCCAAATGTCACTGTGTATCAAGTCAAAAGGGTTAGAGCTACGATGATTGCTAATAGGAAATAGGAAATGATACCCGGCTATGCTTGGCTAACTCGCAAACATCACAATGGAAATCTTTAATATTCAGACCCTTAAACAAGGCTGGAAACATGATACTCAAGACTTGAAAGAACGGATGACCAAAACGAAAATGGTGAAGCCAAATAGCTTCCTTGTTTGAAGTACTAAGAAACGATGAAGATGGATTAATCATGATTCTTCTTGTAGTGAGAGGTGTCTCAAGGTAGTACAGCTCATTTTGTTCCTTAGTAAGTCCAATCCTCCTCTCCGAGTCCCGATCCTGAAAAACACAGTAAGATGGGTAAAAAACAGCTTGACAATGAAGATCTTTTGTGAGTTTGTGTATGGAGATAAGATTGGAATACAGTTTAGGGACATGAAGGACATCTTTAAGGACAAGATTTGGTGTGACAGGGACATCTCCAACACCTACAATAGTAGCAAGTGATCCATTTGCCACAATGATTTTTCTATTGCTAGGACAAGGTGTATAGGTCTTGAAATGTGATGAGGTATAACTCATATGATCAGTAGCGCCGGAATCAATAACCCAAGAATTACCTGAGAGTGCTAGTGAGCATGCACTAGAGGGTTTATTAAGAGACCCTAACAAACCTCTTATTCTCTTAATTTCTTCACTGTTAAAGGTTGCTTTCTCCTTAACTTCGTCATAACCAGCTTGCTCGGTTAGGTGGACACGAGGCCTTGGCTGTGTTGCCCGGTTCACCCATTCTCGGCCTGAAGTAGTTGGTTTGCCATACAATTTCCAGCATTGCTCCTTTGTATGTCTTGGTTTCTTGCAATAGGCACACCACAAGTTGCCCGGTTATCTTTCCTTGGCAGGTCACTCTTTTCATCAACCTTTTTGATTGTCAAGGTTGACCCTTCTACTGCTTGTGGTTTGAGCATGACAGATCGACGGCTTTCTTCTGCCCAGATCAAGGAAATTGTTTCCTCCAATGATGGTACTTCCTCCTTGCCAAGTATTTGAACTCTGACTTGATCAAATTAAGAATCAAGCCCTGCTAAGAAATCGTAGCAGCTATAGAATCAAAGCAGGTTGGATGAAATGGCGCAATGGATCAGGATTTTTGTGTGATCGCAAAATCCTTCTTAGGTTAAAGAGAAAATTTTATAGAACAGCAATAAGACCTGCAATGCTATATGGAGCTGAATGTTGGCCGGTACAAAAGCAACATGAGCATAAAATTGGAGTAGTGAAAATGAGAATGTTTAGGTGGATGTGTGGTCATACAAGGATGGATAAGGTAAAAAATGACGATATTCAACAAAAAGTTGGAATAGCACCGGTGGCAGAGAAGATGAGAGAACATAGATTGAGATGGTTTGGACATATTTTTTATAGACCCTTAGATGCTCCGATAAGAACAGAAGTATGTTACCGAGAAAACGATATGAAGAAAGGACGAGGTCGGCCGGAACTTATTTGGGGGAAGGTAGTAAAACAAGATTTAATAGAGTGGGAAATAGATTGGCGTATGGTCTGCCTTAGGATGGAGTGGAGGAAAGCTATCTGCATTGTTGAAGGGGGGATTCCCTATGTTCCAGAGTGCCCTGTTTAGTCCTTTCTATTTATTTATATGTTTATTTATTTATCTTTGGGTAGCCATATTTTTACTTTTATTTTAGTATATTTTAAACTTTTCGCTTTGGGTTCATCGACCGCCGACCCCAACTGGTTTGGGATAAAAGTGATGTTGATGTTGATCCTTTTCAATAAAATTCTTCAGAATGGCTGCATCTTCTGGACACCGCATGTGGAATACTCGATAATGATAGAGTTCTTGCCATAAGTTTTGCAGAGAATTAGGATATTTAGTGATAGTTTTACTTCCTTGCTTTGTCCCACTAGTTTTCACCTTAATTTCATACACCTGGGCCGCATCACGGGCCTTTGAGTACGTCCGTTGGATAGAATCCCAGATCCATTTGCTGTTGGTAGAAACATACAAGTATCGCTTATGGCTGGTTCCATAGAATTCCATAATCATGACATGATCATGGAATCAACCTCATCTCACGCATCGAAACCAGGATCTCCTTGCTTGGGTCCTGTCCCCAGCAGATGATTGAGTTTTCCTTTGCCCTTTAGGTACGTCTTGACGAATTGTGACCACTTGAGATAGTTTTTCTCATTCTATAGGTTGGCCTCATATTTAGAAGACCACCTGTCATGTGTGACAAGGCATCCCCCTCTGATTGGGTTGTGGTAGGAGAGGGAGAATCTATGGCTTTGGGTGTGGTTTCGGATGTGGTCATTTTGGAAAGAGAAAATTAGCAAAAATACAAGAGCAGTAATGTGGCTGCGTACAAAGGAAGAATTTTCTGGAGAATAGACAGCAATGAAGGCTGTAATTTGAAATCCAGAAATCTAACTTAGGGCTATGATATCATGAAGAAAAGAATTTATGTTTTTTCTTATTACATTGAGATATTACAAGGTCTATATATACAAAAATAAAAGATCTAAATTAGGCAAGAGACATAAATTAGGTATTTTACCTAAATTAGGTAAGAATCCTAATTGTCAACATTAGGTAGGAAACCTAATTTAGGTAAGAGACCTAATTTCCAACATACATATGGGTGTATACTGTGAAAGTTAATCCCGATGGTTCTCTTGCACGCCTGAAAGTAAGACTTGTAGCAAAAGGATATGCTCAGGTTTATGGGGTTGACTATTTGGGCATGTTTTTTCCTGTTGCTAAGCTTACATCTGTACATATTTTGATCTCTCTTGCGGTCACATATAATTGGTCTTTGTTTCAACTTGATGTAAAGAATGCTTTCTTGCATGATGCTCTTGATGAGGAGGTGTATATGGAGCAACTTCCCGGGTTTGTTGCTCAGGGGTAGTCTAGTGGATTGATTTGCAAGTTAAAGAAGTTTTTATATGGTTTGAAGTAGTCTCCACGAGCATGGTTTGGAAGATTCTCTTAAGTCTTACTTTTATTTGGATTGTCTAGATGTAAAAATAATCATTCTTTCTTCTATAAACGGTCAGGAAGAGGCATGTTCTTGATTGTGTGTGTTGATGATATTATCATTACAAGAGATGACTCTACTGGTATAGCTGAATTAAAACTTTATCTTTAGCAACAATTTCAGACTAAGGATTTAGGAAAGTTGAAGTATTTCCTCGGAATTGAGGTGGCACAGTCAAAGAAGGGTATTGTCCTGCCACAGCGGACAAGTATGTCCTGGATTTGCTCACTGAGACAAAAATGTTGGGATCAAAGCCTCTTGATTCACCTATGGAGCAAGGAGTCAAACTGGTAGCTGATGGAGGAGAAATTCTTAATAATCCTGAGAGATATAGAAGACTGGTAGGTAAGCTGAATTATCTTACAGTTACTAGATCAGATATTGTCTTTCCAGTTAGTGTGGTAAGTCAATTTCTACTTTTCCCTCGTACATCTTACTGGGATGCAGTTATTCGAATTTTGAGGTACTTGAAAAAGGCTCCAGCAAAAGGACTTGTTTATCAAAATCATGGTCATAGTAGAGTTGAGGGATTCTCTGATGCTGATTGGGCAGGATCTCCAGATGATAGAAGATCAACTACTGGCTATACCTTGGTTGGAGGAAATCTAGTGTCATGGAAAAGTAGGAAGTAGAGTGTTGTTGCTCGTTCCAGCACTGAGTTAGAATATAGAGCCATGGCACAACATCAACATCAACATCACTTTTATCCCAAACTAGTTAGGGTTGGCAGCTTCTAACTGAATTAAGCTTTAAAGTTTCAGCTCCTATGGTTTTATGGCACAAGTGACAGGTGAATTAATGTGGATTCAGCAGCTCCTAACTGAATTAAGCTTTAAAGTTTCAGCTCTTATGGTTTTATGGTGTGATAACAAGGCAGCAATACATATATCCTCTAATCCGATATTTCATGAGAGAATTAAACACATCGAGTTTGACTGTCACTTTATTCGAGAAAAGGTTCAGAGTGGAATGATTCTTCCTAGTTACATTATGATTAGTGAACAACTTGCAGATATTTTTACTAAATCTCTGGGCAATGGGAGAATAGGATATATTTGTAACAAACTGGGCATGATTGATATTTATGCTCCAACTTGAGGGGGAGTTTTAGAGATAATAAAGGGTATTATGGTCTTTGGGTTTATTGTGTATATATAGTTTGAGTTTTATCAATAAAAATAAGAACGTTCACTCTTTACAATTTTTAGAACTCGATTGCAGATATTCTTCGTAGTTATATTATGACTGGTGGACAACTTGCAGATATTTTTACTAAATCTCTGGGTAATGGGAGAATAGGATATATTTGTAACAAACTGGGCATGATTGATATTTATGCTCCAGTTTGAGGAAGAGTTTTAGAGATAATAAAGGGTATAATGGTCTTTGGGTTTATTGTGTATATATAGTTTGAGTTTTATCAATAAAAATAAGAACGTTCACTCTTTACAATTTTTAGAACTCGATTGCAGATATTCTTCGTAGTTATATTATGACTGGTGGACAACTTGCAGATATTTTTACTAAATCTCTGGGTAATGGGAGAATAGGATATATTTGTAACAAACTGGGCATGATTGATATTTATGCTCCAACTTGAGGGGGAGTTTTAGAGATAATAAAGGGTATAATGGTCTTTGGGTTTATTGTGTATATAT
This sequence comes from Psidium guajava, assembly GCA_016432845.1. Classification (NCBI taxonomy): domain Eukaryota; kingdom Viridiplantae; phylum Streptophyta; class Magnoliopsida; order Myrtales; family Myrtaceae; genus Psidium; species Psidium guajava. The sequence goes on along the minus strand of CM028232.1, from coordinate 23,303,301 downwards.
AGTTTGAGTTTTATCAATAAAAATAAGAATGTTCACTCTTTACAATTTTTAGAATTCGATTGCACTTTTTAAAAGTTTTAGGATTCAATTGCACTTTCGCAACAAGTTTTAAGATTTCTATTGCACTTATCTCTTATTATATCTTCATCTTCTGATATATTTGGGACATTCGAGGATTGCGGTTTATATTGGAAAGCTTATAGCAAATGTGGGAAACACTATGTGCGTCAGAAATATTTTACTACTCCCACATGTAAATATCATTGTGTTGCCTGAAATACATAGATGGTGTAAACCTGTCTGTCTAGACCCAGTTTGTTGAGGATTAAGGCCCTCTTTCAGCTGTCTTAGTCTATTTTTGACCTTCTATGTAGTCAAAGAATTGATATGTCATCTCTTTGACTCCTTTAGTGAGGAACGACTGCAACCCCTTGGGGTTATCTTGCACTTGGAAGAAGATCCCGTTGTCATGGGGAAAAATAGAGTGGCTGAAAACTCAAATGGCAAATGGATCGACTTCCGTAGCAGTGCAGGGGTCTATGGACTTTTGTGGCTCTCCATGGCACTTTCGGACTAACAGGTTTCATCAATCAGTTTGGACCTCCACGTAGTTTCACCCACGCTTCATCCTGGTCAGGGATGATCCTATCTTCTTGGATCCAATTCAAAAATTGGAATTCCCAAATCTTCTAGGGTTAGTTATAGGGGCGTCAAGGGAACGGAGTTGAAGCTGTGCATTTCATCTTGCAGCATCCGATTGGATTGCTCTTTAGCAATAACTTCTGAACATCCTTTAGAATCCCACATGCAATTTTTAGATCTCTCCCTTCCAGGTAAAACTCTTTCTCGTTGACAACTGCAATGCTATTGAACCGACTTAACACTGTGACAGATAATTTAGATGCTTCTGGAGACAGCTGCTTGAAACAAGTTGAAAAATATCTATCCTGACACGGTGACGGTCTACAGTGCGAGGGGTGGGGGCAATTACTGCGACTCACGTGTTGGTGACATTTTAAGTGATCTATGTAATGTTTTCAGTTCTTTGTCCCGCTTATGCCACCATAAAATTTCTAATAAAGGTACTAACGGGAGTTATTGTTGCCCAGTTCTATTATTTTGCCCTAGATTGAAGAATCCCAGTCGGATATTCTGTGTCATCCATTTCCTCCTTGCAACTGTACAGTCACTGTGATGCTGTTATGCAATCCGTAGCTAGCCTTAGACAACATCGATATGATGTTTAAAAAATTTACAGAGGAAAATCGGATCTGTGTATCTAGCTGCTTATAGATAGTCCGAGCTCTATTTAAAATGCTATGACGGTCATCGGATTTTCTGCCTTTCTGAGCCTTGTAGAAATTTCACACTTTCCAACTCTTTAACCTTCACTGCTTTGTTGAGAAAGCATAGTTTTTGCATCAAGTCTTAATATATGTTCTTCAACCTGTAACTTTCATAAGTTTCCACGAACTTGAAAATTTCGAGCTATTTCATTCAAAGCCGCTTATTTTAAGCAAGTCTTCATCTCAATTAATGACACTGATATTGTGATTATGCAGGTTGAACCATCGACTCTGTCAAATTCCTCTGTTCTAGGATTTTTTTTTTCTGTCTTGCAACATCTATATGGTAGTCCTAGTGAGAGCGCACATGACAACATTTCTGGAGCACAAATCAATTTAGTAACGCAACTTCTGTAGTAGAAATTTGTTTGGTTACGTAACTTCATTTTTCTACTAAAAAGCATCCTTTTGCTCCAGAAGTAATTTTGGAGTCACTTGAAGAAGTTAAAAAAAAAAATTACTTCTCTCTACAAGTAGAAAAATTAACTCTAGGCTATAGGTTGATTTCTATAGCAGAAGTGTTGCCATGCGTGTCCTATGCTGCCATATAGCATGCTCCTGTTCATTTGCTTATGACCATTTACATCCTTGTCCTGGTGTCCTAAAAGTGTGAGATGTCCAGCTATTAGAGAATGTGAAAGGCGTACAAACAAATTTCACTCTACCTAAGTGGCCACATGCAGGGTGTGATGATCTTATGAGGAATTTCAACTGTTGCAGTGCTGTCGAAATTGATGAAGTCAGCAGTTTGTGACATTCAGGTGAGGGAATAGTTTCATATATTCGATTGTGCACCTTAAATGAGATATAATTAACCGATGTACGTCCTTAGATGACAAGAGTCCATAGAATTGACACGGTCCAAAGATTTGGCCATTTGGAACACGAATGAGCTAGGCTCATGCCACTATTGGCCATTCAAGAGGACTAGTTGAGGTGCATCATATTCATATCTGTATGTTCTCAATAAATTATGTGTAAGTTGTTTTACAAGTTTTCAGTGACATAAAATTGAAAAAACCTTGCCCATTCATTGTGAAATTCTTGAAGCGCATATATAATATATTGTCACATGTATTGCTGATTCGATGTGCTCGTCTGGATGGATATGATTAAAACCCTCAGTGCAAGTTGTAAGATAGAGCGCATTATGACTATTTTGCAACTGGTGCAAGCTGTGTCATAGAGGGCATTATGACTATTTCGCTACCTTCAGGTGGAAGCCATGTTGCACTCTGTTTTTCCTGATGAAAGGACGTGGGTGGATCAAATTCTTGAAGACTTCTGCGGCCTGATATTTTGAGCTTCTCTACTCTATTGTCCACTTATATCTGCCTCACTCCACAGATTTATGGTTCATACTTATCCTTTTTGATCAGGTTACTCTTAGATCACATGGCAAGATTCATGGCGGGTGCGCACCCCTACAGTTGGCAACTTGAAATTAGGCTATCGGGATCACATGTTAAATCCCGTTCATAGTTCCTTTGAAAATCCTGTCATTGCATAGCATTGTAATTTTTGCTGAGCGTACTAAGAAGCTCATTTGTTTGAATTTTGCTTATAAAGTTCTGTGTCAAGTATCAATCAGAGCTGTAACCGGTAGGGGCGACCACCTCGCGTTTGCCCACCATCACTAGCGTTCCAAGTATCTCACAATGTTCTCCGACCCGAAAAAACAAAGTATCTCACAATGTTCAGAGAGGCTGTAGGGCAAGAATATTAAAGGGTGTTATGATTACAACATCTATGGTTGGAAAACATTGACACGTGACACTGTCGTGATTGCTGCTTTAGGTGGGATTGGTGTGAAAGTGACTCGGAAATTTCAGCTCCCTTTCTTCTGTGCCGGAGCTATGTTGTGGGGGCAAGGTGTAGTTAGCGTCTTTTTCTCCAAAAAGTTGCAATGAGTCTTTGATCCAACATTCTATGTGCAGCCATTGCAATCTGTGTCAAGATGGAGGCAGTCTTGTCTGGACCGGATGGATGATTCGCAGTAATCCATTATGTGGCTTGCCCAACATGATCAAAGGTCGTGATCGGTTTGGGTCCAAACAAGTATTTTTTTCCCAAAAGACGACCGGACACACGGCTGTCTACTTGTAAGAATAAAAGAAAAAAGACAATATGATCCGAGATGGACTCGTATGCCAAAGAGTGCTTCTCTTTCGCTTGCATCAATAGGCGTCGCGATATTTAGGGCATGTTTGGCCGCGAATGTTTGATAGATGCATGTAGATGCTAAACAAAATGTGGTCAATAATAGCCCTTTTGCGCGTCCTAACGCTTGAGATAAGAATGCATGGAGATAATTCTAAGGATGTTTGTCCAATAAGTTCTAAATATATTATACGGAGATCAATTTAGTCATAAATCTTTCAATTGTGTCAATTTAGTCTTAAACCTTTTGAAAATTTATCAATTTTGTCATGGATTTATTATTTGGATATTTGATCATAAGGACTTCGTTGGCAAATTATTAAAAGATTTAGGACTAAATTGACAAATTATCAATCTATTTAGGACTAAATTAGCACAATTAAAGGTTTAGGATTAAATTGGTAAACTGTCAAAAGATTTTAGATTAAATTGGTACAACTAGAAGATTTAGAATTAAATTGACTTTCGCATAATAGGTTTATGAATTTTTAGATAATTTTTCGAGATTTTTAGGTGCTTTTGCTATAGCATTTCCACTTTGTCCAAATTCGATTTTAGTGTATTCGAGGAGTAAGTAGTAGGCATGGGCCTGCTTTATTACATTTGCAAGATTAAGTTTGACACATCTCTATGAATGCCCTTCATACCCTGGCTATGCATGTTTGCAGCAACCAGTTCCTTAGGCTAAAAAAAAAAAAATTCTGTTCTCAAAGTATTCTGAGGATTTATGGTAAAAAAGCATTCCTAAAGTTTTACAGGAATACTTTTAATAAATAAAAACACATTTGGAGCGGAAACAAGAAAAAAAAACTTACTTTTGTACTTTCGAAACACTTTTAGAAACATATTTGGAACATTTTTTAGAAACAATTTGAAACACTTTTTTCAAAGTAATTTAAAATAAAAATAAGTAAAGAATAAAATAATAAAAAATAATTTTTTGAAAAATTAAAATTAAAATTAAAATGATTAAAAATAAAAATAATTAAAAATAATAAAAAATAATTGAAGAAAGTAATTAAAAATAAAAATAAAAAATATTTTTTTAAAAAATAGATAATTACAAATAAAATAAAATAAAGATAAATAAAAATTATTAAAGAAAGCAATTAAAAATAAACTAAAAAATAAAAAAAAATAAAAAAAAATAAAAATATCCAAAATAATGAAAATTAATTGAGAAATCGAATTATTTACAAATGTACTTTTTACTAAATGGTATTTACGTCAAAGTTGCATCCAAATGTACTTTTTAATTATAATTTACTAAATAATAGATGCATTTCACCAAACCGCTTTAGTTAAAAGGTATTTACATTTTTTCAAAGACATTTGCCCAAAGCTAAACCAAACAAACTCAATGTGTAATGAGTAATGATACTACTAATAAGTAAATTATTAGTTACATCATTTATATGTCTGGGTCTCCATCAAAATCTTGCATAAAAAATGGCAAGGCACTACGATATGTCTGGAATTCCATGATTTTGTATTTTTTAATTATGTAATCATATTTTTATCTACTTGAGAACATTTACTCATAATTGTAATTTTTCCTATTCATGAAAGATATATTTCATGTTCTCATTGCTCAATTTTAATTCGTCTTCTCTTTCATTTTTTTAAATAGTGGATCTTGTTCATATTAAAAAAAGTAGGAACTGAATTAAATGAAAAAAATTAGGAACATAATTTTTTTTTTGCAGTTACCAAATGTGTATTTGTTCTTTTTTTTAGAGCAGAAATTTGATGCAGTTACCAAATGTTTTTCTATTCCAAAAAATCATTACGAGGAACAGAAACAAAAAAGATATTTTTATTTCAAAAGTTGTTCCGAGAATAGAAACATTACCATATGTAACCTTAGGGCTTGCATAGTAATGATTATGACCCAAAAAAGTGATTTTAAGTAGAATTGATTTTTTTTTTCTGGTTCTGTTCTCTAGATAAATTTGTGAATCACAATATATTTGGTAATTGTACAAAATTTCTATTTTAGGTTGGGAGTAAGTGATGGGAGAAATAAAAGGAAAAAGTGAGAAATGTGAGACTTTATACTATTTTATGTTTCTAAAAAGTAATTCTTTTTTCATAATCAGTTTTTTTTTTCCTGTTTTTGCTCCAAAACTACTCTAGGGAACAAAATCAGAATCAAGATTATTTAAGTTACCAAACATATTTCTCATCCTTTTTTATTCTAAGGAATAGAATTAAAATCTTTATGATGCAAGCCCTAAGTCTTCTTTCGATTTTTTTATTTATTTTGAGATTTGGATAAAAATGTGACGATTAATGTTATGATCTAGGATGTACAAGGATATTGCAACTTCACTCAATGAATATGCACCACTGACTTGATCTAGTTTCTCTATTAAATATTTAAGGCTACCATTTAAGATCGAGACGACTACTAATTAAGTTCAGGCTTAATTTGAGCTGATAATCAAACTAGGGCATTCTAATTCTTTCTTTTTCTCGTTAAGTGGGGTAGAAAGTTAGAAACTGCCGGATTTTGTCAATTGTTAAGAACATGGGAGCCTCAATGTTTGACACTCTTTGATCCCGGTGATCAAGGGTGTGTCTGGATTGACTTTTACCATTTATTTTTTATTTGATCTAAATGTTGCGGCGGACTCACCTTGACTATTTGTTTGTTTGTTTGTTTGTTTTTTTTTTTAAACCTTAAACATTTGAGATGGTTGAACAAAACGTCTTTGGCAAAAGCTTAAGTTGTTAGCAAACACTCCCACACATTTGTAAGCCAGTCTTTAGTGCGCAAGTCAAGTCGGGTTGTGGACGGAACAACATTACAAGATTATCGATGGAACAGGAAAAAGAGATTTGAGAGGGAATGTTAGAATTCGAACCCTTACTTTTGCAGTGATATTTTTTTTTAGACAAATCGGTTTTCCTTAAAAGTTTAAGTTACTAGGGAACATGACAATAATATACTTACAGCAAGTTCCTTAGCAGGCTTTCACAACATATAAATATGGACTTTCACATTAGAATATAATCTTTTGAAATTCGATTTATATTTAAAATTTGGTGGGAACATAAGGAAGTACCTTTTGCTTTTATTTTCTGTAGAGCTGCCTTGGAACTCTTAAAATTGAGCATCCAACCTTTTTGTCCTAGAAACTTCACCAGTTAAACATCTCTACTTCCTCTTTTATTCTATGAGACTAGTTTCTCTTCTTTTTTTATACATCAACAAGCATAATCTTTGAACATCTAGAATCTTTCAAAAACAAATTAAAATCCGTGATTTATGACGGGATCATCGTTCTTTAGGGATTTCATCTTTAAAAGAGTAGGTGAAATGAAATTCAAATTGGAACCAAACATGTTGTCATAAAATTTGTAGCGAAAGTTTGGTGGCACATGAGGTCCTTTGTTTTTTTTTTGTCAGCATTATATTTTCCGTATTGGTCTTCCAAAGTGTCTACAGACATTATATGTTCATTTAATGACATGTGATCTTGTCACCAATGTCCACATCAATGAAAGGAAATAAAAAAGTATCAATTGACAAATTATGAAAAGAAGAGGATGACTGGGCTATACACTCGGAGTCTCCATTTAAGAAATTAACAGTATAATTTCCACTAATTTAATCGTTTCTTTTTACAAAATTGGCGGCTTTAACTGCCAAATCTTCAAAAAAGGGAAAAAGGGGCATTTGACGAATTGCGAGGATCCGCTGACCCGTCACATGAGCAGATTCCAGACATAGATTTCAAATCCCCATTCATCAAAGAACAATAATTGGGAGCAGGAAGGCAGTTGAGATCCTACTCTATGATTGAAGGACAGCTTAGGTTCCGGTAACGAAATAGTATGGATTAGATTTTCTTTCTTTTTTTTACCCTCTCCTTTTGATTTCTGCAATTGTGAGCCAACGCGTGTGTTGGAGCCGACAAGAATCTAGCTCGAGTGAGTCGAAAGATCCCATTGCTCAAAGTCCAGTTGACAGAGTCAACCTAGTTTATTGAATTTGGAGTTGGAGGGGAGTTGAGTAGATAAATAATGTAAGTACAATGACTTTATCAGTCTTAGGATTTGTGTTTTGAGTTAAAGGCCTAACCTTAGGTGTACGTGTCCGAATATTAGAATGGCTTGCAAGCTAAAATAATTTTTTCGATGATGATGAACGAATTACAAGCTCCAATCGAAAAAAAGAATATCTTATCGAGTATTCGAGTAAATAAGTTCATATTCAGATTATTATCATACTACTTTTCTCATGGATAACAACATTAATATCTAGTACCGCTACTTTCGGCTGACATTCATTAGTCATCATGATTGATTGGTGCCAACTTTTGACCCATCATGATTCACTTTCTGGTCGGTAGATAATTGGACAAAGTGAGATCTTTGTCAAGAGAAAATTCCTAGGATGCATCACTTTTGCTTTTGAACCATTTGTTCTTTAGAAACCTGACAGTTTGGTCCGACTCATTTTTCCAATGTTCCCACTCTCGGGAAGATCAGCCTTTCTGTGCAATTCCTAATAAAAGATTAGCCTTGCATTTCCAGCAATCATAAATTAAAATAAACAAGACACTTTGAAAATCTCTCCTCGTTCCCTTCATGTGCTCCAACTAATGTGTTTTGGTCTTTAGCGTTCGTCGGTAATTTTTAACAAGTCGTCCCCGTCAATCACACACCCCTCTATTACAAATTAGATTTCTGGCTAGCATAATCGTTGAATTTAAGTAACATTAAGGCTAAGCTCTCAACCTAAAGTCAACTAATTTGATCAACCTTTTCCCACACAAAGTCAAACAATGTATTGCCCGTGGGTCTACTCTTGCATAGGAGGTCCAAATTACTACAATTGCAAGGAAGAACAATATTCACACAAGAAGGATGGGTCATAAAGTTAACTCAATCATTAAAGTCAATTCTTAGCGCTTTATAGTTCTTTTATGAAGGGTTTAACTAACATTATTTTGATTCAATGAAGTACCTACCATCTATAATAATTTGATGAGGGAAGCAGTCTATGTTCAATTGAATGTCAATTGTCATTCTAAAAGGAAAAGTTTTTTTCGATTTCTTTCTCTATTTTCCATCTCCAATCACACCCGTGAACATTTGAAAAGTTCTTTATGTTATCTGCTAACAATATCACCTAGAAAGGATGAATCGGTGAATATAATCAAATGTGATTTAAAAAAACGTGAAATTGAAAACTTCAAATTTGATAGGAGCAGATAAAATAAGTAGAATCGGGCAATGCTTCTACTAGACAATTAATATAGGCAAGTAGATAGTAGAAGACAATGCACAAGAGATTATAGTGGCTCGGCTTTTAGTGAGTCTACATCCACTCTCCCGTACTAATAGCCTACTGGCTAAATCCTACTAAGTAATCAAGGTAAGAGATTACAAAAAGATGTGATTACTACAGGCATTTTCACAGAAGCGAGTGCTGCCTCTACTAAGGCTATTTTACTCTACACACTTGATTCTATGTATACCTCTTACAAGATTTCAAGTAAATGCTCAAATAGACAATTTTGTATAAGTAAAGCTCTCTTGAATAAAGATGATGAACTCTTGATCTCTCTTACTGTTCTTTGAACTTGGTGCTCTTTATATACTCCTCGTCTTCCAAGCCTCCTCTTGGATAGAACCACACCGAGGATCAATCTCCATAGACTAGCTTATAGTGATTGATGAATAAAGATCATGAGCCGCTGAGGTGAGAGAAATCAAAGATATGGAAGGATTTTCTCGCCCATATAATCAAATCCTAGAATTCTTAAATCAAGCTTCTCAACAAGGAAATTATCTAACAGATTGCCAATTAATTAAGAATCCTCATAAGGAAAGAATATGAGAATATCTATGTGATTGATGGTCAATCAACTTAGCTTAGGAATGCAATCCTAACTAGATAATTGGCTGTTAGTATGAAATATTTATCCTTCAAAAATAAATAAGAATAAGATTGAATAATTAGTGAATATTGAATCTGAAGAACAAAATATATCTCTCATAGGTTTTCGTATGTGTGTGCCTTTGCCACGAATCCTGCTTTTATTAGTATAGAAACATTAGAAATGCTAAGCATAAAGATATATTTAAGTAAATCCTCGAAGTATAAATTAAAGTCTTTTCATCAAAGTATAGTAGTTTTGTTTCCTTCAAAATCAAATATAATTTTCCAACACCTTCAAAGATGTGATCGCCGCTAAGATTCTCATTTTAGGATTCTCTAGGATGTTCCAACCACATGCGAGGGGTTTGGTCCGTTTAAGAATTGGACATCTGGTTCAAATCCCGTAAATTAGTACAGCCTACTCTAAGTTAGGACCATAAGATTTACAGTACTCGAGCCTCTATCTTGGGTGCTCCTTGATTATTAAAATTACGTTCATTGTTAAAGCATAAGTGACACTTATCTTGTCCTATATTTATGGGCTAATCCTAATGACGATGTTACTATAGACAAACAAGACACTCTTATTAGGAGAATTACCAAAACAGTTATAAACCTATTATAATTGAACCAATTCAGTTATAAACTTTTTTTTTTGGCCAATTAAGTCATAAACCTTTTACAATTATGCTAATCAGTCCATTTGATCGGTTGATGCTGATGTGGCACCACTGGTACTGATATGGCGCCATTGGTGGTAATGCTGGCAAGTTGTTAACAATAATTTAATATTTTTCAAAAATTTATATTATTTTTTTAATAACTTTTCCCCCCTTTTTTTAGGGTTTAGGTTAGCAGCCTTGCTAGCCCTCGCCCAGGGGCCAACAGAGGTTACCGACCCTCGATCGATGACTAACAACCTCTTGCTGGCCTAAACCCTAAAAAGAAAAGAAAAGAAAAAGATAGAAAAATTATTAAAAAAATTCAAAACTATTTGAATATTTAAAAATTTATCATGTTAGTGTCGACTGGTCAAATGGAATGAATTGGTATGATTGCAAAAGATTTATGACTCAATTGATAAAAAAAAATCTAGGACTGAATTATTACAATTGCAATAGGTTTATGATTTTTTTGGTAATTTTCTCCACTCTTACTATAAATAAATAAATAAATAATATATATATATATATATATATATAAACTTTGAAGCCAATAAATGGACCAAGGATAAACATCCTAAAAAGTTCTAAAGAAAAGAAATAAGTAAATTTCGAAACTGACTCGATTAGATATCGATAGAATTTTGTCGTCCATCAATCATTTATCTTATAAAAAGCAATTGCATTTTATTTAGAAATGAAGGGGATGATTGGCTAGGAGGTTGGGCATTACGATTGGGACTCAACTTCACCAAGCAACACGATTTTCATAATCTCATTACTGAGACAGACTCGAAAATCACCACCACCGAACTTGTTAATCAAAAGACTGTGGTGGACAACACTAGCCTGGTCTACTTAGACTATCGACTTCCTACTTTTAGTTTAAAGTGCAACGGAATTTTAAAGAAATGGACCTGCTGATTGGCTTGGCATTCTTGAAATAGAGAAACGCTTGACATTGCGTTCTAGTCACAACCTCCCACGGAGTTATTTCTTACTTTTTTTTAGGTAAAAAGCCAAGTTGAATTGTTGGAAAGTGAGATTTCAAGCGGAGATGTTCTAAAACAAAACACTAGCTAATGTGGTTCGAGCTCTACATGGCTCTCTTCTATTTTGTCCGAAGGGCGAGTTACTGTCACAAAATGTCGCTTATCTTGAATATACATACCGCAAACTGTTTCGAGTGTTTTGTACGTATCATGACGATATATATCAAGCTAGTTCGGATCCCTAGACGATCCACGATTGCAATTCAGTGCACATCAATCTGTTTCTAGTGTTTTGTTCGTATCATGACGACTATATATATCAAGTTAGTTTGAATCCTTGGGCGAAAAACAAACAAAACACTAGAAACAGACTGCTGTGCACTGAATTGCAACCGTGGATTGCCCGGAGGATTCAAACTAGCTTGATCGTGATATCCGTCATCCGCATCAACAGCTTGGCCAGACATGATCGCGGCCCGTACCCAGTTGTCCGTTGAAAAGACCTAAACCTTTTTCCGACACATTGAGAGGGTCTATTCGATTCTATTACAATAGGTATCGATTTCCCCACGTCGCCCTCGATCGGAATGAAAGTGTCTTTGAAAGAAGAGACGCCAGAGCCATGGAATTCATTTTGTTCCCTTTTAGATCGTAATCAGTTGGTATCAATTTCTTGTCCAACATTTCCCTTCCATTTCACGTGGACATGTATGCATAATGCCTTCCCCGCTGAGACCTATTCAAACGGCCAACTCAATGACTCTTTCGGAGTCCAGATATTTGAAAAAGATACTTTGCCTAAACTAGTTGGATTTCCGTTGCCAATTACAATGAAAATAATTGCAAGAAAAAAAATATTTCTCATAACATAGGGAAGATGGTAGGTTTTCTTGAGGGAAAAAGCCATCAAAAATCCTAAATTATGCCCACTAGAACATAATTATCCAAACTTATATTCATATGACACTTTTAACCCAAACTTGTACAAATGGAGCACATTTACCCCAAATTTTTTTCTTGTCCAGCCAAAAAACCTAAAATTGTATAAATTTTATTGGGATAAATATGTCACATGCCTACAAGTTTGGGATTTTTAGTGTAAAAATAATGATAATTTGGGGTAAATGTGCTACAAGGGTATAAGTTTGGAGTTTTGGGTGTCATAGGAAAAAATTTAGGATAAATGTGTCACATGAACAAGTTTGGAGTTTTTTAAGTCACAAAAAAAAAAAAAAAAGCTTGGGGTAAATATATCACAATTGAGATGTTTTAGGATTTTTGGTGGCCTTTTTTTTTTGCCCTTTCCTTGTATATTTCAATTTCAACTTTTGGCAGGATCGAATATGTGGAAATTGAAATCCATGCTTTCCATATTTTTATATCAATATTAAACTTCCATGCAAGTATATTTTTTCTTTGTATGTTTCAATTTCCATTTTTGAGAGGAAGGTTTATTTGGAAGTTGAAATCCATTCTTTCGATATTATTGTTTTAGTTTTTCCTTTCGTTATTGGATTCCATCTTCTTACAGTAAATATGTCAACATACAGCCTTTATCTTATGAAAAGTGTAAGACAAAGGATGTTTTTGGCTTTCATAGCAGCATACACACGAGATTATGGACCAAGGAGTTATAGTTGAAGCACCATAAAGATCGTCAACCCATAGAGTTGACTAATGATTCTACAGTAACCTAGAAAGAATTACTGTGGATACATTAATCTTATCGAATGACATTGATCTTAACGGGTAATATTCAATAGGACGGTGCCTGAAAACAGCTCACTCGCACTACAATTGTGTGGTCTAACATCTGCATGTATTTTTTTGGAAAAAATTATAAAAAAAAGTCATAAACCTATTATAAATATGTCAATTCAGTCATAATTTTTTTTTGACCTCACCAATGGATTTAGGAATTTTTTGATATTTTTTCCTTTTTTTTTTGTGCAATCTGACCATATAAGCGTCGAATACAATAATTTTACTTGAGTAGATTAAGGAGACTTGGTAAAGTACGTAGCTTCGTGTCAGGCACTTACATACCTTGTTTTATGATTTCACAAGGTTCTTGCAAACAAGGCAAGCATATCCACCTTAGGCCCTTTTTATAGGATCGAACGCCCCCCTCTCTTCAACAAAATTTTCTCGACCCATTTATAAATACCAACTCCTCATCGTCTCAGCTCCACATCATCCCATCCTCATTGTCTCTCATTAGCTCGCTTCCTCTTCTTCAGTCATGGGGGTTCTATCTCAAGCGGCGATAGACCACCTTGCCTTCACCAAGACGTGCAAGCCGAGCAGCGCCATCTTCGACAGGGTCCCCGTGGTCGACCTGTTGAGGCCCGACGCCGGGACGGCCATGGTGGGGGCGTGCCAGGAGTTCGGGTTCTTCAAGTTGGTGAACCATGGGATCTCGCCGGAGGTTGTGGATAGGTTGGAGGACGAGGCGGTCGGGTTCTTCCGCTTGCCGCAGTCTGAGAAGGATAAGGCCAGTCCAGCCGACCCTTACGGTTATGGGAGCAAGCGGATTGGCCAGAACGGCGACGTTGGCTGGATTGAATACCTCCTCCTACACACCATCCCTGGTGAGGATGACAAGAAACTGTCTCTCCCCCTTTCTCAGGGAAACCAGGAATTTCTCCGGTAATTATATTGAACTTTTTCTAACATGAGCATACATCAATTTTCCATCATATTTGCAATTCTTACGTGCACTTTTAAAATATTTTCTCATTTCTGTTTTTTCATTTGTCTTTCATTTTAGCTATCATTAATGCACGCGCATAAATTACCACAATCTTATGCACCTACCTTGTCAAGTTGTTCGGTCTTTAAAATTTTAATGAGTGTTAACTTCCACCATACAAAAATATATATCCGCCTGCTTATTTAATCAACAAGCTATAATCTGTTAACTAATTTCCATTATTCTTGTTGACAAAAATAAAATGCAGATGTGCAGTGGAGGATTACGTGAGAGCAGTGAAGGAGGTGGCGTTCCGAGTGGTGGAACTGATGGCCGACGGGCTCAGAATAGAGCCAAGGGATGCACTGAGCAGCATGTTGAGGAGTGAGGCGAGCGACTCGTGCTTCAGGCTGAACCACTACCCGCCGTGCCCGGAGCTGCAAGGGTTGAGCCCCAGCGGTCGCAACTTGATAGGGTTTGGGGAACACACCGACCCGCAAATAATCTCTGTCCTGAGATCCAACAACACGTCGGGCCTCCAAATATGCCTCCCGGATGGGGCTTGGGTCTCTGTCCCACCAGATCACTCCTCCCTTTTCATCAATGTTGGTGATTGTTTGCAGGTACTCTTTGATTTTCCTAGTGAGTTTTTTGTTCTCTCTTTTTTTTTTAATCCCTTTGGGAACACCTTTGGGGGGTGAAAAATTCATTTGGATTTGCATGAGTCCTTTCATTTGTCCAATTTGTTTTCCAAGGTAGAGTTACACTATGAACATCAAGTAGATACAAAAGATATATGCGAGGGTAATAAGAGATCGTGTCGGACGGTCATTGCCTTGCAAGGGGAAAAAGCATGATTATGGCGTATGTTCTAGCTAGGGCCACTTGCAGCTTACAAAACGTGTGAGGTTCATTTCATGCTTCTTTGCCACTTCGGGGTTGGGTTCCTCTGCCTTTCGACGATTGTGATTCACTCGCAAAGTTATACCGAATTCGTAAACCATGTTGGAACCTCGACTCGTGGGACACATATAGGATCCTATCGATTTTGAGGTCTAGATTCAAACTCGGTGTACATAACGCTCGAGTAGTAATTTCTACCGTCTCTCGCTCGCTCACTCTTCCATTCTGATGTTTGACAAGATCTTTGTTTGGTGTATGGGTGTGTGGGGTTCCATTTGATCACAGGTATTGACCAATGGAAGGTTCAGAAGTGTGAAGCACAGGGTGTTGGCTGACCATGGAAATCCAAGGATCTCAATGATATATTTTGGAGGGCCAGCTTTGGATGAAAAGATAGCACCTTTGCCCTCCCTGTTGGCAGAGGGGGAGAGCAGCTTGTACGAGGAGTTCACATGGTCTGAGTACAAGAGATCTGCTTACAAGTCTAGGCTGGCTGATTACAGGCTTGGGTTCTTTGAGAAACCAAGGGTCAAGTGATCATTTTTCTTGTTCAAGATTCAAGAAAAGAGGAAAATTGTTTACTAGCTTTTTTTCCCCCGTTTTTGTGTTAGGATTTGGCGTACAATTTAGTCAAAGTAAAACGTAAAACAAAAAAGAAAAAATTGAGATGCGATATGTTATCATGGTTTACTCTTAAACTAAGGTTACGCCCAGCAGAGGCTCCTACTATAATTTACACCCCACACCTCTTGTTACATCACTCAATTATAAGAAAAAAAAAATATAGTAACAGCTATTCATGAGCTCAAATCCAAACTGCTAAAGGAAAATATGGGCTTATATCGCAAAAAGCCCTATGATGTCCAAGGAGCGCTGCTCCTTTGAGACCCTCACTGGGGCGGCTTCCCTAGACCCTAGACTACTTAGCATGGAGTGGGATCCACGTACTTTCCTATTATAGGACAGTATGAACCATAGCCTAACATTTTGAAGTTATTCTACTTGCCAAAGATTGAAAGCCAAATAGGGGTTTGATTATTTCTTTCTTGATTAGTTTCTGCTTTGCCAACCTTTTTCCCTCATTAATTAGGTTTTTGCTCATCATTCCCCCCCCCCCCCCCCCCAAATAATGACGAAGTAATGCAGTAATTTCATCACCTGAAGTAAATTTGTTCTTTTTAATCTATCATTATGGGCCTGGTATATGCAGGAACTCAGATCCATTAAATGGTGGGGGCAAAATGACCAAGGAAACTGTGCTCTCTAGTATCCAGTTTTATAAAAAAAATCCTCGACTTAAGAATGTGAGCTGTTGACTGGTGGAGGGGCACATGTGTCTGATTATGTATCGGCTGAAGGGGCTATGTATCTGACCTAAATTCGATATGTTTCGCAGAACTAGATGTTGACAAGTTTGAAAGCGACATAAGCTGACGTAAACTTAGTGTGCGATTTCTTTCTAGCATGTTTAATCTCTAAATATGTGCTTTTTCAGTGCCGATATGACTAGACACAGATTCATCATACGAGTCCATCAATATGAAAGTGAACTATCGTCCCTAGTTTGGCCAGACGCCGATGATTCGATTCTCAAGGCTGCACCTAAATATATCGCGAAAAACTCAAAGGTGAATACTTTTGCTGTTTAGGAGTAGTATGGGGGATAGAAGCTTGCGATGATCTTAAATGGGGCATTTCTGGTATCTTCATTTTGCAAAACAAGAAGTTACCGAAAGAATTGACTGGAGACTTCACTTAACATCTTTCACTAGACAGAAATGTATCTCAATGTGTTTGACACTTTCCCCATTAGGGAGAGCTGCCACTTAATTTTAGCTGTCATTTTCGATTTGAACCAATACTTTGATACGTCAACATTCATTGGCGAAGGCTACTATGCCCCCCCTCTCTCTCTCTCTCTAGATTTCCAAATCAAGAAAGTGAATGTGTTGCTTGATTTCACTTTCTTTCTCTATGTTTTTTGTTTTGAAATATGTTGCATCTGAAAGTGCCTTATTCCTAGTTATTGACCGAACCATCCAAGATCCCACTTTTAATTATTTATGCCCCGCGAGGCACTTACTCCATAAATTGAGTCTATATCCACATCGTGAAATCTTAAAAATTTTACCGTTGCCAAAATCCCACGTGAGATTCACCAAATTCGATCGGAAAAGCTATACTCGATAGTCATTTGGTATGCCGACGGATTCATTAAGGTTTGGTAAGTGCTCGGTTACTAGCCGCTATTTGGTCTTGAGTTAGAGTAATCGTACCATCTTGGAGAAGAATATGCTATTTCATGTGGTTTGAGGAAGTAAATGGAAGCACATTACTTCCCACATGTCAAAGCCGAGTCAGCGGTCCCTCTTTTGTGGCAGCTTTCCTTTCCTCTACCCTATGTGGTAGCTCCCTTCAATCCCAATGAGAGCTCCACAAACCAACAACACCCCCAACCGCCCCAAACAAATTCCCCAAAACCCTAAATCTTGTAAAAACTCCCCATCGCTAAAATTTCACTCCTAAAACCCTAAACCATCACCCAAACGAAATACTGGCAACCTTTCCCTTCTCGATCCCATACTTCATCCCAAATCGTCCACTGGAGGTAGGGTCTGGTCCTGTCGACAGTTGGTGGTGATGTTCTGGAGCTCCGTCAGCTTTCAGTACCTCAGTGTAGCTGGTCTGCCATTGGTTAGGTCTTGTCTCCATCTTTATAGTCGCTGAAAGTTTTGCTACGTGTTGTCAGGGCTATTCACTGCAACAAAATGGAAGGGGGGAATGAAAATGCGCTAAGAGCAACCTTGTCTTAGGGTGGGATCTAGCTATGGTTACAAGTACTAGCATTGAGACCTAAATCTTGTCCAAGGAGGAGCGAATGTGGACTCTATTCAGGTGATACCCACTGGTTTGAGAAAGAATTCGGGAGACTAATGAAACTCCTAAGCTGGAATTGTGAGGGGCTAGGCACACCACTGACACTCTAGGCATTGAGAGCTCTTGCGACACGAGAAAGGCCCAATATATATATTTAATGGAAAAAAAAAACTAAGATGTTAAGTTGGAACGAATCAAAAGACTATTATAATTTCAGAATATAGCAGTAACTAAACCAATAGGGATCGCGGGTGGGCTTGCAATCATGCGGACGGAAGAGGTTCTTGTGACGATTGAATCGAGTTCAGTGGAATTCTTCGACATTATCTGTAGAGATCCAGGGAGCAAAAGGATAATGAGAATTACCTTTTTACATGCGTCCACCAATTTTCAGGAAATAATTCAACTATGATAGCGGCTGCGTCGTATTCACTCTATCAATATCTCCCATGGGCGTGCGTTGGCGATTTTATTTAGATATTATACCACTGGGAGAAGGCTGGAAGAAGCGAGGCATATCATTCCAGGTTAGTAGCATTCCAAGATCTAATGAACGAGTGTTCTCTTACGGATGTGGAAAGCAAGGGATGTGCCTTTACATGGACAATTAACAGGGAAGGAGATGCAATGGCTAAAGAAAGGTTGGATAGGTTTCTTCGTAGCTTCCCCCGGGGGGGGGGGGGGGTTGGGCGGGTTGGGGTACTATTTCCAAATGCGGAAGCTTTTGCTTTGCTGGCCATAGGGTCAGATCATATTTACTCCTTTCATTATATCCAGCGAGAAAACCAAGGAAAAAGGAGTTCAAATTTGAAAATTTCTAGCTGGAGGATGAGGAATATGATGAAATTGTGAGAAATGTATGGCAGAAGTCAGTGTTGAGTCACAATGGTTTGGTTGGTATACTGCAAAAAAACTTCTGGGGTTTTTGCAAGTTGGAGTAAGAAAAAGTTTTCAAATGCTCCCCGCCAAATAGAATTACTAAAAAGCCAGCTCACTAAGCTCCCTAACATCAAAATAGAAACCAACAACAAAGAGAAGATCGAAGTGATCACAGGCAAAATAAAAAAATTATGAAGGTAGGAAGAAATGTACTAGGAAAGGAGATCACGGATTAATTGGCTGAAGTGGAGAGACAAAAATACGAAGTATTTTCATGCGACCACAGTGCAAAGAAGACAGAGATCTCAATGTTGAGGTCAACGACGGTAGCTGGTGTTGAAAGCCTACAGCTCTAAAGCAACATGTAGTTGAGTTTTATCAAGCATCAAACACCTCGACGGGCACAAGGAACTTCCAACCAATACTGGATCAATGACCTTGCATTGTTCAGGATACCATGAATGAAGGCCTACTGGCCCCAGTCATGATAGAAGAGGTGAAGAGGGCAGTTCTTCAGATTGCACCAACAAAAGCCCCTGGTCTCGACGAGATGAACGGCCATTTCTTCCATCATTATTGGAAAGACATCCAACAAGACGTGCTATTGTTGTTTAAAAATTTCTTTGATTCAAGTACTCTAGACTTGTCTTTAAACAGACTCACATCTCTCTCATCCCCAAAGAACCTAATCCACAGTACATGAATAAATTTAGACCGATAAGCCTTTGCAATGTTAGCTATAAGATCATTGTGAAGGTTATGGTGAAGAGTCTCAAACCTTGGTTACCCGAACTAGTTGCTACTGAACAAAGTGTCTTTGTAACTGGATGGAAAATACAAGATAACGAACTAATAGTCCAGGAAATCTTACACTAGTTGAGAATTAGGACGAGAAAGAAGCATTTCTAAGCAATCTTGAAGCTCGATATGCAAAATGCTTATGATAGGGTGGAGCGGGACTTCTTGAATGCTTGCTTGATCACAATTAGATTTAATGAAAGATGGGTAGCATTGGTCACGGAATGCATTTCATCAGTCTCTTTCGGTGTGAAACTCAACGGGGAGCCCCAACAATATTTCCAGCCATCCCGAGGTAGTAGATAGGGAGACCCACTTTCTCCTTATTTATTTATATTGATGGCTAATGTACTCTCCTTTCTAATGAACAAAGCATTACAAGAGGGTAGTATTCATGGAATAAAATTGAACAGCTCATGCCCTACCCTTTCACTTGCTATTTGCGGATGATGCCATCTTCTTTTTGGACGGGGAAATCAGAGAATGTCAAAACTTAGCAGCTGCATTGAATCAATATTGCTTTGCGACCGGGCAATTACAAATTTTTTCTTCTTTTCTCTTTATATTATTCTTTTTTTCCTTCTAGGCTCAGCGAGAATCGTAGGCCAACCCTTGTGGGCCATAGGCAAGGGCGGGCTGACCCTTGCCTAGATTTGGCGAGGGCTTTGTAGCCCTTTTGTAGTGGCCAACGAGGGTCCCAGACCCTTCACCAATGGCCGGCGATGGTTGTCTAGCCCTCAGTAGTGACTTGGCAAGGGTCGGCCGACGACCCTTGCTGGACTTAGTAGGGAAAAAAAAAGGGAAAAGAAAGAAACATTAAGAAAAAGGAAAATCAAAAATCAAAATTTTTAAAGAAATTATAAAAAAAAATTATTTACATCAATGTTGGCTATCCCATGTGGCACTATTGATATCCATGTTAGTGATTTTTGGTTAAAATTAGCCATATGGATTCAATCGATGAAATGCTAAAAGGCTTACAATTCAATTAACAAAATTGAAAGTTTTAGGATTGACTTGGCTAAAATGCAATAAGTTTTAGACTTTTTAGAAAATTTTCTTTAGGCGAAGAATTGTTGTAAATAATAGTTCGCCTTGTCTATAGGGGTCTTGGTACGACGTAGTTTTTACCCAGTGAGAGAAGTCATTTCAATGGAGGACGAAGCCAAGGTCCACCCCCATGCCATTGCCGTTACGAACAAACACTACCCGTCGGGCACAGTGAGGACCGCAGTCGTTTCAGTTTCACTTTTAGGGAACACGAAGTGGAGAGAACCTTGATGGGATTCTGTACGAGCGGTGTTCTATCAAAATGGAAACTCATCGCAGGTACTCTCTGCCATAAATGGAAAACAATCTGTGGTGCATATGCTGTTGCCCCACAAATAATTTGAACTTCAAAATCTCACTCCCATCACCAAGATCCATGGCGGTCAGCTCAATTGAAAGAGGTATCTTCTCCTCATATCTAACCTACTTTGAGCAAAATCATGACCACAGGAAAACGCTTTTCCCTCCCAAAAGGGTAGAGAGTGATCACGAATAGGGTGACTGGTTTTCGGTTTAGTCCGGTCCCATTCAATAACCGGGAACCAGACCGTCAATCCGGTTAAGGTTCTTGGGCGGTCTGACGGAACCAGTTGTTTTTCCTCTATGATGCATAGTATCATGATCAATAACTAAAGATGCATCAAACATATAAACAATGCGCAATGCTCATTCGCCTAATTCGACGCTGTGTGACCAATTCATTGATAGAGGAATCATTAGCGAGTGTTTTTCTCTTTGAGCACGACGTTCGTTTTTCCATCCATCCACAAGTCTGTCAAAGCCTTGGACAGCACCGCAAGACAATCTCGGATTAAAACTTTTAGCAGAAGAAATCAATCTGATTTTCGGAACTCACAAGCCAAAGTTCTTCAGCAAAAGAGAAGCAGTCTTACTACCATCCCAATGCAATCTTAATTCTTCCTATTCCGTGTCCAACATCTTTACAATTTTCGGAATATGCAGGCAGCATGATGATGTGAGATGAAAAGGAACCGAAACACA
The DNA here is from genome assembly GCA_016432845.1 of Psidium guajava. Lineage (NCBI taxonomy): Eukaryota > Viridiplantae > Streptophyta > Magnoliopsida > Myrtales > Myrtaceae > Psidium > Psidium guajava. The sequence continues at coordinate 23,282,047 of CM028232.1, read as the reverse complement.
GTGACAAGCAAAAAGGAAAAATCATATCGAACTGAAACTAACTTAAAAGAGACGTTTTGCTTGACGATATAGGTTTGCACTGGGCAATTAGCCAGGGCTGTCGGACATGAGCTAAGTCACCAAGAGTGCTCACGTGGTAACTATTTTGGAGTGGGTCTCACTTATGAATAACTTCGCAAAGCCTTTGTCACCCAACACAAGACTTGAGGTATTATGAACTCCTTTACTTAGGCTCGCTCTATTTGTTTCACATAAAATAACTTCTAGAAGAAGGTTTTTTTTTAATTTTTCGACATTTGATTCACAAAAAATAGACTAATTAAAGAAAACATTTTTGGTCAATGGAAGAATACTTTTCAAAAGAGGGGAAAGTGATTTCCTCTTTTTGAAAGATGAAAATCATTTTCTCTCCTAATTTCTTCCTTGCACTCCTTCACATTCATTTTCTTTTTAATTAAATTTTATTTTACTTTGCTTTTTTTTTCCTTCTTCTTAGATCACTTGCCAGACATGGCGACGGCCAACGATCGGCCATAGGCAAGAGACAAGCTTGGGCAAGGCCAGTGGGACTCCGTCTCGCCAAATCCGACTAGGTGGAGCTCGCCCGAGGCCGGCAAGCTCAAGTCTCATCGGCCATAGGGCATGCATGATAACCATTCTATTTCTCTATTTCTATTCTAAACTTGTTTTTGGAGCAGGTTTGAAATAGAAATTCGTTTGGTAATGCAATTCTATTTTTCTATTTTTGGAACAAATTTTTGTTCTAAAAATAGATTTGAAAGAGGAATGAGAAGCTAAAAATTATAGCTTCTCTATTCTAGAAACAGAAATGAGAAAACAATCTATTGGAGCCTTTTATTTTTTCCCAAGTCCTCGTCTCACTCTCTTTGTCACCCTTCGTTTATCGGTCATTGCCCACCGCCTCCAATCGTCGCACCTTGCCAACCTCCGCCGGCCGTCCCTGCCCACCGCCGACCCCGTTGCTAGTCATTAGCCATCGCAACATCCATCGTCAATTGTCGCTGCCGCAACTACCATCATTGCCACCAACGTTGGCAGCCACTGCCCATTGTTGGCCATTGCCAATGCTGACCCCGCCGTCGCCAACCATTGCTTGTCAACCTCTGCCTTGTCGCGACCCTCTAAATTTTTTTTTAAATTTTAAAAGGGGTTAACGGATGTCGCGACCCTCTGAAAATATTTTTATTATTTCTAGGGGTTAACGGATTATTAGGTTAATTAGATTTGACTAACCTAATGCGGACCCTCCCAAGCCCTACCGAATCGCAACTTTGGTTTTTGTTTAAATGATTTTGAAATTTGGAGTCGCCACTAATCGTTCTTGGTAGGTTGATTAGAAACCTAAATAAATTAGCGGGAGAACTAATTTATTCCTGCGAACCAGAGATTATGAGCTCGGGGACTTGGTTACACTAGTTAATTAAAACTAATGCCCTTTCGGTACCTTAATTTCATGGATATCCTAATCCGGCAACTCAGGCTTGGTTTATTCCTAAAGCTCTAGTAGGGTATTCTCTTTTGTGTTTTCACTTTTTAAAATGCATGGATGGTATATATTTTTATTTGTTATATTTTTTTAAGTGTTAAATATTCCCTGAAGCCGAAAGAGGGAGTGTGTTAACGACTTCTGTGCAGTATTACGACCTACTCATCTTTTGGGTCTAATGATTCAAAAATTAAATTATAGGAAGTACATGACAGTGAATAAACACCTCCAATGGGAGGCCTAGCATTAGCTTGGCTCTTCCCTTTGGGATTTAAGGTACATGTATTTAAGTTGCAAGTATTTAAACTACTGTAAGTAAAAACCTCCAATGGGAGGCTAAGCATTGGCTTGGCTCTTCCCTTTGGGATTTAAGGTACAGGTATTTAAGTTGCAGGTATTTAACTACTGTAAGTAAAAACCTCCAATGGGAGGCTAAGCATTGGCTTGGCTCTTCCCTTTGGGATTTAAGGTACAGGTATTTAAGTTGCAGGTATTTAACTACTGTAAGTAAAAACCTTCAATGGGAGGCTAAGCATTGGCTTGGCTCTTCCCTTTGGGATTTAAGGTGCAGGTATTTAACTACTGTAAGTAAAAACCTCCAATGGGAGGCTAAGCATTGGCTTGGCTCTTCCCTTTGGGATTTAAGGTGCAGGTATTTAAGTTGCAGGTATTTAACTACTATAAGTAAAAACCTCCAATGGGAGGCTAAGCATTGGCTTGGCTCTTCCCTTTGGGATTTATGGTGCAGGTATTTAAATTGCGGATGGACTTTGTCCTCTCCATTTTGGGATATGAATTTTTTAAAATGAAATACAACGAATTGATTCAACAATTTGAAATTTGTGCGCGCTTGAGGACTCCTCCAAGCCAATTTTGTGCTTCCATAGGATTGACCATTGATATAGAGCTGCGGCTTCCTGACATAAAATAGAGTGAAGTGTTAGTATACAAAATATGTGCTAATCTGCACCTAAAACCAGAAGAGTAGAAAGAGTACTTATCTCCCATTTTTTTGGGAGGGATTTCTATAATTGATTTTCGCTCTCTATGTTCCCAATATAGAGAGTTTCTTTTGAATTAAGAGGGACTTTTAGTCACAGATCAGTTGAGAAATCGGTGGACAGCTTAGGAGCTTGTCTGGGCCGATTTTTGCATCCCGACGAGATTTTTGCTGTTGAGGTAGAGATATCCTTCTCTTGACATAAAATATGGAAGAAAAAGGAGATGGAGAAAGTGTATACAATTTTGTGCTAATTTGCGAGTAAAACCATAAATAAATGAATAAATAAAAACACTTAGCTTGAATTTGTTTGCTCGTTGACGAGGATGAACTCTTGATTTATATTGATCGATGAAGGAATTTGTGATGATAACCCCTAGCTTTAAACTCCCATCATCTTCAAAATTCTCTCTCTTTTGGTATTTTCTTTCTCTCAAAATTTTCTTCAATCTCCCAAAACTCTCTCAAACATCCAAAATTTTCTCTCCAAAAAATTCTCCCAAACACTTCAAATTTTCTCTCTCAAGAATCTCTCTCAAACACTTCAAATTTTCTCTCCAAAAAAATCTCCCCCTCAAGCTCACTTCTTCCTCCTTTTATAATCTACTCATCTATCTCCCATTCTAATTTTTCCACTAACTCTATCTCCCATTCTAATTTCTCCACTAACTCTTCTTCATTTTCATCTTCCAATCTCCATCTCTATCTCGCATTCTAATCTCTCCACTAACTCTTCTTCATCTTCATCTTCCAATCTCCATCTCTATCTCGCATTCTAATCTCTCCACTAACTCTTCTTCATCTTCATCTTCCCTTCTCCATATTTATCTCCCATTCTAATTTCTCCACTAACTCTTCTTCATCTCCATCTTCCCTTCTCTATTCTTATCTTCCATTCTAATTTCTCTACTAACTCTTCTCCATCTTCCATTCTCTATTCTTATCTTATTTTCTCCATCCATTCTTCTCCAACTTCTCTTCTTCATCTCCTCTTCTCCATCTTCCCTTCTCTATTCTAATTTATCCACTAACTCTTCTTTTTGTTATTTGTAAAATAATCCTTCAAGAGTTAAGTATTTGCACTCTAGTCCTTGAATTTTAAGTATTTACAATTTAGTCCCTGAAAAAAATATATTTCTTTAAGTCCAAATCTCCTCACAATTTTTGACACACCAAAATTTACCACATGTCAAATTTAAGCTCATTTCTTGCCGTTGAAAATAATGCAGAATTTAATTAAAGCCCTTTTGCAAAATTAAGTCATTCTGGGTATAATTGGGCAAAGATGAAAATTTAAAATATTAGAAGACAATGTCACAACTCATAAAAAGTGAAAATTAAAAATAAGTTGACTCAAATTGAATTTTTTTAGGCCCGATTCAAGATTATACTCGTGAAGGAACACGTGACTCGAATTGGATTTTTCTGAATTTGTGATGGCCAATATGAAAATAGATTTAAAATAAAAATATTAACTATCTTTTTGTATTTTTTTGGCCTCAAATGTTATTTTTCCAAAATTTTCAAGTATTTTTGTATTTTTTTAAAAAAAATTAAAAATATATATATAATATGAAATTTTATTTTTTGTTCAAAAATGGTTGCCTAGGCTTGGCCGAGGCTTCCAAAGTTGATTTTTCAATTTTCTCATTTTTTCTTCATTTTTTGTTTTATGAATTTTCGAAAATAAAAATACCGAAAAATAAGGAAAATATGAAAAATCATTTTTTGGTCAAAATTGGTTCCCTAGGCTTGGCTAAGGTCCCCAAAGTTGATTTTTCAATTTTATGAATTTTTATGGATTTTTTATTACTTTAGCAATAGAAAAAATGATTAAAAATCAGGTGTCAACAACGGATTATTAGGTTAATTAGATTTGACTAACCTAATGCGGATCCTCCCAAGCCCTACCGAATCGCAACTTTGGTTTTTGTTTAAATGATTTTGAAATTTGGAGTCGCCACTAATCGTTCTTGGTAGGTCGATTAGAAACCTAAATAAATTAGCGAGAGAACTAATTTATTCCTGCGAACCAGAGATTATGAGCTCGGGGACTTGGTTACACTAGTTAATTAAAACTAATGCCCTTTCGGTACCTTAATTTCATGGATATCCTAATCCGGCAACTCAGGCTTGGTTTATTCCTAAAGCTCTAGTAGGGTATTCTCTTTTGTGTTTTCACTTTTTAAATAGGATGCATGGATGGTATATATTTTTATTTGTTATATTTTTTAAGTGTTAAAGATTCCCTGAAGCCGAAAGAGGGAGTGTGTTAACGACTTCTGTGCAGTATTACGACCTACTCATCTTTTGGGTCTGATGATTCAAAAATTAAATTATAGGAAGTACATGACAGTGAATAAACACCTCCAATGGGAGGCCTAGCATTGGCTTGGCTCTTCCCTTTGGGATTTAAGGTACAGGTATTTAAGTTGCAAGTATTTAAACTACTGTAAGTAAAAACCTCCAATGGGAGGCTAAGCATTGGCTTGGCTCTTCCCTTTGGGATTTAAGGTACAGGTATTTAAGTTGCAGGTATTTAACTACTGTAAGTAAAAACCTCCAATGGGAGGCTAAGCATTGGCTTGGCTCTTCCCTTTGGGATTTAAGGTACATGTATTTAAGTTGCAGGTATTTAACTACTGTAAGTAAAAACCTCCAATGGGAGGCTAAGCATTGGCTTGGCTCTTCCCTTTGGGATTTAAGGTGCAGGTATTTAACTACTGTAAGTAAAAACCTCCAATGGGAGGCTAAGCATTGGCTTGGCTCTTCCCTTTGGGATTTAAGGTGCAGGTATTTAAGTTGCAGGTATTTAACTACTATAAGTAAAAACCTCCAATGGGAGGCTAAGCATTGGCTTGGCTCTTCCCTTTGGGATTTATGGTGCAGGTATTTAAATTGCGGATGGACTTTGTCCTCTCCATTTTGGGGTATGAATTTTTTAAAATGAAATACAACGAATTGATTCAACAATTTGAAATTTGTGCGCGCTTGAGGACTCCTCCAAGCCAATTTTGTGCTTCCATAGGATTGACCATTGATATAGAGCTGCGGCTTCCTGACATAAAATAGAGTGAAGTGTTAGTATACAAAATATGTGCTAATCTGCACCTAAAACCAGAAGAGTAGAAAGAGTACTTATCTCCCATTTTTTTGGGAGGGATTTCTATAATTGATTTTCACTCTCTATGTTCCCAATATAGAGAGTTTCTTTTGAATTAAGAGGGACTTTTAGTCACAGATCAGTTGAGAAATCGGTGGACAGCTTAGGAGCTTGTCTGGGCCGATTTTTGCATCTCGACGAGATTTTTGCTGTTGACGTAGAGATATCCTTCTCCTGACATAAAATATGGAAGAAAAAGGAGATGGAGAAAGTGTATACAATTTGTGCTAATTTGCGAGTAAAACCATAAATAAATGAATAAATAAAAACACTTAGCTTGAATTTGTTTGCTCGTTGACGAGGATGAACTCTTGATTTATATTGATCGATGAAGGAATTTGTGATGATAACCCCTAGCTTTAAACTCCCATTATCTTCAAAATTCTCTCTCTTTTGGTATTTTCTTTCTCTCAAAATTTTCTTCAATCTCCCAAAACTCTCTCAAACATCCAAAATTTTCTCTCCAAAAAATTCTCCCAAACACTTCAAATTTTCTCTCTCAAGAATCCTTTCTCAAGCTCACTTCTTCCTCCTTTTATAACCTACTCATCTATCTCCCATTCTAATTTTTCCACTAACTCTATCTCCCATTCTAATTTCTCCACTAACTCTTCTTCATTTTCATCTTCCATTCTCTATCTCTATCTCACATTCTAATCTCTCCACTAACTCTTCTTCATCTTCATCTTCCCTTCTCCATATTTATCTCCCATTCTAATTTCTCCACTAACTCTTCTTAATCTCCATCTTCCCTTCTCTATTCTTATCTTCCATTCTAATTTCTCTACTAACTCTTCTTCATCTCCATCTTCCCTTCTCTATTCTTATCTTATTTTCTCCATCCATTCTTCTCCAACTTTTCTTCTTCATCTCCTCTTCTTCATCTTCCCTTCTCTATTCTAATTTATCCACTAACTCTTCTTTTTATTATTTGTAAAATAATCCTTCAAGAGTTAGGTATTTGCACTCTAGTCCTTGAATTTTAAGTATTTAAAATTAAGTCCCTGAAAAAAATATATTTCTTTAAGTCCAAATCTCCTCACAATTTTTGACACACCAAAATTTACCACATGTCAAATTTAAGCTCATTTCTTGTCGCTGAAAATAATGCATAATTTAATTAAAGCCCTTTTGCAAAATTAAGTCATTCTGGGTATAATTGGGCCAAGATGAAAATTTAAAATATTAGAAGACAATGTCACAACTCATAAAAAGTGAAAGTTAAAAATAAGTTGACTCAAATTAAATTTTTTTAGGCCCGATTCGAGATTATACTCGTGAAGGAACACGTGACTCGAATTGGATTTTTCTGAATTTGCGATGGCCAATATGAAAATAGATTTAAAATAAAAATATTAACCATCTTTGTGTATTTTTTGGCCTCAAATGTTATTTTTCCAAAATTTTCAAATATTTTTGTATTTGTTTTAAAAAAAATTAAAATATACATAATATGAAAAATTATTTTTTGGTCAAAATTCGTTCCCTAGGCTTGGCTAAGGTTCCCAAAGTTGATTTTTCAATTTTATGAATTTTTATGGATTTTCTATTAATTTTCGAAAATAAATAAATAAAAAATACGTAAAAATACTGAAAATATGAAAAATCGTTTTTTGGTCAAAATTGGTTCCCTAGGCTTGGTTAAGGTCCCCAAAGTTGATTTTTCAATTTTATGAATTTTTATGGATTTTTTATTATTTTAGCAATAGAAAAAATGTTTAAAAATCAGGTGTCAACATGCCTCCAACCATTCCTCTTCGCTGCCATTGTTGGCTGCCTTAGACCTTGCTGCCACCATCACCTCCAGCCGCATCGTCATCCGTCACTTCTCACTAGCGACTGTTGCTAATTGTCGACCCTCCTGCCCTTGATCGCTACCCACGGCCATCCTCCACTAGTCGCCACAACCATTACCAGCCGTCGCTGTCCACTGCCATTGCTAAAGTAAAAGATAAATAATAATTTTTTTATTTCTAAAAAATAAATAATATTTTCTAATAATAAAAAAATTTAAAGAATTTTGTTATGTCGTTATCTGGTGCATTTTTTGCTCAAAAAATCATCTATAAATTAGAAATAAAAAAAATCTATTTTCGGCTAGAAATTAATTTCACAAATGAAATGGTTATCATGTGCAACCCTTAGGCGCGCGTGTCCCTCGCTTATGGCTGCCAACTAGCAGAGGTAAAAAGAAAAGGAAAGAAAAATTAAAAAAATAAAAAATAATTAGAAATTCAAAAAAATTTTGGTAATTTTCTCTTGTCATGTTTTTCATACCAAATGGTAGAAAATACTTTCTTATTCATTTTTATATTTTAACAAAATACCAAAAAATATTGTTATTTTTCTAGAAAATGACTTTCTAGAAAATATTTTTTTGAGAAATATCTCATTTTCCGCAAAAACAAACAGAGCTTTAAAGTACACCTGCCCCTTTCTCAGCCTTATCATCTCGAGATCATTTCATTCATTCATCAGCTCGACTTGGGGTTTAGTTCCTTTGAAACCACACACCCAGTGGCAAAGACATTTGCTCCCTTTAGAAGCCTTAGATTTCGTTGGAGAGACCACCTAAGGTGATACGCCCAAATCGTCACCTTGTAGTCACCATTTGAATACTCATCTTTAGGGGAGAACCCTCTCCTCTGCTAAGGTTTCGCTCTACACCCGCCGCCTAGCCCTCCCTATTTTCTGAAGCAAACCTCTGAGGGAGAGGTCTCTCCCTCCCCCACCCCTTCCCTCATTTGCGGTCTGCCGTTTGCCTCTCTCCCCCTACCCCCGCGTACAAGTTGCATCCGGAGAACGGGAAGTGTTTCTCCAGTTTTTGCCCACTGCTGTTCCTCTTGCTCGTGGTTTCCTCCCGGTGCAGTTTGTTGCAGACTTGATGCCAGCCTCGACGGTCCCAGCTTGTCCATCGGTGTTGCCAGCAGCTGCTCTGTTCGGTTCTAGTTTAAGGGCTGTTCTTTCTTTCTTTCTTTCTGTTGTTTCTCGGTCTTTTAGGTTCTCCGTCCTGTGCGTGGACGGCCTATCTGTTTTTGTGATCAATTGCTACTGAGTTTGCAGTTTTTCTCTCCCGATTTAGAGTTAGATCTAGATTTGGGTGCTATTTTATCCCGTTCTAGAACTAGATTTGGGTTTTTAAAGATGTTCTTTGTATTTCTACAATCCATTGGTGGTGTTGTGTTATTCACACGGTGATGGTGTTGGGGACGCCGAAGTTTGGTGCGCACTGCCTTTTGGCAAAACCGTTGTTGCTGAAGAAAAATTTCTCGGTGTGCGCTCATCACCGACAATGCGAAATTTGGTGATTGGCCGCCGTACGAGCTTTGATGCTACTACAGATCCGTCTTCGAAGAATGGGCTAGTCTTTGCAAGCAGTAGCAAATTAATTTTCGTTTCAAGTTGCTTTGTAGGATTTGCTTCTATCTTGAAGTTATGTACTGCTTTCTCTATATGAAATGAAGATGCTTGTTTCGACCAAAAAAAAAAAAAGAATACTCATCTTTAGGAGCTTGTCCTATGTGATCGTGCTACATTTAGCCATTTCTCTTTGATTTTGGCTATTGTACGTCTGTTGACACCTGATTTTTAATCATTTTTTCTATTGCTAAAGTAATAAAAAATCCATAAAAATTCATAAAATTGAAAAATCAACTTTGGGGACCTTAGCCAAGCCTAGGGAACCAATTTTGACCAAAAAACGATTTTTCATATTTTCAGTATTTTTACGTATTTTTTATTTATTTATTTTCGAAAATTAATAGAAAATCCATAAAAATTCATAAAATTGAAAAATCAACTTTGGGAACCTTAGCCAAGCCTAGGGAACGAATTTTGACCAAAAAATAATTTTTCATATTATATATATTTTAATTTTTTTTTTAAAAAATAAAAAAATATTTGAAAATTTTGGAAAAATAACATTTGAGGCCAAAAAAATACACAAAGATAGTTAATATTTTTATTTTAAATCTATTTTCATATTGGCCATCGCAAATTCAGAAAAATCCAATTCGAGTCACGTGTTCCTTCACGAGTATAATCTCGAATCGGGCCTAAAAAAATTTAATTTGAGTCAACTTATTTTTAACTTTCACTTTTTATGAGTTGTGACATTGTCTTCTAATATTTTAAATTTTCATCTTGGCCCAATTATACCCAGAATGACTTAATTTTGCAAAAGGGCTTCAATTAAATTATGCATTATTTTCAGCGACAAGAAATGAGCTTAAATTTGACATGTGGTAAATTTTGGTGTGTCAAAAATTGTGAGGAGATTTGGACTTAAAGAAATATATTTTTTCAGGGACTGAATTGTAAATACTTAAAATTCAAGGACTAGAGTGCAAATACCTAACTCTTGAAGGATTATTTTACAAATAATAAAAAGAAGAGTTAGTGGATAAATTAGAATAGAGAAGGGAAGATGAAGAAGAGGAGATGAAGAAGAGAAGTTGGAGAAGAATGGATGGAGAAAATAAGATAAGAATAGAGAAGGGAAGATGGAGATGAAGAAGAGTTAGTAGAGAAATTAGAATGGAAGATAAGAATAGAGAAGGGAAGATGGAGATAAAGAAGAGTTAGTGGAGAAATTAGAATGGAGATAAATATGGAGAAGGGAAGATGAAGATGGAGAAGAGTTAGTGGAGAGATTAGAATGTGAGATAGAGATGAAGAATGGAAGAAGAAAATGAAGAAGAGTTAGTGGAGAAATTAGAATGGGAGATAGAGTTAGTGGAAAAATTAAAATGGGAGATAGATGAGTAGATTATAAAAGAAAGAAGAAGTGAGCTTGAGAGGAAGATTCTTGGGAGAGAAAATTTGAAGTGTTTCGGAGGATTTTTTGGAGAGAAAATTTGAGATGTTTGAGAGAGTTTTGGGAGATTGAAGAAAAATTTAAGAAAAAGAAAATACCAAAAGAGAGAATTTTGAAGATGATGGAAGTTTAAAGCTAGGGGTTATCATCACAAATTCCTTCATCGATCAATATAAATCAAAAGTTCATCCTCGTCGACGAGCAAGCAAATTCGAGCTAAGTGTTTTTATTTATTCATTTGTTTATGGTTTTACTTGCAAATTAGCACAAATTGTATACACTTTCTCCATCTCCTTTTTTTTTCCATATTTTATGTCAGGAGAAGGATATCTCTACGTCAACAGCAAAAATCTCGTAGATATGCAAAAATCGGCCCAGACAAGCTCCTAAGCTGTCCACCGATTTCTCAACTGATCTGTGACTAAAAGTCCCTCTTAATTCAAAAGAAACTCTCTATATTGGGAACATAGAGAACGAAAATCAATTATAGAAATCCCTCTCAAAAAAATGGGAGATAAGTACTCTTTCCACTCTTCTGGTTTTAGGTGCAGATTAGCACATATTTTGTATACTGACATTTCACTCTATTTTATGTCAGGAAGCCGCAGCTTTATATCAATGGTCAACCCTATGGAAGCACAAAATCGGCTTGGAGGAGTCCTCAAGCGCGCACAAATTTCAAATTGTTGAATCAATTCGTTGTATTTTATTTTAAAGAATTCATACCCCAGAATGGAGAGGACAAAGTCCATCCGCAATTTAAATACCTGCACCATAAATCCCAAAGGGAAGAGCCAAGCCAATGCTTAGCCTCCCATTGGAGGTTTTTACTTACAGTAGTTAAATACCTGCAACTTAAATACCTGTACCTTAAATCCCAAAGGGAAGAGCCAAGCCAATGCTTAGCCTCCCATTGGAGGTTTTTACTTACAGTAGTTAAATACCTGCAACTTAAATACCTATACCTTAAATCCCAAAGGGAAGAGCCAAGCCAATGCTTAGCCTCCCATTGGAGGTTTTTACTTACAGTAGTTAAATACTTGCAACTTAAATACATGTACCTTAAATCCCAAAGGGAAGAGCCAAGCCAATGCTTAGCCTCCCATTGGAGGTTTTTACTTACAGTAGTTAAATACCTGCAACTTAAATACATGTACCTTAAATCCCAAAGGGAAGAGCCAAGCCAATGCTTAGCCTCCCATTGGAGGTTTTTACTTACAGTAGTTTAAATACTTGCAACTTAAATACCTGTACCTTAAATCCCAAAGGGAAGAGCCAAGCCAATGCTAGGCCTCCCATTGGAGGTGTTTATTCACTGTCATGTACTTCCTATAATTTAATTTTTGAATCATCAGACCCAAAAGATAAGTAGGTTGTAATACTGCACAGAAGTCGTTAACACACTCCTTCTTTCGGCTTCAGGGAATCTTTAACACTTAAAAAAATATAACAAATAAAAATATATACCATCCATGCATCCTATTTAAAAAGTGAAAACACAAAAGAGAATACCCTACTATAGCCTTAGGAATAAACCAAGCCTGAGTTGCCGAATTAGGATATCCATGAAATTAAGGTACCGAAAGGGCATTAGTTTTAATTAACTAGTGTAACCAAGTCCCCGAGCTCCTAATCTCTGGTTCGCAGGAATAAATTAGTTCTCCCGCTAATTTATTTAGGTTTCTAATCGACCTACCAAGAACGATTAGTGGCGACTCCAAATTTTAAAATCATTTAAACAAAAACCAAAGTTGCGATTCGGTAGGGCTTGGGAGGGTCCGCGTTAGGTTAGTCAAATCTAATTAACCTAATAATCCGTTAACCCCCTTTAAAATTTAAAATTTTTTTTAGAGGGTCGCGACAACGTCGACTAATCGACGAAGAGCGAAAAATATTTCCAGCTACTAATGGCCCGCAACATCCAATTCCTCTTCCTAAATCCAAGCATATCCATATTTGTTTTTGTTAATGGGTACGCATTGCATTGTGTTTTGGAGGGATAATTACAACACGAGTACCAAACTTTGTGTCGATTCGATCCTTGGGTCCTAAAATATGTTGTCCATCCATCCGATTAAGTCTTGAAAACCGGTCGCAGTCCTCTATGTTAGTTCTTCCATTAGCACCGTCAATCTTTCACGGAGGGAAAAGTCTACGTGCAATTGTTCGTATTGGTTTTATTTAAAGTTTGCACAAGTGGTGGCACTTCATGTTGCGCCAAACAAGCGCCACTTTTAAAAAAGATTGAAACAAATCTAGAAGAAATCGCTGGCGCCACTACTCCCTTAGTCGCCGACTAGTGTTGGGGATCGTCGGCCGGGACCGCCTTTCTTTCTTGTTGTTGAATCAGAAAAAAAAAAAAAAAGGGTTGTGGTCATCCTAGGAGGCCCGTGACTTGGTGGTGTGGGCTCAAAGGGTCGTACCATCATGTAGTACCAAGAAAGCAAATAACAATTTGCCAAGGGTCCTGAACTTGGACAGTATTGCCGTCGGATCTAATTTAAACAAGAAAATTACCATTTCTATTTATAAGATTGAACCTAGACGCACACCGTAACCCTTTGCATATGGAGGAAGAGATCTCAACATATGCTCATCACTGGATCTGATGATCGGCCACTGATTATTTACGGCGATAAATCTGTTTTTAAGGATGATAGTGTAATTCTAGTTGCAAACCGTGCTTTGTTATTTGCTTCCTGACATTTAATTTGTTTTGCAGTTATTTGACATTCAAATGGTGTTGGTGATAAAAGTCGCCATGTTTTCGGATGCCAACTTGAAGTGGACCGAATTTCTAGAGTAAATCCATATTTCTGAGGATGTAACCCCAGCGTCAGCATTACTTCTTTATTATTAGTATTATAATTATTTTTGGACTCCAATGGCTACTCTTGGATTTCCAATCTTGTGTGGCCGGAGCCATTAGTTGAAGCTCGTAGATATCTATGATAGAATCACCTCCAGTGTGAAGGGATGCTAGAACACTATCTAAAAATATTTCATTCGATTCACTAACTTGATTTTAGCGATCTTAGCATCGGACATTCACATGACCTACTAACAGACATTGGGATCGAAAAACTCCTAATGAATTCCTAACAAAACCTAGGACGGTGAGCATTGGCCATGCCTTCAACAACGAAAGAGAGTGCCGGAGTTGGTCTTGCCAAAAAAAAAAAATCATCATCATCCTCTGGTTCGGGTTGCGGTACAATGTAATTGTTGGCCCTATGAGAAAAGGAAAATCAATGAAAGAACAAAGCCGAGGTCCACCCAACGCCATTGCGGTTACGAACATGTTACTTGCAGTTGGGTACTGATGGCCGCAGTCCTTTCGGTTTGCTTTTGGGGAGCACGAAGCAGATTACATTGGAGAGACTTTGTACCAACATGAACATCAAAATGGAAACAAATCTAGGTACTCCTTGCCATGTATGGAAAACAATCTTTGGTGCTTTTGTTGTTGCCCCACAAATAATGCGAAACGATCTCTGAGGAATCTCCTCATATCTAAACCTTAGCTTGAGCGAAATCATGACCACAGGAAGCTCAATTCCCTCCGTTTCACAGCTAGTTTCTCTAATCTTGTCTTTTGTGTAGTTAAGGAGCTACTATGTTTACTTTTAGCTTAATTTGAGGGCCTTTACATATGGATTCTTCACTCCTAAAATCCTAGGGAGGATCGTCTCTCCAGAAATTGTTTCTTAAGGAGCGATAAGTGGTAGTTCACAAACAATTTATCTCATTTATATATTGTTAAATCTTTTACATCCTATAAGCTTGTGACACTTTGAACAGGAAGCACTCCACGACGCTAAATGTGGATTTCGACCACCGTAGCGTCAGACGCACAAGACTTTAGTTTCTTCACAACTTACGAACTTTGAATAGAATTTGTCCTTGTTTTTTTCGAGTGAAATGCTATTTGTTGACCACATGGCAATAACTCAATATTTAGAAAATTGGTCATAGCTCCGCCATTTCAGTTTGGCGATGCGAATTTGATTGGGATTAGCTCAAAGTGCATGAATTGCCCAAAAATAGGATGTTTGCATTGTGCGATTGAAACAAAACCAGACAACAAAATCCGCCAAAGCTCAATGACTCCCATGAACTTTGTCGTAATGACCCGTTACCATGAAGACTAGGACCAGTAGCAGAGGTGGGATGTCCTAGTAGGGTACTGTTCCTGGCAAATTTTTAGGATTCGAAACAAATCGCACATCGAAGCAGAAGGTGCTTTGCATTATAAAAGTGCATTGGAAACTAACTTAAAGGAGATGCTTTAGGTGTAACTATATAGTTTAACTATGGAATTCGGATGCTCAAGCGAGAGAATTGTGTTAATGGGTGATATCTAAAAAAAAAACTTATGTACAAAATGAATGAAAAAACCAATATGAAATAGGGGAAACCAGATGACACATTCACTGAATTAACCTAAGACCTCCTCATATAATATTTCAGCAAGATCTTCTTTAGTAGGTGCGTGGATTTACAAACGAATAATGACGAAGTTGGTGATGTTGTGGCAACGTAATCCAAGAAGGGTAGAGAGCGATCACCAAGGATAGAGTTCTCAAGCAATGTACGGCGCAGGCTAGATATTAGGAGGCAAAGGGTCTAAGATGGAATGGAATTGGACATTGAATTGGGGGAGAGTATTGGTTATTTATGTGAATTTGGAATTAACTTAAAGGTGACACCCTCTGGTTTTAAGAATATGAAATTTTAGTGATAAGTGTGCTTGGGTACCTTGAGGCTTTGTATTGGACCGGTCTAAATAGAAAATTAACCAAGCTTGTTACACAATTAGTCTCCAACAGTGTTCAAGCGATAACTATTTTAGAGTGGGTCTTACTTGTAAATAGACCTATCAAAATGGGTTATGAATGGACTAAGTCATTATTTCTTAACCCATATTTGATGTGCTGGGTCAATATATGGGTTAATTACATTTAGTAAATGAGTTATAAATAATTTAGAACGGAACAACAAATGTGTGTGTGTGTGTTAAATGGGCTCACATCTTACCCAGATATCATCCACTTTTGTGACCTTCCATTCATCCTCTATGAGAAAATAATGGACTCCCTAGATTTTTTGTAATTCAAAGAAGACTTGGTGGTCTATAAGATGGACATGACTTTTTCCTCCTTTAAAAAGGAAAGTGGAGTGGGTTCATTTGAGCCCAATTAAACTAGGGTTAACTAATTGCTGCATCAAGCATTGTTGGGCTTCATCTACTGAGCCCATGCTGGATCTAAAGCACAAGTCCAATTACAAGGGGAAATAAAGAAATAAGGAAAGAAAGATGTTCGAAGCCCTAAATTGTTTCCTTATGAAAGAAGAGAAAAAGCCACAAAAAACTCAAAACTATGCTTATTGTGACATACTTTGTTAGGCAAAATCCCTTATGATGTTTTGAAGATGACAAAATAATCAAATGCTACTAATGTTTTTATTGGTCGAGTAAAACTAGATATAAGAAGCACAAGCCATTATGCAGATGGTGTATTAATAGAACATCCGAAGGTTATGAGTTATTTATCAATGGTGAATAATGCATTGGGCATAGATATGTCTACAAACTTGAGGTACCTAAGTAGAAGGTAAACAAGTCTAGAATAGGAAGTTTAGTAAAGTTTGAAAGGACCCTGGATAGGTGAACAACAAGATAGAGCCACGATCGCCAAAATGCTTAGAGGGACCAAAAGATGGAGCTCAAAATACTGCATCTGAATTATGCATATGAAGTTCTGGATATTGCATTTGAGAAGAGAAGTTTATATTAACCTTTGTGGGATATTAAGACTTAAAGCAAGAGTATCGTATATATATTTTTGAAGGGATTAAATCATATTTTCTAGGTTAAGTGAAGTGTTATTTATGTAGCTTTAACAATACCTTTGAATGAAGACTTATATGCGACCATCAATAAGGTTTCTATTAACTTTCAACTCAACTATTTTTTTTTTGAAATGTTCAGAGACCGTGACATGTCCAGAAATCGCAACTGTTCAAAAATAGCGATATATTCAAATTGTGATATTGATTCTGTTTTAGTATTGATCAGAATTTGTGTGATATTAAGAGTTAGAAACTGTTCTTATTTGAAGAACCACGGCTGACATATTTCCGTTACAGCTAAGGTGTTTATGAAAGTTTGTAATCTTTGATTGATAAGATCATTCTACACCAGATTAATAGAATATCTTTGATTGGAAATTACATTCCAAGGGAAAAGAAAACTTTCATATTTGAAGAACTCTATTTATGGAAATCGAAGATCGAGTTATATGGGTGATCGAATCTGAGGGGTTTAGATTCAACACCAACAATCACCATATCTCCTTAGATACAGTCTATTCAATCAAGATTGATATCGTCCAATCAACGATTGAAGAGCAATCTTTTGAAGACCTATCCAACGGCTAGTTTGGAGGTGAAAGAGTATAAAAAGAGATCCATGGGGTTGCTACAGTGGTGATTCAAATCATCAATTCCAAAGTGCTAGAGCGCTTCAGATTCTACACACTTGTTCCCAAGAGCTTTACTGTATTATTATTGAGATGCTTTGTGAGAGTGATTGAGAGAGGATACTGTGATTTGTTAAAGAGAGTATCATCACTTATTGTAAACCCCTCATTGATTCATCTAGTGGAATCTAGCTTTTCGGCTATCAGCATGGGAGTGTGGACGTAAGCTTGATTTAAGCCAAATTATTATAATTTTCGTGTGCAATATTCTCTATCCCTAAACTTTCATTATCGTGTTCGATAGATCATTGCATATTGGTGTTCATATTCAGAAACTGCATACCCAAAATCTGCACACTTTCAGTTTCATGTATCATTAGACTTGATTATTTTAATACCGCAATTTTTAGTCAAATTCGTTTGAAATCACCTATTCACCCCCTCTATGTGATATTGGTAGATACAATATACTCATTCTAAATTTTTTTTGTATGACATATGTAATTCAAACTTATATCTATAGAACATATTTGCTCTCCATCAAGATTTCGTCAGATAATTTTTTAGCCAAAACAACATCGTTTTTATTTCATTTAAGCCACATGGGTGCCATGTTAGCATTGTTTGCTTTCCGACGTTCATATAGGTAGGTATTTAACATTACTCATTGATGGAGGATAAATGCGTCATACATGTACAAGTTTGAGATTTTTTGTATAGCGAAAAATAAAAAATTAGGATAGGTCATAGTGGGTATAATTTGAGATTTTTTGTGGCTTTTGCCCTTTAGAGAATTGGAGTGACTGGAGGTCATTTACACTGCGACGGGAAGGCTGCTTCTCCACGTGCATTGCATTCCCATGGTTCTAACTCATCATTTGCTGACATTTGACCCCAAAATCAAAGGTTTGACCCCCTTTGGTCCGACTCTTGTGGGGGACACATTGTTTTTTTCATAGTTCTAACTCATCATTTGCTGACGTTTAATTCCCAATTTCTTGTTTTCGCCATTCTGTCGTGATTTCTTTTTTCCCCTGATTAGATTAATGTCGTTTCTTGACAGATCCCAGAGAGGGAATCTTGGAAAGAATCGGAGTAACGTGCGCGATCCATTTTCGTCTATGTGCACATTTGATCGGCAGAATGCATTAGGATTGCTTGACTCGCCACTTCGCTCAATGAGGAGGACATGGGAGAAGTGAATTAGAATTAGAAATCTATCATTCAAGATCGCGTGACTTTTAAAAACTTTTCGATGTATCATATAAGTTCTACAATTTTCTAAAATCGTCCAATCAAAAATCCGAATGGCTCCACTCGTCTCACGGAATATTTTAGCCTATGGTTACCGAGATAGCTTTGGAAAGAGAGGGAGAATTTTTAGATATAGGTTTTAAAGATCTTTTTGATGAGGAAACTATCACACTAAGAATTTTGATTCTGACAAAACTCATTTTAAGAAGTCTAGTTAATGGAAGTATATCTTCCCTGCAGAAATCACGATGTGAGTCCCGCAACTGGCATTCAGACTCAAGGAAGAGTTGTCACCGTAGTGCTTCTGAATGGTTAGAAGGAAGAACTATACCTGTGCCTCTAAAGGAATCAGAAGGAGGAGTTTGCGTCTGAGTAATTCAGATGATGTGTTTGACTGCCTCAAATGAATTTAGATGGAGGACAGCATTGCCTTGGAAGACCTCAAGAAGACTCATGTGAGATGTCGACAGTAGGATCTTTAAGAGCTCAGATTCATAGAGAAAAGCTGAATCAGATTCAGAGAGACTTCACATGGTTTGAAGGCTATCTCTGAACGGATTCAGATTCTGCAGCTGGACTAAGAAGACCCACGTTTGACAAGAGTTCGATTGATTTCGGAAATTATGGAAAGTGAAAGGATTGAATCTACAGGATGACTGTCCATTTTTATTAGGACAAAAATCATTGATTGGATATTATCTTTCTTTCCTTTCTCAGAAGATTCAACATCTCATGAAAATGGAAACTAAAGATTTAGTTGTATGGGCGATTGAATCTGAAGTAACCAGAATCTTTCTTCAACGGGTACCTTGCATTTTTTCCAAGTTTATCTCGCTCAATCAAGGTTGATTGAAGATTGACGAGTGATCTCATGGAGCACCTTGACAACGGCTAGTTCGAGGTGTAAGGGGTATAAAAGGAGAAGTGTCGGTATTCGTTAGAGTGTGCAAGAAAAAGAAAAAGACGAGCAAAAACTGTTGAGATTTTTATTTTTAACTTCTCGTGAAAATACTCTTGTGAGTGACTTGAGAAGTTTATTGTAACCTTGCAATCATCATAGTGAAATCCAGCCAATCGGCTGTCATCGTGGGAGAGTGGACGTAGGCTTACTATAGCCGAACCACTATAAATCTATGTGCACATTTCTCCTTCTGAACTCTTTAATTTCGTGCATACTTGATCTGTTTAGTCTAAGTATTCAGTTTCTGTGCTTGCTTGCGCTTATAACTCAAATTATCAAAAGCACCTATTCACCCCCCTCTAGGTGTCGTTGCTAGCTACATCACTTTTCAGGACAATCCTTGCATGGATTATATCCATGTTAAGCAATTTCATGTGAATAGGCTTAATAGAGTCGTTCACTTTCATTTATTAGAAGATACAAGGGAAGGATTACAACACCAACTTGACCTAACTTCCTCCTAACTCTAGAACAAGAACTTCTACATTGGAAAAACAGCTTTTTGGGGTCCCCTCCCCCCATTATAATAGCGAGAAGCTTGATCTCTTTTCAGCACGTCACGTCATAGTGGTCAATGCAAAGTGACTCAACTGAAAGGCTTTGACAAAAAAAAAAAAAACTGAAAGGTCAGTTTTGATGGAATGGAGTGGAAAGTTTATGTAGTCCATTAAAACGTGAGTCCCTTCAACTTCTTAATCATTTGACTTGTCGTACGATAGAAAGAGTACTTTTTACAAGGAATGACAAATTATGGATGCGAAGTCAATTCACTTATTGTTATATGAAGCAACATATAATTCATTTTCTATAAATTACACTATCCTTGATGTGCACGTGAGTGAATGATTTCTTATATTGTGTATGAAATCAAATCGAATTGAAACATAATTGGAGTTACAACTATTTATGAAATCTCAACGGATGGAGCATGATGAGAGCATATCGCCCGCTCACTGCGGGCGTCCCTTCTAGTTTGTTCTCTTTCACTTTCCTAATTCTTCAAGTATGGCCAATTTCTTTCAAAAGTGTATTTGGATTTCAAGTGCAAGTCATCTCCATCAATGATGAAAGAGATTCCTTTTGGGTTTTAATTACTAATCGAATTGCGGAGAGTTATTTAATTTTTTTTCTTATTTTATTATCGACAATGTGTAACAATTAAATTTTTAAAAAAAGAGTAATTCACTTTAAGTTCCATTTATTTTGTGAAAAATGAATGAATTGAAAAACTTTTCCCCAAAAAATGATTGCTTATGTTGCTTGAAATAATCGGTCAACAAAAAGTATTTTCATTATCGATGAAAATTTGTCTCAACATTCTGTACGTGATACAAATATTTTTCGTTGATTTATTTTTGTAAGTGATTAAAAAAATTATTTAAAAATATTTTTTAAATAATTTATTATTTGCGAAACAAATGGAGTCTTGATCCTAAAAAGGGAAAGAGTCGTGATCCTTTCTCGAAGGTTGGAAGAGTTCATACTAGAACACCCCACAGCCAAGTCAGCATATGCTTAAGCAAGCATCTCAAAATCATTTTGGTGGTTTATATTTTCTGCTTTATTTGTTTTAAACGAAGTTTCCTTAACGATAGTTTGATTATTGTACTATCATTTTCTAGTACGGCAAGGTTGAGACTAGTTTAGGGGTGTAAAAAAGAACCCCCCTAAATCTGAACACGAACCGAAATAAACCGACCCAAATAAAAAATTATATACACAATACACCGAAAATATGTTGTTTCTCTTAAAACCAATTCATCTGTTTATCTTTGATTTATGGATAATTTCTCTTAGAAATAGTATAATAATTAATAAAATTTAAAGGTTTTGTTGACCTCATTAATTTTGATTGTATTTAGTAATCAATTATGTACCATTAGTTTTGTTACCAGTTGTCTACGGTGCATTTGTGAATAGCTTTCCCACGAAACTTTGGTTCTCTAAAGCCTCTTCAAAAAAAGTTGGGTGTTTGGCAAAACTTTTTGTACCCACTTTCCCAAAACCGTCAACCTTGGGAAAACTAAAAGCTCACAGTAGAGGCTCAAGGTTGGTACTTTTAACCATTTTCGGATGGCCACTTTCACTGCCTCATGAGATTTTCCCATTGATCCATGAACGTTTATACTATTAGGTGAGCAATTCAATTCCTTCCTATGCCTCCATTACCATCCTAGAAGCTAGATAAGAGTTGCACATTGTTCGAGCGCTCTTAGCTTCGACAATCACTTGCCGCATTCATAGGACTGGATAGACCATAGGCTTTCCCTGAATCAACCACCTAAATAAAGGATCCTGCTCTAATACTATTTGTTCGGCACCGAAAAATTCTTGGCCATGTAATAGCTCATGAAGCACTTGCTGAGCAGAGAACATTAGGCTAGCCATCCTTTTGTAATTATTCCAAAGAACAGTATGGCGAATCACATCTCGTATTGAATTGTACTACCCCCAGTTTAGGTCGGGCATCTAGTATCCTGAGCGAAATACACTGAAGATTTAGTACAATAACTAGTTTCTGCCTGTCATGGCCTCATCATGAGAGCGATACCAACTCTCGCCAGTTTATGCATGGGAGGCCAACTGCCCCTTCATGGCTCCTTAGAGTTATAGCCATCATATCCTAGAACTCATGACACAAACATCCTGATGTCACTCCTATGAACTAGTTGTATTTATCCCTTCTGCATCAATCACTCTTCACCTTGATACCACAAAACTCCACTCACAAGGGTATGTGAGTACAAGAGAATCTGGTCGGTGACACAAGCCTCTAGAAAAGCACATTCCACTGCAGTTGCCCAATGGCAGTTAGTTCAAGAAGCAAAGATTTAAGGTGATTTGCTATTACCATAGATATAATTTTATAATGAAAATTGCACAAACTAATAGGTCTAAAATGGTTCAAACTCTCTGGATTTGGCACTTTTGGGATGAATGAAATTTAGGTCTTATTTAAATTGGAATCAAGGGTATCGGTTTTCAAGAATCTTTTGACTATTTCAAACACATTTGATTGAATATCCTCCAAGTGATGGGAATAAAATTGGCCATTAATTCCATCTGAACCCCGAGATTTCAATGTTCCCAGTCGGAATACAACTTCCTTCGCTTCCTTCTGTGGCTACGGGAGTCGTCAAAGCTTCATTCATATCTTCAAGTCCAGACAAGGGCATTGTTTCAGAATTGATTGGAAATCCCATTAAGCAAGGAAAACTCATGGCACCACTCCTGCTCTTCTTTTTCCAGTATGGAAAAATTGTCTCTCTATCTTCTATTCACTATAAATGCATAGATCTGTTTTGTGGTTTGATCGCTCCATTTCAACCAGTTGATCCACGACCTCATACCTTATGCAATCTATTCATGATTCCATAGTTTCTCAATGAGGCCATTTATCGCTTGAATGTGCTCTTGGTTATGGTTCCCAGATATGCTATTCGTAAGGTTTGTAAGTTGCTTTTTTCAAAATTTCAATTTGGCGATAAGCATTAAAGAACTTCGTTTTGCTCCGCTCTTTGAGTTCAACAGAGACCTCCTTTAATTTAACCGAAATATCCTCTTTTTCCACACTGTTTTCAGCGTCTTCAAGCCATTAGGTTTTAAATTTGAACTTTTTCCTTCGCATTGGTTTTGGTGCTAGCAAAAGGAGGAGGGGGCTTAAGATTCAATCCAATGAGCGGTAATGAAAAGGCATCTGCATCAGGGTACATCACTCTCTATTCAAGATTACAGAGAACTCTATCCAATCTCTTTTTAACCAAAGCATCCCCATCTCTATTATCTCCTCAAATAAAGGCACAACATTTACTTTTAACATCCATAGGAGAGCAATCATTTATAAATTCACGAAATGCAGCCAACTTGTGGTGTTCTTTCTTCTCCTTCCAACCCTTTAATCACCAACATATCCATGGAAGATGATTATTGGAGTGTCTTTTTTTTTTTTCTGCTCCTCCCACAACTAAACTCTTTCTTGAAAGTCCATTCACGAATGTAGAAAGGTTATTCTCATAACTCTAGATTCTACTGTCAAAGAAATCCCTTCATTCCAACTCACCACTTGAAGTCATGAAAATTATGTAAGAATAATGTGACCCACGTGATACTATTATTGATGATTTAGTAATATAAATTAAATGTTAAAATCTATAGGTTATGAAAGGGTGCAATTTAAAGTGCGTTGATGGAAGACACTCCTTGAAGAGACGCCTGTTAATAGATATAAAAGGCCAAGTCCTCTCTTCCCCTTATAGACGACTTTTTTTATGAACATAGTTAAGTTGTATCTCGCTCCATCGGAATAGGACGAAAATAATAGAGGGTTAAGGGGGAAGAAATCGGGTCCTTCATCATCTCCGTTTTCTTCATCAACAATCATGCTTAAAGGTTTAATTACGGATAAAGGCACATCTTTATCCTTACTATTTGTGAGAATAATGAAGATTAACGATTCCTTTGATGATGAATTTTCGCATAAGGTTTTCGATAATTGGTTATAGTTGATATTAAAGCCACGTGTATGATCTCATGATTTTCCAATTATATGGGTCATGTGGAAGACTTGATGGATTTACATTGATTTTTATAAATGAATTTTCATGGGGTTTTTAACAAATTACAAATCGGGAAATGCCCGACCTTGAAAGAAAATGCCATTAGGGCAAATTCCAACCCCCACCATCCGAAATTCATACAATAGAGTCACACAGTCATGGGCGACAAAAGCCCTCAATCAATTTGGCATTTGAGTGAATTACTATTTTCCCCCTATTTTGTCTTTTTCCTCAAATTACCGTTTGCCACTATTTTGTCTTTTTCCTGGGATGTTGTAATTTGCACCTACTTGATCTTTTTGCAAAAATTATAGTTTTGCCCATGTTTTGTCTTCTTGCGGAAAAAATTACCGTTTTTCCTATGAAGCCTAATTCCTAATTTTCCCCTGTTCATTTGCTGATTAATTATGAAAAAAATTATTGCGCTTTACAATTTTAGAAAATTCAATTATTGATGGTTCTTGAGCCACCAAAGTGGCTGAACCTTAAGGTATATTGGATTTTTTAAAATTTCATAATATTTTATTCAATTACCCATGATTAATTGATGAGATGATAGAAAATGATAGGTTACATATCCTTAATGATGTCATGGGTATATTGAAGTTCATTTATTGCAAGAACTTCAGGATTAACCCAAAGGTTAATCAATTTCTTATAATTCATGAATGTAGTGGTTCGTAATTCACATGTCTTCTTAGATTTATTTATATATCCAAAGATAGAAAATAAATTTTAATGAAGTATATTAGTAATTGCCCAATAAAAGTTGTTAGCATCGCTATGGTTAGTATGTTTGTGTTTCATAGGATCTCCCAAAGGAGAACTATGATATACATGTATTGTTTAATTTGAATATGATTATGTGAAATTCTCAATGCGTTAATGCATATGAATTTTGTTTAGCATATTTGCAATATTTGTACCTATTTATCTTCATTTGCACACTTCATTTGTTCCATTATTTAATGGAATGGATTTCTCTAATTGGAGCATGCAAGTCCAATTTCACTTAGGTGTCTTGGATCTTGATTTAGCACTTCAAGTGGAGAAACCAATTTCTTTTACTGACGAGAGTAGCGATGATGACATGTATTTCCATAAATCTTGGGAAAGATTGAACAGACTAAGCTTAATGTTCCATTTGTTCCATTATTTAATGGAATGGATTTCTCTAATTGGAGCATGCAAGTCCAGTTTCACTTAGGTGTCTTGGATCTTGATTTAGCACTTCAAGTGAAGAAACCAATTGCTTTTACTGACGAGAGTAGCGATGATGACATGTATTTCCATAAATCTTGGGAAAGATTGAACAGACTAAGCCTAATGTTCATGCGAATGACAGTAGCGAATAACTTGAGGACCTCTCCTCCCAAAACTGATAATGCTAAGGAGTTTATAAAAAATTTGGAAGAGCAATCTCAAACTGCCCACAAGTCACTTGTTGGTACATTAATGAGCACTTTGACCACCATAAATGATGTTCACATACTATGCATGTGCATGTATTCAAGATGAAGAACTTAGCAACAAGTTAAGGACTTTGGGAATGGACATGGACGAGTACTTTTTAGTACAATTCATCAGTAATTCCTTGCCTCAGGAATAATATGGGTCATTTCAAATGAATTACAGCACTATAAAGCCAAAGTGAAATGTAAATGAATTGGCTAGTGTGCTTTTCAAGAGGAAACAATGATAAAAAATCAAAGGACTCATTCTGTTTACCTCCTAAGTCATCATGAAGCTAAAAGAATTCCAATAGGAATGGTGGAAAGCACAATAAAAAAGGATTACATAACATGAATAATTTTTCTAAGGCTTCAATCCATAAGAAGGAATCCAAACTTATCAAGTGTCATTTTTGTAACAAAATTGGACATTTAAAGAATGATTGTTTGAAGCTTAAAGCGTGGTAAAAAAAAAGTAAGTCTTGTGCTTTAGTATGTTTTACAACAAAATTTACTAAAGTTCTTCATAATACTTAGGGGATTAATTTTGGTTCTACCACTCATATGTCCAATACGATGTAGAGAATTCTTATGGTCCAAACCATAAGCTCAATGAAAATTATGTGTTCACAAGGAACAAAAACAGAGCTCCAATTGAAGACATTGGAACTTATTGTTTAATCTTAGATATTGGGTATTTTTCAAATTTGTTTCCAACACTTTATGTATCAACATTTTCCCACAATCTAGTATCTTTGTCAAAACTTAATGTAGCAGGATTTTGTTTTAAGTTTGGTTCCGGATCTCTTTTTTTTTTTTTTGTATCGAAGGTTCCGGATCTTTTAGTTTCTTTAAGAATGATAATCTTATTAGAACTAGAATTTTATGTGATGGTCTTTACAAGTTAAAATTGATAATGTTTTTGCTGAGATCTTAACAACCTTGCATCATAATCTTGGCACTAAATGCAATTTAGTGAATGAGGATTCTGCTTACTTGTGTCACAAAATATTTGGGTCACATATCCAAATAAAGAATGTAAAGATTAGTGAAGAATGAAATTCATTCAAATTGGGATTTTGTTGACCTTGGTATGTGTATTGATTGTATTAAAGATAAACAAACAAAACACACTAAAAAAGGTGCAACAAGAAACACATAATTTCTTGAAAATGTTAAGGTCATTTTGATGTTTTGTCTTTTGGTAGAGAGAGTTATTTTATCACATTTATTAATGATTTTTCACGTTATAGTTACGTTTATCTATTTCATGATAAATCTCAATCGGGGAATGCACATGAAGTGTATATTAAAGAGGTTGAGAAGCAATTACATAAAAATGTGAAAATGGTAAGGTCAGATAGATGTTGTAAATATTATGAAAAGTGTAATGAATCAGTATAATGCCTAGGTCCATTTGCTAAATTTATTGAAAGACATAATGTGAAGGCCAGATTTTTCATCGAGATAATTTAACTTGAGAATTAGGTGACATTGGAGTTGGCTTATTAAGTGACAACGAATTGGGAATTACTATGTGACAATGGGCCATTGGACTTTAGCCTCTTGATGGGCGTAATAATATTAATTTGTTAGAACATTTTAGGCGCGACAATTGTTTTGGTCTTGAGGAAATGTTTTGCACCGGAGTTTGTTTGCGAATTGGACCGCGAAGCCCTTGAACTTTTCCACAGCCTCTAAAGGCCCTATATAAGCCATCTCTCTCTCTCTCTCTCTCTCTCTCTCTCTCTCTCTCATATGGAAGACACCCCCTAAAACTCAAGAGCTCTCTTTCTCCATTTTGTGTACGCTCGACAAGAAATCATTCATTTGAGCTCATCTAGAAGGTGAATCAACCTCCATTTTTCCCTATGTGACCGTAATATCATGGAAAATTCAAATCTGAGGGCTAATCATCCAGAAAGTTGAGGGAAATTTTCAAAATTGAGCTACACAGAGGCTGGTCAATATAGGCCCGATTCGTTCTTGCTTAAATTTGAGCTTCGTTTGTTTCAGACGCGATCCCCAAGCAAGTATACATTTATCCCTACCACTAATCTATCCGTATGCAATTTGTAACTTATTTTGGCACAAATTGTTGAAAGTTAGAAATGGGTATTTGAAATTGAATTTCGCCTTGCATGAACTAGGAAATCAATTTAGACCATACGATCCATTGCCCGTGTTGATGTTTACGGGTCTTGGGTGAGCTGATTTCCTGAGACTCGGATGATGCCAATTTGTTGTGAATCGGAATTGAACCCTAGAGAAGGGTAATTCGGCTGTGGAATATGGGCAAAGAATCAAAGAGTCTTGGCACCTATACGATGCATTCATGGGTCATATGGTTGTTATCTAGCTTTGGGTAAGCTGAAAATAGAGTTGGTATGCTTGGTAGTTCAGTGGTTGGTCGTGGAAATGGAGTTGGGAATAAATGGGTATTCAGATGAGGCATATAGGGGAAGTCCATGAAGTTCTATTGAGTGCTTATCGGTTATGGTTGATAATCTAGCTTTTTGAGGTCCCTAGTAGCTGGTATGACAAGTTAGATCATTGCAATTTTCAGCGAAATGACAGGAATTTGAGACTGAACTATGGGAAAACATTCGGCTGTCAGTATTAGAGGACCTTCTTATGTGTTTTTGTAGTTTAGTTGTCGGCCCTAATAGAAAGAGGGCTTATTGTTGCCGTCCTATGCTCATTTTGTGGTGATTTTGTTGAGTGATCTGCTGGTTTATTGCTTGTTGAGTTCGTGCTTGAATGAATGAATGAATGAACAGCTTAGTCGTTTAGCTAGATGTTCTTCTTGCTGAGCTTCAGCTCACTCTTGTTGTTGAACCCCTTTTTTAGATATCTATGTTTCTGCGGCTAAAAATGATAGTGATGGTATCAAAGCGTGGCAAAGGAAATATTAGATATCATTTGAGAGTAGCTATTACCTTTTGATTCCTCCCAGTGCAGCATTCTTATTGTTATCAAACGAATGTACTAATCAATGTTTCATCTATAAAACATATGTATTTTCTGATATGTTGAGTGATTTGACTATTTATTGTAAGCTGTAGTGAACCTGAGAGGTTGAAATCCTTTAATTGTGCCTACCTTATGCATGCACTTGTGTGATAGTCACGCCCATTTAGTTATTAAACTTCTGCATGCACCCTCCATTATCTACATGTTATTAGATTAAAGTAGATATCATAAGTAGAGCGACATGCTTGGGACGTCACACATGACATTTATGCTCAATACATAATTCTAGGCACACCACAAAAAAATGATGTAGCAGAAATGCATAATCGTACTTTAATGGAAATGGTTAGGAGTACAATGAGTTATTCATCTTTACCCTTATCTTTGTGGATATATGCATTAACGATTTCTATGTACTTATTAAACAGAGTCCCTAATAAGGCAATCTTAAAGACTCCCTTTGAACAGTGAATGGAAAGGAAATCTAGTTTATGACACCTATATGTTTGGGGTTGTCTAGGAGAAGTATGAATTTACAATCCACATAAAAGAAATTGGATTTTAAAGTGATCAAAGGTTATATTATTGGTTATGTAGAAAAATCTAACGGATATAGATTTTATTGTCATAATCATAGAATGAAAATTCGTAGAATTTGGGAACTTTTATTGACGATGGCAACACGCCCAAAACTTCTAAAGTTGTTGTTCCTGATATTATTGTTCAACCAAACAATTATCAAGAACAACAAATAAATAATCAAACACTCCATAATGAACATGTCGATAATGAACCTACAATAGTTGAGCCATAAGAAATGGTATTGAGAATATCTCAAAGAAAAAAGAAGTCATCTATTTATGATGATTATGTGGTTTATCTACAAAAGACAGAAAATTGACTTAGAATTAGTAATGATCCAGGTTCATTTTCTCAACCTATGGAAAGTAATGATTCTCCTAGATAGTTTGACGCCATGAAAGAAGAGTTAAAATCTATGCATCAAAATTAAGTCTAGGATCTTGTTAAATTGCTTAAAGGATGTAAAAAGATCAGGTGTAAATAGGTTTTTAAAGCCAAGCGCAACTCAAAATGTGATATTAAACGATATAATGCCAAACTTGTTGCTAAAGGTTTTACTTAGAAAGAAGGCATTGATTACAAGGTGACCTTTTCACTAGTCTTCAAGAAAAACTCACTTAGAATCATTATGGCTTTAGTGGCTCAATCCGATCTAGAGTTGCACCAAATGGATGCAAAAACTATCTTTCTTAATGGGGATTTATAGGAAGAAGTTTATATATATAGTAACCTAAAGACTTTTTAGTTAAAGGAAAGGAACACATGATGTGTAAATTAAGAAAATCAATATATGGACTTAAACAAACTTCCCAACAATGGTATCCCAAGTTCAATGATAGGATAACCTCTTTTGGGTTTAAGGAAAACACTATTGATCTGTGTATATATATGAAGGGTAATGGGATCAATTTTACTTTTTTAATTCTATATGTTGGTGACATTTTGCTTGTTACTAGTGGTCTTGGTTTGTTACATGAAACAAAGAAATATCTCTCTAAGAATTTTGAAATGAAATATATGGATGAGACACTGTGTGTGATAGGAATAGAAATGGATAGATCACAAGAATTGTTAAGATTGTCTCAAAAAGCCTATATCAATAAAATTCTAGAGATATTCAATATGGACAAATGTTCAGATGGAATAGTTCCAATTTAGAAAGGGGACAAATTCAACCTTATGCAATGTTCGAAATATGAATTGGAGCAATATCAAATGAAAAGGTATTCTTTATGCATTTGTTGGAGAGCTTAATGAATGCTCAAACTTACACCAGACCAGACATTAGTTTTGTCATCGGAATGCTAGACATATATCAAAGCAATCCAGAATTGGATCACTAGAAAGCTATAAAGAAAGTGCTCAGCTACTTGCAAGAAATGAAGAATCATATGCTCACTTATAAAAAGTATGATCATCTTGAGGTGATTAGGTATTAAGATTCAGACTAAGTTGGATGTGTTGATACAAGAAAATCAGCATTTGGCTAAGTGTAAAGCTGAATTTCATGGAAAAGTATAAAGCAAATAGTCATTGTTACATCCACTATGGAGGTTAAGTTTTTGGTATGCTTTGAGGTTATTATTCATGGGTTGTAGCTATGAAATTATATTTTAGGGCTTGTGATTGTCAACGAAATTGTCAAGCCACTGAAAATTTATTGTGATAATTCTGTAGTAGTTTTCTTCTCTAAGAATGATAAGTATTTTAAGGGTGCTAAGCATATGAAAATAAGTACTTGTCTATTAAAGAAGAAGTTTAGAAATAGAGTGCGTTAATTGAGCACATTAGCACCAATCTTATGATTGCAGATCCTTTAACAAAAAGACTACCACTTAAAAACATTTAATGAATACGTTGAAAGGATAGACATTACTGGATGTCATTAATAATATCGTATTATGAGTCCATTAAGTTTATGTATTTTACCCTCCAAGTTCATTTTTGTGTTTTTGATATATCTTGTTTTCTACTTAGTATACATGATAGAAGTAGATGAATAGTAATACATACATTATAGTTGGACTATTGCTATACTTCTCATTTATGGATCATGTTAAGTAGAGAGTTATAGTTGTAGTACATAGAAGGGGCTGTGCCGATTAATGACATGCAACCGCTATGACTCCCATTAGTTTTCTTTACTTAATTATGATGATTATGCTATAGCCAATTTAAGAAGATTTTAGCATGATGTTTATTGTGCACATTATGGTCTTTATTAACTTATGAAAGGAAATCATATGGGTCAAGTGGGAGAATGTAAGAATAATGTGACCCAGGTAATATTATTATTGATGATTTAATAATATAAATTAAATGCTAAAATCTATTGTTTATGAAAGGGTACAATTAAAGTGGTTTGATGAAAGGCACCCTTGAAGAGGCACATGTTAATAGGTATAAAAAGCTTGGCCCTCTCTCCACCCTATAGATGATGTTTTTACGAACATACGTAAGTTATATCTCTCTCCATCACAATACAACATAAAGAGTATAAGGTTAAGGGGGAGAAATTAGGTTCTTAATTGTCTCCGTTTTCTACAACAATGATTGCGCTTAAAATTTTTGTTATGGATAAAGGTACATCTTCATCTTCACTGTCCGTAAGAATCATAAAGATTAACGATTCCTTTGATGATGAATTTCCGCATAAGGTTTTACGTTAATCACGTACAAATTACATCTAGTTTTCGGGAAATTTTTAATTACTTTGGAAATTTATTAGCAACGACAAATTACTTCTAAGCTTAAAAAAATTCCTAACCACTTACCAGAAATATAATTACAAATATACATGGTAAAAATAATTTGGCAGGATATGTCTCATATCACTTAAGATATTCCCATGTTTTTGAGTTTTCAAATTACTAAAAGCCTAATAAAGTACACACCTTTTATAAGAGAGAAATCATAACCAGGAAAGTTCCTAACAAACATGGCAAACTTATTTCTTATTGCATAAATGGAAACTTACTTTTCTAAATGATAAATTTACTAAAATATTTAGTTACTAATTTTTTTTTATAATTTCTTATTTCGAAGTTTAGGCTTTGATATTTATTATAGAAAAAGTAAATAACATGCCCATCTTGCCACCCTACCATGACCGCACCGTAGAGCTACTGCTCCTTCGAAGCGCCATGTCACCACCAAGACAAAATCATGGCAACCAAGTCGCCTTAGCATGGGGGCGATAGCATGCTATCCATGAACTGGAATTACTTTATATTGTGTCACGGTCATGCCAATCTCAAATAAGGGTAGTGCTAAATAAGAAACTGAAATGACTATGACAATTTCAAATAATTGCCTCCTTTGTCCGCCAGTCAAATATTCCGACCAATCAAAGACATTTTTATTCGAAGACAATTTTAACTTTAATTTTAATTTTTTCTCATTTTTTTTCTACGAGCTCTCTGGCCACTAGGTGAGGGCCTAACAACCTTCTTTGGGCGCTGGCAAGGGCAGCCTTGCTTAGGGCCTCGCCAGTCGTGCCGAGGCTTTCGAGTGGGCAAGGTGACCCTCAGCCAAATCTAGTGAGGGTCGGCCTCGCTCATGGCCGACGAGGGCAGCCCTCATCTAGCCCTCTTCGTCCACCAGGAAAAAAAAAAGAGAGAAGAAAAAAAAACGGAAGAGGAAAAAATTTAGAAAAAAGGTAAATGACAATGATGTCTTTAGAGGGCATTTTCACGTGATTGTTTGGAATTTTCCCAATAAAGAATAAAATATATTTGGGATGCGCACATGCGGCGAGCGCTTTCCTGTCCCGTCCTTCCCTCCTTCCCTGATAAATATCGGTCGCAGTGCCTCTGGAGTGTGCCAGCGATCGCACCACCTGCGCGGAGAGAGAGAGAGAGAGAGAGAGAGAGAGAGAGAGGTTGTTGCAGATTTCTCTTCCCTCCTCTCTTCTCCATTGGAGAATCATCGGCCATGGCGGAGGAAGCTTCGCGCGGTCCCTGGTCCTTCCTGGTAATCTCTCTCTCGCTCTGCGTGTGTTGACTTGTGAGTCTACGAGTCGCGTCTCCCGATTCGCACTGTTTCTGGAGGCATTCGGTGCATTGACCAATGAGGAGGGCATTGTGTTTTTGGATACTCCAACTATGTTGGAAGCTCCATTTCGGCGCCCAGCTTCGGCTGGAAACTCCGTTCGGATACAGCGATAGCTTGATTGGGTCGATTTTTGCTACCCCGATTGGTAGTGAAGAAGCTATTCGAGCGCGGAGGCGATTGACTGTGGAATGAATTATCCACGGTTGATCTAACATTTGTCAGCATTCATACTTTCTCGACTTGCCGATACTAATCACAACTGTAGTTATTGAGTGGACTTTGCATTTTCGTTGCGACTGTGTTTTGTATAGAATCTTATAATATCTTTTTTATGCTAAGTTTGCGAAAAGGAAGGAGTCCCAAGACGGCCATGTTGATGACAAGAAAGCCGTATCCAACGGCAATCACTCGAACGGCTCGTCGGATGGTAATGGGTATGTCAAGAGAGCATCCGATTTGGCGATCTATGAACAGTACCGGGGCCAGGTGAGGGTTTTTAGCTCCCCGGCTGACTTGCAATGTCTGGTCTGCTTTGGAATTCCTAAGTGGTTTACGTGACGTGCAGGGTGGAAGCACTCCGTACTCAAACGGGGCCCCCACACCGTAAGATTTTGTGGTTGATTATTTACTCTCTTCTTGATTAGTGTTGTGTTGCTGTAAGTTTAGAATGGAATGCCTGATGTGAGGTTCTGTCTGCCTTCAGATCATCTTATGATCACCAAGCCAACATGTTTATCACGATCTTTTATTATGCAATGCGTGTTGGAATACGACATTAGTACTCTCTCAGTCTCTAAGCTTCTGTTGCCATAACTGATCTTGCTTACGTTAGACATCACTGTTGGGAATGAAAACCGGGACTTTGCTCAAGAGTACTCAGAATCATGCGATGCATTTGCAGCTTTGTGGTTCACTAGTGTCAGTTTGACTTGAACCAGGATACTTAAGTATGCATTTGCTGATAAGAGCAACTTATTCAATGTGCTCATAAAGTCAATTTCTCTCTCACGACCACTAAATTTGGTTTTGGAACCATGTGACTGGATCAATTTCTCACACTTCAATCATTTTGGTGTTCTTTTTCGCTTCCACTTTCAGGCAAAAGCCTCTATTTCCTCCCTTTGAATCACCAGAAATGCTCACTTTGGCCGAGAGTTTAACCCGGTAATATGCAGAACACTGGACTGGCACTTCAACTTATAATGACTTATAATATCCATATCACTGTAATAATCTTATCACGATACCAAGTCTTTGGTCCATTTCTATATTCTACCAGGGATATCATTCGTGGGAGCCGAGATGTTACATGGGAGAGCATCAAAGGCCTAGAAAATGCAAAACGCTTACTCAAAGAAGCAGTTGTCATGCCAATTAAATATCCCAAGTGATCATCTGCAATTCCTTATCAATCATTTCATCCTTTGTATTTGTTTATGTATGTTCTTATGGCTTCTGCTTTCCGACATTGGTTATTTTCACCTGTTTGAACCTCGGAAAGAATGTGTATAGAATAGTAATTTTGTTTGCAAATGTGTTGGCCCTTTTGGTTAGATGAGATTTAGTTTTGGTTTCCTGTATTTCTCATGGAACTGATTCACCTTCTTGAGGATAATGGACTGTACTGCTTGGGTTGAATTTTGCTTTTAGCTCTTTGCTATTAGCTTTTGGAAGTCTTATTTGATACTGAATGAGTCAACTATCTGAAATATATATAAATATCGACCTTTAAAATCATTGAGAATTTGTTCATATTTTTGGAAGAATTAATATACTGTCTTACTTGGGGAAACTTAAAAGAGGTACTTAGTTCAGGCTGCACTGAAAATACATTGAGTTTTTCAAAATTTTTGTCCCAATTATTTATTTATTTATTGGGAACACAGGAATCAGGATGTGCTCTGCTCAACTAATATGATTTTTGTGAAATTTGAGATTCAAATAAATTTTCTGCATTTATAATTCATTGTCTTGATCTCAATATCTAATAACTGAAGCATGTTTTCCCCTTTGGCTCTAGGTACTTCACTGGTCTTCTATCACCATGGAAGGGTATTCTGCTGTTTGGTCCTCCAGGGACTGGAAAGGTTTGAATTTTAACATATGAACTTTGTGCTTCTTTTATTTGCATATGTCGATGCTTGTTGAGTTGCTTATGCTTTAGTCTCCAATGTATTTGATCTAACATATGATTTATAAGAGGTCTGCTGGGAGTCTGGCAGAGCATGTTCATGATTCTTCACCAAAAATTTTAGAAAATAATGATGTGCAGTGGAGGGAGAGATAATCATGATAGTATTCCAGTTATTCAATTAAATAGATAGCTCCAATTTCCTAACCGTGCGATTCATTTCATCAGAATCAAGGAAAATTAAATAGCAGAGCCACCTAGTGGGATCGGGGTTGGGTATTCTATTTCTTCTAACATTTATTCTATTGTTGTAGTATTTGACTTAGGTAAAACCCTTAGGGCTTTATTAACATACCTTCGGAATCAGCAGGCTGTTTTCTGGTAGTTATTCTGTCAGTGAAACTATTTGGTGTGAGCTCATAGTTAAAAATTGAAAGACGTAGATAAGCACTTCTACAAGTTCCAAATTGTGTTGGATGATTAAAAGTTCAATAGGAGTCTCAATGTGAACACTGTGCTTTGCATCTGGATTGACTTCAGTGCAGGTGTGACTTCAAACGTGATTGTTTTGCCAATTTTATGTCTTGCCCATGTAGTGCACCTTGGGCATCTTCATGAGTGTAGATTTAGTACCAGGTATTCATATTTTCTATTAAGCCCCCTCTTTATTTGTTTGAAAATGTCAGAACTACAAATTTCTTTCGTGGAAAAACAATTAGTCTTCTAATGAATATATCAATTTGACAATGCTTCCTAAAAACTGCTGTCTCAACATTTAGAGACATTCAGAAAGGTATATGTGGTCTGATATACTTTTAGATAAAAGCTTGCTCCCTTCTCCTGGATAAGACATGCACATGCATGCTCGGTAAATTTAGCATACCATTCGACTTGGACCAGGGCTATGCTAACTTTGAAATTGTGGAAGTTATGAATTTACTGATGAACAATGCTTTTGGCAGAAGCATATGGATTACTAAATCTCCTAGATGAATGCATACCCCAAGCATTGTGCAGCTATGGATGACAGTGCAATGGTTGAAGGAGAGAAAGAAATGCTACTTCTCCTGCTACTCTAGGCACACTTATTCTTCTAAAACTTGTAGGTCAAGACAAATTATAGTCAAACATGTGCAGATCCACAGTTTTAGAAATCCATGTTATCTCCTGATAACAAGTTCTGAACAGTTGAAGAAAATGATGAAACTCTTGGCAAATACTTTCGATTATTAGATGGCTTTAGCAGGAAGATACAGTATCTAAGGCTGGTAATAGTATTATTGCGGTCATAATTTTTGTTTCATGGTCATAGTAATTGTCATCCACCACAACAACTCATTTCCGGTTAGCTGAAATTTTTCTAAACCACCATATCTGCAAAATATCATTCAGATAAATTGCTGAATAATGACATGTTGAGATATTTAATATCGTCTCTTTTGGATCTTTAAGAGATGAACCTTAAATTTTGCCTTACCTTACCCAAAAAAAAAAAACCTTAAATTTTGCTTCCCTGAGAACAATTCTGCTAGTTTCTGAGATTGTTTCTCCTGCGAGATCCGTGTGTTCTTTAAGAGGGCATCTTAGATTAGGGGGGTCATCATATGACTGTTGTTCACCAGGATTTAGTGAATTGATGCTTGATTTTCAGTTTGTACTTTTTTCACATGGTACAAGGCCATTCTTTCTCAGCCGGGTTAAAAAAGGTCCGCTGATTAGTCTCTGAATATTTGCATGGTTCTTCTGTTGTTTGTTTAGTTTTTGAACTGGTTGATGAATTAACTTCCTATGTTGCAGACTATGCTTGCAAAGGCTATTGCAACTGAATGCAATACTACTTTTTTTAACATATCTGCATCATCAGTTGTCAGCAAATGGCGTGGTAAGAGTCAATTAAGATTAACATGTCACACATCTCTTAATTTCTGTTTCCTGTTGGGTCCATTTTTATGGATGAGGCATTTTGAGGAAGGCTCGCCATGTGAAGGATGATGAGCTCTTCCCTTGGGCCTTTTTTCTCTCTACTTTAGAAAACCGAGCACAGTCTACTTCTTCGACTTGCTGCTCTGAAGTACATTCTTTGGCGAAGTGAAGATTTGTTTTACATTTTAACTGTTCTGTGGAATCCATGCATGATCTGTTGATGCTAATTGAATTCAAGTAAAAATGATTTCCATTTTCTTTATGATATGGCAGGTGATTCAGAGAAGTTGATAAGAGTCCTATTTGACCTTGCTAGGCACCATGCACCATCAACAATATTTCTTGATGAAATTGATGCAATCATTAGTCACCGTGGTGAGGCACGTAGTGAGCATGAAGCTAGTAGGCGTTTGAAGACTGAGCTACTTATTCAGGTGATGTTCGTTCTGTACTGTTCTATGTCCTCATTCTGGAATGATGTAGATGGATTGACATGTCTCTCAGGTATGTTATATAGAAATATCCTTCAATGTTTTCGGTTGACCTGTTTCCCTGCAAGTTCCTCATCAAAAGTGGCTTGTTTCCAAGTTTGTCTCAAGGATTTTGGATGATGATGATCTATTTGTGATTAGTGGTATATTACTCTGGATACAATTGATTTTTCTGATATCTAATGGCATCATTTATCAATTGGCATCAACATCAAACTTTGACTTTCTTAAGGTACTTTTGGTTTTAGGGAAATCTCCTAGTTTTGATTGAACAATTTGTTGAAAATCTTCTAGAATCTGTTTTCCACAGTTTTACCATTTTTTCGGAATGAGTAGTGGTACGTTAGTTCAATGCCAATATTGGTCTACTTCCGCTTTTCTTAAGTATTACTTATATAGTGTAATAAAGACATCATTATCCTCTGCATTAGTCTATGTTTGGGAGGAGGGGAACCAGAAAATTGGGGTGGAATATACCTCAGAATTTAAATCTTCCCTCCTTTGCGTTATCACCAATTTTAAAATTTTTTTTTTATCAATTTTCGATCCAAATTTTCATTCCCTCTCTTCTTTCCCAAACATATCTTGTCTGAAAACACGTTGTCTCTTCAGATTATACTGCCACATTCCTCTTACTCTTATGCCATATTTTGGAACAACTTATGGAAGGAAAGAAAGAGGGTTGAAATTGGTGGAGATGGAAATGGAGGTGAAGAAATATTTTATAATCAATTTGTTTGGATGAGAAGGGAAAAAGACTGATAGGAGAAAGTTAATTTATTAAATATATGGTTGTAGTGTTAATGTGAAATACTTTTGTATCCCTCATAAGTTTGAAATTTCAGTGATATATGACTGTTATGGAAAATTTTATGTAAATGAAAGAGAACATTTGGATAATCTTGTATTACTCTTTCTAGGTTGTCACAGCTTTTTTTTGCCCCATAGGTTGTCACAGTTAACATGCAACCATGATAAAAATTAATGGATAAAAATTGAAAGCCATAATAAATAGGTTGGACAGAAAGTTGATGACAATTTTGTATTAGTTTCCCCAAACTCTCCAATTATTTATGAACCCCTGATGTGAAAGTTCTCTCTCATTTTCTCAATGTGATTGCAATGTTCCACCTGAAAATAATGACAATTTTGTATTAATCTACTGCAGATGGATGGTTTGACACAGACAAATGAACTTGTGTTTTTATTGGCTGCAACTAACCTCCCCTGGGAGTTGGATGCAGCCATGCTCCGTCGTCTTGAAAAGCGAGTATCCTTATTATGCAATTTTAACTTTACAACCTTTAACTGATATGGTAAAGTTGAAGGGAGGGAAATGATTTGATTCCCATCATAAACATACTTAAAAGAAAAAGAGCAGTAACTCTGCATGACTCATGCTTACACATTTATAAACAGCTGTCTTGTGCAAGATTTGTGTAACCAAGAGGTTAAGAACCTGATCAGATGTCCTTTGGTTACATGATAAATAGTCCATGTGCCTCATGGGTGTATGTTAAAAGTACTTTTAGTCTATTAGTACGCTTAAGAATCCTCGAGGATGTCTTTTCAGTACATTCAGCTTGATACTTCTGTATCCTAACAACATCTTGAAAGATTAATATGGAGATCTGTACAGCCATTCGTTCTCCTTTGACTGCTATAGATCCTTGTACCACTTCCAGAACCTGAAGCAAGAAGAGCCATGTTTGAGGAGTTACTACCCAAAGTGCCTGGTGAAGAGGCACTTCCATATGATTTATTGGTTGAAAGAACTGAAGGATATTCCGGTTCAGACATTAGGTTAGTATCCAAGGAGGCTGCTATGCAACCTATAAGAAGGTTAATGGCACTTCTTGAGGACCGACAGGAAGTGGTGCCAGAGGAAGGTACCCATCTTATCTACGACACACATTTCACCGACTACAGAGATAATTTCGGAGTTAAATTTTTTATGAGATACTACTGTGCAACATCATGGTAATTTTAGACATGCATATCCATTGAGGTGGGTAGGTGTCTTTGCAAGATATTGAGACTTTTCTTGAGGGGATGTAAGCCATTAATCGATTATATTGGCATGCTCCTTGACATTTTGGGAAGATGATTAATAACCTGGTTCCTAGATTACTTCTTGCTGTCATAAGATTAATGTCATCAAAGTTATGGCACATGCAAAACAATTTGGTTCAAGAAGACATTGCATGGAAATTGGATGACCATTAGTTTCAAGTACTCATTGGACTTCTCTGATCAAAATTTCAACAGTAGGATGAAGAATAAGTCATGTTAACTTTTACTTAATTAACCTGTGTTCCAACTCCTGTACTGAGAACCTCAGGACATGTTTGGTATCTGAAGTTTTACAAGACTTAACTGAAAAACATGTTTTGTTCTTTTCACAGTTTCCACCCTCACTGTTTCTTACTCGCATTTAGCAGCTGGTCTCACCTCTCTTTTGTTGAAGCTTCCGCAAAGCTTTTGAACCATGTCAATGCATACTTGGAGATGGGAGAGCATGAAGAGTGCTTGAAAAATTATTTTTGTTTTCCTGTATTTTCTGCATGTTCAAAGAAAGTATTGTGCATAGCTTACAGAAAACTTCCCAAAGTAACTTCAAGGCTTGAAAAAACCTAAGACACGAGGAAGAAAACGTTAAATTGTGTCACATTTTCTTGCACATAGAATATGATGCCTATGAAAGTTGATGAATGCTTAATCTTCCATTATCAACACTTTTTTTTTTGTAGCCCTCTTCAATAA
The DNA here is from genome assembly GCA_016432845.1 of Psidium guajava. Taxonomy (NCBI): domain Eukaryota; kingdom Viridiplantae; phylum Streptophyta; class Magnoliopsida; order Myrtales; family Myrtaceae; genus Psidium; species Psidium guajava. Next base: position 23,241,941 of record CM028232.1, on the reverse strand, counting down.
TTTAAGTTTACGAGAATGTCTAACCTATCAAATATTTGGTGAAGTTATTAAATAAAACTTTAAACAGTTTAATTTTTGATGAAATTAGACACATTGTAGATGATAAGACAAAAGTAATTCATAAATTGAGGGGAACATTGTTTTGTTAATTTTGTTCTACTTCAAAGTTCAAGTGTTGAAACTTGTATGCATCTTTAGTTCCTCATGTTTTGCAATTTGGATGCATAATTAGTTAATTTCTTGTAAATACACGTCTTGTACTTATGCCTGCTCAAATAGGACATGCAGAAGTTTTCTCTTTATATATCTTTTAAAGTGTTTGAATTCTCTTCGAAAGAGGAAAATTGAGAACTTTTGATTATGTTAGTCTGATCAATGAACGTCTTCATATTATAGAGTTACCAAATGTGGACCCAATTAGACCTGAAGATATTGAGGTGGCTTTGAAGAACACAAGGCCATCAGCTCATCTCCATGCCCATCTCTACGATAAGTTCAATGACGATTATGGTAGTCAAATACTCCAATGAAGGCACCAAGCATCTTTCCTGATTTCAATATTTATATGTCTCAATCCAGTGGATTTGCAGCGTCAGTTGATTCGATACTTCTTTCCAGCTGAAAATTTAGGATTTTCCTTTGCTGTGATAGACTTGTGTCCTATGGTATTCCAATTCCTGTGTTATTTGTAGGAATAGTATCTTATTGAACACATACTTGATAGACGGTCATGAAACTCTTCGTGTAACGTTTCTAAACCCGTGCCACAATTGTGTAGGTGATGATCATTGACATTGACAACATTGTGGATGTCACTAGCCCAATTATATAGGGGGTACAAACTTTCTAAGTCTTGTCCTTAGGATCTTTCATGACTGCATGATGCCCATTCTATTCCAGATGGGACTTGGGGGCTTTCCTCCATGTTTTTCCCCTGGAAAACAAAAGTTAGAGATTACATGGAATTAGTGCATTCTTTTCTTACAGCTTCTGGAATACAGGTGGGTAATTAATAGAAGGAAGATACATCCAGTAAAATTTGAGAGGCACCAAAGTGCTAAATTGTGAGATGCTGTTTTGTATATTCGTCTCTATTTTCATCGGGTGTAGGCAGCAAATGGTGGATACATTGTGTCCTGCTTTTAGTAACCCATGGATCCAGATCTCTTTGATCATCCAAAACATTGACGGCTGTTTGGTTGTCCCCTTTACGAAGAAGATGAGGTATTACCATGTCAGGTGCCAATCGTAATGCCCATAGGGATGCTCTCATCTTTGCTCTCTAAACTGTGGGGACATCCATGCCTCGATTGTCCTTCTAGGAATTTGCCTTTTCAATTCCTTAGAATGACTTCAATGGAGATGTCGGTTTAGGAGACTGCGGTGTTTGCTGTACAAATAAAGTTGGTGGAGCTATCCAAGTGAGGTGCGATCTGGCTTCCTGATGAGAAATAAGAGGATGCTCACTTGTATTACCCGGCAATGAGGGTCAAACGAGTTGGTTGATCTGCTTATCCAAGGTAGCGTCCATTTTGAATGTTTTGCAAGCATATGGCTCTAGGATCTCTTACCAATGCTTAATCATCCCATGTGTTGCCCTTTGCTCTCAGCAGAACATTATCAAACAGTCGAGCATCGAGCACTGCATAATTCCATAATCTCTGGTGATTATTGCTGCACGACAAAAAGCCCATGCCGCTAGAGGGTTGTCAAGATGCCATCTAAGCCATCTTGTAGTGTCCTTGTATGCACTTTGATTTGATGTCCCGGGCGGTAGATATGTATTTGTTGTGTTCACTGCCTCTAGAATCCCAAATTGTCTTGGTTCTAGATGTAAAATGCTGACTAGTCCGTGGGCATCGATGACAATGAAGGCGCTTTTTGTCTGTACTTATGATTTTCGATCGGAAGACCTGGGCTCTAATCAATCCTAGTCGAGCCAGACTTCACTCGTGAAACTCGAGTAGGATCTTGATAGACCATGGAACTCCTTCCCCAAGCTCGACTCAAATGGAAAATGAACATACCTGGCTCGGCTCAATTACGTAAAAGTTACGCATGAACTGTGTCTCATAAGCATTATAAACTTTTTCAAATTTTCTTAACCTATAATATCCTAAATTTTTAGGACATACAAATTTCACGTTGATTCACAAGTAATTTTGTCACAACGTTTTGAAAATTTGTAAAATTTCAAATTCCAGCAATAAAGTAAAAAATTCTCTTTTGCTTAAGAGCAAATAAACAGTCTCTAAATATTTTTCAAATAGATGGGGATACTCGCTTGCGATGAGCGCCTGCAAACATGAACTCGACTGGACAAAAATACTAGTGGTGCTTGAGCTAAAACGAAAAAGCAGTATTCGAACGCTAGCATCATCAAGTTGAGCCTAAACTACTTTTGAGTAGCTTGGCTGAGGCTCACACTAAAGTGAGAAGTTTGGCAGGGTAATGGTCTAACTCGAAACCTGGAAGGGCCGATAATTTTTCAGAAGTCATTTTTGGGAACTTCAACGATTAGCATTGGTACCAGAGATCCCTTCATTGTAGTCACTGTTCATCGGCAATGAACCGAAGTAATAAAATTCCGCTCACACTCTATCATGAGGATGACTCAGAAGACCACCTATCTCAAGGGAAGATATATATGATGACTGCAAAAGACGCACAATAACATAGAACAACAAAAGTTCACGAGGACTCTTGCAAAAGCGGCCTGAGCCCCAGCAACATGTCACAAATCTCGGCAAATTCTGACAGAAACCTGATTGAAGCCCTACATCTGCATGTTTAACTTCAACGATATCCCTTCAAAGGATCGGCTGTTTTGCCAGATCGGGCATCCGTCCACGCTTTTGCAATTGTCTTCTTCATTTCATCATCACCTTCCTCATACATATTCTGCAATCATCATATTATTGGGTAATCACGAGAATTCATCAGCAAATATAGATGTGAACAAGAACGATATTGCCAACAGTGTTTCTGAAAGGAAAGTTCATATTTTATTTTACGGAAGAAGGTAGAGATATGCCCTCTGATGCCTTTCCTTTTTCTGGCCAAAAAGAAAGAATATAGAACGCTAACAAGCAACATAAATCAGTGACTTATCAAATCCATGAACATCTCTTTAATGCATCTCCGGTAACTTGGTTTCAGTACTTACAACCCTCAGTGCATGATGACACCCAAACAAGGACATCCCACGAGAGAGACAATGCATTGTCCTTGTTTTAAGAGACTAGTTACTAGTCAATCATATCCCTTACCCTTCTAAAAAGGGTAAGAACCAGGCCTGACCACTACTTTATCAGTTCATGAACGAGACCTCCATTGGAGCTAACACAAGACATTTAAGAGTGACACATTCCACATTTGAGATTGAAGTAAAGACCTAAGTCATATCTCAGTAAAGATCTTGGATATCAAGGATTCTTCAGAAATCAAATATATTCTAGGAAGCAAAGATGAACTAGAATAGCTAATGCTTTTCTATATTAAGTCTCACTCACTTGGGAAGCATCCTGTTGATATCAGGATCAGCCCCATAAAACACTTTACAAACAAAATGATTTTAAGATTGGCCATGACCCAACAAAGAGAATAACTATGCAAATGAAAATGAACATAATATACCTTCATCAAATCCATGATTCCAGCCATGGGATCTTTGTCTTTGTCCACACTAGGCTTTAGCTACAAAAAATGCGAAGATAAAAAGCACAATGAGGAGTTGCATTATACAAGGAAAACTACACCACTGACCTTAACAACAGACCACTTACCTTATCCTCCTTGAATTGCAAATCTAACCAGTTCCCCTTTGAGGCCTTAAACAATGTGACAATTATTCTTGTCGGTTTGACTACAACCTTAGATTTCTCTGGCACAATCGCCTTGTTCAGTTTGGGAATCGTAAAGCGATAGTTCTTCCCTTGCACATCATGCATCTTTATGTCAAGCGACATTGTCTTGAACTCGCTTTCCATCTTTTCCTGATCAACTCCCTCCAGAGAAAGATAAATCTGCATCAAAAGGGGGGAAAAAATCACAGCCACATCAAATAACCAGTAAATCAGTCCAAGCACATTGGATTCAGCAACCAAATATTTTTTATTCTTCACTATCTCAGCTTTCGGATTGCCAAATTGGAAAAGATACTCTCTACTAGACAATGTTACAGTAAATGAACTTGACAATGAGACTGTTATTATTACCTTGACTTTGTCACTATCCTGATCCCAGCTGAAAGATGCAAGCGTGACATAATTCAAAGCTGGGGTTGAAGGAACCCCTGCTTGAGTTGATATTGGCTCAGAGGTCTGTGAGGCATGTGCAGTAACAGCATCTGTTGACAACTGTAGAGGAAAAGCACCATGAGATAAGAATCCTCTCACCTAAATGCAAACATTTGGAAAGAGCTACAATGGGCTAAGTTTTTCACATGCTCATATTTTTCTACCAATGCAAACACAAACAAAGTTCAAATAGCAACATTTGGAACATAAAGAACTTCTCCAAGACACCCAAATTCCTTTGACCAAAAGGTTGTGGTCCTGTGCGCCAAAGATAGAAACTTAGAAAAAAGGCCAGAATGCACTGCATTATAGTCCACCTATGCTAATAAGCGCCATCGAATTTCAAGTAAATGCCAGTGAAGTATGGGTTTCATCTCATTTGTGCTTGCTTTTCGTTTCCCCCAGTCATTCAAAGATCTATAAAACCATCTAAAATGTCGCAAATATCTCAACATAAGCCAAATTGTCAGCGCGAGCGGCAAACTCATAGCAAATGCATCAAGTTTGACAGCTCAATTGATAAGAATAGCTCATGCTGAGCAACATATTTCGACAATATGCTCCAGAACAAATTTATGTCATGAATTGCTCAGATAGCTGAAAGGAAATTACAACATCATATCCAAACTAACTGAAATTATAGGTAGCAATAGGTGGTTCACATAAGGTAGATTCTACTCAATATGCTGTTCTTAATGATATTCGTATAAGATTGAGATGGTTACAGAAAATAAACTAAGAGGGACCTCAGTGAAAACACACTATTGAAAACCAAAAACTAAAGAACGGAAATTTTTCTCTCATTCTGATCATTGATGATAATTTAGCACGCCTAATAAATTTTGAAGTGTCAAAGCCTTGCAGAGAGACTACAAATTTCAATTTCTCAATCTTGGAATCTCTTCTAATTCCCGAAAAATCAGTTCAGACGCTCCCAATAGCAACAGCTTAGTCGGAGGATGAACCACAACATCCCGCAAACTCACATCAATTCACAGTACTGAAGCCCAGTAAAATCTGCCACTAAAATCTGAAGCCCAGTAAAATCTGAACAACCACTAAAAAGAACCACCACAACCGCTGCGCCAAAAAACTATGAAAATCGGCAACGATGGCACTCTTCAAATCCAAATTGCGAACAACTGAACATGAAGGGGAAATGGGTGACCGAGAAAAAACTTGAGAAAGCATACGAATCATCGACCCCGAAATCCCAAATTTTTTTTTTTCCTTTTCCGCTACTTCGATTCCACATAGGGGGAGAGACCCACAAGGAAACTACAGGAGAAAACCAAATGAAACGGTGACGAAAACAAGATAGACGAGAAAGGAAAGACCTTTTCCAAGTTGAGTATCTCCGAGGAGATGAGAGAGACGACGCGAGGACGCTTCGCGATGCTCTGAAGTTGCCGAAGCTCCTCCAGGTCGAGTGCATACTCATCCGCCATCTTCGTTCTTCTTCGCAGAGAGAGAAAGAAGGTGGGGAGATCAGAGGTGATAATCCTCTCTAAGGAAGATGGTAGAACCGACACAGAGCCGGGGTAACACTGCGGGGATTTTGAGATTTAGATGGTTCCAGACTTCTCCCGTAGGGATTTGGAAATTTTATTTAAAATATTTTTTTTTGTATTTTATTACATCTACTAGGGTTTTTAAGAAGCTTCCGCATAGTATTGAAAATTAGGACCTAAGCAAGCCCTTAAGAGGCTCAAGGAATGACATAGGAAAGAATTCCTCGATGCGATGGAAGAATCTTCCCATAAATTCCTTCCGTATTCCATCTCTCTAGGAAAGAAAAATATCTCGAGCGAACTTAGGAAAAGTCCCCAAACAGTTCCATTGGACCATTTAGGAATCAGATCGAACCCAAAACCAATTACCCCTAGTTTCTAGGGTAAGGATATTGGGTTTACTCCCATGTAAAGGAAATCCAATAAAATGCAAGCCGAAAGCTTGAGCCCATATAATAATTTATATGGAGAAATTAATCGGGGTCTATATTTGGCCTAAATAAATAGGTTTCTCTCTATTTTATGATGTAACAGAAAAGAATGATCGACGTGAGGCAGTAGCAAGAGAGAAAGAGAGGTTGAAAATTTATGAAGAAGGGTGTTGTCTCATCAAGCTGACAATCGAAGTTCGATTCATGGTTCGATTACTTGCGACACATTATTCTCAAATTTGATCGGTTTGATGTTCATCCGGATCTTCCTTCATCAAGTTTTTCATAGGTAGATCTAAACCTGCTTTAGTGAGATTTATCTTTGATCTTTTGTGAAATTCAAGTGTACCGCTAAGAATGGTGTTCTTAAGGTTATTGCTGCTATGTACCTCTAGTAAACTAGAGAAGAACTTTGTGCACCAAATTTTGTTGATAGTAAAGATTTTGGATGGACTCCGATCTCATGGTTTTTTATCTCCTCACACTGGGGAGATTTCCCAAATGAAAACTCTCGCATATATGGATGCTTGATATTTGTATTCTGACAAATATATCGCTCTATTATGTTTGTTTCCTATTATGTTTGCATAAGAACAGAGATTGTTTTTTATCGCTACGCTACTATGATATTGTTCGGATTGTCATTGATCTCCCGTCAAGTTTCAACTCACGTTGCAGCATTTGGCGGCGTTCGTACAGTGACACTGTTCTCGATCTGTCTTGATCTTCTCCTTGCGGGTCCTATGTTCAATACGCATGGTCTTTGCGTCATTGGAAAGCTCGTGTTGAGAACATCCCAAAGATCCTCCTTTTGATGGGGTAATTCTCAAACTCAAGGACCCAAGAGATTTTGGCCCATGCCAGGGCCACAGGATCCGGTCCAACCAGACTTCGGCTTAGACTCCACTCAACACTTCTGGAAATCATTATTGACCAAAGAGATGAGGTGTGCAGGTTATGGTTTTGGGCACAAGGGACCTATTCGAGCGTTAGAAAGCTTGACCAAAGTTTGACCGAGGGTGACTTCCTTATCTGATATCCAATTAACGCAACATTCATTGTTGTGGGAGCACTTGCGACCTCTATTTTCACGACGGAAATGGAAACCGAGAAACCACGAGCATCCTGAATTGGGGAGTGTTATTACAAATGGCTTGTTCCTCAAGCATTAGGAAAAGCATTACATGCTGAAGATGACCACTTCCAAAACGGTATCTGTCGCACCAGCATAACTCCAAATCTTGAATTTCTTACCAAATCCGCCCCTTGAGCTTCATCCATCAAAATTTTCTCAAAATGGCTTAATTTCTTGGGAGCAGCTAACATGACAGTGGACTAAGGATGATAGCATAATGGTGAAGTTCCAGCCACAAAATCAGAGGAGGGTTCCGCTTTGACATCTATGTTTTCTTTTTCATCTCTGCAATCTGTGGCTGAGATCTCGCCGTGCCGCGTTCTAATCAGAAGGCATATAGATTGGTGGAAGCATAGACACACACCATCTTTTACTCTCTGTTCAATTTATGCGTCATCAAGATGACCTCTCTTCCGATCGCAGCATCATCTCGGGAACGGCTATCAGGAATGAAGCTGGCTTGAAAGGGGAAGATAAGCCCAGTCAGATACGGTCGAGGCCTATTCACAAGAGCTTTGGAGATAAGATAAACCTTGAAGATGGCGATGCAAAGACGATAAGGGCAGTTTTGATCGGGGGTTTTCGGACGCTGACATTTGGGGATGAAGATGAGGATTATTTAAAGGTCGGCAAAACACATTTGAGGGGATAATTACTCGGTTAGTTATGGAAGGGTGACGCAGAAATCAATCGAGACATAAACCTTTTAATTTAATTAATGTGGTTCTATAATTTTGAGAGAAAGTACAATCAAGTCCTACTTGCCAAGTCTCACTTGATTATCAAACATTACGGTTTAGCCATCATCAGTCATCCTAAGTGTCATAACGACAGCATGAAGTGGACTATTTTAACAAAACAACGCAGTTTTTCATTGTCGCGGCCTTCCTAGATGTGAAACGAAGCCCAAAGATTTAGCACAGACTTTCCCGCGCATATAGCAGCCGAAACTTTCGCGTTTTAACTTACTTAATTTAATATGCAAATAAGTTATTAACATGTCGATTAGACGTACAAGTAAAGTATGAGAGAGCATTTTACTTCTACAATATCATATATTCCTGAATATGGGTACTTGATTACGCAAGACAAATTTGATCGACAATAAATTATGAGATTCGTCCTATGTTGCTTGTTTTTATGTTCCTTTCTTAGTTCCAAGGTCTTGAGTAATGGAGATGAAGTTAGAAGCACTTATGTTGTGGGATTTGTCTTACATTCATGTGTGTTGTTTGTTCCTTTTTCAGAATATTGTTTGTCCTTTGTCCACGTCGAATTCCAATTCTTTTGTTTAGAAAGTCACGAAAAAATTAACATTTCATCGTAAAAACAACGTAGGACGAATTTCATAATTTACCATCAAAGGCATGTAAGTGATCATTCTTCTACTGATATATACTCAAGTGATTGCTAAAAAAAACTTTGACATTTAAGGATGCATATGGTAACACTTCTATTTTAGAAATCAACTTCTGGCCATAATTTGATTTTTCTACTCTTTTTTTTTAGCAGAAGTTGATTTTTCTATTTCTATTCTAAAAGTTGATTTCTAATCAGAGAAAAGTGTTTAATAATAGGACAAAATTTCTGCTTCTAAAATATAATGTGTTTAGTAATGGTTGAAAATTTTTATTTTTGGAACATTATTAACACAAAACCTTCTACGAAAAATGATTATTAGTGACTGAAAAATGTCTACTTCATTTTTAATTTTTAAAATTTCTTGAAAAAATATTTTCTTATTGAAAAATATTATTTAATTTTTAAATAAAAATTATTATCTTTTTTTTACTTCGATAGCTAGAGATAGTGACCCGACGATGACAGTGAGCAAAAGTAGTAGGAGATTAGCAGTGTGACAGTGGACCGCGATGGCCACCGATGGTCATGGTGGCGCTCATGACTAGTAGTGGGCAATGAGGCGACGGTCGACAACAATGGGTGGCGACAGTGGAGGCATGGTTGGAAGAGAGATGAAAGTGAAAAGACACCAAAGTAAGAAAAAATATTGATGTTGAAATATTTCCACTTCTAAAAGAGAAGTGGCTTTTTTTTAACTTCTAAAATTGGCCCAAAAATAATTTAAGAAGTAGAAATTTGCTTCAAAAATAGAAATGTAAAATTATGTAACCAAATGAATTTTTGCTATAAAAGTTGCATTACCAAACAAATTTCTACTCTAAAAGAACTTTTAAAGCAGAAATTCATTTTTAAAAGTGTTACCATACGCACCCTAATTAAGTATTATACGACAACTATGACATTTCTGATATCTACTCCTTCTAATTACTTGCTATTTTATTTTTATTTTTCTCTTTAATTTTTTTTAAAATTTTGCAATTGCCTCTACATTGTATAAAAGGAAAAAAAGTATAAGAAAAATTCAAAAGAATGGCCTACAATGCCTTCATTATTTTAAAGAAAGCCATGACCATGGGTGTTTTCATCATTTCACATTTTTTTGATTTTTTTCTTCTCATTTTTGCTATTCAAATTTTTTCATTGTTGGGGTCGGTGAGGGCTCGCCAACGGTTGGCAAGGGCTTAGCCAGCATCTGGTGACCTTGCCTAGGCCTTCGTTGGCCTCACCCATCGCACCTATCTCGCTTGGGCTAGACTGCCCTTGCCTAGCCCTTGTTGCCAGCCATTGCTTAAGATCAGCCATTGGGAAAAAGAAGAAAAAAAAAGAAAAAAATAAAAAAGATGAAAAATTTTAAAAATGTAAAATGATGAATAATATCCTTAGTCAAGCCTTTTTTTGAAATAATGAGAGCACTTCAAGCTCTTTTTTTTAAATAAGATTTACTTTAGACTTTTTTTTTAAAAAAAAATGAGCACTCTTGAAACCCCCATATGAAATCAAAATTTGGTGCACAAAGTTCTTCTCTAGTTTACTAGAAGTACATAGCAGCAATAACCTTAAGAACACCATTCTTAGCGGTACACTTGAATTTCACAAAAGATCAAAGATAAATCTCACTAAAGCAGGTTTAGATCTACCTATGAAAAACTTGATGAAGGAAGATCCGGATGAACATCAAACCGATCAAATTTGAGAATAATGTGTCGCAAGTAATCGAACCATGAATCGAACTTCGATTGTCAGCTTGATGAGACAACACCCTTCTTCATAAATTTTCAACCTCTCTTTCTCTCTTGCTACTGCCTCACGTCGATCATTCTTTTCTGTTACATCATAAAATAGAGAGAAACCTATTTATTTAGGCCAAATATAGACCCCGATTAATTTCTCCATATAAATTATTATATGGGCTCAAGCTTTCGGCTTGCATTTTATTGGATTTCCTTTACATGGGAGTAAACCCAATATCCTTACCCTAGAAACTAGGGGTAATTGGTTTTGGGTTCGATCTGATTCCTAAATGGTCCAATGAAACTGTTTGGGGACTTTAATTTTGATATATTAATTGAAATTAGATTTACATTTAAGAGAGAGAAAAAGAAACCGTTATATTACTAGGTTTACATTTAAAAATAAATAAATAAATAATCGATCCTCTCTAGTTCACCCTTGAAATCGAGAGCTAGACTGAAAATTATCGGTTCCAATTTTATCAAATTGGAAATCGGACTGGCACCCCTAAGAACTGAATAGAACTGGCTGGATTGGTTCGGTCAGTCCGTATTGCTCATCCCTACTATCAAAATATCAAGCAATCATCAACATTTTGCGGTTGACCCTACATAACGCTATTCTCCTTAATGGTAAGGAAACCTAAGTCCACAAGATAATAGCCAGCCTCAGCGAGAGATCTTTATCAGAACTCATAAAATACTTGGATTATACTCAAGCGCGTTCAAGAATTCACAAAGTGGGGCAAACAAACGGTAACCGGACACTGAATCGCAGGAAAAGGACAGAAATTTCTAACTGCAGATGGCCGGGTAACGGGTCAATCGAAATGTCGGCTACTCTCCACGCATCTGTCTTTACGAGGCAAAAGCACATGCTAAAACGAAAAAGCTTTCATGGGGATGATGGTGATGAGGCACTTCACTTTGGACGCGTCATCCTTGCGCAGAAAGGTTCACAAAACGCCGAGCTACAACTACCCTTTGGTTCTTGCCTAGAATGGGTTGGTTTCTGACCACAACGTTCAAAGAAGGAAACCATTAAAAAAGGTTATCAAGAGGCCGCCATATCTCTATCTCGATCTCGATCGATTGAGATTGTGATTGAGATCGAGGGATTTGTGGTATTAACTAGGGGTGAGCAGTTCCAGGTTCCAAATAGGTTCCACTCAGAACTTGGAACTTACTCGTGAGTACAGGTTTCTTGCTTTTCAGAACTTGGAACCTACCCTATCATAGGTTCTAGGGTACCCGAGAACCTACAACGTCAGGCGTCGTTGAGGGATGGCCGTCCAATGAGGCGATGGATGGTGAGGAAATCCGTTCGATGAAGCGATGGACGATGAGGGAAGTTCGTCGTTGAACGGTTGGGGAGGGAGCAGAAGTTACAGAATATATGTGGGTCCCTGGTGGGTAAGATGCGTTGAGACTTGAGAGTACTCAGAAGAAGGGTGTGGAACCGAGGTTGAAAAAATGAGAGAGGATAGTGGAGACTGTCGGGCTTGGGTGGGCGTGTGGCGTCAAAGGAAGAAAAATTAAAATAGAAAGCAAAAGTGAAAGAGAGAGTAGAAAAATTTTTGTAAAAATTTGGTTCCAGTTTCGGTTCCGATTCGGTTTTAATCGAGAACCGGGAACCAGAACCAGAACCAGAACCTGCGGTTCTTTAAAATGTAGAACTGGGAACTGAACCCTAATTTGCTAGAGCCTGGAACCGAACCGGAACCACAGGTTTGGTTCTTCGGTTCCCGGTTCTACTCTAAAATCATGCTCACCTCTAATATTAACCAGGTTTCGCTTTTTATGCCCAAAAACACAGTCTAGGTATTTCACAAAAACGTTTTTTCCGCTATGCATATTCAGTAAAACAGAGCAAATGGTATCGTTAGGAAGAGGATGAGTACGGCTTACAGAGCGCATGTAGTGCTGAATCGACATGGATCAACACTTTTTCATTACAAGCCATTTATTTGGCACATAGATTGAAAAAAACAAAATCAAGATATTTTAAGTTACAAACGCGATTATGACATGCCCGCACAAACTGTCAGTCCTAACAAAAGGCCATGTTAGTAATTTGAAATTGAGAGACCACCATAGATCTCCCTCTTTTATCTAGGGCAACATATAAGGAGACAATTATCAAGAAAGTCATTAATCTATTATAATTATGCTCATTCAGTCTTAAGCCTTTTTTTTTTCGTGCCAATTCAATTCTTTCGGCCAATTTTGACCGGCCGATGCTAACCTTAGCGTTGGTGCTGACGTGGATAATTTTTTAATAATTTTTAAATATATTCTTTTCAATTTTTTCTTTTCTTTTCTTTTTGTTTTCTTCTCCTCCTTGGGCTAGTCGCCAAATTGGCGACCAATGAGGGCGAGGTAGGCCGAACATCACCACCATTGCTAGGTGAGCTCGCCGGCGCATCGTTGCTAGGCTAGGCCAAGCTCGACCATGGTGAGGTTTGGTTTCTCTTGCAATGGCGTGGTCGCCCTCGCCCAATTATGGCGAGTCGAAGATCGCAAGGCAAGGCCGAGCTTGCCTAGCCATGGCGAGGTATGGCCCCGCCTTGTGATGGTGAGGCTTGGCCTGAGAAGAAAATAAAAAGAAAATAAATTGAAGCCAAAGAGACGGTATTTAACGCATCATATGACTCGCACATCACAAATTAGAGTCCTGATATTTCAATTCTCAAGAACAAATACCCATTCAAGAAAAAAATTTCAAAGGCATACTTTTTCTCATCGAATATAACTCAATGTTGGGCGCATGTTCACCACGTAGGACGATACGAAATTGGGGAGCTCGTCCTCGTCATGTATTACGTGGTCTGATATTATTTTGTCTCCCTCTCCACTTCTCCAAAAAAAAAAAAAGCCGAAAACAAAAAAAAAAGGATAAAAAAATTAAAAGAAGAAAAAGAGAAAAAGGGCCCAAAAAAAAAAAGCTCCTTTTCCGAAATTGTCATGGATGGGGCCAACTGCTGACGGCTATATGACCCGGAGCGAATAAGGGTGGGGCCCGCCATTTTGCCGGTTGAGGATAGAAAGGAGGGGAACGCCCCTCAACTAAAGCCTTCCCCTTTTCAACTCCCTTTTAATATTCTTCATTATCATCTCTCATCTTGGTGGACATTTCTCCAAAACAAAATGGGATAGAGATAAGATTAAGAATCATAAATTCAATGGATTTCGGTGGGATTAAGGAGAACCAAATTTGATTATCGTGATGCGGACATTTGTACATATTATCTCTAAGTCCGTGTTGAGGGGATTGTCACGCTCGGTGGAAAGCAGTCTTAGACGCATCGATCATCTCGTGGCTGGCCGAAAACAACGACGTTTTAGATAAGAGATATGCAGTTGATTTACGAGTTACTTGGTTTACATATTCTTGGATTTAATGTGTACTTTTACTTTGTAAAGCCTTATTGAGTGATTTCCATTAAGACAATGGAGCCAGTTTGTTTAATATTATGTTTTGGTAAGGGGCGAAGAGTTATGGATTCCACGTCCAAAAGCAAAGAGCTTTGTTGAAAGCTAATTGCATTAGCGGGGCATATGATCTCTTAGCTCTGTATTCTTAAGATTAAAAGTAAAGGCAAAAGCAAGGAAATAATACTTTTGACTTTTGTGTATTGCATAGCCCAAATATAAATTACACATTTTATTACAACAATAATTCATAATAATAAAAAACATCATTCTCGGTTGGCGACTAATGTGGACGGAAAATAAAGTTCAATTTCATCGGAGACAGACAAAATTTGGAAAATAAATTCTTCATATGATCAATGAAGGTCATGATAGCACAATGAATTGCTCACAATTTGAATCGTCTTCGATCATGAGCTCCTATAATTGGAGTTATTTATTTCTCTCTCTTTCTTTTCGAATATTGTGACGCATGGACCGACCCATGTAACATTTTGGAGCACACGAAGAGACCCTACAGTAATATTACCAGAAGCAACCTATATACAAACGACACATCTCTCCATCGGCTTTAAAACTGTCTTCGCATTAAAACTTGACAAGTCAGCAAAAACACAAACATCCAGTAGACCAAGCTTTGATATTCCTTACGTGCACCCTGTTTTAGAGTAAATCCCATTTCATAAGAAAAAGACAAGAAAAAGAAGGAATTAGAAGTCATATCATCACATAAACCTTTCTTCGTATAAATCCACGCTAAGCTCTTGAGATATACATACAAGTTCTGCTCAATGCCTAGCTGCTAAATATTCACTTCCTCCAACATAAACCCTTATTATTCTTGTACAAGTTTATTGCTTAGAACGTGTGTTTGTATGTGAGAGTCGAAAGAATAAGTGGAAGAGAATAAAGGGAAAGAAAAGGGTTTGTATGTCGTCCATCGCTGGAGGAAAAGAAAGTTTTCGCAAGTGGCCTTAGGATTCAGACACATTGCAACAAGTTTAGGACCCAAACTGCACGCGTGTCTAAATCGTGACACCGCCCGCAAAAACTATCTTTTTTCCCATCTGGGTGGGATGGAAGATATGATTTTTAAGATTAAGGATTTTTCATGGCTTTACCTTTGTGGCAGAAGAAGTGAGAGAAATGGAGGCTGAGGAGGTGGACGACGAGGTAGACAGAGCAGAGAGGCCGACATTGTAAGCCATTGTCCCATCCGGCCGAAAAAGTCCGTAGTTCCTCTCGGAAGTTGGCCCTGGCTTCATGTCCTCATTGAACAAGGCAAACACGTAGACCTCGAGCCTCATGTTAGGCTTCAATGGCGTCCCTTCATTCTTCAACTGCCTCCTCAACAAGTTCTTGTTGTAGATCGCAGCATTCTCGAGGGTCGCGCCGACCTCGTCCGAGTCGCCCTTCGAAGGCCACCCGGTCTCGGAAACCCTAACTTCAATCCCACCGAAACCCATTCTCGCCATGGCGAAATTGACCGCATCCACTTGCGCATACAACATGTTGTCGTATCGCAATTTAGTGTACGGATCCATCATGCCCGGGTTCGGGTTGAAAAGCACGTAGTCGAGGGGTATCCGAGATGAGTCGCCCTTGTAAGCGAAATACGGATAGGCATTGATCCAAAATGGTGACTTGGTGGTCGATAAGAATTGCAAGAATTGATAGACCACGCTATAGACTTCGCTCTTGAAGGTACCGGCTGAAGGAGGGTACGACAGGGCGAGGACCGCCAAGGAATTAGGGGAGGAGACTTGGATGTAGGAATCTAACCCTAGCTGGACTAGAGCTCCGTGGATGCTAACCATTGCCGGCACGAGATTGGCCGTGAGCACGGGGTCTGGGTCGGTTAACACCTCATTGCCGACCTGGATGCCGGTGATCCGTGTGGCAGGAAGGTAAGGCTTGACGTGGGCGCTTACCCACTGCAAGGCTTGCTGGGGATCCCTCAGCTGGCCTAGCATGTTGTTCTCGATGGTCACGATGAGCTCGACATTGGAATTCGCGAATGCGGTCAGGACTTGCGGATTGGTGTCATAGATTCTTGCCTTGGTGACCTTCAAGGATCTCAAGAGCTCGAGAACTCGCTCCGGCTGGGGTAAATTGTTGGCAACTTGCCCATAATTTATCCCAAGTGAAGCAACTCCTACAACACGATACACCTTGAATGTAGTGATCAAAGCTGGATATGAAGCTAAATTTTCCAGAAGAAGATGTACAGTAACATGCTAAATCAAATCCTAATCCAAAAGAACTGCTGAAGAAAGAATCAAGAACATTAGTAAAGAGCTATAAAAGTTGGCACCTGTTGATAAAGAGATAGAGAACAAAATAACAGCATAAGTCATGGCGAATCTACTGTAAAGTGTTGCCATCTTGAGAGAGAGAGAGAGAGAGAGAGAGAGAGAGAGAGAAGCAGGAAGGGACTTATATAGAGACAGAAGCTTGATGCTGAGAGAGGAGAGAAGCCACGAATTCTTTTCTTTACTTGTCTGAAATATTTTTGGCTTCGGTTTTGTATTTGCTTGCCTTGACAACGTTGCCTTTGTTTTGGCTCGTCCCTCATAAATGATTTTCGTATTTATGATTTTTTTTTGGTCGGAGTATTTATGAACTGTAGGGGCTTCCTTTATAACACATTTCTTCGCTGAGTGGCTTCCTTTGGACGGCTTGTCTCTTTCCAACCTACGCTAACTCCCCTGTCCGAAACGACCAAAATGCCCCGGCCACTTTCTTCAACGAAAAGCAAAGGCAAACACCCCCCCCCCCCCCAAGATTGGATAATTATTATAAGGAAGCAAATTTGTGGGATCCCAAAATTTTGGGGGGAGGGGTAAATAGTGGTTAACCTTCATGATGGCTTTAATTTAGATTATCTATGCCGTAAGATTCCTTCTCTTTTTAGGCCAATGCATCCAATTAGGGTTCATCATTTGAAGAAAAAGTTTGTCGGTTGCAATATAGGATAGTTTTGCTTTAATGAAGATGCCTCTTGATTAAAAGCAAAAGAGACAATGGGGTACATTTAGCATGCAAGCATTTTCAGGGCATCGATTTCAAGTTTGATTCACTCATCACATAGGAATTTGTTAGATAAAAAGATGATTGTTGGGTACATTCAACCTTGGCTCCTTCCGTACCCCGCCTTGTAGCTTTGCGCTTTGGTATATGGGTAGATACTTTCCCAAGAAACCGCACATCTAATTATTACTCTCTCTTGAGCATGTTTGATATGGGAGTTTCAATGCTCAACAAAGTGATTGAACTAAAAGATGGCTCTCATGAGTTGTTTTATATATGAGGCTTCATTTATTTCATAGAAAATAACTTTCAAAAAACTATTTTCTGAATTTTGTGGAGTTTAGTTAACGGAAAATAAATGAATCAAGAAAAATATTTTCCGTCAAACAAAAAAATCAAAAGTGGGCAAAATAATTTCCTCTTTTCAAAGAGAGGGTATCATTTTCATTTATCTTTCCTCCTTCCACTTCTTCATATTAAAAAAAAATTAGAACTTTTTTTATTCTTAATAATTTTTTTTCTTTTCTTTTTTCTTCATTTTTTGTTCTTCCTCAGCCAAGCACCGGCCACAATGGCGGCCGATAAGCTCAAGGTTGGCTAGATCTCGACAAGCTCGTGCTTGCCTATGGCCGTCATCGGACGAGCCTTGAGCTCGTTAGTGGCCATCATCGGCTGATTGCTATGGAGGAAGGAATAAAGAAAAGAAAAAGAGAAACATTTGATTTTATCAATAGGAAAAAATAAAAAAACAAATTATTAAAAGGTGTACACACAGAACAAAAGCAAATTTTCCATGCCAAACATTTGAAAATTTTTTTATTTAATTTTTAAATATAAGCCGACAATCGGAAAATATTATCTTTTTTTTGAAAAATGATTTCCTGAAAATATTGTCCACGAAATGAACATAGCCTAAGTGAAAGAAATAATTGTTGAGCCTTGGCCATGTAAGCCCACAGTTGTGTAAAGTAGATCGGTCTACTCCACCGGCACAAAGCCATTTTTAACCTATTAATTCTAGCAACATAGGCGACTGGACGGTCACCAACATTTTACTAGCCCGACCTATTGTTATAGTTCCGTAAATACCTATTGTTCAAAGCCAAGCCATCCTTAGGATGATTTCGGTAGAAGAATATCAAAAGCATCAAAAGTTCTGTATAACATTTCCTTTAGTACAAAAAGTTTTTGTCGGATCATTTAAATGTAAAATTGAAGAAAAAATGATCACTTGAGTGCTTCCGGCAAGATATTCCGATCAAAATTAATACATAATATTTTAATTAAAATTTTAATGTAAAGTGGCATTAGTTTAAGAAAATTAAGTCCACATGGACATTGACTTCTCAAATTTCTTAAAAATAAAAATAAATTAAAATTTTGCTAGAAACTAATTTTTTAAATACAAATGCTTTTAGTTAAATTTAAAAATAAGCTTCAAAATTTAAGAAAAAAGTTACAAAATTTTAAAAGGGAAAAATTAAAAAATAAAACAATTCAAAAAATTAAAATCTTAATTCTTTACCAAAAAAAAAAATTAAAATCTTAAAAATTCCAAAAATTCAAAAAGATGAAATTAAAAAATTTTAAAAATTCAAAAGTTTTAAAATATTTAAAAAGTTTAAAAATTTAAAAAAGATTAAAATTTTTAAAAATAATATCTGGTTCTTCTTCACCAATTTTTTTTTAATTTTTTTTATATTTTTAATGTTAAAGTTGTAAGCCTTTTTTGAAATTTTATTCAAATCATTTTTAAAAAATAATTTTTAGCATATTTTCAAATTAAATTTAATTTTTTAGAATTTTTTAAAGCAATTTGTTTGTTTGGAATTTTTAGCTTTTTTATTTTTAAATATAATTAATGTTATATTTGTTATTTGTTATTATGTTTATCCAACTTTTATCTTTTTTTTTAATTACGTAATAGACCTCCAACGAGTCATATCAACTTCAAATATAATAAAAGAATGCCACATCGAATTTCCGATTAAGCATATTAAAGTAAGTACTTAAGTGACCACTTTAAAAAAATTAACATTTAAGTGATTCGATAAAAACTTTTGGCAATAAAGTGAGCGTTGTACACAACTTTTGACACTCATTGTATTCATCTCCCAATGATTCCTATAAATGGGACATATGATCAGTTAAAGCCATCATTGATTGGAGTTTAGACATGGGACACAGATGCTCGTTGCTTAACATTAACAGTTCTTCAATCCTCATCTGGCTTGGATCAAGAGGCAATTGAAACTTGTTGTACTTTTGCCTCAACTGTGTTTATCTATTTATAGAGAAAAAATTATCTTAAAAGTTGTAAACTTTTTGTACTTTTTTCAATTCAGTCCTAACTCTTTTAATTTTATCAATTGAGTGTTAAAATATTTTCACGTTTTGCCAATTGAACCTATCTGACTAGTTTTGGTCGAAAATTGCTGATATGAATGTCAGTCATCCTATGTGGCACTACTGGTTTTGATGGGGACAACTTTTAATAACATTTTTAATATTTTTTTTATTTTCTTGATTTTCTTTGCTCTTCTTATAGATATGGCCAATGAGGACCGTGACACTCTTGTCAGCTACAGGCAAGGGTCATGAGCCTGATGCCCAACATTGGTGTCATGATCCTCCCCTAGATTTGAGTGAGGGCCCAATACCCTCGCCTATGGCTTGGTAATGGTTGTCGGTGACCTCATAGGCACAGTTATAAAAAAATAAAGAAAAGAAAATATAATAAAAATAAAAACAAACAAAAATGGGAGAAACATTAAAAATTCTCCACGTTAGAAGTTAGTCATGCTACAAAAGACGACCGGTATTCATGTCAGTGATTTGTGGCTAAAATTTTTGGATGGACTCGATTGGCCAAAAGCGAAAAACTTCAGGATTCAATTGACAAAATTAAAAGATTTAGAGCTAAATTGGTAAAAGTGCAATAGGTTTAAAACTTTTTGAACAATTTTGCCTTTACAGATATAGGTAAAAATTCGAGTTGGAGTTCTTATAATCTTGTTTCTTCTTTTCATTTTAACATCGGCCAATGAAAATGAATGTTTCCATTTCCAATGTATTTACCTACAACTTTTATATTTGAAATTTGAGGTTTATTTTCCTTTCACATTTTTTAAAATCATTTTTACGATTTTAAATTTGAAATCTACCAAATGAGATTTGTATCTATTAATGGCCTTTTATTTCTGGAAAAATCAAGAGGTGCATAAGGCTTTGAACATCAGTCCTTCTTGACGTTTTTCATACAATCCACGGCATGGTAATTAGGAAAGAGGGATTTATTATGTAAGAATGTCGTCTAGTGATCACTGGGTGGCTCTTCCTTACCGATGTTGACCAAAACCTCACTAAGCGGGAGGGTCCATCCGACATATGGGATCACTTCATAAAGATTGAAAATTTTGAAGAAAATTCAAAAACGTATGAAGTAGTTTGTAAACATTGTGATAAAAAGGTACAAATATATAGGTGGATAAGGATATAAAATATTTAATCTGCATCTTAGGAGGAGACATCCAATCGAAGCGAGAATTGACACCAAGAAACAACAAATTTCTGGATACGCCAATCCTAATACTTCTTCTTTATTTCGTCATAATGAAAAAAAAATTATAAAGAAGAATTGGATAAATTTGTTTCTATTGAACATTTATCATAGTTTTGGTGAAAGATTTGATTTTAATCAATTTATACAAAATGCATGTGTTTCCCAAGCAAAACGTATTTCTAGAAATACACTTAAACACAAAATTAAGAATCTCTCTAAAAAAGGAAAAAAAGATTTACAAACATTTTTTTTTATGAATTTTAATGGATGTGTGCATATAGGTAGCGATATTTGGAGTGATCATTGGCAAGTTAATTCTTATATGGGCATAATATGTCACTAGATCAATCATGATTAAAATATACAAAAAATAGTTATTGCATTTAGAGCTTTTCATGATAGGCATATGACAAATAATATTTATAGATTAATTAGATAAATTTTAAAAGAACATTATTTGTTTAATAAAAAATTTTCAATTGATTTTGATAATGACGCGGCAAATACTGCTTCAATTGTTGAATTGGAAAAGATTTGTAAATCCGCTTTTGGTGGATAATTTTTTCATGTTAGATGTGTTTGTCATGTTTTAAATTTATGTATATAAGATGGTTTAAAATTTTTTGATATTTTTCTCAACCATATAAAAATAACAATTCAATTTTTATAGAAACATTCCCAAATAATGAAAGAATGGATAAACGTTTGTTGAGCAAATGGAAAAAAATTAAAAATATTTTCAAGAGATGTTATAAATCGTTGGAATTCTACTTACGAGTTTCTTAATGAATCCTTTACATATAAAGAATTATTATGTGTATTTATTTCAAATATTTTAAAAGTTTTTAATGATGCAACTTATACTTTGTCTAGGATTTATTATCCTATTGCGCATTTATTTTTTATAGAATGTATTAATATTGTTAGAGTTTTTGAAGACAATGAAAATGAAGAGAATTTAAGTAGTACTATTAAACCAATGCAAACAATATGGTTACATTATTATGGAAAAATTCATATTATTTATTTAGTATTTTATATTTTTGATCCACATTTTAAATTAGATGATTTGTGTGATTATTTTAATACATATTATGAATGTTTACATTTATTTGATATGGTAAATATTAGAACTATACAAACAAGTGTTAAAAATGTAATAATAGAATTATATAATGAATTTTGTAGAACATATAATTTATGTGATAGTGGATGTGGATCTTATCAATCTAGTGACTTACAAAGTGGGAACACAGATAAAATTAATATATTGTTCTGACTTTTGTTGCATAGGCAAGAAAGGAAAAAGGAAATAATATGAAGTAATTTTGAAATAGAGAGCTATCTAATTATTTTTGTTTAAATTTGATGAATCTCAAGGTAGCACAAATTTCGTAATACTGGGTTGGTAGAAGAGGCATTTCACATAATATCCACTTCTTGCTCTAATTGCAAAATAAATTTTAGCAACCCTTTGTTTAACAGTTGCGGTAGCATAAAGATTTAGTGTTGGAGGCAATATTTTGAATAAATGGCGTTCAAGATTAGCTCTTGATTTATTGGAAGCTCAAGCTTATGTTGATGATTGGATAAAGGCTCAATATAGACAAAAAGAGATAGATTGCAATAATGAAACTGAATTCTTTAATGATTGAGATACCATTGCCATCGATATGGGAACAAGTAGCGACGATTAATGATGAGGTAAGTATGAGATTATCAAAAGTAAAAGAACTACATGATTTTGATTCTTCTATCTCTAAAAAGATATGTAGCGCTTAATGAAAAATCATTAAGTTCAAGCATTCTCCCCCTTCTTTTTTACCCATACATTTGATTATAATTTTATTTGATAATACATTATTTCATAATTTCATAATTCATTATTTTTTTAATTTCGTAATTCATTATTTGATATTTTGATTATACTTTTATTACAAATTCATCATAATTTAATTTTTAAACTCAAAAACCTTTTAACCAAAATAAAAAAAATTGAAACTTGTTTGGAACTGCCAATTCCGAACTACCACTTAAGGTTTTGGTTCCTCTAAATTAAAACCAAAGTTGCCGGTTCATGAACTGGAACCAGCAGTTTTGGAACCATGGCCATGACTAGGTGGGGTGGGTTTTGTTTGTGGGGGAGAGAACCCGGTTTGGGCCTTACCCTCATTAGAGAAGGCGGATTGGCGGCGGCGACAAATCATTGAAGGGTTAGGCGACTTTATAGCACTCGCAATTTATTTATTTCAAAGTGTATATGTTTCTGCCCCCTCATGTGTCGCTTACAAACATCAATTGATGAAAGATTTTTTTCATCGCCAACGGAAAAATTCTTTTTTTTTTCACCAATTGATTACTTTGTGGGAAAAGAAGGATCATTTCAAGATAATGTTTTTTAAAATTATTCATTTTTTCATGAAATAAGCGAAACCCTTGATCTATTCCATCTCTCTATATATGTAGGAGTGTGTTTATTTTCCCTTTCAAGATAAATACATGAAAAGTTGTAAAACTTGTTTTGTAGGAGTGTGTTTATTTTTCCCCTTTAGGATAAGTGCACGAAAAGTTGTAAAGCTTGTTTTGACAGTATAATAGACTTATAAAATTTTCAAAGAGTATAATTAAGCTTGGAAAAATCATCAAAAAGGTTCTAATATTATAATTGTGCAATTCAGTCATAAACTTTTTTTTTATCAATTGAATCCTAAATCTTTTGTGATTGTATCAATTCAGTTTATTTGATTGGCCAACATTGATATAAATAATTTTTAATAATATTTTAACTTTTTTTTAATAGTTTGTTTTGTTAGGGCTGGAAAGAGGCTGCTATCCACTAGGTGAGGGCTTGCGAGCCCTTGACCAATGGCCTGTGGAGGTCAATGGCCGGCAAGAAACCTAACAAAAAAGAAAAAAAGTAAAAAATAAATTATTACAAAAATAATTAAGAATATAAAAATATAATTAAAAACTGTTCACGTGAGAGCCAGTCAATCAAATGGAATGAATTGGCACAAATAGAAAATTTAGAGGACTCAACTGAAAAACAATTAGGGCTTAATTGGCACAATTACTATAGGTTAGGACCTTTTTGGTAATTTTTTCATTAAGTCCTAAAATTTATCAAATCGATATCATTGATCCTTCCATTAGTTCTATCTAATTTGGCTGATAAATAATACTAACATGCCTTTTTATTTAATGTTTTCAAATGCAAGTCATGCCAATTCACCGACATCATAAAAAAAAAGAAAAATTCCAAATAATGACCTAAATTGCCCTCATTGTTTTAAAGAATATCATGACTAAGGGAATTTTTATCATTTACTTTTTTTTTTCTTTTTTTTCCCTTCCTCTTTGCCGGTAGCAAGCCATACCAGTCAACAATGAGGGCTGGATGGGTCACCTAGCCTTGCCCAGGTGAGGTTGACCCTCCCTAGATCTAAGCAAGACCCTGATTTGAGGTAAACCATCATTAGAGAAGGTAGAGAGGCGGTGACGACAAGCTACTTCTCTATATGACAAACCATTTCTCTATATGGGTATGGGTGTGACAATGTTTTCTTCAGAGTTAGTGCACCAAAAGCTGTAAATATGTTTCAAAAGTGTAACTAAGTTTAAATTTTTTAAAAGATACAATTATGTAATCAAAATTACCAAATTGGTAAGATGAATCCTCCATTAATTTCCTCTAATTTGGCTAACAGATACTAGGGAGACAACTTTTAGTATTTTAATTAGACATGTGGCACCAATTAGCTGGCACATCATAAAAAAGCTTGAAAAATGAAAAAAAGAATAACATAAAAAGGAAAAGATTCAAGAAAAAGAGGAAAAAAAGTCAATGAAAAAAGCTAATAAATTTGAAAAAAAGAAGTACCGATTGGAGGTTGAGTTGGCGGTCGAGCCTTGCTTTGCTAGGGTCGACAAGGGCCGTTGATCATCTTGGCCAGCGAGGAAGAGCTCATAGCCCTTTCCCTGCCGTGCGCGCGTATTTGAATGTTCTTACTAGCGGTAGCGGCCCTCGCTTGTGGCTTGGCAAGGTCGCCAGCCCTTGCCTGCTCCTCAAAGACTCTCATCAACCACCTTAACCCTTAAGCTTTTTTGGATAGAGTGTATTTTGCATTTTATTTTTGCTTTTTAATCTAATTCCAATTAAGGTAAGGAGGGAAACAACCTCGTATAGGTCATTGTTGCGCCTTTCATTGGCATAATGGCCATGTAGAAACGAGAAAGTAATAACGAAAAGTTACTTCGATATTTTTTGTTTGCTAAATTGGACGAATCTTACGGGAGAGTTTAATTACACTGATTTGACAGTTTTTAGCCTTTGATTGCACATTTTAAAAGTTTGTAAGACTCAATTGCCCTTTGATGGTAAATTTGACGCGTTTTAATAAAGGTGTTCCCTTTTTTTTAAAGTCATTTTGCTGCTGTGGCATCTGCTTGGCACTCCATCAGGACCTACTTGGTGCCACATCAACACCACGAATCAAGAATGAACCTTAAAAATAGCCATATGGAAGTCCTCAATCAGTTAAAATGGTTGAAACAATAGGAAGCAATCCATCGAGCGTTTTGAATACTATTTTTCTTGCATAATTGCATTTTTTTTTTGAAAATTTTGATACTTGATTAAGTCTTCATTATAGGTTTTAGGAAATTCTTTGTAATCGCTCTGATTTTTGTCATAAAGGTTTTCATAACGAAACCTATCCTTGTAAACGCATAATCTGCATGATTGTTGACTCGAATAACGTGTCTATAGGGTTACTATTTGTGAGAAATGGAACTAATTATCCCATCGTGGTGATTGGTAGTACAGCCTTGTTGAAGAAGATTATGAAATAAGCCAAAAGGTAAAAGTGAACAGACTTGTTGAATCAGTTAGATAGGCTTTCATAACGGGTTACTATTTTCATAACGTGTCTCGCTACACAATCTGATTTTTGGACCTCATTCACATAACTCTTCAATTTAGATAGGCTTTTAATAATTCTTGGTGAATCAGTCTTAATGCTGAGGAACAAATCCGACTGACCAATTAATCCATCACCTCTTTAGGGATACATAGAATGAATATGGTAACACATGATTTCCACATTTCCCGAGAAAAATTATCTAATCAATCCTGAACCTATTGTACGGATGCCAATTCAGTCTCACACTTTCCTGTCAAACAACTTTCTCTTTCAATACGATATTCTTCCTCTCTCGGATTGGTAAGAGAATTGCCTATAACAATTATCTTTCTCATAGGCGATGGAAGACATCAAACATGAAGAAGCCTGTGGTGCCACTGTTCATTGTCTTACCAGCTACATGACTAAGCAACGCATAAACACCTTAATTATCAGACCTCAACTACGTTAAATCCCACGCGGATGACCTCTTCAATTCTTTAATTATCTAGAACTGAAAGTATCATTTTTTTCCAAGCTCATTCCAAAAAATAGACTTTTATCAAATAATCAGCTTTAGTAATCCTTAAAAAATTCTGGATATTACTCAAGACCGCAGCTTTCCGGCGAAAGGCGGTCCATTAATGGTAAGGGTCTCTCTCTCTCTCTCTCTCTCTCTATATATATATATATATATATATGGAGCCAAGAGGGTTTCTATTAAACCTCACTATTTTTTACCCGCAGTTCATGTCTTCGTGCATCTCTAACTAGGGGAAACTTCCTCCAACCAATGTTTTGAGTGCTGCATAAATATAAAAATCGACATTACCCACATTTTTATTTACTTAAGTTAGGAGAGAAGCACATTAGAAGTGTCAAAAGTTATGCACTGTGCTCATTTTAGTGCCAAAAATTGTGTACTGCACTTACTTTAGTGTCAAAAAGCTTTCCCTGGATCACTTAAGTACCAAATCGGAGAAAAAAGTATCACTTAAATACCTCTAGCAGGAAATTCTTCCCAAAGTGATTATGAATAATTTATAATTAATTTTTTAATTTGACATGACAATTTTTTTTTGAAAAATACAGTTCATGTGGATTTTAAAATTAAAAACAAGCTAAAAATTTAATAAATTAAATTAAATTTGAAAAAGGGATGAAAAAAAGAGATTAGACAGTTGCACAGGCAACGAGTGCTTACATAGTCCTCTCGTCGGCCATTGTCGATGATGGTGGGGTGGAGGGTAGCAGTGGTGAGGGTTGCCCTCGTTCCTCTCCACCTGTTGTTGTCATTTTTCAAAATTTTAATTTGAGCTTAATTTTAAAATTGCAATTTTTTTAAATCTTATTAACTTTGGTTTTTGTATTTTTTTTATTTATCTTTTTCTATTGCTGACTAGACCTTCGGTGAGCCATGTTGGCTTCGAATATTAATAAGATAATGCCATGTCGGATTTTCGACCAAGTATATTGAAATTGGACTTAAATAATCATTTTAAAAAATTGGCACTTAAGTAATTTGGCTGAAGCTTTTGGCACTAAAGTGAATGTCGTACATAACTTTGGGCACTTCTAATATGCTTCTCCCCTTAAGTTAGTACGTAGGTGATGTCCCTAACACTGTAACCTACCAATAACATATATGGTTTGATGGGATTTCCTCCAAATTAGAAATGGAAGAAAATATAGCCATTTACTCGCAAGTGGAGTTAGAAGTACCCCCTTTTCTTTTTTCCCTCAATACTTAAGTATATAGGCGATATTAGATTAAGATCGCTTAAAAAATAAAATTTTTCCTCTTCAGCGAAGGACGTAAAATTCCATTTCTTTACGGAAGTGATTTCTTTCATTAGAAGGTCTGATTTGAAAGTCAAAGAGCAATGCTCGACTCATTAACACGAAGAAAACGTCGTTGCATTGAAAAACTGCAATCTTTTATTAGTTCAGTTGCTCAAACCAGCGCCGACGTGACGCTAGTTAGCAAAATTCTTCAATAAGATTTCCCCAACCATCGACAAGAGTCAAATGAGAAATCTTTAAGAACTGATGACTTTTAACATCCACAAGAATCAAATGAAGAGCCAACCATTAGCACATTGGTTACGGGTCAAAGAAATTCATTAAAGTTAAGGGAGACAACTTTTGACGAGGGGACAACAAAGGGAAGAGCAAGAGTCGAAATTCAATTAACCCTAGAAAATTCGAGGACAAGTTAACGTGGGGGATTGGCCAAAAATCAAGAAGGGTAAAAAGGGATAGCAAAAGAGATTTGCCGAGTGGATAAGGAAGGGGGGTTGATGTGAGACGCAGTTGCCCTTATCTGAAAGCAGCCTTCTTTTTTTTTCTTGCCCATTCCTCTTTCCGGTGACGCATGGGTCAAATCGTGAGCAGGCACAAGATCACTCATAGGACCCCCGACCCACTGTTTTTCGCCTTTTTATGGTCAGCATGATCGCTTTAAGCTATTACCCACATGGATAATATCAACACACTTTCTTATCTTTTGTCAAATATGTCGACAAACTTTTACTTCACATATAAATCATCGATAACATCACATTAAAAAGAAAAGAAAATAAATCAATTATATATACGTGTGTGTGGGGAAAAATTTTCAAATAAGAGCATGAAATGACTTTAATTTATCAAATAAGAGTATGAAGTGGATCTTGTTTTAAATAAGGGCCTCAAATGCCCTTATTGTTTTAAAGAAGGGCTTAACCAAAGGTATTTTTGTCATTTATAGTTTATGCTTTTTTTCCTTTCCTTTTTTGTCCCTTTGTTTTCTTTCTTTTTTCTTTTTTCTACCCTTCAAGAACGTCAACGGCCATCGGCAAAGGTAGCCTTGCCTAGACGAGGCATTCCTCGCCTTGTCCAACCCTTGCTGGTGGCCTGGGTAAAAGAAAAAAAAAGGAACAAAGAAAGGAAAATAGGAAAAAAAAAAGAAAAAGAAAAAGAAAAAGAAAAAGAAGAAAGCAAAAATTTCAAAAAATATAAAATCCAGAAGATACCCTTGGTTAGACCCTTATTTAAAACAATAAAGGCACATCAGATCTTTATTTGATATAAGATCTACTTCAAGCACTTATTTGAGAAATTGAGGGCCCTATAGCCCCTTATTTGGAATTATGTATGTATGTATGTATGTATGTATGTATGTATGTATGTATGCATGCGTGCGTGCGTACCGGCGAAAAGAGGGCACTTTGAATCTTATTTACTTCTTAGGGGCACTTCTTGCCATGCATATTTGTGGCTTTTATTAAATTTTGAAGGAATTAAAAGAAAATCAAAAGGCTTGCCTTTTTCAAGGCACAACCCAGTTGATGTTTCTATGGCAGCAACGATTGAACATCATGTATAGCAAGACAATCTTTTTTATTGACATATTTATTATATTAATTATTACAACATTATACATACTATAATTTTGTATTAACATAATTATTAAAGTTAGTAATAACAACAC
The DNA here is from genome assembly GCA_016432845.1 of Psidium guajava. Taxonomy (NCBI): domain Eukaryota; kingdom Viridiplantae; phylum Streptophyta; class Magnoliopsida; order Myrtales; family Myrtaceae; genus Psidium; species Psidium guajava. Next base: position 23,213,077 of record CM028232.1, on the reverse strand, counting down.
AATTCGATACTGAACTTGCTTTCCACCAAAAAATTAAAATACTGAACTTGCTTAAATAAGATTATTGAGTGATATATATTCTTACAAAGAGTATTTTTACTATATTCTCATAAGAGTGTTTTACTAGTAATATATTGCTAATTCGTGTAACAATGATGTATTACCAATATGAAAATCTAACACTATTCTTATGACCATGTCATATGAACACTGTTAAAATATCTCATAATGAGTAACTTTAGTTTCTATCGGTTATAGCGGCATTGATAAGCATTGGTAAATAATTCAAGTGAAAGTTGTTAAACAAAATTAGTAGGTAATTTGATCAGCACAAAGTTAGGAAATCATGCAAATAGAGGTTAGTAAATTAAATATAAAGGCTGATAAAGGCGCCGATAAGAATAATAAATAAAAACTTATAAAAGATAAGAAAATTTTGTAATTTGCAAACTAATATAAAAGTCGGTAATATTATAAAAATTATATAGCTAAGTCATCAATAAATTATCAGGAAATCAAATGATCGATGATTCTTAGTAAGGTTGTTTAGTCTAAAAACTTATGGTAGAAATCTACCGGTAAGGAAAAAAGATCCCGTCGCTAGTGTTTAAGCATTAGATTGTGTGTGGTATGTTGCACCTTTTTTTGTGAATGTATATGTCTTCCATGAGTAACTTGTAATAACAAAACCCTTATTCATACCAGGAAAAGTATTCCTTGCCTGAGTTGGAAATCATAGCAATTTGGTTTCAGAATCTGGGCAGCCTTGAGCTAGGTTGATTGGCATAACTTCTGTCTGTTCCAAAATTCCATGAAGATGTCATGCGATAGAACCAAAACCCTGTTCAGACTGGCCGAGGAAAACACAGGCGGAGATCCGTCGTAAGTAGAAGAAGAGGCCACCTATGAAGGTAACAACATTGAAATCAATAAACACAACCTCAAAGGTTGCTGAACCTACCTGATTACATCCAATAAAGTTAGTATTTCTACCGATTGTTCTAAAAGCTTAAATTGTTAGATGATTGCGTGATTTAATATTTAATTATTTTATTACTTTTCCTCATGCTTGGTCTTTTTGCCTAGTAGTACTAAATATGGAAATATTTAATCAAAAAGGCAAATGGAGTCTAAAACGATTTGAACTCAGGACCAGTTGTTCTAATGCCATGTGAATTTTGTGAGACTATTAATTATTCTAAAAGTTTAAACTGTTAGATGAATGTATGATTTAATATTTAATTATTCTATTTGTCTGGGATCACAATCCTAACAAGAGTCAAATCCTCCGAAAACCCTAAACAGAATTAAAAGAAGTTGGATCAATTAACATACACCATTAAATAGAAAGTAACAAATAGACTGAACATGGGATTTCTTACGTGATTCGGTCGATGTGATTTATATGCACCAAGAGAGCGGCAGAAAATTTAATTACAGAATCCAGCGGTACGAAATACATTAACAACCACATAGCAATTACTCGAGCTCAGGTTATATACCATAGTACAAATATTGGCCCTCACAAGACTTTCCATGAGAGTTTAATCAAATCTTACAGAAAAGGCTTACAAAACCCTCTCAAACGGCATAGTCTGGTTAATCTTAATAACGTAAGCGACTCAAATAAGTACACAAGAAGTACTAGAAAACCCTACTGGTCGTGCTTTGGGTGCCCGCTTGCGATTAATCCTATCGAGAACGAGAAAGGGCATGGGGAAAATTCGAGGACGCCATCCTCGATGCTTCACCATGGTGGCCTAGGTGCCCTGGCAAGCTCGGGCGCTCGACCTGTACTGGCCAGGCTCGCGTTGCAACTTAATAGTTGGGCACCCAATTTAGCTCGGGCATCTTGCATTCTATGGGAGCCTGGATCCGATCTACTGGGCACCTGCCTCTTAACTCATCTTTGTTTTTCACTCTTAAGCCATTCCAACCACCTAATCTAAATTGGCCCTTCATTGAACTGGCCAAACTCCTAGCATAATTTCAACGTCTCCAATCAGCCTCGATGTTTGTAATCTAAGTCAAGATCATTTTGCAATACCACTACACGATGGCTGCTTGAAATTAACAATCCACCTTGCCATTTTCCACAGCCTGTCATAAGCTGTTCAATCGTCACAGATAGGGTTTTTTTTTTACATAAATAGGTTAAAAAATTTACCTTTTTACAAATTTGGGTTTTCGTAAATAATATTTACGGAAACGGGGGTTATTCGGAACAACTCTTGTTCGGTGGGCACTATATGTGCCAAACAAACGAACAAACCAACCCCCAAATAAAAAATTCCCCCCAACCCCCCCCTCTCACCTCCTGTGCTGATTATCTAGAATTTTTGTAATTTTCGTCAAATTTTATAATCAGTTGGAATTGTGTTTTTTTCCAAATAATATTACCTTTTTTTTTATTTTTATTCCCTATTTTTAGGCTAGGAAATCTATTTTTTTTATTTTTGAATATTTTATAAATATGGATATTGTATTTAAAATTACGAAAATTTGAAAAAATTATTTTTCTTTCAAATTGGATCCTCAGGCTTCGCTAAAGCTTCCGAATATGAATTTTCGGCAATTATAGATTTTTTGTTATAGATATTCTATTAATTTTCTTAAAAAAACTTGATTTGAGTGAAAAAATTTACCTTTTTACCGATTTGGGTTTTCCGGTGAATAAAATGCGAAAATGGGGCTTGTTCGGTAGGAGGAGGGCCAAACAAGCCCTTGTTCGTTGGTAGTAGTGCCGAACAAAGAATGCACAGAGGGGGTGGGTAGGGGGAGAGAGAGATTAGCAATCTTCAATTAAATTACAAAGGGGCCCATGGTCTGTACTTGCTTGCTTTAGTTGCGAGTTCTTTATTCCGGTGATGGCAACTCCATGGACAATAACACCTTATTCCTTTGAAAATGACAAATTATCGAGCTTTCACTTGATATCTTTATATCCTCAATGGAATTAAACTCTATGTTTAGTATGATTTCCACTTGACCGTCCATCATAGTTAATCCAATTGAAAAATGAAAATATGTCTTTATCATTTTATCCAAGAAGACACAAATTGAATTTTTTGTTTTAGCTTTGAATCTCTTTGATGTGAATTTTTGCAACAATTACTATTCATGCTGTTGGAGTAATTAAATATTAAACGACACCGTTAGAAAATTGACCATTTTAACGGGTCGGTCCTATTTATGATGGTTTTCCCTTTTAGACATTTCGAAATGACGATTTTGCCCCTTACGAGCAAATTGTCTCAAAAAATTTCAAAAGTTTCCAAAAAAAAATTCAAAAATTAGGAAATTGGCCATTTTAATTGGCCAATCCTACTTTTAAGGATTTTTCTCATCTATCTTTTCAAAATGATGATTTTGCCCCTTATGGAAAAAAAAGTGTTAAAAAAAAATCAGTATTTTAAATGGTTCAACATGGAAAGGTTTTTAAAATAAAATTTTGGCAATTTCTTCATATTTGTAGTCTACGAAATCTATTTTCTTATTTTCGGATATTTTCTTAATATGGAAAATAATATTAAAATTTGCGACAAATTTCAAAAATTACTTTTCTTTCAAATTGGATTCTCAGGCTTCATTAAAACTTTTAAATATGATTTTTCAATGCCTATAGATTCAATGTTGTCAACACATAGCAATATCATATTTATGATGAATTTTTTTTTGGAAACTTTTGAAATTTTTCGAGAGACAATTTGCCCGTAAGGGGCAAAATCGTCATTTCGAAATGCCTAAAAGGGAAAATCATCATAAATAGGACCGACCCGTTAAAATGGTCAATTTTCTAATTTTTGGGATTTATGGAAAATTTTTAGAATATTTTTGGTGTTTTTTTATAATTCTCAGCCCCCCCCCACAAAAAACTTTTCTTGTTCGGCACTACCCGAACAACTCCTTGTAGTGCCGAACAAGGCTTTTTTTTGTTTTTTGTTTTTTAATTTTTTTCTTGTTCGGCTCCCCCGTTACCGAACAAGCCCCACTTTCATATATTCCTCGCCGTAAAACCCAAATTGGTAAAAAGAAAAAAAATTTAACCCATTTTCGTAAAAAGCCCTCACAGATATTCATAATCGTGCTTGAACATAACAAAAAAAATTGGGCCGAATTTTTCAATACCAACTCCACATGAACCTATTTTTAATTCACAAGAACTATATGAAAAAATTTCCTATATCATACGTAACCCTAAATTATCATTACATACTCTAACTGGCCATTCACACTGTTTGTGACGACTATTATCTAGCGGTCTCCCTAGCTACCTCGAATGTTTGTGGTTGTAGTCTACCCCATGTTGAACACCGTATCTAAGTCACCAGCATTGCTTTCAATGCTTCTACCTAAGAAAACACTAAACATGTCGAAGGTAAATGCTCTTTAGATAATAATTTGTCCCTTTACCCTAAGCCACCGCAAAACCGATAGCCCCACTCTTCGTCGGAGATATGTGCCGTATTGCCCTCCCTTCGAGCTTGCTAGCACTTACTAGTTCATAACCTAACCTAGGCTACTAAATATTTCCAAAAGAAAGTAATTGGCAACATCACTCGACCATGCTTCCTTATGAAGCTGGCATTCAACTGCAATCAATAGAGATCTGTCCCAACAAGTTGTCCTGAGTGCGCTCGTAAAAATACTCCTAGCTAAACCAGCACTAGAGAGTAATTTATGGGCCATCTCTCTAACTATGTTCTCCTAGCTAACCAACTTTGCAACTCTAATGTATTGTCATTCATTGATAAAAGTGCGATATTTCAATGCCCTATTCATGCGGAGCAACTGAGAATAGATTCCATCCCATTGTTATTACGTATATACTAGATCTTCTTACTGGTTAGCACCTTGAGAGAAGTTCTCTATCACTCTGAAGATAACATCAACTGCGTTCCTTACCACAAACACCCACACCTTCCTCGAGAAACCATAAAAAAATATTAACCAATCACCATAAATCTGGCACTCCTTTTGGAAGAAAAACTATGGAAGTTTTCGAACATCTGGGTGAAAATTTAAACTTTGCATTGTTCGTGATATCTTTGGTTATGTAATTCTGCGCTTGGTTCAGATATAGCAGATCCATCTTTGAATGACCAACAGTGCAGCCTGGAGCCTTACTTGACCAATATATATATAAGTACTTCCAATGTTAGAGTGCTTTAGAAATTAAGATGACAAAAAGCCAAAGAGGATAAACAAGTAGAATAACCATTTGCTTTATCAGTATAGAGGTACTTTGCAATAATTCACTTCAATACTAGTATAGCTGATAGACACCTCTTGAGGGAACGAAAGCCAGAAAGGATCCCGCAACGAGTGCAACACTCGTGATTAGTCTCGATTGGTTGAGAGAGAGAAGCATTTGGAGTTAAGCAAACGCTTAATAATTTAAGTTTTCAATTTATTCCATCGCTTAGGCACCACAAACTTAGTGGCTATCTCCCCGTTGCCAATTCACGTGGACTGACTAGTAAAAGAGATTTTTTTTTTAAAAAAAAGACAGGTCTAAAGTTCAAAAAAATCTGCTCAAAAGAAAAGCAACAACCGTCATCAATCCCTTTTGGAACAGTCCCATCCATGTGGATTTTTATATAGAACATGATCTTGCGTTGCTTTGTATCAATTGACGTGGGACATGCTTGCTTTTCCTTCCTCTTCGATTATCTGGATCTCAATAAAATTAGTATAAAAAGAAAATTTAGGGCGGAAAAAATGACAAAAGCAGCATAGGTAAAAGAAAAGAAGGCCTTGGGAAGGAAGCGAAGGAATTACTGGTAACACCAACGGTCACTGATTCTTATCTGATGACTCAATTTCCATAAAAAAAAAAACACCAAATTTCATGCAATGTCAATCTGATCGATATCATTAGAAGGCAACTTCATGGGGATCATATACCAGACTGAAAATTGGTGCTTTTTTATGTGACAAGAAAAAGTATAAAATTGGGACACGAGCTAAAGTTTGTGTCTTTTAACAAAAAAAAAAGGGGGGGGGGGCAGAATTGGATCAGCCTAAAATTGATGTGTTTATGAGGATTAGGCTCTTTTATGATATTCCTATCCACATAAATAATGGAGGAAGGCCATGGAAGTTTTCGTTTAGAATATATATGTTCTTGAGTCCTCTAATATATATCACACATGGGAAATTAATCTATATCGGCTCCATAGCAATTAATGAGTATTTATCTCTAGCATAATTGTGCATTATAATAAGTGTTTATGTAAACCGACCTATTAGGCCTTGTTATGTAGTTGGTGCGGAGTGGTCAATGCAATGATCTTTTTTTCCTCCCTCTATCTTTTTCCCAATCCACACATTTATTTGCATGCTTTTGAAAGATATGGAGGGGTTTCTTTTTGAAGAACATGCATTACCTTTTGCTAAAGGCGTTTTTGATGCGAAAGTGGGAACATCAAGATGTGGAAGAATTGGGCAAGAAAGCTTCGGGAGGTTCATGTACGGGTGGTGCGCAAGCAGTGAGAGAGTTGACAAAAGTCATATGGTTTGCTTACAGTAGTTTGTTTGAGAATATTCCACGACACGCCATGAACACGGCACTTCACGGAAATTATGATGTGAATGTTGATTTATGACAAAACATAGATAGATTAATGGATGTTGTGTCCCATTGTGTTCATTTCAAAATTGGATGACCATCGTTTCTGCTTCTGCTTCCCTTTTTTTATATCACGAGAAAGCCCGCCCTACTTCAAATCCTAAACCCATGAATATACTTGATTAACGTCGTGGATCAGGAAGGACGGGAGCAAAACCCCGTGTGGATGGCTATCATTTCTATTACAAAATATGCATATAGGCCGCGTTTGATTGTCCGGATTCGGATTGGGATAAGTTAGGATAAAAAAGGATTTGAAATCCTCCAATTAAGCTGTGGATTTCTAGAAATATCCCATTACATGTTTGGTAGAGCATAAGTTTGGATTTGAAATCCTTGAAAATACGCAATCTAAGATAGGGTTAAAAATCTTTTAAAAACCTTCTTGTTCGAAAATCTTCGAAAATCTTAATATTGCTATTTGTGCTAGTATTTTATGATTAAGAAGCAACTTTCTCTTGTACAAATTGTGTGTACTATACTACAACTATAGGATGCTCTATTCTCTTGAATTACTGCATTTATTTGAGTGATCCACAAACGACAAAAATCAATCTTTTTCATATCTCTATCTCCATGAGACGAAACCAAAGATCTTATTTTCTGTTGAATAATTATTCGAGTAAGTCTTGAACAAGCCCCTTGAAAGCTTGATGCAAATAAATAAATTTTTGTTCTATGTCTCCGAGTTATAAATCATTGTCTAATTCTAGTCATTGAATAAATGACACTTTCATGAGAGGGACTCCTCCTGTACATGACGACTCAAACCCTCTGGATCTCTTCTGTTTAGCAAAATTCTGGACTAAAGTAAAGGAGGATCTCTTTGGCGTTTCATCAAACAGTTGGTAAGGGCTTAGTCTAGAGTCGAACAAAAGAGAGATCTTGGAACAATGAAGGCCGAGAGTGAGTAATCAGAGGTGAAGAAGAGAGAGGGACCAAGACATAATTAGATGATGGTGGAAAAGCTGGAAAGCCCACTAAGAAAGAGGGGAGCCACGGGTGAGGTGATGAGCCCTAGCCTTTCAAGTGAGCCGTGAGCAAGGGCACCGGCAAGGATACTCAAGGACGCCGGAATGAGGGACGTTCATGATGGACGACTGCCGAAGTGATGCTGGGGGGTTGCTGATGAGAATTGTCAAGGACAGCGTGTCTCACCCAGGGTGGGGTTTTCCTGGTGCATAAGAATTTTCAAGTTAATTTCTAAAATTTTATATCCAATCTCATCCGGCGTTTTATCTGGATGCATCTTGGTTTATCTAGACCAGAGAACGTCATCATATATTAGATAGAATAATTTGTTATCCTACCCAAACTTAAATCTAAACCACCAAACGCAGCTTAGTTAATTGTGATAATTAGTGTAGCTCTTTTACAGTATGACATATCGATATCATGTCATGTAGTGCATATGTATTAGTTTTAATAAGTTGTTTTGGAAAAAATTATTCAAAAACTCATAAACTCATTATACGGCGGCCAATTTAGTCATAATCCTTTCAATTGTGCTAATTTAGTCCTAAATCTTTCGAAAACTTGCCAATTCAATTATAAATATTTCAATTGTGTCAATTTATTCCAAACTTTTTGAAAAACTACTAATTTAGTCCCAAACCTTTTAATGATTTCCTAATTTAGTCCTTCCAGTCAAAAATCGTTGATGCCGTGATCTGGTCGATGTTATTCGTCCTATGTGGCAGGGCCGGCATTGACATGAATTTTTTTAGTTATTTTTATATTTATATAAATTTTCATATTTTTTTATTTTTTATTGTGTCTAATTTTTTATCCTATTTGTTTTTCCTTCTTTCTCTAATCGGAAGCCGGGTCACGATGATGGCTGTAGATCGATGAAAAGAAAGGGACGGCGATGTCGACCTCTCCAACCTTAGGCAAGGCTCACCCTCGTAGGCCATCAACGAGGGTGATCCTTGCCCCTATATTGACAAGTAGATGAGATCAACCTTGCTAGCCTAGCGAAGGTGAACCTCTCCATTGCTAGGTAAGTTCAACCTACTTTGCCATTGGCAAGGCTAAATCCTTGCCAAATCCAATGAGGGTGAGCTTTGCCCGAGGCTGGTGAGGTCGACCTTGCTTTGCTATCGATGAAGCTTGACTTCGTCTGAGGTTGGCCAAGCCACTAGTGATGTTGACCTTACCGGCAAGGTCAAACCTCACCAATGGCTAGATGCCAGCCAGAGGATGTAGGAAAGATAGAAAGAAAAGAAAAGAAAAATTATATAATGTCAATATCAACATTAACATAATATTTATCCTAAACCAATTGAGGTTAGCGGTTGATGAACTCGAATAGAAAAATAAAAAAATATTAAAATAAAAGTAAAGATAGGGATACAAAGGAAAAAAAAATACTAAACAAGACAATTTGGAACATAGGAAATTCTCTATCTACAATGCGAATAGCTTTCCTTTACTCCGTTCTATGATAGACCATACGCCAATATATTTTTCACTAGATTAAATTTTATTTTACTACCTTCTCCTAAGTAAGTTTCAATCGGCCTCTTTTTTTCTTTATGATGTTCTCGATAACAAATTTCTGCTCTTACTGGGGCATGTAGGGGCCTATGGATAATATGTCCAGACCGTCTTAATCTATGTTCTCTCATCTTCTCTACCATTGGTATTATTCTAACTTTTCGTTGAACATATTCATTTTTTATTTTATCCATCATTGTATGACCACACATCCACCTTAACATCTTCATTTTCGCTACCCCCATTTTATGCTTACGTTGCTTCTATGTTGTCCAACATTTAGCTTCGTATAGTATTGTAGATTTTATTGCTATTTTAAAAAAAAATTCCTTTTAGCCTAAGAGGGATTTTGTGATCATGCAAAAATCTTGATGCACTCCGTCATTTTATCCAACCTGCTTTGATTATATGGCTGACATCATCATCAATCTCTCTCTTCTTTTGTAAATTGATCTCAAATATCTAAAAGCATCTTTGTTAGGTACCTTCTGTCTAAGCATATCCACGGATTCTTGATCTTTCTCTTCTTGTTGTGGCAAATTCATACTTCATGTATTCTGTATTACTTCAACTTGACGTAAATCTTTTATACTCTAATATGCTTCTCCACAATATTAATGTAGGTCTAACCCTAACCCAAGTCTTATCAATAAGCACAATATCATCTACGAATAGCATACACCACGGCATCCCATCTTGAATATCTTTTGTTAGCTTATCTATAACTAGTGCAAAAAGATAAAGACTCAAAGTCGAACCTTAGTGTGAACCTACTGTGATTGGAAAAAATTATATAAATTTTATCAAATTTTAAAAATAGAAAAATAATTTAGGTCAGTATTGATCGTGCCATATTGGTTGATTGATGCTAACTAGATTGCCACATTTGCGATTTTCGGCAAAAATTGCCGAAATAACTAAATTGACAAATCATTAAGAGGTTTACGATTAAATTGGAAAATCTTCAAAAGGGTTTGGACTAGAGAGTTGAATTAGCAAGTTTTCAACTGATTCGTGACTAAATCGATACAATTGAAAGGTTCAAGAATGAACTGACCGCTCTATACAATAAATTTAAGGCCTTTTAAATAATTTTCCATTTTCTTGTCATGTCAATGAGACATAGTGTTGCATAAATTTATTAAAAATCACTGGGGATTAGCTAGAGATTACCATGTTACCAAGTACTTTTAAGTGAACCTGCTAGAGATTACCATGTTATAAAAATTGTTGGAAGGACTAAATTGTAAATCATTAAGAGGTTTGTGATTAAATTAGTGATTCTTCAAAAGGCTTTGGACTATAGGGTTGAATTAGAAAGTTTTCAAATGATTCGGACTAAATTGGTACAATTGAAAGGTTTAAAAATGAATTGACTGCCATACAATAGGTTTAAGATTTTTTGGACTATTTTTTATTTTCTTGTCACGTCAATAAGAAATGGTGTTGCATAAAGTTTATTAAAAATCGTTGGGATTAGCTAGAGATTACCATGTTATCGAGTACTTTTAAGTGAACCTGCTAAGAACCAACTAGTGATGGTAATTTCCTACGCGAGCAAATGGAAAGGTTTAATTTCTAAATAAAAACCCTAGTCAAACCCGAGTTTCGGCAAGTCTCATCTATCAAATCATGAAGTTTTATTTATTGTATTTGTAAAGGATCTTGTATGTCTCCATCCGTTATTGGAGGAAATTTCTTCCAATTAGACTTTCAATTAATATATAACAAATATGACTATCACCCATCCGCTAACTTAACTAGAAAATATATACATTTTTGATAAAATATCGTCTAACATGGAGGAAACAATGGTCATTTAATAAAAGGATGACATTTTATGTAGACACTAGCTAGTATATGGTGTGGCATAGAGATATTTAGGATATTTAGCATATCTTAGATATCTTCCTAATTGATTGTAATTGATTTTGTAATACTATGTTGCTTTAGATAGTCATCCTGCAAAACTTGTAAATAGGTTCATGTACTCTATATTGCTGTACATAAAAAAATGTACGCACTTTTCATATTTCTCTCTTCTGCTTATTACTTTCTAACATGATTACAAAGCAAGAGGTTATCCATTCAAGTCTTTTCGGCCTCTATTTACTTTTCCAATTACATATTTTAACGCTTAGGCCAAAATCTATACATGAAGGGGAGTGTTAGACTAACGATGCCTTTCTATCAGCTTAAACTTTTAAAACAATTAGCAGTTATCCCAGAAAATCTCACACTTAGAAATTTGATTGATTTGACTATGTATGTATGCTACAGGTTGGTTGTCTTAGATCAAAACTAAGGCATATGGTACGGTGGAATGCTATAATGCTTGACTAGTAGAAAAAGGCTTTATTTAGGAGTATGTGATTGACTATAACAAGACCTTCGCTCTAGTAACACGTCTTACTTCAGTTCAAAGTCTTCTTGTTGTTTACGCTATTAAGCAGTGTCATTTGTTCTAGAGAGATGTTACTCAAATATAAAGGGCTTTTCTTATTAGTAAAAATGTCTTCCTTAATGGTGATCTTACTGAGGAAGCATTATGGAACCTCCCCCTTGGGTATGCTCCTACTTTTGATAAAGTATGTCAATTACAGAGAGCATTATTTGGACCAAAATTGGCTCCTCGAGCATAATATTCTAAGTTCAGTTCCACCATGGAATAGCTTGGTTTCAAATCCAATTTCCATGCCAATGCTCTCTCCGTCCAGTGAACATTCGACTACTATTATATATCAAAGACATGGTTATTACTCGTGACGATCATACTTGCATTTATAGAACTCTCAGTCAACAATTCGAAATGAAAGATCTCTAGCAAATCAGTTACTTTCTAAGCTGGGAGTTGCTTTAGATTCCTCCCACTATTATCTTTCTCGAGCATAATACATATCTTATTTCTTGAATGGGACTCACTGATAACAAGATGGGACTCTTCTTTTGAATCCTACATTTTATCAATAGTTGGTTGACAATCTTGTATATCTCATTATCACTCATCCTGATCTCATATATATCGTTCACTTAGTCAGCTAGTTCATGACCGTGCAATATACAAATTATTTTACTGCTGTTCTTTGTATTCTTTGATATGTCAAGGGTAGTTCATTTCATAGTCTTCACTTTTCTGTCCTCCCTTCTTTAGAGTTGAGGTCTTATTCTGATGCTGGTTGGGCCAGTAACCCTCTTGATCATTGCTTCACTATAGGCTAATGTTCTTTCTTGTTACCTCAATCATATTATGGCATAGCAACAAATAGACCGTCATCCCTCAGTATGGCACAAAAACAAAATATCTTGCCCTTGCCGGCACGATACTATGGTTGCTATGGTTATTGGAAGACATTAAAGCCAACCATAATAGTGAAAAAAATCATTTACTGCATCCACTAGAGTGCTATTCCAATAGCCCAATAATGATATTTTTCATGAGCGAACCAAACATATTAAAATAGACTGTTATTTCATACAATCTCAAATGTTTCATGGCTCAATTGATCATATCGTTGATGTTCATATCCACCTAGGCATTTTAAAGATATTTTCTCTAAACTCCAATTGACCTCTTTTTTATTAGCTTGAGCCTAGGTATCTTCTTAATTGATTGTAATTAAAATTGTAATATTCTATCACTTTAGATAGTTGTCCTGTAACACTTATAAATAGGCTTACATACTCTGCAATAATGTACATTGAAAATATATACAAATTGCATATTTCTCTCTGCAGCATATTGTTCTCTAACAATTCAATGACTTCTCTTGCCCATGGCTAAGAAGTTAACAACTTCGAATCACTATTTGTGAAGTTGGAACCAACATCATGACTTCTCTACAATACAAGCAATTAAATTCGATGGATAATCAACATAAAGACATCACAAGTGCCATAATTATAGTACGATGCTAACTTGAATATCATAACTTTTAAAATGCTCAATTGAGTGTTATAATTTTCAATTGATCACTTAAGTGCCATAATTTTGTAAAAAGCATTCAAAAAGCATTCATCCAAGTGCCAGAAGTCCAACGTGATACAGTACTTGTGATGAATGTTTTTTTAAGTTATATAGCATTCAAGTAGTCGATTGTAAAGTTATATAATACTCAAGTGATTGGAAATTTTTTTTTGGCAATTAGGAGAATGCCGTACATAAGTTTTGACACACAAGTGCATGGAAAAAAAGTGATGACTTTTAAGTGAGCATCATATGAAAATTGTGTTCTTTTTCCCTTAATAATATCAGTAGAAAAACTAACATAAGCAAAATTGATCTAACAGAAAATTTACAAATTTCACATGGTCGATTTTGATCATTCATAAATTGGTACAGTTGGAGTAGATTCTCTAAATTTTAAAGGATAAATTCACGTCATGAGAGGAGTACTTATGGACATTGACTTTCAACGGCTGACATGTGCTATCCTCATTTTGTTCCCACCACCGGACCGTCGTCTGCTGGCAACCGTAACTCGTGGATTGTAGTCGCTACAGCTTTAGGGGGAAAATTGTTTAATCAGTTATAAATTTATTGATCTAATTTATTCTTAAGCTCTTTTAATTTTATTAATTTAATCCTAAAGTTTTGCATGAAATTTCAATTGAATCCTCTCTATGTGTGTGAGATTGAGAGAGACATTGCCGAAACCCCTATGCACGTTGCATTAGCGAATTGACGAATCAACGTCTGATTCGTAGAATGAAATGCCACAAACTCTTACTCTAAGTTTACTTATGATAATCATTAAGACAAGACATGTATTGCGATATCTTATGCATAAAAATCACAACGTTTTCTCAGAAAGATATTTTTGCTTCTGAGCATAGACCTTATATAATATTCTTTACTGTGCATTTGTGTTTTCCTGAATTCGTATGTACTTACTCAAAGAAAATACTTTAACGAATTTTATTGCATTTCATACAAAAAAATTGATTCTGGATTTACCTATCATAGATATAAAACCTTACTAAAATTATACTATATTGCGATCAGACAATGTGCAATCCCTATGATTTCACCAATCTGGGTGCTGATTAATTATATATGTTTACTCTTTGTCTTGAGAACATTGATAGCAGTTGCTTTCATTTCTTTCTTTTAATAGGAAACCGATAATCACTTATTAATTTCTTTATTCATATTTCGACATCATGGGTGTCTATACCTTTAAACACCCAATGAATCCCTACCAGGTATGGCAGTTTCTGCTTCCTATACTAACCGGATAATTTTAAAAGGGTTAATACCATAAAAAATCTCAAATTAATTGTCTTATGATAAATTTATCCCAAATTAACTTTGTAGTTATCAAAAATTTCTAAACTGGTATACCTGTGACAAATTTACCCTTCATTAGTCCTCATCAAATTGTACTATCAAATTGCTAAGTCAGATGATGAGCGTACTGATTTGGAGTTTTTATCTTTCATTTATCACATGTGTAGCAGTTTGGAATTTTTCATGCTATTTGATGAAAACTAATGGAGGTTAATTTGTCACAAGTATACCAGTTGGAATTTTTTGGTGATCAAAAAACTTGTTTAAGGAAAATTTATCATAAGTGTACTAGTTTAGGGTTTTCATGGTATCAAGAGATTGATAGGTTTTTAAGACATAGATTTGTGCTCTTAAGAGAGGGATCAAGAGATTGATAGCTAATTAAATTAACCAAGAAGATATATAATATTCTACATTTTCCTATCAAGAAGTGTGGTTTATGAATGACAGGTTCTCTCTCTCATTTGACGGAATGAAAAAAACATACATGGAGTGTCAATATTTGTGTATGACGCTCCTTTAATGGGAATATATTTTTTTAATCCCTTAAGTGCCAATTTGTTTTTTTTTTTGAAAAAAATGGTTATTTTAGTGTCAACTCTCATGAGCTTTATCGAAAATCTGACATGGCATCTACATGGCTTGCTAGAGCATCCAAGTCACCAATAACAAAAAGGCCAAAATTTAAAAAAATTTAAAAACTAAAACATAAGCTAAAAAAATTAAAATTTTAAAAAATCAAAATATTTTGTTGTAGTGGTGAGGGTGGGTGTAGGAGAACTCGCAGGCAGCAGACAAGGCCTCACCCTAGTAGATTTGGGTAAGGTTGAGCTTGGCCTAGCCACGGCCAAGCCTTGTCACCCTTGCGCGGCCAACCCCACCCATTGCCGGCCATTGCTTGCGATGGTGGGTGGCGGTAGCAAGGGCTCCAAGCCCTCATTGCTACGATCAAGCAATTTTCCTTTTTTTTTTAATTCTTTTGGTTATTTAGCTTTTTAAAAATTTTAATTTAATATTGCAAAAATAATTCCACATGGCGTCCATGTGGACTAAATTTTTCAAAAAATTTGCCACATCCACGTGGATTGAATTTTTATAAAATTTGCCATGTGGATGCCAAGTGGATTGACCTTTTCTTAAAAAAAAAAGATTCCACATAACGTTAAAAATGAATAAAAAATATCTCGCTTATTGTTTGGTTGGAATTTGCACTTAAGTGATCTTTTTTTTTTCGATTTGGTACTTAAGTGATTCAAAAAAAATATTGACATCAAGGTGAGAGCCGCACACAAATATTCACACTCCAAATGTCCTTTTGTCGCAAAAAAATAGTGACCGCATATTTATGAAGTATGACACTTCGCTAACAATTATGATAACGATTGTTTTTGTAAGTATACAGTCTACACGTTGTTTTATATACCAAAATTCATCTCCATCACCATTGATATAGATAGATGGTTAGTTTTTCAAACTACAACTATCCATTTTAATAGTGATGGAACTAGGTTCTACTCCAAAAAAAAAAAGAGAGGTACTGTATAAAAATGGATATGATAACTTGTTGTATTGCTCTTTTTTTTCCTGTCTGGCAAACTCCCATTCACAGCTTAGAAACATTATATTATCAGGAAACTTAAAAGAAAAAGATAAAAAAGAGAGTAGATAAAGCAGAGGAGTTGTTTTAGTTTTAGGCTGCGCTAGTTTCATGAAAAATGTGATGTTGTTGAAAGATTTTTCTGGAAAAGTCATTTTTTTGGAAAATGGTAATATTTTCTAGTGTTTGGCTGACATCTCAAAATAAATTGGAAATTTGTCATTTGGTATGGAAAATCATATTTGATTTTAGGCGTCGTTGTTTGGTCGAAAATGATTAACGTGAACCTATCTGTCCTATGTGGCACAACTAGCACTAATGTGGATAATTTTTGTAATTTTTCAAAAAATCAATTTTTTTAAGAATAATCCATTTTTAAATGATCTTTAATTTTTATATTTTAATTTTTTTCTCTTCATTTTTTTTTCTTTTTTTCTACTTTTGTCAGTTGTTAGGGAGCTCGAGCCTCGCCGGCCTCGGGCGAGCTCAACCTCGCCAGCCACGAGTGAGCTTGTTCCTCGCTTGTGGCTGGTCGCCAACGATCGGTATAGGAATAAAGAAAAGAAAATAAATAAATTATAAAAAATTATAACAAAAGAATGAAAAATTAAAAATTAAAAGAAAAGGGATGTAAAGTGAGGAAAGATCTTGAAAAATGTTTTCTTTAAAAAAAAAAGGAAATCATTTTGTTTGTCATAAAGAGGAAATCATTTGCCTTAGTTTTGAATGTATTTTTTTTATAAGTGAAAAAAGTTTTTATTTGGCTAATTTATTTTCAGTGAATAAACGTTGAAAAATATTTTTTTGAAAGTTGTTTTTCATGAAAAAAAAAGGCCTTGGAATGATTTAAGTTAATGAAACTAGAACTGCCGTAGCCCAGCTTAGAATCTAACTTCTTAGGTCACCAATATGGAGTATAATTGAATCATGGGCGAGCCCTGCAATCGTCAGGATTGATTTTTGCGTTCCATTTTTTGGTCAATTCAATTAACCTAATTAAATCCTGTTCAAACTAATCGACCTTTCGCAGGGAAATGTCTATCAATTTCAAAATCTACTTATAAAAGAAAATAGAAATAGAACTATTCCTTCACTCTCTAGGATTACGTCCGTATGACACATTCTATTTCGATTTTCCAATTAAAATAGTATTGATTGGAGATTGAGCTAACCTATGTTATCAAACAAAAGATTTCTCGTCAGAAAAGGAACCACAATTCCATTGCTTTGCTAATTCTTCTTACCAAACGGGACCTAAAAACATAAAGAGTTGGAGGAAAACTGGTTGAAGTACATAATATAAAGAAGGAGAAACTTCTAAAAATGTTAAGGGGGTTGCAACGAATTTTTTTTTTAAATGAGAACAAAACTTGTCTCCGTTTTTTTTTTTGGTAAAGACAAAACTTGTCTTCGTTGTATACCACATCTGTTGAAATTGATTGTGCAAAGAGAATCACATCATTTCTATCCTTTATCTTCAGATTTCATAACCTCTAATCCTTATATCCTTTTTATTTGCATTTCAGTTCAAATGAAAAGCACTTTCTTTTGTTTTTCCGCCAAAATATAAAACATTACCCAAATTTGAAAAAGTTGCGCTACATTATATGATAATCTATGTGAACAATTATATATAATATATATAAATATATGCTGTCAAATTTGAAGGGGTTTTGGATGAAAAAAGTCAAAATGTATGCATAGCAAAGTAAAACTAAAGTTAATCCTAACGCGCCCATCTGACTATTTTAATCTATCATGGAGTGATTATTTGCACATATCACCCTACTGCTATCACTCACCATGTGTGCACGCACGAGATGTGAACATAAAGGGAATCCTCATATAGAATGTTTGCAGTGGAAATAAGCAATTGGTATATCTATTCGGCATGTAACTTAGTCAAATTAGGTCCAAAAGGCTAGATACCATAATGGGCTTGAACTGTGTGCTCCTCTTCTTATCTTCTCATGAGAAAGGGCCACTTGGTTCATCTAGAGTGCTGCATAAGTTTATTACCACTGGCCGCGTATAATTTGCTCCGAGTTGCCACCAGCACAGGCCCAAGGTTTGGACATAGCCTTTTATGGAGCTTGTAGGGATAGTCGGGTCTCTACACTTGTAGCATTGAATTATGAGAAAATGAAAATCATGACTTTTAGTTCCATGGCCATATAGAATGCAAGTTGAACTCGACTTCCCCCATCAAAAGAAGCAATAAACGGCATCATCTATATAACTGTCGGATCTCATTATCTCATAATCTTTTGGTGTGTAAAGAATAGACAATGTATAGTTGGGTTTGATACATACGCATGAATCTATGATACTTTGGTAGTTAGGCTAGCTATTCACGTTGCAAAAGATGTGTGGTGATCCTAGTCTTTCGGGAGAAGTTACAATTTAGGATCGTTCAGATTCTCGATATATGGTTGATTTAGCCTAGTAAAATCAATTTCTTATTTAGGTAGATGACATATTTGTTTTTTAAATAGTTCAAAGAAGCAATTTATTACAAAGTATCAACTGGGAAAGCCTGGATTTAGAGCTAAGATGTGTGTAATAAAAAGCTTCATTTATTTTTTTCCCTCGAGCAAATTCGTGAAGTAAGATCCAAATCTTTAGCATCAGCCGAATGATGATGTGAAAATCGAACCGGGCCTTGGATTAATTTTTGCTTGTTATAGTAACCCTTTGATACTTAACTAAGTATGGATCGAAGAAGATGAGGATTAGAGGAACAGTGAGTTTTATTGGAGAAAAATCTCCATCTAAAATGTTCAAGAGTTGATTACAAGAACAGCTTAATTTGGGTTTCGCCTTCCTATTTAGGTCGGTCAAATCTTATGCCCTGCCTCAACAGCGGACTTCTAATACCCTCAGCTCTACCGATCGACAACGTTCTACGCTAATGATGTTAGCTAAGGAGAAGTACAAGTGCCCTTGACTAACTTGGGCTTTTTTAGCCCATCATCAGTAGGTTGGTCGGCCCCAACATGTTTTCTGACTTCTTGTTCAGCAACGACGCATGTGATCCCTACACACATTCCTTCGCTCTGACTCGCTTCTACCTCATGATATTTGCTTTCATGAACATGTTCAACCTATTTGCGAATAAACAAGGAAGGTTAAGTTCAATCTTCTAGATTTTGAGCATCAATGGTGATACGACTGCCTAGAGAACCAAACCCTGAGGCTGTATTTGGTCATTTGAAATTTTATTCAGGATAGGACTGGATTGTATAGGATAAAAAATCCAAAGTTTTTGTTATATTCTATTTTTCTATTTGGTGAACTACAAATGTCGAATAAGTAGAGGCAAGGCATAGCTAAGATTGATTATGTTTTGTTGAAATATCATAATGCTTTATAAATCATTTGATAATGAGTTATGATGAGTGAGTTATTATTATGCAGAATCTGTATCATCTGAATTCGGGCATGACTCAATCGAGCAAACCCAGTAGAATTAAAAGTCTTGATTTAGAGTCGAATCTTTTAAAAATGACCCATTGCCTTGCTTGTTGTCTTATCGAGTGAGTAAACAAGTGCTTAACGATGACATTATTCAACTTCTTTTCACAAGTTGAAAATACACTCATGCAGGTTGTCCAATAAAGCAACATTGACAGTCAATTATCAACCTCGAGTTCTTTATAACATGTTGAGACTTCTTTTAAATGTCGGAAAATTTCAAACGATTAAAGAACAAGGGACAATATCTCATATTTCGCCAAACTATTGATTAAAGAATAAGATCATGGAGGTACTCGGTTTTGCCGCTGGAGACCCAGCCTGGCGTCGTTGGAGGGACGGCCATGCTTGACGGCCGCCATCATCGGAGACGCGGCCCCCATTTGGAGAGGTGGCCCAGCGCAGAGGAAAGGTGATGGTTGTGGAAAAAAAACTTAGTTCTCTTTGTATTTGCTCTCTTGAGAAATCTTATCCAAGTCTTTCCCATCCTCTCCCCTAGGATATTTTTATCCTGACTATATCCCCTTTTTCTTATCGTAAATATCTACCAACTCACAAGATATGCTATAGTATATCCTATTATGACCATCAAACGCAGCCTAAACAAACAGACAAAAAGAAAGTCAAGGAATTGATTTTGTGCCGATTTAGAGATATACCACTTGTGCCTCGACAAGTGGGAGCTTTTGCCAACAAAATGGAAGAGAAATTATTTTAACTTGTGTCGGTCTTCCGACACAGACATTAGAGCAGCACTTTTTAATGATCAGCTTCGAAGTTTATTATGTCTACAAAGATCCAGTGAGATAGGATCAGCATTTTCTGCATGTTGAGGGTTTTAAATTGAACGTGGTCCAGCTGGTTTTCTTTGTTATCTTGCTGCAAGTAGACGGACTTTGCATGTTTGTATTAGATCGAGGACGGGATAAATTGAAAAGGAACTAAATGCACGTAAGCTAAAACAAAAGGAAAAAAAAGAAAACGAAAAAAAAATCCAATGCCCAACTATTTATATATGAATTCTTGAAAAAGGATCGAGTCCTTAGGAGGTAAATTGAAGATTCCATCCATAACTGGAAGAGTGACACATCAACTCATACTAATGTAATGACTTAAATTCTCTAAATCTCACTAATTTACAAACAACCTGACTCTTGAATCAATCAAGACCCTTATTAAGTTGTATTTTTCCTCCGTCCTTAGTTATAGGAAATTTTTGCAATGGGGGATTTTATTTAGTGAATTACAAATATGGACGTCACGCGCATGCGAATGTAACTAAGAATAATTGTGGGTAATGTCTATGTTCGTGATTACCACTAACAACCGGTCGGAGAGGATCTTTTCTTTGATGAAAGATGGATGACAATATAGCCCTCAGAAAATGCCCAACCTTTCTCTCTATCTACTATGTCTTTCATTGTTGATGTTGTCATTGTGATGGGGAATCGTAGACTTCTGACCGTTCTAGATAGGAAAAATGATCCAAATAATCCATGAATTTTGCTCCAATGTGCAATCTAATTCCTAAACTTTTAATTCATTCAATGTGGTCCCTATATTTTTTTTACATATGTTCAATTTTGTCCATGAATTATATGAAATGTTTAATATTGTCTCTGAACTTTTCTTAAAGAAAGGAAAACATTGAATATTTTCAATTTTGATACCAGTCAGGGGATAGCTCCCTCTGCACCGGTCAGGAGATGCGTGAAACCACAAATCGAAGCGGGGTTTAAGAACACGCTTTTGTGTTGGGGGCGAACATGTATTTAAACACATGTACACGTACACATGGAGAGAGAGAGAGAGAGGGGCAATGTCTCTCTTCTCTCTTGGATAGCTTTGATATCCGGCCTTACCAATCTTAGACAGCAACCAAACACACGATAAGATAAGATTTATCATATCCCAACTTTTATCTTGGCTACCACATGTATCCTTAAGTGTTAGTTTGTTAATGTCGCTCATTTCATGAGAAAGGAACCCGGAGAGATTAGTTTACCTCTTTTGCTACAGAGTTTCACTTCCAAAAGGATATGCACATCATCAGTCATAGAATACTGCAGGCTTTTTGCTTCTTGGGCAAAATCTAAGAGTTAGAAAATTCATTATCATTTTAAATTGGGCAATACTTGACGTCCCCCACCAACTCATTGGGCTCCGCTTGGAACAATTTTGAGACACCCATGATGAGATACGCGTGAGACACGGACATTTATTTGCCCACGCGAAGTTAATCAAATCTCACCATCTATGTACCTCAACAAACATGCTTAAACATGTCCTCAGGTGGCCCATCTTTGAGAACATGTGATCGAGCCATACAAGGTGGCCACACCGGCTTTTCTGCATCCAACAGTGGAGTTTCCAATGGTAGTTTGTCGGGATAACTGTGCAAAAAATCCTAAACCTTTTGTATATCAGTCAATTCAATCATAAACCTTTCAATTGTGCCAATATAGTCCTAAACCTTTTGATAATTTACTGATTTAACCCAAATATTTTGATAATTTGTCAATGTAGCCCTTTATGCCAATATAGGTTTGGGACTAAATTAGAAAAACTTCATAAGCTTGAGGACTAAATTAACAAAATTACAAAGTTTAGGAATGAATTGACAAATCGTTAAAAGGTTTAAGACTAATTGAAATAATTGAAAGGGTTATGACTGAATTGACCATTGTACAATAGGTTTAGGACTTTTTGGACAATGTTTCCATTATTTGTCTCACTTCACTTCATTGTTCAGCCCAAAGCATAACTTAACTTTTCAAAGATCCCTGTCCCGGATAGATGCATGTTCAGCATATACGCACGGGCGTGTGTGCGTAGATTCGCGTATACAGACCAGAAAGAACAGTAAAGAAACAAGAGCACGTTATGTATGTCTGATGCTTAATATGCGACAAACAAGGCAAGCAGAAGATGTTCTCCCTTAACATTGGTCCCCTCGTGATTGCTAAATGCGCATTTAAATCTTCCCATGTGAAAGGAACGTGGAATCTAATCGGGTTGCTCTTTGATCTTTTTCTATGGTAGTTATGGTTTCCTCTTCATTGAGGTATGATTCATACTCCCCGTCGACAAAGATACCAAGTGCGAATAAGGTGATGAAGATGAAACAAATCTTTGCTTTATAGAAGAATCTGAAAAAGAATAAGAAAATGAGGGAAATCATTCTGAAATTTCGTATGAAGAAATCCATGAGATCTTAAAAGAGATGTTTGCAGAACACAAAAATTGTAACATTTTGAAATTCAATCCATTTTCAAGATTTGTAACTGAATGTATATTTCATTGATGCACTCTAGATAAATCTCACTTGAAATCGATCACTTCGAGATGACTAACTAAAAGGGAAAGGCTGCCTAGGATATTGAAAGTACGTGGACTTAATTGCAGGTCGATACACGTAATTCCTAAAAGCTACCTGTTAGTTTGAAAATTTACTAAAGTCACAATCAGTCAAATTTGGCTACGAATCGAGTCTCGAAACTTGGATATCGAACTTTTATGAGTGTCGCCGTTGTAATTTTGGACGTCGCCTCTCTAGATTCAGAAATTGACTGTTTCGCTCCGAGTAGCCTAGTAAAGTGTTGAAAGTTTAGAAAAGAACCTAATTGCCCCTGGGTTGCGATAGACTTCTTAGGTTGTTGATTTTGTTTGGTGGGTAGATCTAGAATTATAATTTTGTGAAGTCCTGTGTTCGCAATCGTTTACGCTTGGGCTCCGGCTGATCTCGAAAATTAGTTGATCGCTAGAAAATGTCACATCAACTGTCAAATCAATCACATCAATCATCCTTAATCACATCAGTCACCTTTATATCAATTCAGCTAACTTTTTTTTTACCATTGGTCAATGAGTGAATAATAATCATGAATAGTGATATCAATAATGTAAGGTATTTTTCTCTCTTCTCTCTTTCTTCCATTATTATCGTGGCTGGCCATTAGCTCTCTCTCTCCAAAACTTTCGTGACTCTTTCTCTCTCGTCCCGAGCTCTCTCCCTCTCAAGGATTTCTGCATGTGCCTAGGAAGAAATCACTCGTTTGAGCTCGTTCGAAGTGTGAACCGAGCCTGTTTTCTCATGTGTGACCATAAGATCCTGAAATTCAAGAATTATGAAGGCTAATCATTCAAACAAATTGATATATTTTCAAGATTTGAGTAGAACAGTGGCTATTTGGTGGAGACTGGTTTGCTCTTTATCGGTTCAAGCTTCATTAGGCTTCATCGTGGGTTATTCTAGCTTTGTTTTAGGTAAGTTTTCCTTCTAAACTTTGAGTAGGATGACAGGTAATTCCTAGGACAAAATTAGGATGAAATTAGGCTTGAAACGGAGGGGTTTGAGACGAGGAGCTGCATTGTTTTCTTGGCTAGGACTATTCACTCATAGGAAATTCTGTTCATTGGGGTCTAGAAAATATTATTATGGAGGGTAGATTGCTTGGATGGATGTTTGGACTGTTGTAGATAGATGTTTGGGTGAGAAAATGGAGAAAATTGCATTTTGTAAGCCGAAAATTACTGTTCACGCCAAAAAATGCTGTTCACTGTCAGAAGTAACTTGTCTACGCAGGCGAGGTACTATTCACAGAGTGAAAGATGAAAGTTTGGAGGTTAATTCACAAGAATCGTGGGTAAAAATACCGATTTAGCTTAGGAATTTGATAGACGGTCGAATTCAATCAAATTAAGGCATGTTTAGATGCAGAGGGCGATAACCATGCATGTTAAGAATGTGGAATGAAATACGTGAGAACGAGGGTTGATTGCCTGTTAATTTAATTCCGAAATTTTACTACTTGACTGAAAATTACATACCTACGAATTGCTATGCTTAGGCAAATACAATGTGATGCATTACGATGTTTTGGCATGCGTCTCATTATTGTGTGAGATTTTTATCAAACAAGAAATTAAGCATGTGATTGGACCATGAGATACCTATATGACATAGGGAATCGAAGAAATAAGGGTGTCGACCTGAGGTGTTTAGTTCAACGCGGGTCGAGGCACAGTATGCCCTGATGCGTTTGACTTTGGGTAGCTGGAGAGATAAGGGTGCCAACTAAGGTGAATAGCACGGGTGAGACATGACTTGAAGTGACTAGCGTGGGTTGACCTAAGGTGCATTTATGCGGGTCAGATGAAAATGAGTTCATGATATCACCATGCCTTTTTTTATCATTGCATGCTTATACTCTGATACGTAAACATATTTATATTGAATAGTTAATTCGTAGGTTGAAATCTTTTGTTGTTGTGACTTAACTGTTGGTGGATGGCTTTGAGAGTCTGCTTGCATGCTTAGGACGGTCTTAGAAGTACCTATTGTCTTGAGTGAGCTTTAGGGAGTGAACTTACTGAGATGCGTTTTCACTATTGTTATTTCCCCCACCTTTCAAATCCTAGGCCGTAAGCATGAATAAACGATCGTACAACTTTAAGATACTCCGAGATTTTGATATCCAGCTGACGAAGTACCCAATTGGTGAGAGTGTGGTGGAGATGTAGTTAGACACTGAGGAATCAAATCCGCTGGAGATTTCACTGTCAGATTGGAGTGATGTAGATGACTAGATCTCTAGCCCTATTCCCTATTTTGGTGGTTTTCTTTTGATTAGGAAACTAGTCTAATCGGTCAGAAGTATCTTTTTGATGACTATGGTCACCCTGGGTTATTTTGTTGTTGTTATGCTTAACGTAATTGAAGAAAGATGCTAATGTAAATATATGGTGTTGTGGTTGATTTTTTTTCCCTTAGTCATTTATTGTTCGGGTTATTGAATCGTTTCCACTAGCATTAGCTTTGGTGGAGTTTTGGGTCAGCAACAAGCCTAGGATATCTTACTTCATATATCAACCGTAGAATAACCAGGGTGTCGTGTGCTCGATTGGGGTTTGGGGCATGACAAAAATGTTTTAAATAGAATCTCTAAATTGAAAAAGGAAGTTGTAAGCCTCAATGAACAAAAATCTTTCTCAAAAGGATGAACTCACAAAACTGCAGAATGATTTGGTCACTACTCTAAAAGAAGACATTTCAAAAATTAGCACAAATTTCTCCTTTAGTTCAAAACTCTACAGATAGGAATTGAATGATGACAAGTTTGGACTTGGATGTGAAAGGAAACATGAAGAGAAGAATCCTTTTCCAAATATAAAAATGAGATTGAAACAAATACCCTCTTTCCAGTCTTATAAAGATTATTTTGCTCAACAATTCACTCGATCTACTGGCAAGTAATTCAATTATTTAGTTTGTAATGAACTTAGTCATAACAAACAAACATGTCCAGTCTAGCAAAAACGCCTAAAAGATCTATGGGAGATGTGAAACCTAAGACTAACACGAAAAGACCCAAGTTTGTGTAGGTAGCAAAAAAAAAAAAATCTTCTTAATTGCAAATGACACTAAAGAAGAACAAGTGGTACTTGGATATCAGGTGTTCAAGACACATGATAAGTGAAAGGAACATATTCATATATCTCAAACAAGTGGACGATGGAAATGTAATCTTCGAAGGAAAAGGGAAAGGAAAGATTATTGACACAGGAAACATCAGGTTGGGAAACCTAGTCATTGAAGATGTTTCATTGGTCCAAGGACTTGGATACAATCTTCTTAGCATAAGTCAACTGTCTGACAAAAGCTACAATATCAACTTCGAAGGAAACATGTGCACAGGCACTAGCTAGTACCTCACACAATCTTTCACAAGTAAATGACATGGTAACATTTATCTATTGAATGTTAAACTTGATGAAATACAATGTCTAATATCTATCACAAAAGAATGTGATCTATGGCATAAGAAGCTAGGCCATATTAACGTAAAGTACATTTTCAAGTCATATCAAAAGTTTGGTACATGGTCTACCAAAGATCAACCATGACAAATGTGACTCTTGTGATGCATACTCATTAGGATAACAAGTCATATCATCATTCAAATCTATTAATAATATTGCTACGAATAGACCTCTGCAATTATTGCATATAAATTTGTTTGGTCCCACTAGAATTGCAAGTTTGGGAGGAAAAAGAAATATTGCCTAATGGTTGTTGATGATTAGTCACATTTCTCAAGGGTAATTTTTCTAACTCATAAGCATAAAGCTTTTCATTTCTTTGAAAAACTTGTTAGGAAAGTACATAATGAAAAAGGTTATAGGATATAGTTATCAGAATCAATCATAGTGGAGAATTTCAAAACTAAAACTTCTTTACCCCTTACATTCCTCAATAGAATGGAGCTACTAAAAGAAGGAATCGATCTCTCCAAGAAATGGCCAGGACCATGATGATTGAAAGTGGGGTTCCTACCAATTCTTTGGCTAGAGCTATTGCTACTACATCTTACTTCATGAATAGAGCTCTCCTCAGACTAATGATGGAAAAGACACCTTATGAGTTTAAGGGAAGAAAGCCTATCTTATCATACTAAATTCGATGCCGAATCAAGTGAAGGTATTTTTCTTGTCTATTCTACAAGTAGCAAAGCTTATCATGTGTTCAATAAAGACTCGTAGATTGTTGAAAAAGCCATCAATATCAAATTCAAAAAAAGAGCTTGAAGGTATTCAAAAAGATGAATAGGAGATGGATTTCCAAACATCAATCAAATGAATGATCAACATCCACTACAACAACAAGCTACCAATCCTCCAAGCTCAAGTCAACATCTTAAGCATTGGAAGTTCAAGATTGATCATCCCAAAGATTAGATCATTTGAAAAATTGATGAAGGAAACAAGATAAGAACTTCAATCAAAGATATGATGAATTCCCTAACCTTTAATCGATGATGAAAATTGGATTAAATAAATGCAAGATGAATTTTACCAATTCAAAACCAACGATGTATGGGAATTAGTTCAGCGACCTAAAGATCAGCAGATCATGGGTACAAAATGGGTGTTCGACAATAAAATGGATGACCAAATCAATGTGATAAGAAACGAAGTAAGGTTAGTAGCTAAAGGTTACTCACAAGAAGAAGGCACGGATTATGATGAAACATATGCTCCTCTTGCTACTCTTGCTAAACTAGAAGCTATTCGATTCCTACTTGTTTATGCTTGTCATTATGATTTTACCGTATACCAAATGGATGTGTAAAGTGCCTTTCTTAATGGATATAAAAAAAAAGGATGTTTGTTAAGTAACTGTTGATACCTAATTTTTAATCATCTTTTCTCTTTTAAAATTAACAAACAAATCCATAAAAATTCATAAAATTAAAAAATCAACTTTGGAGACCTTGGCCAAGCCTAAAGAACCAATTTTGACCAAATTATTATTATTATTTTTTTCATATTTTCAGTATTTTTCGATATTTTTATTTTCGAAAATTCATAAAACATCAA
Source organism: Psidium guajava (assembly GCA_016432845.1). Lineage (NCBI taxonomy): Eukaryota > Viridiplantae > Streptophyta > Magnoliopsida > Myrtales > Myrtaceae > Psidium > Psidium guajava. The sequence goes on along the minus strand of CM028232.1, from coordinate 23,185,210 downwards.
GAAAAAATGAGAAAATTGCAAAATCAACTTTGAAAGCCTTGACCAAACTTAGGCAACCCTTTTTGAGTAAAAAATAATTTTTCATATTTTTTGTATTTTTAAATATATTTTTTAGAAATTAAGAAAATATTTAATAAATAATAGCATTTGAGGCCACAAAAATACATAAAATTAATCAATATTTTTCCTTTAAATCCCTTTTCATGTTATCCATTGCAAATTTAAAAAATCCAATTCGGGGTCGTGTATTCCTTCATGAGCATAATCTCGAATCGGGCCTAAAAAAATTCAATTTGAGTCAATTTATTTTCATTTTTCACTTTTAGGAGTTGTGACATTATTTTCTAATATTCCAAATTTTCATCTTGGCCCAATTATACCAAGAATGACTCAATTTACAAATAGGGCTTTAATTAAATTTTGCATTATTTTCAATAGGAAGAAATGAGCTTAAATTCAACATGCGATAGGTGTGTCGAAAAATTTGAGGAGATTTGGACTTAAAGAAATATTTCTCCAACGACTGAATTGCAAATACTTAAAATCTCATAGACTAGAGTATAAATACCTAACACTTGAGGGATTATTTTGTAAATAACAAAAAGAAGAGTTAGTGGAGAAATTAGAATAGAGAAGGGAAGATGGAGAAGAGGAGATAAAGAAAATAAGATGAGAATAGAGAAGGGAAGATGGAGATGAAGAAGAGTTAGTAGGATGGGAGATAGATATGGAGAAGGGAAGATGAATATGAAGAAGAGTTAGTGGAGAAATTAGAATATGAGATAGATATGGAAAAGGGAAGATGAAAATGAAGAAGAGTTAGTGAAGAAATTAGAATGGGAGATAGAGTTAGTGAAAAAATTAGAATGGGAGATAGATGAGTGTGTTATAAAAGGAGGAAGAAGTGAGCTTGAGAGAGAAATTTTTTTGGGAGAGAAAATTTTGGATGTTTGAGAGGGTTTTGGGAGATTGAAGAAAAATTTGAGAAAATAAAATACCAAAAAGAAAGAGAGAATTTTGAAGATGATGGGAGTTTAAAGTTAGAGGATTATCATCATCAATTTCTTCATCGATCAACAAAAATCAAGAATTCATCCCAGATTTGAAGCTAAGTGTCCCTATACTCTCTTTGATTTTTTAGTATAAACTAGCTTAAATTTTCTACTCTTCTCCAATTTCCCCATATTTGATTTCAGGCAGGAACCAATTATATCCATCAAGCACTTCTCATAATGCCATTGAAGCTAAATGCTTCTTTCATTGTTCTAATTTTTAATGTGAATTAAATCATATTTATTCAATTACTCCATTTCTCCATATTTTTATGTCAGGCAAAGGACAACTCCAAGTCAACGGTAAATCTCATGGAGGTGTAAGATTGGCGCTGACGAGCTCTTGAGTGCCCATTAATTTTTTAATTGATCCGTCAATAGATTTTGGCCCGAATTGTCAAATCAATTCATTTTATTTTAAAGAATTTAAACCCCAGAATGTGAAGGGTAGAGCCCGCTCACTGGAGGTCTTTTTAAATTTCCGAAATTTAAATTCCTGCACCTTAAACCCCAAAGGAGAGGGCCAAGCAAAGACTGAGCTATCCATTGGTGGTCTTTATTTATTGTCATTTACTTCCTGTAATTTAATTTTTGAATCACTAAATCCCAAAATGAGTAGCTCGCAGCACTGTACAGAAGTCGTTAACTCACTCCCTCTTTCGGCTTTAGGGAAATACTTAATATTTTGAAAATGCAAAAAAAAAAAAAACTGTCACTCACGTATATTCCATTTAAAAAAGTGAAAATACAAAAAGAGAACACTCCACTAGAGCCTTAGGAATAAACCAAGTCTAAGTTACCAAATTATTATATCCATGAAATTAAGGTACCGAAAGGGCATTAGTTTTAATTAACTAGTGTAATCAAGTCCCCGAACTCATAATCTCTGGTTCGTAGAAGTAATTTAGTTCTCCCGCTAATTTCTTAGGTTTCTAATCAACCTACCAAAAATGATTAGTGGCGACTCCAAAATTTAAAACCATTTGAACAAAAAACCAAAGTTGCGATTTGGTAGAGCTTGAAAGAGCTCGAACTAGGTTAGTTAATTTAATCAATTAATCTGGTAATCCATTAACCTAAAAAATGAATTTTATGTTGCGACAGTAACCACCAAGTTTTGAAGATCCTTCATGATCAGACAATATCTATCATTTTGAAAAACTCTCTCTATGGTCTCAAGCAAGCCCCTAAAGCTTGGTATGAAAGATTAAGTTCTTTCATTCTTGAACACGACTTTGAAAAAGGTAAAGTCGATTCTACCTTGTTTATCAAGAAGAAAGGTAAAAACATCTTGTTAATTTGGATTTATGTGGATGACATAATCTTTTTTTTGGGCAAAGTGGACGACATAATCTTTGGCTCTACTAATGGAAATCTTCGCAAGGATTTCGCCAAAGTAATGAAAAGTGAATTCGACATAAGCATGATAGGGGAGATGAATTTCTTCCTTGGACTTCAAATAAAGAAAACAAGAGTTGGCACCTTCACTTACCAAGAAAAGTATTCTAAAGATCTGGTGAAAAGATTTGGTTTGGGAGGATACAAATTCACTGAAAAAGCTATGGCCACATCTATCAAGCTGGATAAGAATGAAAAAGGCATGTTTGTTTATTCCAAACTTTACAAAGCATGACAAGTTCACTAATATATTTAACTGCTTCTCAATCGAATATCATGTTCACCATGTGTCTATGAGCATGATTCCAATATAATCCAAAGAAGTCACATATCATGGCTATAAAAAGGATCATAAGGTACGCTGGTTCATCACTTAAGTAGGGTTAGAGTAACCTAAAGCTTCAAGGTTTGATTTATTGGGATATTCAAATGCTGACTATGTAGGTTGTAAAATCGATTGAAAGAGCATATTCGATACATGTCAATTGATGGGAAACATGTTTTTTTTTTTTTTGGTAAAGTTGATGGGAAACATGTTGATCTCTAGGTTTTCAAAGAAACAAAACTCAGTTGCTCTCTCAACTACTGAAGCTAAGTACATTGTGCTAGGGAGTTGTTGTGTTCAATTTCTTTGGATGAAATAGCAACCAAGCAATTTTGAGGAGCAGAACTTGAACATTCCTATCTACTGTGACAATACAAGTGCTATAAACTTGATTAGGAATCCCATATTGCATTTAAGAGCAAAGCACATTGAAGTAAAGCATCACTTTATCAAAGATCATGTGAACATCGATGATGAGTGCATATACTATGTTGACTCAAAGCATCAGTTGGCTTATATTTTTAGAAAGCCCTTGGACAAGCAAGCATTTGAATTCATCAAGGGAGAATTGAGAATCTCTAGTCCTATTGAGTGACAAGTCTAAAAGGTAAAAGATCCGTAAACATTGTAAAAGATCATGTAATTAGATCTTTGCAAAGTTCAAAAGATCAAGTATGCCTAATCTCTTAGAAATGTTACTATTATAGTGCATCAAGAAATGAAAAATCTACCATTCTGATGAAATATCTGTTGCGATAACTGTTGATGTGATTTTGTGAACATTACATTTTTTAATTACCTTTATCAATTGTTTTCTCAAATATAACCATTATTTTCTTTGAAAGATTTTGTGTGCATGTGTACCTATTTATATGAAGCACATTATACCCTCACTCACCACTCACTTCTCAACTGCTCCTCACACTCTTCTCTTTATATTTGCTCATTCTTCTCTCAATTCACTCTCATCCTCTATACTTCATCCTTACTTTCACTCTCATCCTTGACCATGGGTCCTTGTAAGTCTATATGAATTAGCAAGATGAAACTCAAGGCTACTGGTCCCTTAAACATTGGCCTCACAAACATCCCAGAAGCATTTGCCCCAAGTGTTCAAAAAGGTGGTGAGCTAGACGGCTCAATCTCAGCTAATACAATACTTCAATTAGTTCTTACCTCGCATTTTATGAGCACTCCACAGTCCTTGGCCATAAAAGTAAAGAAAAATATGTCTCAAACTCGTACTCCCAAGTTCTCTCTACCCTTGGAAGGGATTGCCTTCACTCCCATGATGATCAAATTACAGAAGAAGTTTGAAATCTAGTATAGAGATTTCACGAAAAAGTTAAAACCGAAGGAAGTCACGGAGAAAGAAGAATAGGTCATATCTCTAGCATTACTTGCTCCTAGTTCTAGCGCAGTTGCTTCTTCCACTGCTGTATTTAAGACCCAGATGGAAAGGTCACCTCGTAGGTCCTCTATTGAGTAGATGGCCAATCTCCTAAAGGAGATCGAAGAGATCGATCTACCAAAAGAAACATCTAGTGGCGTTTCTTCACCTACTCGTACTCTAGAAATCAGCGGTTTTACTCTAGAGATCCAAGAGCCCCAAGACCTACTTGAAGGGATTATAGAAGTGAGTGAGGGACATGCTAATGAGGAATTGAGTGACAAGCACCAATAGGATGACGACGATAAGGTCTTCCAAAACTTTGAACCACAAAAGGTTTTGAACTTGATCCCTCTCTCAAGGTACCACTATTTTCAAGCAAATAGCACGAAAAGGCTTATCCTCTATTTCAAAATGCAAATTGAATTTTCCTTGTGTGGTAGACTTTGAATATCTCGATTCCCACAAAATCTTTCTATCTAAGATTTTGAAAAAACACAAACTATTAGAACTATGCACACTTGAGGATCAATCGTGCTAAATTTGACAATCATGTTTTATTCAAACATTCACTTTCCTGATCCACAATCCTTTGTTTTCACTTTTGAAAAGAAAAATTAGATGGTAACTGTTAAGGAGTTAGCAGAATATCTCCAAATCGATTTTTGATCATATCAAAACCGGAGATTTCCTTTGACGAACCTTATAGTTTTATTCTTGAAACTCCAAACTTGACCTTGTCATTTTCGAAAGATTGTTCCTATGAATGTTTTGTCTATAAAAGTGAATTTCCTTCAAAATATTGTGACCTTGATCCTGTGTCCTAAGTCCTTGTCCTAGAATGACGTGTTTACTTTGAAGCTAAGGTTCTATGGGCTATGCTCACTAGTTTTCCACTTTCAATTCTGCACCCGATCATCTTGCACATGTACCAAACCATGAAGAGGGAAGTAGGAGGTCTGCCTTATGGATCACTCATTTGTTGATCTTCAAAAGGAAAGGTATCAAGTTCTCACTTATGGCCAAAGATCACTTCTCTCAAACTGTGATAAGGAAGAAGACACTGGAGAAATGATGCTAAGAATCTCACTTGAAGGATGGCTGAAAGAATAAAATGAGGTGGTTACGATTGGACATGGAGATGATAAGCGAGCTAAGGAGTTGCTTAAGGAATGGTTTATTGAACAGCCTGTTTCCAAGACCAAGTAGAAGGCCAAAGCTAGTACAACCAAAAGGCCTTGCATTCCCCTCAACCCGAACAAATTCAATCTTTAGCCAGACCATTTGCCTCTCTGCCATCGGATATCTTGCTCATTATATAATCAGATGTATGGGATTTGAAGTGCCCCTAGCCCTAATATCAAAGTATCTAGTTAAACTTGAAAGGACCATCGTCAGTCTGGATTGCTACAAAACCCCATCCAAACCATCCCTAAGCCTACCCCATCCTCACCTCTCTCAACGAAATGCAAGCATATCGGCACAAAATGAAAATATTTTTATGTTTGCGCCGACTGCCTATCTATGTTTTTCCTGCTACTATTGTTTTGAGGCAAAAGTACATCAAAAGTCTCAAAACTTGTGTATGACATGTACTTTAGTGTCAAAACTTTCAAATCGTTTACTTAAATGTCAAGTTCGGAGAAGATTATGAACTTCAGTGCCAATACAGCCAAAATCTAGCCAAATGAATTATGTGAATTTTACAATTTATTTTATTATCTTATGTGAAAAATGTTTACAAGTAGTTGCCAATTGTGCCTTCTACAAGGGCAGAAATGAAAAAAAGATGTCGCTTCATCATGGATTCGCCTCCGTCGATTTCTCATGGAGTCGGTGCTATCGGTTGCTCGTCGTTGCTGGTCTCCTATTAGTCATGGAGTTGCCGCATTCGCTTACTCATCGTCGTTGGTCTCCAGTCAATCATGGAGTTGTTGCTCCCCATCATTGGCCTCCAATCGGTCATGGAGTTGTAGCCGTCGCTCACACCTCGTTGCAGAGTTGCCTCCATCATTTTCTCACTTCAATGGTCCTCTCTCATGGATTCGTCATTGTCGCTCGCTTGCCGCCATCCTTGGATTAGGACTTGTAATTAGGGGTTGAATTTGGAGATTTAGGGTTTGTAATTTGGGGATTTAGGGCTTATGTTTGGATGAATTCAGCTTCAACGACTTTGTTTGCTCTTTAAATTGCTAAGTTGGCCTTCAATGACCTACACCATCCTTCGTGTAGACTTTCCAATGAGCTACATATGCTTCAGATAGAACTTGGCATTGAAATGAACGATTTTCAGAAAACTTGGCATTAAAGTGAACCTTTGAAAGTTTTGGCACTAAAGTGTACGTCGTACACAAGTTTTGGCACTTACAGTATACTTTAACGGTTGTTTTGATGTACCCCTGTTGTAAGGGCTGAATGAGTGAAGTTGACATTATGCAAATTCTTCTTTTGTCCATATATTATTCCAATCTTATTGCGATATCTTTTTTTTTAATGACAAAAAGGGGGAAAACGTTGTCTACAGGATTATAGAAAAATGTTTACAGGTGCAAATGCTAAGTGACAGATATGGATATGATTCCAAATGTTAATGAAGGATTCTCTCTACAAAATGTCTATCTCAATACACCCTAAACTAAGACTAAATATCTTGATCAAAACTCTATCAAAATCAAAAGATCTTGTTTAGTCAGTTCTTCTCCAAATTCATTTACTAAATCCTTTAGGAGAAATCACATATATGCGATTATGCCTTATCATAAAAAAAAATCAGCTATGCAGATTTTTACATCATCGCACTCTCTAAACTCTGTCTCACTTTACATCTGCAAGATAGTTTTCTCATTATTAAAAAGGGTGAGATTGTTAGAGAAATATCTCATAAAATATTTTGATGATTTTCAAACTATCTTTTGGTATTTGATTTACTTTTGATAGACAGATGTTTGATTTCTGTGGCTAAGGATCAAACTATGGCCATCTGGTAAAAATCGCGTGAAGTCTAAAGCTATTTCGCGAAGACATCTGTTGAGGACCACAAAAGATCTAGTCATCGAATATTTGATATCGGGGCTTAAAAGATTAAGTCAAACAAGGTGTATAAAATCCATAGGAGCTGATGTTTGAGAAAGATTGGCTGAAGTGACCATCGATTGATGGGAAAGACCAATAGGAATATTTTGATATTCTTGGGAATATTCCACTACTCTGTCAAAATACAACGGAAAGCTTTCTATGCAATATAATAGCTCAGCACCTATTTTAGGCTAGTGTAATCTGAGTTTGTGAAAAATGCTCCAATGTGGACAAGATGTCCTATCAAACTCCAACGCCTCTTTTTACCTCTCCAAGAGTGTTCAAATGGTTACATTGCTGAGGCTTATAAAAGGAAAGGATTATGTAAGCCAAGGGGCAACCAAGGGAACGAAGAATCAAACGGATTACACTCAAGTTTGCTTTAGAAATTGTTGTAGTTGAAAAGCTTAACTACCGGAAGATCTTGTGACCTATTGTTGCTTTGTAATCATGCAAAAACAAGTGTACATCCCTAAGTATTGAGGCTATATCAAGATCGTGTGATTTATCAAGTGAAAGATCAACTCACAAATTGTTTCTAACTTGTGAAGGTAGTTTACTAGTGCATTTTAGCCCATGTTATGGCTGTTAGTTGTGTAGAGTGGACGTAGGCTTGATATATAAGCCAAACCATTATATATTCTTTGTGCCAATATTTTCTAAAGATTCACTCTCTGACACAGATATTGTTTTGTGAAACATTTGCTCACCCGATCTTTTTCATATTGACTTTTTGTTTGTGAATTATTGGTAAAAGTTTCGAAATGACCTATTCAAGTCCTCTATGTTACATTGTCAGCCCCTACAATTTTAACCTAAACACTAGGATATAGGTTATCATGTGGGTGCGCAATCAATGAAATTAAACACCCAAACTCAAGGTAAATATGCTACAAGGAGCATGCGCCAAGCAATTCTTCTCCTTTTTGGTTTTCACTTTTAAAATGAAATTTAATCTATATGACATGCATCAATTCTAATCTAGATGCAATGGCATGAATAAATGAAAAATATTCTAAGAATCATTGAATTAAATTAAACTACATGACTCTCCTAATTGTATGCAATTCTATTGAAACTAATCCTAACATGCAATCTATGTAATGAATTAATTAAGCTAAACATGCAATCCTAAATGACATGGCAAATGTTACACGTAATGCATGATGACATAGCATTTGTGGCATTTTTTTATAATTGTCAAAATTAATTATGACCTTAAATGAAACTATACCAAATTATAGTCATATTGTACGTTTTAGGGTTTAGATTGACCTAAACCCTAACTTATTAAAGATACACTATTGGGCATGAAAAGCTACCTAGACATGCATATTTTAACCTTATATGAAATCTAATGTAAATTATTCTAAAAATCAATTGAATATGCAAATTATCTATATGATTCCATCCTAGAATGCAATATTTATTTGAACAATTCTAGAAATCTAAACATGCATAGATTATCTATATGTTTCTATTTTAGAGTGCAATCAAATTTAAACATGTAATTCTATCTAGAATGATATGCAACCCAAATCTATATGCAGAAATTACCTAATGCAATGTAAAGATACACAAGATAACGATCCAATCCAAATCAATTCAAACATAGAAAGTGGATAAATCAATTTGAGGATTTCTCAATTTCCTTTAAATTAGATTATTAATCTAATGCCTTAGAGGTCAACCTATCAAATCTCAACTGCCCACTAAATTAATAATCTATCTAATGCCTTACAGATAAAAGTAATAATTTGCGTGGTCTGCATATCAGGAAATATTTCCTAATCAATTACCTAAAACTCAAAAGATATTGTCATATAATGTTATGAACCAAATAGGTAACGAAAAATTACAAATCAAATAAGATTGGGAAATCTACCTTGTCTTAAAGATAACATTCCAAATTTGAACTCTGACATAGACTCAGGATTTCGAATTGGTGGAGGCTCACAGACCAGCAACTTGCGGCGAAATTAGCGATGGTTCGATTGGCCTCGGGAAGTGGTTGGTCGATGGCACGGCAGTGGCTCACGACACACCACTCAGCTAGATGTAACGGCAACAATGGTGACATCCAAGCGAGGCTACAACAGCGTTGGTGTCGGCGGGGAGCAGCAACGCTGGCATTGTTCTTGACTCTTAGCGCCTAGGCACCACCACAAAGATTGTCGGCGGAGCTAGCGGTAGCAGCATCAAGTGATGGTTAGCAGCGGTGTCGGGTCTAATCAACGTCGGTGGCATCAGACAGACTTCTGGAAGACACCGTGGCTTGGTGAATGACGACAGCGTTAGGAGCCTTAGAATTGATGGAGGCACAGCAGCAGCGCTGTGATTAAACGGCTAGTCGAAAACCTCTCGTCTTGGTGGTAGCAGGCTCATTGAGTGGCTGTGGTTGGTTGGTCATCTTTGTGTCTTAGTAGGATCAGCTTTAGGGTCACGGCAGAAAGGAAGATCAAGGCGCCGACAGAGGGTACAGCGGCTGGTTGTAGGTCGTGGGGCTCGAAACCTCACTAGGTCACTGTTGGGGCTAATGGCTGGCATCACGGGATTAGCGCGGCGGCAATTGGGTCGAGCAACGGATGGCAATGCCTGGCCTACAGCCGAGTTCTTGAACACCACCCCCCACCAAACCACCGAACACCCGAACCCCAACCAACCCCACCCCGCCCCCCCAAAACCAAAACCAAACCACCTCTCTCTCGTGTTTCTTAGGTGATTTTTTTTGTATGAATTTTCCAACCAGGAATAATGAGGCTTAAGCGTGCATAAAAAATAGATATTTCTAGGATTTCACGCTATTTTTTTTATTATTTACGAAATGGTCCTCCAAGTTTAGGATACTTACAATTTGGTCCTTGGAAAAATATTTATTTTGCAATTAAGTCCTTGGATGGGCGGACAACCCATTGAGTGGGCTTAGCCAACATGTGGCCTCGCTCATGGGCGTCTATTCTTTTCTAGGCTTAATTAGGTCTTTTTCCTATTAATTAATCTTTTAATTAAAAGGCCATTTTCCCTAATTAACGTTTAATAGGTTGAATTAAGTTAAGAACAGCCCCTATGGTCTGTATAAATTTCGGCACATGTTCCCCCATGCTGGCCGAATTTCTCTGATGAGTTTTGCCCTGTTCGTTTAATGTCTATTTTTGCCGCCGGTTCTATTAAATGCAAATGCAATGCATGTTGAAATTAAAATTAATCTAAATGAAAATGATTTAAATATTTTTTCTAAGGATCAAGGTTAGTCCCTAATTTTTATGAAATTAATCTTAAATGAATAGCAAAAATTTAGATGTCAACACAAAGCAGCAAGTACACTATAGTGGAAATCTCAGAAGAATGGATCGCTATTTGATCAGTAAGAAACGAACAATGAACACTTTCAGCTTGTTCTATTTTTGTTCAACCGTTCTAGCTTCGATAGTCCTCTCATACTTAGACATCTTCAATCTTTCCATTAGAGAATATCTCGAGGAGTAAAGAGCCGTTAGGAGTCATTGGGGGTTGATGTTTCTAAAACTAGTTCGGCCATGCAATTTTTTTCTGTGAACATCAACAAGGCCTCCGAAAATATGTTCTGTTGCTGCTGTCACATCGTCAATCATAGTAACATTTCAGACTAAAGTTGTTTCAAGTTTTTCGATGATTTCCGATTCTTTTGCTGCGTTGTTCCAGTTGCCAGTGGCTTTTTTTTTTTTTTTCTGTTTCTAATAATCATCCTGATACCAACGTTAAACCAGCATCATCAATGCGACAAACGGAATTTCTGCAAGTTAGATTATTAAGCGGATTAGTATTTATCGGACTTCGATTAGTGATGCAAATTAATCGGGGTTTAACAAGTTGTGGTGTACTGAATTATTTGAGACAATGAAGTAATCAGATACGACAAGGTTAGACGGACCATTCGTGTTTGGTTAATAGCTTTGACTTGAGAAAACGATCCAACGCAAAATTAGTTCGCGCATTTAATCCCAATGCCTTTTGGATCAGCCCACTTCCACTGCCTAGCCCTCTTTTTAAGGGCACTTATTCTCTCTTCTTCTCATTTCTTCCTCCCCTTCATTGCATGGATAGTCCCCCCCCCCCCCCCCCCCCCCCCCAAAACTCAAGAGCTCTCCTTCTCTATGCTTTCTGGGCGCAGCCGACAAGAAATTGTTGATTTGAGCTTGTCTGAAAGGCGAATTGAGCTTCATTTTTTCCTACACGATTGTAAGATCGAGGGAAACTTAGAACTAAGGGCTAATCGTGGAAAAAATTGCTAAATCTTTGTGGGATTAAGCTGGACAGAAGCTGGTCAGTGGAAACCCAGTGTATTTTGCTTCAATTCGAGCTCCATTTGTTTCTGACGCAATCCCCGGGGAAGTGTCCATCTATCCTTACCACTAATCTGTTCATTTGTTGCTCGTTCTGGCTCGAATCATTGAAAGGTAAAAATGGGTATTTGGAAATGAGTTTCGTCTTGCATGAGCTAGAAATCAAGTTAGATCATACGATCCATTGCCAATGTTGATGTCTATGGGTCTTGGGTAAGCTGGACATGTAAGTTAATCGTATTGATTTTGGCCAGTTTTTGATGAATTGAAGTTGAAACTATAGGGGTATTTGGCCGAGAACTATTAAGGCTAGTTTCTAGTGGTTTGGAACTGACATGGATGGCTAGTTATCCTACATTGCACAATCGGTGTTAATGTGGACAATTTTTACTAATATAATTAGAGGAAAAAATAAAGAAAAAATAGAGGAAAAAAGAAAAATTGGTTACGCCGTGTAGGACGATTGGCCATCAATATTTGCTATTTCTAGTGGAAATTGGCCGAACAAACTGAACTGGTATAAATACAAAAAGTTTATGATCAATTAACAAAAAAAAAGACTTATAATTGAATTGACACAATTATAATAAATTTATGATTTTTTTTAGTAATTCGAATACTCAGTGTTCTGTTTTTTTTTCATTATCCCTTGAAGATCTTAAGAGTCATCGAAGCCACGAGCATGTGTCGCATGGACGTTTTTATTTTATTTCCTTTTTTATAGTAAGTTTCCTAAAGTTGGATGAGCTCGTATAACAGAGGGATATAAGTCAATGAATGGCTGCCCACATTTTGTCTCCGTCATTCGATGCTTTCCACGTTGTGCATGCATGCAGATGCCAAGTCGCAGTTCGCAGAGGAGGGTTTTAAAAAAAAAAAATTAAGCCCTCGGTAGGAGTCGACATGAATGCAGGAGATAAGCGTAGTTTCTCCGGAATCTATTCAACGAAAAATCGAATCTTATTCTTTTATGACAAGGATTCTTGTGGGCGCCATTAATTTATTTTCTAGGTCGATCGAGAACCTAAAAGTCTTTAGTGTATGTGCTGCGAAGAACAAGAGATCAAATAACGAAATAAATAAAACAAAAAATTAATTGGACATTAGACTTACGTACCTCGATCACACTAACTGAACATCCTTGAGTAGCAGCAGGATCCCACCATAGATGAAGCGATATAATGAAAAATAAGATCACGCTCGAGTTGCTTAAAAACTCTTAGCATTTCCTAACTCCCAACTACACCAATAATCACACAACGTGTAGTCCTCATAATTATTCACAAAACAATCTCTCAATTTCAGGAAAGAATTCACAAATTTTATCCAAAACATTAAACTAACTTCAACAATTTCAAAATTGCTTCTGTTAAAGTATGTCCCACATTACTTGACAACGGATTCTAAATCCTCTTTATATTCATGTTGTCTCCCTTCACCTATTGACTTAAGCTTTTGAGTTAAACTTTCTAACATGGTATCAAAACCAGTGCTATCCCTTTTGCGAATGTGTATGGTGAAATTTCAAGTGAATATGCGTAATTAAAATTGCACGTGCCACTCATAGTCCGGCTTGCACGTGAGTGAGGCTATTGAAGTATGTTTTGCATTGCTTGACAGCGGGTCATGTACTCTCCCTTCACCTATTAACATAAGTTTTTGGGTTAAACTTTTTAATAGCTTCAAGGTTTAACTCATGAAGACGCTACTCTTGGATACTCTTCACACAGAATGCCCATTTCTTAGAGACTCGGATGAACGATAGAAAACCTCTAAAACTAATAATCCAACTCCAACTTAGAAACTACTTAATTCATGGAATTTATTCAAACTAAGTAGTCTATAAACCTACTTAGATTGGGTTCCCTTCATGATCTCAAATTCGACACAAATTTTCAACAGATTCCGTAAAAGATGGAAATGTTAGGTCTAAAAGATTCCAATACGTAACCCACCCATCAGTGGCCGCGTTGGTAAGGATTAGACTATCGGGGCCCACGCTGAGCTTGTTCACGGGTCGCAGGGTCGAAACTTACTCACCCTCCGGTGATTTAAGTGGGGGGTCGTGGCGATGGGTTGCTGCGGTAGCCTCCCCGAGAACTAGTCGTGCTTCACTGTTGGTTTGATCGTAAGCTTGCCGGTCGCGCGGAACCTCGGTCATAAAAAAAAGATTCCAATACGTATTGGGAAAGGTGAGTAGTTTAGAGCAGCTCTTCGAAGTCACATTTTTAATTACTCATCCCAACATTGGAGTGACCAGATACATACCTAGTAACTTGGAGGGGAGAGTTGTCAAAACAAATTTTAAAATTTTTTGCATTTTTATCAATTCAGTCCTAAACTTTTAAATTTGCCGATTCAATCATAAACTTTTAACCTTTTGACAATTTAATCCTATTAGTTGAAAATCGTTAACGTGAATGCCAACAGTCCTACGTGACACCGCCAGCATTGACATAGACTATTCATAATAATATTTTGAATATTGAATATTGAATATTTATTTTTCTTTTTTTTTCCTTTTTTCTTTTACTATTTTATTTATTTTTCTTTTTTTTCCCTTTATCTCTTCGACCTTGATCTCTACAGGTGTCAAATGAGGGCCGCCATCATTTGGGTTGGCAAGGACAGCCACCCACTTAGGGCCAGCGTGGGTAGCCCTCACCTGACACTGGCGAAGGTCGAGCTAGGGGAAACAAAGAAAAGGAAAAAGAAAAAAAAAGAAAAAAAATATTCCAATAGCATTAAAATATTAATGTAAATTGTCTACATCAATGTCGCCGGTGTCATGTAAGATCATCGATGTCAACGTTAGCGATTTTTAGCCAATATGATGGAATTGATAAAAAGTGAAAAGATTTAGGATCAAATTGACACAAAAGATTTAGGATTGCATTGACAAACTTAAAAGATTTATTATTAAATTGACAAAATGTAAAAGATTGAAGACTTTGTTGATAATTTTTCCTAACTTTGAGTTGCTTAAACACTCTCAGTGTTTCCTATCTTCCAGCTACATCAATAATCACGCAACGTGTATCCCTCATAATTATTCATGAAATAATCTCTCAATTTCAGCTCAAATTGCTTCTAGGTTCAATTCATGAAGAAGCAGCTCTTGGATACTCTTCACATATAATACCCATTTCTTTTATAGAAGAGACTTGGATGAACAATAGAAAACCCGCTGAAAGTAATAATCCAACTGCAACTCAGAAACTACTCAATTCAGGAAATATATTCAAAGTAATTAGTCTATTCAAATTAAGAAACCTACTTTGATTGTGTTTCTTTCACGGTCTCAAATTCGACACATATTTTCAACAGACACCACAAAGGTTAGAATTATTAGGTCTAAAAGGTTCGAAGGTGTACTGGGAAAGGTGAGCAGTTTAGAGCAGCTCTTCAAAGTCACATTTGTAATTAGATTATTAAACACATGCATAAGTTCATCCTAGCATTGGAGTGATCAGATACATACCATGTAACTTGGCGTGGCTAATAAAGGTCCGCACATTTCTAAGAAAAAGAAACGATACGTCGAATGTCCAACGTAAGTCAGAAAACCAACCATATGCAAGTAACAACACAAGACTTCTGCATTAAATTCTGCAACGAAATATACTAGTTAATGCTAAGACTCAATAATAATAATAATAATAATAATAATAATAATAATTGGCTTGGTCTAGCCCTTGGACAAAAGGTTAGGGCATGGGCAGATTATCTGACACGTCAAAAAAGTGTCCCTTCAGTAGACCAAAAGCACATGTTTTTATGCATTAATTAATTGAGAATTTTGTGAATCGTGGCTATTACTCGGCCTTGTTCATGTGGCTCCCTGTCAGCAACTTTAGACGTAATCTGGGAACGGGGTTCAATTGACTATATTTTAAGCATATATGTTTCCACTGAATTTCGGGAATAGTCATGAATCTTCGGTTGATTTCTTGTAAAGCAGTCCAGTTATTCAGGAATTACGTGAGCTCGACGTATAAAACACTTAAAATTTCTACGATTGTTTTCGCGAAAAGTGGGATCGTCTGAATTTTCCTTTTACTGTCTCTGTTATGCACTGTCTTTCAGAGTTTTGTCTTACTAAGATCTTTGAGCTTTCCCCCCTTTATCATCAATAGAATTAATTCAATTTCTCGAATTCAAGCTTGACATTATTGCTTGGCCAGAGCAGTTAACAAGGCTCATCAAGGTTTTTATTACAATAAAAACAATAATTAATAAATCATCAAATCATACTTATTGTGATATATCTGCTCTAACTTATTTTTCTATGACACTATAATACTCAAACTTGTATTTCTATAACATATTTACCCTAAACTTGTGGAATCAAAAATCTCAAATTTGTACTCATGTGATACATTTATCTCCAACTTGTACCTGTATGTAGAGGTGGCCACGGTTCGGAACCGGGCCGGTTCCGGTTCGGAACCGCCGGTTCCGGTTCCGGACTATCATGAACCGGAACCGGAACCTTGAAGGCAGTTCCGGTTCATGAACCGGCGGTTCAGGCCGGTTCAAGGGCCGGTTCCGGTTCCGGTTTGAACCGGCGGTTCAGAATCGGCGGTTCCGTCCGGTTCAAACCGATTTTCAAATAAAACTTTAAGAAATAAAAAAATTTTAAATAATGAATTATGAAATAAAAAAGATAAAATTATGAAATAATAAATTTTCAAATACAAATTGTAATCAAATTTATTGATCGGGGGAAAAAAAAAGGGAGGGAAGAAAGGGCTTGAACTTAATGAATTATCATTAAGCGCCTACATATCTTCTTGGGGATAGAAGAATCAAAGCCCATGTAGTTCTTTTACCTTTGATAACCCCATACTTACCTCATCATCAATCGTCGCTACCCGTGGCGGTGGTACCCGTGCTGGTGATATCTTCGTCATTGAAGAATTCGGATTCGATGTTGCGATCCATTTCTTGTTGTCGATATGCCGCCTTTGTCCAATCATCGACACAAATTTGAACTTCAACTGAATCCGGAGATAATCTCAAACGTCGATCATCCAAAATATTACCTCCAATACTAAATGCTTGTTCAACCGCAATGGTTGAGCAAGGGGTTGCTAAAATCTCTTTTGCAATGTGAACTAATACTGGAAATTGAGTTGAATGATTATTCCACCACTTTAGAATTTGAAAATCAATGCCGTCTGATTGAGGAAACTCAAATTCAGTAGTTAAATAAATTTCTATTTCAGAAATATTTCCCATTATTCCCTTTTGTCTTTTTTGTCTATTTATTAGATTTCTAGACCCTCTACCAAGGTGCTTACCTTGCATGCCACTAACTTGGGAAGAAGTTCCACTATCACCAACTATATTATATCTATTACAAAAATCATTATACAATTCTACTATTATATCTTTAACTTCTTTTTCTATATCTCTAATATTTACGGTTTCAATCAAATGTAAACACTCATAGTATGAATTCAAATCATCAAGTAAGCCCTCCATTTTCGTACGTGGATCCAAAACACAAGCAACCAAATAGATAATAGGAATTTTGGTATAATATTACATCCATTTCGTTCGCATTGCTATAATAGCTGGACCTAATTGATTATCGCCTTCATTTTCTTGAAAAATATCAACAATATTTAGACACTCTGTTAAAAATAAATGTGTAGTAGGATAATAAACACCGGATAAAGTATAAGTTGCATTATTAAAAACTTTTAACAAATCTAAAATTCTTTTGCAAATATCCCACTCTTGTGGGTATAAATTACTTTGAGGAACATAATTCGCAAAAAATGTACATAATAATTCTTTATATGAAAAGGATTGATTAAGCAACTCGTATGTAGAATTCCAACGATGTGGAACATCTCTTGGAAATTTTTTTGGTTTTTTTTCCATTTTGTTTACAAAATCTACCCCATTCTCTCATAACTTGGGAATGTTTCCATAAATATGTAATTGCTGTTTTTATTGGACGAAGAGCATCTTCAAGAGTTCGTAAACCATCTTGTACGCATAAATTTAAAACATGGCAAGCACATCTAATGTGAAAAAAATTTCCACCAAAAGCGGGTTTACAAATTGTTTCTAACTCGCGAACAGAAGCAGTATTTGACGCGGCATTATCAAAACCAATTGAAAAAATTTTATTAACCAATAAATATTCTTCTAAAACTTGCTTAATTATTCTATAAATATTATGTGCCGTATGCGATTCATCAAAAACTCGAAATGCAATAATTCTTTTTTGAATGTTCCATTCATCGTCTATCAAATGACATGTAATACCCATATAATAATGAATTTGCCAATGATCACTCCAAATGTTGCTACCTATATGCACACGTCCATTGAAAAATGCAAAAAAATTTCTCAAATCATCTTTTCCTTTTTTATAAAGTTTAAACATTTGGCGTTTAACCGTATTTCTCGAAACGGGTTTTGCTTGTGGAGTACATGCATTTTGTACAAAAGTATTAAAACCAAAATTTTCACCAAAATTAAACGCTAAATGTTCAACGGCAGTAAATTTAGCAAGTTCTTCCTCATAATTATTTCTATCATAACGAAATAAATTAGAAGTGTTAGAATCGACAAAGTTGGGAATTTGTTGTTGCCTCGTGTCGATCCCGAATTCCGTTGGATGTTTTGACTCCAAATGTCGACAATATGTTCCATAGCCGCTTCCAGTTGTAAACCTGTATACTTTTTTGCAATGGTTACAAATGAGATTGTAGTCGTTACCTTCTAAATGTTGCTTGGTGAAGTGTTGCCATATGATGGATGCACTCCATCGACTCATTTATTTTGTTGTTCATGCTTCTTCGGTATTGGTAGTTGGTTGTAGACTTTCTTGCGTCGGGATGTGCTCGACATTAGGAATAACGTTGATATCATCTTCGTCATCGTATCCCCAATGTGCATACTCACGAGGATCATGAGAATAATTGGATTCTTCGGGAATCATCGGGCTCTTTCCTCTTCCACTAGCCATTTTTTGAGAGAATTGAGCGGAAGAAATTGAGCGAATTTGAGAGAATTTGAGCAAAGTTGAGAGAATTTGAGAGAATTTGAGAAATGAGAGAAATGAGAGAATTTGAGAGAAGTTGTGAGGAAAAATGAAAGGTAAAGATGGATATTTATAATGGTTATGGTTATTTTTTAAATTAAAAAAATATTTTATAATTATTAAAAAACAAAAAAAAATAAAACAAACGGCTATATAGCCGTTCGTCAACCAAATGGCCATTATGGCCATTTGGTTGACCAAGCAATGCAAACGGCTATAATATAGCCGTTTGGGGGCCGGTTCGGAACCGGCGGTTCAGAACCCGCCCGGAACCGCGCGGAACCGGCGGTTTCGAACCGGCCCGGAACCGCCGGTTCCGGGCCGGTTTGGGAAAATTACAACCCGGAACCGACCCGTGCCACACGGGCCGGTTCCGGTTCCGGGTTTGACCCGGGCCGGTTCCGGGCCGGTTCCGGGTCGGAACCGGCCCGTGGCCATCTCTACCTGTATGACATATCTTTAGCTAAAATTCCGTTAACGAAAGTCGTTAGAATTACTGTGTGACTGCCAACGTAGATGACAAAAAGCAAATTTTGCTAACGTGACGCTAACGTGGTAAAAATATGTAAAACTCATTGTATTTTTCCTTTTCTCATTTTTCCTTTATTTTTAACTTCTACCTATTTTCTTCCTTGGTATGGCAATGGTGACCATAGGTAAGGATAGCAGTGGCAGGGGCAAGGGTGGCGATGAAGTTGAAGGAGGAAGGACAAAAAGTAAAAAGAAAAAAAATCCTAATGAAGGATAAATGTGTGCAACGGGTCTAACTTTGAGATTTTTGGTGTCATAAAAAATAAGTTTGAGGTAAATGCGTAACATGGATACAAGTCTGGGGCTATTTGTGTCACAAAAATAAGTTTTAGTTAAATGTTTCACAGCAGTATAAATTTAAAGTAAATATGTCACATTGGTACAAATTTGAGATTTTTTATATTATAAAAATAAGTTTCAGGTATGCCTTTCATTTGCACGCGTGTTACTGGTCACTCGTGTTACTATTCACCCAAACTCTCTCGTGCAGAAGGATATCGTGTCACTATTCATCGCTTGGTTCTCTCGCGATTGTAGTTGATCCGCCCATTGGATTCCGCTGGGATTTGGAGGCTAGTTGGGGGTTCCTCTTCTCTTTATCACCTATAGTGAGATCTTTGATACATGCCTCCCACTGTTCTACTCTACAGATCTAGTTTTCTTGCTAGGTTTCTCTATTTGTACGTTTTGTCATTGTGCAATCCTAAGAATTTATCGGATCGTTTTAGCTGGTTCTTGGTGTCTTTGGTCACCTCTCTCATGCATCTATATGTCTGGTGGGTTTCGCTTTTGCTACTCTCTTCATGGTGTTTTGGCAGATATGGAATTCTAAGCTATGTTTGTAACATTCAGTTTTATTGGGATTCCCCCCCCCCCCTCCCCAAAGCCTGGTGAGGCAATGTCAGCTACTAACAATGCTAAGTTGCCATCAAAAGCTCTTGTGGGTGTTAGATTTAGTGTTGCGGAAACTATCTCTATACTTGCTACAACTGTTCATCTCGAGAAAGGGAAAACTTAATCAAATTCGAATGTTGCTAGTCCCTCCTCTGGGGGGAATATTTCTCGGCAAGCAATGCGTCATAATACGCGTAGTCATAGCTAAGGACGGATGAGTCTTTGTAGGAGTAGTGCACCTGCTAACATTCCAACTCCATTGGACCCTAAACCGCAACTCCCTCAACGATCTTGGGCTACTGTTGCAAGGTCAATTGAAAAGGGCTATGCACTTTCTTACATCCCACCTACTATTATTGATGGTGTCCCAGTTTGCTGTTGCTACTGATGCAATTATTGAGGAAGCACACCCTAAGTGGAAAGAATGTATTGTGGGTTACTATATTGGGAGAAAGCTCCCCTTCAAGCTCATAAAGGATGCTGTGAAGAACGCTTGGGGAGCTCATGTTATTGATATCATGGCTAATGACAATAGTTTTTTCTTTTTCCATATCCCGGATGAATCTTTTCGTTGTCAAATCTTGAACGGTGGTCCTATTACTATCCTTAGGGTCTCAGATGCATTAAAGAAGATGATGACTAGTAAAGCCTTGGGACCCGAGGGTTTCTCTATTGAAATATGGAGATGCTCATAGAATACGGCAATAAGTTAGTTGAATAAACTATTTAATAAGATTCTCTGGATGAATAAAATACCAGATGAATGGAAGAAGAGTATGATTGTACTCATCTACAAGAGCAAGGGAGATATCTAGAATTATTGCAATTATAAGAGTATTAAGTTTATGAGCCATGTAATGAAATTGTGGGAAAAAATGAGCATTGTTTGAGAAAAGAGACTAAGGTTTCTGTAAATCAATTTGGATTTATACTAAGAAGATCTACCATGGAGGCTATCTTCTTGATACGACAGTCGATGGAGAGATATCGAGAAAAGAAGAAGGAGCTACATATATTATTTATTGATCTCGAGAAAGCATATGATAGGGTTCTAAAAAAGGTTTTGTGGTGGGTTCTTGAGAAGAAAAAAGTACCCTCAAAGTTTATAGAGGTAATTAAGGATATGTATGATTGTGTTACTACATGTGTGAAGGACTATAATGGCACATCAAGTTATTTTCCGCTCACAATAGGTTTACATCAAAGTTTGGCTTTGAATCCTTATCTTTTTATACTAATTATGAATGAGCTAATAAAGAGGAGATGGAGAAGAGGAAATGAAGAAAATAAGATGATGATAGAGAAGGGAAGATGAGATGAAGAAGAGTTAGTGGAAAAATTGGAATGTGAGATGGATGAATAGACTATAAAAAGAGGAAGAAGTCAGCTTGGGAAGGGGGATTTTTTGGAGAGAAAATTTTGGATGTTTGAGAGGGTTTGAGATTGAAGAAAAATTTGAGAGAAAGAAAATACCAAAAGAGAGAGAGAGAATTTTGAAGATGATGGGAGTTTAAAGCTATGGGTTATCATCACAAATTCCTTCATCGATCAACATAAATCAAGAGTTCATCCTTGTCAACGAGCAAGCAAATTCGAGCTAAGTGTTTTTATTTATTCATTTATTTGTGATTTTAGTCGCAAATTAGTACAAATTGTATACACTTTCTCTATCTCTCTATTTCTCCATATTTTTATGTCAGGCAAAGGAAAACTTCAAGTCAATAGTAAATACTATGGAGGTGCAAAATTGGCCCAGACAAGCCATAAATATCCATCAAATTCTCAACCAACCCGTAGATGAACGTTGGCCCGAATTGTTGAATCAATTCGTTGTATTTTATTTTAAAGAATTCAAACCCCAGAATGGAGAGAACAAAGTCCATCCACTAGAGGTCGTTTAAGTCTTGCAATTTAATTCCTACAGCATTAAACCCCAAAGGAAAGAGCCAAGCCAATGCTAGGCCGCCCAATGGTGGTTTTTACTTACAATCATTTAAATACATGCAATTTTTAAATTCCTGCACATTAAACCCCAAAGGGAAGAGCCAAGCCAATGTTAGGCCGCTCATTGAAGGTTTTTACTTACGGTCATTTAAATACCTGCAATTTAATTCCTGCACCTTAAACTCCAAAAGAGAGGGCCAAGCCAAGGCTTAGCCGTCCATTGGAGGTCTTTATTTACTGCAATTTAAATTCTGCACTATTAAATCCCAAAGGGAAGAGCCAAGCAAATGCTAGGCCGTCCATTGGAAGTTTTACTTACCGTCATTTAAATTCCTGCAATTTAATTCCTGTACTATCAAACTCCAAAGGGAAGAGCCAAGCTAATATTAGTCCGCCCATTGGAGGTTTTACTTACTATCATTTAAATTCATGTAATTTAATTCCTGCACCATTAAACCCTAAAGGGAAGAGCCAAGTTAATACTAAGCCGGCCATGGGAGGTTTTACTTACCATCATTTAAATTCCTGTAATTTAATTCTTGTACCATTAAACCCCAAAAGAGAGGGCCAAGCTAAGGCTGGGCCATCCATTGGTGGTCTTTATTTGTTGTCATTTACTTCATGTAATTTAATTTTTAAATCACTAGACCCCAAGATGAGTAGGTTGCAGCACTGCACAGAAGTCGTTAACTCACTCCCTCTTTCGACTTCAGGGAAATATTTAATATTTTGAAAATGTAAAAAAAATGTCACTCACGTACATTCCGTTTAAAAAAATGAAAATACAAAAAGAGAATATCCCACTAGAGCCTTAGGAGTAAATCAAGCATGAGTTGCCAAATTAGGATATCCATGAAATTAAGGTACCGAAAGAGCATTAGTTTTAATTAACTGATGTAACCAAGTTCCCGAACTCATAATCTTTGGTTCGTAGAAGTAATTTAGTCCTCCCGCTAATTTATTTAGGTTTCTAATTAACCTACCAAAAATGATTAGTGGCGACTCCAAATTTTAAAACCATTTGAACAAAAAAAACCAAAGTTGCGATTCGGTAGGACTTGGGAGAGTCCATATTAGGTTAATCCATCTAGTTAGCCTAATAATCCGTTCACCCGATCAAAAAATTTTTAGGGTCGCGACAAGGGATAAACCTTATATTATCCATAATGGGTCTTTTTTCATAGCTTCTGTCATCTTGTCTGGGTAGGAATCATGACCCAGATGCGGCAGCTCTTTCATTTATGTCTCTTTCAAACTCTACAGCCCTTTCGTACATCGCATCGTAGTTCCTCAATCCTGCGGTGATCAATCGACTGCAAACTTCTGGCTTCAGTCCTTCATGGAATCTCCTTGCCTTGTCCCAGGCATTCTTAATCATTCTTGGAGTAAACTTAGATAGCCTGATGAATTTTGCCTCGTACTGGCTTACCGTCATCTGTCCTTGATAGAGACACAAGTATTCCTCCATCTTCCTTTCTTGCGCAGCCTTCAAAAAGTATTTTCTATTACTTCACTAAAGGCCGTCCAGTTAGGCACGGTACTTTTAGGGGAAACTCTTTCTCGGGCGGCCTTCCACTAATCGTCTATTGTGCCTTAGAGCTGGTAGATTGCTAACGACAACCTTTCTTCCTCAGTACCATCCCAGCACTTCAAACGCCTTCTCTAATTGTTCCATTTAAAGGGAGGCTGCTTCAGGTCCTCCCATTCCATCAAACTTTAGTGGATGTAACTTCAAAAATTACTTCATGAGATGAGGCATCTGTTGACCTCCATTGCCAGGAGTATTATTCACATTGGCTCCATGCACGGCTGCTAAAGCGACTTCAGCAACTTAGGCCATAGTGGCAGCTCTTTCTTCAACCTGTCTGCCCATTAAAGTACCAACTTCTACCAACACTCTCATTATATCTCTAATACTTGGGTTTTGTGCAGCTTGAGCTTCTTTAGCTGGAGCACCTGGAGCTTGAGCTCCTGAGCTAGGCACACTCCTATACTTCCTTGGTCTATTTCTATTGCTCATTCTTTTTGATCTGACTCATCTACACCTGCTATAATTCCATTAAGGAATTAAGATCCAAACCACCAAGTAGAGTCTAGCAATATGCAACATAATGCTAGGACATACCGTTTCTAGCAACAATCACAGAAAGGCACTAACACTACATTAAAGCTAGGGTTTGATCTCTTACCTCAGGTCCAGACGCACCTGCAGTTTAGAATAGAATAAACAACGCATAATATCTTAATTATAGCAACCACATGTGCCAATCAATAACAAGCATACACGCCCAACCCTAGTCCAACTTAGAGGTCTATTTCTATCTAGCTACCCCACAAATCATCATCCTCATCCCTCCAAGCCTTGAATAGTTTCTTATCGTGCTGACCTTGCTCTGATACCACTCCACAGGGGATGTTACACCCCGATCTCAGCGGACGCATAATATCCCACCTTCCTGCTTATTCCAGCATTGTTTGGCCAAAACTAGCGACGACTCAGGCCTTGTTGTGGCCAAACGACATCTAATGAAAGTGACAGCGGAAAGCGCATAATCCCCTAACATATACACATGCAGGATATATATAGAGAGAAAAAGAGAATCAAGTTTACATAGCATATAATAATAGAGGTTTTATACAACCTGGAGAGAAAAGTTATCGTCTAAACATCAAAAACATGAGTTAGCCACTATAAAAAAGGGAATAGGCCAAACTAAAAAGTCACTAATCTCCATCTAGGTATCATCAGGGACTATTTGTCCTTTGGCGAGGGCCACTCCTTCATATTAGACTCCTCAGATATCGGGAAATAATCATGTCTATGGTCAAAGGTTTGAAATGGCGATCAGCCAAAAATATACGAGTCAAAACTCAGAGAACACCCGCCTAAACTCAATTTAAAAACCAATATGCTTCCCTCATTAAGATGTGAATAGTGGAAATAGTGGCTCCAAATCATGCCATTTTGTCTTGCCTGCATGGGAAATGAGGCTCAGCAGAAAATGGAGCAGATCGGCTGCAATTTTGTCCAAGGAAAGTGTCCTAGCTCAGTTGTAGTTTGGAGTGAAAATTTAAAGAGGCGCATGGGTTGAGTTGGCCAGCCAAAGAAGGGGAGAAGAGACAAAGAAAGGGGTCCACCACTACTTAAATGTTCTTACCCTCACGTACATAACTTGGTATCAAATTGAGGGACGTCACAAAGCGAGCACCACCAGTCAGTACTACCTTCACAAAATCACAAAATGGCTACTCAGCATTGATTTCAACACACACACGCGCGCGCGCACACACACACATACACAAGAGATTCTTTGCATGCTTTCCATTAGAAGATCCACATAGAGAAGCCTACCAATAGTACTCACCACCATTCTGATACCCAGAGTTGACCACAAAGAGTAAGGGATATTCCTCAACTGACGAAACGGGTAGGGAGCCATGCAGCCCTTTTTTGAGGTCCATAAGGGGGTGTCATTCTTGGCGAATAAGGGACACTTTTGTAATAGTTAGAGACCCATTATCAAGGGTCTTCTGACAAAATTCAGCATCCAAAATATGGGAAAAAAATAGAATCCATCATCGTTGGCCATCACTTAGACAAATGTGATCCCTAAATGTGCCTATCTTCTGTCTTAATAAGTTTGAAAGGGAGCTTTTTACGAACAAAATAACCAACCAAACATTCTTTCCATTTGGGATTTGTCGCCTCATGGATCTCATCAAAGGTATTAACCATAGTTCTACTATTGACAACAATGGGAGGGATATAGGTTAAGTCACATCTTTTCACTGTTGACTTTGTCACTGCTGCCTAAGAAAGTTGGGGAGGGGGTGATTAGCTTCTTTAGGGGCTTGGAGGGGGGGAGGGGGTGAAGATGGCTTGGACAAAGTATTGCCATGGCTTTGACCTTGTCTACTAGGGTGTGGGTCTTGCGAACCTTGTCTCTTTGCAGAAGAAGTCCCAATAGCATCTTCAATGGTAGACATTTTGTTGGGTTTCCAATTATCTCGGGTGCTCATCACATACATAAATATATATCAAACACGCAGAGAAAGAAAATAAATTCAAACGGTGCACTGTATTAGCTTAGAAATCCTCGCATACTTTAATCGAAAATCGAACTTTTTAAAGCTAGTTTAGAAACATACTTGGATGACAGAAGTTGGATGCGACTCTACTTCTTTGTCCTCAAGCCCAAGAGATGTCAGGCCTCTAGTTCAGACACGCCCCCAACACCCGTGCGACCTTGAAGATGGAGATTCGGAGAAACGGCTCTCGGATTATGCTAGTAATTCTCGCGACGTCTCAATACGAACTCTTCGTTTTTAACCAATGGAAATACAAACTTTGTGTATTCGAATTGGTCGATTCTTGACCTCACTTTCTCACGAAATTTGGCACGTGTATGTGTGACTCTCACACGTATCTAACCTTAGAATTTGAGGGTCCTCACCTCTATTTCTAGAGGATGGAATGAGGGAGAGAAAAAGAGGGAGGGGCGGTTTAAACCGCCCCTCTAGAATCGCCTCACGTGGCGGCCAATGAGAGGCCGCCACGTGTCCTTCCAGCTGGCCACGGGGCCAGCTAGATGCTGGTCAAAAGCGGTCAAACTATCTTTGACCAGCCACGTAGGCCCCGTCCATTGGGCTGTAGTCAAAGGCGGTTACTTAGCTACCTTTGACCAGCCCGTCGGCTAGATTTCGGTGCCTATTTGGGCGGTGCAAATGGCATCATTTTCAGTGGCGATTCTAATTCACGGGCTGTAGACATTCTAGATTTCAAGTCCCTCCAGTTTCATGATCAAATCACGTCATTTGACATGTCAAACGTCTCTGTCAAACGGATAGAAATTACTATCCTACTTTCAAAAATTTCTAGATTATAACTTTCTTATCCCCTCTATTGGATAACTATTCTAATCCAACAATGATGCTGGCATGATGTAACCATTACATCATCAATGATATCGTCCTGATGTCATACCTGTGTCATCTATTTCATCCTTTAGTGAGCATTAGAAAAGGGAAACGAATCCAATCCGTTTCAACTCCTTTTGACTATTCAAATAGTTCTATCCAATTCTCGTGATCCCATCTTCATTATGGACGTCGCCAAATGTCGATTAAGGTGTGTGACATCCCTAGGTTCACCCCTGAACTGGCAGTGAGATTCTTCAAAGAATTGATTGTCCCAAATCAATTCTTACATCCCACAAACCATGAGTGATGTTTAGCAATATATCACGGTTACCTAGTCAGAATGAAGTACGAGGACAAACTAAATTTGTTAGCCTTGGTTCGGTGTTATTCAGTCCTTCTATCTTTCCATATCCTGATCAAATAAGGGCCATGAATATCCGAGTCAAACCCACAGATTCGATCATATGCACAAATCTATCTGACGTACATTCGACGAGACTCCTCTCGATTTCTGTCTTGGCTAAGAACTTTCTAATGCACCGTCACACATAGATCACATAGGATATCAACCTCATCTAATGAGGAGACAGATCCTAACTGTTGGCCATGTCTGTGACTTCGTATATGCAGGACTATGACCATCATGCACATAGGAGGATTAATGATCGACCAATATCGTACCTATGAACCACAGTCATCCATTATGCAAGCCAGCATTGTGGCTCAAGTTCGAGGACTATTAACACACCAAAGCCAAGAGCGATTGAAACATTGACCAAACACGAAGTCTCTATATAAGTCAATCGTTCTTTCGTCACGTTTAGTGAATTCGATCGAATTCGTTTCGATACGAACACCTGTGTTCCAGCTTAGACGTCTAACATCCGATAACATGTAACTCGTCATCCCTATTGGACATCCAATGCTCAATAGCAAGGCTGGGAGCACACTGGTTTCAACCCACTCGTAGACGCCCAATCACGATCCTTCGACTAGGAACTAATTTCGAAAATCAGAGGCCACCTGATGACCCGTCACATGTATTTTTGACGCCTTAAGAAAAGGTATCAGTTTCAACCGATCTAATGGACTTTATTCATCTAAAATAAAAGGACAAGATGAATAATTGTCGCGACCCTCCCGAGATTTTCCGGGATCCCGAGGGAGCTAATGGATTGCTAAGCCCGTTGGATATCTGGGCTCAGCTCGGGCCCTCCCAGGCCCATACCAAATCGCGTCAGGAGATCGAGATCGACCTTAGTGTGGTCGGATGACATGTGCTCAGTGTGCATACCATCGGAGTCGCCACCAATCATTTCTTGGAGGGTATGATTGGAAACCCTATCGAGCGATTGGGAGAAATCGTTCGATTCTGCGTAAACCAGAGATTTGGGTTCGGGGACTCAGTTACGTCGATATTACTATAGACGCCCTTTCGGTACCTAAGTTGAGTGATTTCCTAATCTAAGGAGTTCATACAGGCGAGATTGGGTAAGGTAGGCTCTAAGAGTCTAAGGTGTTCATGCAGGTGGGAATACCTATCATATTTTTCACAATCATATAAATAAATGCGCAATCAAGGAATTAATCAGGGAGAAATCACATCACATCAAGTCAAGACGGGCCTAGGGAAGTCTAAGAACTCTGGAAGATACATCAATTAGGTTTGAAGATGGTTTGGGATGGTTTGGGATGATTTGAAAAATAGAGGAGGATGACACGACTCTTAAAATGCAAAAATGGAAAATTAAAAAGTTAAAATGTAATTTCTAGGATTATTTAAATAATCTAAAAAAATGAAATTAACAAAGAAACCCTAGATTCCAGACTTGATTTTTCAAAATTTATTCATCCTAAATGAAGATAAAATTAAATTAAAAATATTGACTATTTTGTGGTGATTTTCTTACTTCAAATACTATTTTTATTGATTTTTTTATTATTTTCCTAATTTCTGAAAATATTAAAAAAATGTAAAAAAATAAGGAAAATTATTTTTTGTTCAAAATTGGTTTCCTAGGCCAAACCAAGGTCCCCAAAGTTGATTTTGTAATTTTCTCGCTTTTTATTTATTTTTTATGAATTTTTGAAAATAAAATGCAGAAAAATATGAAAAATAAGGAAAATTATTTTTTGCTCAAAATTGGTTCCCTAGGCCAAACCAAGGTCCCCAAAGTTTATTTTTCAATTTTCTCACTTTTTATTTATTTTATATGAATTTTTGAAAATAAAATGGAGAAAAATATGAAAAATAAGGAAAATTATTTTTTATTCAAAATTGGTTCCCTAGGCCAAACCAAGGTCCCCAAAGTTGATTTTTCAATTTTTCTAAGTTTTTATGGATTTTCTAAAAAAAAATTTGAAAGTGAAATTGGCCAAAAATCAAGTGTCAACAATAATCAAGTGTCTTGCCATTAATGAAATATCGATAGTATAATATTTATGTTATACATGTGACCATCACATGGTTGTTTTAGGGCATACTCCTAACAACATGTCACCATCACATGATTCTTTTAGGGCATACTCCTAACGACCTCCCACTTGCACTAAAGCCAACCATATTGATATCTTAAACCCATTCTACTAATGTGTTTCTCATACACAGCCTGGGGTAACACCTTAGTGAAGGGATCTGCTATATTTTCTGCGGAGGCGATTTTCTATACGTTGGTGTCGCTTCTCCCAATGATTTCTCTAATGAGATCGAAGTGCCTTTTGATGTGCTTGGACTTCTGGTGAGACCTTGGTTCCTTTGCTTAAGCGATCGCTCCACTGTTATCGAAAAACGATGGAATTGGCTCCTCGATAACAAGAACCACTCCAAGTTCTGCGATGAACTTATTCATCCAGGCGGCTTCTGAAGCTGCCACATACTCTGCCTCAGCGATGAAGTCAACAGTTATACTTTGCTTGGAACTCTTCCAGTTTACTGCTCCACCATTCATTATAAATACAAACCCAAATGTTGACTTAAAGTCATTAGGATTTGATTAAATCAAAGTCCGTATATACCTCAACTTTAAAATCTGCTTCTCCATATATCAAGAATAAATCCTTAGTCATTCTCAAGTACTTAAGGATGTTTTTGACTGCGATCCAGTGTTCTTCACCTGGATCCAACTGATATCTGCTTGTAATGCTCACAGCATAAGTAATATCAGGTCTCGTACATATCATAGCATACATTATGCTGCCAATGGCTGAAGCATATGGTATCTTCGCCATTTTCTATCTCTCTTTAGGGGTTTTGGGACACTGACCGTTAGAAAAACGTATTCCATGTCTAAAGGGTAACAACCCTTTCTTGGAATACTCTATGTTGAACCTTTTCAACACTTTATCTATGTACGTGGATTGTGAGAGGCTACGCAGTCGTCTGGATCTATCCCTATAGACTCTGATGCCCAAAATATAAGTAGCCTCTCTCAAGTCCTTCACGGAGAATTTCTGCACAAGAACAGCTTAATGGATGACAACATTGGTATATCATTACCAATCAACAATATGTCATCCACATACAGGACCAGGAACGAAATAGCGCTCCCACTAAGCTTCTTATATACACATGGCTCATCCGGATTCTTCATGAAGCCAAATGATTTGATCACTTCATCGAATCAAATGTTCCAGCTTCTCGAGGCTTGTTTTAGTCCATAAATGGACTCCTTAAGCTTGCACATCTTGTGCTCTTCACCTTTGGACTCAAAACCAGGCGGCCGTTCCATATTGATATCTTCTTCAAGAAATCCATTGAGGAACGTCATTTTGATGTCCATTTGGAATATTTCATGGTCCAAGTGTGCAGCTATGGCCAATAAAATTCTAATGGACTTTAGCATGGTGATTGGAGACAAGGTTTCACCATAAACAATACATTCTCATTAGCGACAACCTTTCGCCACCAATCTAGCTTTGTATGTTCCAACTTGACTCTTTGCATTGATCTTTCTCTTAAAGATCCATTTGCAGCCTATAGGTACGATACCTTCGGGTGGGTTAACTAATGTCCATATATCGTTGGAATACATCAAGTCCATTTCAGATTTCATGGCCTCAAGCCATCTGTTAGAATCCTTATCTGACATAGCCTCTGTATATGACTCGGGATCGTTTGGTTGATCGCTGTCGTTTACCATAGACAACGGCTGCATTTGATCAACCAAATTCCCATAGTATCGTTCAGGAGAATGAGACACTCTCAAACTCCTTCTTAGAGGCGGTATGTTCGAATTTCCCACTGAATCAGAGATTGGAGTCTGAACCTGTGGAGTCGATATTTCTTCATTTCCTTCTTGCAAGACTATCCTGCGGCCTTCGCCCTTTTCTTGGATGACATGTTTCTCTAGAAAAGTGGCGTGCCTGCTGACCCAAACTCTTTGGTCAGAATGGAAATAGAAGCAATATCCAAGACTTTCTTTCGGATATCCTATAAAATGACCCTGTTCAGATCTTACCTCTAATTTATCTGATTTCAGCTTTTTCACAAAAGCTGGACATCCCCAAATCTTAAGATGATTAAGACTTGGTTTCCTATCATACCACATCTGATATGGTGTGGTAGGGACAGACTTGGACGGCACTCTATTCAGTATATATGCGGCTTTTTCTAGGGCATATCATCAGAGATAGATGGGTAGGTCGGTGTAACTCATCATGGATCGCACCATATCCAATAGGGTACGATTCCTTTTTTCTGACACATCGTTGTATTCAAGAGTCCCTAGAGGTGTCCATTGTGATAATATGCCATTTTCTTTAAGATAATCTAGGAAATCAATACTAAGGTACTCTCCTCCTTGATCTGATTGAAGAGCCTTAATACTTTTCCCCGTCTGTTTCTCCACTTCATTTCTGAATTCCTTGAACTTTTCAAAGGATTCAGACTTGTATTTCATCAAGTACAAATTCCCATACCTAGAATAGTCACCGGTAAAGGTAATGAAGTACAAGAACTCGCCTCTAGCAATTTCATTCATAAGCCCACATACATCTGTATGTATCAATCCCAGTATATCATTGGCTCTTTCTCCTTGACCCATGAAGGGCGATTTGGTCATTTTTCCTTGAAGACAGGCTTCACAGGTTAAGTATGGTTCAAAATCAAATAGATTAATAAATCCATCATTACTCAACTTGTTAATCCTTCCCTTTCCAATATGACCTAATCGGAGGTGCCACAGGTATTTGGGGTTTGGACCATTGCTTTGGAGTTTCTCAATGGCATTTACATTGTTATGCTTACTTGAATTGGTAATCCCATCACTAGACACGTCAATGGTGAAAAGACCACTAGTCAGCCGAGCTGAATCAACGAGTTTTCCATTATAAAAGATGGAACACATATCGTCTGTAAATGAGAATTCATAATTCTCTCTTATTAGACGAGATATAGATATTATGTTCGGTACAACTCTTTCATAATACAAACAGTTTGATAATACCATTACATGTCCACTAGGCAAAATTACATGACAAGTCCATATAGCTACGGCAGTAATTGTTGCTCCATCGCAGAAGTTAGTACGGTCTCATTTTGCCCCAACATCCTGCTTATTTTCAGATTCTGTAACGACATACAAATATGTGATATCGCACCTGAATCTAGAACCCATAAGCTAGATTGTGAGCTAACCATAAGATTAGTTTCAATAAGCACAGAGATCATACCTCCACGGGGATGGTTTTTTGCTTAACCTTTAAGATAGCGAGGTACTTCTTACAGTTTTCCTTCCAATGCCCATCGACCCTACAGTAATGACATGCCCCTTTATTTGCTTTTGGCTTTTACACAGCTTTCTTGAACTTTCTCTTCCTTTTCGAAGAAGTCTTACTCTTCGAGGAAGACGGTTTAGTAATGGCCATCACATTTGGCCTTCTGCTATGTATTTCCTTCTCATATACCACTAACATGCTATAAAGTTCTGCTAGAGTCTTCTGCATGTTGTGCATGTGGTAGTTCTGAACAAAGCTTGAGAAGGATTCGAGCAAGGACTGGAGGATCAAATCCACAGCTAGCTCATTATCCATAATGAGGTCCAGTCTTGTAAGCTCTTCTATGTGCCAGATCATCTTGAGAACATGATCATTGACAGAGGCACCCTCTGGCATCTTCATGCGGTACAGTGCCATAGATATATTATATCTAGCAGTCCGACTATTCTCATCAAAAAACTCTTTCAAATGAAGAATAATCAACCTTGCACTGTCCATGTTCTCATATTTCCTCTGGAACTCATTATTCATGGACGCTAATATGTATGACCTAACTTTTAGGCCATCCTCTTTCCACTTCTCATAAGTGTCTCGCTCTTCTGTGGTTGCACTGTTAGGGAGCTTAGTTGGCAAGTCCCTGTCCAGCACATATCCGAGCTTCTCCATGTTGAGGATAATCCTCAAATTTCAAAGCCAATCATTAAAATTTAGACCAGTCAGGCAGTTCTTGTCCAGAATTAAGGTAATTGGGTTTGTGTTCACCATTTTCACAGAGTATTTCAAAAATCTGGTGCAGAAAATTAGGTCATTAGGTATTGTCTATCGATCATCTACTATTTCATTTTGGTCTTTAAATGAAATAGGCTCTTACTAAATTTATCGAATCTCACACTCCTCTAGTGAGAAACGGTAGTCCTCGTTCGGCCAGACTACTAGTGGGGATTGGAGTCCTATCAATTCATGGTCTGCCTCACCTAATAGTTATTAGCTTTCAATATGAACTGGATGAGTAGATCAACCTATTCAGGCATCTCATGCTCATCCCAACCATTATTCGTCCTCTGGATCACGAAGGTCTCGCCTAACAGCTATTGACCTCATGACCACAATCAAGTCTAATCCACCGTCACTTGTAGACATTGAAATACAGATGAATCCTCACCTAACAGTTATTGGAATCCCCTGGTTTCAATATCCATAGCATCCAATGCTTTTATGGATTGGTCCTCTGTCATAGGCGGCAATTGATCCCCATGTATCCATGACGAGTCAATCAACTCACTATGGCAGAGCATTAAGTCCATGACGATGTAGGCCACGAGTCTAACACCCGTTACAACTTGATAATTAATTAAGGAGATTTTAGGTCTCAAAACAAGTCTCACCTATATCTATTCCACTTCTACCAGTCCTAGCAACAACCAGCAGCAGCAGACATATCCTCCAAATAGATAATAACCTGTCCGCCAGAATAGATACCATATATATATCACATACATATCATAATACATGCTCAGATACATTGAAAGAGCAATAAAGCATTAATTCGCAACAATTTACAACGTACGATGCCTTAATCGCAAAAATAGAGCCAGAAATATGTCCAAACGACCCCGAAACGCCCAAATCCACCACAGTTCATGGCCAAATGCGTGAGTTTTGATCAGGGGCCCATTTTCGAGTGCTCGACCAAATTTGAGCTCATTCCGAGTCCGTTTGAACTTTTTCGATCAAATTGATTCGGTTTATCTTTTGTAAAACTAAACAATTTTATTTTGCAAAATTATCATACATGCCCCTGATTAAAGGCGGCGGTTGCCTTTGACCTCTCACGGCTATTGGCGGTTTCCACCTTTGGCCGCGAGCCACGGGCGGTCTCACCGCCCATCCGAGGTCGTCCAACAATCCTCGACATCGTAAGTCAAGTCTAGACATG
This sequence comes from Psidium guajava, assembly GCA_016432845.1. Taxonomy (NCBI): domain Eukaryota; kingdom Viridiplantae; phylum Streptophyta; class Magnoliopsida; order Myrtales; family Myrtaceae; genus Psidium; species Psidium guajava. The sequence continues at coordinate 23,150,645 of CM028232.1, read as the reverse complement.
CATTGGGTCAGGTTCGTGAAGTTTTGAAATCAATTTCGAAGACTTGACGATGATATTCTAAGTATCATCAAAAATCGAATCAACCAAGTATATGGGAGTTCTAAGCGTAGTTCTGATAACACTTATTGGGTTTCCAAATGTCCCGAGCGCTCGTCTCATACATAAATATATATCAAACACGGAGCAGAAGAAAATAAATTCAAATGGAACCCTGGATCGGCTTAGAAATCCTCGCATACTTCAATCGAAAATCGAACTTTCTAAAGCTAGTTTAGAAACGTACCTGGATAACAGAGGTTGGATGCGACTTTGCTTCTTTGTCCTCGAGCCCAAGAGGTGTCAAGCCTTTAGCTCAGACACATCCTGACACCTAAGCAACCTTGAAGATGGAGATTCGGAGAAACGGCTCTCGGATTATGCTAGTAATTCTCGCGGCGTCTCAATCCGAACTCTTCGTTTCTAACCAATGGAAACACAAACTTTGGCACATGTATATATGACTCTCACACGTATCTAACCTTAGAATTTGAGGGTCCTCACCTCTATTTCTAGAGGATGGAATGAGGGAGAGAAAAAGAGGGAGAGGTGGTTTAAACCGCCCCTCTAGAATCGCCTCACGTGGCGGCCAATGAAAGGCCGCCATGTGTCCTTCTAGCTGGCCACATGGGCCAGCTGGATGCTGGTCAAAGGCGGTCAAATTGCCTTTGACTAGCTACGTAGGCCCCGCCCATTGGACGGTGGTCAAAGGTGGTAATTTAGCCACCTTCGACCGTCGGCCAGATTTGGGCGCCTATTTGGGCAGGTCAAATGGCATCATTTTCAGCAGCAATCTCATCCACGGCTCTAGACATTTTAGCTTTCAAGTCCCTCGAGTTTCGTGATCAAATCACGTCATTTGACGTGCCAAACGTTCTATCAAGCGGATAGAAATTACTATCCTACTTTTAACAATTTCTAAATGATAACTTTCTTATCCTCTTTATTAGATAACTATCCTTATCCAACGATGATGCAGGCATGATGTAACCATTACATCATCAATGACATCATCCTGATGTCATGCTTGTGTCATCTATTTCGTCCTTTAGTGAGCATTAGAAAAGGAAAACGAATCCAATCCGTTTTAACTCCTTTTGACTATCTAAATAGTCCTATCGCATTCTCGCAATCCCGTCTTTGTTATGGACGTCGCTGGATGTCAGTTAAGGCGTGTAACATCCCTAGGTTCACCCCTGAATTGGCGGTGAGATTCTTTAAGAAATTGATTGTTCCAAATTAATCCGTAGATCCCACAAACCGTGAGTGGCATCTAGCAACATATCACGGTTACCCAGTTAGAATGAAGTACGAGGACAAAGTGACATGTTAGACTTGATTCGGTGTTATTTAGTCATTCTGTCTTACCATATCCCGATCGAATGAGGGCCAGGGATATCCTAGTCAAACCCACAGATTAGATCATATGGACAAATCTATCTGACGTGCATTCGGCGAGACTCTTCTCGACTTCTGCCTTGGCCAAGGACTTTCTAATGCACCGTCACACATAGATCGCATAGGACATCAACCTCATCTAATGAGGAGACAAATTCCAACTGTTGTCCATGTCTGTGACTTCGTATATGGAAGACTATGGCCATCATGCACAAAGGCGGATCAATGATCGGCCAATATCGTACTTATGAACCACAGTCATCCATTATATATGCCAGCATCGTGGCTCAGGTCCGAGGACTATTAACACACCAAAGCCAAGAGCGATTGAGACATTGACCAAGCATGAAGCCTCCATGTCAGTCAATCGCTCTTCCGTCACGTTCCGTGAATTCAATTGAACTCGTTTCAATACGAACACTTATGTTCTAGCTTAGACGTCTAACGTCCGATGACGCGTGACTCGTCATTCCTATTGGGCATCCATAAGTGTTATCCTTTGATGAAACATATAAACTATGCTTGACCAATAAAAAAAGATTCAATAATTCAAAACATACAATTAGAAGATAAGTAAATGGAAATTAAGATTAGTCTACATAATCTTTAACCCTATTTCCCCCACTGTTTTGAATAATTGATCTTTAGGCATACCTTTTGTGAGAATAACAGCTATGTTATCCTTTGATCTCACATCGATCAAAATGATAACTCATTGTTCTCTCAGATAATTTAATAACACATGTCTTAGTCTCACATGTCTTCTCTTTGAATTAAAGAGAACATTCTTGATAACTTGGATAACTGCTTGATTATCATGCTCAAAGAATTAATCTGTAGTCGAGTCAAAAGAATATCCAAAATCAGATTCTTTATTTATTCTGCCCATTTGCCAGTAGAAGCTAAAGAAAAAAGTTCCAATTCCATAGACGAAAAGGCAATACAAGCCTGTCTTTTGGATTTTCAAGTAATAGCAGCTCCACCCAAAATGAATACATATCCACTTATGGACTCAATATTTTCAATTTCTGAGCACCATGAAGCATAAGAATATCCATCCAAAGTTGAAGGATAACCAGAATATCATAGAATATAATCTTTCGTATCTTCAAGATTTCTCATTAGCCTACTGAGGGCATCTCAATCCTCTTTACTAAGATTACTAGTGAAACAACTCAGCATGCCAACTATAAAGGCAATGTCAGGTCTAGTGCAAACTCATAGTATACACGAAACTACCTATTAGTTTCGAGTACTTTAATTGATCCACAGCGGTCCCTTCATTTGGACTCAATCTTTTATTATAATCATATGGTGTCTCACTCAATTTACATCTACTATATCTCCAAGTAGAAAGTATCTACTCAATATAATGAGTCTGGTTAAAGGAGATGACTTGCATTTTAAAGCTTACTTTTATACCAAAAATAGTATTAGCAATACCAAGATCTTTCTTGTCAAATTTTTTAGCTAGAGTAGCTTTCATGTCACTTACTATAGAATAATCGGAGCCAGAAATTAACATGTCATTAACATACAAGCAAATGATAACTATTTTATTTGACATAGAACGATGGTTAACGCATTTATCTGAATAACTAGACTGAAAACCATAACTCTTTATCACTTTATCAAATTTAAGATGTCATATCTTAGGTGCTTGTTTAAGACCATACAAGGATTTTCAATTTACAAATTTTGTCCTCAAGACCTTTCATGACATACCCTTCCGGTTGTTCCATGTAGATTTCCTCATTTAACTCTCCATCTAGGAAAACTGTCTTTACATCTATTTGATGCACTACAAAGTGTTCAATAGATACCAAAGCATAAAAAATTATTATAATTGATAGAGAACACCCCGGTGAATAGACATCAAAATTGTCTATTCTACTCTGCTATTTATAGCCTTTAGCTACTAAACATGCCTTGTATCTAGCTATTGATCTATCACTATTCGGTTTCTTTTTCAATACCCACTTATAGCTTATAGCCTTAGCCCCTTTTGGCAAATTGACTAGCTGCCAAGTGTGGCTCTACAATAGAGAGCTCATTTCATCATCTATGACTTCTACGTAGGAATTCCCTATATTTATTGCTTCTTGATAAGAAAATGGATCATCCTCTAAATGGTAAGTAAAAAGATTCTTACCAAAACTTTTGAAAACTCTTTCTCTTGTAGATACTCTAACTAAAACTAATTCAATAGTCAACTATGTGGGAGTAGTGTCAAAAGGGTCCACTTCAGATTCTACAGGAGATTTCGACATCATATCTATAGATCCAGAAACATTCATGCCATAATCTTTAAGAAACTTATTCTTGAAGAATTCTACAAATCTAGATTCTACCACTGTGTTAGTAGATAGATTCAAAAATCTATCTATAGCACTATCTTCTGTACTACCTAGATTACACAAGGAATGGTCCCAAGTCCCACCTTAGATCTCTTTGGATCTTGTATTCTTACAGAAGCAACACAGCCCCAAGTCTTAAGATTATCATTACTACAAAGATGCTTATGCTATTTCTCATAAGGTGTCATAGACAACTTAGAGTGTAGCAACCTGTTCAGGATGTGATTAATAGTTAAAACTGCTTCACCCTAGTAGGAGAGGCATGCTAGCTGTAAGTAACATAGAATTTAACGTTTCAATTAACGTTTTATTTTTTCGCTCGGCAACGCCATTTGATTAGGGTGAATAAGAAGTAGTGATTTCAAGTATTATGCCCTCTAAAGTACAAAATCTTTTGAACCATATCATTGTCTATTCTCCTCCTCTATCAGTCCTAAACCTCTTAATTTTCGGGTTGAGTTGATTTTCTATTCTAGATTTAAAAACCTTAAACCTTTCAAAAGCTTTATATTTTGATTTCAACAAATGGACATGACAATATCTAGAAAAATTGTTTATAAATGTTATCGGATACTTCCAACCACCTCTAATGATGTAATTTCTAAAATCCCAAAGGTCATAATGTATTAGCTTACGAAATTGTGTGTTTTTAGAAATCGACTTAAAAGGTTTTCAGTGGTCTTAATTTTCAGGTTGAGTTGATTTTCTACTTTAGACTTAAAAATCTTAAACCTTTCAAAAGCCTTATATTTTGATTTCAACAAATGGACATGACAATATCTAGAAAAATTATCTATAAGTGTTATTAGATACTTCCGACCACCTCTAATGATGTAATTTCTAAAATCACAAAGGTCATAATGTATTAGCTCAAGAAATTGTGTGTTTTTAGAAATCAACTTAAAAGGTTTTCTAGTGGTCTTAGCCTGTGCACACACTTCACATTTGTCAAATCCAATAGAATGTTGTGAGTTTTAGCTAAATGTTACATTTTCTTGTAGTTCACATGTCCAAGTTTATTGTGCAATAACCTTAGATCAATCAGAGTAGAACTCACATGGTTTATGTTACTAGTATCTAAACTCAACCTATATATACCATTAACCATGAATGCACAACCGAAATAACATGAGTTAATAGATAATGTTACTCTACTAGTCATAGATAAAAAAAGACATACCAGCTTTATCAAATAAGCTCACAGATATCAAACTCTTTTTAAGTAAAGGTACTACTCTAACATGTTTCAGAGTTAGTAATTTAGTTGAAGAAAGCACCAAATTTGCAGTTCCAGCAATGAGTCACTTTTGCCTCACCACTATTGCAATTTTCTACAGTGTATTTCATTTCTGTGACCTCAGTAAATAGGTTCTTGTCATTTGCAGCATGACAGATAGCGCCATTATCCAACCACCACTCAGAAGAGACACTAGCTTTTCCAATTTTCATCATTCCAATAAAGGCTTGAGGCTCAAATTCACTTATTAGCATATTAACCTCATTTTGTGGTGTGTTATTCTTCGACTTCTTTGGTAGTTTACACTCTGCTACCTAATAACCCCACTTTCCACACTTACAGCACTTTTCCTTCTTCATTTTGGAGATAGCTTTTTTGGCCTCTAACTGTGAAGAGGATTCACCTTTTGTGACTTAGATCTTTTTTGAGGTTTATTAGAATGTGAAACTAAGTTGGCAACTGACTTTTGTTGTCATGCTTGTTCCAAACTCTTTCTAGTATTTTTTTTTATCTTCAATGTGAATATACCTCTTTAATTCATCCAGTCCCATTTGCTCTTTCAGTCTATGCATTTCAGTTTTGAAAGAACTCCATTCAGCAAGTAGTTTACTCAATACAAGACCGATAAAGAGATTATCGAACATATCAAATTTATCATCTTTCAGCTTGTTCATTATGTTCTCAAGTTCAATTAACTAAGAGGTGATGCTTGAATTCATATTGAACTTAAAGTCAAAGAATTTCTCCGCTAGGAAAGTTTTAGAGAGCCCCTCTTTTTTTTTGAACTAAGCATTCAAGTGATCCCATATCTCTTTCGCCATCTTATAATCACTATAAGTCATAACTAGATTATGATTTAGAGAGTTCAACAAGTAATCTCTACAAAAATCTTCATCTTTGTTCCATTGATATTCATCAACATCTTTAATGGTAGATGCAAAATCACTCAAAATAGTGTAGAATACTTCATGTTTTGTCATACCAAATTGAACATATAAATTTCAACCATGAAATTCAAAGATATCAAATGATTGTAGCTTTATAATATTATAGGAACTACGCTTTGCCATTTAATCAGAGAAAAATGTTAGAAAGAGTGCACCTCGAAGTGCTTAGAGCTCACAAAGTCGAATAAAGCCCCTAACCTAAATCAAATTGCTTTGTAGAGATGGAATTTACCAAAGCAAACCCCAAAAATGGATCCATAGCACCCAAAAACCTTAAGATAAATTGCCCTCGTCGCCGGAAACTCACTAGAAATTTTCAATTATCGTATCTCCGCCATCAGACCTCCGTTCGACACAAATGACCACTCAAAACATTTGTATCGACGAGTAGAACAAAACCCAAGTGGTTTCACCCTCTAAAATTGGCCATAATTTCTGAATTTTTGAATCAAAGATTTCGGCCACCTAAATTTCAAACTTAAATCGCAGCCAATCCGACCGTCGAAATTGAAAGTAAACTAAACCTTTGAGTTTGTCTTGATAAGATCTTCAAGTAGACACCTTACTTGCTTAAATCTAACATATGATTGTAATACTTTAAGATTGTTAGAGGTTATGGGTTTGAAAGAATATACGGCATTTCTAGTTGTTTCAAGTATTACACCAAGTGATATCAAGTTTACAATACTCAACAATGTTACCTCTAGCTTAGGAGAACCCTAGGGTTAATATGTAAGCTATTAGGCTCTATTTAATATGGACCTTAATATTCATGCTTTCACCTATTGAGTTTATATGTGAACATATTATTCGAACTATATAATAATATATCCGACAAGGTTCTAGCTCTCGTCTCAAAACCAAACCACCTTGTGACCAATCACCTTTATTACTGAACTTTAGAGTCCAAATAAAATGTGTTCAATGAGATGATGCATAGAGGTTAAGGTACACTTGTGAGAGAATGTTAAGAAATTCCACATCATAAGGTAGAGTACTTAATATGTTCTAATTGGCCATGACTTGTCGGTTTAGGTAATTTGAATGAAAATAAATTAATGGATCAGAGTTAGCCTCTTTTTTATTGATCTTCTTAGGTTCCTACGCGTCTTCACAATTAATATGTGAACATATGATTTATACATCCCTTCGATCAAAAAGGTAAATGGCCACTTTTTTTTTCATTTAATGAGAAAGGTTAATAAAATAGATGCTACTAAAGGTTGCTCCACAAACAAGAGACGGCTGATGAGACTAATATATTAGCATTTGACCGACCAAAAGTAAGATACACATGAGCATTTCTTTTGGTTATTCAAGTGCATGCCCTTCCCATAGAGGCCACATAAAACACAAATTCAGCACCCAAGGATGTTATTCCCTTCTAGGTTTATTTGTTTTAATTTATCCTCTACAGTCATTAGAGAGGAAGTTTTGTTATCTATTAAACTAAGGAAGTGGGCAAAAGTAAGAGTGGCCGCTCCCGGTCTATCTCCTTGAGGAGAGAGCATTTTTTTTAGTGTGATCCTCACATTGAAAAGAGCAGCATGTCTATCTCATAGTATGATGCCGATTAAACAATATCAAAAGGTGCATATGATTACTCCTTAATGATATCGATGTGGTTTATGCACCGACCGGAACACTTGGAGGAGTTCCCGTCTAGTCTCAGTACAACAAAATAACTTTATTAGATCTAATAACCAATCACTTATTAAAAGATATATTATCAAATGTCTTTTGGGGGAGGGCTTTATCACACTCTAAAAAGTTCATTTTGATAGGGTTTAGAATTATTCAAATCATGCTCCCCATAAATTGTTCTAACTATTAAGATGAACGTGTGAAGATAGTGTTGATAAAATCCCCTATGATGTTTTGAAAATGACGGAATAATTAAATGCTACTAATGTGTGTATTCATTTAGTAGTATCAAGTGATATATGGACAAGGCTCAATGCAGGTGATGTCCTATCAAGTGTGACCTAATTTGTCAAGTGCAATATCACAATCGGGAATACTCTACCAATATGCAAGGATCGCTACCAATATATGAGGTGAACAAGATATTGGGCGTCGAGTTATCTGTTTCTTGGAAGACTCTCCACAAAGGCAAATAAGCTAGAAGGACTTTGATCAAGAGTGAATAAGTCAGAAAGAACTGGGATATTCATGATGACATGGAAGAACCAAGATAAGATTAGCAGTTGGATGGACCTTGGTGACAGTGACAAGCATAGAACTATGATGTTCATTAAAGCTTAGAAGGACCACATTTGTAACAAGCCTAGAATAAGGACGTTCAATAAAGCTTGAAAGTGCTCTGAAGGTGAACAAATTAGTAGAGTCATAATCATCAATATGCTTGGAAAGAGTAGAAGATAGAAGTACGGATTGTCATTAGGACATCATATTGTTGGCTAAAGTAGTTCTTTTTAGATGATGTGGAAGATTGTAACAATATCAATGATATTTGTGAGTTTAGTGAATATGAGGAATCAGTAGGGATGCTGATGACATTAGACATCTTTGGAAACTGATATGATTTATCAACGAAGATGAGGAATCATCGAGGATATTGATGTCCTTTTTATACTGAAGAAGTCAAAAGGACCATTGGATGATTGGTTGCAAGTTATTCCAAATTGTTTGACCATTGACAACCTAACAAACTAATGATAACCAGCAGTCTTGATTATGAGTAAGGGATCATGATGATAATATGTCTTGGAAGGTGCTATCTCTCACTCATCTTTACTGGAACACTGATCAAGATAAAACTAGCTACTACAAAGGCATGGAATTCACATCAAGAGCACTAGAGTTGGTCAGGAGCAGTTTTGACAATACTAAGCAGAAGAGAAACTCTAACAAGAGCAATCTAACTGGTTTGGGAAGATTACAATTGCCAGATAGAGCCATTCTAAAGACGGTGAGCGACAAAGAGACATTTTGTTGCTGGAAACAGTAGATCCAATGGCTACTTCATGGAGTTGAGTTGCAAATGGTCATCTAAGGTTGGATAGCTATATTTTCAATTAAGAAAAGCAGTGGGATTGGGTGGAAACGAACTAATCTAGTCTACTATTTTGCGTGTTCTTCTTTACTCTATTTTTGCTACTACTGACTTGTTGTAATAGCAAATAGTCAAGCACACGATTGTAAGAGCAATTGTTCTATCTTCATAGTGTGATCTCATGTTAAAAGAAAATAACACTTGTTAGTAGTAACTTGCAATGCTAATTACTAGCAAATTCCAACTTTGTTATGGCTATTAATGTGGAGAATGGACATAGGATTTGGAGATAAAATCGAACCACTATATATCTCAATGTGTTATCTTCTATCTTTTTCCTATCAGCGTTAGCTGATAATGTTTAAGCTCTCAAGCTTACTTTCATTGATATCAACATGTTACATAAATAGATGCAATACTACGACTATTCAGGAAACAAATAAACTAAATACGGCAACTAAATATATGGCAAATATACAAAAGGAAGAATATTCCCAAATATTCCTATCTAAGATACCGAATATTCCGTAATACTCCCCCTCAAGTTGGCGCGTGTAGATGTCAAATGCCCAACTTGCGAAGAAGGAAGGAAAAACGATCCCGTCCCAGGGCCTTAGTGAAGATATCTGCTAGCTGAGCTCGTGTGGGCAAATGAGACGTGATAATGATCCCCGATTGAATGTGTTCACGAATAAAGTGACAATCTATTTCAATGTGCTTCGTTCTTTCGTGAAACACAGGATTGGCCGCTATGTGTAATGCGGCCTGATTATCGCAGAACAAGTGAGTTGGCTGAGAACAAGTGATCCCAAGAGATGTCAAAAGACCACGGAGCCAGATAATCTCGCTTACTGCGGCGGCCATGGCTCGGTATTCTGCTTCTGCTGACGACCGAGAGACTGTGGTCTGCTTCTTAGTTTTCCATGAAACTGGACAGCCTCCGAAAGTTATGAAGTAGCCCGTAACTGATCGTCGAGTTAACGGACAACTGGCCCAATCGGAATCACAATAAGCTTGAAGCGCGAGTGAATTGGGTTTTAAAAAAATCCCTTGCCCTGGAGATTGCTTCAAATAACGCAGGACCCTCATAGCCGCATCCCAATGATCTTGTCGCGGTTCATGCATGAATTGTGCAAGAACATGTAGTGAGTAACTGAGTTCGGGCCTAGTGATCGTTAAGTATATGAGTCGACCAACAAGACGCCTGTATTGGGATGGATTTGCGAGAAGTCCACTAGAACTAGTAGAAAGGCGATGATGTTGCTCCATGGGAAATGGGGAAGGTCGTGAACCAAGCATTCCACATTCTGCCAGAATATCGAGAGCATATTTACGCTGACTGAGAAAGAGCCCGAAGTCCATACGAGTAATTTCGATACCCAAGAAATACTTCAAAGGACCCAAGTCCTTAATGTGGAAATGCCTATTTAAATAATCTTTGAATGATCCGCATCGACTGGAGTTGTTGCCAACAATAAGCAGATCATCCACGTACACTAAGACGCCCAGAAATACATCACCACACATATAGGTGAAAAGAGAATGATCGGCACCAGACTGCTTGAATCCAAATTGAATAAGAGCATCAGCTAATTTAGCATACCAGTTGCGTGACGCCTGTCGTAACCCATAAAGTGACTTTCGAAGACGACAAACATATCCCGACTTCGATGAAGAAAATCCCGGTGGTAGATTCATATAGACTTCTTCCTCCAGATTACCATGCAGAAATGCATTATTGACATCCATTTGGTAGATCTCCCATTTCTTTGCTACCGCAATAGCTAGTAGGCATCGAACTGTCACCAACTTAGCTACTGGCGCAAATGTTTCATTGAAATCTACTCCTTCGACCTGGGTAAAACCCTTAGCTACTAGTCGAGCCTTATAACGCTCAACACTTCCATCGGCATGCCGTTTTACCTTGAAAACCCACTTACAGCCAATAGCACGTTTTTCTGGAGGTAGCTTCTCGACCGTCCATGTCTTATTGGATTTCAAGGCTCGAATTTCTTCAGCCATTGCAGCATTCCACCGAGGATCACGAATTGCATCATGATATGATTATGGCTCTTCATCCGAATCGATAGCCGCTAGAAAAGCCTTGTGACGATCATTAATTCCAAAATAACAAAGATAACGTTCTATGGGATGGGACGTACCTGAGGATTTTGCTAGAGTGGGTTCTTGAGGGGGGGGTTTATATCGCGCAGTGTGCACAACGTAATCCTTCAGAAATCCCGGTGGATGTCGGGCTCGATCGAATTTTCGCAATTCCCTCTCTTCCGGCGCTGTCACTTCTGTGTCTGAATCCGAGTGTGGTAGTGGTTGACCCGGTGAAGTTTGCTGTTGCTAGCCCAAGACAGAAACTGGCCGATTGGGTGCGGATCCACCATGCTCCCCCTGACCTGAGACAATGTGGGCCGGTTGCTGCAGAGACGGGTGCTCCTCAGAGCCAACGAAATCAGTAAATAAAAGTGAACTTGAATGTTCTGCCGCTGATTTATCTTTTTCCATTGCAAATGGAAAAATATTCTCGCAAAATCGTACGTCACGCGAGACTAAGAACTCCTTGGTTTTAAGATCATAGAGTCGCCACCCCTTTTTTCCATGTGGATAACCAATGAAGACACACTTTCTGGATCTCTCTTGAAATTTATCCTTTATGCGAGGACTATGGTGAGCATAACATAACGAGCCGAACACCCTTAAATTCGAATAATTGGGCAATTTACCGAACAATACCTCACAGGGGCTTTTATTACCCAATATTGGTGTTGGTGTCACGTTAATGAGATGCGCTGCCGTTGAGACACACTCTCCCCAAAATCGTGTGGGAAGTGATGCTTGAAATAACAATGCTCTCGCAATGTTGAGGATCTGTCGATGCTTCCGCTCTGCTCGGCCATTTTGTTGTGGAGTGTTTGTGCACGATGTTTGATGGACGATCCCATTCTCAGAAAAATATTCCTGTAGTTCTCTCGACAAGAATTCTAATCCGTTATCGCTTCGCACAATTTTAACTATACGATCGAACTGATTCTTGACAAGCTTGCAAAAACTCGTCAGAAAACGTCGTGCCTCAGATTTTTCACGCAATAAATATAACCATATCCCTCTACTGAAATCGTCCACAATCGTCAAGAAATAGCTTGCTCCAGAATTAGATTTCATCTTATAGGGCCCCCATAAATCACAATGAACTAATTGGAACGGAAAATCGGCTTTATTCATGCTGAGAGAAAATTGTGATCGTGTTTGTTTCGCCCTCAGGCATACATCACATTCTTTACTATTATTTTCACCAAAATCAATACCTTGAAACGTGATACGACGTGATGGGTGACCAAGCCTTTGATGCCAAATGTCTACAGATTCACTTCCTATGACTTGATATGCAGTTGAGACGGCCGCCATACGTCGCAAATAATAAACCCCCCCTCTGAGTTCACCCACTCCAAGCATCATCCTCGAAGTGCGGTCTTGGATTATACAAAAATTCAAGCAAAAAGTCACACGACAATTCCAATCCTCCGATAATTTTGCAATCGAAATCAGATTGCAGTTAAAAGAAGGCACAAAAAGCACATTAGGAAGCACGAATGACTGTCCTATTTGTACTTTCCCAATTCGCGTGGCCTGCACAATGCCACCATTTGGAATATGCACCGGGGAGTTTCCTTTAATGGGAGACGATTCGATGAAATGATCAAAGCAACCTGTCATGTGCCTCGAGGCCCCAGTGTCCAAAATCCATTCTCCTCTCAAATTTACAGAATTAAATTTATTACCGACAAGTGGTTCGGTATCGTTGTCCTCTGACCCGATCATGGAAAGCAACTTTTGGAACTGTGCCTCAGTCAGTCCCGGGATTGGAGTTGCGCTCTGAGTGGTCTGTGCTGCATTTGCACGGACTGGACTGTGCTGCCGCTGTGCCCTGGACTGCGGCTGCAATCTAGAGTGGGCCGGCCCATGCTGCTTCCACTGGCTCAGCTCAGCCCCTTTCCCGCTGCCGTGAAGTCCAGCTCCTCTCCCAGCCGGTTTCTTTCCTTTCTCTTTTTCCTATCCAGGTGGAAGACCGTGTAACGCCCAACAATTGTTCCTTGTGTGCCCAGATTTTCCACAGAAATCACAACTCAATCTGTTGTATGTTCTGGGTTGAAATTTCTTGCCCGTGTCAGAGCTGTTTCCCTTAGCCAAGAAAGCTGCTACCTCCGGCTTGGTTTCGTGGGATCGTGCCACAGCCTTTTGTCGTTCCTCATGCACAACCATCGAGTATATTTTATTCAACGGTGGCATCGGCTCAACGCTTAAGATGTTGGACCGAACAGTGGCAAACTCGGGGTCAAGTCCCATGAGGAATTGATATCCCTTCTCCTTTTCTTTTTGCTCCACAAAACCACCAATTGCACCACAATTGCAGTTCGAAGTTTCCAGATAATTCTCGAGTTCATCCCATAAGGTCTTCATCTTCGAATAATACTTCTGCACCGCCTGTCCTTCTTGTTTCAATAGGCAAATCTCGGACTTTAACTGATAAACCCGAGTCTGATTGCCTTGCGAATACCTCTCCTTGAGATCGTCCCACAAGTCCCTAGCATCTGTCGCACATGCAACGCCGGCTTGCAGCTCCTCCTCCATCGTATTGAAGATCCATCCTATTAGCATGGAATTACACATCTCCCATTTTTCTCGATTGGGATCATCCTCGCCAGGTTTCCGAAGAGAACCATCGATAAAAGGCAACTTATTCTTCGCCTTTAATGCGATGCGCATGGCTTACGACCATGTCAGATAATTTTCCCCATTGAGACGACACGCAATGAGCACATTGCCTGGGCTATCCGATGAATTAAGGTGATACATTGCAGGCACCACCAATCTCACGCGGGATCCATCACCGGATTCCGCAAGATCGTTGTCGTTCGACATCTTCAGTAGTTGATACGCTAAAAAAAAAAACGAAGAACGATGCAATCGGTCCCAGAACGTCGGCGCTCTGATACCATGATAATGTTTAAGCTCTCAAGCTTACTTTCATTGATATCAACATGTTACATAAATAGATGCAATACTACGACTATTCAGGAAACAAATAAACTAAATACGGCAACTAAATATATGGCAAATATACAGAAGGAAGAATATTCCCAAATATTCCTATCTAAGATACCGAATATTCCGTAATATTAGCTGTTCATTATTATTAGCATATGTTCATCAATATCACACATGATGTCATTAATATGTTTCTTTTACTAGTGAAATTTAACTTGTTATATTTCTCAAAACTTTTTCATAGTTCTCATTAAACCAATTCACCCTCTCTTTAAGTTGTTTGTTAGGTTCAATAGATATGAGTAAAATGGAGTCCCCAAAGTGCTAAATTGTGAGGGGCGGAGCATGTAATATATATTTAAATACTAACTTCTTGTCTTAAACTTTTGAGTACGAATCTCCCCAACTGCATAAGTTAATATGCTCAAACTTAAGCTTCAATTTTGTGAATAAATATCAGAAAGGTGAGGTATTAGGCATTTACTGTGCGTCACTTCAAAGCAATGTTAGTCGAAAGATAGTTGGTTTAATATGAGATTCTTGCGCAAGTTGGAAATGGTGGTAGGTAAGATGCTCATTACAATTCAATTTGGCAATAGATACCATGAATTAAGGCAAGTATTCAAATGCAATAATCACTCCTCCACTTGGTACGCGATAACCCGTCACCATAGAATGATAATATGATACGAGGACTACAAAAGTAATCACATTACATAAAGGCTCACATAAATCATGTCGAGATGGGAAAAAAGTCCATCATCTCAACATGGGAAACATTTCCGAAAGGAAATTCAAGTTCATGAACCCACCAACACCTCTATAGCTTGACATGCTTTCAATTAGGGGTAGTTGCTTCCCAATCCGATCAAGTTTTTGAAGGGAATCGGGAACTAGATCGGTAGTATTGGTTCTCAATTTTTCGAAACTAGGAACCAGACTGATGGTTCCCCGATGGTTCCATTGGACTAAAAACGTGCCAAAAAAAAACATTGCCAAACTAAACAACATTAGTTTTAGCGGAAGTTCCAATTGCGCCACACAGTAGGCTTCATTCCCTCCAACGCACCCCCCTCTATTCCCTGCATCAATCATCATGTGGATCTGCATTCCTAGTATTCTTTACTCAATTTCGTTTCAATATCATCTCTCCCTCTCCAAACACGCTCTGTACCTGCCTTGCCCACTTGAAAAAGGAATAAAAAAAACAATTCTTTACATTTGAATTCTTTTGATCCTTATAGCTACTACATAGTGGATCCCTTGGACAACAAGGTGTTTTTGTTTTCAATTTCGTGTCTTTTACCAATGAAACAACTCTAGCAAAACTCATTTTCTCGTGCTTTGAAATGGTCTAGGTTAAGGTTTGAGCCAGAAAAAACCTAATTTGCAAAACTCGAAATGGGCGGTCCGGTTCGATCCTAGGCCCTTGGAATCGGGAATTGAACTACCCGGCCATCATTCCAATTTAAGAACCAGGAATTGGACCGCTACCCTTTAAAATCGAGAACCGAACCACCAGTTCTAGTCTAGTCGAGGCGGTTCCGATCCAATCGAGCTGATTTGCTCACTCCTACTTTCAATTACTTTCAATGGGAGTCATTTGATTCCACCTTTCAACTAATACCCACCCTTCCAATAATACAATGGTGGATAAAAACTGCTTTTCCTATGCTTGTTCTTGGTGAAGAAGAAACCAGAAGCAAACTAGTTGGACCAAATTGCTCTCTTGCCTGCATTATTTGGTCCGTCATCCTCCACAATTTTAGCTACCAAAAGATGACGTTACTCTCTCTCTCTCTCTCTCTCTCTCTCTCTCTCTCTCTCTTCACCTGATCAAGCAACAATGTATGTGCTAATGTCGTACACTAAACACGTAGACTACACATACCCACATGCAAAAAAAAATGATTACTGCTTGTTCTCTCTCTCTCTCTCTCTCTCTCTCCACTTGAGCAAGCAACAATGTATGTGCTAATGTCGTACACTAAACACGTAGACTACACATACCCACATGCAAAAAAAATGATTACTGCTTGTTCTCTCTCTCTCTCTCTCCAATTTCGGCCCTTTGTCAAGCGGAAGCAATACCTACTAACCAATGATGGCCATTATTGGAGTGAGACCGACCGATCCTAGTTCTTCTGATCGACTCAAAAACGTGGACTCGTGGGATTCTCTCGTGCTCTTCGCTTTTCCTTTGTGTTCAAATGCGACGTTTAGTGGCATCTGGTCAACACATCACGTCCATTCCATGTGAACTTCACGTGTCCCTGAGGGAGTGAAATCAACTGAATGGGTGGAAAATTAGATTATAGAAAAAAAAACAACTCTTTTGACAGCTTTGTTGAAATTCACTTAATTTTCCTTCCTTGTGGTTTTGTTATGGTTAAACTACTAAAAATCTCAAATTGAAAGACTTAGTAACAAATTTATTTCAAATTAATTTCTAACCACTAAAAATCCTAAATTAGCATTTCTATGACAAATTTATTCTACAAAAAATTTCAAATTGATATACTTGTAATAAATTTGCCTTTCATTATTTCCATTTAATTAGGTTAATACCACAAAAACCTCTAAACTAGTACATTTGTTACAAAAAGGGGGTAAAAACTCATAATTGGTAAATCAATCAACCTTTACATGTCATCTAACTTAACAATTTAACAATTTAATTTAACGAAAACTAACAAAGATAAACTTATCATAAGTATACCGGATATGGATTTTTAGTGATCAAAAAATTAATTTGAAGTAAATTTATCACATGTGTATCAATTTGAAGTTTTTCATGATATTAATCCATTTTGTCAGGGGATAAGTTAGCCAAAAGAACAAGTTTTGTTTTATGTTTCCAAATTCACTCCTCATGATTTTTCGAGATAATGTCAATGTCGAGTGGAAAACACACCAAGAAAAGATAACGATAGATTGGCAAATTTAAATTGTAGTTGTTGCAGCGTCTCCAATCAATAGCTTGCATTTAACTATGATGTAAGAGTGAATTGCAATAGACAAATCCCACATGGAAGATTTGTTGAGGTATTGAAGAATTAAATTATCTTAGTTGACTCAAAACTCCTTGATTTAAGTTTTGAATAATGGAATGTCCAACTAAATTTATTAAGGGGCTTGGACTTGAGCCATTCTTTGGTGATCTTTATCAGTTGAAAGCATTGAGCTCGCTCAACACATCATATTTGTAATAAATATATGTAGCTTGAGGACTTCGCTATGATATTCTAGTCTTTTAGATATAGATTTAGATTGGACAACACATATAGGTGGAGAGTTTGTCTTGAGTGACTTTCACTTTTGACTTATAACTTCTATAAATCTTTTGCAACATCCTCTTTGCACTTCTTTTGTTAAGAACCCAAAATTTTCATGAAATATAAATATTGGACATATAGATTCGTGTATAACTTGAAGAAATGTATATAGTTTTCTATAGAAATTTTCTATATTCTCTATATTTTTTTTCTCATCATTTTACAATGCTTTAGAGTGTAGATATACAATAAAGAGCGTCAACCTTAACAATCCTCCTAATCATGAGACAAAATAGGAAGTAGTTTAACTTGAATTCATATATTATCTCTAATTGACAGCTTATGCTAACACTCCCTCTCACGTGAGTGAAATGATATCTTTGATAGCCAACTTGACAAGTGAGTTGTGAAAGGCCCTACTTGACATAGCCTTAGTAAGCATGTTCGCCAACTGATTTTCAGACTTGACAAAAGGAAACCGAACAACCTTAACATCTAAATTTTACTTGACAAATGTCTATCAACCTCAATGTCCTTGGTCCAATCATGTTGAATTGGATTGTGGGAATATTAATTGCCGCTTTATTATCACAGAACAATCTCATCTTAGATTTCAGTGGGAAACTAAGTTCTATCATCAACTTCTTAAGCCATAATAGTTCACACAAACCTTTAGCCACCCCTCGAAACTCCACTTCAACACTAGATAATGCTACTATCTTTTACTTCTTGCTCCTCCATGTAACTAAGTTTCCTCCTACGAATGTGAAATACCCCGACGTAGACCTCCTATCTGAGATTCTACCTGCTCAATCCACATCGGTAAATCCCTCCAACTCAAGATGACCATTCGTTGCAAAGGACAGACCTTTTCCTACAATTGACTTCAAGTAGCACAGAACTCAACTCACCGCATTCATATGAATTTTTTCACTTGGGCCATGCATACGTTGACTTACAATGCTTATAGCATATGCAATATCAAGGCGAGTATGTGACAAATAGATCAGTCTCCCTACTAACATTTTACTCACGATCCTTATTGGTCGACACCTGATCCGAATACTTTCCAAGTCAATGCTTCTAAACTATAGGGGCATCAGCAGGCTTACACTCCAACATTCCAACTTTGGCTAGCAAGTCCACCACATATTTTATTTGACACAAAGAAATACCTTTTTTTAATCTGGCCACTTCAATGCCTAAGAAATACTTCAACCCTCCTAGATTCTTCATCTCAAATTCTTCTGCTAGCTTCTCTCGGAATTTTGAACTCTCTTCACAGTCATCTCATGTGATAATCATATCATCTATATATATGATTAATGCTGTTATCTTTCCTTGATGTTGTCTTAGGAACAATGTACAATCCGAGTTGCTTTGAGAATAGTTATATCCTCTCATTACAGCTAAAGCAACTAAACCAAGCATGAGTGATTGATTTAACCCATATAATGAACATTCTAGCTTGCACACTATGTTAGATTGATGGCACAACATTACCCAAGTGGAACTTCGTTGTAGATTTCTTCCTCGAAATACCCATGAAGAAATAAATTCTTCACATCAAACTAATACAATGGCCAATCCAGATTCGCTACAATAGACAACAAAACTCTCACAAATATTAAGCTTCACCATTGAGGAAAATGTTTCTTGGTAGTCTAAACCATAAATCTATTTATATCCATTTGCTACCAGCCATGCGTTATATGTCTCAATGGAGTCATTTGGTCTGTATTTGATAGTAAAACCCACTTACACCCAACTACTTTCTTCTCCTTTGGTAACTTTATAAGTCTCTAAGTCTTTTTTTTCTATAAAGCTTCCATCTCCTCTTTCATTGCCTGAACCCACTTGGGATCCCTCAAAGCCTCTTTCACCCCACCAAGAACTCGGCTTGCAGAAACATTTGATACAAATGCCTTCAATGGTTCTAACAATCTCCATATTGAAACATAATTTGCAATAGGGTACTTTGATTTCTATTCCTCTATGTCTGGTGAGTGCCGACTAGGGCTTGTCATAATTGTGCCTATCAGGTAATTTATATCCAACACCCACATTAGAATCATCATAAGAGTCAAGTGTGGTAGGAGATCTTACCTTAGGAGTATCCTAAAGATAATGGTCGAGTAGTGAAGAGGGGACAATTTGAAAAGAGGGCTATTCTTGAGGCTATTTGTGTGCACCTTATACCGACGCAAACTGCTGATCACATTCTATCAAGACATAACTATCCTCATGTGCAACTCTAGTTGTTGGCCTAGTCATGGCTTGATCTGCTGCATTTTCTATCAATGGCACGACCGCTAGGGCTTGTCGTGAGTCAGACCCAGTCTAAGTCCTTACCGAAACACCACCCTCTCACCAATTTTCCCTTTCTTAATGTAACTATCCTTGAAAGGGATAATTGGTGTTAGGGTAGAAGAATTCAAACTCAACAAATATCACATCCATGGTGATATGCGTCTTCTTAGCGATCGGGTTATAGCATTAATAGCATTTTCGATGGGTTCCATGGCCAATAAAAATACACTACAAAGCACAAGGCTCGAGCTTAGTTTATTGGTTCTTGTGAAGATGAACATAAGCTACAATCCTGAACATTTAGGAACAATTACCAAGATCGAGAGAAATGAAACATGTTCTGAGAAAACTTGCAATGGAGTCTGAAATTTTAGCACATAGGAGGGCATCCAGCTCTTAGTACCATATCCAATAATATCTTGAAATAAACAAAAATTGGGATACATAAGAACACTACAATTTAATTCATCAGTAATATGCCTAACAAACAGCAACCAATTAGATAAAGAGACCACAAGCAAAGTGTGAGGTAAGGACAAGGAAGGTGTGAGAACAACACTTCCAGGCTTGATCATAGGATATCTATGGCTATTTGCATTATAGATACTATGTCGACGAGTAGTGGTATGGCACATGAGGTCATTAGGATTGGCTATTATGTGATTGGTAGTGCTAGAATCAACAATCCACCCACTGGCCTCACTCTGATGAATATTGACAAAAGCTCAATCGTATTTACCTTCAAGAGCTGAGACAAAAGTGCTGGTGGAGTCTACTTATGGAGCCGAGAGAGGTGAGTCCCTAGTTGCCAATGACACCAATCCTTTACCCCTGCTCATTACAGTCATAATCTTTTCTTGGCTTGCAAATCTTTCCACCGATTGGGGTATCCATGTAACTTGAAACAGGCCTCCTTGGTATGTTTAGGATTCTCACAATTAATATATCCCTCTACTAGTTGTGACTTGTGCTTCGAACATGCGTTGGACCTGCCCCCTCTTATTATAGCAACCGTGGAGGCCATCTATAGAGTCTATGGTTCTGGGCTGCCCTCAAGAAACCACAATCTCATCTTCCCCCACCCCTCCACACCCACGTGACACCATTGCAATAGCAATGGGAACATCCATGTTAGTCAACATCATAGCTTGATGCACATCCTCCCGCCGGACCCATGCGTATACTTGTTCAACCATAGGAAAAGGTTGTATATGTAAGACAACCACCCTAATGTTGTCAAATTCATCATCAAGACCATCAAGGAATGTGTAGGCATGATCTTCCTAGACAGCCATATTGTAGCACTCGATATTAGTGGGACATACCATGGTGTTAAGATGGCGAAAATCAATCTCCCGCCATAGTCTTTGAAGATCATTATAGTATTTTTCAGTAAGTTCTCCTACCAGCTTCAACCGAGTAACTTGACGCTTCAAATCATACACCTAAGAGACATTATTGCCATAAAAAAAATGCAGTAGCCACCAAATTTCAAAATGCTTTTGCGATTGGGAATAGGATAAAATTGCCAATCAATGCTGGGTTTATGGAGTTGATTATCTATCCTTTCACTATGGAATCCTTGATTTTCCACTTTCGAAAGCCAGGATTAGTCAAATAATGTTGAGGAAGATCCCATTACTATATCCCAACTTGTCTTTTCCTAAGATATACATCTCAACAACTTGGAACCGAAGGCCATATTTGCTACCATAGCCAATGCCTCAACTTGGGAAGGCGGTGCATGATGCTGGGTCAAAAGTTACTTCATTGCCATTGTCAAATCTTCAAAGATCGCCATTGTCGAAGAGTTCTTACCGGTTGAATCAGTGTGATCAACCATGGTTGGATTAGGTCCTAGGGTCGAGATGGTTTGATATCATGAAGAAACGCATATAGTTCTCTAGAGAAAGTTTCAATATTCTCAATATTTTTTCTTATCATTTTACAATGCTTTAGAGTATAGATATAAAATGAAGAGAGATAATCCTAATAATCCTCCCAATCATATACCAACAATCCTCCTAATCACGAGACAAAATAGGAAGTAGTTTAACTTGAATTCCTATATTTTCTCTAATTAACAGCTTATGCCAACATAACTATCTTATGTTTTTTTGGAATGTGAATAATATTTTAGATTTTGGTGAGACATTGAAAAAATTCACTTGTCACTTTTCATTGGTGGCAACATATAAATCCTTTTAAATTCAGCCATTAAATTTTTTAATTTATTTCTTCGGTTTTGTTCAATGAATTAAATGTGAAATTTAGGGGAATTATTGCCAACTCTTCTAAAAATTCAAGTTGTTAGATGAATGAATGGTTTATTATTTAATATTATAACATACCTTTCATCCTTAGTTTGGTCTTTTTATCCAATACTAAGCATGACATATCGAATTAGGTTTCCAACTTAGAATCTTTTACTTTTCCATTAGGCAAAATTTTATAGGTGTTGAGAAAACCTTCCTTTGAATATTTTGATTCTGACAAAACTATCCTTCTTTAGAAAGAATCTAGTTGATACTTTGAAATACATTACTGTAGGTTTGACTATAAATGAAAAAGCTTACACTATTCCAATCTTGGTGTTCGACTCAAGATAAGTGGTCACATATTTGCTTCTGGTTAAAGTTGAATTATGCTATTCAGAATGTTACTTCGGAAGATTCAACTTTTATCTTGGAGAAAAACCTTATGCGAAATATCAACAACAATATTGTGAAGCTCATATTCATGGCTATTAATCTATTCAGATTCATGAGATCGTTTTTCTTCTAAAGACTACTTTTGAATAATGTTTAGATTTTAGAATATCAACTTTCCAGATTCTAAAGATCCACGTTAGCAGGTTTCCATTTCAGTTGTGTTATATATATGGAAATTTGTGATCTTTGATTGACAGGATTACTCTGCAAATAGATTGGTAGAATATCCTCGATTGGAAAGAACCTTTGATGGGATAAGAAAACTTTCATATTTAAAGAACTCTATTTATGGAAACTGAAGATTTAGTTCTATGGGCAACTGAATTTGAAGAACTCAGACTCTTCTCCAATAGTCAAGATACAATATCTTCTAATTAAGATTGATAGCGTCCAATCAACGCTTGAAGATTTATCCTTCAGAGGACCTTTGCAACAGCTAGCTCAAGGTCAAAAGGAGTATAAAAGGGATCCATGGTGATTGTTGCAAATGTGATAAGAACTTACAAATTCCAAAGTGCTCGAGTTATTTAGATTCACATACTTGTCCTTAAAGTGAAAATATTTTATCTTTGGGAGGCTCTATGAAAGATTGAGAGTGTGTTATCTCTTGTAACCTTTCAATGATTCATCTAGTGGAATTTGGCTAATCGATTATTAGCATGGGAGAGTGGACGTAAGCTTATTTAAACCAAATCACTATAAATTATGTGTGCAATTTTCTCATACCCTAAACTCATACTTTTGTGTTTAGATTATTTCACGTTATCATTTTGAATTTGTTGCAGTACTTTATTCAGATTCTATTCAATTCCACATTAAGCTTTAAAATTATTCAGAATCATCTATTCATCCCCATCTAGGTGATTATTACTAGATACAACAATTGATATTAGAGCTAGTATCTCATCATGTTGAAGTGTTTTACTTCTAAGTTAACGATCTATCGTATCTAGCAACAAATTTTCAGGATCCAGTGATGCTCAATTCAATAGCAAACCCCCGTACCTTGATGGAAAAGACTACAATATGTGATGCAACAAAATGAAGTGGTTCTTTAAGGCATCAAATAATTTGATGTGGGATTTTGTTATTAATGAAGTAGTTCCCACCACTATAACAACTCTTTCCATAGGAAATAAAGGGAAAAATAGCACTGCTACTGCAACTCTCTGGGATGCTAAAAACGAAGAAAGAGAAGGACTTTATTCAAAAGCTAGTAATTCAACAATTTTTTGCCTTATCCACTCCTATATGCAATCGTGTTGTAGAAGAAGAATCATCGAAAGCTACATGGGACAGACTCCATGTCACATATCAAGGAACTGACAGACTAAAAGAAACCAATCTCAGCATTCTACTAAGCTATGTAGCACGGACACCGACACCGACACGTGACACAACACGACATAGCGACACAGCATTTCTCAAAAATAGAAAATTCCGACACATCGGGGACACGTCGTATTAAATATATATTAAATATAAAAATAATAAATGAAGTCAAAATATGTCTCATATAAGAGAAAGCCGAAACTATGAAAATCTTTCACTGCAAAAGAGAAAGCTGAACACAGCACTTTCCACCCAATGACTGCAAGAAATGCTACTATACAGCCCTTCATTTCACTAGTAAATTAAGACTGTCGCGACCTCAATATCGTCTGCAATCATTTAGGTTAGACAATGTTTGAAGAAAGGGGAACCCATAAGTCCATGACTCCGTCTATCGCAGACAAGAATACAAAATGGAAATTCATCTCATAGATTAAGAATCCATCCCCGTCAATGGTACATAACCTCTAGAAATTCACTAGAAGTGCAATCGGAACACTCTCCAGCTACACTATAATATATATGAATCTTAGCTCCTGAAATTCTACAAAAAATTGTCCTGCCCAAACTATATTATCTTCCAATAAGGCATGAAATGATGCATTGCCCGAGGCAAGCTGAACAGTTTTACGTCTTCCACACCTTAATTGTGCCATCCATAAAGGCTGTGATCATATAGTCTTCCTTCAGATGATAACTTACACTTGTTACCTGCAAGAGAAAAGAGAGAACAACCTCAGTGAATTGGAATATTTACAACTACGAAATTCTAGGCATTGTGATGAAGATCTCGTGCAATTTTTATTCATAACACTCCAAAGAGTCAATAGCATTGTTAAAGTTTATTGAAAATAGATTGCCCTGGTGACCTTTGTTCAGGCCAGGGGAATACGCTTTGTCCTCTAGGATTTTAAAGGGTACTTGATTATCATCAAGCAAATGGCACTATACCGTCCCCTAGAATTTAAGGCTGACTACTTATCATCAAGCAAATTAATATGAGCTAAACTCAACCTACAAGGAATTCTGGATGGATCTTAAGAAATAGGTAGGCCCACGGAACAAAATAAAACAAAAGTAGGAAGGATTACCATACATAAACCGATTAAAAACCTCATTTGCATCAGAGCCAGTTCATTGATGAAATGTGCAATCTATGGCAGGACAAGCCACTAGTTAAATACTTAAATGCTTCACTGCATATGATATGAAGTTCATTCTTGTAGCATATCATTGAAGTCAGAGAA
Source organism: Psidium guajava (assembly GCA_016432845.1). Taxonomy (NCBI): domain Eukaryota; kingdom Viridiplantae; phylum Streptophyta; class Magnoliopsida; order Myrtales; family Myrtaceae; genus Psidium; species Psidium guajava. The sequence continues at coordinate 23,125,721 of CM028232.1, read as the reverse complement.
ATCATTAAACAGAAACACTTTAAAACATTAACTTCAGCACACTGTGACTGAGCCTAAAGTCTACGAAATAATAGTTCAAGCATTTCCTTCATTATGTCCTTTGATCAACAAGATCACTAAAAACATAGAAAGAGAAAGCATTACAAAAGGAGATAACATGAAATCCTCCAAGAATCCTAAAGACATATCTTCTAGTTGACAAGGTTAGCTTTCACAAGAATAACATGAAAATCAAGGAGCCAATAGGTGACTCACCAGTTCTTTTGAGAGGCATTTCTGCTGTACTTAGTGAAGAAATGCTCTCAAGAAGTCATTCCTCTAGATCTACATTATCCACTTCTTCTGAAAAAAAAAACGGACTCCATCTCTGGCTCATCAAGTGAAAGACTCGCAACTTCAAGCACCCCAACATCTTCAAACGTGCCAAATGTATCTCCACCAATATCCCACATCTTGGTCTCTCCTTGTGCATATTCTAGGCTTTTTCTTGATAGAAGACGAAGGTTGCTGTGAATAAAAACTAACTCGTCTGCACATTTTGGGATCATCTTATTTCTTTTCACTGAATTCACAAAGGAGTAAGTACTCCAATTTCTCTCGGCACATGATGAAGAAGAGGGTTGTGCAAGAAGCTTTAAAGCTATGGTTTGAAGCATAGGTGCACATGCACCATGAATAACCCACCAAGCCTTAGGATCGATAGCATACCGATTTTGAATGGAACCAAATTCTCTAAAATCTCCATTTTTGCACGCAAAATCTACATATTCCAAATTCACCTTGTTGCGCTCATCCAAGTTAGGAAAGTATTTCCTAAGGCACTTTAGTCTTTCTTGATTGATGTCTTTTTCCTTGTAAGGAGAAACACGAGTAAGTTCTTGATTGAGCCATTGATCACTGTAGTACCTATAAAATAGAAGTAGAAAACCATAATAAGTAAGAGGAGTGTTATATTATCATGTCAAAGAAAAAATACCAATTAGTAAAGTAATCATACAATTTTAGAACTTACCTAGGATTCAAGACATGTGCCAAACAATGAAGTGGAGTGTTGTTTCTAGTCCAACGATCCACAAGAATTTTACGAACCACCTCATAAAATGTGGACTCCTCATCTAGCCTTTTCACTTCTTGTGCATATATAGCTTTCTTCACTTTAATAATCATTGAATCCCACATGTCATAGACTAAGTGAAGACAAGGCTTGTCCGTGTCACAAATTCTAAGCATTTCACAAATAGGAGCTGTGAAGGAAAGTATATAATCAATTGCATCCCACCAAAAATCATCCAACACCTTATCCTTGACAAATTTAGCTCTTCCTTGATTGTCATCTTGATAAATATTCCATTTGTCACAAATGACCATGCTTTAAAGACCACATTTGATTAACTTGAATCTCTTTAGCATCACAATCATAGAAGCAAAACATGTATCCGCCATGGAAAGCAACTTCAAGCTAACAAACTCATTATATATTGCTAGTCTCATTGAATGGTTCATGATGAAATGTTTGATATGCATAACATCCGCAACAATGTCTGAAATCCAACTACATTCCTCATAAACTAAGTGATTATTCCCCACATTCTTTACGGCACAAATGTTCTTCAAAGCTAGATTTAGGGTGTGCACCACACAAGGCGTCCAAACGATGGATGGAAATTCTTGCTCAATGAGTTGTCCTGCGGCTTTACAATTTGCAGCATTATCTGTAATAACTTGCACCACATTCTCATGCCCAATTTCATTGATAACTTCTTTCAATAAGTTAAAAATGAAATGCATATCCTTTATTTCTCCTGAACAATCAACCGCTTTTATAAATATCGTCGCTTCTCCATCCGACACGCCATAAAATTAATAAGTGGCTTCCTTTGTGAGTTACTCCATCCATCACTCACAATACTTACACCCTTTTCCCTCCACATGTTTCTAATAGGTGCACACAACCTATCAATATTTTCCTTCTCTCCTTGCAATAAAGTGGTCCTCGACATACTATATTTTGGAGGTACATAACCCGCAATATTATGATTAGCGACATAAGTGAAAGTAGATTGAAAGTAAAGAGTTCTTGCAAGGTTAAATGGCAAGCCCGCCTAATAGAACATCTTAGCAATCTCACAATCTAAACATTCTCGTTGAGTCATATTGAATGCCTTTTCAATAGATCCTCCACTCTCACTTCCAATCTTTCTTTTTTTGGGGCCAAAGGATGAACCCACCTCACTACTACCACTAACTGAAAAACTAGAAGGAGGCAAAGGTACATTTGTAGGCGCCTTACTCTTTAATCTAGATTTGACCTCTTCCTCTAATCTTTCCATCTCCAAAAGATCCTTTTTTCTACTTTGTTGCATTTTGCAATTCCTTTTCCACTTATCTGCAACCAAATGGGCTCTAACTCTCGTGTATGAACTCCTAACGTCTTTTCCACAAAAGTTACATTTCCAATACAAATTTCCCGGGAAAAGGACACTTTTGGTGCCTTAACTTGTGTACGGAGATCACTTTGGTGCCTTAACTTTCAAACGGATCACTTTGGTGCTAAGTTTTTGAAAAAACGATCATTTTAGTGCCAAGTATGATTTGGCAGGCCGGAAATTTGACGTGGCCTTATTTTATTAATATATGACGCTGATGTGGCATGCCGGAGGTCCACCGTGGCATTTTTATTTAAATTTAATTTTTTTATTTAAATAATTTGAAGAATAAGTAAAAAAATGAAAAAAAAAACTTGGAACCAGGCGGCGAGAGCTTGAATAAGCCCTCGCCGTCGTCGCTCCACCATCGCCAGTGATGGCGACGAGAGCTCGAACGGTCGGATGACACAACAAAGGCAAAACATGGGCTGAGAGATGTGGATCTGGGCTGGATGGTGGCTGGGGGAAGCTCACGGGTGGCTGAGGGTCTCGGCGGTGGGTTAGGACGGGCGACGGAGGTTGAGCGAGGCAGCTGGGGGTCGAGCGACTAGGCTCGAGTGGCTGGACGCAGACGAGAAGAGCTCGGCAATGACACGACGCAATCTCGGAAGGCAACGATAACGCACGATGGGGTGCCGGACAGAGGAGAGAGAGAGAATGGGTCTCGGGTTCGGAGGCGTCGCGGAGTCTTGGGAAGAGAGGAAGAGAGAGGACGGGGCTGGGCTGGCTCAAGCTTAGTCAGAGCGAACTTGGCTAAGGCGGCGACGATACGGCGCAAGATCGGGGTCGCAGAACAGAAGAGAGAGAAAATGGGTATGGCTCGGGGGTTTCGATCGGGGTTGCTGGTGGCAACGAGGCTGCTCAAGGGTGTCGCGACGATCGGTGGGGCTAATGGCGAGGTGGCGTCGGTGGATGGTGGCTGCAGATGGCGTCGAACGAAGGAGGTGGTGGTGATGAAGAGCTCGGCGCAGCGATGGGGGTCGCGGGTCCGAGTTATAGAGGGGGGGGCGAGTTTAGCTTGCGATGGCGGCCGACCGAGATGGTGGTGCGACGAGGTGCTTAACTGGCGGAGGTGGAGCGACGGCAAACTCGAACGAAGGTGAGAAGGAAGATGGGGGACGTGGCAACCTACGTGGACTTGCTTTTATTTTTTAAATGTCATTTTATTTTAAAAAATTATTTATTAATTACACGTGGCACTTTTGGCCGGAATAGGCACCAAAGCGATCCTTTTGTCTCCGATTTGGCACCAAAGCGATCCGTTTGAAAGTTAAGGCACCAAAGTGATCTCCGTACACAAGTTAAGGCACCAAAAGTGTCTTTTTCCCCAAATTTCCCCCAGCCTCGCCACAATTATCTAACTTAGTAACATACCTCCACAGTGGGTTATTCGAATCTTCATCGCTAGATATAGGTGGTGGAATGCTACTATCCCTGCTTGAAGTCATTCTACAAAAAATACAATTACAAGATGTCAAAAACTATGAATATAACATATATAAGAACAAATGTTCCACTAGATATGAAAAGGAAAAGGGAAAAAGTTCTTTTTCGAATGCTACCCTTCAATCAAATGCGCTTTACAACTCAGCAAAAGCACAAAAAGAAAAAGAAAAATTTCAAGATTTAGATGCTTAAAGTGTCTTCATGTTATGAGCTAACAAAAGTTGACACCTCTCATGTGGTTTGCACTATTATTTATGATCTCAAATTCCATTCAGCAAGTCAACGAGGTGCACGCCAACTTATGCTTTAAAGAGGCAACAATGACTTCCCTTCCATGATGCAGACTACGTTATCCTTATCCATCACTTGAGATATACAAAAGTTAACTTGGCCTCAACTGAGTTGTCTAAGAGCTCCCCCTCTTAAGCTTCCCTTGGGGTACTCAATACAAGTTTACTACCTACTATCTAATCCTACAGCATGCTGACAATTTAGTACACTCAAAACCTATCCAGCGTGATATAAGAAAGACCTAAGATGTACTAGTCAAATTATCAAGGGACAAACAGCAGAATCTTAGCATTGGAGCTGCCAAAGTCCAAACATCAGTTGAAATGAATTCACAACTAAAAATCCATAACTGCAACTAAATTCACGACCCGATCTTTCTCTAGGTTTTCTATGAGCAATTAGTTTGTACTTAAAGTTTGTGCATTGGAAATTTCCCATTCTATCCGACCATTAATGTCCTACTAAATTAAGTAGTAAATGATAAGTGTTGATGTGTTGGTTGACTCGAGGATGATTGTTGAGGACATGGCATTAACTATATAGTTTCCCCCACTACTTTTGTCGCTCTTGTTTTTACATTTTTTGGAAACTGACATGAGACTTTCTTCCTTGATTCATCATATTTCCCTACTAAAATAACATTGGCCTCATGATGAAGCCTCGTCAATTACCATACCTATAGCTAACCAACAGTCTGATAGATTACCAAATGGATGATGATAATTAAACTGCCATTAAAGATCATAATATTGTTGAAGTAGTCAAAATCTAGAACGAGTAAACTGACAACAAATAGAGATTATAATAGTTCCACTCTATGTAGCGCAAAAAAAAAAAAACGCCTAACATCATAGTTCCACATCCACATGGCACAGGGTTTTCATATTGGTGTCCCTTTATATAGGTTCAGTTTTGCACAAGCTCCTCTTCCCCCCCAACAATTGAAATGGTAACAGTTCTACGGTAAAATTTCAAGCAGACTACAACTTTTCAATATATATACTAACCCACGATCAGCTTGGCTCAAACCAGACACAGCACATATTGACCAACTTTTCGATACTCACTAACAGACTAACAGTAAAAGGGAAACTTTCAAACAGCGAATCTACATCCACGGTAAATGGAAACATCGGGATAGACGAGGAATGGGAGGGCCAAGATCTAGGGTTACGCAAGAGCTCGAGGTCGTTACCTTGGGACTCCTCTGGTGAACGGATTGATCAAAAGAGAGATCTGAGAGTGGCGATTGGCGGAACTGGAGAGTGAGTGATCTGAGAGTGGCAGAATTGGATAGCAAGCAGGCAGAGGTGATTTAAGAGTGAGGTGGCAGAGGCGGCAGAGGCGATCTAAGAGTGAGGCGGCAAGAGGCGAGCAGGCAGAGGCGATCTGAGAGCGAGCGAGAAGACGGGCAAAAGAAAAAAGATCCCAAAAGTTTTTCGAAGTGAGAAGCAACTGAGTTCTGAGGTTCCAAAATTTTTTTTAATGGACACGTGTGTCGGCCGCATGTCCTACGTGTTGACCGTGTGTCGAAATCCCGATACGTAGTCAACGCGTGTCCTCACGTGTCGGGCATGTGTCGATGTCCGACACACGTCCGACACCGACACGCACACATAATAGGGGTGTCGGTCCTATATGGCTATTAAGTGTTGACACTTGATTTTTAGTGATCTTTTCTTTTTTAAAGTTAATATAAAGTCCATCAAAATTCATAAAATTAAAAAATCAATTTTGGAGACCTTGGCCAAGCCTAAGGAACCAATTTTGACCAAAAAATTATTTTCCATATTTTCAGTAATTTTTGGTATTTTTATTTTCGAAAATTAATAGAAAATCCATAAAAATTCATAAAATTGAAAAAATCAACTTTGGGGACCTTGGCCAAGCCTAGGGAGCCAATTTTGACCAAAAAATAAATTTTAATATTTTTTGCATTTTTTAATATTTTTAGTAAATTAGGAAAATATTTAATAAATAAAATGGCATTTGAAGCCACAAAATATGAATAAATAGTCAACATTTTTCTTTTAATTTTCTTTTCATTTTGGCCAAAGAAAATCTGTAAAAAAAATTAAATTATTTTTTAATCGGGTGTTACCTTATTAATCCCATTTTTAGATTAATTATAAAAATTGTAGAAAATTCGTAATTTTCGATTTTAGTATTTCTAGAGTCGTGACATTGTTCTCTAATATTCTAAATTTTCATCTTGGCACAATTATACCCAGAATGACTCAATTTTACAAAAAGGACTTTAATTAAATTTTACATTATTTTCAGTAACAAGAAATGAGCTTAAATTTGATATGCAGTGAATTGTGTCAAAAATTATGACGAGATTTGGACTTAAAGAAATATTTTTTTCATGGACTAAATTGTAAATAATTAAAATTCAGGGACTAGAGTGCAAATACCTAACTCTTGAAGGATTATTTTGCAAATAACAAAAAGAAGAGTTAGTGGAGAAATTAGAATAGAGAAGGGAAGATGGAGAAGAGGAGATGGAGAAGAATGGATGGAGAAAATAAAATAAGAATAGAGAATGGAAGATGGAGAAGAGAAGATGAAGAAGAATGGATGGAGAAAATAAAATAAGAATAGAGAAGGGAAGATGGAGATGAAGAAGAGTTAGTGGAGAAATTAGAATGGGAGATAAATATGGAGAAGGGAAGATGAAGATAAAGAAGAGTTAGTGGAGAGATTAGAATGTGAGATAGAGATGGAGAAGGGAAGATGAAAATGAAAAAGAGTTAGTGAAGAAATTAGAATGGGAGATAGAGTTAGTGGAAAAATTAAAATGGGAGATAGATGAGTGGATTATAAAAGGAGGAAGAAGTGAGCTTGAGAGGGGGAATTTTTTAGAGAGAAAATTTTGGATGTTTGAGAGGGTTTTGGGAGATTGAAGAAAATTTGAGAGAAAGAAAATACCAAAAAGAGAGAGAGAATTTTGAAGATGATGAGACTTTAAAGCTAGAGGGTTATCATCATCAATTTCTTCATCGATCAACATAAATCAAGAATTCATCCCAGATTTGAAGCTAAGCATCCCTCTACTCTCTTTGATTTTTTAGTATAAACTAACTCAAATTTTCTACTCTTCTCCCATTTCCCCATATTTGATTTCAGGCAGGAACCAATTATATCCATCAAGCACATTTCATATTGCCATTGAAGCTAAGTGCCTCTTTCATTATTCTAATTTTTAATGTGAATTAAATCATATTTGCTCAATTACTCCATTTCTCCATATTTTTATGTCAGGCAAAGGACAACCCCAAGTCAACGGTAAATCCCATGGAGGTGTAAAATTAGCGCTGACGAGCTCTTGAGTGCCCATTAAATTTTCAATTGATCCGTCAATGGATTTCGGCCCAAATTGTCAAATCAATTCATTTTATTTTAAAGAATTTAAACCCCAGAATGTGAAGGGCAGAGCCTGCTCACTGGAGGTCATTTTAAATTTCTGCAATTTAAATTCCTGCACCTTAAATCCCAAAGGAGAGGGCCAAGCCAAGGCTGAGCTATCCATTGATGGTCTTTATTTATTATCATTTACTTCCTGTAATTTAATTTTTGAATCACTAAACCCCAAAATGAGTAGCTCGCTGCACTGCACAAAAGTCGTTAACTCACTCCCTCTTTCGGCTTCAGGGAAATGCTTAATATTTTGAAAATGCCAAAAAAAAAATGTCACTCACGTATATTCCATTTAAAAAAGTGAAAATACAAAAAGAGAACACTCCACTAAAGCCTTAGGAATAAACCAAGCCTAAGTTGCCAAATTATGATATCCATGAAATTAAGGCACCGAAAGAGCATTAGTTTTAATTAACTAGTGTAACCAAGTCCTCGAACTCATAATCTCTGGTTCGTAGAAGTAATATAGTTCTCCCGCTAATTTACTTAGGTTTCTAATCAACCTACAAAAAATGATTAGTGGCGATTCCAAATTTTAAAACCATTTGAACAAAAAACCAAAGTCGCGATTTGGTAGAACTTGGGAGAGCTTGAACTAGGTTAGTTAATTTAATCAATTAATCTGGTAATCCATTAACCGAAAGAATAAATTTTAGGTCGCGACACTAAGCAACTATGAAGCTTTTAAGATGAAACCAAATGAATCAATTGCAGAAATGATTGATAGATTTCAAATATTAGTTAGTGGTTTTGCTCAACAAGGTGCTTCTGTCATTGAACCTATGCAAGTCTGAAAGATTCTTCGAGGATTAACAAACGAATGGAATTACATCAAACCATCCATTCAAGAATGCCAAACAATCAAACCTTTATCCATTAACGAGCTTGTTGATAATTTACAATCATATGAAATGGAGCGTGACAACAAAACGAAAGACACAAAAGGCAAGAAATCAATTATCTTAAAATCTAACATTGATTTCGAGTTGCTAGATCGTGAAGATAATGAAGAAGACAATGAAGAACTTACATTAATGGTAAAGAAGTTCAAAAAGATGGTTTGAAAATGTAGAAACTTCAAAAGCAAGAAATCGTTCAAATAGAATGATAAAAAAAAACAGCCAAGTAGTGACAAACAAAAAAACAATGACGTGATATGCTTTCACTACAAAGAGGTTGGACACATCAAACCAAAATAGGTACTTCTGAAGAAAGACAAATTCAAATGCAAAAGGGACAATTTTACAACAACAAGCTCAAGGTCAAAGGAGTATAAAAGGGATCCATGGTGACTATTACAAGTGTCATAAGAGCTTTACCAATTCCAAAGTTCTCGAGTTTCAGATTCACATACTTGTCCTTGGAGCGAAAATATTTTGTCTTTGAGAGGTTCTGTAAAAAAAAATGAGAATGTGTTATCTTTTGTAACCTTTCGATGATTCATTTAATGGAATCCACGCAATCAGCTGTTAGTGTGAAGAAATGGATGTAGGTTTATTTAAGCCAAACCACTATAAATTTTATGTGCAATTCTCTCATTCCCTAAACTCATACTTTTGTGTTTAGATTATTGCATGTTATCATTCTGAATCTATTGCAATACTTTATCGAGAATTTATTTAATTCGGCATTAAGTTATAAAATTATTCAGAATCATTTATTCACCTCCTGTAAGTGATTATTGCTAAATACAACGATAGGGTGACTGTCAAATGTCCTGTAACTTGTCTTATATAGGCGTGATTTAATATATTATTTTGGCTCCACGCTTCTCACGAATACATGTCTCGATACAATGTCCTCGATGGGCGCATATTCTATAACGTCAGTTCAATTATGAACGTCGAAGTACAAACCAAAAGTGCCAAGGGCATCTTTTCCTGCATGACAAAGTCAGAATGTCCCTTCATTGGGATTCCAAGAAAGTCAGCAATCCTCGGGACTAGGAGCCCTGTTCCCCTTCGATTTCCATTGATGATGCTTGTTATGTGCGTCGACATAGACATCACGCGATGTGAATCTCTACGAGAAAGGCACGTGGAGAAAGCAAATGAGGAATAAGATTTCGTTGCGAAATCTAATATTATTTATTGTTCCGAAGGGATTAAAATAGTAATAGCTAGAACAATCCTCTTTTCACATCAAATCCATGTGTGATTGATTAATAAGTATGATTGATTAATAAGTAACGGCAATTGTATTATAATTTAGCTGAAAGAATCACATCAAATGAGGAACTGAAATTGCATTCGTAATGTCTGACTAAAATTATCAATTTGACATCATATCCTGTCATATTTCTTTTTTATACATGTATTGACCATCTTATTGAAGTTTCTTTCCTTCTTTATATTCTTCTCGTAAGAAATTGAATCTTTTCATTTACATTATATATTCGCTTTTGTGCATATGTTAATATATGCTGTTTAGATAAGTTTCTTCGTTCTAAAATCAATATTATTTAACATGGATGAAGCCAAGGCTAATTGGATATTTTAGTTGAAAATTAACGCTTTCAAAAGATACTTTTTGCATAATTATAATCAATAGTCATCAAGAAAGGAATATTTCACTTGTCTCAGTACACTCGTTCAGGACCGTAGCACGTTTCTTGCAAAGAGACTAGAGCACGAGATGTGACGTCAACCTTTATCTACTCCCAAACCCTCGATAATTCTTGATGGGCTTTGGAGTGGGGGCAAATGATAAAAGGAATTTTAAAGTAACCTATTAGAGGGCTCTACGTGGCAAAGAAACCAAAATAACCTGCTGAGAGCATGCCTCAGCGTTGAGAAAACCTCTTAATTGATTTTGAACATTGATATAAAAAAAATCCATATTTTTCAGAATCTGATTGATACGCTAAAAGACTCATTTATAGATTGTGCTAACCATATTCAGATGTTGAGAAATAACCAAGAATGTTTGTAAATTTGGAGTTTAGATTCAGATGCTGACACATGAGGAGCTCAGACTATGATGAGTATTTCAGAATCAATCTTCAGATTCACATGTAAGATTAAGTCTTAGACTCTGATTGAGATATTTTGTATTATCACAACAACTAGCAATCTAGTGTGGATTCTTCTCTAAAGATTATCAATTTTAAGGATTATTTATCAAAGACTTGGATTGAGGAGCAAAAGATTGTTGACATCTAAATTTTGACTGATTTTTTAGTCATTATCATTTGCATGCAAAATTAGAACTAATATTAGTTCTTACCCAAAAAAAATCAAATTGAATTGTTCATATATTGCGTTAGCATTCATTTCTGTTAGCAGGGCAAAGATGAGCATTCGTTGTTAGAGTTTTTCCATATATGGGCTCGCCTTAATTGGAATTGTAATTGACCATATTACCATAAACGGTATTGGTTTAATAAAGAAAGGAATTGATGTATCTTAATGGGCCGAATATGGGCCTGGTTAATGTGGGCCGAATCCGGCCCGGCCCGTGATGGGAGGGCCCAGCCGGAAGTTTATATAAGGCTAGGACCCACCCTTTAGCCCTTTCTTCTTGCCATTCTCCTTCTCCACTCCTCCATAAGGCTAGCTAGAGAGAGAGTGACGTGGGAGAGGCCGATTCATCGCCGCCAGGTGGTCCGGAGGGCATAAAGGGGAAGAGTCCAAGCCTGGTTCGTTGGTTTCTCACGTCGATCGGCCATGGTTGCAAAAGCAGGTACGCCGACTCGATCTCATGGCTATTATGTTGTTAAAATGCAACAACGGTACTCCTAGGGAGTCGTAAAAGTCGACGGAAGGTCGGGAATGCCGGCCAACATTCGTTTCTATTAGCAGGGCAAAGATGAGCTTGAATCGACAGGTGATTCAGCCAGAGATTCATCTCAAATCTCCAGCTAAAGGCTTGAGGGTGTGAACTGAAGTTTTCAAGATCATGGGAGCTCAAAGTTCCAAGATTATTGGAGGCTTGGAGCCAATATCTCCAAGATTGTGGAAGCTCAAAAATCCAAGATTATTGGAGCTTAGGATCTAGAGTTTGCTTGAATCCACCAATTCCAAGATTGTTGGAGTTCATTTTTTGAATCTAATTCAGCATATTTAAATGGCTAACATTAGAAAAAGGTTAAATTGCTTCGATAAAGGCTCAATTTGAACTCGAAAGATGAGGTAGGTCTATGATCAGTTGTTGAATTTTTTGCTAAGGCTTAGGACAATATGGCCAAATTTTAAAGGGACTTGGACCTAATTTTCAATCTTAATTTATCCCATTGTAGTCCATTTTAATTATTTAATTATAAGGCCCTTAGTAATTATCCATTTAATTAATTAATGTCCGATTGAGGCCTGAGATGTCACCACGAGCCCGTGGGGTTTAGAGAATTTAGCCACCATCATCTTCATCATTCCATGGCCAAAAATTATAGGTGTCCTAAGGGAAAAGAACTCTTCAAAGATCAAAACTCATAATTTATTTGAAAAAAGTGTTATTCTAGCTAGAGATTAGAGTTTTAAGATTTTAAAACTCTATCTCTACTCCGACTGAAAATAACTGAGAGTTTTGATGGATGTGGACTCTAATGATGTAATAGCTCAAAATGAATGCTACTCTCGCTAGGATTGCTAATCTGATGGTCCAAATTGACTCCTACATGCACACAAGAGGGCAATTTTAACACTCGAGCAAGGAGGAAAAGCAAGAGGTGTTCGGTTCAAGCAAGCTTTGGCCAAGACTCCCCTCCAGTGCAGCACATTATCTTGACGCCTTGGCCTCCATCCATCTCGGCCTTAGCCGCCATCTTCCTCTGTGCAGCTCCTTCGCCACCTTAGACCACATCCGCCACTGTCCACCCACCAGCCACGATGGCTCACCACCCGTGCCATCCAAGTCCACCAAGCTCAAATCCAAAGTCCTGCCCTGTTCTGCTGCAGATCAACATAGGTTTCGAAGCAAATCAATCTTGTTTTCAATTGTTATTTGAGATGCAACGTAGCTGCTCATCTTGTGTTAGAATTTCTATGGGTTTGAAGCTCAAAAGGAGACTGTTTTGGGCGGTTTTACTTCGAATCGCGCAAGTACAGATTTTAGCTTAAAAAGGTAAGATCTTTTAATTATTTTGGAAGCATCCATGTGTTCATATATCTTGCAAATCCAATCAATGTTTTATTGGAAGCATTCATGTTGCTCATATATCTTGCTAAATTAATAGGATTTGCAATCGAATGTTAAGAAGTAAAACCCTTTTCCTGATAATAAAAAAAAAAGAGAGAGAATTTTCATTGATTGTCAAAGTTTCGAATTATTTTTTATGTTGTTTTGGTGTATTACCTCCAATCAACTGTGTATGCCACCATAGAGGCCGCAACCTAGAGTTGCTTGAAAATTTTACACCTTAGTTTATCGAGAATATTTTGTTCTTTGATAAACAATTTATCGATAATTTTAGAGTTGATTAATTCAATTGAGACACAACTTTTCTCAAATTTTGGGTGGAATGTGTAATATGTATTATCAAAAACCTCAATTTGAACAAATCGCACATTCTATGAAGAAGATATGAGTTTTTGGCACATGATTTGATTTGCTCTTAAATTTCCGGCACTTTGCCCTTGATGACTGAATTTACCATGCCATGGATGATTGGGTTTGCTTTGATTTCTATCATTGCATATTTTAATATTTTTGCATATCGCATTTAATCTAGTTTCATGATTGTTTGATTTTTATGTTGAAATTTGCACTTAATTGAACAATCTTGCTCATAATACTTGCTCCCCAATGTGCCTTGTCCCTTCGCCATATATACATTGGGTATTCAATTTGACTTCTATTTTGAAGTAAGATCATGTCCGTATGTATGCATCTAACTCTCTATTTTGAGAGGCCGATCGATAATTCTAAATAGAATTTCATGGCTTGCCCTATGTACACAGGGGTGACGGTAATTCTATTCAATTCGTTTTTTCGGCCCTAATGTAAGGGCATGTTACAAATTAAATCAGAATTTTCGGATTTAAGTTGTATTATGGGCAATATTGTTCACTTTTGTTTAAATTGTGTGTCTTTTCATTTTTAAATAAATCTCTAAAAAATACCAAAATGATGGTGCCTTTTTCTTAAGGTAAAATCATATCTTCATATTTCTCATATCAAGAATAGCATTTAATTTAAGTTGGGGCTTTGAGAAATCAATTTCTTAAACTTTGATGAATGTTATTTCACTTTTAGGGTAGTTTTCACCTCATTTTCTCATAAATCCGAAAATACATAATAATATCAAAAATATTATAATCACGTAGTTTAATAGCATACTTCCCATGTCATATATTTTCCCATCATCATATTGCATAGCATCATTTTGCATGTCATTTAGCTTAGTGTAATTCTGCATATACTATAGTCTTTGCATTTCTAGGTTGATTAATTTTAGGTCGCGACAAAGATTTATTACCAAATAAAAAAATTCTATCTTTGGGAACCCAAAATCAATTGTATGGGCAACTGATTCAATGGGAGATTCTAATCTTAATTATCAACCGTTACGAAATCATGATTATACAATCTCGTTCAATAGATTGATTGGAGAGTGATCATCTAAAGATTTTCTAACAACTAAATTGAAGGTGGAGGAGTACAAAAGGACACTTTAATACTGAGAAGAGTACAAGAGTCTAGAATCCAAAATTCCAAAGGGCAAGAAAACTTCTACATTATCTTCTCATTTTGATCCATACACTATTCCTTCAGAGGTTCTTATTCGAGTGATTGAATGCAAGATAGAGTGGTATATTGGCTCAAGGATTGTCACTAAATTGTAACCTCTAAGTGATTCAATAGTGAAATCCAGACACTTAGATTTGATCAGAGCCGAACTACTGTAAATTTTGTAGACAAGTTCACTATCCCCTTATATTCTTCTATATTATTTTTTATAGCAAAATTATGTATAGACAAACTCTAAAGCTAGTTCAGATCTTTATCTTGAGTAGACCCTAACTTGGTTCTAAACTAAGATATGAACTTGTTTGTTTTAGTTTTGTGTAATTTAACAACAAGTTTTTGAAATCACCTGTTCTCTTCCCTCTAGGTGATATTGCTAGTTCAAACACTCGGAAGATCATACGTCCTCATGTTATTAAATTTGTTATCGAGATGGGATTCCAAATTAAAAATTTAAATTGTAATCCACAAGATTGAATAACAATCCACTAAACTCAAGCACATATATTTAGGTTGTTCGCTTTATATTACCTTTTTATTTTGCTTTTGATTTTGTCAACAAACACTTGCATATATTTTATAACAACTCAATTAAACTCATACTTTGGACTATGCAATTCATCTTCATCACATTGTATCGGAGCTCCTAAAGTACTCAAGAAAGTAAAGTTCCCATCATAGGCAAAACAGCCAATCAGGTAAGTGTCTCATCTTTTCCCACCAATGATGCTAAAAGCCCCACCTTAATAGCCATCAATGCAGCCGCCACCTAACTCCCCATGAAGCTCTCACCATCCAACTACCCTTCGTAGTGGGCCCCAGTTCATGTCCTTACTTGTGGAATACAATCTCTTGGAATGCATCGATAACTCCTACTCTCAATCAACCAAAATCGACGCTGATACTAACAAGAAAGCTATCGACCCCTAATGGGGCTAACAAAGCAACCTATAAGATGAGGTTGAATAGGTTGAGTATCGAGAGTTTAAAATTTTTGCGGAAGATCAACCAACTAGCACTCCATATGGTATTGGAAACAAACCAACGTGTGTTATCTTGGTAAGTAAATCAGACTGAAGTAAACAGATCTTACAGCGATAAATAGTGATTTGGTTTTGTACCCAAGTCTACATACATTCTCAAACTAACAGCCTTAACAAAGACTAGATTCCACTAATAATTAGCAATACAAGTTACAATTGGCTAGTATAGTTCCCTTCACTTGATAGATCATACTATTGGGATACAAGAACACTGCTCTTACACTTGTACACTTGAAAATCAGCAGTTGCAATGCTAAACCAAATATAAAGAGATATCCAAAACAAGATTAGTGACAATTTCTAGCTTAGAAGACAATAGCAGTTTTTCACGTATCTTGTAACCCTCCACGTCATCATTGCTCCTTATATATAGAGGTCAAATGATCAGCTAGCCAATTGAGAGTCATTGGGTGATCAGCTAGCTGTTTGAGAGTCATTCGGGGTTTATTTGCTAGTATCGAGATTGCTCCTGTAGTCTCCTCGCTGGCTCAAGCAGCTTTCCAAAATGGCAATTGCTGTAGCTATTTTATCTCAGAGAACTATTCATTATTGTTCTCATACCTAACTCGATTTATTAGCTACGGAATCTAGACCTTTAACGGCTATTTTCTATACCATCAATGGTTTTCTTCCAATGCGAATCTCACTATCATCACACCGATTATCTTTTCCACCTTCATCAGTACCGCAGACCTCTAAGATCACTATCCCCACCGATCCTTTCTCATTGGTAATTGTTCTCCCAAATATTAGATACTAGTATCTTTGTCTTTATTGATGAGTAGGATCATTGATAGTGGTAACTAATTTTACTGTATGCATTCATCATTATAACCATTAGTACTAAGGATAGGTTGGTGATTATCCAAATAGCACATGGATGTTTTCCAACAACCTTAACTTGGCATATGTTCTTTCGAATTGCCAAGACTAGCTTCTTTGTTATGTTATTCTCATGTCTGTCTCTAAAATTAAAATCCCACTTCTCTCCATTGTTAAAACCCCACAAGAAGCCTAGCATATCCCTATGAATATGTATGCCAACTGTTCTCGTGCTTGGGTGATGACTCTCAAGGAAAGGTTACAACTATGACTTGTGGCTCAAATGTTATTTATGGATTTATCCATCTTCAAATCGATTACCAATAAGTCCTTATCAAAGCTCGATTTCAATTGAGGATCCTACCTTGTATTTCCTCAATGGCCTCAAATTTGAGTTCCACTAGACATCAACTTCCATTCGCACCGACGAATACCTTTACTGTGTGACCAAACTCCGTCAATCAAGCACGTGGCAACCAATGACCACATTGGTGAATTGTTCACTTGAAATAAATCGGCCTATCATCATGGGGTTGTCTCAAATCAAAAACACATCTATAATCGCTATCAGTGCACTTATCTCGTTTGTAAACGTTGTTACCAGCAAGGTAGATATCCTGAAGTTCACTATATAGCCTCCATTGTTCCCTTCAACAAGAATAGGGTCTCTCATCTGTCGCGACCTAAAATTCATTTTTTAGGTTAATGGATTACCATATTAATTGATTAAATTAACTAACCTAGTTCGAGCTCTCCCAAGCTCTACCAAATCACGACTTTGGTTTTTTTTATTCAAATGGTTTTTTTTTTATTTTGAAGTCGCCACTAATCGTTCTTGGTAAGTTGATTAGAAACCTAAATAAATTAGCGGGAGAACTAATTTATTTCTGCGAACCAGAGATTCTGAATTCGAGGACTTGGTTACGTTAGATTACTCTAACGCCCTTTCGGTACCAATTTCATGAAAATTCATTTGGGGTGATTTAGAAAGATTTGGGTCAAACTGACCATTTTTCAGAATTTTTTGGGACGATTTGTCCATAAGGGGCAAAATCGTCATTTTGAAAAAATCAAGAAGGAAATTCATCAAAAATAGGATTGGCAGTTGAAATGGCCCGTTTCCTAATTTTTGAGATGTTTCTGAATTTTTCAAAATTTTTGAAGACGATTTACCATTAAGGGGCAAAATAGTCATTTTGAAAAAATTAGAAAGGAAATTCATCGAAAATAGGATTGATCAGTCGAAATGGCCCGTATGGTAAGTCACCCCAAGAAAATGTCTGTAGGAAGGACTTTGTGCCTGTAGAAAGCACTTTGTGCCTGTAAGAAGGACTTTTGGTCGCCTGTAGGAAGGACTTTTGGTTGCCTGTAAGAAAGACTTTAATTGCCTGTAAAAAGGGGTTTGGATGCCTGTAAAAAGGGCTTTGGATGCCTGTAGAAAGGACTTTGGTTGCCTGTAGAAAGGACTTTGGTGCCTGTAAGAAGAACTTTTGGGATGCCTGTAAGAAGGACTTCGGGTTGCCTGTAAGAAGGACTTTTGGTTGCCTATAAGAAGGACTTTGGTGCCTGTAAGGAGGACTTTTGGTTGCCTGTAAGAAGGACTTTTGGTTGCTTGTAAAAAGGGCTTTGATTGCCTGTAAGAAGGACTTTGGTTGCCTGTAGAAAGGACTTTGGTGCCTATAAAAAGGGCTTGGTGCCTGTAGGAAGGACTTTTGGTTGCCTGTAAAAGGAGCTTTGATTGCCTGTAAGAAGGAATTTGGTGCCTGTAGGAAGGACTTTTGGTTGCCTGTAAAAGGAGCTTTGATTGCCTGTAAGAAGGAATTTGGTGCCTGTAATAAGGACTTTGGCTGCCTGTAGGAAGGACTTTTGGTTGCCTGTAAGAAGGACTTTGGTGTGCCTGTAGAAAGGACTTTGGTGCCTGTAGAAAGGACTTTGGGTGCCTGTAGAAAGGACTTGGTGCCTGTAAGAAGGACTTTTGGTCGCCTGTAGGAAGGACTTTGGTGCCTGTAGGAAGGACCTTGGGTGCCTATAGAAAGGACTTGGTGCCTGTAAAAAGGACTTTGGGTGCCTGTAGAAAGGACTTGGTGCCTATAAGAAGGACTTTTGGTTGCCTGTAAGAAAGACTTTGGTGCCTGTAAGAAGGACTTTTGGTTGCCTGTAAGAAAGACTTTTGGTGCCTGTAGAAAGGGCTTGATGCCTGTAAGAAGGACTTTTGGTTGCCTGTAGGAAGGACTTTGGTATTTTGAAGGGTGACATTCTGGGATCTGGGGAAACCAGGAATCCCGCAGACGCTCAAACCCAATTTTTATTGTCCCATCACTTTAGGAATAAACCGATGAGGCAAAGATCAAGAACACGAGAGTTGGTTAATCATGATTTGATAAAGCTTGAGAACACGATATTATATCAATCGTGAGCTGATGAAGACTTCATGAGAGCATGTTGATCATGAGTCGCAAGGGTTCAGAAGACTTACATAGATCTTCTGAGTTAATGATCGAGGCATAGACAGACTTATTGTATCATGTCTGCTTGCTCACTAAATGACCTTATGTGCTGCAATGGATTTGAGCACCCAGACAATCATCAGAATTGAAAGGTTCAGGCTGAAGATATACTCACCTGAAAATGCTTGGCGAGCATTAGCCAACAGGGCTTGTTTGTTCAATAGCCTCTAGATGAATTTCGAGACCTCGGAGAGTAACTCGACTATCAGGAATGCATTACCTGTCAGAGGTAACATGTGCAAACATTTTTATCAATGAGTTCATCGGTTCATGCAAAACCATTCAGTTGAGTTTGCAATGATTAAAACCGTATGTGTATGCTCATAATGTGGATCATGCATGACTATTCTGTCGAGTTTGTATTTCCAATTTGTCCAAGGAGGTTGTCATGTCATGAATACCTCGAATGTAACTTGAATGGGGACTTCAGTTCGAAAGGGCTTTCTCTCATTCTCGAGAAAGGCTTGTTTATCCTAATTGCAGGATTTGAAAAGAAATCACTCAACCTTACCATCATCGCATTCAGCGAGGGTTTGAGTAATCTCGCAATTGATACGATCAAGCCGATCTGGAGGTCTTGATTAGGACTGTAATGTGGGTTGGGTCAAAGGCTTATCAAAGGGGACTCGTTTCGAGTCAAGGCCATTGACAAAAAAAGTCTTCATCATCTGCTCCGGGTTTACAAGTCAAGAACCCTGCAAAATGAGAGAGAAATAATCTTGCTCGAACTTCTTCGAGCGATGTTTAAAGTCATTCAACTCTTACATTAATTCAAGTGCTCTAATCAGAAGAGACTTTCAAGGGTCGTAACGTAGGTCGGGATTTACGTATGAGAAACGAATGGCTCGTTTTGGCTTAGAAAAATATATGAGAAGGGCTTGGTGTTGGTGATCATTGCAGTCTTGTCACCGATCTTTGACCTTCCTGAATTTGTCTTCAATGAATACCACCATTGGCTGAGGGGTGGTAATTCTTTTACACTTTGCAAACTGACTTCTTTGGGGATCCTTTTTCGGGAATTCAAAATGCATGTTCGAAGTCAGAAGTTCATTACAGATATATGGGCATTGGCCTTGCTTTTGATAAGCACTTTGCTCTTTCTGCCCCAGATTCTTTGGAGTAGCCTTTGCTTTTCTTACTCCCGACTCCCTTTTGTTTGGAACCAGGCTCATTTTCTTTAGGCTACACTTGTTTTTCTTTTTCTTTTGTTTAACAATCTTGTGATTTTGAATTTTAGCAACAAGATGATTTTCAACAAATGATACTAGACATGAAAGTCTAGCATATGAAATGGGCTAATTTGAGAATTCTCTATTGGTCGTCGTTACTTTGAAATGAGCAAGGATCACCAACATGGGCTTGAGAAATGAATTTGCAGGCTCAATTGGGTTATGCAAAGGATGAGTGTATAAGATAGAGAAAATAAATACTCCTCGTCATCCTAAAGCACTTGAATTAAGATTCGAATATCATGCAAAGAAACACTCGAAAATTGATGTTAGTCCAAGTAAGAGAATTTCTAACCATTTATCTCCTGATATCGTTGGAACTACCTCTGTTTTGCCCTAGTGTAGGGTGGTTCTTGACAGGGTTATGAAATGAAATCACCGTTCAAATGGGTTGTCAATGGTTGCCTGAAGTGTTTGGAATGGAGAATGAATGCCTCCTTTACTCGACTATCGTATCTTTTGCGAGAAAACCCATTGCCTTGGAGAATGCGGAATCTGTCTACTGCTCAACTCACTGTGGATTAAATATAGGACGTATATGGAAATGACTTGCCTTTCATCGTCCTGTCATGCCCCATTCTGTACATTCGATGCATCGTGTACAGTTTATACCCTCGGTCAAAATTGACAAATTGAACATGCAGAACAGTCATGCATAAAATCATGGAATGTGTAAACATCATGCAAATATGGCAATACAATGTACAAGTATGGAAATTCCCCCTGGCTGTATGGGCAGATCAAACACGTTGGGGGCCTATTCCCCGAGTCGAGGAGTAACTTGTTTATGGTTTTGCCTCTTTTCGATCCAAGATTTGCCATTGATTTCCCCTATTTCATCAGACAGATCGCATCAAGCGATCATAACTTGGCCCCTTGGGACTGTTTTCTTTGACGTATCAGATGTTAGTTTAACATTTCCTGTAAAAAGGAAGGAGACATGTTAGCCAGTATCAGAAATGATGAACTGGACACGATACTGAGTTACCCTTGAGTGTTTTGCACAACTCCTTTATCAGTTTTACCACTCGGGATTTTCTCCGTGGGTATGTCAAGTTAGACATTTCCTATCAAACAATGGAGGAGAAGACGTGTTAGTCAGTAATAGAAATGATGAATTGGATACGATACTGGTTTACTTTTTATTTTGAATGCCTCGTACGATCCCCTTATCAGGTTCGCTGGGTTGAGCTTCCTTCAACTTTCGTGGGCCACTTCACAATTAGGGCCAAGATCATGACAAAATACTGACCTTGGTATTGCTCGTCGAATATTCCTGTTTCTTTCTGCAAAAAGAAATGCAAGAAAAAGTTGTTTTATTTATTTAGAATACTTACAATATTTCCATCTTCGAGGATCGAACTCGGGACGTCTCGGGCCACTGTCATTCCCCATGCCATCTGGTCCACAAGACCGCAGGCGCTCATGGAGGTTCCTTTTAAGAGTCAATCTTTGAGATGACACGTTGTTGTTGTATTGTACTGGGTAATTCCAGGTCACTGTATTTTTCGGGACGGTTTACAAACCCTGTTAAGAATGGAATAAAATAATTCAGAACTCGAGACGAGTATGAGCAAATTAGAACGATACCGAATTACTCTTCTTTGAGATTGTTTGGGTCTTTCGTTCACATATTCCTCATTTGAAGCCGTCAATTCTGTGGCGATGTCCACGAATCTATTTGCCCAAAGTTTTGTTTAATCGGGGAATTTCATTTTTGGGTACGACTGTATTTTCGGATCAATTTGCAAATTCCTGTAAACAGAAGGGATCTAATTTAGAATCGGGACAATTGAGGGTAAATTGAAACGATACTACTTTACCCTTCTATTTCGCGCAGCTTTTTACTCGCAATAAATTCACTATGAGTTTGGTGTGGTGGCAGACTCGAGCATTTAATCGGGGAAAGGGAAATGATTACTTCTTGCTTTCACTCCAATTCTAGACATTCATAAAAGAAGACAACATCCCGTGCAAGATAAAGCATATTCATCCATTCAGGATTGATTTTTCTTCCCCATCTGCAGGCTTTTCCATAATCAGCTGGCTTCATTCCGGACTAGGTACGCGTCGGCCATGTTGAAGGTCTGGTGGTCACTGGCTGAGCATGTGCATCACAGCCTCAATGCTTTACCGATATCATACTGGTTGATTATGGCGAAAGGATCATCGTCAATGTCTGCTTGGTGGTGATCTGTCCCTTCTTCCTCGGGAGGTATTGATGATGATCCAGTAGCATTGGTCCTTTGGTACTACCCCTCTTCCAATAGAACTCGATCCTGTTATAAACTGGTCTAACTCACCTCTTAAACGTGCATTTTCGATCCTCAAATTATACATTTCATCGAAGGTGAGGAGGAGGCTGCTGCAGTTAGGGCAGGTGGCGGAGTCAAAAGCCTCTTTATACATCTTGTTTTCCGCTCGGAGGTTTTCATTTTCAACTCTTAGAAACTCGGCTTCGTTGTGCTTATGACGAGTCTTTATTCGGGTTCGCCTATTTTGAAACCAGAACTTGATTTGCGAAGGTTCAAGTCCTAGCTTTTGACTCAGTTCCATTTTCTGTCTGCCGTCTGGCATAGGGCATGTTCTGAAGAAATCCTCAAGCCTTTGTACTTGCTCCTTAGTATGGCGACGGTAACGCTTCTTTTGACCCTTACCGTTGTTGTCCTTATCATTACTGAGATCTTGGACATCATTGGCGGAAGGGCCAGGCTCCATGGGCTCGATCCCAAACATAGCTTCGAACTCTTCATTTCTCATATCCAGCAAGTAATGATAGCCCTCGAGAGTATTGGGTTGAGACATCTTCGATTTGGCGAATGGCTCCTCAAGGTTTGCTATATCTTTATGTATTTTCACTTTCTCTAAACCGTATATGCTTTAAAACTCTCTTCAAAGTATGGATGAAGATTATCAGGAGTATGTCTCTTTTAAAATTTGGCGTGGGCTTAGCATCTGTATGGCCTCTCCCGAGAGTTCTGTTTTTCTCAATCTTTCCTGCGTGTCTCTTGCTTGGCTCGTCTTTTCTCATCTTTTCATAGTGGTAGGGCTTCCGTCGTCGTCTCCACCGTCGATTTGCGAGCGAGTTCTCCGATAAGGACGAGTCGTATCTTCCTTTCTGCCGAAAATTTCCTTGTCTCCCATTTAGCTCATTTTTTTATTCTTTCTTTTCCAAAGTGGTGGCGTCTCATCCAGCTTTTCCGCAAAGATGTCGGATTTTGCTTGGCTCGAGGTCACTGCCTAACTGAAATTCGAGCTAACGAGGGTGGTGCCAATAGAGAATGGTAGATAAGAGAAATCTTAATTGGTTGATACCGTCACTATGAAATCAATATTTACTTCAAAACAGATTACCATCTTCGCATTCTGCTCATCTGCCCCACCTCTCTCCCCCTTTCTTTCGTATTCTGCTTTCAAAAATGGCCAATTCTCCTAACCATACCTTCTCCGCCGAAGTCCTGGCTGGGTGGGAGAGACTCTACAATCTTCTTGGTAGAGGTTACGCTCATATAGCCCAAAACTCTACCGTTGAGGCTGAAATCCTTGGTTTATTCAGGACCGTGGACGCTGCTTCTGTTGAGGGTACCCAACTGGGGAAGGAGTATCGGAACTTCTCGACCCTCTTCATCAATTTTCTGGCTGCCTATAACCGCGCTTATGAGACGGTCCTTGTGACTGCCGTCGTGAAAGCTCATTACCAAGACCAGCACGAGCGTCTGGGAACAGTCACATTTGTGGCTAATAATCACAAGAAAGCCCTCAAGTTTGCAATCGATCAGCTTTCGTGGCTGGTTCGTGAGAGGGGAAAGTTGGTGGACCGTCTGGCCTTGGTCCGAACTTACGCCGAACAGGAGCCGGGCAATATTGTGATGAGGTGCAAATGCGGTTGGCTGCAGGAGAGACTTGATGACATTACGACAGACATTGCTTTCGAGAGGGCAGCGATTCCGGACCTGGAGTTTGCCGTCGAGCATTATGAGGCCAGTATGGCCCAGGCTAAGGAGAAGTGCGATCGCCTCTTCTTTAGGCTCGCGGAGCTTAATCCCGAGAGCGCCCGATGCACCCAGAGCATCAACTGTTTGGAGAGTCAGTTGAGCTCTTTCGTAATGGTTATCAGGGCCCAGTTTGGCTTTACCTTTCCTCCCTAGTGAGCTATTGTAAAACCTGTTGATGTATGGAATAAAAGGAATGTTTCGCATGTCTATACTTTTTTTTTTCCTGTCATCTCTTCTTCTGTGGAGCATGATGAACGGTTCAAGGCACTGAAAGCACTGAGGCTTAACATTTTTCTTGATATTAACTACTTCAGACGATTAAATCAACTTTCGATAGCGGGCCCCACTAGCCATCTTGAGCCCCGTGAGCTACCCACGTGAATTATTGCAAATACGACCGTTCGATTAGCATGCCCATAAATCAGGCTACCTGTTGTGTGCCCCACTTCGATCGTGCTTAGTCTCTTTCGGCGTCCACTTATTGCTGTCGGTCGACTGTAACGTTGGGAGGAACGTCTGTGGGCCACGCTTAATAATAATTCTCCAATTCTCCAAAATTCTCCATATTGTCCGAATCTGATGACGCTAAAGGGAAAGCCTTCACTTGATCTAATCAGAAAGGCATTGTAAGGCGAGCTTTATAAACTTGCCCCATGAGTTCTAATTACACTATCTCTGCCTTTCTTTAACAAAAATACAAGTATTCCATGAATACATTAAAAATACCTTCAATTCTGATCCAAATACATTCACGGCCCCATCTACATACAGAGCCCATACGTGCCCATTGGTTGACATAATTCTGTCTCCGGGGGAATGGATTTCTTCGCTTGCCCCCAGGGTCATCAGCTAAGGCATCGATAATTTCCATCCTTTCTGATCCCTGAATATTATTCCTGATGTATTGGTGAACCCAATTTTACTTTCACCTCGGGTACCTGTAGTTCCCTGCAAAAGTAAAGGAAATAATTAGTATGTGATTCAAAAGAGGTCGGTCCATGACACCTAGATTAGTCCAATTTTGTTTTTCAATTTTATGAAAAATTAGAGAAAAGCTTCTTCGCAAAACATGGGTGAATTTCTCAAAAAGAATTTTCTTGCAGATTTTACAATTTAGAAAAAAAATGTGATAAAATCTTTTGATATTTAGCAAATTTCCCCGAAGGAATCTTTTTCTTTCTTTTATCAAAATGAAATTTCATGGGTAAATTTGTCAAGAAAATTTTACTTCTATTAAAGCAGGAAAGATGTGACAAAAATTCTATTAGTCAATAAAACTTCCCGAAGGGATTTTTTTACATTTATTTTTGAAAAATAGGGCACCAATTTAATTTTTAATTTCTTTTGAAAAATGACGATGATATTAAATTCAAAATCTAACCGACACCTAATATGGACCGACCAAAAATAAATACAAGATGAAGTTAGAAAACTTACTTTCACCATGAAAAATACAAATCACATAGACATGCACATGAATCGTGACTTTAAATCTTAGCCTATCTACTTTAAAGGCTGACAAATTGAAGCGAAAGACTTACGGCAAGGCAACAATCTCGCGCACATAATCAAGATTAGTCGTGATCCCACGACGTAATCAGGATTAGCCGGGTCTCCCCACTTCGGCTGCTCGAGCTAAAAATTAAAACCACTGCTTTGGTAATCTTACCAAGCCTGAGGCCTAACTTTTAAACTCATTTTTGAAAAGAGGTTCGGGATTGAATCTGGGCTAACTTTCGACGTGATCTCACGCCGAACGCTAAAACCAAATCACAATACCATCCTAAAACTAGTGGCCCAGGTCCGGCCACAGGACGTGTGTGATGTAGTGCTAAAACAATTAATCATGCACAACAATTAATATACAAACACCGCTTCAAAAATGTGCGAAATTAAACAAACAATTCCAACACCAACCTGCAAAACAAATGGTTAGTCAAACACTCCACCCCTTATAACTCCCATCTGCAAAACCATTTAATACTTAAATGATCAGAATTCACCCAATTCAAATCAAATGAAATTTTCATGAAATATTCTAGCCTAAGTCTTCTAAGTTCTTAAATTTTCAAAAATTAAGAACAGTCCCCAGCGGAGTCGCCAAGCTGTCGTGACCTAAAATTCATTTTTTAGGTTAATGGATTACCAGATTAATTGATTAAATTAACTAACCTAGTTCGAGCTCTCCCAAGCTCTACCAAATCACGACTTTGGTTTTTTTATTCAAATGGTTTTTTTTATTTTGAAGTCGCCACTAATCGTTCTTGGTAGGTTGATTAGAAACCTAAATAAATTAGCGGGAGAACTAATTTATTTCTGCGAACCAGAGATTCTGAATTCGGGGACTTGGTTACGTTAGATTACTCTAACGCCCTTTCAATACCAATTTCATGAAAATTCATTTGGGGTGATTTAGAAAGATTTGGGTCAAACTGACCAATAGGGTAAAATGGTCACTTTCCGAGGATCGGGAAATGAAAACAGGTCCAACCAGTTGAATGTGGTCATTCCTTATTTTCCACAATTTCTGAAAATCTTTCAAAACTTTTTAGAATTTTTCAGGACGATTTGTCCTTAAGGGGAAAAATCGTCATTTTGAAAAATTAGAAAGGAAATTCATCGAAAATAGGATTGAGCAGTCGAAATGGCCCGTTTCCTAATTTCTGAGATTTTTCTGAATTTTTCAAAATTTTTTAAGACGATTTACCATTAAGGGGCAAAATCATCATTTTGAAAAAATTAGAAAGGAAATTCATCGAAAATAGGATTGACCAGTCGAAATGGCCCGTATGATAAGTCACCCCAAGAAAATGTCTGTAGGAAGGACTTTGTGCCTGTAGAAAGGATTTTGTGCCTGTAAGAAGGACTTTTGGTCGCCTGTAGGAAGGACTTTTGGTTACTTGTAAGAAGGACTTTGATTGCCTGTAAAAAGGGCTTTGGATACCTGTAAAAAGGGCTTTGGATGCCTATAGAAAGGACTTTGGTTGCCTGTAGAAAGGACTTTGGTGCCTGTAAGAAGGACTTTTGGGATGCCTGAAAGAAAGACTTCGAGTTGCCTGTAAGAAGGACTTTTGGTTGCCTATAAGAAGGACTTTGGCGCCTGTAAGGAGGACTTTTGGCTGCCTGTAAGAAGGACTTTTGGTTGCTTGTAAAAAGGGCTTTGATTGCCTATAAGAAGGACTTTGGTTGCTTGTAGAAAGGACTTTGGTACCTATAATAAGGGCTCGGTGCCTGTAGGAAGGACTTTTGGTTGCCTGTAAAAAGAGTTTTGATTGCCAGTAAGAAGGAATTTGGTGCCTGTAAGAAGGACTTTGGCTGCCTGTAGAAAGGACTTTTGGTTGCCTGTAAGAAGGACTTTGGTGTGCCTGTAGAAAGGACTTTGCTGCCTGTAGAAAGGACTTTGTGTGCCTGTAGAAAGGACTTGGTGCCTGTAAGAAGGACTTTTGGTCGCCTATAGGAAGGACTTTGGTGCTTGTAGGAAGGACTTTGGGTGCCTATAGAAAAGACTTTGTGCCTGTAAAAAGGACTTTGGGTGCCTGTAGAAAGGACTTGGTGCCTGTAAGAAGGACTTTTGGTTACCTGTAAAAAGGACTTTTGGTGCCTATAGAAAGGACTTGGTGCCTGTAAGAAGGACTTTTGGTTGCCTGTAAGAAGGACTTTTGGTTGCCTGTAGGAAGGACTTTGGTATTTTGAAGGGTGCCATTCTGGGATCTGAGGAAATCAGGAATCCTGCAGACGCTCAAACCCAATTTTTATTGTCCCATCACTTTAGGAATAAACCGATGAGGCAAAGATCAAGAAAACGAGAGTTCGTCAATCATGATTTGATAAAGCTTGAGAACACGAGATTATATCAATCGTGAGCTGATGAAGACTTCATGAGAGCATGTTGATCATGAGTCGCAAGGGTTCAGAAGACTTACCTGGATCTTCTGAGTTAATGATCGAGGCATAGACAGACTGATTGTATCATGTTTGCTTGCTCACTGAATGACCTTATGTGCTGCAATGGATTTGAGCACCCAGACAATCATCAGAATTGAAAGGTTCAGGCTGAAGATATACTCACCTGAAAATGCTTGGCGAGCATTAGCCAACAGGGCTTGTTTGTTCAATAGCCTCTGGATGAATTTCGAGACCTCGGAGGGTAACTCGACTATCAGGAATGCATTACCTGTCAGACAGTGTCAGAGGTAACATGTGCAAGCATTTTTATCAATGAGTTCATCGGTTCATGCAAAACCATTCAGTTGAGTTTGCAATGATTAAAACCGTATGTGTATGCTCATAATGTGGATCACACATGACTATTCTGTCTAGGGAGGTTATCATGTCATGAATACCTCGAATGTAACCTGAATGGGGACTTCAGTCCGAAAGGGCTTTCTCTCGCTCTCGAGAAAGGCTTGTTTATCCTGATTGCAGGATTTGAAAAGAAATCACTCAACCTTACCATCATCGCATCCAGCGAGGGTCTGAGTAATCTCGCAATTGATACGATTAAGCCGATCTGGAGGTCTTGATTAGGACCGTAATGTGGGCTAGGTCAAAGGCTTATCAAAGGGGACTCATTTTGAGTCAAGGCCATTGACAAAAAAGTCTTCATCATCTACTCTGGGTTTACAAGTCAAGAACCCTGCAAAATGAGAGAGAAATAATCTTGCTCGAACTTCTTCGAGCGATGCTTAAAGTCATTCAACTCTTACATTAATTCAAGTGCTCTGATCAGAAGAGACTTTCAAGGGTCGTAACGTAAGTCGTGATTTGATAGAGCTTGGGAGAGCTCGAACTAGGTTAGTTAATTTAATCAATTAATCTGGTAATCCATTAACCTAAAAAATGAATTTTAGGTCGCGACATCATCGTGTCATCCCAGTGCTAAGCAACCTCTCGCTGCATTCCAAGTATAATGTTTTCGCCAAAGTCATCGTTGGATGGTAAACGTTCCCAATCACCCACGTGGGATCCACACAGATCCATACCCTTTATGTTCAAGAAACACCCCTAGGCATGCTGATGATTTCTAAACTATTATTGGTAAAATATTTATTATAATAAATACAGATATTTGTGATGATTAAGGACTACATGATATCCATGATATATTTGTTGCGAGAGGATGAAAAGAAGTCCCTATTTGAGTTGTTCATAGATAACATCAATTGACTATGAAAATCGGCTAGTGATGATTTTGATGTCACTTATGAAAAGAGCATGTCATTGACAATGCTGGGCTAATGAACGTCTAAGGAACTTTGTTGAGGACTTGGATAGAGCCATTTGAAATATGAATATCATAGCAGAAGAACCTGAAATCATCAGAGAACAGTAAAAAGATTTTGTGAGAATTATTAGCGATATGAAAGCTATGGAAGAGTCTATTCAGGGAAGCATGTTGATGTTCACTGGAAGAGATCGCATAAGTGGTCTAGTTTCATAACGACATCTAGTGAAGATTCTTAATGACTACTTGCTTCTCTGGTCAAAAAAGTCAAAAGCAAGCTAAAAATGTTCTTCATTGTATTCTGAACAAATTATGTTTTATTCTTTGAGATTTCTGGTGTAGTGTTCTTGTTGTTTTGTAATCATGGGAAAATTAATTATACACATTTGATAGCAACACTAGAGTCTTGATAGCATGATCTATCGATTGCTCATATCAGCGCCTGCTGATTGTGACTTATTTGGTGATCATTAGTGCAATCTAGCCTAACTTGTGGCTGTTAGTCTGAGAATAGATATAAGCTTTATGAATTAGTCGAACAACTATATATTATTGTGTGCTACCTATTGAAAATATTTTTATGATATTTTTTTATGATCACCAAACTATCTTTAGTACTGATCGTTATCATGAGGAATGCAGATAGTTAATTAGTTTATCAGTATCAATGATCCTAGACATCAGCAAATGCGAGATCTCTAGCCACTTGGTAAACAAGTATCAATGAGAGTGACGCCTCACGATAGCTTGGAAGTACTAGTGAAGATAGTGTTCTTGGAAGCCTTTTAATACTAATAAAGATGGAAAAGTTTATTGATTTCAATATCATGTGTCAAATATTTGTATCTTCATTGAAGATGATCAGCCAAGTCACTTACCATCTGCACCGGTGATAGTGTTCATTAGATCGAGTCAATGATACATTAGGTATGTTGAGGGTGAGATACGCACCGAAAGAAAAACACTGATAGCATAGAAAATAGCTGTTGAAGCTTTGGATTCTGCAGTAGACAAAACAAGGTAGGTATAACAAAAGCAGCTAAAAGTTTTCTAAAGACATGATAGCTAGGGCAGTAGCCATTTTGGGAAACCTGCACTAATCTTTGAAGTAAGTGCAGGAGCAACCCTGATATTGGTAGAAAACTCCCAACGACTCTCCAACGACTATCTAAATGTGCCTTCAGGTCTCCAACAAACACATTAAAGAATTCATTATTAAAAAAAAAACAACACCAATGGTGCTTAGAAGAAAAGTTAGTTACGCAAAATATTACCATTGCCAAATAACTTAAAATGTCATTAATCTAGTTCTGAATCTTTCTCTATATTTGGTCTAGCACTGTAATAGCAAAGTGTCAAGTGTGCAAGAGGAAGTGTAGTGTGCTTATATCTTGATAGTGTGATCTATTAAGTGAAGATACTACACTAACCAATTGTAACTTGCATTACTACTTATTAGTGGAATCCAGCCACTATTAAGATCGTTAATTTGAGAGTGGATGCGGGTTTTGTTCTAAAGCTAAACCACTGTAACTCATTGTGTGATTTTCTTATCTTATTATTATTTACTTACCACATCACACATGCTAATCTGTTTGCAATACCATCTGAGTGCTGATTGTTTACTATTTCATAAAAGTGTTTAAATCATCAATACTCAACCTATTCAATCCTCTTATAGGTTATTGTTAGCCTAATACTATCTTTACTTTTGTTTTTAATTGATAACATTAGCACCACCAGATATTTCCAACATCTACTACCCTCGATTTTCAATTTTATTTGGTAATTTCCTCAAAATCTTCAAAACAACCTATTCACTCCCTCTAGATTGCTTGGTTAGCCTTAATAATTGGCATCAAATCTCCATCATTTGTTATTTGAAGTATATTTCTTCTAATCATAAAGATTCTCATATATGGCTAATATTGGTGGTGTCTTTACAAATGATGCACAAGCTCTTAATAAGCCGCCTTACTTTGATAGAACAAACTATGGTTACTAGAAGCAAAGAATGCAAGTTTACGTTGAAGTATATCTCATCATGCTAGATGTAATCCAAAATGGATTAGTAGTATTAGTTGTCATGCCCTGATGCTCAAGCACATGCCATCCCTACCAAATACCTCAGGTCTCAAAGAATAACGACTCGAGAATGCTAACGACCAATCGAAAAATCCTATGCAAACAGAAACAAATAACACTCCTAGACAACAAGAAAGATAGGGATAGCAGAGTATGAAATTATATTTCTTTTAATTGGCCAAACATTTTAATACATCAACAAAAGGAGAGGATCGCTAACCCTACATAGCTATATAGCAAAAATATAACCCCATTCTTCAGGGTGACTCCCTAAGACCAGTAAAATGGAAGGTGAGTCAGGAAGGGTTAGCTACCTATCTATGCCAAAAGAGGAGCCACTACACTCTCTTTCTCAACATCAACTAGAGTCACAGAAAGTCGTCATGCTCCTATGATCAGGAAGACATGGGAACATCATTAGAGGCCTCAAATAGGTCGGTCTCTATGGACGAGTCAGTCTCTATCAATGGGTCAACCTCAATGTCAGACTCAACGTCCACTATCGCCCCATCAGGTGTGTCAAGGTCCATCGGGTCCCAAGCAGGGACGTAAGAGGTTGGATTGGGTGGCTCCTCAAATTCGTGAAGTGGGCTATGGAGAACGTTATCCACACATAAGAACCAGGCCTTAAAGAGGTAAGCTATCAAGTAGTCAAACCCCTCGTCAACCCAAATCATGGTGATGTGCTGTTCCCAGACCCGGTTCGTGCTTGGAACTAGATATACGATATAAAATGACTGGTTAGTAGGGACTTCGAATCTGACGAGCCTCTACATCACTTCAAACCTTAAAATGGTAACCATAGCGAGATGAAAAATAAATCTCAGTGAGTCAGTGCCTAACCCAATTAAGGTGCTAATTTTGCCCAAGCAACCTAAACAACAATGTATCATAAAAAGCATAGATTCAATCACGTACGACCTTATCATAATTTAAATCACATATAAGCAACTCGTCTAAAAATAATGATTACATGGTCTAGACAAACAACCAGTATTCTACAAAAGCAAATGAATACCAGACTTGTCTCGTATTCTAGTTATTAACAGTCACAGGACTCATTGCACACAATTGGTGTAACTAAATATTACGACTAGCAATGTTTCCTAGCATAACCAGTTGTCGTCCTTCACTTCCGGTGATGACATCTGATAGCTCGTAAGATTCATATGACTAGCATGACATGGAACTAATAGAGAAAACTGTGTGACTAGCATGGATTTAAAACCTATCAAGTGACCACATACACTGATCGTACTACCAAATAACTTTATATTTTCTATTTGGACCCGGATAATCAAATCTTTATGTAGTCAAACTCTAAACATTTGACAGTTAAACATCAATCATAACTCCAAGCAATCGATAATAATAATAGCATATCGTGCTCACTTACTCAAACTAACCTTAATGGCTACTTCCGCTACCAATTATTTAATCGAATATTTCACCGGCCATTGAGCTTAACCAATTGTTCACTCGCGATCAACAATTGCAGTCAATCAAGTAGTCAAATTTCCAATTAACTATAGTCCACCTCGCTATTTGGTCTAACTAATTTAATTGTGGCCATTTCGTCTAAACCCAGTCTCTAGTTAATCCAACCACAATTAATCTATTTGAACACCTAATTAAACTAATTATTTAATTCCTGAACGTAATTAACGGCTTAATCAAGAGTTAGAGGCTAACTGACTACGACGTCAGCGATTGTGAACAGACACTGGTTAATCTGACCGGCGACGATGAACTCCGACAACAAGCAGTGACAGCCAACGAGCTGAGCTAAAGGAGAAGAGGGATGGCTCAGCGAGCTCAAGTTGCGATGACGTAACTAGGATGGCAGTCGACGGTAGCAATGGAAAGATGATAATGACAGAGGAGAGAAGTGGAGATTGGTGGCAACAGCTAGCTCAGGCGGTGATGCAATCGAGCTCGGGCTCACGGCTAAGGGTTGCAATGGCAAAGAAGGTAACAGTTCGAGGGCAAAAGGCTAGAGGAAGGGGGCAAGCTAGGGCAATGAACTAGTGGCTAATGGGAAGCTCAGCTGGGACGATGACGGCACAACTCAGCGAGGGGGAACTACAGATGGTGACACGACGATGGGACCAGCGATAATGAGCTGGCAGAGTGAAGTGGCGGCGGTGACGGCTAAAGGTTAGAGGCAACGAGGAATGTGGCGAGCTAGGGTGACGATAATTGTAAAAGGACCAACAAAAGGGGTCATGTAGTAGCAATCACGAGGAGGAAGATGATTCTCGGCCACATAGGGAAAAATGAAAAGGAAGAGAGAGAGGAAAGGGGGAAAAGTCAAAGAAGAAGAGGGTGAGTGGAGGGGGAGTGACGTGAGGAAGTTAAGAGGGGCAGGTGAGGCAGTGCACGGTAGAGAGAGAGAGAGAGAGAGAGAGAGAGAGTAGGTGAGAAAGTGGGTACGAATGAAAAGACAAGGGGAAGAGTCCCATCAAAATTTAAAATTTTATCCCTATGTCTATAATTTCAGGGGCAAAAAGCAATTAGGTAATTTTATGACAGGGTGAAAATTTAGCACAACAAATGAGGACATTTTTAGAATTCTTGCAACGAGGGTTTGGACAAGGCTAAGTTTGGCGCGAACGAAAAATTTCTGTGGCGCGATTAAACGAAATTAAACTTCTGACTAGCGCTTCGACTAATTTAAAATTCACATCCAAAAATTGTCTCTTTTTCAATAAAATCCAATTTTATTTATTTTACAAGTCTCAAAATTCCAGGACGTCACATCAGCTCAAGCTCATGCTCCTATTCGATAAGAAGGGAACGATGCTTAAGCTACTGAAGTTGCAACTATTGTTGCTCATGTAGAAGAAGCTCATTATAGAGTTCCTAATAAATGCTAAAGTTAAACTTCTCCTAAATTGTGCTTTATCTCCATCTGAATTTATTAGAACCTCCTCTTGTGTAATAACGGAAATTTGGGGTCAACTCCTGCTGATATTTGAAGGTACTAATAGAGTAAATGAGACAAAGCCGAATATCATTCTAGGAAATCATGAGCTACTCAAGATGAAAGCTAATGTAACATTCTGAAATTCGACCCATTTTCAGGATTAGTAATGTTGAATGGAGTATTTCATTAGCACACTTTACATAAATCTCATTTGGAATTAGCTACTCCAAGATGACTAACCGAAAGGAAAAAGTTATGTAGGACTTTAAAGTACGTGGACTTGATTAGTCGATACGCGTACCTCCTAAATAGCCGCTCATTGGTCTGAGAATTTACTAGAGTCACTATTCAATGAATTTGGCCACAAAACGAATTCCGAACTTGGACAATCGAATCTTTGTGAATATCACTTTGAAAATTTGGACGTCATCCCATTTAGTTCACCAGTTGACCAATTTGCTCTGGAATTTAAAGAATTAAGCTAGTATTTTGAGAATGACTGTTTCATCCCTAATTTGCGATTGACTCCCTCGATAGAAATATTTGTGATTGACTCCATCAATAGAAATATTTGTGGTTGAGAAAGAATGTCAGTTTAGTGTAGAGATGCGTCTAAGTTTGTTCACGATCTAACTCGATCAGTGCATTTTATACGAAACTTGAGGAAAGTGTCTCGTCGATTGTCAAGTCAATCAAATCCATCACATCAATCAATATCTTGTCAAGTCTCCATCAAATCAAGTCTTAATCAATCACATCAAGTCAACTTCAAGTCCATCAAATCATCACGTCTCTCCTTTTCAACAACTTCCACCAATTCCCACCAACTCCACTCACTTGACTCAAAGCTTGGAAAACCCTTTCTCTCTCCTCTCCTCCCCTCATTTTTTGCCACACCACCCTCTTCTCCCTCTCTCTCGAGTTTCCTCCCGTCATCGCGAGTCCCTACACGCCCTTTTGTTTTCTCCTACGCATTTGTAAGACTTTGGACTTCAAGAATATCAAGGTAGGTTGGTCGGTAAGTGGCTAAATTTTCAGGGATCTAGGCTGGACAGAGGCTAGTTGTGGGGAGTTGAACTCCACCGTCGCCATCCATCACCTGTCGGCTCTCCGGTGCTTCAGTAACCCTCACTAACCCTCGTATCTTTTGTTTTAGACCTTGGAACCATCGCCCTTCGTCAAAGCCACCTTAAACTGCCGAAAACCTCTCGGTCTCCCTCTCTCATCGAAACTCTCTCGGGTTTCCCGCTACCACCATGAAGCCCCCATGATGTCTCTCTCAGCTCTAGCTCTCATGGATTAGTACTGTTCGTGCTGTCCCATCCCCAATATCAAGCTCGATCTTCGAGTAAGCTCTAACCCCCTAATCTTACCCTCGAATGTCAAATATGCTAGAATTCGTGCTAGAATGAGTTTTGTGGTGATTAGATATATTTTGGAGCGTTAGATGTTGATTTATGGCTACTGGTCGTGAGATGTAAAGGCTGATTGTAGAGAGTTAATAAGGATCTTAAGGTCTCTAGCGGTTATGGGCAATGGATTATACCTAAAGCGAGTCCTAGGATGAGTTTCGGAACTTAGATCTCACATATGGACGTCGAATGGCTCTTTGATGGCTACTGATTTTGTATCTCTGTGGCTGGTCACAGACCAAAAATGGTGGTTTGGTGGATTCTAAAGTCGATTGGGAGTACCCAAGTGCATATCGAAAAGTCTAGATAATCCCGTGTGGAAGTCGAGTCCCGAAATAAGAACTTTGAGATAAATAGTCATGTCTATGGACATTGATGGCTAATTGATAGCCACCGATTGGATATGTTTATGGACTGGTCATGGTGTTAAAGTGATGACTTTATGGATTAGAGAATGAATTTTTAGTGCTCAATTGCATTTCTAGAAGTCTAGACTTCCTAAAGAGGATGTCGAGTCTCGGAGTAAGTGTTTGGAGATCGTGTACTTGTTAAATGACTGCTGGTGATGCATGATAGGGGCTGGTCTTATGGAATAAATCGTGTTTTTATGGACTCCGGTGCGAGTAATGAATGCTAGAGTGCATGTTTAAGGTTTATGAAATCTAAGATGAAAATCGAGGCTTGGGACGTGAGTTTCTGGAATGCCCATTATTTGATTGTCATGTTTGAGGTGCCTCGATGTGAGATATGTGCTCGAGTGGATATGCTCAAGGGAAATGCATGTTTGGAGGTTTAGGCAAAAAAAGATGAGGATCGAGTTTTAAAGAATGAGTTCCAAAGCAAAAGATTGCATTCCTGAACATCAATGGCTTGAAGCCTATTGATGACCATGAAATATATGTCAGGGTCATGGAATTATGTGAATTTCCTTATGGACTATAGTGCGAGTCATGAGTGTCAGGTTAAATACCTATAGGTCTAGGCGACTTAGAACACAATTCGAGTCTTGAAACGCGTATTTTATGGCACAATGCATGATTAATATGTTCAATGCACTTTGATGTGAATATGTATGCCACAGTGAAGAAATGCATGTGATAAAGTCAACTTGCATGAGTACTTGTGGCCTATGAATGTATGCCTGCATGATAATGCATTGATATTTGCGCATTGTAAGTGCGGCATGAAATGGCATTCATTGAGCATTGAACATAGTTGAATTGCCTAGTTGTGGCATTAATTCAATACAAGCTGGAATGGCGCCTTGCATTTGGCGGAGTGTGTAAAACCTTGCGGGACGACCTGGGTGCGTCTAGGGGGCTCTCGGGAATTAGAAAGGCTATAAGGGGTAAGTCGCAGATGCTGTTGAGCCACGGTAGCGATAGGATGCACTTGTTTCGTGCTCAACACGGGGTAGTTAAAGTGACAAAGGTGCCAGCCTAAGGGTGTCTAATGACATGGTTACCAGGTCTAGGGCATAGGCCCTAGGCGCGTGAAACGCGAGGCCGGGATCAGTGAGGACTGGGCCACTAGATCGCAAGGAAAGTCCGACAAAAGCTAATTGAGCCACCGGCAGATACCTAGTGAAACATTAAATATGCTACATCCATATGAATTGAACTCATGATATGTAAATGATGAGTTGAGCATGTTGCATTTGTGAAATGCTGGAAGGGACCGACAGTGCCTAGAGAGCCATCGGAGGATCTCGAGAATTGTGATTTGAGCATGCTACATCTGTGTGATTGAGAATATGAGATGCTTGTGATGATGCTGCATTTGACATGAGGCGCGTGAGGTGCGTGGTTATTGTAAATTATCATGTTATGACTGTGTTTGTTGCCCTGTGTTCTTAAACTTATGTGTCTATGGCCGTGTTAACATATGCTTCATTCTATACTAAGTTTAGTTGTATGAGCTTGTAGAGTCTTTCGACTCACGCTTTGTGGCTGATCGCTCTTTCATATCCTCGTCCCTGGTGAGTAACCGCTTGACTGGAAGCAAGGTTGCAAAGGATTAGACTTGTTGTCTAAGCTTGAATTTTTGGGCTAGCTCTAGTACCTTGATGTTAGGAGAGTCAAACTAGTACTCTTTTATGAGATGACGGACGAGTATTTGGGATTGAGAAATGATCCCCTTTTTTGACATCTCGAATTTCGGTCATTTATAAGATAAATAATATTGGATTTTTGAGGAATGAAAGACAAAAATTGGACATCGCCTTGAAAGGCTCAGAAATTAGCAGTTTGATTTTGGAGTGCTAAGAAGAAAGGCAAAATATTGAAAATGACCGAATTACCCCTAGTTTGCTTTACACTCCCTAGCTTTGTGGTGGTAGTATTTTTAGTGAGATTAGGAATTTAATCTGAAGTAGTGTTACGTCCAATTCCGTTCGTGCTTGATCCTCGATCAGTCTCGATTGTGCCTTATCAATCTCGAAATGGCACGAATCTCAAGAAAAGTCTCATCAGATGTCAAATCAATCTCATCAATCGACCATTGATCATCATCAGTCAAACTTTTGACCAGTCAAATCGTGAATAGTGAAAATCAATAATTCACCTTTTTAGATACTCTCTCTCTCTCTCTCTCTCTCTCTCTCTCTCTCTCTCTCTCCACAATTTCGTGGCCCTCCCTCTCTCTTATTTCCTCTCTTGGTTTTTAGCCGCCGGAAAATCGCCACT
This sequence comes from Psidium guajava, assembly GCA_016432845.1. NCBI lineage: Eukaryota > Viridiplantae > Streptophyta > Magnoliopsida > Myrtales > Myrtaceae > Psidium > Psidium guajava. The sequence goes on along the minus strand of CM028232.1, from coordinate 23,087,530 downwards.
CATTGTGCCAATCATTCACTACTCAAACGTCGTCATTTTAAGATGCCGTTTTAACCTCATCTTCATCTATATCTCTAGTGGTTTTCCACAAAAATTCAGCTCAAGATCAGCCCTGGAACGCCCTTAAAGAGAAGCAAAATTAAACCCCTGCGCTAGCTATTTTTTAGGTTGCGGTTCTATCAGTTTTTCATCATTTTCGTAGCAGTTGTCTCATCGGTTGAATTTTTGACCAACTGTGACTTTCTTTTTCTTTCTTTCCTTGATATTTTGATGCAAGAATCAACCTTAGACGAGATCTAAATCATTGAAAATTTCATTTTGAACTGGCCCTACACGTTATCATTTTCTACTATCTTTTTGAAGTCGCCTCTATCCTAGTTTGGTTTGGGGATTCTTTGCTCAATTTTAAACCTCGGTTTGGGGATTCTTTGCTCAATTTTAAACCTCAAGTAGGATGTTAGATGATTCTTGGATAGACTCTAGGGTGTGATCCGAGATAGATTGGTATAGAAAAATTGACTAATTTGGAGATTTTGTGAAAATCGGTTCTATGCACATACTCTATGTACTGTTCATGCCTGAAGTGGTACTGTTCATGCCAAGTTTAGGCTATCCATGGGTGTCGACAATGGTCCGGTGAGGTTTGAAGAGCGAGAAATGAGATATTGGAACGTTTTGGGCGAAACCGGACACGAGCAATTTTTTGTGATACTGTTCACGACACCATGAGTACTGTTCACGAGCCTAGAATACTATTTACATGCTGTCCATATGTGTTTAGGGTCAATTATTGAGATATCGTGAGCCCAAAATGCATGTTTTAGGGTAAAAAAAACGGACCTGATGGGTACAATACGCGGGCCGGACCTGATGCATTTAATGCAAGTCAAGTTGGCTAGAGAACTAAGACTGGAATTTGAGCATGGCATGTGCACACATTTGCATTCTTGATCTCTATGTAGATATGAATTATTGGTGTGCCTGATTATTTTAATGATGAGTTATGTCTCGTTTTCCCTTATTTCTGTTTATATGACTTGAGCTTCTAAGAAGGCATCTTAGAGTTGGATCTGAGGGTATGTAATATCCTGAGCGAGATGAGGAGTGAGCTTACTGAGATTTATCTCATTTGTTATTGTTAACCGTTTTTTATTAGGACCTAAGACAAGTGGAGGATCTAGACTCTAACCCGAACGAGGATCTTGAGACCTCTGTCGACTATTGGTGTTGAGTGGAGGATGTGGACATGGATCTTTATGGAGTAGTTTTATTTGGGAGTAGCGTTAATCTTGACTTTGGCTTTGTATCTTTTCGTTGGTTGTAGAAAGTGATCCTAAGGTCGGGTTTGTAGATGCGAACTTCCCAAGATTAATAGTAAATTAATAAAATGAGGTTTTACTGTATCGTGATTATTGATTTTCTATCCATGTTGTTGTATTTATCTGGGGATTCAATTTATTTTTGTATGTGCTTAATTGAAGTATTAATATATTAAGAATAGAACTAGGAATAAGTAAGCCTTGCGGTAGCGTTCTGGAGCCCTACACCTTTGGCTTGTAATTGAACACCCGGGATGATATGTATATGAGAGATGATGTGTTTTGTATATTGAGTTGTCTTTCTTTCTCTATCCCGCTTGTTTGTATGTCTAGGTTTTGAATCATTTTCGCTAGTGCGATAACTTTGAGGACCATTGGTTGGCGACAATTCTTGGGCATCGCAGAATTTTATTTCGACCAATCAATCGATCGGAGTAAGATAAGGGATATTGCGTGTCCGCCGGGTTCGGGGCGTGATAACTAATGAAACAGTATCATAGATGTTCACAAGATTCATTGAGATAATGAATGATCTAGAAAAGTAGTGAAAATTTTGCATTGATAGTGAAAAAATGAACAAGTTGCTGAGAGCACTTCCCAAAAGACTGGAGCAACGTAAAAACTTCAATACGAGAAACTATGAGAGTACAACCCATTTCCATGATGAATTGATAGGAACAATGATGTCATATGAAGCAAAGCACTTGAATGAGGAAAGCAAATCCAAAGGTAAGAAAGCTATTGAACTTAAAGCCAACAATGATAATGCAGGTGGAGAAACATCATCACAAGATGAAGACGATGAGGATATGATGATATTCACCAAAATGAAAAGGTGGAAATTACAAAGGAATAAGACACACCAAATTCTCAGATGACAAAATGCCATTTAAGAGCAAAGAAAAAAGCAAAGGTAAAGATGCTGTTGTTATGAATGCAATAAATCAAGTCACATAAGACCAGATTGTCCACTCATCAAGAAATAGAAAAGCAAGTTCGAAAATAAGAAATGTGCACTAAAGGCTGAAACATGGAGTGACACGGATTGTGAATCTAGTGATGAAGATGAAGCAAATAGTTGTCTCATGGCAATTCTAAAAGTGAAGAAGAAAATGAGGTAAATGATTCTAAACTATCTTATGAAGAGATGCAGGATTTTCTATAACAAATATTTAAAGAGCACAAGAAAACTTCTAAAAGAATTTCTGAAATGAAAAAGGAAATTTTGAAACTTTCAATTGAAAACCTTTTTAAAGAGTAGCTCTTGAAGACTTAACAAAAGGAAATGTTCACCAAAATAACCATCGACTTTGTCAAGATGAAAACAACTCTCCCAAGGAAGAGATTTCAAAAATCAGCACCAAGTTTTCTCCCGATTCAAAGACTTTGCAATGAATTATTTCGATTCAAATTCCTCACTACAATATATCTGGTTTGGGATATGGGAGAAATGATGAAGTGAATCCTTTTCCAAAAGTTAAAGATAGATTGAAATGAAAACCTCATGTACGACTTTATAATGATCATTATGCATAACGTTTCGCAAGATCTACTAGTAAGTGATACAACTATTCAATCTATGATCTCTACAAATTAATCAACTAAAAGAGATATCTTAGATGCTGGAGCTAATTATTCTCTGTAACGTGCATTATCTCCTACTGAATATAAATATGTATCTGAATGTGAATAAGCAAAAGAGATTATGAGACAGATTGCACGTGACTTTTGAAGGAATAAATAGAGTTAAAAAAACCAAGATCAACATTCTTTTTGGTCCACATGAATCCTTTAAGATGAAACCAATGAATCGATTTCTGAAATGTTCAACAGACTATAGGGCTACAAATCGAAAACGAATCTTTCTTGGGAAAAGCAATCTCACTAAGATAGTCAATGGTTTTGCATATCAAGGAAATATAGTTTCAGTACAAATGAAAGTGAACATGCTCTTACGAGGTCTCTCAAAGGAATGGAAACATATCAAAACATCTATTCGAGAGACTCAGAGGATCATACCATTATCTGTTAATGAACTCATTAGAGCTCTTCAATCATATGACGATGAATGAATTGAGAAAACTCAAGAGGTAAAAAAATCAATTGCTTTGAAAATAGTAGAAGGACACCAACAGTGCCAAAGTTTGTGCACTACACTTACTTTGATGCAAAAATTTTCTTTTGGAGCACTTAAGTGCCAATTATTTTCAAAAACAAAAATTTGAGTCCCAACCCTAGTGAGCTTTGCCGGAAATCTTGTGTGGTATTTTTTTATATTAATAAGTTAATCATATGAAGCTCGTTGGTAGATCCCAATCAACAGTAAAAAAAAATCTAAAATTTATAAATTTATAAATAAGCTAAAAAAATAAAATAAAATAAAGTTAAAAAAAAAAGGTTGGATTTGCAGTGGCAAGGGCTTGCATAGCCCTCCCCACATTTACCAGCAATGGCTGGCGAGGGTGGGGTGGCGGCAACAAGCACTTGTATAGCCCATGCCACTACCAAGCCCTTCCTTTTTTTAAGCTTATTTTTTAAATTTAATTTACATTTTTTAAAAATTTCCATGTGGACTTTTTTTTATTTTCAAAACAAATTCCACATAATATTAAAAATTAATAATAAATCCCGCGTAAGCAATTTGGCTAGATTCTCTCACCATTGGCACTTAAGTAATCATTTTTTCTCCAATTTGACATTTAAGTGAGCTGACAAAAAATTTTGGCACTAAAGTGAGTACCATACAAAACTATGGCACTTCTTGCCTTTTGAAAACTAACATTGAATCTGATGATCCAAATTTTGAAGATGATAAAGAGAACGATGAATAACTTGCACTCATGGTAAAGAAATTTAGAAGGATAGCCAAGAAAGGGTGAAACTTGAAAGACAGAAAGAATTTCAGTTAGTATGATTAGAAGAAGATCCTTAGCGACAAAGAAATAGGTAAAGATATAATCTGTATCAAACCAATTGTTCACTTCTAAAGAAGAAAAAAGGAAAATTTGAAAAGTCTAAAAAGGTTGTCGAAGCCAAAAACTAGCACGATACTAAATGTGAAGAAAGTGATGAAGAATATGCAAACATCTATCTGATGGTAAACTCAAAATTAGAAGATGAAATCAAGGTAAGTCATCTTAAAATTCCTGATGAGGTATATGAGTTTGTAGATGAATTGTGTTCGGATTATAAATCAACATTCAAAAAAATCTCGAAGTTGAAGAAGGAGAATTCAAGGCTAAGGCAATAGGATCTTTCTCAAAAAGACAAAATTTTAGTTTTTACAAAAGGAATTATGCAAATTAAGGAACATCATGATTTGGTTTTAAAAGAAAATGAATCATTGGAAAAGGAATTTTCAACACCAGAATTTTTTCTTATGGTTCAAAAACACAAGAACATATACTTTCTATACAAGTTCACATTACGAAAAATCAGGACTTGATCTTCAAAAGGAAAGTAATTCTCAAAATGATTTTCCCAAAGTCAAAGACAGGCTCAGACAGAGACCCTCAAAACTTGCTTATCAAAATCATTCTCAAAAGCAGTTCAACAAACCTATTGGCCAAAACTTCTCCATATGTTCAAACTGTGGCGATTGAAAGCATTCTAAGAATGGTTGTCTGGAGATCTGGAGACCAATTCGAAGAATTTTGAGCTTGACAAAGTATTTTGACCCAAACAAATCTAGGTACCAAAGAAAGCTTTAGTTCACATAATTTTTGTAGGTACCAATAAAAAAAAAGTGGTACTTGGATAGTGGCTATTCAAGTCATATGACTAGAGATCCAAGAAGATTTGCCCAACTCACAAAATTCAATGGTGGAAATGTGCCTTTTGAAGGAGACAACAAAGGAAAGATCATAGGCAAATGAACAATTAAAATTGGAAGTCTCACCATCAATGATGTAGGGACTCCATTATAATCTGATTAGCATGAGTCAGTTATGTGATGCCAGATACATTAAACTTTCAAGAAGATATATGCTCATGATTAAGTTGAGACAACAAACAACCATCTACCAGGTGAAGACATGGGAACACCTATCTCTTGATGGGAAGTCTGATGATATCTAGTGCATCATCTCTATTAAAGATGAATATGATATGTGGCATAGAAAACTTTATACACATTAGCATTAAACAAATTTCACAACTTTCATCTAAGAAGCTTGTCCGAGGGCTACCATAGATGAAATTTGAGAAATTCTAGTTATGCTCTACTTGCACACTGGATAAGTAGGTAAGAAGTTCTTTCAAGTCAATAAATCTAGTTAGCACTAACGGTGCCCTGTAGCTTCTTCACATGGGCATTTTTGGCCACAAAAAACTGAAGTCTTAGTGGTAAGAAATATTGTCTTGCGTTAGTAGATGACTAAACAATGTTTACTTGGGTATTCTTTTTTTGCTGACAAGAATGGTGCATTTCATGTTTCTCAAAGTTTACAAAGAAAGTTCAGAATGAAAAAAGATATACTATTTCTTGCATCAAAACCGACCATGGGGAAGAATTTGAAATGCAAAACTTTTCTAATTTTTGTAACGAAAATCGTTTTCAGCACATTTTTTCTTCTCCCTACACACCTAAACAGAATGTCGTAGTAGAAAAGAAAAATCGTTCTTTGCAAGAAATTGCAAGAACATTCTTGATTAGAAGCAATGTTGCATCTCATTTTTTTGTTGTGGTTGTGTCAACTGCTGATTACATAATTAAACATGTATTTTTAGAGGCTGAAAGTGATCAGAAACGCAAGCATGAAGGCCTGGCCATGGCTAACAGAAGGGATAGTGATGCCACCTGCCATGTATAGTTAGAAGACGCCCTTGAGAGCGAATGAAGCGTAGATCGAGGCTGAGACCTAGGCGGCGATGTAGGTAGGGACCTAGACCCAATTGAAGTGGCGGAGGGTCGTGAAGTCGATGGTTAGAGAGAGGTTCATGTGAGCTCCCGAGATGTGGTCGGTCGATAGGATGATGATCACCACCACGAGCCTCTCCTAAGCCGCGTTACCAATCAGCGTCTCGGAGCCAACGTTCTGATTCACAATCACTACAAAAAAACAAGGTTTTCGCCACGAAATTTGCGACGAAAATTTTGGCAAAATTCGTCGCTAAGGGAATTTGCGACGAATTTTGTGACGAAATAAATTTCGTCGCTAATTCGGCGTCGCAAAAATTAGCAACGAGAAATTAAAATTTTCGTCGCAAATTAGCGACGAAATTTATTCGTGGCAAAAGTCGTCGCTAGTTTGCGACGAAATTACCCGACAGAATTCGTCACTAATTTGCCATGAAACATATTCGTGGCTAAATTAGCCACGAAAAAAATAAATTTGTGGCTAAATTAGCGAAGGAAGTGATAATATCGCGGCTAATTTTGCAACGAAAAAAATAAATTCGTGGCTAAATTAGCCACGAAAAAAATAAATTTGTGGCTAAATTAGCGAAGGAAGTGATAATATCGCGGTTAATTTTGCAACGAAAAAAACAAATTCGTGGCTAAATTAGCCACGAAAATGGCGAATTCGTGGCTAATTTAGCCACGAAAGTCGCGAATTCGTGGCTAAATTAGCCACGAAAATGGAGAATTCGTGGCTAAATTTAGCCACGAAAGTCACGAATTCGTGGCTAAATTAGCCACGAAAGTCGCGAATTCGTGGCTAAATTAGCCACGAAACTGGCGAATTCGTGGCTAATTTAGCCACGAAAATGGCGAATTCGTGGCTAATTTAGCCACGAAAATGGAGAATTTAGCCACGAAAGTCGCGAATTCGTGGCTAATTAAATTCGTGGCTAAATATTAGCAAATCAAGTAATAATTTCACATCTAATTTTGCTACGAAAAAAATAAATTTGTGCCTAAATTAGCCACGAAGTGGCGAATTCGTGGCTAATTTAGCCACGAAAATAATAAATTCGTGGCTAAATTAGCGAAAGGAGTAATAATGTCGCAGCTTATTTTGCAACGAAAAAGATAAATTGGTGGCTAAATTAGCCACGAAAATGGCAAATTCGTGGCAAATTTAGCCACGAAAATTGCAAAATTCATGACTAAATTAGCGAAGCAATACTAATTTCGCGGCTAATTTAGCAACGAAGGCGGTAAATTCATGGCTAATTTAGCGACGAAAGCAGTACATTCGTGGCTAATTTAGCTACGAAAGTACCTAATTCGTGGCTAAATTAGTCACGAAAATAATAAATTCATAGCTAAATTAACGACAATTTGTCGATTCGTGACTAATTTAACTACGAAAGTAATAAATCCATAACTAAATTTGCAACGAAAATAATGAATTCGTGTATAAATATAACAATATGGGCAGACTGAAGGTTAAGACCCCGACCAGCTACACGAATGCTCAATAGAAATATGAATCAATCTGAATCAGGGGTATTGAATTCCACGATAGCTGAAGATCTTACAAGAAGTCCTTTGAAAAATCGTTAAAGTAAGGGTAGTTCACCAAAGGATGATTGCAAGCTTTTTGAAGTTCCATACACCTATTATTTAAAGTTCTAAAAATCCTAGCTTGATAAATCGGATTCTTCTGGACCCTGCGTTGCTCATCTTCAGGGTCTACTCGAAGAGTACCGGTAGATTTGATCCGGTCATATACGGCACTGTAAATGGCAGACATTTTGCATCTTAGGACTATGGACACCTGCAACCAAAGGTGCTACCAATTAAAGGCCACCACAAAACAATCTAAACATTATTAAGTAAAACCCACTTGTGATCATCCCATACCTTGGGAGGAAGTGAACCTTCCACATCTTCGACACGACGCCTAAGCATTAATGGCTCCAGAATTTGATGAAGTCGATGGATGATGATGAATTTCTTTTCAGTCTCAAGCCAGTCATCCTCTGCATTTTGAGGAGGACCTTCCTTTTGGAAAGGTTTTGAAAACCAATCATGGAACACTTTTCGATTATCAAAAACCTCAGGAAGAGGTAGATTTAGAAGTGACCAAAGTTCTTCAAATCATTCTGCAACGAAGATATATCATGCTAAACACTTAGAAAGAATAGTGCAATTTCAAGCATAAGACAAGCAGGAGCTTATATTTTAGAAAAATTGCCAACTTCAAGTAATCCAAAATGCCCATAGCAAAATTGTAAGATACGTCATCTACTTTATATCTTGATATACCTGTAATGGAGTTCCTGTGAGATGGCAACGATATCTGTCAAGATCCCGTGCTAAAACTGATTCTTTGTCCTTCATTCTTTGAGCCTCATCAATTTTGATATATTTCCAATCAACTTTTGAAAGTTTTGACCGATCATACACAATAAACTCATAAGTAGTCACAAGAACATTGAATTTCATGGCACACACCTCCTGTATCACAATTCCCATAATTAAGCTCAATGAAGCAATTGAACTCAAAATTAAATTTAAAAAGATAGCAAAACTCACCTGAGAAAACAATTTCGACCTTTGGTCCTTTCCACCCACATAAAAAAATGCATGAAGCTAATGGCAGCCAATTATAGAATTCACTCTGGAAAAAAGAAGCTATTAAGCACACTTGAGAACAGGATAGAAGGACAAAGGTAATACTCCTTTACGCTAAACTAAATCACCATATGATCAACCAAATGATACCAACCTTCCAGATCACCAAGACAGCGTTGGGTACCATGTTAAGATGAGGTCCATAGTTACTCTTAAACTACATTAGATAAGCAATCAGCGCCATTACCTACTCTCACAACACAAGCTAATCAAACAACTGAAAAATTTTGATTGGTTCCCGAGTATCTATTGTAATGCAATCTAAGATTAAAAAATTAAAGTACAAATGAGCACGGGCTATATAGAATTAAGCAATAAATAGTGTGAATTCTAGATTGCCACAACTAAGGATTTCTTTTGCTCACTTTAAAGTAGATATTTCAGCTTTAATGACCTAAAAGTTCACCTGCACAATTTTTCCAAGACCCATCTCATCTGCCAAGATTCCATTTAGCTGGTTTCTTAGCCAGTAATGAAACGTCAAATTTGAAGTAGGATTAAATGAAAAAATTCTGCAAAACCAACCTTGAGGACATAGTCTGCCATCAAACTGGTTTCTTGGCCAGTAATGGCAGTGGCCTTCATGAAAGCAGATTGATTTGCTCCCTGTTGACATAGAAATTGCTATTGAGGATGCATAAAAAAAATATTAAAATTCACTTCGTCTGATAATGAATCGGACCCTGCCGTTACCCTGGAGACATGAACAGAAACAAACAGATTGATTTGCTCTTAAGCTGTGTTAGCGCTTGCTTCTCTACCTCTTTCAACTTGCCATAACATCAAGTTTCCGATTTTCTACTTACTTAAGCAAATAAAGACGCATCATTTCACTAAAAGGTCCTCTTTTTACCTACATGTTTGCAATCAAATGTTATATCTTCGGTCATCTCATGCCCGCCAAATCTGCCTACTCGATATAGCCAAAGGCGGTATCGCAGCCACGTACAAGAAACTCGCAAGACGAACAGAGGAGGGGGCGACGGATCGACGGGCTCGGCGTCGGCTCAGGGTTGATGATGAACAGAGGAGTCGGCCCCTTCTCTGTCCCGTCGCAACGGCAGGACGACGCCCACTCCCTCCGGCTGAGGCGTCGGCTTGGGGTTGATGACGAACAGAGGAGGGGGCAACGGATCGACGGGCTCGGCGAGTCTTGGACACGACGAGGTGGCTTGAGGCAAGGCGACGACTGCAGATCTCTGGCCGACGATGACTGGAGAGGACGACGAGGGCGAGACGAGGGCAGGGGAGGTCGCGGGGGAAGAACAGGGGCTTGGGGTGACGGCTCGCGACAGGGGCTGCGACGGACAGAGGTGACGGCGTCGAGCTGAGGGGTCGGACGGAGATGGGCAGGAGGTTCGCGGGGGCACGGGGGCCGGCTCGGCTGGGCGACAACGGCGAGGGCAGCGGCTGAGGTGGCATCGGGGTCGAGCTAGGGTGGCTGGCGGACGAGCGACGCGGCTGCAGAAGGGAAGAAGAAGAAGATGAAGACCCGGCAGCAGCAGATGGCGTCCATCGAGCTACAGAAGCAAGAAGGAAAGAAGAAAAGAAGAAAAGGAAAGAAGAGAAAGCAGATGGGATGGGGGAGCAGGAGGTTGGGTGGCTTGACAGACGAGAGAGAGAGAGAGAGAGAGAGAGAGAGAGAGAGAGAGAGAGAGAGAGTGCAGATCGACCACGAAGGGTTTTCAGTCGAAATTTTGTGCGGGAAACATTTGCCACGAATTCATGGCTAAATTAGCTACGAAATTAGTAAATTCGTGGCGAATTTAGCGATGAAAATAATAAATTCGTAACTAAATAAGCAACCGAAGTAGGAATTTCGCGACTAATTTTGCAACGAAAGTGGTAAATTTGTGGCTAAATTGGCAACGAAAGTAGTAAATTTGTGGCTAAATTAGCTACGAAATTAGTAAATTCGTGGCTAATTTAGCAATGAAAATAATAAATTCGTGGCTAAATAAGCGATAGAAGTTGCGGCTAATTTTGCGATGAAAATAATAAATTCATGGCTAAAATAGCGACGAAAGTGATAAATTCGTGGTTAATTTAGCTACGAAAGTAGGAAATTCATGACTAAATTAGCGACGAAAGTAGTAAATTCGTGGTCGCATTTGTGAACTTGGTAGCATCTTTAGCTAAAATTAGTCCCTTGAATTGGCTGCAGAGTCAACAAAAAGATCAAATTAAACAAGGGTAAAAAAAGAGCAACAATCACAATACTAAAACATTTACATGTTCTTTATAATGCTTATTTTATTTGTGGCTAATTTTACGATGAATTTTTTTGTTCGTGGCTAATTATGCGATGAACTTTTTTTTTGTGGCTAATTAGCGACGAATTATTCAACCGTCACTAATTTTACGACATTTCTTTTTGGCTAATTAGCCACGAATTGTTTGCTCAAGATGCACTGAATTCATTGGTTGCGGTTGGAGAATATGATGTATAGCCACTAATTTTACGACATGTTTATGTTCATCCATGTACTTTTTTTTTTCATTAGTTGCGGTTGGAGAATATGATGTATAGGCAATTTATGAGTTCATAATCTAATATACAATGTATTCGTCATTAATGATAAAAAGATGAAGAAAATTATTCAATCAGTCCTAAACCTATTACGTGGGTACCAATACAGATTTAAACTATTTAATTTTTCAATTTAATCCTCTTGCTTTCAATCAATTTTCGCTAGAAATAGCTGACATGACGATCCAGCCATCACCGATTGTCCTACCTAGTGCCTCTCTAGAAGGATCATATTGGAATTTCTTCCAAAATTAGGTTGTGTTTGTTCATGAAAAATTCAAGATTGGGAAAGCATTTTTCGATCGGAATAACAAATGTGTGACAAAAGTTATTTTCATCGCAATTTTACGACGAATTCACTTTCATCGCTAATTTTTTGCGAGTAAAATCTCTTTTTTTGTAGTGATAGTTTTACATAAACAAATGTCACGTGACTTAAATTTCGGTAACATTGATATGTTATCTTTGAAAAATCCATGATGTGATAAGAAAGTGCATAAATTACGATTCATAAGAGTTTCAGATCTCGATTCATTTATTTATTTTTATGCAGAGAGAGAGGAATTAGAAAAAATATCAATTGTCCTTTGTGATATCAACATGATCTAACGGATTGGATACTTTAGATTATTCGTCGCAAATGTCATTGCTAATTAGTATTTATCACCAATTAGTGACAATTAAGTATTTCGTCGCTAATTTTGCGACGAATACATTTTGCGATTAATACATTTTTGTCGCCAATTAGCGATGACTAAGTATTTCGTCGCTAATTTGGCGACTAAATACTTTGTCGAAACTTTAGCGACAAAGTTTGACACAAATGCGCTGTCAAAAAAATTGGCGCCATGCTACACGAATATTAGCGATGACTTCTATGGGCAAAAATTCGTTTTCATCGCTAATTTTTAGTGGCTAAAATCAAATTTTTTTGTGGAATTTTGCGATGAAAGCAATTTTCGTGGCAAAATTCGTCGCGAATTAGCGACAAATTATTTTTCGTCGCAAAATTACGAAATTTTTTCCGTCACAAAATTCGTTGCAAATTAGTCACAAATTTTTTCGTCGCAAACGTCGTCACAAATTTTTTTCGTCGCAAAAGTCGTCGCAAATTAGTGACGAATATTTTTTCGTCGCAAAATTCATCGCTAATTTGCGACGAATATTGTTTCGTCGCAAAAGTCGTCGCTAATTTGTGACGAATATTTTTTCATGGCAAAATTCGTCGCTAATTAGCCACGAATATTTTTTTTGTCGCAAATTAGCGAGGAATATTTTTTCGTCGCAAAATTTGTCGCAAATTAGCGACGAATATTTTTCAGTCACAAAATTTGTCGCAAATTAGCGACGAATATTTTTCAGTCACAAAATTCGTCGTAAATTAGCGACGAATTAATTTCGTCGCTAATTTTTCGTGGCTAAATGGCCTTTTTTTTTTGTAGTGAATTGGCCCGACCATTACCGCAAATATCTAGATGAAGGTTCCCACAAATTCAGCTCCAAGCTGCATCAGCAATGAATAATTATGAGCTTTTTATTTCCATTAATGATCAAAGAAAATTAGAACTAATGATCGAACTAAATTTCACACCATTCAATCTATCACAGCACGGTATTGAGAAAACCCCCTATGAACTTTTCATAGGTAGAAAATCCAGCATCTCATATTTTCATGTGTTTGGATGTAAATCCTTTATCCTAAATAATGCTAATGATCGCCCTAGCAAGTTTGATGAGAAATCAGATAAAAGAATCTTCCTTGGATATTCCACGACAAGCAAGGTTTATAGAGTTTTTAACAAAAACTCTTGTCCGGTGGAAGAATCAATGAACATAAAGTTTGAAGAATCCTACTAGATTCAACTGGATGAATTTGAATATGCTCAAACATATGAACTTATGCTAGAATCTGAAACTACACAAGTATTTGAATGAGTTGTGGTATCAGACTCAACTGATCGGAATTAAAATCCGGATATCTCTTAGAATGATCATTAGTTCAAAATCAGTGAAATATGGGAGCTTGTGGCTAGACCTAAATATCATCCAATAATTGGAACCAAATAGGTCATAAGAAAAAAAAAACAAGTTAGATGACAAAAGTTAAGTAACCAGGAACAAAGCAAGACTTGTGGCAAAAGGTTACTTGCAAGAAGAAGAAATCGACTACGATGAAACATATGCTCTAGTGGCTAGGTTAGAAGCCATAAGGCTCTTTCTAGCTTATGCTTACTACAATGATCTTAAACCATTTTAGATGGATATCAAAAGTGCATTCCTAAAATGGCTACATCAAAGAAAAAGTTTATGTGGAATAACCACATAGATTCGAAGATCCAAATAATTTGACTATGTGTACAAGCTGACGAAAGCTCTATGTGATCTTAAACAAGCACCTCTCATTTGGTACGAAAGATTGAGGAATTTCCTAGAAAATGAACCTATAGAAAATGAAGTTATCAAAGATGGGCACACAGGAGATTTCACATAGTTTAGACTGAACTACTTTAAGCTAGACTAATGAGATAACTATGGCTAAGAATGATGTATTTCATAGATAGTTCAGTGACATTAGGAGACGAGTGCCAATTACATATCATCAGATAGAAGGATGGTAGAAGAACTAAGATGACAAAGCAAAATGAGAGAGAGAGAGAGAGAGAGAGAGAGAGAGAGAGAGAGAGAGAGAGAGAGAGCATTGAATCTGGAGTTTGGTCGGCTGTCAGCTAGTGATGGAGATTTTTCAGATGCTGATCAAAGCATGAGAAATCACTCTCAACTGGTCTCAGTGCTTTGCCTTTTCAACCGGGTTTTCTTGACTGCCATCAGTCCCGCATGCAGGACTGCATGAGAACGACAGCAGCTCCACTTTTGCGTCATTAATTTGCCGCCACAGTCCCTACCTCCTCCTACAAAAAACCAAAAAGGTTTCACAATGTGGCTTTGTGGGGATGTTGGAACTGGTGGTCGTGAGAGATTTCTGTCCAATGGAACAGACTTGGTCAGAAAAGTTATTGAACGCGTTTCAAGTTTCCACAAGAAAAGTTGCTCCAAAGGTTTCACAAGGGAAATAGTGCCCGAGATATCACCTTTGCCCTTTCTTTCGATTGTGAAAGAGACGTCCTTGGTATGCTTTAAGGACAACAACATCGAAAATATGAACTAAGCTCGTTCATGCTATACTTGGTTTTGGCTTACTAATAATAATATATGAAAATGTCCATATTTCTTCATTGTAATTGATTTTACAGTTATGTGTTTCTGTAAGACGGTTTTCTCTTAATAAGTTTGTCTCATTAGGTTATGGAAAATCATCCCATGCCGATCCTTCAACTGTTAAATTATCAGAAAATTTGAGTTTACTATAAGAGAAAATAGCAAATCGACAAGTTGATTCTCTTCTTTTGGCTTTTCTAAAGACTTTTTGCTTCCACATATCGTGAGTCTGTAACATTTTTTTTTCCTTTCGTTTCTTTTTTGGCCCCCTGAAGCGTGGTTCGTGTTTTGTTCTGTCAGATATGATAAGTTCCACAGATTTTTTTTTTCTCAGAGAGTTGGTTGAGATGTTAAACGCTTGATTTGGATCCACTAAATCTTATAATTTAAATCACAGCATCGCTCACTCAGATTAAACTTGCCTAATGACCCAGTCTATTCCGTTTATTGTGATTAGCAGATTTAATTTAAACGGAAAAAATAGAAACTCTTTACACGTATCTATAAGGATCGACCAGCAAGGCTCTGATACCCGTGTTAAAAAAAGCACTCATTCTTGGTTCGACTATTAATAAAACTAATAAAATATGAAAAGGTACCCACAAAGTTTTGGTAAGGGGATTGTGGGACAAAATTCCATGGACATGAAGTTTCCCGGGTGGGAATGACAGCAAGCACGTGAAAATTCAAGGCGGAGTAGGTACGAAAATTTCAAAGGCTGCGAGAGGCAAACCGAAAGATAGTGGACCATACATTTATGAGAGAGGCCAATTTGACCATGGCAAGGAGCACTTGCATGTGTTTTTGTGCCTGTCCGTGGGTGTCTCCATGTTTGGTTCATTCCCGTCTCTAACAGCGACTGCCTCAGTCGTGGTCCCCCGTAGCGACAATTCTATAGTCGGTGTCGCTAATGCTTGAGAACTTACTGTAAGTAAGTTCTTAGGATTGAATGCGTCTAAGTTTTGTAGGAGGAGTTGTCTTGCTCCTTTTCACGTCAACAATCTCTTCTCTTCTAATCTTTTCCTCCCACATTCGAAACTTTCTCGGTTCCTTTTCGTAGCCCATTCTGATTCCCTCGAAATTACAACTAAACTAACGAGTAATTAACCATTTTCAATTATGCTTGTAGGGTTGGGGTTGATGTATTGTCCTACATGAGTTGCGAAAGAAGCTAGTGGTGGGTTTATAAGTGCAAGGAAAAGCCTCAATCTTTTAAGCTAGCTTTTGGGAGGAGAGAGGCTCAAAACCACCCGACATTGTATCAGAGTTTAGGTTACAATCGAGTCTTGAACTAAAAATCTTATGGGAAAGATACATGATATGTTGCTTCAATTCATGGTCCGATATGTGAGGCAGAGATTGTTAGGGTTGTTCCATATCAATTGTAGAAGGGATCGGTGCTCCGACCATGGCTCGATATGTGAAGGAGAAATTATTAGAGCTATCCTACATCAGTTGTGAAATGGGCTAGTAGTTAGTTTATAAGTGTAAAGAAAAATCTCAACTTTTGAGTTAGCTTTTGGGATGAGATTCAAAATGAGTGATACCTATGTTTCTAACCTGCCAATAAAAGGTATGCTTGGAGAAGGAATTTCCCTCTCCAACCCAAGATGGAGGAAAAGGGGGCTCATAATAATGTTAAACTTCCATGACCATGTTCGTTTAATTTGACACAATTCCTCTGATGACCGTGCATTATGAATCTCACTGAGTTTGCCATTCTGGCTAAACTCGGTAATCACGTACGTCGTCTCGTAAATGAAGCCTAATTCGTGCGGTAGATCAACCGATTTATCCATGAATATACGGCCAGAGTAAACCATATGGACATCCTTAGGCCAAAAAATCCAGAAAAGAGAAACTCGTTGTATGTCCTACTCCGACATATTTGAGGATTCCCTATGTTTGTCTACCTAACAATTTTTGAGGAAACGAAATCATTCCAACTTAGAAGAATATATCCTTTCTTTTCTTCCTGAAAAGAAAGTGTTCCTCCAGAAATAGCTGTCTGTTCTTTCTTTGAAAAATCTTCTTAAGAGTCCGCAAGTTGAGAATCAGGGACCAATTCTTGATGATGTCCATTGCTTGAAGGCTCAGATCCAACAAGCAGTCTCCATCAAGCAAAACTATTGCTTGTGAAGATCAAAATCAACATCCACTTGGTCTTGGATTTATTTAGTAAGTACCCATCACGTGTAAAACACATATATATCAATTAATCTTCTCGAGAAATCTTAGCCAAAAGATATTGCATAGACCTTTCTTTCTAGCCAAAGAAGCTTTTGCAACCCCACCCCACCCCACCCCACAACACCCCCCCCCAAAACAGTGTATAGAGAGGAAAGATTTTCTAAACAAATGAATAATTATTTTCTCCAAATTTCGGCAAATGGATGCCTGACCCTTAAGGAAGCCTATGGAAGAACCAACTCGAATTGGTAAATGTACAATGCTTATGATCCTTATATTGCTGATCATACGATTTACAGGTTAGAAAAGGGAAATGAACTCAGCTTATCTGCGAATGCGAGTAAACGAGCGATAAGGCAAGGTTACAACAAGCTCACAGGGGTGAGAGCTTGACAAAATAAAAGATAAGTTTGAGTTTACATTTATCCTTCTTCAAGTCTTGAGCTTGCTTTTATACCATTTTTTTACCTTGCCCGTCGCCATGCCATAGGTGATTGCCACATGCCATATCGCTTGATCCATAGTGAAGATTAGGTATGACATCTGTTTACCACGTCAGTCATGTTAAATTTTGGTGCCAACACAATAATCAAAGCTAAGAAAAATTAACAATAATCTATTTCCGTTAGATGTAGGCATGGATTGGTGTAATCTTAATACGATTAGGCAAATTTAGAATCTTTGACGCGTTCCATTTTTCCATTGACTAATGACATAAAAATTCATGATTTCCGACGGTCCAACTAGCGACACCAACACATTTTCAGTCTCGACTTTCCATGCATGTGAACTGATCAAGTAGGCTTGCATGTGGAGAAAGAAATTAGGTAAGTCGGCGAGTTCCCATCGCATATTCGTCTCGTAGTTAAGCAATAAAAATGCATAATTACATAAAAAGACAAATATATTTTTCTTATTATTTGTCGAACCATTGAGGTGCAGCACATAAACCAACCAAATTGCTAGAAATACACATTCGAAAAATTTGAAAAGTTTTAGTTATTTCTCTAATTGAATGTGAAAGAATTCTATTGTCATGTAATTTCAATTTTTTCTTCTCCTTTTATAATATCTTTGTCCATTTTTGCCGTGCTATGAACGGTCTAAAAAAATTACTCAAATTACTCAAATTACTTTACTAAATAAATACTACCTTCTAAATGTGCTTCCCCTTTACCCATATTATGCACCCGCCTATTTTAATGTTCAATAATTCACATTGATGTTCCAAAAAATTTAATAAAATTTAAGAAAACACTTAAAACTAAGTGGCATAAGAATCAACTATTTTTTCCAATTTTGATTGTGCAAAAATATAGAATCTCGGAACTAAAAGGTGCAAGCTATAAATCTAATTAAGAAGTATATAAAAAGAAATTATTAAAGGATGTTCGTAAGGGTTATTTTGGTGAATTTCCTAGAACTTTATTTTGTGATTATGTGTTTCACGAATTTCGAGGAAAATTTGAATAAAATAAAATAAAAACAAGGCGTGGTTAACGTTTAGTTGTTGGTCAAACTTTCTTTGATTTTGCTATAATAAAGGACAAGACGAAGAAAATGCATGCTTCTAAACAGAAGACTTGTACTTTTTTAAACTCTACAAGACAAAACTTTTAAGTGGACGTGAAACTTTCTCTCTGTCTCTCTCTACGTCAGTGTCCATCCAACACCCCCCCCCCAAAAAATAAGTTATGGCCAGCATTCAATCCGCGGCAAAATAGGAAAAATTGCGAAAATGTTTTGACAAATTAAGATGTGGATTTGCTTGTCATTGCCCAGTAATAATCCAATGAACTATTCCACGTTCCTCGTTGTTCCATGTCTCCATTATATGTTTTTTCTGGCCACCGTGAGGGGGCAAAAAGTCCGCCCATATTGAGAGAAGAAACTGCGGATTGGTGGGCAAAGGGAAAGTGAAATGATTTTGGACTTGATGTGCTTCAATTTTGGAGAAAATTATCCAAAAAATTCCTAAACTTATTACATTTTCGCCAGTTCAGTCCTAAACAATATAATTTTGTCAATTAAGTCTTAAATCTTTTCGCGTTTTGCTAATTAAGTCAATCCGATCAATTTTGGCCAAAAAGAGACAACGTAGCTAACGGCCATCTTATGCGGCAATTGGAGCTGATATGGATAAATTTTAGTAATATCTTGATTTTTTTTATTTTATGTTAGTTTTTCTTTTCTTTCTCTTTCTTTTTCTTCTTCCTTTTCCCCCTTTTTTGGTTCAAACGGGCAACGGGGCTATCGGCCACTAGTTGAGGGCGAGGGCCAGGAAATCCTCCCGACCATGAGTGAGGGGTCATAGCCCCTCCCTAAGACCAGCAAGGGCATTGCAAGCCCTCGCCAGGGGGTGGCAACCCCCATCGGTCTTTTAAACCAAAAAAGGAAGAAAAAAGAAAAATAAAGCAAAAATATTAAAATTCAAAAAAAATACATAATGTATAATTAAAATTTATCCACGTCAACGTTTTTTGTGCCACATAAAGGCCAGCAGCCATATCAGCAATTTCCAATCAAAATTGGCCAAATAATCTCAATTGGTAAAACGTGACAAAGTTTAAGATTAAATTAGCAAAATTAAAAGATTTAAGACTGAGTTGACAAAAGTACTGTGTATTTAGGATTTTATGAACAATTTTCTCTTGTATTTTGCTAGATTGCGTAAAAAAAATGAAATAAAAGAAAAGCTGTGAGTTGATCCATCTTCATTAATCAGAATTATATGCACGTGATTAGAAGGAACGAGATATTCTGTGGACATAATTTAACTAAGGGAACATTTTCTTAGGTAAGTTTTGAGCAAATAATACTTAGTTGACTTTCCTACCAAACACTATATATATATATATATATATTTCAATTTTATCATTAATATGTATTGGTTTCCTTTGAGAGTCTTAAAAGACAAATATAAATCAATTTAGATTCAACTACTAGAAAGCAAAAAACTTAATAAAAATCACTTTAAACATAACATAGATTGGGCTTTCCTTGGTAAATTGCTTAATTGATGCCTTACTCCATGGCACAAGCGTGGAGGTTAAACTATTTGGAAACCCATGAACACCCCCACAAGAGCCGTAAACCGGTTAGGTTCAAGCTTTTGGTCTAGGCAGGTGATCATGGCTCGGAGTGATCTATATTTAGTTGATGGGATTTGAGCATGTGACCTGTAGCTCATTAGTAAGAAAATCCCCAGCCTAGTCCCCTATACGTCATAATAAAAAAAAATGGTTTTGGAGAAATAGTTTCTATCACGAAGTTAGTTGCCAAAAATTTAAGTAAGTTGCTTTTCAAACTTAATTGACCTCATTTGTGATCAAACAAGAAGAAGTCCAACTTAGAGTGGATTACACGTAGAGATTATTAGTCAATGAATTACTGTTCTTTAACGAAGACAGCGGCCAATTAGTGAAGTTCGTTGTTTCCAAATTAGATTGACCACATTTAAATTGTCAACCAAATAAAATTAAGTCATGGTTGTTCCACGAACACTTGCCGTCAGGCCGGTCTGCAATTTAATGTGGTTTTTTTCTCGTAAATGCTTCCCCCACGTTTTAAAAAGTTTTAGAAGAACAGTAATCCGAGTATGATAGGGTATGGCTGCTGTGACAATGTTACCTGTACCTTTTGGTTTTTGAATTCATGCCGCGAATTACCCAAACCTTAGGGTTCGTGGAGCAATTTCCCAAAAGCTTCGGGGGCAAGCCAGGTGGCTCGCGTGCTGGGGAATCCCTGGCTTCCTGTGGCTTGCATTCACATGAAAGCTTAAAAGTTCGTATAGATTCCACTGTCGCCCTAATTTTCAAAAATGAAATGAAAATAGAATAAGTCGTTGTGTCTAGAAATTCTAAAATAATTCTCTATATACAAAATAGAGAACTGGCACCCCCCTAATTGAGCTGGCCATACCCCATCTTCAAAGGTTATAGTAGTGCATATGGGAGCCTAAATGGTCACTAAAAATATTTTAAATCTTGACATTAGTCATTGTCACTGACTATTGACCAATGATAGTAATAACATTATTCTCTAACACGATTTCATTCGTCAAGCGAATTAAAACCAAGCAACTCGACCGCATTCTCATACAGGATACATGCGACGACCTAATATTTGGTTTCGCTGAAATGAGATAACGTGGCATTTCGATTTTCGAATGTATAGGCGATGCCTTAGGGCTGTGATAATGCGTCCGCAGCTCTAAAGAACACCAAATAAGTAGTACGACTACGGTATGATAAAATATATATTTTACTCTAGAAATTATAGTAATGTCCATCAACCAAAACAAAAGGCAAAAGTACAAGGAACACACGTTTACTCTGCAGATAAAAAGTGGGTCGTCCGAGTCTGAGTCAAACATTTTTCACTAGACAAATCCAGGGAAAGCTAGAATTGCAATTTGGAGAAGGAAGAGAGAAAAATATACAGAATGCAGAAATAAACTAATTAATCATAAAATTACAATTTTTTTGGGGCATGTAAATAACATTACATAACAATAGGAAAAAAGCCGAGAGAGAGAGAGAGAAACAGAAACAGAATCCAGCTGAGCTCAAAAACTGCACGCTGTCCAAAAGCTACAATGCTGGTCTCTGCTCAAACATGTTTTTCCCAACAGAGCGCTTCAAAACGACACACACGACGGGAACCGGATGACGTGTCTCTCCGGCGAAAGTCTGCTTCACTCTATAACTCCACGTACACTACACCTGCCGGAAAAGAGAAAGAAACCACCGGAGAATAAGACAAAACTGAACATTTGTATCATGCTTGGGTGGCTAAGTCTTTGGACTCGATGAACGCCCCATGGAAGCCATAGGGGACCCTGGACGGCAGCTTGACCGAGGCCTCGAGCTCCAGGCTCGCGCCGTTCACAATCTGGAGCTCCGACGTCCACGTCTCCTCGTCGTGCACGAAGACGAGAATGTGGCCGAGATCTTCGCTCGCCGGATCGTGGCCGGCCGGCAGGAAGAATGGTTCCCCGCCATATCTCTTGTCGCCGTATAAGTGCTTCTTGACCTCGCCCGTCTCGAGGTCGACCTTGGCGAACCCGGAGACCTTTGGCCACGGCTCGGCGATGGCGAGGTACGCGTACTTGGTTCTCCGGCCCAGGAGGTTCCGGTTCACCATGCCGGCCTCCAAGTTCACTTGCTCGGAGGGGTGAATTATGGGTCGGCGGGTGGACTTTCCGGTCGTTGGGTTTAGGCGGATTTCGGAGAGCACGCTCCGGAGGCTCTCGTCGCAATCGTTAAAGATCTTGTCGGCGGGCGTCATGCATGACCCGATCACCACCACCTCGCCCTGCTCCGGCTCCTCCCACGCGTTCCACAGGTGGAAGCAGAACGTGCCTGGTGCCTCAACCCACCGGATCCCCGACGCGTCGCTCGCCCTCTTGTCGAGGATCCCAAAGCGGGATGTCTTGTCCTTGTCGTATATCACCGGCGAGCCGCCGCATAGCATCTCCTGGAGCTTGAACACGACCTGGTGGTCAGGGATCACGACAAAGTTCTCGGTGATGGCGAAGTCGTGCATCATGGTCGGTACCGGCAGGGGGATCTCGACGTCCGACGACTTCTCGCCGTCCGGGGAGAAACTGAAGTACTTGAGATAAGGCTTGTGAACGACGTCGTAGCTCAGGGCAAAGAGCTCCTTCGTGACGGGGTCGACCTTGGGATGGGCGATCATGGTGGACTCGAGCTGGCCGTCGAAGTCGTACCGGCCCACCGTCTCGAGGTCGCCGGAGTGCTTGACCCTCACCTGGTACGGCAGGTCATCCTCGGACATCGCCAGCAGGCGGTTGTTGAAGTAGACAAGGCCGGCGTTGGCGACGCCGCTCCCGCAGCTGTGGTCGAGGAGGCCGAACGCCCCCCTTGCGTAGAAGAGGAGGAGGCGGGCGATACCGGAGTGGCCATGCAGCTCACCGATGGCCTTCGGGAACACGGGCCGGCCCAGGTCCCGCTCCTGGACCAGCCGCTGCGTCTCGGTAAACCGGCAGGCATAGCTGGCAGAACCTCCGCCAATCGTCACCGCATGGACCATGCCGTCACCGTCAAACAAGTGGTGCCCCGCCAGGGGCTCGTGCAGCGGGTTTGCGCCGTTCCGCACATAGACTCCATCGATGCAATCGGGGATCTTGCCAGCCACGGGGAGGAAGCTGCAGACGGGCTGCTCAGGAACCGGGGCGAAGTTCCCCGCGATTTGAACGCGGGGGTCGGCAGTCTTGGGGAGCGGGTGGTGGAGCTCTCTAGAGATCAGCGCACTCTCGACGAAGTCTAACGCGTCGGCAGCAGCTCTTTGCAGGAAATTCCACTGTGGAAGATGGCGGTGGTGAGTTTTCTCGGTGGCGGCGGCGGTGGAGGTCCGTGTCGGTTGTTCTTTAATACTTATTGCAGGTGGTGGCAGGGGTTGGTGGGATTGCTTTGGGGAATGGTGGACGGGAGGAGAATGCAAAGCACCATTTACCGCGGATCTGGTGTTGATGGGCTTCATCTTCCGGTTGCTGGCCATGGGCAAGAAGCCCAAGTCCGCTAGCGAAGAAGATGGAGATGATGGGAGGTATTCATAACTAGCCCAACTACTTCTCCTCCAACTAGAGTAGGGTGATCCGGCTGGAAGAGCCATGGCTTCCTTTTCTCCTTCCCTTTTTTTTTTTCTGGGTTTGGTCTAAAATTCGTGTCAGAGAAGGAAGAAGAGAGAGAATTCACAAGGAAGTCCAGAGAGAGAGAGAGAGTTACTTGGGGAAGAAGAAATGAGGAAAAATGGGTATAAATAGAGTTGGCAGTGGAGAGAGAGAGAGAGAGAGAGGAGAGAGAGAGAGAGGGGTGTGTTTTTCTCTGTGTGTGTGTGGTCCACCTCAGACATTTACGAGGAGACCACGTGGCAGACTTGTGGGGAGGGAACTTGAGGAGGATTGACATTTGGAAGGGCCTTAAATTATTCAGTTCGTAAGACAAAAATTGACCCAAAAGTGGGAAATGTGGTGCTGCCAAAGGGGACGTGGGTGAGAACTTTGAAATTGCCTCGATAATAAATAGTTTCAAACATTACCAATGTATAAGTCACGACAAGGAGTAATCGATTCACATAATGGATGATTCTACCTTAGAATTGAGAAGCGCTAGTTAAGGATCGGTTTCGTAAAATGTGAACCGTGAATCATTCATTTGTTCCGTTAACCGAATTATCATTCCGATCCAATTCTCGATTGAATCCTGATTACGATTTAATGTCACCAGCTCATTCTATAAAAAAAAATAATAATAAAAAATTGAATACTAATCTCACAAATATGACTCTATAAAAGCTATACATTTAACCAATTTATATAAAGATGATCTAACACTAAAAATTAAAGAAGCTTTTTGAGTTTGTACGACAAATGAAAGACTACAGAAGAAACTAGTGTATGAAGAAACACGTGCAAGTATTGACATATCATGCCTTCTTCCCAATTCATCTTACCTGAGAAATAGACAAAAAGTAAAACATACAATCGAGACTTTTTTCTCATAAGTTGAGCATAGAGAACAGATATTATCATATTATGGTAGTCTTTTTTTTCATTTTGCAAGTTTGAGGTTTTTTTTTTTTGGAATGATGGATTGAGCCTTTGAAAGATAAATTCATTTCAAAAAATTGTCCATTTATATTATATAAAAAGGGACCGGTTAGACTGGTTGGATAGTTTCTATCCGAAATTAGAAACCGAACCGATATCTATCGGTTCTAGAAAATTGAAACTAAAAACCAAATTGCACCTGCTGATTACGATCTAAAAATCAACCGGTTGGGTACGGTACGATCCAATTTGGTTGGATCGTAATTTTTTTGCTAATCCTTGCTAACAACCATTAACACATAAAAGTAAAGAGGGGGGGGGGGGGGGAGATGTATAATTGGTGGGTGCCCTAAAATTGAGGACCAATAAGAGCGAGGATTAAGCGTCCAACCCATCTTCAATCTAATGAGAAAATTACCCAAAAAAAAAAGTCTTAAATCTATTATAATTGTGTCGACTCAGTCCTAATTTTTTTTTGTCAATTGAGTTCTAAACCTTTTGTAATTGTGTTAGTTCAGTCCATTTGGCCAGCCGACACCAATATGGCAAAATTTTAATAATATTATTTTATTATTTTTTGCATTTTTGAAATAATTTTTTGTCTTTGTTTTCTTTTCTGTTAGCTCCCTCTCAACGCCGGCTAATCAAATAAATTGAATTGACACAATTGCAAAAGGATTATGACTCAATTGCCAAAAAAAAAGTTTATGACTGAATTGACACAATTACAATAGGTTTTTTTGGTAATTTTTTCTTAATTTAATGGGTGTCATTTCTCAATCACTATTTAAAAAAAAAAGGAGTTACTGCATTTCTCAATGACTGTTGAGATGACTCCATTTACGTGATGAATTTACCATTCAATATTTTATCTATTTAACCTAACTCCACGTCACTCCCTCTTCAGCATTTTTCTTTTTCTTTTTATTCTTTTCTAATATTGGTCCTTTGTTTTTTTTTTAAAGGAATTTGCTTCAAATGTAGATGTGAGCAAACTGGACTAAATCGCTCGAGTTAGTCTGGTCCTTGAAAGGAGCAATCCGGTCCTCGGTTCCATGATAGATGGAATTAGACAAAACTGCTTAGAATACATATATAAAAAAAACAGAAATTTTTTAAGAATTACTTAACTTAATTTCTAAATCTTCTGCCCAACATCCACTCATTTTCTCTTGCTTGACACTCGCATATCGCCTTCACAATGCAGTCTCTAATTGTGCTTGTCGATATATAATCTTCTATCATGTTTTGACCATATTATGCAAATTCATTATTTTGTTCACACTTGAATTTAGCGGAGTACAAGTATAATTCCACTTTCAACTTGGTTCTTTCCAACTCAAGGAGAATGATATAGGAATATAATCATGTTTTAATTGTTTTAAGTGATTTTCTTTCGAATTTAGTCTTTTATCATTATTTTAAAATTATAAGTACTCATGTGATGATTATACGATAATCATGCATATATTTTGTTAGATTGGATAGTTGAAATTAGAAGTTGTTAATTTAGATTTAAGAATTATATTCTATAAGAAACTGGTATTAGCAGTCTCATTGAGACAGGATCAGACCATTGATCTCGGATCAGTTCGGTCTCTAGTCTTAAAATTTGGGAATCAGAATTATTAGTCCGATCCCTAGTTACATGCCGGGATCATATTGGCCCGGACCATACATATTCCTGTTCGAATGAACACCCACATGGCCTTTTTCCGCTCTGTTTCAACCACGAAATCTTGGTCACATCGCTGACCCCACATGCCCCTACACACAATCTCAGACGCAGCCTCGGCTATGGACAACAGAAATGGCCTGTTTCTCTACCAATTTTTCATTAGACCCCGTTTGTTGTCCACATGACTAGCACCGTTCCAATCACTCGTCCCCATAGTGTCAAACAGCGGTTCAAAAAAATAAAAAACCTTGATGGAAAGCTTTTTGTCCTCTCTTCTTTCCTAACCCTAAAATCACACTTTTTTTTTATATATATCACATCAGCTATTTACGAGACAAGATGTTTCTTCAATCTCTCGACACATTTTAAGGTCATATCATAATCAAGTCTCAATCAATCGCTATCCCCTTTTCAGTTATATTTTTTTTTTCTGTAAATTCCTACTTACCTTACTCTTTATTCTCTAACCCCACATTTTTTTTTTCAATTGTTATCCCATGAAACATGCTTATGGGGGTTTGTCATGACACTCGACGGCTCCCTTTCATTGGCAAAAAGGATCGAGAGAGGGATGATTAGCGCTAGTGACTTTCTAGGGACGCTATTACCAGGGTGTTACATTAGGAATGCTGCAACTCGATGGCGGGTTACAAGCGATCAAGAGGTACGTCCATCAAGTAAATTGAACTAATGATCTCGTGGAAAGCGGCTCACCCCCATTTAACCCAACATCCTCGGGCAATTTTTTTTTAACATAGATAAGTACCTACTTTCCTAAACGCCTGGTCATACCTAGCTAAAAGGGCTTCCAGCGGTCAAAGTTCAAATAGCACAAGTCGAGCAGCAGTTAATGAGATCATTATTATTATATACGAACGATTCTTGGTTATCAGTTCATTATGTCGTTTCGAGGGGCCCTTTTACTGCACATTCTAAAACTTGTAAAGATGAAATTCTTCGCTTTTTAATTGTCCACGTGAAAGGAGCAAAATCATAACTATTGAAACGGTTTAGCCACGGTGATCATCTCCTCTTTAAATAATATCATTCGATGGGAACGACAGAAAACCTAGTAGTTGCGTGTTGGGATCGTCCACATGATTTCCGACACATGTGGTTTATCTGGGAAAGCAACCTTAATGCTTTTTGCCCTTTGCCCTTCGCCCAGAATTTGCTCCAACAGCGTCTTTGTAGGAGGTCCCCCGTTTAAAATTCGCCAGTTCGTGAACAAATTCAATTCACTTGCCCTCGACTTGTAGCAGCATATTTCCGCCTCTGGAAAAGATGGTGGCTTCATACCTTCTCTATTGTCCGAGAAGACGAGTGATGACTAAACTTTTAGTGCCTGGTTGCGGTCCTCTGGAACAATCCGGTTGCGGAGACGGCAATGTCGAGGGCCACCGCAAAAGGAGAGGAACGAAAGGGACGCGTCGCGATGGATCCATATCGCGTAGTCCCTTCAGTGTTTCCCATTGCCAGAGTATGCTTCGACCTCTAGATATTGACGCTCAAAAAGCATTTTTTCTCTCTTCGCTTTCGAAGATTTAACTCACTACCAACTTAAAAAAAAAAAACCCAACGCCTTTTTTTTTTTTGAATCGTTGTTGCTTTCGTCTTGATCACTCGAGCAGCCAAAAGCATGATAATTTTAGGGCAAGCAGGATGGAGGGTGCAAAACCATTAGAGAATTAACACTAATCTATTAATGAATGATCAAAACCCTTCATAAGGATGAGATTTTCGTTTTGTTAAAAGCTTCTTTTCAGGAAAATATCTTACCTGCGTAATGACACTCAATTGAAGATTACACATTGAAGCGTCTGTTCATGCTCACATTTTTCGTGAGCTGATCTCTATTGTGGAGATTTTTCTGTTGCTTGAATTTTTTTTTTTTTGAAAAGGGTGTCATTTATTAATTTTAATCTGTTTTAATGACGAGTTAGAGCCTATAACGACCAATTATCAACTTACACACAACGGTATCTTCAATCTAATGTCATGGATGACTCAAGAAAAGAGCCAAAGTGCTTCTATACCGACCAATTTCTTTCATCCACATGTCGAGTGCTTTTTGGAGAGTTTAACATGGCCATAAAGAAAAAGTGAAGTAGAAAATTTTGTTGCGAGCATATGTTGGACCGACTGATTGGTCCAGAACTTTAATATTGTTAATTAAATGGTAGAACATTCGAGCTTCGGTTTAGGTCCCTCGAATAATTAATGTTATAACTTTACTATATTTGATAAAGATATGTAGTGTTTGAACATTATCTATCTTATGCTAGAGTTATGAAAAGATAGAAATCTTATGTTGCGATGATGTCACATTGGGACCAAGCATGGATGTTGGAGATCTTGTGCAAACTATACTTACGCCATTTGAATAATACAACCTTTCCAAATCAAGGAACTTCTACTCTTTTTACAATTTTGTATTGTCATCTCAGTACTTTATCATTTTAAATTATTGATTAGGATGAATTCGTTGGTCTATGGAGATTCCGTACTCTAGGGGACTCTTTCATACGATTCTTTCCGATGTAAGTTTGTCAATACATCAACCGCGCTCATTTGTCCATTCCTAGTGGTTAATCAATTTCACTGTAAAATCAAAGAAAATGACTTTAAGAAATTCCCCTTTGAATTCGTAGAACTTCTTCCATGTACGCAAGCCATATGTAGATGGTATTGGAATATGACGTCTAAAATTGTGGAAAGGCTTTGGTTCTACAAAAGGAGAACAAGCGTTAGATGACAAATGTGTCTTGAGACGTGAAGGACTTCTGTAGAAGGTAAATAAGCTGTAAAATGATGGTTCGTTAAAGTTGAGCTAACCAATAGTATGTGACTAACAATATGAGGACATCGACATGCTTGGAAAAATTTGCTTGTGGAAGGTGAACAAACAATTGAGCGAAATTCGAGAAAAGTTTGGAAAGACCATCTTGCAAAATTAACTCATGCTAAAAGTTCTAGAATGCGAAGAGCGTAAAAAGTCGTGGAACGACCACTTTGGGTTGGCCAAGTGAACGGCTAAACTCTTGTAAATTCGATTTGCATCTCTTCTATCTCTTTAACTCTTTAATATGAATTTGATAGAAAATCCTACTTCTACATAATTGTTACCTATGTCTTGAATTTTTTATGATTGAGTTGGTTGATGACCCTACCTGATGCTTTTTTGTGCGACCTGGAAATAGAGATTTAGTTCGCGACGTGGAGAGTTGAGCCGATAGACCCAACTCGTAACAAGTGAATAAATCTCAACGCGATATGATGTATGTCGCGGGAGGTTCGGGAGCGTAGCCCCCCACCGAAATTTTTTAGGGGCACTACTTATACTGTGTTATGATTTTTTCACCGATGTAAGTTTTTTCTTATTTTGAGAGAGTTAAGTGGACCGTGTGCTTTGTAATCCTTTCTTTCTCTTGATTATAGTGGAATTGAATTTTGCTTCTCCCGTGGACGTAAATCACTTTGTAATCGAACCACATAAATTCTCATGTTCTGTGTTGGTTCTTCCGTATTTGTTACAACAATAACTGTTCTCATTTCGGCAGTATTTCTACGCTCTTCTATTCCTGCCTTTCACGAAAAAGTTTTAATTTTTATATAATAACCAATTCACCACTCTCTCGATTGTTGTGCTAGGTCATTTCAATCGGTATCAAAGCAGGTTACTCGGTTTTGAAGCGTTATGTTTTGGAGTAAAAGATCCATGTGGCCAGCATTATGAGAGCATTTTTAAGTAAGGGACAATGTATCTCTCGACCTCCCTTGTTTGATGGAACCAACTACATTTATTGGAAATGCGGAATGAAGGTCTTGGTGGAGTCCATGATCTACGATCCGGACAATGCGGTAGAGAATGGACTACGTGATAGAATAATTAAATATTAAATCACGCATTCATCAACAGCTTAAACTTTTAAAATAATTGATAATTATTTCGTAAAATCTCACATATTATCATAGTAGGGAAAGAGTTAAACTTTCAGAACAGTTGGCAATCTCACAAACTGCACGTATTGGCACAAAGAAATCCAGGTTCTCCCGTGCCTTTAGAACCAACTGTTGTTGCATCGATTTACTTCGAATCGGAAAGCCTCTATACACACATAAACTTCATCATAGCCTTGCAGAGATTTTTAATTGTTCGGGAGGATGCTATTCTCGTCCGCTCATGTCAATCACTGTGAGCTGAATCTTATTAATTTCGAGAAAATTAAGAAAATTCATGATACCTGGCACAAGAAGTGAAATTTTGTATATTAATATATTACGTATGTGGGATTGACGTTGTGCAACCGACCAATAGTATTCCATGCTTAACATGTGTTCCAATAATTTTTGCATTCTTATTTTGACACTATTGTTTGTCATTAATCAAAATTACCAGATGCCACTGCCTCATATAGTCATATGATAGCACAACCCCGTAGCGACTAGTTCGGTGTAAGGAACATCGGCACGCAAAGTATTACAGAAATTGTTTTCTTGGAAAAGTTTAAGATGTTAACAACCGAATCGACAACATACTTGTGAGATAATACGGAAAGTTAATAGATTTTGCTGTTAACACCTAAATTTTGGTTATTCCACTCAGTCATCCATCAAAAGCAAATTAGATATCGGCCACGACCCCGAAACAAAAATATCATCTACATGGTTTGCATTTGCCTAGCATCTAGGATCCATATCCCGTTTCTCTGCATTTGCATTGCATCTTAGCTGTGTTTGTTTTCTCACGGAGAGAAATCATTCAATAGAAAACTTGAAAACGCGAGTTTGCAAACATGTGTGTGTCAAGCTGGCGCCCAACCAATGGGCAGGAGCAAAATGGCCATCCAGGCCCGGAGCCAGGCACCTAACCATGTTCTCCCGGGTGGCTGGACGGGCTGCCGGTCATGCCTAAATAAAAGTTATAAGGCAGCTCTAGTCGGATTCCTAGGCCATTTCTTTCTCTCTTTCACCTAGAACTCATCTAAAACTCGTGTCGAACCTATCTGTGATCTCCGGGGCTTTAATCCGAACTCCTATTTGGCAAGAACTTAAGCCACAAACTTAACCTATAACTTAACAGTCCCGCTAGCCTATCCAATCCCTTACAAGCACAATACAGGATGCGCATGTGACGTCGCAACAACATCAACAAGATAAGAGGACATCGTGAACATAGACGGAACAATGGGAATAGCAGGCTGGAGAAAATTGACAGAGCACGTCTGGATTTGACCTCTCGGCCGATGCCATGATGCAGGAAAATGACACTTTTATTATCAAAAGTTAAGAATGGAGATTACTTTAGTGCTAAAAGTTTCAATCGGATCACTTAAGTATCAAATTTTTTTTTCGACCAAAAAAAAAAGTATCAAATTTTTTGAAAAAGCATCAATTTGGACGTGGCATTATTTTATTAATATCCGAGACGATGTGGCTCCAACAAGGTCTAATTAGCAATTAAAAAAGGTAAAAATTGACTAAAAAATACTGAAAAGAAAAAAAATGCAAACTTAATTAGTTCACAAAAATTAAAAAATATAAAAATTGGAAAAGAAATTAAAAGATACAAAGTTATTTAAAATAAATTGAAAATTAGTTTAAAAATTAACAAAAAAGTAAAAACTCAAAAAAAAAAAGTGAACATGAAGAACAGACCGCAAGGGCTTAAGCCCTCACTGCCGCCGCCCCACCATTGCTAGCAATGGTCAGCAAGGGTGAGGGATGGTCAGTAGGAGTCTTTGAGCCCTGACCATGCCTCAACGATGGGGGCAAAGACGGCTTCATTCTAAAACCTCTCTCTCTCTCTCTCTCTCTCTCTCTCTCTCTCTCTTAATTTTAAGGTTTTTTGTTAAATTTTTAGGCTTATTTTTAATTTTATTTTTATAAAATTTTATTTTAAATGAATTTAAAATTTTCCTAATTTTTAAAATTGAATTTGATTTATTTTTAGTTTATTTGAAAATGCAGAAGTCCATGTGGCAGCCCTCGTAGACTTTTTTTTTATTATCTCATTTTACATTAAAAATGAATTATTAATGACGTGGCACTTTTGGTCAAAAAATTTCGCTGAATGCACAAAAATAATCCTTTTGTCTTTGATTGCTACTAAAGTAATCTATTTGTCTTCGATTGGGCAACAAAGTGATCCAATTGAAATCTTTAACACCAAAGTAATCTCTGTACACAACTTTTGAAATCAAAAGTGTCCTTTTCTCTTATGATGCCATGTAGCCGGACAAATCATTTTTGTTTTTCCTTAAAAACCCAAAACTGCAAAGAAATGGATAAAAAAAATGTAGATATTTATCAAATTTTTTTGGGGGTGGAAAATGTAAGTATTATAAAGCAAATAAAGTACAGCAACTTAGGGTCACCCTCCAGCGTTACAAATAGAGGTAGTAATTCGAAAAGATGGAGGCAGGAAGTCTCCACATAGTAGCCAAAATCATATTTGATTGAGAAGGGCTAATTTTTAGATTGGGCAAAGCTCTACCTCTTACATTTTTACTCACATTAGCCAAAATAATATAGATGTCAGTTGACTTATCTTGAAACCCCCTACGGTTGCGCTCCATCTAAATGCCATATATGGTTGCTAAGTGGAGTTTTGCTATCAAGTCTTTTCCTTTTGTTGCCCTAATCATCCATTGAAGTTCCTCATTCCATAATCCTAAAGGACGTCTAATCCCAAGTTGTGCAAAGATACTGTGACATATGCTGCCAATCCACTGACATTGGAAGAACAAATGTGTTCTGTCTTCTATACCAGTTTTGCAAAAGTTACACTACATATCAACTGAAGACACCCATTGGCTAACAATCTCCGTTGTCGGTAGTCTATTTTCGCAAACAAGCCAGCTAATAAAATTATGTTTGCTAATGCCACCGGTCCAAATTAGATGATACCATTCCACAACCTGTCCCACATGTCCAAGTTCATCGTAGATTTCTCGGCAATAGTACACTAAGCTATGGATAACCGAGGTTAAAATAGGTCACGATTTAAGGAGACATTGTCAACTCCAAGCCATACTACCCCTAATGTTGATATACATAATTGAAGTGCCTCTTCATTTTGTATTGTGAAACCATATACTCAAAAGAGAAGAGGATGGACGGATGATGAGGTTCCACAATATGCAACCTTACCGTACCTTACTCCATATGTTCAAATTAAGCAATCCTAATCCTCCTTCCTTTTTAGATGAGCAAACTACTTGCCATGCCACCTTGTGCGATCCGTGATTTATTGTATTTCCTACCCACAGGTATTTATCAACTTACTTGCCTCAAAGTTCTTAAAAACCTGGAACCTTTTACATCTGTGCGAACCGCCATACGTAGAGCACGTCCGGGCATTATCTAGGGGTGGTGACAGATGAAGAGAGCACCTGGAAGTCGTAGCCCAAATTGCACAACCGGCTAAAATAGAGGGAACCAAAAGCTTCCCAAGTTGGCCATATAGCGGCTCTTAAATATTACTGTTCTTTCCAGTTGTGGAAACAAAAACACTGTACCTAGGACGATAGGATGTGTGTTTCCATTACAAAGCCAAAGGGAAACAGCTGGGTTCTCGTCCACTTAGTGGAGAGAAATTGACACTCCATTGGCCATTTGCGAAACGAGGGCAAACATAAATGCATTGCGCCGATCTCGCAGCCTCTCGATTAGGCCGAGATATATCCGGGGTCGTACGTAATTGTCCGAAGCATGCAATGGCAGCGTACGGAACAGAAGCATGAGTTGACGCTTGGTTTCCATTATTGCGACGTGATTTCGGCGGTACATCATCGGGTTAGATCGCGTATATCTCCATGTCCTTCCCTGAATTCACGGTTCATAATTGATTGGGTGTCTCACTCTTGATTGTTATGGAGTCAGCCCCGTGATGACCGGGTTAGCGGACAAGTGTTCGGTCTGTGCAAAGAAGAGTTAATCTCTCATTTGGAATTGGAAGGGAGAACTTGTATTGAGATTAAGTCGCGAGTTTATACTCGTCGACGAAGCCGGAACTGATATGGATAAATTGGAGCGTGGGATGTCAAGGTTCGAAATCCGAATGCAAGTGGGGCAACAGTACTTAACTTGGTGGGCGTTCACTCTTGGAAAGAAGAGAATAGAGTTTCCTTTACCGTGTGGGAGGTTGCTTCGGTCCTAGATGTATTGCACGGAGGTTTAATCCTAAGTTATTTAATTTTGCCAAATTAATTCTAAGCTTGTGAATTCAATGTAATCCTTCCGATAAAATTTGGGTGGAAATTGCCACCTCAAGACGTGACTTTCGATGGAAATTGGTCGAAAAGACTACATTAAATTTCCGCACATGGGGTTGGAAATAAATTGAAAAGATTAAAAAGTTTATGGCTAAATTGATATCCTTAGATGAAGTTCAGGAATAATTGGGCAATTTTTTCATTTTTGGTATATGTATAGATATTTAGCTTGGGGCTGTTTGTTTTTTCCCATGCCTTCTTTTGCAGGAAAATTACCAAAAAAGTCATACACCTATTATAATTGTGTCAGTTCAGTCATTAACTTTTTTTTTCTGACGATTCGGTCTTAAACCTTTTTCAATTGTACCAATTTAGTCCGTCCGACTAATTTTGGCCAACTAGTGCTGATGTGGAAGTTGGCCAGGGTTAGCTATCTAGCGAAGTATTTCCTAATTTTATTTTGATTTTTGCATTAACACAATTGAAATAGCTTTAGGAGTTTGTGTAATTCGCCCCTTTTTCCTGCACAATTGATTGATTTTGATGTTTCATATGTGAGGAGTCGTGGCGTGAAATCCAAGTGAGACTTACTGTGAACGAAGAGTTGTGAATTTCTAAAGAAAATATCTCCCAAGAAATTATGAGGGCTAAACACCATGAGATTGTTAGATGTAATTGGTCCTCAAAAAATAGGATGGTGCTTTAGTTATTCAAGCATAATTTTCAAGCATGATTGTAACTTCTATTGTATCGCTCAATTTTAAGTAAAATCTTGTACTTTTTCGTGGAGTGGGCCACATTGTTCGAGCCACTTAAATTTAGTCTTCAGTTCTATTTCTTGTTTTGCTATTATTAGTTCCATTGCTTGTTTTCGCAACAATATACTTATTACGTTCTAGGCCTTTAGTTTGAAGTGTAAAAATGCTAGAGTGGGGAAAGATCAAACTACCTAATCCTTCTTTAAAAAGTAAAGAAAAGAAAGAACAAACTCCAAAGTTCTCAACAAGTTTGAAGGATAATGAACTCGAGGCATATTTGATAATTATTGGATAAGTATCGGACGGACATATTGCACGCACGAAGATTCATTTAGATTGATATCAAATCATCTAATGATAGAGCGTCTAATAAATATGAAAAAAAAAAACGGGAAACCAATCTAGGTGCATGATCACAACATGGTCCATAATTAAATTGGACTGCCCGGAATTATTATTTAGTAGTCCATTGATACTAAGATTCTCACTAATTATTGAACGTCAACCGCGCAAATCTTCCTATCAAATGTCCCTCGAGGTGGCTAATCATGATTTATTGATCATTCTTTGGATTCTCCATATATGGCCATGAAGATTCCTTGAAATGGTCAAACCATGGTTGATTTATATATGTTAGGATTTGGCGTACAATTACAATGAAATAAAGTGTAAAAGCGAAAAAGAGAAATCAAGACACAGGGTTTTATTCTGGTTCACCCTTAAATTAGGGTTACATTCAGCAGAAGATTCCACTATAATTAACATATTACAAGTCTCATTACACCCCTTAATTACAAGAGAAAGAGATAATATATAACAGTAAATCTTCATAGGCCTAAGCACAAATTACTAATGAAAAAATATAGGCTCAAACTAGAAAAGCTATCGGATGACTCAAGGGCACTGCCCCCACAACTCCTGTCGGGCCAGCTCCCTCAAATCCCACCCCCCCCCCCCACACACTCACCGAGAAGCAGCAGGACCCCCCATACTTTCATGTTGATGGGGAATATGAATGACGTCCTAGTAAATAGCATCTTTTATACATACTAAGAGAAATGCGCTTCAGTTTATATACATGCTTTAATTTGTGTGGGAGAATTCAAACCGTCGAAATTATTAGGTGTGGACGCCGAGCGGTTCATCAAGCGCGCTGAAAAATTGTCTTCCAAACATGTGAGCTCTAGTTTTTAAAATTTCTATTGCAGGCCAGTTCATATATAGGAAGACAAATTTGTTATGTCGCAAAGAGTACGTGGGGTGTTGCGCAAACTATAGATCTGACGTGAACAACAACAAAATAGAAAATAAATAAATAAAATTAGACACTGGAGTTATGCGGTTCAATCAATGTGACCTGCAGCATAAGATCTATTTATAACTCAAGCAAGCGATGTTAACAGTGATTACAATCGATCTTTTCAAACACTCACTATTAGAAAATCGCCCTAAGGTGATAAAATTTCATTGCGACCAAATAAACTTTTGTCATCTTAGGGTCGACCATAAGTGATTGCCTTTGGGTTTGTTGTGACCCTCCTAGAGCCGTTCTTACATTCAGGGGAAACGAATTTATAGGTAAAGTCAAGTGGGGATGAACGGTCCTAATATCAAGGTGCTTTCCTTCGTGGGGCATGGGTTCTCCCAAACTCTTACCTCGCACAATGTGAGGAAGTTTTAGATTTGATCTATCTAAGAGATAATATCCCATTTTGGAATTGCTACTAGTCTATTGAGACCGGTTAGAAACCAAATAAGATATGAGAAAATATCTCACTTCCTTCATAAAGACCTAAGTTGGGAAACTTGGTTACATCAATTTTTCATGCACTATTAGTACCTCGCGCAACATCAGGAAGTTCTTTTGATTTGATCTACCATCGGATTATGTCCTATTTTTGAAATTGTGATTAGTCTATTGAGGCTGGCTAGGAACCAATTAAGACATGAGAAAATATCTCACTTGAACCAGAGATCTAAGTTTGAAGACTTATTACATTGATTTTAATACCCTGTTAGGACCTTAATACGACCATTTGTCAACTATGTGACTCATGCAGTCTTCGCCAAGCTATGAGCCCTAAGATTCATTCCAACTTAATATCCATGCAAGGTTGTATTCATTTTTTAAAATCCTAAAGTGTAATCTACCCATCAAATGAAATCACTACATGAACGCAATATGAGGAAATCAAAGCGACAAATTAAACCTAGTAATAAAGGGCGAGTAAGAACAAAAGTACGGAAACTGAATTCGTTATGGTATGAGGCAGAGAATATACATAACTTCATTATGACATAACCCCCACAAGTGGTATCCTAAACCAACTATGCCTATGTCTCAAACTAAACAACATGAAATGTTCACGAGCTAGACTGTGTGAAACGATCCGCTAAGCAAGGCGACAAAATTCGAATCAACGAATTAAGCCTACCCCTAGGTGCAATTCCGAACTAAATAGCTCAAAATAGCATGATCTAATATCCACATGGCACCTTACCAAATGCACCTTACGTAGACTCAAAATATTTCTTTAATATTGCAACTCAACACTAAACTAGCACAATATCTCCTAAATTCCCATTTTTTCAAAAAAAAAAAAAAACTTTTCATTTACATAAATCGTATACACAATCAACCACACATAGAATATGATTACAATGTACAATATGCCAATACTTCCACTAAGGTAAAAGAGGCACCCCGAGACCGCTCTGCACTATTATTAGAGCCAAATGACAGCCTGAGGCCGGTGTCCAGCATGCTCAAGCTGATGTACATTGGACTTCAAGCGCTCCTTCGGGCCCTCAATTGCACCAAATTAGCCCGGAACCACTCCGGATGACCTGCACAAATGAAAGGGATGTCCCTAGAACGTCCAAGACCTATAAATAGACCGTGGCACGACCTGAAGTCCGTGGTACAGCACTGTTAAAGGCGCTGGAAAGCGACCTTTCGGTGCTCGCTTTTCGCTCAAATGAACCGAATGGCAATGAAAACACCCTGAATGACTCCTAGGATTTGATACGGCAAAACATTATGCTACAAAGACATAGACAATTGACATTGTTGAGACCTAAATTTTGGGGATCCCATTTATTCATATATTGCATAGAAAAATTTGGAGTCATTTCTGACCCCAAAACAATATATTAGTTAAATTTCACATTGACATTAGGAGTTTTTAGTTAAGCCCCGTACAATTGTATTGGGTTCGAGTTAAGAGACTTAAGCGAGGGAGGATATGAGATTAATTGAATTGATTGAACTATGCCATAAGGTTAAAATCCAAATTGAGCCCATTAAATCTTCACGGTGGCTGAAAATTTGTATGTAGGGGTACCAAGTTGGAATGGATTTATTAATAGTAAAACTTGGAGAAATTGAACTTGATATTATCACAATTTAAATCATAAAAGGTGACAGGAGAGTTTCCTATTGTTAAAGCTACGGTATATCTATTAAAGTCCAAGATAGGAAATTAATGGATTGTGATCTTAAAAGAAACCCTAAACTCACATCTATAAAAATGTGCTTTGAGGGCCCACAAAGGGGGTTGACAATACACAGCAGTAAAGAAAAAGGACTCAAGAGACTACCCAAAAAAAAAAACTACACACACGAGCTCTCTTTCCCGCAGCCCCAACAAAAAATTTCCAGCAGCACACAGTATCCCGAAATCGAAGAGTACGCAATTATTAACCGTTCCATCGTGCTCAAATTTTGTAGAGAGTACAGTAAGACATTTTTCTTGAGTTTGTCCGGTGGGATTGATGAGAAAAAAACCAGAAGTACGTCTTTGATGGATAATACTGAACTGGTCGGACTTGCAGATCAAGACTAGAGAGCTCAATGCGCAGTCACACGAAGTGGTGATTATGCAATAGTTCTAAGCCACAATGCGGTGACATTTTGAGTAGATTTCTACAATACCTAGTTCTTCAACTTCGCAAAGGAATTGAGCATCAAAGATCCAGAGGTCTCCTTTTGATGTTCACGGTCCCTGACATTGATGTTCGTCGTCTCTTGCCATTGATTGCCGATTAGCAAAGCCGTGAATCTTCCTCATGGTGTTGGTCATTGTTTGTGTCAAAATACAATTCAGGCAATTTCCTAACTTATGTTTGATTCAAATGCCCAATTGCCTAAATTGTGGTTATTCGATTCAAAGGTGATTTGGTTGGAGATTTTAGGTGTTTCGCAAATAAGAAATTTCCTCATTTGAGATGTTATGATTGGGGTTTCATTCTATAAGAACAAAACCTGATCCCCGATTACCTTCATTTCCTATTTTTGATGTGACGAGTATTTGATTGTGTAGGCTTATGTTTTGCATTTCATTAGTATAGGAGTGTTATGAAAATAAAATAGGATTTCATTGCATTTAATTTAGATTGCATTCATGCACGTCTCCCAATTTAGACACTGTACATTTTAGATACATTAAGAGTCATATAGTGATTTGCAGCTATGATTAATCAAGAATATTATCTCTGTATCATAATCTGGTAATTGGATATCTTTGTTTGATATTGACGACTCTTGAATTATATTACATAATTTCCATGAGCGTTGATGCATAATAATAATTCTTGAAGTTTTTCTCTGATACTGCGCTTCCATAAGAGATTTTGTTCTTTTATTAAATATTCATGCGTATTGCATATTTTAGGTCATATTCATATACATGTTTCTTAATTTAGAATATTATGTTTAGGAACTTGCATAGTAATTTAGGAAATTACATAATTTAGATTGGGATTTGATATAAATTGTTTCGTAGTTTAATTTAGGTCATCATGTATATAGATTTAATTAGTAATTGCATCTCATGCATTCCATATAGTTTAATTTTCTTAAAACGAAAAACCCAAAAATAATAAGTTGATCGTTGCATTTAGAAATCATGTTTAGGTCATGCAAACATTGTTTGATTTTTAGTTATAATCTTGCAGAATACCTGTTGCATTGAGCGATAATAAGGCTTCGCTTGTTGTTTGCTTAGTGCATCCGGTTTTTCTATCTCCCTAAGTATGCTTCAATTTATATAGTGTCATATTAATTGATTATGCACCCACATGATTACCTAATGCATATTAGTGGCTTAAGATTAAAACTTGCCAAGACTGGCTCCTAAATATTTTTGAAAAGGTATCGAAAAGGTGTTGGATAATTTAGAGTAACCAAGTCCCTGAACCCATGAATCTCTAGTTTGCATAAGTAAGTTATTCTCCTACATCTTACTTGGGTTATTTATCGACCCATAATAGATTATTCCCAATCCATTTAATCAATTGCATGTTAAATTGATTAAATCAAAACCTTAAAATTGCAATTGGTATGAGCTTTGAAGAGTTCGCACAAAGTCTTTGACTTAGTAATTTATTAACTTTTCTGCTAGTGGTTCACCTCCGCGAAGGTAGATAGACATACAACAGCACATTCACACGTGAAAAGCCAAGGTAAACCACGGACAAGATTGAGATGATCCATAATTGACTCAAGAATATGCTAGACATCACGAGTGGAACCAACCAAAATATGAAAATAGCAAAATGTTGAAGTGACATAGCAGGCTTGGCGAACCTAGCGATTGAGGCATCGGACTTGTGGTGCTTGCTAGGGTGAGGCGAGCCATTGTGCCTCGACTGTAAATTCCGATTCTAGTGAGGCATCCCAAGCAAGTCGAGCATAAAAGAAAAGTGTTTCCTGCCTTGAGCAGGACTGCAGCGAGATGGCCAAGGAACTGAGATGGCCTCTTGTTGTCAAGGGAGGAAGAGATGAGAATGGTCAAGAGAGGTACTCAAAATCACGCCCCGGCCTCTCTCTAGCTCGGCTAGACTTACGCAATTGTTGTGCCAATTTTATGTGTCATGTGATAGACCAATGCTAGGCTTATGTGTCATGTAATACTCTAATGCTAGGCTTACCACAACTGGTTACAAAACCACTTTAGTAAATAACGAGTCAGATTGTGAACGATCCTTCAAACCAAGTGGGGTCATTAACAGCATTTTTTGGTTGAAAATCA
This sequence comes from Psidium guajava, assembly GCA_016432845.1. Taxonomy (NCBI): domain Eukaryota; kingdom Viridiplantae; phylum Streptophyta; class Magnoliopsida; order Myrtales; family Myrtaceae; genus Psidium; species Psidium guajava. The sequence goes on along the minus strand of CM028232.1, from coordinate 23,046,493 downwards.
TTAACAGCCTGAAACATCAATTTTATATACTAATTTTTAAACAAATTTTAGTAGGTCTTGTTTGTTCCTCGCAAGACTGATTTAAAAACAAGAATTAGAGCGAATTCGCTTATGCAATAAGATTAACAATAACAATAAACTAATAACGGCAAAGTCAAAATGGAAGGTTTGGTCGCACCAGTCATAGGGATAATCATTAGCATCATCACCATGCCAGTCAGTGGACGAGTCCCATGTGTGTGGCAGGTGCAAAGAAACCAAGGGACTCTCTATCGACGAAGATCGGGATTGGCAATTGGGATAGGAGCTTTGATGAGTCCACATGGGTGAAAATGATCATACAAAATGCTGATCCCCAGGAAGATTTCGTCAAGCACTTCGTTCATGATTTCATACATTACTTGCAGTTGAAAATTGGAAAGATATTATATTCTACAATCAGACTAAATTTGCCAGCGGAGAAAGAGACAAATGAAACTTAAAAGGGTTGTCTCTCGTCATTCAAACAGCAGCCCTAAAAAAAAAAAAAGGCATTACGTCCCTGTCCGAAGACCATATTTAGGTGTTAGGCTATTGTGGTCTGAACATTCCACGATGTTAAATATTATGTTAAAACATGCTTAAGATCTACATGCCCGCCTTTTAAATTGTCAGATGCCTCTAAGATAGGACCACCGAAAGTTGGTCGTCGAAAGATACCATAAAGCCTGTGTTGGCCAAACCTTATGTTTGGCAGCCGCGAAGGTTCTCTTCAATGACGAACATGCACTAGTCTATGTATGCAACCATATACCAGAGTCAGAAACGAAAGTCGACAAGAAAACCGTTTATTTGGCTGAGTAATGTGCTAAACCTAAGGGTTATTTATACGCGAATAATATACATGGGAAATAGAGTAATCTGAAAATCCTGGATGTCGACAAGACTCCTAGTAGCCTGAACAAGGAAGTCAGGGTGCACAAACATGCAAGGTCGAGCGCCCGGACAAATGTAGCCAAGGAGTTCTGAGGTAGAGCAACGGCATATTTGTTGGATGCCCAAGTGGTAACCGTACTACTGCTGTGATATCTCACTTGACCTGGGAAACCAACTGCCTGTGAAATATCCCAGAAAATATCATGGGATAGGTAATGAGCCTTAGTAGGTGGCTCAAACATAAGATTAATTATATTTGGAGGTCTGGAAAATCGATTCCGTGCCGTGCGCTTAATCCACACACACGAAAGGCGTTCTTTCTAACCATTGGTGCCAACTCGAACGCGCAAACGCAAGCTGCGGGATGTACTTGTGCTTCAAGGCATGCACATTTCTTCTTTGCAGTCACATAAGTGAGTGTTTTCAGTCGCAGAGGTAGGTGTTGCTAGTGTCGAACTGAAATGGCCGTAGTCGATTTTCACACGTGCAATATATTGCCGTGATCGGGTAAGTTCCTCATGTATCGAAAATTAGAATAAGTTCGAGTGGCTGCAAAACTCTTTTTTTCCATGTTTGGCAGGTGGGATTTGAGCCGAATCCAAATTTTAGGTACCTGCCGACTCATTTTGTCAAAACATCTCTGTCTTGTTGACCATGTGTATATGTCAAGTCACCCACAATCATAGAAAGAACAAACCATGGAGATTTGGATTCTTATTCCAAGCTCATGGTCTCTCTCTCTCTCTCTCTCTCTCTCTCTCTCTCTCTCTCTCTCTCTCTCTCTCTCTCTCTCTCTCTCTCTCTCTCTCTCTCTCTCTCTCTCTCTCTCTCTCTCTCTCTCTCTCCATTTAGTATAATAATTGATCAAGAAATGGAAAATAGATGAAATTCCGTAAGGCATAGATTCTTCAACTGAATAGACCGACAAGAAAGAAACGCATAACTGTCGATGTCCGCACCTAATTCACAATAGATGCCTAAAATCGATCTCCACTAAATTAATAATGAATGGGGCGGGTCTATGTACTTTTCATCTTTTATTGGCTCTTTCTTGGCAGCTTTGGACTCCTCGGATGGACATGCACTCGTAGAAGAAGAATGAGGTTGAAAACTCGTCTAGAAAGTCAAGGATCTTTGCGTAGACATGATCAGTTTGTTAGGTATTTTAGTGGCAGTTACATCAGGAAAGAACATGGAAAAATTTACAGATGTTGGACCTCTTCGTCTGAGAAGTGACAAGACAAGATGAGAAAGAGAGAGACAAAGAATATGGGATCAATGTATGTAGAACATGGTATGTGTGTGACGTTTGTTATATTTGATTAAGAATTATTAGTAGGTCCATTTGACATAGTGGATAACATTTTGTATTGCTCAATGTATGACGATGTTCATGTAGATTTAATCAAATCGACTAAGCTATTACTTAACACGTCCCGGAAAATCAACAATGTTCGTGTAAAAATGTAATTTCTTCACCAACCTTGAAAACCTAATAGAGATCTTTTAATCTAAATGCCTCGTCATCTTGTGCGGTAACAGTTATGCGGCAAAAATTGTACCCTGCACATCTATTATTGATTATGGCCCGAACTTACTCCCGACTGATTTAAATTCCGATCTGTAGTTTAATTACAAGACAGCCGGGCCATACAAGGGAAATCCCAAATGGACCCAAGGATTGCGGGTGATGTAAGCTGCGATTATTAACCTTGGGCAGCAATCCAACATTATCACGTTTAAATATTTGAATCACAGTTATAAGTAGAAGAATTTACACATCTTACTTCGGATCTACCATTTTGGATGTGGAATTATAACGAACCAATGCTCAAGAGCTTCTCCTCTAGAATCCCTGCATATACTAGCTTCAATGAGAAGGCCCCTCATATATCGCTTTCTGACGATTCTTTATATGAGGTTAGGTGAGCATTATTATTTAAAGGATTGACTTGAGCTCTATTTATGGAGTTTGTAACCTATCCCGTATTTGCAGATAAGGTTTAACTTGGCCCACACTATCCAATCTCATATTAGACTAATTAGGAAACTTATATTTCTTTTCTTTATTAGACCGATTAATAATTATAATAATAATTAATAAAGCCCATAAATAATATTTTTAAAGGTGATGCAAAAAGGAAAGTTAACTTCCGCCGAGATTTCTTCTTCTTATTGAAGATGAAGTCTATGTTGACGTAAGAGAAGGTGAGTGTCATTGTTAGAAAGATAATGATGACTAGTCAGCAAAATTCAAATTTAGTAGGAGATTTGGCTCAAATCAATCAAGAATGAAATAACAACAGTATGTTTCTTTCAAATAGATGTTCATGTTTATCCCTAGAGATGTACTCTATTCATGTTTATCCCCAGAGATGTACTCTATCTTATTTAAAGATAGTGAAATCCCCCCAAGGTGATATAACGAATTGGGATTTCTCATCATGGACATAGGCTTCTGAGGGTTCTCTCCTTGATCGACTAAACCACGTTAAATCTTATTCTCCTTTTTTTGTATGATTACAAAGAAAACATGGTATCGGAGCTAGTGTTGTCTACAAATGTGTGTCCACCCCCGTTAGTCAAATTCTACTTATCGACTTAAGTTTTTGGATTTGATTTTCTAACACAGTATCAGAGCCTGGTTCAAGCATGGTGCCTATGCTATGAAAGTCGTTATTTGTCACTTCATTCTTCTTTTGATTCAAATAAGCTCTTGATCATCTCATTTGTTCTTTTTATAACTACTAGTTCTTCAATCTCCACTGATGTTGGTCAATCTAGCTCAAATGAGATGAGAAATAGATTGGCATCCTTTCTTTTTAATGGAAGAAACTATCTTCCTTGGTCTCAAGAGTTACGATAGCCCTAGGAGGACGATCCAAGTTTGGCCACGTCAATGGTTCGATCAAAGCCCCTTTATCCACCAATCCTAAATTTGCTGAATGGCAATCTATTGATAACTTGGTCATGTTGTGGATATTCAACTCCAAGGATCCTTAGATTTATGAAATTTTTGCTTACTCCGAAATGACAGAATCTCTATGGAAGGCCGGTGCAACAGCTTTTTTTTTATTTCATATTTATTTACGTATTTTTATAATTATATAAATATTTAATTTTTTTATATCTATTATTATAATACTATTTTTTCCTTTTCAAGCTTATTTTTATAACGTAATTATCAATAATTAGTTAAAATTAATTTATATACAAATTTATATAAAAAAATTTATCTTAAAAAATTAATTATTTATTTACATACTAAATAAATTATATTAAATGGTAATGTTATTTTTTAAATTTTTTATTTTTTATTTTAAGTTTTTTTATAATTTTATATTGATATAAATATTTAATTTTTTATGTCTATATTTATAATATTATTTATTTTTCCTTTCAAAGCTTATTTTTATAACATAATTATCAATTTTATTAATATGTATGTAATTAATTAATTTAGTAAGTAAATAATTAATAAAAAATTTATATATAAATTTATCTTGATAAGTTAATTATTTATATTTACAACGTTATATAAATAAAAATAAATTTTATGATTATTTATTTATTCATTTTTTACGAACTAAATAAATTAATTACATATATATTAAGAAATGTTTTAATTATTTATTGATAATTACGTTATAAAAATAAACCTCAAAATAAAAATTTATATTTAATAATTTATATAAATATAAATGTTTTAAATATAATAAAATGCCTAACCATTATTGAAAAAAAAAAGCAAAAAAAAAAGGCCTCGCGGGCCCCAATCCGGAAAATAAGTTTTTTTTTTTGCCCTATTTTGTAAAAAAAAATTGAAACCTAAATTGGAAAAAAAAAAACCACAAAAAGGCTCATCTCTAGCATTGTCGTATGGGACATCCATCAAATAGTGTAACACTATTTGTTGTTGTGGATGGTGATAAAGCAAATCTCCCATGATAGAGCAATCTTTCACAATATGTGCCATTCCCGTTGATAGAGTCAATCTTTCATGATTTGTGTCAATTCCATTGATAGAGAAAATCTTCCACAATATGCACTAATATTGTAGATTCTTACCTTTTGTAATATCTTTTCAATTGTGACTTTCCCGCTCATGTACATGCTATAAATATGATACAAAACCCCATACCAGAGAGTGTCTAATCAAATTCAAGTTCATATCTTTTCATATAAATAATATGTTGATAGTAGCTAAGAACATGTCTAATATTAAACCCACCCATCAGGTGGTCGCGTGGTAAGAAGTAGAGTCCTGGGACCCCGCTGAGTAATACTCGCGGTCCTGAGATCGAAACTTACTCGCCCACATTCACTGGTGTCTTACCCGGAGTACCGTGGTGGTGGGGTCCTGCGGTGCCTCCCCGGGTATTAGTCGGTCGCCGTCGGTTTGAGCGTCAGCTCGCAGGCACAGCTGGACACCCCGGTTATCAAAAAAAAAAAACATGTCTAATATTAATGTGTTCAAACAGTAAAGGGTTAGTGAGTTTGAGATCAAAGACTTAGGTGCAATGAAAATGGTAGACAGTTCGAAGATCTAGAGAGATAGTTTTGCAAGGACGCTTCGGCTATCACAGGGTGATAACATAAATTAATCGTTGAGGAGGTTTAAAACACTAATAACACCAAACCCCTACGTACCATGCCAGTTGCGTCCTTTGAGCTTTCAGCTGACCTTGGACCGCAGTCAAAAGATGAGAAGGGATATATGTACCATGTTTCCTATGCTACTGTTATCGGTAGGTCATGTATTATATGGTCCGCAATTAAGCCAGATGTTGCGAGTGTTGTGAGCCTGTATATGACTACTTCTCTAAAGTAATATTAGCAAACTGTAAAATGAATTCCAAAGTTCTGGAGGGGCAGTTGACATTGATTTGACTTTTGGGAAAAGACATATCCAAGAGGATATAGCAGGTGAATTCAGATTTTCCTAGTAACTTGGATGGCCTGAGGCACTTTGCGGGTTTTGTTTTCAGTTCGTGGGTTGTGGCGTTTGTTGGAAAGCACAATTACAGCCGATTGTTGCTTTGTCGACAATTGTTGCGTTAGTTGGAAAGCACAAATACTTTGTTGCTGAGTTTGGGCTTGCGTGCATAGCCATTGTGCTTATTATGGGTCAAAGCATTGAGAGCCGCCATTCAAGAGAGTTGAGAGTGCGAAAAAACTCATTTTTTGTGTTGATTCTTTTGGATTCAGGTTCAATCTAGAACTAGAAATATTTATGAATGTGTGTGATTAAGCAGTAGTAATCTCATTTTTACCCATTACGGTGGAAACCTTCCGTCGATCTCTTCTCGTATAGTGAGCACGCGGATGAACCACATAAATTACATGGTACTACCATATATAAAGAGTCAAAAAAAATTAAAAAAAAAAAAAAGAATCCACCACCACCCTAAACCTATTTACAATGATGGACATCTCAATTGCTTTTACTTGAGTGCCGTAGTGAAAAACCCATGCGATTGAGTGGATCCTTTGTGTCAATGTGTATTTGAAACCTAAGAAATTTTGCAATTTTTCTAACATTTTTCTTCTCTTTTCCTTGCGTGAATGAATGGAACTTTACAAAATTTTCCACGACATCGATGGTCTTGTTTAGTTTGGTCGTCTTTGGTTTCAAGATACCCATAATTTCTTAGGTTTCATGCATGAACCGGCCCTCGATTTTCCTTATTATAAACTTCTTTTGCTCTTTTTTTTTTTTTGGCCCTCTCCCAATAGATATGGACGAATCTTCTGACTGAACTTTATAGCCCTATACATACATTAATGAGGAGAAAGAAGAAAAGAGAAGTAAAGAACTTCGCACGCTTCCTCTCTTTCAAATCAATTTGGATAAAAAAAGTCAATGCTAAATCCTCCATTCGTCGCTTTCGTGGCACCGTCGTGACACGTGATTATGCTCTTAGGAAACCTTTTTCTTGCTTTGTTAATAATATGCTCGTGGAAATCTTGAAAAGGAGCAGCGTCATTGGGAGTTAACCTATCGCTAGATTCTTGGTAAAGCAGACGGAGTTTCATTTCATACCACGACAACCGATCCATCGTGTTCGTTTGGTGCATCATTTTTTTTTTAATTCAAACACCATATTGGTCGCACCTTGCTTTTTGAAACTTTCCATGTTTGTCTTTGATACTCTGTATGTATACTCAGATAGGATTAGGTCCCGAACAAAAATAATAATAACAACAACAAGAAGTCTATAGTAAAGTGAATGAAACGGTTGACGAAGATTCTAACTAGGAATCTTTCTTAATCAACATTTGCCGCAAGTTATCTTGTCTTAAGCTATATATAAGGATTTGTTGCCTATGGACCAAATACTTTAACAATCCAGACTCTTATGCTATGTCTGGGAAAGTGGGTATTTTCTTTTTATTTTCTTGTCCCATATTGCTTCCAAGCATAGCATCCAAATTTCATATTTACTCGTCTAATGATGTAACCTAGGCAACAAGTCCTTATATATAGCTTGAGAAAGATATATTAACATATACCTTTCTCAAGAAGCAACATATTTGTACGGTGTGTCTGTTTCACGGAAAACTCAAAAATAATTGGTTATATCGTTCAAGAAACCAGACAATGAATTATATTTTTATTATCGGCGACAAAATATACCTAACTTTTTCGTGGATAGTAAAAATAGTTTTCATTCACTCATTTTTGTGAGCGATGAGCAATTACTTTTTGGGAAAAAAATACCTTTCTCGAGACACAACATACATGTGCCGAATGCCAACCACAAAAAAACTCTCTCTCTCTCTCTCTCTCTCTCTCTCTCTCTCTCTCTCTCTCTCTCTCTCTCTCTCTCTCTCTCTCTCTCTCTCTCTCTCTCTGTGAGAGGCCACATTCGGTGGCATGCAATGCAAGGACAAATTGGGGGCTACTATCTTGATGTTTGTGTGGAATGCGACCCGGAACTAACGCGAAAATGAATTGGCCCTCGAGAAATCAAATCCTAATTCTAACGTCCTTCGGTCTCTAAGCTGTTGCCCAACGTTTTTTTAATGCCAGAGTTAGGCTTTCCAATTTATGTATAGTAGAATCATTCAACTTCACGAATGATGTTCCATCTCAAAAACCTCAAGGGAGTGCGCCTGCCGCTGCATGGCCCATGCACGTTGTGCCCCATCCCTGGTTCAACTTGTGCTCTGTTGTTTGGCAAGTTGGCTGTGAGACGGTGACGGATGAGTGAGAGAGAGAGAGAGAGAGAGAGAGAGAGAGAGAGAGAGAGAGAGAGAGAGAGAGAGGAGGCGAGTGGATCGTCGTCAGTCAACTCCGCCGCCCACTTGCACAGACGTGGGCAGGGGCCATGTCGTGTTCCCACATCCGAGGACGACGGCTCCTACCCAAGCACGTTTCTGGACTCACTGTCTCGGACACATCACCCTCGTTTCACCCCCCCGCTCTTCCGATCTCAAAGGGCCAGGGGGCCCCGCCGCCGTCTACGGTGTCATTGCCTGAGAACTCGGAATCACAACTTGGCAGTAGTAATTATGGGCCGGTCTTTCCTACGCCTTGATTGGAGGGAACTTTCTCCGGCCGAAACTCCGATGGATCGTGCTACAGAAACAGACATCGCTTAAGCTCAATTTACGTAAGTTGGAATGTAGTTAGGGTTCGGGACTTTTTTACCAATCCATCTAAAACAGGGTAGGACGAAATCTTCTCCAATTTGAAATAAGGACATTATTGCTCCCGTGGCAACTATTTCATGAATGTATATGCGTGCACTAGAGATGACAAAATGAGTCTAGAACCCATATTTTAATCCATATTTGATGATGCAGGTCATAAAAGGTGGCCTTGAGTTTTAAAAACTGAGATAAGTTGATCATAAATGGATTGATTAACAATTTAATACATTTTAAAATGGGTTAACAACTAATTCATTTTTTACCCTTATGAAAATATAGAACTGACCTATTTCTAACCCAAATTAAGTGGAGTTGGCGATGTCAAGACAATTGTTATAATTTTTTTTTTCAAAATATTTTCTAGATTATCATAATTTTTTATTTTGTTTTTTTATTTTGTTTTTTTCTTCTTCTTTTTCTTTATATCTTTTTTTTTTCTACGAAGTCTGGTGAGGACCCAGCCACTGTACGAGAGTTGTCGGCCCTCGCTTGTGGCCAGCGAGAACTAGCTAAGCCTCACTAGACTTAGAAGGAAAAAAAGGAAAAAAAAATAAAAATTCAGAATGTATTATAAAAATTTGTCCAGTAAATTTGTATTATAGAAAAAAAAATAGCAATATATTTCTTTTAGAAAATAAAAATAAAAATAATTTTTCATAAATTGGATTAAAATGAAGTGTCTTAACAATATGGATTGAGTCAAGTGTTTTGAATATGGATGTTAGATTTGTATTGTATTGAAGTTGATTGAAAAACTTCAACCAAAAAAAAAAAGAAATTGATCAAAAAACGGGTTGAATTGGTCAATTTGGATCGAACCATTTTTTTTAATCATATCCGACCTGCCCATTTGACGAGTCTTGTATGGGGCATGTGCAACTCCTCAAGGGTGTTGTTTTGGGGTGCTGGCTTAAATCTAGGATTTGTCAGAGAACCCCGTCTAAATTTAGGAGCATTCTTCTTAATTTGGAGAGTCGCGCTGGGCCAAGTGCATATGCTGCTTAATCGCAGAGCATTCCCATCTTGTAGTTACAATGTTCTGTCACGATTATATTTATGACTCCTCTTAATGGTTCCTATATAATTGAGTATTTTAACATTGGGTGATGAACTGAATTCAGCTCATACCATTTCCTAAAATTGGGACAAAATAAATCCAAATACCTAAGTTTTTTCCTGTTGGGCTCAAAAGGCTGGACTTCAAATTGGGCCAGTTGAGCAACATTTAGATGGGAAAGCTCTCACATGGTTCAATGCCCAGCCTAACAGCTTTCAAACTTTTTAACGTTCATAGTGCTCCGACTCTTGGCCCAAAATGAAATGGTAATAGTGGCCCGATCGTAATCATATTTTGTGTGTGGAAAAAAATTTAAAAATAAGAAAAGTTACATTTCTAAAAAGGTAAAGAAAAAAATACCAATCTAGCGACCCTTGACAACAGCGGAGGCCTTGCCCACAGCCGTCAAGGAAATGCAGGCCCTCGGCGAGGATCACTGGCGACCCTCGTCAATAGAGAAGAAAATAAAAGAAAAATTAAGTTCGAAAAAATGAAAAATAAAAAAATCAAAGAGTAAAAATATTATTTATTATAAGTGTCAATGTCGTCTTGTAGCATATCAGCCAGAATTAGCCGGATAGACTCAATTAGTAAAATGTAAAAAAAGAAAATTGATGATGCAATTGGCAAAATGGAATAGTTTATGGACGAATTGATAAAAATATAATAAGTTTTAAGACTTTCTGAGCAATTTTCCCGAGTCGAAGAACCGAGGGCTCCGAGGGCTCATCGAAATTTCAACTCGTTCCGACAATGGGTAAGCACGTACCCGCCTTTCCTGTCAAGCTGCGCATCGAATTTCTGGCCATGGGCAAGCCCATGGTCGATCCTTGGGGCCCTCTCAGAAGTCTTTAACTAGACCACATCTCGTCTTGTTGGCTTAATTAGGCCCGAGGCAGAACATCAACGCAACATAGGTCCAATTTCAAGAATTGAGAGATCCGACATTGTCGTTGACCCTCGTTCTCCTCGAACTGAAATGCCTCGAATTTCTAATTGCAAGGTAAAAACACGGCAAGAAATGCGAATGTCGGAATTTGCACTGAGATATATTTTTTTGCTTTAGGGATCGAATTCAGACTTTACGGGCGCATACATTCCCCAATGTTCATGGAGTGCGAATGAGACATTCGGAGCGAACGCGCACGTGCAAGGATGAAGTGTGCATAGCATAGGGTCGAGCATTCTTTGTTCTTTATGCCTTGTGCATGGAATTTCAATGAAATTAGGCACATGCACCTAATCTAATGGTACATATAAAATTAGGCTCACATGCTTCGAGTGCAGCCAAAATCCACGCGTAAGCGATGCTTTCTTTTTTGTCTTGTTTTTTTCCAACAAACAAGTTATAATTTGACCCCAAAATAAAAATAAAAAAAAAAGTTATGACCGGACAACTTTTAAGATACTAATTTTCACTTTTGTATGTACTCATCGACAAAATAGACTATCGATCTTTAGCTTGAGCCTAAGCACAACAATCAATGTAATTCCAAATATTTATTAATTCGCTTCAACTTACGATCGCATTGTTCAATGGATTTGTTATGTCAATTTGAGACTTTGCGTAAATAAACCGGTATTTATTGGATCGATGCGTAAATTTGTAAAAACAGAATTCATAAGGAAGCTAAACGTGTCCACGAAAATATTGTTTACTCGGTTTTGAAGGGAAAAAATAATAGATGGTAGGGTATAGAATTTAGATACCATATTGAGATAATTTCAAAGGCTTTCCATGACTTTGTCCATGTCAACAAACAATTCGAAATGCTTCGACTTTTTTAGAATATGTCCGAGTCAAATAGCAATGATTCGCGGGAGGGTTCTTCGTTGCCTATTGAGTTTTGAAATTTTTTTCGAAGTTTGTGTTTTAAATGTCGAAACCAATAATCAATGATTGGTTAGCCAACCACATTTAGAAAGATGCCGTCACCATGACAATGCTATCAAAATGTGATAATCTTTTTTATAATTGTAAAAGAAAACGCATTGAACTTATTGCCCAAAAAGTCGTAAACCTATTTTGTCTTTGGTGGTTGATGATGCGGGGGATGTCCAAAAAGTTATAAACTTATTGTACGAAACCAATTCAATCTTAAACTTTTCAATTGTGCCAATCTAATCCTAAACATTTTGATAATTTGTCAATTTAGTCCTAAAACTTTCAATTGTATTAATTTAGTCCTAAACCTTTTGAAAATTTTGCCAATTTAGTCATAAACCTATTATTTGGATAATTGGGCAAAATAATGATATTGATAAATTGTCAAAAGATTTGTAACTAAGTTAAAAAAAAATCATCAAAAGTTTCGGCCTAAGTCGGCACAATTGAAACGGATAGGACTATGTTGACAAAATCTAGTACAATTGAAAAATTTATGACCGAATTGGCCGCCGTATTTAGAGTTTTTTTTTTTTACAATTTTTTCCTCACAACGGGTAGTCACAATAGAAGAGTTGGTGGGACGACTAGGAGAGAGAGGGGAAAAATCCAGTTATAACTTGCTCAGTGGATATGTATGATTGTCCATTGAGTACGAGAACATTTCATAGAGTCGTGACACTCCCGGTGACGTGGCGTAATCTTAATTGATTGCTTACATGATGACCATTTGACCCGTTGTAAATTCAGGATGCTAATTTATCTACGAATTTAGAAAATCTCAATTCCCTTTACTTATAGTGTTCATGATGCCGCAATGATAAACAAGTCCTTGGAAAATGTGAAATCAACCCTTCCTTCTTCTTTTTTCTGGGTCTTCAAATCAACACTTTTAATCATGTGCGCATTGAACGGAGGAAGTGCGAAGCACGTTCAAGGATTCTGTACCTTTGAAATTGAAAAAGAAAAAAGAACACCCAAATAGAAGAAACCATGCACGTGTTTCATGTAAATAATTCACTATTCCCGGACTTGCAGCCACCCCCCCCCCCCCACACGTGGGAACGTCGAGTCCACAATTGCAACCCAAGTGGCGAAGAAGGAGCGGTTCAATTCGGTCGAGTAAGAAACGAAAGATAATCCCATTGACTAATCTTAGCTCAGTGGTTTCACGTCACATGAACTGACCCATCAAAATGCCCCGAGGCCATTTCCGTTGGAATTATACCTTGAATTTAAGCTCGAAGCGAAAATCTGAATATTACGCATACATTCATAATGGAAATCTTTCCTATTCGGCGTCGGAGTCCAAAGTGAACATTCGGTTATTAGTTTTATCGGACCAATAAAAATCCAGAATTTGAAGATTACGGAAATCGTTTTTTCGTGTGGGAGTCGGTCAAGAAAACAAGCGAATGAAAAAGAAAGAAAGAAAGTCCAGTGATATTGTTCCCTAATTCTACCCGGCGCGGACCTCGTTGACCGAACCCTAAGTTTGGGTTTCTCATGGTTTTTGGATGAATGTTCGAATTCTCTTAGGGTTGTTTCTTATGGTTCATTTGGCTGGTTGATGAGCAGAGGCGCACAAATCCAAGCTTGTTGACATGCGGGTTGGTGGCGCTCGTGAATTACATTCCATGAAGTCAGTGTTCAAGCCTTGAAAATCTTATCGCAAGATTTACATATTAAGATTCCTTTACAAGATTGAGAGATTATTTCGTTAGAAATTGGAGGCTAAACACTGTGTGCGTTTTTGAATGTAATTGGGATTGGCAAACACTGAGAGTGTTTGACTGAAGCCTGTCTTTTGGGTCTTCCCCCTTGAATTTTATAAACGAAAGTATCATTTTGACCAAAAAAAAAATTGAAATGAAGTGTAGAAATCCCGAACAGTTGAGACCCAAGGTTGATCGCGGAGATTTGGAGTTTAGGGGACGTGAATCGAAGTTGAACTGCTCCTTGGTATTCGGCCGTGAGCAAGGGGAGCAGTTCGTTGAGATCTTGGCTCCCATGCTATGTTCTAAATGGTAGTTTAGCCTCCTGTGGCACGCCGATTTATCTTTGCTCAGTTGTGGCCTGACCTTCGTGCATTTCCTGTAGCGATTTACTCTGCGTATGCCTTGATACTTTATTGTTGTGAGTCCTCCTTGATCTGTGAGTCAACAGATGGTTTAGTCATCTGGATCAGGAGTTTCTACTGCTGAGTTATATATGTGCTCACTCCTCCATCATTACAGTAGACAAATATGCCGATTTCACCTGTAACTCTTCCTACCTGCTGCGGTGCTCCCTTAAGCTATTCGGTCATTAGGGAGGAGCATAACATACCTGACCACCCTTCAGTGCGTTTCTTCAAGCAAGCATGTTGTTGTGATGCTGATAGACATAGGATCGCCTACTGAGTTGATACCCCCCTCCGGTTTGTATCTGTTTATGTGGGATTGTTAGGGCAAATAGTAGGTCCCCTTCCTTACCCTTCCTCTGGAACCGAAGGAAGTCACAGCGGCAGCAGCGGTAGCGAGGAGTAGGAGATGCGGAAGAGAGCAGAGGAGTGGGGTGTGCTGGTAGGCTATTGATCGGTGGTAGCACGGCAGCTGCTTTTTGATATTGGACAAGTGGTGGATGTGGTGGTGTCAATAGAGAACGCCGGTAGCTGTAGAGGAGGCGTGAGCGTCTGTCTTTTTTTTTTGAAGTAGACTCCCAGTGGTTGTTTGTCTTTCGAAGTAGAAAATGTGTATAACTCTCTATAAGTACGTACAAGTAAGTATTTTGGCCAATTTGCTAAATTATCTTATTGATTGCACTTGTACGATCGCATGGCCGACTCGTTGAGTATAGTCTTCTGCATGTGCCATATTATATTATGTAATATCATATTAAAACAGAATGCATTAGTAAAGCGGTGGCGTGGGACGTCACAAAGAGAGAGAGAAAGAGGAGGTGGCTGTAAGGCTCGTGGTCCCGCCGCCACCAAAAGATATCTAAATATCTGCCATGCACTTGCGTATAAAGAAAAATCGAAGAAAATATCATAAATATCTCTAAAAGATTGGAAAAATAGTTCGAACAATATCCCAAGATCTCCGACCAGCGTAAAATGAAACAGCGAAAGTGGTCGAAACTAGCACCGCACAACGTCGAGCAATCCGTGCCGCAGTCGCGCACGGCGCGTGTGCGCTGGCTTCGGGGCTTCCATCGACAGCGAGGTCTCCATATGTTGAGTATCTAATGGCAACGAATCTTGCGGTGGTGTCGGGTTCTCAAAAACGAGAAGTGAGAAGTTGACAATCTAAGGCCAAACGGCATGCGTCCTTTGCGGTCAACAGTAATTGGACGGACACGGCCGATACCGAGCAAGAGTCGCCGTGCAAAGGCAGCGCGGGAAAAACACCAACTTCGAAAAAGGAAAAAAGCTCGACTCGGCGACGGCGTCGCCGATTCGTAACACGACCACCGTGGCATTGGCTAAAGGTTACACCTGGGGTTGCGACCAAGTTTTAAGGATGTTACAGCCGAAGAAAAGAATTGACTGATATCATCACTGCCTTAAGCAAATCAAAATCACATGTGCATAATTAATTAAAATAGATGTGAAAATCTAATGGAGATCCCTTGAATATCTTTTAGAAAACACCGAAAACATCTCTAACACGGTTGGTTAATGATTGGTGGGCGCGCAATTTCCTCGTTCCCACGTGCGGAGGCGCTCGAGATCGAGAAGGCGCAGCAGGAGCCCAGAAGCTGCCCGAGGCGCAGGGTCTGACAGAACGTGCGTTTATCGGGTCGGAAAGCAAAGACGGGTCAACGGGTAAACTTCCCCGGACCCTATCATGCTAGCGATTTCCTCGCGTCTGATGCTGACTTTTCTGACCCGCATGCGCCGGGCATTGGGCAAGCTCATCGGAGCGAGAAAGTATTGGGTGCGCGAGATATTTCGAGTCAGCAAAGTAACACTCTATTCACCGGCCGACACGTGTTCGGTGGGCCCGCGTTCCCCTTTTTCATCACCTCCTTCCTTCTGGAAACGACAACCCCCCGCTCCTCTCTCTCTCTCTCCTCCGTTGCTCTTCTCGGTCTCTCTTCGATGCCCCTCGCATGCAAAGAATGTTTCGCACATCGTGGAAAATAGAAAGGAATGCGTTAGGATTTTTTTTTTTTTGGATAAGGAGGAATGCGTTAGGATTTTAGGGCGCGCATGAAAACGTTTCTATTTCTCTGTTTCTGTTCCAAACTTATTTCAGAAATAAGTTTGGAACAGAAACTCGTTTGACAACGCAAATCTATTTTTCTATTTCTCGAACAAAAATCTATTCTAGAAATAAATTTCGGCCCAAAATTAAAAACAA
This sequence comes from Psidium guajava, assembly GCA_016432845.1. Taxonomy (NCBI): domain Eukaryota; kingdom Viridiplantae; phylum Streptophyta; class Magnoliopsida; order Myrtales; family Myrtaceae; genus Psidium; species Psidium guajava. Next base: position 23,030,634 of record CM028232.1, on the reverse strand, counting down.
AAAATTTTCGTTTCTGGCAAAAATAGAAAAATCTATTTCTGTTGTCATGTGGGCCCTTAGCCTTCATTTATTTTACGAAAAATTAAATAATTTAAAATTTTTTTTTAAAAAAAATGATCTCTAAGGAATGCGCTAAGATTCAATCATTTTTTGCGAAACAAATGGAACCTGGCTCCGTTTGTTTCACGAAAAATTAGCGATTTGAAAAATATTTTTCAAAAAATGATTGCTTATATCTTTTAGAAAAATTAGCCAACAAAAAATATTTTCATCATCGACAACAATCTATGCCTAACTATTTTCGTAAGTGATAAAAAATTTTATTTATTTATTTTTTTAAGCGTCGTAAGCGGTTACTTTTTTAAAATTATTTTTCAAATTGCTAATTTTTTCCGAAACAAACATAGCCTTAATGGTTAAAATTTTAGTCATGCGAGTGCAACTTAAGAGTGGTTATTGAAGCATATTGGCGTTTCTTTTGTGTCTTTGCTCTTTTTGTTCCTTTTTTTTTTTCTTCTATGGAGGTCGGTATATTCTAGGTCCGCTTTTGCTTATCAGACTAAGTTCGTCTGTTCGATTGGATCAAATATAATGAGATTTTCAAGGGAATTGCTTCTTTTATCATCGCACCAAGTGATTTTGCAATCGTGCTTGGAACTTTTTATCTGTGTTGTTCTTTTCTTGAATTTTGTTATTTAGTTCTGCTAAAGTGGAAATGGTTATCAACGTTAGTGATTTTTTTGTCTTGTGATAAATGTTATTGAAATGTACTTTTTTTCTGTTATTATTGTTTTAGATAACTTAGTTTTCTCCCAATTTTCAATATTTGTCATTCTTGCAACAGTTCAGAGTGAAAGAGATATTTCTTTAAAGAAAAAACTTATGTGCGGTCAACCCAGCAAGCCGACAGAGTTCCCAGCGGCTGATTTTGTCTTGGTCAATAATATTTAATTAAGTTAGGGTTTTCCCGTGAAGAATAGTCGCGGCTTAAAGGTCTACTGTTTGGTGTCGAGCTGCCGAACTCAATTTCACTGAAATTGCCGTGGAAAATTGCTAGAGAGAGAGAGAGAGACGGGGGACGATGCAACTACGAACATGTGTCGATACTAAATTCATAGATTAAAACACACCCGTAGAGTCTCCTCCTTACGTTGTTTCGTGAAAAATAAATTACTTGAAAAAGCCTATTCTTAAAAATGATCATTTATAATGCTTTTTATAATTAATATTTTCATTATCGACAACAACTTATGCAAAAGTATCATGTGGGCAATGAAAATATTTTCCATTTTTTTTTCATATTCATAAGCTGTGTTATCGATTATGGTAGGCGTAGCACGTTATCACATGATGCCTTTGTCGCACTTTCCGCTATCACAACCCATACATATAGATTTACATCTCTCTCCTCAGCCCTCACCACCCTCAACTCATGGCACATCTTATGTGTGAATCGAAATATCTCCCAATCAATATACTCGTAAGATTCGATGTCATGATTACAATTATATATGGATCGCCTAAAAAAAAAATAGGGGGTTTGTGTGCATTAAAGAGCCATTCGAATAGTAAATTCAAATACCCATCATTATAAAAAGACGAACGGGGCAAGAGGAAATTTCCCTAAATATTAAAGTGATCACGCCATATTTGATATTTTCCTTCCAATGGAGGCAAAATAGCGTGCCAAGAGGGAAAATGGATGTCGACTCTCGGAAGTACAGCACATCACAAACACGACCATCACAAAAAAAGAAAAACGACAACAACAAAAGTAAAAGCAGGAAAGGTGGGGGCGCACCTGCGGAAAAACACGTTGGGCACGTGCTTAAACACAAGCCCCCCGCCTGCCTCATCGCCTCCGATACGACTGGCGTCTCCCGCTTTCTTGTCCTGGTTCTTCTTTCCCGTGGGTTGTCCGTGTGAAGTACGTTTCTCAGTACAGTGAGAGATAACCGAAGCTCGTGATATAAAAACAAGGTTGGACAGCAGAAGAGACCACTTCGTATCTAAGCCCAAACCCGCCATTAAAACCCAAGAAAAAGAGCAGAACACTTGTCTGAACCGCATCAAGATTCACCCTCCCTCTCTCACCGCTCGCCATTGCCACAGCAAGTCGGACACCTTTCGAGTTGGCGATCAGTTTCTAACCCGTGCTCGATCTGGGCGGATTCCGAATACCGCCGCCGCCGCATGAAGAGGAGCTTCGATCTCGAGCTTCGGCTCCAGCCGTATTCCGTCCCCGATTTCCTGGGGTCTTCGACGTCGGCGTCGGCATCGTCGTCGTCGGGATCTGCGGAGTGCTCGTCGGAAGAGCAGCGGAAGTTGACCATATTCTATGATGGCAAAGTCTGTGCCTCGGCTGTTACTGAACTGCAGGTGCGCTTTTGCTTCCTTCATTGTTATGACCATGTTCCATTTCTTTGTTCTTGGTTTCTCTAGAGGGAAAGAATAAGTTGATGCGTTGAATCCTTTCTTGATGGAGAAAATTTTCCGATAATCATATTGCAATTTAGAGCAGGCATAAGAGAGGGAGGGAGAAAGAGAGTTGCTTATGGAACAAAAATAAAGTTTTGGGTCTGATCGTCTCCAATTTTTTATTTTTCTCACTTTTCACTTTTACTTCAACGATTTGAAGTATGTGAAAATTTCAAAAACTACGGAATATTACAATTAATTTCCCAATCCAATATTCACGCCAGACCCAAAAATAAAAAATAAAAAATCTAATATTCACTTATTTAACAAGATTTGTTATTATTATTTTTCTGTCAGATAAAATTAGGTTGCAACGGAATCACTCCAATTGGGCATTTACATTTCATGCTAAACAAGTAATTGTAGGACAATTTGAGCTAAACTTTTTGTATTTGATTGGATTTCCGTCGAAATTTAGAGGGGATTTTCCTCCTTTTATTTTTTGCCCTTTTTTGGTTAATTACTTATGGCAATGAGTTAGGAGGTGGTAGGAAATCAGGAGGAAGAAGCGTGTACTTCGGCTCCTTACTCTAAAAGTTGGCGTTTTCTGCTGCTGGAGCTGTCAATGTTGACTTGCATCTTCGTCGGACTTTCTTGCCAATGTCATTGACCACGTGATCGCAACACCTCCTCCGCGTCGGTTTTCCACCAAGTTTGGTCGGTCTTAAAGTATCTTATCGACAATACCGTAGCACGGTTAATTGTCAATAGAGATGAAAACCCTCATTCATGAGATTCACCCCTTTCGGAAAATGACCCGACAAGATTTAATTATAGATTATTGGTTAAATCCATCTGGGCCAAGAGAACAAGCCTGTCTTCTCGATTTAACGCCTCGGAGGCGATCGAGTTAGGGGAATTAGATCGAACATTTCTTGGTAACATCTTAATCATTTGCTAACCAGTTTTGACGCCATGAGCATATATCATTTTACTTATCCGTTTCGACCATTACGTCATTTTTCACCTTAGCTGATGTTTGTTGTTAAATCCTATGGTTTTCCACAGGCCAGAGAAATAATTCTGCTTGCAAACAGAGAAACGGAGGAGAGAAGCGGCAAGACTCCAACTGGGTCGGCGCCCTCGACGCCAAGTTTACGGTCTCAGCCCTTGCAGGCTCAGGTCTGCAACTCCCCAGGCCTCTCAATGAAGAGGTCTCTGCAGAAATTCCTCCAGAAGCGGAAGCATCGGATCCAAGCCACATCTCCTTATCGCCGTTAGAAATGTTAATTGGTTCAATTTTTGAGGGATTTGTGCATGGATATGTCCTTCGTCCTCTTGTATAAGATATGTTCTTGATCGTCAAACTTGAATATGGTGTAAAAAGTCGCAATTCAGATGTGTCATGCAGCTCATGATTGAAGTTCTTGTTGGCTCCTGATGATTTGGTTGGATTCTTCGCTTGGGCTTTGGATTTTACTATGGATCGGCAAGAGCTATAGCTGCAGATCTGGATGTAAAACTAATTTTGAGAAGATATTATTTTGGGTATTAGCTTAATATTCGACACGATATCCAACCTTACTTATAAAAAAGCAAGATGACACTACAAGTATCATAACTTATATATATCGTTCACTCCGATGCCAAAATATTTCGAGCGATCACTTGAGTGCCACATTTCCAAAAAATAATACTAATAATCATTTCAATACCGTTGCCGATTTGAGCGCCCGAAAAATCCAACCTGGCCTTTTTTATAAAGCTTTTTCAAAATAACCTTAATGCCATTCCTCTCAATTAGTTCCATTAACTTGCCTCCACCTCCTCTATGCAATACATTGTTGAGGAAGTTGCCAAGCGATTTCCAGGCATCGTCGAAGCTCTAGAACGTCGTCTCCTCGGCGGTGTCCATCATTTTACCGGCAAGAGTAGCGGCGAGAAGGAACGGGAGAGAGAGAGGGGGGGAGAAATGAAACGCCATCGTTTTTGTCCCATTTGCCACTGCCATCTGCTTCCTCTTCCACTTTGCACTTGAATTTCTCTTAGAAAATGCCACGTCAAAGTCAAAACTTTATCTAAATTTTCACATAAGGCTCGTTACGGGAATTTGTCATTGGAGGGACTTTAATTTCCGTTTTTTTACCGACGTGACACATAAATGATTGCTCGAAAAGTTTTTCTACCGAAATAACTGTACGAAGATTATGGCACCAATGGTGTATGGAAAAAAACTCGCTATTGTTCTTTTTCCCTCTTGTGAAAGTGCTTCTTTTCACTGGTGGTGTATCAAACAAAACTCGTTCTGCGTGAGTAGAGAGCGGTAATGTTAATTATTTGTTGTAGAAATCCAAGAACCACTGAATCGAAAGATAGAATATACCATCTTCTGAGGCAAGCAAGCACCTTCCACGCTTTAGTGCGCGCAGAAGGAAAAACACAGCTATCGTCCAAAATACATGCAACGACTCAATCCGAAGAGGGCGAGGAGAAACGTGTCCATAGGAGCTAGAGGGCCTGGACAAAAAAAAACGGCTCCTAATAAGCTTTTAGAATGGCGAAGGGATAGAAATGAACCGAATTACACACCTAATAGAGAGAGGATGTTCTTGGGATATTAACTCAAAATTGATACCTTTTGACGTAACGGTGAGCTTAGCATTAGGACTCAAATGTTAAAAAAGTGCCAACTTGTATGCCAAATGAAAACGGTATGTTGGAACATACATTATTCAGATAATTAGATGGTAATTAGACATACTCTTAACGTATGATTTATATTGTGAGCACTAGATATCAAATTTAGACGGTTGCGAGTTTTTAGACATATGGCAAAAAGAGGATTACATGCACCAATTTCACAATATTGCTCAAAGTTTGACCTACCACTAGGTGGCGCCCTGCGGGGGCAGCGTTGCCGGATGCAAGATGTACGTGGGGCAATCAGAGGGCAAATTCCCCCGCAACAGGGTGGAGACGAGGGTCACCAATTCCTAGTCTAAATCTTTTTAACATGTGCAAATGTTCCTGATCACGAGCGGTTTGCAAGTCGATTAACCTCCGTTTTCTGCACTCAAATCCCATATTAGCAAGTCCAATCCAAAAAATTAAATTGATAGGCGAAAGAAAATCGACAATACTTCAACACCCAAGTCGCGTGCTAGGAAACCACATGAAAATGAAAGCGGTGCGAAACAATACTTCAACACTCCCTCCTCACGTTCAAGCTGAATTACGATCGTGGTGTAGAATTTGAATAATCAAGGGAGGACGCACACTCGCAAAAGGATTGGTACCGACTCTAATATTCATGTTAGAAAGTTCAATTCAAAAGTTTAAATTGATATGCAGAGAAAAATCCCATAAATACATAGAGCATTTAGGACCATTGTGAAGTCATGTCGAGTAAAACTTCGACACACCCGTCGACACCCACTAACAACAGCTATCCCCTAGGTTGTCTAGCACATCTATTGATGGATCTCAATGCGCAACTTCTCGTTTTATTGTTCCTTGTCAACGAGTGTGAAAAGATAGAACGAGGGATTTCTTGGCAGGCCCACTTAAAAGCTGAATGTCTAAAATAGTGAAGAAATCGTGACGCACGTTTTTTTTTTTTTTTGGGTAATAGAAACTTCAAAATGGAACTTTTCACATGGGAAGCTTCGAGCATGGTCCCCCCTCCCACAGACCGATGTGCAGAAAGTAGGCAATCCTTACAGACTCATTCCATGCGGCATTCCATGTGTTTTCAATGTCACCTGACAACGTAAACATCGAGAAGCGGGAGAAAGTCTCTTGAGATGATGTAACTTTGGCCTTTAAACATTGGTCCATCCGCTCAAAGGTATTTAAATTTGGATTTTAACGTCTCGATATCTTCTCCTAAGAACTCTCCTTAAAAGTCTTTTTTTTTTCCTTTCATAAAGCCATTGAATTTGATTGAGGGAGGATGCACATTTAGGGAACAGATAACACCGACTCCGATAACATATTTAGAAAGTTCGACCAAAAAAATTTTAGCCGATAGATAGAGAAAGACCACACGAATATAAAAATCATATGATTTGTCATCGTAAAGAACATAAGATAGAAAACTGAGCATGCGAAATATCCATACATGCAGACCATATATACAAGCGCGCGCGCACTTTGAAATTTTAGAGCATGTACGTGGAGAGATTCGAAAGAATATAAAAGGAGCAATTGGAATTTGAGAAATAAAACCTTCAGTTTTTTATGTTTAAAAAGCAATAATTTTACACTAATTTCTCGAAATAAATAATTTGAGCCGAGATCAACTTAACATGTTAATTTTAAAAAAAAATTACATGGCAAGAGGATCCATATTAGTAAGCCAATCTTTTCGGTGCACATACAGAGACAAAAGGAAAAATCGAATTGGAAAAAAAGTAAGGAATCAATATTAGTCGACTAATATTCTATTTATACCAGGTAAAAATAGGGGCCGTTATGGTATTAGGCCCTTAACTATGTTTCAATATATTAAGACACGTTTGATTGATTAAGTAATGATGGTTATTCAAGTAGAAACTATGCAAGATGAACGTAAATGTCCTATATAAGTGATTACTCCTCATATACTAATCATGTTTGATCAAGTATAAAAAGAAATTATCTTGATCTGACGCGACAAGATTATAAAAAAGAAACATGAATGACCAGACCTTACCAAATCTGTGCTTAAGGACAGTGATGCAAAACCTTGTTTTATGGGTTTGGATTAGTACCCAATAATGGGAAAAATGGTGAGTCCCCAATTGAGAGTGCAGGTCAAAGTACTGAGTAGCCAAAGAAACAACAAATGCATTTGTCAAATTTCCAAAAACTGCAACACGACATTGCGTCAGAAACAACAGATGCTGGAATTTGTGCCCGTCCAATCCGGTTACAAGACCCGTAGCATCATCATCCTAGAATCTAAAGCGGTTGCGCAGAGGGTCCAATTCGGTGACGATGTGGTCTCGGGTGATCTCCTTCAATGAGCAGCACCCGCATCGCTCCATAGTCAACTTGAACTCACCACAAAGCGTTTGAAGCACTTTCTTCACGCCCGCTTCGCCTTTTGCCGCGAGGGAGAAAAGTACCGGCCTTCCGATCTGGAGATCAAATCGAGGATCACATTATCAAAGATAAGGGCACATCAGTGTTGGAGAAATAACGTTTCCACCTGTAGGAAACCAAAACTAACGGATTCATTTTCAGGACAAATTCCTAAATCAAGTTCCAATGAGTAGTGTAGTAACTATGCCTCCAGAGTCGCTTTACAATACAGTACTTACAAATATGCCGGATGCTCCGAGAGCCAGTGCTCTGAAAACATCCTTTCCATGATATACGCCATCATCCACGAAAACAGGAACCCTGCCTCGAGCCGCTCTCACAACCTGTAAATGCAGACTTGCTCAAGGGTAACAACATTGACTCCTTAAGAGACTTGAAATATACGAGCAATCCAAGGATAGAGGAGATAGGACTATGCTTGAGATTTGTGACTAAACTGCATGATTCAAATATCTAATACAAAATCATCTAAGAAAAGGAAGATATTTTCATATTATTAGCTCAGCGACGGGTTGTGTTATTGCATCGAGATATTAGGAAAGGCCGAAAAGTTGTGCGGAGTACTGTAGGGATTATGGTACTAAAAATCATTAAACGGAGAGGCGGAGAGAAGCCGATACCTCCTCCAGAGCCATTATTGTTGCAGGGACGTAATCAAGTTGTCGGGCTCCATGATTAGAAACTATGATCCCGGCAGCTCCGAATTCTATAGCTATCCTAGCTGTGATTGAAACCAAAGGGCGATTTCAGAGACGAGCACAAGAATACAATGCTAAATCCACACCAGGCGTAGTATTGGCAACTTGGTGACTTAAAATTCGCCATCCACTTACTATCTCCCGCTGTTAACACACCCTGGAGTAGAATTGGCAACTTCGTGATTGTTTGCAGCCACTTGAGATCCTGAACCAGCAAAAACAGCACAAGTTCAGCTAAACATTAGTCGGCTGACAGAGTCTGATTCAAAAAGTTAGCAGCGTTACCTTCCAGGTAAGGGACTGGTCAATTTGTCCGGCAACATAAGATGCCAATCCGGAGTCGTTGGTCTGAACAGTAGGCAAAACACAATGAACTCAGTCGTACTCTCACATGGACGAAAGTGAAACCAACACCGAGCTAAGAGGAGCAAAGGCAATCAGATCGAAAGACCCAAGCGTGACTCAAAGGCAGAGTGAAGATATGAAAAACAAATGGCAAACTAGCATGCCCGGTGTATTGATAAGTTAAAACACAGATCTAATCCCCACCTTATCCATCTTCCCAAAATCCAACCCCTCAAAGTTCTTAAATGTCAGGAAAGGTGGAAGCGTGAACCTGCAGAGCGTAGTATGTTGATGAAAGCCAATGCATACGGGAATAGAAAATGATTGCGCAGCTGAATCTCTGAAATCTAATGGAATAGTACATCTGAATCTTTCCCTTAATCAGCTCAGTAACCCTTTCACAAGACTGATCATCTTCTAGCAGATGCTCACCTATTCTTGATATCGGCTTCCCTCCAACCCAGCCTTGGAGTATCGACAGTCAGGACAATCGCTTTAAAGCCAGCACTTTCAGCTCTTCTTACAAGCTGTATAACGACATTCCTGTTCTTGTACATTTACTTATATGCAATCATTGAAGAAAAAGAAACCGTCAAGTTATATTAATCATGATGACATAATATTAATTATTAAAGCATCCTTGTCATGAGCGAATATTCTCACACTTCATTAGTAGCTCGAAGTATTTGGAAATATGCAAAAAATAATGGAAACCATTCAGCACAAAGTTCATACACTTATAAGTAACTTCACACTAAGTGCTTGAAGAATGAATGGCGAAAAAAGACGATCAAGATATACATGTACATGCATCTTAAGGAAAAAAGTGAATAAGGTGACAGTTAAACTAGTGGAACAACATGCACTAGTATGATTAGGTATTTTGCAGATCGGTAGATAATGATTCGCCTGAAAACAAGCACATTACCAGGAGGATAAGAGCAAGAGCAACTACTTATACTGAAGCTGAAGATCAAGGACACAAATATAATTTTTAGAAAATCAGATGCTCAAACTCACATAGAGCTGGAAAAATCTGATGCCTGGCCCTGTTGAGGTAACCTCTTCAACACTTGAAGTTGCCCAAGAGGACAAAGTCTGAAACCATGAAAATGATTATGTAAGAGGCAGACCATTAAACTTGAATTTTAAGGACAAAAAAATTCATAAGCCAGGAGCCAACACCCTGTATCTCTTGCGTTCTTGCTGGCAAAATGGACACATCTAAGAGGACAAACAAGAGTTTCTGAAGAAAAACTAACCATAATTGTTCCTGCTGCTGAGGCTGCTCTTGCTGTTGCATTCTCTCCTGCCAAAAATATCGGTTTCTCATACCAAGACAGAAGTGCACTTTATTTCAGTGAGTCCACAAATAATCAACAAGAAAAACTGATGCCAGTTTAACGTCACAGCATGCATATTTGCTGTCGGGTTAAATTGTGGAAGGCAACTGGTTGATATACCGGAAGTTGAGAAGAAGAATCCTTTCTACAAAGAATTCCACCAGAATAGCAAACTATGCATCAAAGCTACTAGAATAACACATGCAATGTTATCTACAATGCAGATTTTAGCCCCTCTTGGAGGAGGGCAATTAGATGCAATGACAAAGGAGTTAACTTTAGAGCACTTCCAATGTCCTCTGGGTGTAAAAGCGATCACAGATATCTCCTAAACTCACCGAAATGTGTTAAGTCATCATTGATTCAAAATCCAGTGGGAACAACAGCATACCCCAGAGTGAAGTGGTTGGACACCATTTTTTCTATATTATGACTGATTTCATGTGCCAATCCTCAATTTAAGTGAGCAATAATTTTCTAATTAACCAGGATCCAGAGTCAAATTCGTGGCGCCCATATTTATGTAAAGAGGCAAGTAGAACAACATGTATTGAAGCACAAGTCAATCCTTGAAAAGGAATAAGGTCAAGAAAGGATACATTACCTTCAGGATGAGCCATTTTCTGCATGGCTGTTGGTGCAATCATGATCGGCATAGAAATTTTGAAACCCAGCACAGTTGTTGCCATGTCTATCTTGCTCACGTCAATGAGAATGCGAGGTGGGATCCTAACTCCAGTAAAAGGAACATATATTTATTGAAGAACCCACATAACTTACTAGAGAAGCATAATGCCAGCTGAAAAGCTGATGCAGAGGAGCAAACAGTTTCTCAAAGCAGTGAGAGCTAATGAGAACACAAGGGCTCATGAGATCCTGGAAAATGCATCTCGGTAATCCTGAAGAGTCCATTGGTCTTCTGTGCCCGACACATGGTTGTCAAACACTGTCTTCGACAATTTCTGCCTTGCGATCTCCTTATACTCGATGACGTCAGTGATCTTCATCTCACCCAATTCAACTTATTCTACCTGCTTGCCCAGGAAGAGCCTCGGAGTTAGTATATCTATATCTTTCCTCTTTTTGCAAAATTATCGTGTGCTTCTGGTCAGCAATTAGTTGGTCCGTAATCTGGAAAAATCAAGTCATACTCCACAAATATCTGCAAGACTGAGAGGGAGGAAGACAGGTAATCGACATAAATTCTGAAGAAAGTAGGACTACTGACTAAATCCTTACAGTCATTGTCCCGAATCATATTCACATAACAATTTTCTGGGTGCGGTAAATAACTATCAATGATCCCCAGGGAGTAAAGTAACAGCACTAGCACTATCAATGATTCTGGACAAGAACCGTTCTTAAATTTGATCATTTCAGACAGATAACCGCCGATTTCTGGTTACACCCAATTGAAAAGGAGACAATTGAACATGTTCTCCTGCAACGGCCATGTAGGGCAGACAAAAAAGGCAAACACCAACCTCAACTCCTTAACAGAACACGACACGTGATCGAGACAACCCGGGACTCTAGTTGACCCCAGGAACTCAGCGAGGCCAGCAAGCGAAGCTCGGATTGACGGCCCAAGAACAAACAAGAGTCGGAAAATCTCGATCGAAAGAAGAAACAAACCGAAAGAAATCGTCGGTTCTGGTGATTCGACAGAACGCACCAATTGGAAAGACTTGACGAATGAAGAATTCATCATAGTTTAAAGAGCGAATCCTTTAGCTTTGGGTACTACCTGAAATGGCCTTCGGAGAGGATCCAGCAATGATTCGCTCAGAACACTGCGAGAGCGAGAGAGAGCGAGAGCGAGAGAGTTTAGAGGCAGAGTGCGCCATAAGCTCTTACGTAAGGCGAACGACGAAACAAGAAGAGCCAGAACAGCCATTCACTATGATTTTTAATTTTTTTCATTTCTAAATTCGGGTTGAAGTTGGAACCAACTGGATCTTTGGGAGAAATTAAAAAAAAAGGCCGAAGCCCTCTTATTTTCTCAAATAACAATTACAAATAAATCTTATTTCAAATAATAACCTAAAATGTCTCAATTTTTTTTAAATAAAAATCTTAAAGTGAACGTTCTTTTTAATAAGAGCTCAAAATGACCATGAAATCTTTAAAAAAAAACTTAATTTTAAGGGCATTTTTATCTTTTTCTTTATTTGATTCTTTTTATTAGACTTTTTTTTCCATTTTTTAAAAAATTAACAAAAAAAAAACTGCCACACAGGTGGGAGGGCTGCCCCTCCTACCCATCGCCACCGACGAACTCCTTGACTAGAGGCAAGGGTCGCGAAAGGGCCAGAGGCCCTCACCAAGGTGCCGGTGACCCTTCCAATAGCCATAGGCGGGAGGCTTGTGGCTGTTTTTTATTTTTATTTTTTATTTTTTAAAATACAAAAAATGGAAAAATAGAGAAAAATAAACAAAAAAATAAAATAAAAAATAACGAAAAATGCTCTTTAGACCATACCCTTTTTTGAAACTTTATGGCCACTTCAAGCCCTTATATGAAGTATACTATACCATTTTAGACTCTTATTTGAAATAAAGTTCGCTTAAAGCCCTTATTTGAAAAAATGAGAAGAGTTCGAGTCCTTTTTTAAAATTTTCCTTGGATCTTTTTGTTCAACAATCTATTGGAAATAGTTTTCATTTTCAATCTCAATTTTTTTTCCTTTTTAATTATAAGAGCAAATACAAAATTAATTTAGCAAATGACGTGACGTCATATTCAGTATTCGATAACAATCTATTTCATTATTTGTGTTCACACCCAAATTCAAAAACAAAAAAATGACCGACTCGAGTTATTATCGATGAGTAGTAAGCTGGGTCGAGAAGAGCAAAGTTTGATCAGAACAGAAGCCATAAGTGAACGAAACAATGGCCAACATCCGAGCTTTTATCTGCAAAGAAGAAAGCCATAACACCTAATGCGCAGTAATTGCCAGAGACCAGAACTTAAGAAAAATTGATTGACGAAGTCATCGACGGGCGAACGATCTCAGACGTTGATTAGGTGTTATGCACCGATAGAGTAGAGTGATAAGAAAGAAAGACGAAGAGAAAATGGTATTAGATTGTATTAGATTGAGCTTGTAACTTTTTATCAGTAATTGCTTACGAGATTAGGAGGTTATTTGTGAATTCAAGATAATATGAGATTGTCATATTCATTGTAACTATCCCTCGCAAATAACCAATAGCAGCACGCATTCTTATGCACTTTATCTTTAATTTCCTCATTAATTTCTACCCGCACTAGATTAACATTTTTTTTTTGCAACCTTTCGATTCCAGCACCAGCATTTTCAATTAAAGAGGAAAGATTACAAAGCTTAATTACATAAAATCGGTAAGGATGAAAATCTAAACGTGCTATAGAAAGGAAGAATGAATGTACTTCAGCGGTTGAGGAAAGAACTTAATTACGCTAATCGAATAACTTAGTGAACTTAATTATCACCCCGGGGGGTGATAGTGAATCGAAAAATCCAGTATGTGCTTGCTCGGGTTAGCCTAGCCCCAACCATTTTGCCCTCCGAGCCTACTGAACCTCAAGAGGGCCTAAATCGGCCTTATGACCGCTCGCTCGTTGCCCTGTTGATCAAGTCTAGTGCTATAGCAAGCAAGGAGAGATTGACCTTTGGTTAGTTCTAATGTTCATCGGAAGGTGCGTAGGTTCTTTAGTTTAACATCAAGTACTGCTTTCAAAGAATAAAATTACTCATAATTAGAAGCTTGCTTTTAGGCTCCGTTTACTTCTTCGAAAATGAAAGACTTGTGAAATATTTTCCTAGCTGCCCTAGCACTGCTATTGGCATATCAATCGGAACACCATAGGTTGACCCAAGCCAATCCTCTTGTAGATGATGAAAATATTATCATTCTAGTAAGTAGGGGTGATCACTTTCAAGATAGGTGGTTCTCACCCTAAAACCGAAAACCGCCCGCTAAAGACTGGTTTCGCAAAATTCGAATTGTGAACCACCCCTTCATTCCATAGATACACCTAAGAACCAAACTATCAGTCCAGTCCAGTTTCCGATCGGATCTCGATTATGGTCCTACCAAGCACCAACATAATTAAAAAAGAAAATGGAACCAAGCCCTAGGGATATACTCAGACATATGATGTTGATTTTCACATGTTGGCAAAATTTCATCTGTTCGTGTCTTTATTTCTCTTGCAGCACGTTTGGTTGGCTTCTTCATCAACTAAATGTGACAAATGCCTTCCTTCATGGTGACTTGTCCGAGGAAGTGTACATGGAGCAGCCACCCGGATTTGTTACTCGAGGGAGAATTTGGTATGCTGCATACATAAAGCTTTGTATGAACTCAAACAATCTCCTCGTGCTTGGTTTGGTAGATTTAGTGATGCTGTTATCAGGTTTAGATTAAAACGGTGTCAAATAGATCATTCAATTTTTAGTTCTGTCTCCTAAGCTGGTTGTATTCTTCTGGTGGCATATGTGGATAATACTATCATTACCGGCAGTGATTCAGATGGTATCCACTGGCTTAAGCAGTTTTTGCACATAGAATTTAATACCAAGGATCTCGGGCATCTACGATATTTTCTTGGTATTGAAGTTGCGTATTCATATGCAGGTATCAATTTATCATAGTAAAAATATGTAGTTGGCATCCTTGATTAGGTTGGATTTCTTGAAGCAAAGCCAGTAGATACTCCTATAGAACTCAATATGAAACTTGATGCAGAACATGGAGAATTGTTACATGATCCAAGGAAGTATGGAAGATTAGTGTGAAAGTTGAACTATATTACTGTCAGAAGGTCAGTCAGTTCATGAGTTCTTCCCATACCACTCACTGGGATTTTGTACTTAAAATTATCAAGTACTTGAAGGGAGCATCAGGTAAAGGGCTACTTTTCAAGAATTACGGATATCTGGTAACTATAGGTTTCTGTAACGCAAACTAGGCTAGATGTCCTACTGATAGGATATCTACATCGGGTTACTGTGTGTTCCTTAGAGGTAATTTAATCGTCCGGAAAAGTAAGAAACAACATGTGGTTTCCCGATCAAGTACTGAAGCGGAACATAAAACTATAGCCCATGTGACATGTGAATTGCTCTGGTTGAGGATGTTATTATCAAAAATTGATTTGCCAACATCAGATCCATCGGTATTATATTGTGATAATCAATCAGCTATTCACATCACAAATAATCATTGTCACATGCAATGAGTATCATGATTATTTGTATTGGCCATCGGCTCCGATACAAATACTCATGTTTTATTTTATATCGTAACATAATCCAAAGCTTGGATCGCTCTTATATGAGAAATTATTTAAAAAAATCCTAAACATATTGCAATTATATCAATTCAATCTTAATCATTTTATTTGTCAATTGAATTTTAGAACTTTTATATTTGTGTCTAATTCATATGACGAATTTTCGCTAACGTGACATGGTCAATGCTCGCGTGGACAGTTTTCAATAATATTTTCATATATTTTTTCAATTTTTTTTATTTTTCTTCCCTCGTCAATTATGGTTGGCAAGGATCGCTGGAGCTTGCGGGTCACTGGAGGAGGGCCGCAAAGCCAACAACTCCTCTCTCTCTCTCTCTCCCCGCACCCAACAACTCTACCATGTAATGTCGCCATGGCCATTGCAACCGTCGAATCTAATCACAAGCCCCCGTCGAGATGACCACATTCATGTTTCTAAAATGCAATGCGCAGCCACGTGGAGGCCGCGACATCCATCAGATTGCGACGTGTGTATATATAGAGAGAGAGAGAGTGTGTGTGTGTGACAATCCTGATCTTCCGCTAGAGGGATTTACGAGCGGAATGGTCAATGACGGGATTGAATTGATAGAGATTATGAATTGAGAGATTTAAGTTCTCGTGTGGTGGGCTTTACTTTGAACCTAATGTAGTAGTTTTGAGAGCAGAAATTTTTTTTGGACCGTTGGTGAATCATCGAATCGAGTGTTGTCGTAAGTGACCGGTCTGACGCGAAATTATTTCACAACCGGATCGTGAAGTCTTGAACCGCCCTAGACCCCACCGACTCAAGCCTCTGTAAAAGGCCCCCACTATCCTCTCTCTCCTCATTTTCTTAACCGTTGCAAGAACTCTCTCTCTGTTCCTCTCCCTCGGTTCTCTCTCTTCTCACCCTCGCCTGAGCGCCCCACTCGAGCTCGGTTGAGCCCCGGTTCGTATCTACTTCTGTGGGTATTGTTTTGTCTTTTGAAATAGAAAATGTACATAACTCTTTATAAGCATATTTGGCCAATTTGCTAAATTATGTCGTTGATTGCACTTGTATGATCGTATGGCCGACTTGTTAAGTATAGTCTTTTGCATGCACCATATTGCATTATGTAATATCAGACTAAAGCAGAGCGCGTTAATAAAGTGGCGGCCTAGGACGTGAGAGAGAGAGAGGGGAGGTGGCTGGATTTGTGTCGGTGAAGGTTCATGGTCCCATCACCATAGGAAGATATCTAAATATCTTAAATAACTAGCCATGCACATGCATGTAAAGAAAATCGAAGAAAATATCATAAATATCTCTAAAAGATTGAAAAAATAATAATTCGAACAATATCCCAAAATCTTCGACTGCCGTGAAATCAAACGGTGAAAATGGTCGAAACTAGCACCGCACAACGTCGAGCAATCCGCGGCGCAACTGCGCATGGGGTGCATGTGTTAGCTCCGGGCTCCCATTGACGACGAGATCTCCATACGTTGTTCGTCTAATGGCAGCGAATCTGGCGATGGTGTTGGATTCTCGAAACGAGAAGTGAAAAGTCGAAAGAACCAAATGCCAACGGCATGCGCCCTTTGCGGTCAATAGTAACCGAACAGATGTGGCCGATACCAAGCAAAGGTCATCGTGCGCATATGGCACCGAAAAATGCCGTCTTGAGAAAGAAAGAGCTCGACTTGGCGATAGTCTCGCCGGCTCGTAACACGACCATCGTGGCGCTGGGCAAGATGCAAGTGGCGGCGGTGGGATGTATTTACTTTTGCTGCCGCGACGGGATTTTATTTTGCAACGAGATGCATGAGGTTGCATCGGGTGTGAAGTGCACCCCGGGCACTAGGGTTGCGGCCAAGTTAAGGAAATGACAACCGAAGAAAGAATTGAATGATATCACTGTCTTAAGCAAAGTAAATCACGTGGGCATGGCTAAAATAGATGTGAAAAGCTAATGGAAATACCTTGAATATCTTTAGAAAACACCTAAAACATCTCTAACACGAATTCTTTAATGATTGATGGGCGCAATTTCCTCGTTCCCACGTGCGGAGGTGTTCGAGGAGGAGGAGGAGGAGGAGAAGCCAAGAAGTTTCCCGAGACGCTGGGGCCTGACAGAACGTGCGTAATCGAGTCTAAAAGCAAAGATGGGTCGACGTGATCTTTCCCGGACCCTATCATATCGCAATTTCCTCATGTCTGATGCTGGTTTTTCTGACCCGTATCGTATGCATTATGCAAGCTCATCGGAGTGAGGAAATATTGGGTATACGAGATATTTCAAGTCGGCAAAATAACACTCTATTCATTGACCGACACGTGTTCGGTGGGCCCGCATTTCGGATTTTCCACGGATCCCTTTTTCCATCACCTTCTTTCTTCTAGAAACGACCCCTCGCGTGTTTAGATCCCCTAGCATAATGTTAGGGGTAACATTATCTAATCTGGGTCATCCATTTCAAAATAGACGGCCTAGATTGATCCACATCATCTTTGTAAAAGAGGAAAAAAAAATTTGGCAGGAATTTTAAAATTTTGAATTGATCAATCTGGGCCGTCTATTTTTGAATTGGACGGCCCAGATCTCTTATGTCACCCCTGACATAGTTGCACTATGTTAGGGGATCCGGATCCGCCCCCCCCCCCGCCCCAACCTTCTCTCACCTCTGTTACTCTCCTCTGTCTCTCTCCAACATAACTCGCATGCAAAGAATATTCCGCACAGTGTAGAATAGAAAGGAATGTATTCGGATTTACACTTTCATTTATTTTGCGAAAAATAATTAATATAAAAAATATTTTTCTAAAAATGATCGCTAAAGAATGCACTAAGATTCAATCATTTTTCGCGAAATAAACGGAACCTGGCTCTATTTGTTTCACGGAAAATAAGCGATTTGAAAAACATTTCTCGAAAAATAATTGCTTATATCTTCTAGAAAAATTAGTCAGCAAAAAATATTTTCACCATCGATAATAATTTATGCCTAACTATTTTCGTAGATGATAAAAAATTTTCATTTATTTATTTTTTTAAGCGACGTAAGCAATTACTTTTTGAAAAATATTTTTTAAATCGCTCAATATTCGTGAAATAAACAGAGCCTTAATGGTTAAAATTTTAGTCAAGCAAGTGCAACTTAAGAGTGGTTATTGAAGCATATTGGCGTTTCGCGCGTGCACACGTGTGTGTGTGTGTTTTTTTTTGCCGTTTTTGTTCTTTTTTTTTTTCCTTCTACGGAGGTTGCTATATTCTAGGTCCGCTTTTGCTTATCAGACTAAGTTCCTCCGTTCGATTTGATCAAATATAATGAGATTTTCAAGGGAATTACTTCTTTTATCTTCACACCAAGTGATTTTGCAATCGTGCTTGGAACTTTTTTTGTGTGTCGTTCTTTTCTTGAATTTTGTTATTTAGTTCTATTGGAGTGGAAATGGTTATCAATGTTAGTGATTTTTTTTTTGTCTTATGATAATTGTTATTGAAATGTACTTTTTCTGTTATTATTATTTTAGTTAACTTAGTTTTCTCCCATTTTCAATATTTGTCATTCTTGCAACAGTTAAGAGTGAAAGAGATATTTCTTTAAAGAAAAAACTTATGTGCGGTCAACCCAGCAAACCGACAAGTATTCCCAGCGGCTGATTTTATCTTGGTCAATAATATTTAGTTAAGTTAGGGTTTTCCCGTGAAGAATAGTCACGGCTTAAAGGTCTACTGTTTGGTGTCGAGCTGCCGAACTCAATTTCACTGAAATTGCCATGGAAAATTGCTAGAGAGAGAGAGGGGGGGGGGGGGACGATGCAACTACGAACATGTGCCGATACTAAATTCATAGATTAAAACACACCTGTAGAGTCTCCTTCTTATGTTGTTTTGTAGAAAATAAATTATTTGAAAAAGTTTATTCTTAAAAAAATCATTTGTAATGCTTCTTATAATTAGCCAATAAAAAATATTTTCGTTATCGGCAACAATTTATGCAAAAATATTATGTAGGCGATGAAAATATTTTTCGTTTTTTTTTCATATTCATAAACTGTGTTATCGATGATTGTAGGCGTAGCACGTCATTACATGACGTTTTTGTCGCACTTTCCGCTATTACAGCCCATACATATAGATTTACATCTCTCTCCTCAGCCCCTGCTAGCCTCAACTCATGACTCATCTTATATGTGAATCGCAACATCTCCCAATCAATATACTCGTAAGACACGATGTCATGACTACAATTATATATGGACCGTCAAAAAAATAGGGGGTTTGTGTGCATTAAAGACCGTTTGAATCATAAATTCAAATACCCATCATTATAAAAAGACGAACGGGGCAAGAGGAAATTTCCCTAAATATCAAAGTGATCGCGCCATATTTGATATTTTCCTTCCAATGGAGGCAAAATAGCGTGGATGTCGACTCTCGGAAGTACAGCACATCACAAACACGACCATCACAAAAAAGAAAAACGACAACAACAAAAGTAAAAGCAGGAAAGGTGGGGGCGCACCTGCGGAAAAACACGTTGGGCACGTGCTTAAATACAAACCCCCCGCCTGCCTCACACGCCTCAATTACAACCGGCGTCTCCCGCTGTCTTGTCCTGTTCTTCTTTCCTGTGGGTTGTCCGTGTGAAATGAGAGACAACCGAAGCTCGTGATATAAAAAGAAGGGGAGGACAGCAGAAAAGACCAGTTCGTATTTAAGCCCAAACCCGCCATTAAAACCCAAGAAAAAGAGCAGAAGACTCGTCTGAACCGCATCGAGATTCCCCTCTCCTTCTCTCACCGCTCGCCATTGCCCCAGCAAGTCGGACACCTTTCGAGTTTTCCATCAGTTTCTAGGCCGTGCTCGATCTGGGCGTCTTCCGAATACCGCCGCCGTCGCCATGAAGAGGAGCTTCGATCTCGAGCTTCGGCTCCAGCCGTATTCCGTCCCCGATTTCCTGGGGTCGTCGGGGGCGTCGGCATCGTCGTCATCGGGATCTGTGGAGTGCTCGCCGGAAGAGCAGCGGAAGTTGACCATATTCTATGATGGCAAAGTCTGTGCCTCCGCTGTTACTGAACTGCAGGTGCGCTTTTGCTTCCTTTCCTCGTTATGATCATGTTCCATTTCTTTGTTCTTGGTTTCTCTAGAGGGAAAGAAAAGTTTCATGTGTCAAATCGTTTCTTGATGGAGAAAAATTTCGAATAATGACATTGCAATTTAGAGCAGGCATAAGAGAGAGAGAGAGAGAAAGAGAGTTGCTTATGGAACCAAAATTAGGTTTTGAGTCTGACTGTATAATTTTTTTTTCTCACTTTTCACTTTTACTTCAAAGATTTGAAGTAGGTGAAAATTACGAAAACTATGGAATATTACAATTAATTTTCCAATCCAATATTTACGCCAGACCCCAAAAAAAAAAAATCAGATTGCGACAGCTGCAAGATTAAAACAAGAATCACTCCAATTGGGCATTTACATTTCATACTCAACAAGTAATTGTAGGACAATTCGAGCTAAACTTTTTGTATTTGATTGGATTTCCGTCGAAATTTAGAGGGGATTTTCCTCCTTTTTTTTTTCTCCCCTTTTTGGTTAATTTCTTATGGCAATGAGTTAGGAGGTGGTAGGAAATCAGGAGGAAGAAACGTGTACTTTGGCTCCTGATTCTAAAAGTTGGGGTTTTCTGCTGCTGGAGCTGTCAATGTTGACTTGCATCTTCGTCGGACTTTCTTGCTAATGTAATTGACCACGTGATCTCAACACCTCCTCCGCGTCGGTTTCTCCCAAGTTTGGTCGGTCTTAAAGTATCTTATCGACAATACTAATTGTTAATAGAGATGAAAACCCTTATTCATGAGATTCACCCCTTTTGGAGAATGATCCGACAAGATTTAATTATAGATTATTGGTTAAATCCGTCTTGGTCATGAGAACACACCCGTCTTCTCGATTTAACGCCTCAGATGCGATCGAATTAGGGGAATTAGATCGAAGATTTCTTGGTAACATCTTAATCATTTACTAACCAGTTTTGACGCCATGAGCATATATCATTCTACTTATCCATTTCTCACCTTAGCTGACATTTGTTGTTAAATCCTATGGTTTTCCACAGGCCAGAGAAATAATTCTGCTTGCAAACAGAGAAACGGAGGAGAGAAGCGGCAACACTCCCACTGGGTCGGCGCCCTTGACGCCGAGTTTGCGGTCTCAACCCTCGACGCCCTACAACTCCCCGGGCCTCTCAATGAAGATGTCACTGCAGAAATTCCTCCAGAAGCGGAAGCATCGGATCCAAGCCACGTCTCCTTATCACCGTTAGAAATGTTAATTGGTTCAATTTTTGAGGGATTTGTGCATTGACATGTCCTTCGTCCTCGTGTATAAGATATGTTCTTGATCGTCAAACTTGAATATGGTGTAAAAAGTCGCAATTCAGATGTGTCATGCAGCTCATGATTGAAGTTCTTGTTGGCTCCTGATGATTTGGTTGGATTCTTCGCTTAGGCTTTGGATTTACTATGGATCGGCAAGAGCTATAGCTGCAGATCTGGATGTAAAGCCAATTTTGAGAAGATATTATTTTAGGTATTAGCTTAATAATCCGCCGCGATGTCATTTGTCGAGAATCCAACCTTACTTATAAAAAAAGCAAGATGACACTTCAAGTATCATAACTTATATACATCGTTCACTTCGATGCCAAAATATTTTCGAGTGATCACTTGAGTGCCACATTTCCAAAAAATAATACTAATAATCATTTCAATACCATTGCCGATTTGAGCGGCCGAAAAATCGGATCTGGCTTTTTTTTATAAAGCTTTTTCAAAATAACCTTAATGCCATTCCTCTCAATTAGTTCCATTAACTTGCCTCCACCTCCTCTATGCAATACATTGTTGAGGAAGTTGCCAAGCGATTTCCAGGCATTGTCGAAGTTCTAGAACGAGGTCTCCTCGGCGGTGTCCATCATTTCAACACACCCAACAACACCCACTAACAAGAGCTATCCCCTAGGTTGTCAAGCACATCTATTGATGGATCTCAATGCGAAACTTCTCGTTTTATTGTTCCTTGTCAACGAAAGTGTGAAAAGATAGAACGAAGGATTTCTTGGTAGGCCCACTTAAAAGCTGAATGTCTAAAATAGTGAAGAAATCGTGACGCACGTTTTTTGAGTAATAGAAACTTCAAAATGGAACTTTTTCACATGTCAAGCTTCGAGCATGGTCCCTCCCCCACCCAGACCGATGTGCAGAAAGTGGGCAATCCTTCCAGACTCATTCCATGCGGCATTCCATGTGTTTTGAATGTCACCTGACAACGTAAACATCAAGAAGCGGGAGAAAGTCTCTTGAGATGATGTAACTTGGCCTTTAAACATTGGTCCATCTGCAAAAAGACCAGACGAGGCTTTACTTCATTTGGCTTTCCTACACTTGGGTTTTTTCTTCTTCTTTTTTTTGTGGCTTTAGCTTTTAATGTCGAGCGACTCAAAAGTATTTAAATTTGGATTTTAACGTCTCGATATCTTCTCCTATGAACTCTCCTTAAAACTCTTTTTTTTTTTTTCATAAAGCCATTGAATTTGATTGAGGGAGGATGTGATGGAATGAGATAAAATTAGCACACCCCTAATCTTGCTAAACGACATTTCGAGGGCTAAAAGTAAACGCAGCAAAAAACGAATAAGATCAACACCAAGATTTTAACGTGGAAACCTCCTCGATGTGAGGAGTTGTTCCAGACTTGTCGTTCTACAATCTGAATGGTGGATCTTGTCAACGGAGCATTCTAGCCTGCGATTTCAGCTTGTTTTGCAAACATCCAGATTCGGTGTTTTTCTCTCGATCTCTTCTAATTTGAGTTACTTGATGTTTTTTTACAAGAATTTTTAGCCTCTGATTATTATTAACCGGAGAAGAACACTTGTATTCCTGCTAATTATTGATATAGTGGAAGTTTGGTGGGTGCCTCGGGCCGTGGTTTTACTCTTCACATCGAGGAGGTTTCCACGTTAAAATCTTGGTGTCGATCTTATTCGTTTTTTGTTGCGTTTACTTTTAGCCCTCGAAACGTCGTTTAGCAAGATTAGGGGTATGCTAATTTTATCTCATCCCATCAAGTGGTATCAGAGCTAAAGGAAAGTTTTATTGTGATCCTGTGCTAAATGATGGAGGCCAATACGAGCAAAATGATTTTGTTGACTGGATCGAACTATTCTTCTTGGAAGTCTCAGATGGAGGATCTGCTTTATGTGAAAAGTTATTATTTACCAATGTTTTCTACTGAAAAACCTGATGGTCGAACTAATGAGCAGTGGAATATATTTCATCGGCAGGTGTGTGGATTTATCAGACAATGGGTTGAGGACAACGTGTTGAACCATATTATCGGAATAAATCATGCTCGGACTCTCTGGAATAAACTCGAGGAGTTGTATGCCAGCAATACCGGAAGCAACAAGATGTTCGTGATGAATCAGCTGTTGGGGTTGAAATATAAAGATGACACTTCGATGGCGGATCATGTGAATGTCTTTCAAGGCTATATAAATCAGTTATCTTCCATGGGTCTTAATTTTGAAGATGAGTTGCTGGGATTATAGCTCTTTGGTAGCTTCCCACACACGTGGGATATGTTCCGAACATCGATCTCTAATTCTGCTCCTAGAGGTGTTATTACATATGATTTGGCGAAAGCAAGTTGTATGAATGAAGAGGTGAGGAGAAAATCTCTTAATTCTGGTTCCTCTTCGAAGTCTGATATTTTGGTTGCCGAGTCTAGGGGGAGAAGCCATAGCCGTGGTCCGAAGAACAAAGAAGGCAAAAGCAAGTCACGGGGAAAGTTTGCGAATGTGAAATGCCATCGTTGTGGCAAGAAGGGCCACATTAGACCATTTTGCAAACTGTTGAAGAAGGAAAATAAGAAAAAATACAAAGAGAAGAATAAAGAGAAGAAGACAGATGACAATAGTGATGAAGAGCGAGTTGCCACTGCTACTGAAGATTTCTTGATTGTTTATGACAGTGACGTGATTAATCTAGCCAACCATGAGATGAGTTGGGTGGTAGACAGCGGTGCTTCCACTCATACCACCTCTCGGAAGGATTTCTTTACGTCTTACACACCTGGCAGTTTTGGGTTTGTGAAGATGGGAAATGATGGTGAGACTAAAGTTGTTGGCATTGGAGATGTATGTTTGGAGGCCAGCAATGGTTCCAAGCTGATCTTAAAAGATGTGAAGCATGTCCCAAACATCCGCTTAAATTTGATTTCTACGAGAAAGCTGGATGGTGATGGCTATTACAGTATCTTTGCTAATGGACAGTGGAAGCTCGTCAAAGGTTCGATGATTGTGGCTAGAGGTAAGAGGTTATCTGCTTTATATATGTTGCAAGCTAAGATCTTTAATCATGCTAGAAAATGTTGCTATTTCTGAATTATGGCATAATCGGCTTGCTCATATTAGTGAGAAAGGTCTTGCCCACTTGGGCAAGAAGAATGCTATATCTGGTCTGAAGAATGTTGATTTGCAAAAATGTGCTCATTGTATGGCTGGAAAGCAGAATCGAGTCTCCTTTAAATCTTCTGCGCCATCCAAGAAAGGAAATTTGCTTGACTTGGTGCACTCTGATTTGTGTGGTCCTATGAAGATTCAGACTTTGGGTGGATCTCTTTATTTTGTCACCTTTATAGACGATCATTCAAGGAAGACATGGGTCTACACTTTGAAACACAAGAGCCAAGTTCTTGATGTATTTAAACAGTTTCATGTTTCAGTGGAAAGAGAAACTGGAAGTAAGCTCAAGTGTATTCAATCAGACAATGGAGGAGAATATTCGAGGCCATTTGATGAATATTGCATACAGCAGGGCATTCGACATCAGAAGACACCACCTAAGACACCTCAGTTAAATGAGCTAGCTAAGAGGATGAACAGAAAACTTGTAGAAAGGGTGAGATATTTGCTTTCACATGTCAAGTTGCCTAAATCTTTTTGGGGTGAAGCGCTCAGTACTGCAGTTCATGTCTTGAACCTCACGCCATGTGTTCCTCTACAGTTTGATGTACCAAATCGAGTTTGGATTGGTAAAGATGTCTCTTATGATCATTTGCGAGTCTTTGGCAGTAAAGCTTTCGTGCATATTCCCAGTGATGAAAGGACCAAACTCGATGTAAAGACAAAGCAGTGTGTTTCGTCAGTTATGGTCAGGATGAGTTCGGCTACAGATTTTATGATCCTATTCTCAAGAAGATTGTCAGAAGTCAAGATATAGTTTTCATGGAGGATGAGACGATAGAGGATATTGACAAGTTGAAAGCACCTCTATTTCAACCCGAGAAAGAGAATATTGATATGAGTATAGTTCCTCTTGGTGAAGTTCATAATGATGAGCATGATACAGTTGAGACGGAAAATAGTGTTCCTGAGCATCCATTAACAACAAAGGGTCCTGATCCTATTCCACTCAGAAGGTCATCGAGAGAGCGACAACCATCTACTAGGTATTCGGTTAACGAATATATTTTACTGACCGATGGTGGGGAATCTGAGTGCTTTGAAGAAGCTATGGAGAGTGAGCAAAAGTGGGAGTGGATTAATGCCATGGATGATGAGATGAAATCACTCCATGAGAATCACATGTACGAGTTGGTGAAGTTGCCTAAGGGCAAGCGTGCTTTGAAGAACAGATGGATTTATAGGGTGAAGCAAGAACACAACTCCTATCTACTCTATAAAGCAAGATTGGTGGTCAAAGGATTTAGTCAGAGGAAAGGAGTTGATTTTGATGAGATATTTTCTCTTGTCGTGAAGATGTCATCTATTCGGGTTATGATGGGTTTGGCTGCAAGTCTTGACTTGGAGATTGAGCAAATGGATGTTAAGACGGCTTTCCTTCACGGTGATTTGTAGAAAGAGATTTATATGGAACAACCAGAAGGTTTCATAGCAAAAGGGAAGGAAGAATATGTATGTAAGTTGAATAAAAGCCTTTACGGCTTGAAGCAAGCTCCTAGACAGTGGTATATGAAATTTGAGTCAGTTATGGGGGAGCAAGGCTACATCAAAACTAATACAGATCACTGCGTTTTCTTCAAGAGGTTTGGCGATGATGATTTTATTATCCTTTTACTTTATGTGGATGATATGTTAATTGTTGGCAGGAATGTGCCTTGTATTAATCAGTTGAAGAAGCAACTAAGCACGTCCTTTGCTATGAAGGACTTGGGTTCTGCAAAACAGATTCTTGGTATGAGGATTGTTAGGAGAAGAGAAGAAAGAAAGATTTTCTTATCGCAGGAGAAGTACATCCTCAAAGTCCTGCAAAGTTTTAAATTGAAAATGCTAAAACGGTGAGTTCTCCTCTTCCTCCTGGTGTTAAATTGAGTCATGAGCAATGTCCTTCTACCTATGAAAAGAAGGAATATATGTAGAAAGTGCCATATAGTTCTGCAGTTGGGAGAGTAATGTATGCGATGGTATGTACAAGGCCTGACATAGCCCATGCGGTTAGTGTGGTGAGTCGTTTTCTTTCTAATCCAGGGAAAGAACACTAGAATGCTGTGAAATGGATCTTGAGGTATTTGCATGGTACGTCAAATTTTGGTCTTTGTTTTGGAAGTGATACGCCGAAGTTAGTTGGCTATGCAGATACAGATATGGCCGGAGATATTGACACTCGAAGTCGACCTCGGGCTACTTGATTACCTTTGTAGGGGGACAGTCTCTTGGCAGTCGAGACTACAAAAGTGTGTTGCACTCTCTACCATCGAAGCGGAGTTTATTGCGGCTACGGAAGGGTGCAAGGAATTATTGTGGATGAAGAATTTTCTTCAAGAGCTTGGATTTGATCAAGACCAGTATGTTCTCTTTTGTGATAATCAAAGTGCCATTTATCTTGCGAAGAATTCTACTTTTCATGCAAAGTCCAAACATATTGATATGCGGTATCATTGGATTCGAGATGTTGTGAATTCTAAGTTGGTGCATCTTGAGAAGATTCATACCGATGATAATGGTTCGGATATGTTGACGAAGGCTCTTTCACGAGAAAGGATTGTTGCTTGTCGACGAGTCATCGGTGTTACGGCGAGCTCCTCCACATAGTCGAGAGGGAAGATTTGTTGGGTTTTTGTCTCTCCTATGTTGAAAGTATCCCAAGCCCATGTGTTTTAACATGGATGATTATTCTTGAAGCCCGTGAGCCCACACCCTATTGCAAGTAAAGCTAGGGTTACTGCAAGTTTTTTTTTTTCTTAATCTTTTGCCAACAGTAGAAGAAAAACGATGATCCCGAATTATGCTGCAGTTCTGATCTAGATTGCGCCACCGTTGGATCTTGCTGAAATCTTGAGGAGTTGTCCCAGACTTGTCGTTCTACAATCTAAACGGTGGATCTTGTCAACGAAGCATTCTAGCCTACGATTTCAGCTTGTTTTGCAAACGTCCAGATTCGGTGTTTTTCTCTCGATCTCTTCTAATTTGAGTTACTTGATGTTTCTTTGACAATAAGAAGTTTTAGCCTTTGATTATTATTAATCGGAGAAAAACACTTGTATTCCCGCTAATTGTTGATACAGTAGAAGTTTGGTGGGTGCCTCGGGCTGTGGTTTTACTCCTCACATCGAGGAGGTTTCCACGTTAAAATCTTGGTGTCGATCTTATTCGTTTTTTGTTGCGTTTACTTTTAGCCCTCGAAACGTTATTTAGCAAGATTAGAGGTGTGCTAATTTTATCTCATTCCATCAGGATGCACATGTAAGGAATAGATAATACCGACTCCAATAACATATTAGAAAGTTCGACCAAAAATTTTAGGCGATACATAGAAGAAGACCACACGAATATAAAATCATATGATTTGTGATAGTAAAGAACATGAGATAGAAAACTGAGCATGCGAAATATCCATACATGCAGACCATATATACAGGCATGCACGGGCTTTGAAATTTTAGAGCATGTACGTGGAGAGATTCGAAAGAATATGAAAGGACCAATTGGAATTTGAGAAATAAAACCTTCAATTTTTTATGTTTAAAAAGCAATAATTTTACACTAATTTCTCAAAATAAATAATTTGAGCCGAGATCAACTTAACATGTTAATTTAAAAAAAAAATACATGGCAAGAGGATCCATATTAGTAAGCCAATCTTTTCGGTGCACATACAGAGACAAAAGGAAAAATCGAATTAAAAAAAAAGGAATCAATATTAGTCTACTAATATTCTATTTATACCAGGTAAAATTAGGGGTATTAGGCCCTTAACTCTGTTTCAATATGTAAAGACACGTTCGATTGATTAAGTAATGAAGGTTATTCAAGTAGAACTTAAGTAAGATGAATGGTAAATGTCCCATATAAGTGATTACTTCTCATATACTAATCATGTTTGATCAAGTACAAAAAGTAATCATCTTGATTTGACGCAACGAGATTACAAAAAGAGGATCAAATTTATGCTTAAGGACAGTGATGTAAAAACCGTGTTTTATGGGTTTGGATTAGTACCCAATAATGGGAAAAAATGATGAGTCCTCAATTGAGAGTGCAGATCAAAGCACTGAGTTGCCAAAGAAACAACAAATGCATTTGTCAAATTTCCAACAACTGCAAGAGCAGCAACTTAAGATGCCGGAATTTGTGCCCGTCCGATCCGGCTACGAGACCCCGTAGCATCGTCATCCTACAATCTCGAGGCGATGCGCGGAGCGTCCCAATCTGTGACGATGTGGTCTCGGGTGATCTCCTTCAACGAGCGGCACCCATTTAGCGCCATAGTCAACTCGAACTCATCGCGAAGCATTTGAAGCGCTTTCCTCACGCCCGCTTCGCCTTCGGCCGCAAGCGAGAAAAGTACCGGCCTTCCGATCTGGAGATCAAATCGAGGATCACATTATCAAAGATAAGGGCACATCAGTGTTGGAGAAATAACGTTTCCACATGCAGGAAACCACAACTACGGATTCATTTTCAGGACAAATTCCTAAATCAAGTTCCCATGAGTGGTGTAGTAACTATGCCTCCAGAGTCGCTTTATGATACAGTACTTACAAATATGCCGGATGCTCCAAGAGCCAGTGCTTTGAAAACATCCGTTCCGCGACGGACACCACCATCCAGGAATACAGGAACCCTGCCTTGAGCCGCTCTCACAACCTGTAAATGCAGACTTGATCAAGGTTCATAACATTGACTCCTTAAGAGACTTGAAATATACAAGCAATCCAAGGATAGAGGAGATAGGACTATGCTTGAGATTTGTGACTAAACTGCAGGATTCAAATATCTAATACAAAATCATCTAAGAAAAGGAAGATATTTTCATATTATTAGCTCAGCGACGGGTTGTGTTATTGCATCGAGATATTAGGAAAGGCCGAAAAGTTGGGCGGAGTACTGTAGGGATTATGGTACTAAAAATCATTAAACGGAGAGGCGGAGAGAAGCCGATACCTCCTCCAGAGCCATTATTGTTGCAGGGACGTAATCAAGTTGTCGGGCTCCATGATTAGAAACTATGATCCCGGCAGCTCCGAATTCTATAGCTATCCTAGCTGTGATTGAAACCAAAGGGCGATTTCAGAGACTGAGCACAAGAATACAATGCTAAATCCACACCAGGCGTAGTATTGGCAACTTGGTGACTTAAAATTCGCCATCCACTTACTATCTTCCGCTGTTAGCACACCCTTGACTAGAATTGGCAACTTGGTGATTGTTTGCAGCCACTTGACATCCTGAACCAGCAAAATCAGTACAAGTTCAGCTAAACATTAGTCGGCTGACAAAGTCTGATACAAAAAAAGTTAGCGGCGTTACCTTCCAGCTAAGGGACCGGTCAATTTGTCCGGCAACATAAGATGCCAATCCAGAGTCGTTGGTCTGAACAGTAAGCAAAACACAATGAACTCAGTCGTACTCTCACATGGACGAAAGTGAAACCAATACTGAGCTAAGAGGAGCAAAGGCAATCAAACCGAAAGACCCAAGCGTGACTCGAAGGCAGAGTGAAGATATGAAAAACAAATGGAAAATTAGTATGCCCGGTGTATTGACAAGTTAAAACAAAGATCTAATCCCCACCTTATCCATCTTCCCAAGATCCAACCCCTCAAAGTTCTTCAGTGTCAGCAAAGGTGGCAACGTGAACCTGCAAAGCGTAGTATGTCGATGAAAGCCAATGCATACGGGGAATAGAAAATGATTGCACAGCTAAATCTCTTAAATCCAATGGAATAGTACATCTAAATCTTTTCCTTGCTCAGCTAAGTAACCCTTTCACAAGACTGATCATCTTCTGGCAGATGCTCACCTATTCTTGATATCGGCTTCCCTGCGACCCAGCCTTGGAGTATCGACAGTCAGGGCAATCGCTTTAAAGCCAGCCCTTTCAGCTCTTCTTACAAGCTGTGTAACAACATTCCTGTCCTTGTACACCTACTTATATGCAATCATTGAAGAAAAAGAAAACAAAAAGTAACATTAACCATGATGACATAATAGTAATTATTAAAGCATCCTCTGTCATGAGCGAATATTCTCACACTTCATTACCATCTAGAAGTACTTTGAAATACGCAAAAAATAATGGAAATCATTCAGCACAAAGTTCATATACTTATAAGTAACTTCACACTAAGTGATTGAAGAATGAATGGCGAACAAAGACAATGAAGATATACATGTACATGCACCTTAAGAAAAAAGTGAATAAGGTGACAGTTAAACTAGTGGAACAACATGCACTAGTATGATTAGGTATTTTGCAGATAGTAGATAATGATTCGCCTGAAAACAAGCACATTATCAGGAGGATAAGAGCAAGAGCAAGAGCAACTACTTACTGAAGCTGAAGATCAAGAACGCAAGTATAATTATTAGAAAATCAGATGCTCAAACTCACATAGAGCTGGAAAAATCGGATGCCTGGCCCTGTTGAGGCAACCTCTTCAACACTTGAAGTAGCCCAAGAGGACAAAGTCTGAAACCATGAAAATGATTATGTAAGAGGCAGACCATTAAAGTTGAATTTTAAGGACAAAAAAATTCATAAGCCAGGAGCCATACATTCTTGTCGGAAAAATGGACACATCTAAGAGAACAAACAAGAATTTCCGAATAAAAACTAACCATAACTGTTCCTGCTGCTGAGGCTGCTCTTGCTGTTGCATACTCTCCTGTAAAAAATATGGGTTTCTCATACCAAGACAGAAGTGCACTTTATTTCAGTGAGTCCACACATAATCAACAAGAAAAGTTGATGCCAATTTAACGTCATGGCATGTATATTTGCTGTTGGGTTAAATTGTGGAAGGCAACTGGTTGATATACAGGAAGTTGAGAAGAAGAGTCCTTTCTACAAAGAATTCCACCAGAATAGCAAACTTTGCATCAAAGCTACTAGAATAACACATACAATGTTATCTACAATGCAGATTTTAGCTCCCCTTGGAGGGGAATTAGATGAAATGCGTTTAGTCATCATTGATTCAAAATCCAGTGGGAACAACAGCATACCCCAGGGTGAAGTAGTTGGACACCATTTTTTCTGTATTATGACTGATTTCATGTGCCAATTCACAATTTAAGTGAACGATAATTTTCTAATTAACCAGGATCCATAGTCAAATTCGTGTCGCCCATAGTTATGTAAAGAGGCAAGCAGAACCTGTATTGAAGTGCAAGTCAATCCTTGAAAAGGAATAAGATCAAGAAAGGATACATTACCTTCAGGATGAGCCATTTTCTGCATGGCTGTTGGTGCAATCATGATCGGCATCGAAATGTTGAAACCCAGCACAGTTGTTGCCATGTCTATCTTGCTCACATCGATGAGAATGCGAGGTCGGAACCTAACTCCAGCAAAAGGAACATATATTTATCGAAGAACCCACTTAACTTATTAGAGAAGCACAATGCCAGTTGAAAAGTTGATGCAGAGGAGCAAAACAGCTTCTCAAAGCAGTCAGAGCTAATGAGAACACAAGGGCTCACAAGATCCTGGAAAATGCATTCCGGTTTTCCTGAAGAGTCCATTGGTCTTCTGCGCCCGACGCATAGTAGTCAAACACCATCTTCGGCAATTTCTGCCTTGCGATCTCCTCGTACTCCATGACATTAGTGATCTCCATCTCGCCGAATTCAGCTTATTCTACCTGCTTGCCCAGGGAGAACCTCGGAGTTAGTATATCTATATCCTTCCTCTTTTCGCAAAATTATCGTGTGCTTATGGTCAGCACTCAGTTGGTCCGTAATCTCGAAAAATCAAGTCATACTCCACAAATATCTGCAAGATTGAGAGGGTGGAAGACAGGTAATCGACATAAAATTCTCAAGAAAGTAGGACTACCGACTAAATCCTTACAGTCAGTGTCCGGAATCATATTCACACAACTTTCTGGGTGTGCTAAGTAACTATCGATGGTCGCCAGGGCCTAAAGTAACAGCACTAGCACAAATACGCAAAACTCTCTGTTTTCTCACACAAAACTCCCGGACAAGATCATTTCAGGCAGACAACCGCCGATTTCTGGTTACACCCAATTGAAAAGGAGACGATTGAACATGTTCTCCTGCCACGCCCATGTGGGGGCAGACAAAAAAAAGCAAACACCAACCTCAACTCCTTCACAGAACACGTCACGTGATCAGAGACAACACGGGACTCAAGTTGACCCCAGGAACTCAACGAAGCCAGCAAGCGAAGCTCGGATTGACGGCCCAAGAACAAATAAGAGTCGGAACAATCTCGATCGACAGAAAGAAAAAAAAACGAAAGAAATCGTCGCTTCTGGTAATTCACCAGCACGCACCAAGTGGAAAGACTTGACGAGTAAAGAATTCATCATAGTTCAAAGAGCGAACCTTTAGCTTTGGGCACTACCTGAAATGGCCTTCGGAGTGGATCCAGCAATGATTAAGTCTCTCAGGACACAGCGAGAGAACGAGAGAGAGAGAGAGTGTGCGTGTGTGTGTGTTCTGAGTTCTCACGTAAAGCGAAGGACGAAACAAGAAGACGAGACAAAAACACACAGCGGCAGAGAGACGGATGCCAAAATCTGCTTCATGGAAGTGCGAGCCTCTCCCGTGCTTATCTTCGATTAATTTAATGTAAACCATAGCAATCATTCGCCATGATTTTTAATTTTTTATTTCTAAATTCGAGGTGAAGTTGGGGCCGCGGGAGAATTCCAAAAAATGGCCGCAAATCTACACATGTTCTCGAATAAAAATTTCAAGTGAAATTTATTTTAAATAAAAATCTGAAATGTCCTTATTTTTTTAAATAAAAAATTAAAATAAATATTATTTCGGATAAAAATTTGAAATGGCCATGAAATCTCAAAAAAGAATTTAATTTCAAGGCATTTTCGTTTTTTCTTTATTGATTTTTTTCTTTTTTGCTAGACTTTCCTTTTTTTCTATTTTCTTAAAAATTAACCAAAAAAAATTAAAAACCGCAACACATGTGAGAGGGTTGTCCCTCTTGCTCGTGGCCACCGGTCCACTGCTGGTGGAGGGTCGATGAGGCCAGCGAAGGCCAACGGGGTCACCACCCACCCCGCCGACTAAAGGCAAGGGCCACGAGAGGGTCAGGCCCTCTCCAGAATCTAGGGAGGGGTCGTCGGCCCTCACCTTGGCCAAGGGAGGGCCGGTGACCCCCGCCTTGGTGTCGAGCGAGGGCCGGTGATTATGCCAACAACCACAGGCAAGAGTTTCTGTTCCAACAACCCCTCTTGCTTATGTGGCTTTTTTACTTTTTTAGTTTTTAAAATACACAAAATGAAAAAAAAAAATAGAGAAAAAATAAAAGAAAAATGATGAAAATGCCCTTTAGGTGAGGCCCTTATTTGAGACATACTATGTTATTTCATACCCTTATTTGAAAAAAGATTCACTTGAGGCCTTTATTTGAAAAATGAGATGAGTTCGGACCCTTTTTTAGAATTTTTCGTTCACAAGTCCATTCGAAATAGTTTTCGTTTTCAATCTCAATTTTGTCCTTTCTAATTATAGGAGCAAATACAAAATTAATTTATCGAGCGACTTGATCAAATGCAATTGAACATTTAAATTTTAATTCATATTCAGTATTCGAAAACAACCTATTTTATTACTCGCGTTCACACCAAAAGAAAATAACCAAAAAAAAAAAAAGACCAACTCTTGAGTTATTATCAATGAGTAGTAAGCTCGGTTGAGAAGAGCAAAGTTGGATCAAAACAGAAGTCATAAGTGAACAAAACGATGGGCAATGATATACGAGCTTTTATCAGCAGTGAAGAAAGCCATAATACTAAATGCATAGTAATTGCCCAGAGACCGGAATTTAAGAAAAATTGATCGACGAAGTGATCGACGGGCGAACGATCTCAGACGTTCATTAGGTGTTATGCATGGATAGAGTAGAGTGATAAGAAAGAAAGACGAAGAGAAAATAATATTAGATTGTATTTGGAGCTTATAACTTTTTATCAATAATCGCTTACGAGCTTAGGAGGTTATTTATGAAAGCAAGATAATATGAAATTGTCATAGTCATTGTACCTATCCCTCGCATATAACCAATAGCAGCACGCGTTCTCATGCACATTTTATCTTTGATTTCCTCATTAATTTCTACCCGCACTAGATTAACATTTTTTTTTTTGGTTGCAACCTTTCGATTCCGGTACCCTCATTTTCAATTAAAGAGGAAAGATTACAAAGCTTAATTACACAAAAAAAAAAAAGAGAGGTAAGGATGGGAATCTAAGCGTGCTATGGAAAGGAAGAATGAATGTACTTCAGCGGTCGAGGAAAGAACTTAATTACGCTAATCGAATAAGTTAATGAACTTAATTATAGAGGGGGACAAAAAAAAAACAGTGAATCGAAAAATCCAATATATGCTTGCTCAGGTTAGCCTAGTCCTGACCATTTTGCCCTTCGAGCCTACCGAACCCCGAGAGGGCCTAAATCGGCCTTACGACCACTCGCTCGTTGCCCTGTTGATCAGGTCTAGTGCTACAGCGAGCGAGGAGAGATTGACCTTTGGTTAGTTCTAATGTTCATCGAAAGGTGCGTGGGTCGGCGCGCATGACAACACTTCCACTTCAGAAATGATTTCTGAACTAAAAAAAAACGTTTGATAACAAAAAAAAAAAATTCTATTTCCAGCGGTGGCCGGCGACCAGCGGTGACCGGCGGGCGGCGGCGGCGGCGGCGACCGGCGGCTGGCGGCGGCAATAGCGGCACATGTTAACGTCAAAAGAAGAAGGCTACAAAATGACTCTGATGGAGAAGCTATTTTTTTTTTACTTCTCAAAACTTATCCAAAAATGACTTCTGGTGGAGAAATTGATTTCAGAAGTAGAAATTTCAAGTTACGAGCCAAACGGATTTTTACTTCTGAAAGTGTTTTATCAAACAGATTTTTTTGATTTCTCCACCAGAAGTTGATTTCTCCTCCAGAAATAGCTTCTGGAGTGTTACCATGCGCGTCCTTTTAACATCAAGTATTGCTTTCAAAGAATAAAATTACTTGTAATTAGAAGCTTACTTTTATACTCCGTTTACTTCTGGAAAATGAAAGACTTTTGAAATATTTTCCTAGCTACCCGGCACTGCCATTGGCATATCAATCCATACATCATAGGTTGGCCCAAAGCAATCCTCTCATCGATGATGAAAATATTATCTATTTTAGTAAATAGAGGTGATCGATTTTAAGATAGATAATTCTTATTCTAGAACTGAGAATTGCCTGCTAGGGATCAGTTTCGCAAAATGCAAAGCGTGAACCACCCATCCATTCCATAGATCTATTCAAGAACCGAACCACTGATCTGGTCCAGTTCCCAATCAGATCCTAGTTACGGTCCTATCGAGCACTGACATCAATTAAAAAGGAAAATTGAACTAAGCCCTAGCGATTGAAGGAGGATGTCTCAACTTGGGACTTTGTCGGTGTATTTCTTACGTTTGCGTTCAATATTCTTATCATATGAAAAACTTAAGGACGATACCTTTGCAGACGATAGTATTATTGTCAGCAATGAAGTTGAGTATTGTGAGAAATGCAATAGTAGTTGATCAACTAATTAATATAGATTTTCAAATACATCTATAGTGTACAACATATATCACACCTGAAATAAGTTAGATTTGGACTCTCTCTCTCTCTCTCTCTCTCTCTCTCTCTCTCTCTCTCTCTCGAAGAATGGGTCTGGATTTTGGGTATCTGAGGATATAGTTTCAATTAAAAAAATATAAAAGGACCGGTTCGATTAAGCCTGTTGGATAGTTCCCACCCGAAATCGCAAACCAAACCGGTACCCATTTATTCCAGAAAATTGAAATTGAGAACCGAATCGGTACTCGTTAGCTCTATCCAAAATCAACTGATTTGGTACAATCTTGTCAAGTTTTTGTAGATCATGATTTTTTTGCTCACCCTATTAGTAAGCAATAAAAATACTCATTTTTAAAAAAATATTTTTCAAATTATTAATTTTTCATGAAACAAATGAAGCATTAATAGTTTTTAAAAAAAAATTAGTCAAATATTGTTCTCATTGGTCTTTTATCATTTCTTAGCCTGGGCGCAGCGGGTGTGAGTTACACCGTTGGATGAGATGGACCGCACACAGGACTCAACCGATTTAACGGCGGATCTCGGGTCGTTCGCGCTCACCCAATCCTCCCTCTAATCGATCTCATCGACGGTGTCTTTTTACTCCACTTCACCATCTCGCCGCCTCCAAGAAAACGATGGACCATTTAAGTCACTTTTTAGTATATCTGGATTTAAAAAACCTTGTTTTCATTTCTTAATTTGCAAAAAAAAAATAATTTAAAAAAATTTCTAAAAATAATTTCTCGTATCTTTCGAAATAATTAGTCAATGAAAATCATTTCTTTATCAAATACTGTCTAGACATTTTTGTAGATGATGAATTTTTTTTTTCATTCGTTCATTGTTATAAGTGATAATGTAACTAGTTATTTTTAAGAAAATATTTTCCTAATTGTTTATTTTACTTGAAACAAACGTGCCTTAAAAATAAACTTCTAACTATTGTTATCAATCCGTACTGCTAACTTATATTAGCAAATGGTAGAATTGTTTTTCTCTCCATTTTGCGCTTGTGGGATTCGAGAGATTGATTGGTAGAATATTGCGACCCGAGGTTTATCTAATTTGGTGCTTAGAGATTGGACCTTTCAAAACAGGTTGTAAACTAGTTCGGAATTCCATTTGCTAGCCTTGCGTGAAGATTAAGTAATCTGATAACGACACCGAGCATTCGAATAATTACTCTTTCAATATCTAATCATAGTATGTACATCTTGAAGAACATTGCCTTGAGAATTCTTATCCAAGATTTGTATGTTTTGTTGATACCATATGGACTGCTGGAAATATGCTCAACTTTTTTCTTTTATTTTTTGACCAGAAACATGTTCTATGAGAAGCGGCATGTGTTGATGAATGATTGGATGATGTGATGATCCTCATGAACATGCATTACTTGATCCGTTTGATCATATCATTCATAAGGTTGGTAAAAACAAGTGCTTTCAAGGCAATAGATAAGATTGAAATAATATATATATATAGTAAGCACTCCTATAGCTTCTGCAATTATACTGTCACATTTTCACATTACAACCTTAAAATAGAAAGAAATTAATAGTGAACTTCATTAAAAACTTTGGTGTGCTTGCTTGAGTGAAAGAATTTTTTGCGAATTAGTCCTCTAGGCGTTTGGTTTGCTGAAAATGATCAGTCAACGAAAAATCATTTATGATCAAAGAAAATATACATGCCTAAAGTTAACGCTATAAATTTTCTAAACTGGAAATGAGAACATTTTTCCTAAAAAACGATTTTCTACAAAACACTTTCCTTTATCATAGTATTTTTCCTGAAACAAACACCCTTAATTTCATTACTATCACTGTTTTTTTTCCCCAACTAAGCCAATGAGATGAAAAAAAAACAGCTATTTCATCTATAGAAATAGATGGAGCAAGTTGGTTTAGATTTTTACTGCCTTTTATAAATTGTGCTAAGCATTAGTACTTATGGATTTGCATGCAATATTTAGGGAATAATTTCTGTCCCGAGATTAAATAAGATTTTATTAATGAAGCGCCATAGAGACAGTTTTGCAAGTTATTAAATAAGAAAACATTACCG
This sequence comes from Psidium guajava, assembly GCA_016432845.1. NCBI lineage: Eukaryota > Viridiplantae > Streptophyta > Magnoliopsida > Myrtales > Myrtaceae > Psidium > Psidium guajava. The sequence continues at coordinate 22,992,291 of CM028232.1, read as the reverse complement.
CTTTCATTGTTGTAATTTATCTTAAATAGTGTGTAACAAGTGTGCTGAAACATGAGATTTCCTGTGTAAGTTGTGTTTGACTAGTGTCCGGAATTTATTAAAATTAACCCTCAAGAGTTAAATGAATGATTGTGCTTTTGAATCGAGCATGCAGATTTTGGGTTCAAAACAATTATGACACCATGCTAACCACTTCAGGAGTGGATGCTATCCGATGCACATGGATGAGAGGAGCTTTGCCCTTTCTTTGGACATTAATCAGGTTTGAAAAGGAAAAAAGTCGGTTACCTTGTTTAGTGAAAAATTTGATATGTCTGAAAAACATTTTTTAAAAAGTTATTTTTTAATAAAATGACAATATCTTTTGATATTTGGCTAAAATCTAAAAATAAATTGAAAATTACTTTTTGTCATTTAGAAAGAAAAATCTACTTTCATTTTCCTAATAAACATGTGCTATTTGAGTGTCAATCACTTGGGCATAGCAATCGAGAAATCGGGCATGGGCGCCAGAGTATCGAGGTCGGCCTTTGTGGACTTGGGTCCAGCCTGAATAGACCCAGGCCTCAAGAACCTAGGCACGGGCACTGAGGTCCTAAGTCGACATAAGTCTAGCTCGAGACCCAGCCACTAAGAACTTGAGCACAAGCATCGGTATCTAGGGATCGACCTTAATGGACTCAAGCACATGCATTAGGGTTTCGTATTCAACCTCTATGGACCCAATCCTAGATACTAGAGAGCTTGCATGGGCATTGTGGTCTCAAGCTCACCCTCCATGGACTGGAGTGTCGGGTGTTAGGGTCCCAAGCCCGTTCTTTGTGGAATGGGGGGTGCACTCGAGTCTCGGGCCTGTATTTTATGGATAGGGGTGATCGATTTTCAGGCAATCTAATGAAACCAGTGGATTATTAGTAAAGGTGGGGCACATGAACGTTAATTTCAATTAAAATTAGGCTTGCATTTTAGGGAAAAAAAATAAATGGTGAATCAATAGGTTTATATTTACAAATAAAAAAATAATGGGAAATAACACAAATGGTCCCAAAATTTTGACTCAATGTGCAATATCATCCATGAACTTTCAATTTATTCAATATGATCCTTAAATTATTGGTAAATGTTCGATCAAGCCCTTTTATTTTTTTTCAAACCATTAATCGATGACTCAGGCCGTTAATTGATGATGTGGCGTTGAGTTGGATTATTAAAATTAGAAAAAATTTCAAAAAAAAAAAAGGTTTCAAGTGCTCTCATTTTTTCAAATAAGGACCTAAAGTGAACTTTATTTCAAATAATACTCTAGAGTATCATCATTATTAAAAAAAAAAAGCATAAAGTGGCTATGGTTGTTTCAAATAAGGGCTTGACCTCGCTGGCTAGCCGACGGGCCAAGTTTTTAGACCAATCAAGGGCATTTTCTATCAAAATGTAATTTTAACTTAATTTCATTAGTTAAATTAAATTAAAAAAAAAGAAAAAGAAGAGGGAGATGCACAAGCAAAAGTGCAGGCGGCCACCCTAATAGAGGCAATAGCCATTGAGGTCATTGGCGCCTTTGCGAGGGTCAGCGATTCCACCAACCAAAAAGGAGGGCCACAAGGACCTCGCCAGAGCTGGGAGAGGGCCACGACCCTCTCCCAGATCTGGGAGAGAGTTGCTGACCCTTGCCCTGTTCTCAAGGTAGGTTACGACGCTTTTTTGAGACTAATAAGATTAATTCATGCCTTTTTTTGAAACAATATTCGCTTCAAGTCTTTATTTGAGACAACGATGGCATTTCAGACTATTATTTGAAATAAAATTAACTTCGTCTGCTTATTTGAGAAAATAAAGACATTTCGAGCTTTTTTTTTTTTTTAGTTTCCCTTAAAATTATGAGTTCCCTTGAAATTGGAAAGTGGATTCGGCCCAAAAAAAAATTAGAAAGTGAATAAAAAATTACCGATTTTAATTTTATAGAATCAAAAATTGATCCGGGCGATTCGTAATTTATCAGAAAATATTGGGTGCTCCAGGAGCACCCAATACTTGCTCGTAATTTATCCAAAACCTCGTGTGGTGTGGGCCAGAGTTGTCTGTTTAGGCTCGCATCAGCAGATTTGCTTTGGCGAGTGTTCTCCGAGTCAGATTCACAGAGAGAGAGGAGACAGAGACGTATCATCCTCTTCTTCTTCAAAGCTCAGCCGGAGATACAGAAAGCGCACGTCATTTCAATCGCCTCATCCTCACCCGGAGACAGTGTCCCAGAAGCTTCGAAATTCCCTCAATGGCGGCGACACGGAGGCCGTTGAAGTGCTTGTTGAGCAGGACTCTCGGTGGCAGGAGGAGCTTCGGTGCTCTTCCCGAAGGCACCAACCCATCCTCTTCGCAGGACCTCATCAACCTGGAGTACGAGTACAGCGCTCACAAGTCAGTCCTCTGCCCTCCCCTCTCTCTAAAATCGTCTTTTTTTTCTTCGTTATCGTTGGTTCCTGGTCTTGCTTTGCTCGTTCGCTGTTATCTAGCAATTCTTGCGACTCCGTGCTTGGATGGTTGGGAGAGTAATCGGTTTTTGTTGAAGGGTTCATTCATTTTGCCGGCTTCCTGCATTGCTCGGGTTCTCTGCTTCTACAAAATTTCTAGAGTTCTTCTTGGCGGAGAATCGGATGTCGTTGGCATATATTTCTCTTTTTGGTATTATCTTTGGCTGGAATTTTCAAATGAGTATAAGTTTTTTTCCTCACCATGAACATTGTATTTAAAGAAGGGACCTTGGAGAGATGCCACCTCTGGGACACGGTGCTGGAATCGAAGCCTAAGTTTTTGCAGACCGTGAAGACATCTTCGGTTCCTTAGCTTTCGTAACCGATGCCTAACAATGGAAGATTGAAAATCTCTTCCAAAAGCTGGTTTTCGGTGAAATAGATGGGCCAAGTTTTGCGCGATAAGTAACCATGAGCATGACATAGAGTCGATTCTTTAATCACTTATTCGAAGAAACGGAGTAGATTCTTTGATCTGTATTGGTGGTCCTGCCATTTGAAGTGGCTGGTGTTTTTTTTTTCCCCCTCCTCAGACTCGTTCTGGTTGCTGGAGTCTGTTAATAAGTGTGTGAAGATTGAATTCTGTTTTAATGCCTTTTGGTGATTTTGGAAAACTAGTCTTGTAGAGAGTTTTACTTGAATGGAGAGCTTGCGATAGACTTCTACTTATAGCTACAACATGTTCTCTTTCTTTTTGCACGTGGTGCCAAAGATAAAAGTTCCGCTAAAATCATCAATTGTTGGGTAGCTTTCTGTTTCTAGAATCAAGATCGTGCTTTGTATAGGGACTTTTTCGTCCAATTTATGACTCTAATTTTAAGATTACTATTGGGGCATAGTAGTGATGGATTCTTGTAGAACTGTGCCGGAATTTCTTGAATGCAAATTGCTTTAGCAATGTAACTCATTAACAATCAAAGGAATCAACCATGACAGAGGATGGTTTTTGCATTTCAGGGCTGTTGGATTTTGCTAGAATTTCAGAAGTGCATGTACCCATTTATTGCTACAATTTTCAAGAGTCAAGTGAATCATAAGTTAGTATGATTTAGCATTTTGATGAATGATGCTAGGGGATTCCTTTTTTGAGTTCATAGATGAATGGGTTTCCCTTATTCAGACAACTTATACATTGTTCTAACTTCTTATCTAATCATTTTGCTGGCTCAAATGCAGCTATCACCCAGTTCCTATGGTGTTTTCTCATGCTAGGGGGTCATCTGTATGGGATCCAGAGGGTAACAAGTATCTGGATTTTCTGTCTGCTTACTCTGCAGTAAATCAGGTAATAACTTGCATTCAAATCTCTATGCCTTTTGAATGAATCAATAGTAATTGCCTTATCTGGTTATGCTGGATTGGATGGATTCTCAAAAAGAGATAAATGGCTAAGAAGCCGCTCATCAGTGAATAGACATAACCAATCTGAATTACTGACGTGGCTAATGCTCTATTAACTTTATTATGCATCAAATTGACTTGACTTAGGAGTTCATTTTTGTGACCTCCTTGTCTAGGGACATTGTCATCCAAAGATCTTGACGGCATTAAAAGAGCAGGCAGAAAAGCTTACCCTTAGCTCCAGAGCCTTCTACAATGATAAGTTTCCAACTTTTGCTCAGCACTTAACCAGCATTTTTGGCTATGATATGGTGCTACCGATGAACACCGGGGCCGAAGGTGTGGAAACAGCTTTGAAATTAGCGAGAAAATGGGGTTATGAAAAGAAAAGGATTCCAAAAGATGAGGTAATGCGTATTATGATGTTCATATTGATTATTGCCTTTATCTTCATTGGGAGATGCCTCCTTTGTTTGGTAGATGCTTGTTGGGAACCAGACAGATCTCTATTTTCATTCCTTTTCTGCGAGTGGACTAGTCACACAGAACAAGTACAAAACCATCTCCATGCTTGAAGATTACAGTTACTTCTCAGAGATATATTTTGTATCTTTGTGCAGATGGCTTCTGCTTTTCCATTTTAAACATACAAGGACTCACTAGCTATCTACGTTGCACGGACACGGGGTTTTGAAAAATTTTGGCGTGTTGGACACGTGTCGGACACCGACACATCCGGACTCCGGCGGATACTCCCTCAGCTCGCCGCCCCGTCTTGTCGCTCGCTGCTTAGCCTCTTGCCCCCGCTGCACTTGAGAACGCTTGCGGCAAGCTGCTTTTAAAGTTTCAGCAAGACCATCTCCCTCTCACCTCCCTCTCTCTCCTTTTTTTTTTTTTTGGTCAAACCTTCTCTCTCTCGCTCGCTGGCCATTGCTTGGGAAAAGCAGAAGAGGAAATGGAAAGAGGTTAGGTGGAGCGTTATATACCGCAACTTCAGCCTAGGGTTTTTTAGTTCTTCTGTTGATGGGCTAGGCTTTGTTTAGTTTTTCATTGTATTTTACACTCACAACCTTTGATTTAGTAAGTTTTTTTTTTTTCCTTCTTTCGTCAAATGATTTAGTAAGGTCACAATATTGAAAAATAAGACAGAATCACCTTTCTTATTTTTTGAGACCTTTCTAAGGATGAGATTGACAACAGTTTCGGCATCGTGACGTTATTATTATTGAAATCATAAAAATAATAATTTATCATGTATATATAAAAATATACATATAACATACAACGTGTCGGAAGGTCTCTATTTTTTGAAAATTCACGTGTCGGCGTATCATGTCGTGTCGAGTCATGTGTCGTGTCTCATGTCAGTGTAACATAGCTAGCTATCACACTATGTAAGGCAACAAACCTCAGGAATGCCTTCACTCTCTCACTGAAGGCAAAACAATGAGGCATTTTCGGAAGTTTTCTAGGCTACAGGAGAAAAAGAAGGTTAATTCTGTCAGTTTTAGCCATGTACAAGTATAATTACGACAGGTAATGGAAAAACAAGGAACTCTTGTATGCATGATTCATAGCTCTTTGATCTTGAAGGATCATTTTTCGGAACAAGAATATACAATCCGTCAGAGGCTGAAAAGCATTTATGAATTCACATTGCTGTCTGAATGTCTAGCATTTTAGAAACTTTCTTTCTTATGCCTGATCTGGCTTGTACCAATATGTATCGCCTGGTTCTTTCTAACCCAACTGATTTCCTCAATGAGGCTACTTGTTTGTATGTCCTGTACTAACTAAGCTGTCCAATGTCCTCAACTTTATATTTTTTCTGGATCTGTGGGTTCCCCATCAACATATTTCAATTGCTATTTGGAGGAGACCCTTTAATCTCCTATTTCTTAGAGCCTCCTATTTGCCAACGGCTTGATCCTATTGGATCAGCACATCTATCTGCTAGGTGCTACTTGCAGATCTTCACCCTTCATCTGCTCCTCTTGGATCTTAGCTAAAATCTATTTAGTACAGGGAATGCATAAGTTTCTCAAATTAGTGAAGAAGCAAGAAACAAAACAGGTGAACCTAAACATGGTATTGGGAATATAGAACTCTAAAAGGCTACTATAATGAGTTAGCACCCCATTCTTCTTATTGCCATTTTGGATGTCCTTGTCTTGTCTCTGCCTATGGTGATTATCTATCTAGTTCAACACACTCTGAAGTACTATTAACGACTTGTACATATGCAAGAATGCATTATTTGAGCTCGATTGTTGCACTTCTGCCTCAGGAAAGTTTTTGCTTCCGCTTTCTGATCCAAGGTCCTATGCCAGGAGATCATAAATCATACGTGTTTCCCACAAATATAAGAACCTGCCAGAGGGTGGTTTTATGTCCTGCTGTTTCTTGTCTTTAGTACCTGAAGTGGATGACACCAAGCCATTTGATCAGCTGTCTCCTTAGTGGTGTTGGTTGTTTATCTATTAGCCATGCTTCTTCATTTGAACAACTTTTACAAGACTAATTGAGTTTTTTGCTCCAAATATTGTTCTTGCACTAATGGAGTCATGTGCAGGCTATCATAGTCTCGTGTTGTGGCTGCTTCCATGGTCGTACATTGGCTGTTGTTTCTATGAGCTGTGACAATGAGGCTACCCGTGGTTTTGGGCCATTGTTGCCCGGCCATCTTAAAGTTGACTTTGGCGATCAGGTTGCGCTGGAGAAAATTTTTAAAGGTCCAAACCAATTCAGTCTCTCTCTCTCTTTTTTTTTTTCCCTACTTCGTCTATGGTTTCATAGAATGTTGATCATGCTTCATAATACATCGCTTCTGACTGGCCTAAGAATTCAAATATATGAGCTTCAGAATGAGTATTTTCATTGATATAAATCTTTAATCTATTGAAACAACTATTTTGTGATATTAGTGATCTAAGAGTTATCATTCTTCTGTCTACGAGGTCAGAAAAAGGAGATCGAATTGCTGGATTCCTTTTTGAACCTATTCAAGGAGAAGCTGGGGTATGTATGACTGACAATCTCGACCAATTATAATAAGAAGGTTATCTTTCTGAGGGGATGGGACTGTTTTAGATTGAAATGTGGGGGACTTATCTTGGCCTTGTTTGGTGCCATGCTATTGTCCTCTGTGGCTAGCGGTACTCATACGGATGGAGATTTATGTTGTACGCATATCTCTCTTTCAGCTCTATGCAATGTTGAGCATGACCAACATCTCTAGGAGCATTTGTGATTCAAGTATCCCAAGTGGACAACTTTCTTTGATTTGCATTCTTGATTGTAAGAACTGTGTCTGTCTTCGTAAACCAGTCAGTTGTCAGACTCTTGACTCCTGTTTCACGAGGAAATCTGGTCAACTATATTCTAATATGACCTAAAAAGTTCGAGCTCTGGGATTGAGTTCTCTCTTTGTTCCTTCTTCCCCTCACCAAAAGTCTTATATTTTCTTGCCACATTATTCGCAGGTTATACTTCCTCCAGACAATTATTTGAGGGCTGTCAGAGACCTTTGCTCAAAGCATAATATTCTAATGATTGCTGATGAGATACAAACTGGCTTAGCAAGGACAGGAAAACAGTTGGCATGTGACTGGGAAGAAGTTCGCCCTGACGTAGTGGTAAGGCCTTGAATTAGTCAGATCGCTCGCCAGTTTTTTTCATTTCGACGTACATAGAATGATTGCGTGTTTCAGTTCATCTGTATTACTTTCAGTGTTGATCTTGCTCCTCATCGTTTGCCTTTTGACTGATGGATGATTTGTTTTCATTGCAGTTATTACTCAAGAATTGTTCGATTGAATTAAACTTGGTTAGGTCCTCTGGGTTTATTTGGTTTAAAGAAATTTATGTTGACTTCTATAACCTTAGAGAAGAATGCGTGTATCTGCCTATTCCCTATGAAGCTACTTTGAAGTTGAACAAACTGAAACCTTGTAATTATTTCCTGTCTGTTTTCTTATTGGTTGACTGCAGATATAGTGTTGATATGCGGTAAGAGAATGAGAGAATTACTCTGTTCCTCATATATTAAGCCAAGAGTACAAGGCTAGAGGAATCCACCCTTTAGTCTTTAACATGCATAGAATCTGTCCCAAAAAAAGTCTTTAAGTATACATTGGAGGCTATCAAATCAAACCACTTAAAGCAGAATATTTACTAGTTTTGTCAAGAATTCAATCTACACTGTGATAGTTCTTTGAGGAGTGACAAAATATGTCCTGATTTTCATGTGAAGGATGGGGATTAGTCCACAAATTTGTGCTTGGTTATGTTTGCCTCCATGCATCATTATTTGATCTTTTCATTTTTAATCAGATTTTGGGCAAAGCACTAGGTGGTGGAGTGATACCTGTAAGTGCAGTGCTTGCAGATAAAGATGTAATGCTCTGCATTCAACCTGGAGAGCATGGAAGGTTCGAAAATTGTGCCTTTTTTGAATAAGAATTTGTCCCTTTTATGGATAAATTTTCTTGAAACTTGTATTTGCAATCTTACTTAATATATGATTGCAGGGAGTTCTGGCTGCAGACACCTATTAAACCCCCATATGACTTTGAATATGTATTCTTTTTATGATTAACAACAGAGTGATTAGTCGCCAGCTTCAAAGGAAAATTCTTGCTTATTTCACAGGCAGCCAATTTTTCTTAAAAAATCAATTTTGTTGGTGTGACTTGTGAGGTGCTATAGCATTATTAATCCATCCCATGCAGAATTTTACAACTGCTGACCAGGCAAACATGTGGTTGGCTGATATATTAGCATTTCTGCCCTTAAGATTAGGTTTGAGGTTCTCTAGGATGGAGGTTCAGCCAATATCTAGAACTTATACACTAAATGAAATGAAGAGTTGACAAAGTGGAGGTACAATGGGCTCCTCCCACAGAAACTGTCAAAAAATATGTTATATGGGGAAGCCTAAGACCATGGTCGTGTATGTTAACGTCTCACATTATGCTCTTACCTGTTATAGAGTTTAGCTGCTGATTAGCAAGCTGCTTGTCTAACAAGGCTAGTTTCCTTTTGTGGTTCTTCCGGTCAATTCGTAACTTATTTTTCGTTGTTGTGTGCAGCACCTTCGGAGGAAGTTCTCTGGCCAGTGCAGTAGCACTTGCTGCCCTAGATGTAATCAGGAGTGAGGGGCTTGCTGAGAGGTGTGCGCTTTGTCACTGGCTCTTATGTGGGATCATCCTTAGGAACAATCTAACTAGTCAACACCATAGTAATCTCAATCCAAAAGTACTGCCATGTACTATTCGTCAGTGCCTTCTTGTCATCTCAGAAAGTTGGCTGCACTGAAGGGTGACCAGCAAGAAAAAAGGCCAAAAAATTTAATCATCTGCATATCATTGGCTCATCAACTTTTGGAAATTTGTGATGTCATTTTAGCAATTCTTTAATCAAAGGCCACCTTTGCATTGAGGATTTATGACTTAAATTTGGTTATCTTGCTGGAAGTATTTTGGATGCCTTCCTGTTCTATGCTACCTTCTTACCTTAATTATATTTCTAGTTCATGTCTGCTACTCTTTTGCAGATCAGTCCAACTAGGAGAGGAGTTAAGGTCTCAATTAATTAAAGTTCAGCAGAAATTTCCACAGTATATAAAAGAAGTACGGGGGAGAGGATTGTTAAATGCTGTGGAGCTGAACGGCTCCAATTTGTTCCCCGTCTCTGCATATGACATCTGTGTGAAGTTAAAGGAGAGGGGGGTTCTTGCCAAGCCAACACATGATACTATCATCAGATTGACCCCTCCGCTGTCAATGAGGTAATGTACATGCTTACAGTTAGTAGATATGATTGATGAGCAATGCATCGCATTTGTATAAGAAATTAGGAAGTCACAAAGGAAAGTACTTTTAATATGTTTCTTAAATACAAATCGCGACTCTCTTTGATTTTCTGGTTATGATGGTTGTACTTTTAAGATGTATTTTATCAATAAAGCCTCAGCCAGAGATAAGTAGAAATCACAACACTCCAATTTTCTGGTTATAATGGTCTTCTTCAAAGAGTTCTGGGTGCAACATTACCTGTAATTCTTGGAACTTCTCCTTTTTACATACAGAAGATCGTACCAGTAGATGGACACGGACGCCTCTTATATTTGCAGAATGAGGACAAAATGGGAACCCAATTCTCTATTAACATACCATTGGATGGAATTGCCAGCAAATGAGATCCATGTACTAAATAATTTACGAAGAGCATCTTAAACTATCACCTAGAGCAATAGTTTGTACCTTTCCCTGGTGCCACCACCCAGTCTGTTGCGGCTTGATTGAGGTGTGTAGGTGGAGATCCTATGTCCTTTTGAAATGCATGCTTCTTATTTGTGTCTCTTGTTGCAGATTCAGCTTTGTCAAGAATTAGTAAGTTGTAATTGAACACTTGTATCACATGTATTCTTTCTGATTGCTTAGTTTGGCTTTTGAACCGGGCGTGCTCTTACTTTAAATACTAAGGTAGTTCCATCATCTAAAACACCCGGTGTATTTGACGTTTGCTTGGAAATTGTCAGTGCGGATGAGCTACAGCAAGGTTCTAAAGCGCTTCATGATGTTCTGGAGCTGGACCTCGCGAAGATGCCAAAGGTGAAACCAGAGAAGTCATCCCCCACTTCTAGTTTATGTGATCGTTGTGGGCGGAAAATGTATTGACTCTTCGAAATACGTCTCAATCAAATGTGTGCATATGCTTCTGTTTCTCTAGACAAATATAGCCAGTGCAGGTCCCAACTCATTTCCTGAAAAATGGCTCCGGGGCACTCTGCGCTAATATCGTCTCTTCTCTTACTTGCCTTTCCTTTAATCTCTAGACAGAAAAAAAAAATAATAATAATAAAGGGTACAGGGCAGATGAGTTCTCATTGCGGTCACTCTTTTGTCGTTGTTGGCAATTGGAATTGCTCACATTTTTGTTATAACTGAGGCTTATGTTTATCCTTGCTGATCATATGATTCCACTCGACTTCTGAAAGTGTGCTTGCTCGTGTATGCAAACAGTTTATACAATCTTCAGGTGCGACAGAAACAGCAGGCCCAGGACTCGGTATGAACGATGATATCATCTCCTAGTTCGATATAAAAGCAGTCGTATTAGCTCGACTTGGTCGCCGGAATCGAACGGGCAAATGAGTTTTCGTCCAGCTCAGTTTCGCAGTACTTCTTCCAGCACTTGTGTGTGGATTCTATAAAGGAGGGCTTATGATGACAAGAGAACGAAGTCTTAAGTACATTGAAAGGATGAATCTCGGGATATGCGGTGCGATGTGCTTGAACAACCTCAAAATGCAGAAGGGTCATCGCCCCGTTTTCTTGGTCCAAGGCGACTCGGGCAAGATGATTATACATTATGAGTTTTTGTGCAAATAGTCATAGGGTAAGCAGTTCTATTTCCTTGAGGCTTCAATAGCTTCGCGGAAAATGCAACCTTTTTGGAAAATGTTTTTTTAGTTAGTCATTTTCCAAATAAAGGAAAAATATTTTTTGATGGATGGCCGAAACCTAAAAATAAACTGAAAAATATTTTCTGTTAGTTAGTATGGAAAATATTTTCCTAAATAGATATCCGATACTTGGGTGTCACTTACTTGTACATGAGCAGTCGGAGAAGCATACATGAGCACCCATTGAAACAATGGACGAGAAGCAATAATAACCGTCACTTTTAGGGGTGAGCATGGCCAGGTGAGCCGGGTCCTGACCTAGACCCTAAACCCGACCCTGTTATAACCGGTTCTCAATTTTTGAAATCGAGACCCTAACCTATTTTTCTTGGAACCTGTTTTGAAACCGATCATATTTTTCGGTCTGGTTCCAGGGTCTACCCGGTTCCCCTATTTTTTTAGTCATCCTCAAAAGAAAACAAAGCCAACGGTTTCAGGATCTTCCCAGTTTTCTTATTTTTCAGTCATCCTTAAAAGAAAACAAAGCCAATGGTGCAGAAAACATATTCACTTCACTTAGGCTGCGATAAAGACTGGGCGACACCTCCAAAGGTGAGCGTACTGCGAGTGCGTGAGGTAAGGCCGTGGTGAAAACTTAGTCATTTCACTTAAGATTTTTTTTTTAAAGCAACATGTAAAACCGGTTCTCTAAACTGATCAGGGTGGGTTTTTACGTAGACCTGGTTCCCGGACTAGTTCTAACCGGTTCTCAAAAATTGTAAATGGTTCCCGGACCGATTTGAATGGAAACCGATTCCCGACCCTATTTTTAAGGTGGTCCAATCCGGGTACCAAGTAAACCCGGTTTGGTTGCACACCCCTGGTCACTTTGATCGATGTCTGCCGGCTTTTTAGGCCATTCTGTTCTTTAAAGGCATATCCGATGGCGAAACAACACGAGACAGATGACGGCGTCGAGCTAACGTTCCTTCATCGATTAGATCAAGGCTACTTTAGTTTGGTAATTTGTCCGCACCATCTGCAGATTTTACAAACTCAGTACGGAAAATGTGTTTTGCGGTCTCATTAGAGAAATGTCAAGTGACTGCTGCAACTAGTGTAAGGACTAGTTAACAGCGGGCGAGAACTGATAACCTTCACTTTTCGATCGATCTTTGCCGGTTTTTCAGGCCGTTCTGTGTAAAATCTTGATTTAGAAGGGCATAGCAGAAGGCGAAATGTCCCCCAGAGCAGGTTCAAAGCTACAAGCAATAAAATGATCCTACTCCCCATATGCTCAGCAGTGCAAAAACCTCCACCATATGCAAACTATCAAGAGCAGGAAATAAGTTAGCATCAAATCATCCTATTAAAAGTAAAATCTTGCAATTTCATTTCTTGCCGCAGATCTTGCGCTTGATGGTCAAAAGATGCAGAAGCCACCTCCAACAGATTATCCTCCAGGCCTGACCAAGATGATGCACTGCTCAGCTGACTCGATATGCACAAGCTGGCCTTATCTCCATCCCAGCTTCCGTATAAATAGACGCGTCGTTTAGTCGCTGAACACAAACCACGCCATTCCCGAAACTTGAATCCGCATCCTAGAGCTAAGACCACCTATGGCTTTCATTCGTCTCCTCCGCCTGATTGTTCTATTTTCCAGTGTCGAGTTCTGTCTTGCCAATGGCCTGTCATCTCCGACTCGATCAGAGCGCAGTGACTTGGAAACCTACATTGTCCACCTGACTCCCCCTGATGACCAGCGCCTGTCTGAGCCGGAAGATCTCGAATCCTGGTATTACTCCTTTTTGCCCGCAAATTCTACCGCCTCAGAGAACCAGAGGCGCATCCTCTACTCTTACCGACACGTGATGACCGGCTTTGCAGCAAGGCTGACTCCTGATGAAGTCGTCGCAATGGAGTATAAGCCCGGATTTGTGGCGGCTCACCCTGTTGGAGATTCTGATATGCTGAAGATTGAACTGATTGAAGATATTGAGATTACAACTGATCTTGATTGATTTTCTATTTTTGGTAGACTATCATGTACAATCTTTTCCTTTTATTTCTTCCTGTTGTCTCTACTTATACAGAAATTGTACAGTTGATCAATACAATTGAATACAACATTCAAGTTCTTACACACCCTGAGCAAATATACAGCCTCCAGACAACCCACAGCCCCCAGTTCTTGGGCTTACCACTGCCCCAGGGATCTCCCAATGGTTCAGCTATGGGGAAGGGAATTATCATTGGCGTAATGGATACGGGTGTAACGCCAGACCACCCTTCATTCAGCGGAGATGGAATGCCACCTCCGCCAGCCAAATGGAAAGGAAGGTGCGACTTCGAGCCTTCCCGATGTAATAACAAATTGATAGGTGCCAGGACCTTCAACAGCTCGGCTATGAAAATTGTGACCGTGCCACCTATCGATGATGTCGGACATGGCACTCACACGGCCAGCACTGCAGCTGGCGCTTCTGTGCAGCAAGCCAATACGCTCAGGATGGCCGAAGGCACGGCAGGTGGCATGGCTCCACATGCTCACCTGGCGATCTACAAAGTGTGCTTCACAAGATCTTGCTATATGGGCGACATACTTGCTGGACTTGATGCGGCCCTCGCTGACGGCGTTGACGTGATCTCGATGTCACTCGGCGGTTCCTCCCCTCCATTTTATATGGACGACGTCGCGGTAGCCACTTTTGCAGCCATTCAGAGAGGGATCTTCGTGAGCTGCGCTGGCGGGAATTCCAGCCCTTTCTCAGGCTCGCTATCGAACGTGGCTCCATGGATTCTCACCGTCGGGGCGAGCACTATCGATAGGAACATTGCCTCCATTGTAAAACTCGGAAATGGAGCGGAATATGAAGGTGAGACGATATACCAACCCTCCTTCTCTTCAACTTTACTGCCTCTCGTGTATCCTGGAATCGATGGTTCGGAAGAGTCCATATACTGTGTCCCGGGATATTTAAAAAGCAGTCAAGTGAAAGGGAAGGTAGTCTTGTGTGAACAAGGGTTGGTCAGCAGGTTTTTCAAAGCGGAAGAGGTGAAAAGAGCCGGGGGGGCCGCCATGATTATGATGAACCAAGAACTGGATGGATTCAGCACCTTGGCCGATGCTTATGTCCTCCCTGCGTCTCACGTCAGCTACTTCGCTGGTGAGAAGATCAAAGCCTACATCAATGCGACCAAAACTCCTAGTGCTACCATCCTGTTCAATGGAACCGTGCTTGGAAACCCGACCGCTCCCGCGCTTACTTCTTTCTCTTCGAGAGGCCCGAGCTTGGTTAGCCCGGGAATTCTGAAGCCGGACATTATCGGTCCTGGCGTGAACATATTAGCAGCATGGCCGTCTCCCATCAGAAATGACACAAAAGCAAAGTATTACTTCGACATCATTTCTGGCACTTCCATGTCCTGCCCTCACCTCAGCGGCATCGCGGCTTTGATAAAGGGCGTTCATCCTGACTGGTCTCCAGCAGCAATCAAATCGGCTATGATGACTTCGGCTAAGCAGTTGAACATCAAGCAAAACCCGATCCTAGACGAAAGGCTTCAACCTGCAGATGTCTTTGCCATCGGAGCAGGTCACGTCGACCCTGTAAGGGCCATCGACCCTGGATTCATTTACGACATTCAGCCCGACGACTACATTCCTTATCTCTGCGGTCTGGGATACACCGACAAGCAGTTGGGTACAATTGTTCACAAACCAGTCAAATGCTCCGGAGGATCTAGCATTCCTGAGGGAGAGCTGAACTACCCCTCGTTTTCGGTTACCCTCGGACCTGCACAGACATTTACCAGGACGGTGACTAATGTTGGAACAGACAATTCGCCTTATGTCGTCACGGTCGTTCCCCCACCGGGCGTGTCTGTAGCCGTGAAGCCCGAGAAACTCAACTTCTCAAATTTGAAACAGAAAGAGACATATTCAATCACGCTCAGTCGTGCCAATTCCACTCACGAGGTCGGTGATTTCGCCCAAGGATATTTGAGGTGGGATTCGAAGAAGTACTCTGTTAGGAGTCCAATATCGGTCAAGTTCAATTAAGAAGAAGTTGCGAGCAGAAATGAAGTGATAATTAGCTTGTTGGCTTGTTCTTTCGTCTTACCACAATGCTATGATGGAAAAGAGAGAGAAGAAAAAAAAAAAAAGCGGAGATATCGTCATCTTATTTCCCTTTTGTCCGCGTGGAAATTTGATTGAAATGGTATTCTTACATTACTACTGCTTAATAGTAAGAGACAAGCACAACTAGTGTTTGAAATCTGGACCTAAAACAGATGTCTACTCAGCTAGTTTGGTGTTGATGATTGAAATGTCTTTCGCGAAAAATCGAGACCTTTCAAAGGAGAGGAGATACTACTAAATACGCCTAACGCTTCAAAACTTTCAGAGCCGAGAGAAGCGCTCTGTAACTGACGCCCTAAGACTCTGTTCCGCACCTACCTCTCTCTCTCTCTCTCTCTCTCTCTCTCTCTCTCTCTCTCTCTCTCTCTCTTCGTGGTGACCGAGCGAAGTGCTCTTGTCTAACTGACGGGCTTTCTCCCATAAAGAGGAGATTTCGGAAGCATTTGTTGGGGGATACGATTCAGAAACCGGTCCTCTCTCCATCGCCGACACCGACACCAACACTTGCCGTTTACCACCTCCGATCGCCTTACCACCAGTCTCTGGCCACCATTGATGCTAAAGGGAAAAACAGAGCATCGGTTTTGGTGTTGCCGAGAGTTCCCAGAAAGCTCTCCCTGGTTTATTTGATTTTGCAGAGGATCCCTGCTCGTCCCCTGTTCTTGGAGCGCCGTTGTTGAAGAGTTAGAACGGTGCCCGCGAATTGACTCCTCCATAGATTCAAGCCTTCTAGGTCGTTCAGAGGAGATCGGTCGTCGCTGCAGGTAATCAATCACCTTCTGCGGGATGGAACTCGAGCGTCTTCCGTTTTAGATGCGTGAGAACGAAAACAGGGGCCGAGAATCTGGTTCATGCTAGCTTGAAAATCGTACATGTCGGAGCTCAGCCGACATCCGTGATTCACGACCCGTCTATGATGGTTTCAACATTTGAACCTGGTTTTGATTTCCGCTAATTCGTTCTCTGACTAGATTGCTCACCAATCGTTCTCTGACTAGTTTGACGGGATTCAAGCTCACGGGGATGTTCATAACGAGGCCATGTAATGTACTTTACTCTCGACATTGCATCAGGTTATTTTACGCACTTTATTTGTTACTTATCTTTTATCAACTCCTTTGATTTGTTGGTTTCGATTATCTTATGTTGTTTGGTCGGTTGGGTAGTTAGGTCGCACATTGATCATATTATCGATAATCGATCAAGTTAAGAAAATAAAAATTAAGATATTGAGAGGGCACCAATTTATATAACTAGCTTAACTAGATGCCCGAATTTAAAGCTCATATATCACCGCAAAAAAAAAAAGTTCCTTATAATGAATCAATCTTATATTGTAAAAATAAAATAATTAGGTTGTGTCTTAATCATTGTACTTCTTTTCTAGCTTTACTGCTGATGAAAATGACACATCACGCGCCAACGGTTTTTTTTTAATGTATAGGAAATGAAAAAAGGGGGAAAAAAAAGAATACTTATCTTATAACATCATCAACTTTTTTTCTCTGTTTTTTTTTAGCCAAACAAGTTAATTTTGGATAAAGTCTATTTCTCATCATTCTCATCTTATAACCACACAAATTAAGAAAATAAATTCAAAGGAAAGGGGAGAATAATAGGGCATGAAATATTTTTTTAGTTTATTTTTTCAAATAATGGAATATGATTACGACTTACTTCAAAATATTGTGATGATAAATGAGATCATCTTCTTTCCTTTTCTTTTTTTTTGAGTTTGGGCAAAAATAGGGGTGAAGAGCAAGTCTACGGCATATGTGAAAAAGGGTATGATGGTAACCGACAGGTAGGTTAAGTCTTGATAGAGATCTTCAACATCTTATCGCTTCTTAGGTCTGATAGTGGGGTGGACCTCCGATTGGATCGGCCGCTCCGTCATCACCGATTCGAAGAGCGAGAACTGTTGAGCATCATGTCAGGACTTAAGTTGCATGTCGTTTATCCTCTTGTCTTTATGTATACCATTGCCTCGCTCATCACTTCTATGTATGCCCAAATTCAAAAAAAAAATCTTATTGATCATCACAATGTTGGCACATAGGTCGTAAACATATGCAAGAAATTTAAAAAATGAAACTAAAAGAAAAATAGTTCGTGCCCTATTATCCTCCCTTTTTTCTATGAATTTATTTTTCCTGATTTATGTGGTTGTAATAAAGAATTACAGGAAATAATAACTACGATGGACTTTATTGGAAACTGAAATTTTTGGCTAAAAAAAAGGGGAAAAATTTTATGATGTTATCTAAAAATAAGTATTCTTTTTTCTTTTTTTTCCTTTTTTTAATCTCCTATACATAAACAATAATGAAAAATGACCATTGGCAACAGATGTACCATTATCATCAGTAATAAAGCGAGACCCAAAAAAAAAAAAAAAGGAGAAGAGAAGATTCGTGTGATTAGGGATTAAGTTACTAAACAAAAGCACAAAGAAACTATTAATAATGAATGACCTTCAATAATAGGCTTAATCGAATGTCACATATAGCTTAGGATGTTATCTTTTTCTTGGTTCTTAGGGTAAATTGATCTGTTAGATTGTCGTTCTTGAGATTTAAAAAATAACAATAATAAATACGGAAATAATAAAAAAAATCAGAGTAACAATAAAAATATTTTTAAAAAATTCGTTAGTGTTTAATGTTAGATCTACTTTTAGGAAATAGTTCATCTTTAGCACTTAATATCAGTTTTAGGGACTTAGCTCATAGGGTTCATCTCCCGGGGCTTCATAATTAGGCGGTGTATATACTTTACCCGACGTCACACGAGTTATTTTCCGCACTTTGTTTCTTACTTACCTTTTAGGATTAATACCACCAAAGAATCCAAATTGATACATTTATGACAAATTTACTTCAAATTATTTTTTTGACCACCAAAAACCCCAAACCGGTTCATTTATGATAAATTTATCCCAAACTAATTATTTTGACCACCAAAAATCTCAAAATGCTACACATGTGACAAATTTACTCTTCATTAGTTTACGTTAAATTGAATTAATGCCATGAAAAACTCAAAAATGATACACATGTGACAAATAGAAGGTAAAAACTCCAAACATGTACATCCAGCAACTGCCACGTGTCATCCAACTCGGCAATTTGATAATAAAATTTAACAAAAATCAATTAATGGTAAATTCATCATAAGTGTACTAGTTTATGGTATATTTGTCAGAGGTATGCCAATTTAGAATTTTTTATGGTCAAAAACTCAGTTTGAAATAAATTTGTCACAGATGTACCAGTTTGGGATTTTTCGTGATATTAACCCTACCTTTTATTACTACCTTTGATTTGTTGGTTTCAATTCTTTTATGTTATTGTGTTTTGATTATGTCATTTCGCCTAGTTGGATAGTCAGGTTGCACACCAAGATCATAATATACCTAAAAATATTGCATAGACACTTAGCGGGAGAAAACTTTCCGGATTCATAATTGGATAAAAGGACTGAATGTTGGGAAAAAAAAAGGAAAGAGGAAAAATCATCTACTTTTTGGGATAACATCGTCAAAGGACTGCATGATAAAACGAAAAGGAAAAGGAAGAAGGACACATATTTTCGGATAA
The DNA here is from genome assembly GCA_016432845.1 of Psidium guajava. Lineage (NCBI taxonomy): Eukaryota > Viridiplantae > Streptophyta > Magnoliopsida > Myrtales > Myrtaceae > Psidium > Psidium guajava. The sequence continues at coordinate 22,973,271 of CM028232.1, read as the reverse complement.
CATCATCAACCTTGTTCTCTCTTTTTAGCTGAGCAATTTAATTTCGCATTAAAGTCATTGCACTTATTATTTTTCTTCATTCTTACCTTATAATCATAAAACTAGGAAAATAAATTTAAAAAAAAGGAAGGAAAATAGGGCCCAAAATATCTTTTTTAGTTTTTTTTTTAATTTCTTGTGTATTGTTACTATTTACTCGGGAACAGTTTAATAATAAATAAGAATTTTTTTTAAAAATTTTGGCGCACACATAAGAGTGATGAGCAAGACGGGGATATACATAAAGAAAGAGCTGAAAGATAACGCAACGTGCAGGTTAAGTTCTAGCGGGGATGCTCAACGTGTTCTCGGTCCTTTTGTCGGCGATGGCGAGGGGGAAACTCCGATTGGATCGGTTGTCACTGAAGAATGGTGTTTGGCAGGGGCCATCTTATTCACCGAGCCCCTCTTTTGGGCCTCGCCCCCGACTATGACTCCTTTATGTTGGGCCGCTTTGCCGGCATCTGCGTCGGCGTCGGTGTCGTCTATACCTTCATGACCACCGTCTACAAAATTATGAATGAGAAATCTAATGCGACTTATAAGGGGGAAAAAAAATTCACCTTTCAAACTTTATTCTTTCCTTAACAAGAAGAACTCACGTTCAACATGACGAAGACAAAAGTTTATGACCAAAAAAATGAAAAAGATGCTACTAAATTAGGGAAAAAAGAAAAGAAAAGAAAAGAAAAGAAAAGAAAAGAAAAGAAAATGAGCGAGTACCTTAGGGAAGGAGGCGAGGAAGCCGTGGGAGAAGGCAAGAAAGACCTCAGTGATGTAGATGGTGATCATGAGGGCGTTGCCGATACCAACACCGATGTAGCGGCCCAACGGGAGGGAGGCGTAGTTGGGGGGAAGCTAATAGGGAGGGGCCCGGTGAAGATGCCCCGCCCCCCCCCCCCCCCCCCGGCAACACGATCTTGTAGCGGCAGTCAATCTAGTTGGAGGTCCGCCTCGCCAACGTCCGAAGAGTGAGAAGGTCTAACATTAGCATTTCTTTTTTACTTACTTGGTCAAAAGCAATAAGACCCACAAAAAAGAAAGAGAAAATGAAATGTTAGAATGGATACTCCAGTTGCAAAAACGTTACAGTGGACATTCGCACATTCGGAAAAATGAGAAGCGTTCTTTCGTAAGAGAAGAAAATCGGAAAAGAGAGAGGGAAAAGAACAAAAAAATCATCGCACATTCGCGATCCAAAACCGAATCGACATTGCTTCGTCGAAGCCCCTACTCGTCCATTCAAAAGGAATTTCCGAAATTTGGGCATAAATTCGATTTTGGACACTGATCGCGTACGTAATGTGTCCAAGCTTTAGCTAGATTAAACACAATGAGACACAAAGGTTAAAATTTAAGCAAACGGGGCAGAGCAACCATAGTGGACGAGAAGCAGCCCCCGGACAAACGACCCTGCTGTCATTAGTGAAGGGTTTGCACGTGCGACTCTGTGCAGCGATCGATGCGCATTTCCGATTCTGGCCATATTCTGCAGCAGCCCCACGAGCTGAAATTATTCTTTGGGACAGGCCTTTCCTGCAGCTCAGAAGGAGGGCAAATCGACAATGCTGTCCCCCGCCCCTTTCAACCACTTTTGATTCTAACATATAACCCCCCGACCCTCATCCGTGATGCTGTCACCGCCGCTTTCCCAAGATAAGAAGAGAACCGGATTTCAAAAAGTTGGTGACAGCATCAATAATGCAGGGGACTTTGGTGATCCATCTGTGTCGGTTAGTACAACAGAAACAATATGCAGATGACAGAAACAAGATGCAGATGCTCAACAAGAGGACGACATTGTAGAAAAGGTACACCGCGCAGTAGAAGCCGACGTGTTCGAATATCACCACAGCTCGGGATCCGAAAAGCTCAAGTTTTGTTCACATGGATCAGAGTACGAGGCAATGCAAGCTAAGGAAACCTGCGTGTATATTAACAAAGGAAGGATCGCAGACAGCTCAGTAATCTACATCGGTCCAATAATTGAAAGGCCACAAGAGAATAGACCTCTCTCTCTCTCTCTCTCTCTCTCTCTACTCAAGAGAAAAGGAAAAATATAATAGCAGAGATCTACAATGACATGGAACTAGAAGACTCAATACCCACTTCGCCTATCATTCAAAACCAACTCTTTGAAACAGCTCTGAAAGTGGTTCGAGTGACAGAACAGAAATTCAAAAAGCAGTGCACCTTTTAAGGTCTTGCTCTTGCACACTCTTCTCAAGACAGCATCTTTTCCCAACATCAGTAAGCGACGCTTCAACTTCAAAAATTCAACATAATAACCGGCGGGGGATCTGAAGGTGGCATCTCGTGGACCCACTTAGACAATACAACTCGTTCTCAGGATATATTCAATGGATCCAACAAATGTTTTCTGGCCCGAAGCAGCAAAAATCATTTCTTTACCATGCACTTCATTACTTTCAGGGCATTTTCAACGGCCAGTGTTACAGCAAAATGCAACCTAGCGCCGAGGGAACAATCTTGAAACAATGCTTGAACACAACATGCAGATCTAGGAGTCTGCTTCAGCATGAACACTATAACAACTAGGACAATGGAAAACAATAGAAGAGGCACACCCTGAATCATCTGAAAGTGCTCCAATGCATCATTAGGATATGTGAAAAGAAGCAACCACTTCACCTCATTGGGTATACAAGATCAGTTATCAATGAGTCACATGTGAAATAATATTGTAAGAGAGGGAAAATAAAGGGAGAAGAAAAGCCAATGTGAGCAATACAGATCGCTACATCTGCTCGACCCTTATGATATCATACCCCCCTGTCCCAGATAACTGGGACCTAAACTCCCATTTAACAATGCTACAATATCATCACAACAAAGGACTTGTCATTTTATCATGACTTTTCATAAGCTCAGAATTCCACCTTCAAAATCCTTTATTATAATTCAACTCAGCCGACAGTGCTGGCACAAGCATCAGGATTTCAAAGCCCAACAGAGAGTACACTGGTTGGTGGATTTCTAGAGTATATGTTCTTCACTACAATATTCACATAGTATCAGATTACAAGTTGAGAAGACTACAAACTCAGGAACCTAACATCAATTTTATAGCTGTTGTGCTCGTTGCAAGCATAAGCATTAGGAAATCGACCAGCAGATGAATCTCAAATATCAGAGCTTAGTACAGAAACAAGAGACTTGCCAGGCCCCCCAAAAAAAGTACTTAGCCTAGACAACGCACTTTGGCTCGCTTGAAGCTGCATTTGGCTGCTCTTGGCACCGACAAAATCGTGTTCTCATCCTTGACTAAGCACAAGGGTTCAAACTTGTTTTCCCTTTCAGCAATCAGCTTACCCTGAAAATAATAGGCATACCTCCATGTTAAACAGTATTATTTCCTTTTCCATTTATAGGATAGCGTGATACTCTCCAACCTAAAAGGCAGGTGATGAAACTATTGAAGACGGGTAGAAGATCATGCAATCAAATCACAGTGCATGTCTTAGAATAATCTCCGTCTCCTCCCCAAAACAGAAAAGAAATCATGACAACAAACAAAGTTCTAGTATTAGAGAATCTACTGGTCCCAAAAACACTAAGCAGGTTTGGTAGAGCTTCCTGAGGCGATAACTTCTTTCAATAAGGTACAGTAACTCCAGCAAAGCATTTGCACAGAAAGGTCGAAATGGAAACGAGTACAGGTTGATACACCCTTCAACCCAACGGGAAAAAAGAAGAAGAAGAAGAGGAAGAAGCAGCAGCAGCAGCAGCAGCAGCAGCAGCAGCAGCAGCAGCAGCAGATGAACCTATAAAATTTGCGCAAGAATGTTTCTTACATCTTTAACTTGCCCCACCTTCACATGTAAAAGTCACTTCTCCAACTAGTCACTGAATAATGTCTCCAGAGGAACTTTATTTTCACTCCCAAAGAGACTGACTAGCTCTTTAACCATACAAGAGAAAACGTTTGCTTTCTACACGCCATTACACTGATATATCATTTGCTTAGCGCTTGAAATCAATACTTAAAAGAGTGCTTTAATTTTGTTTCCAATAGGCTGTTGCAATTCTAATTCAATGATTGGTGATATTTCATAGCAAAGCAAGGTGGATAACCTATAGCAGTGCACATTTGATCCTTGAAAGCAGACAAAGCTTGCTTTAGTAGTTTCTGCATCCTCTGTTTTCTACCATCAAGACATCTTCTACCTCAATAATTTTTCCAAACAGTAGTATCTAGGGAAAATCCTTTGAAAGCACTATTTTAAAAGAGCCATCAAAGAAAGTACTTAGAGACTCACCATCAAATCTAAAATCAAGGCATACAGAGGATCAATTTGCTAGGGATGGCCCTTTGGGAGGAACCAAGACTCGATCCACACCCCAAAAGAATACCAAGCCACAAAATATGAGGCAACAGTCCTTCCACCTGAACAAACTAGCCAAGCCTATACCAATCTAAAAACAGTACGTAAAGCAAGACTAACTCAAATTGAACGAAACTGAAAATATGAGGCAAACAAACCATTGAAGATGTACCTAGCAATGCATACAATAACTAATCAACAAACTAATCTACCAATCATTTCAATAATTAATGTACAAGCTAGTCAAGGCACGAGCAGACTATAGGAATCAGCAAGCGTATGTAAAGCGATAATGCATCTTCGAACCAAACAGAAAGTACGAAGCAAACAAACTATCAGATATGTACCTGAGCTTCCAGGGGGATATCAAAATGAGTTCATCTCCAAGCAGTAGGTCCTCCTTTTGACCAGCATTCTAGCCGCAGTTCCATAAGGCTCCTCAAATGCAGTCGAAATCCAAGACCCATCACCCATGTCCTTCTTCAACCCAGACTGCTCACTAGGTCTAATGGCAACCAAAGTTGCTCCGTTCAGTACAACCCCATCGGGCAATTCCAGGTGAGGCGCATACCAGAGCCTCATATTGAGCGCAGGAACCAATGTCCTCTTCGAAGCTGAAGATGCTGACAAGGGTTTCACCCTCAGCTCCTCGAGCTGCTCTCTGTTCATGCACAACACTCCTTGTCCATCAGCATCCGTCAAAACCAAGCTATCAAGAGTCTTATGCTCTGCAATTATGGGCTGCAATAAGTAGTGCCTTGCAGATGCAGCAATCAAAGAGCTTATAGTCCAAACAACCCTCAATTTGAGGCCCCCATTTGTGTAGAAGGACTCGGGAATACTTCCATTGTCTTCGTTGGCGCTACCCGCATCTGTTCCATTCTCAAAACCCACGAAATTCTTGAATGGCCCGGGCCGGATGACGGAAGAAGCACCCAAAATCACACAATTGTCAAGCGTAGACCCAAAATCCGCCCTCCACTTCAACAAAATTCCACCATCAATCCCCAACTCCCCACTCGGCAATTCAATGCGAAGGAACCGAATCTCACTGAAATTCTTCAAAACCTGAGTAGGAGAGTGGTGAGTGACGCCACCTTGGTCCATTTCTCCGACGGCGAGCGAAGACGAAGAAGAAGGACCCAACTGGGCCCCCTTCGCTCCGGAAAACAAGCCAAGAACCTGAAGAGGCTTCACTATGCTGACCAGAACCACGTGGAAGAAGCTCGCGAGCGGGTTGCGCGCCTTGTCGGAGAGAACAGGGGAGGAGGACTCGTCGTCGGAGATGACGCAATCGACGCGGACGAGGACGGTGTCGACTTGGGGGACCAAATGATGGAAGCGGCGAGAGACGACGCCGCAGCGGCCGAGGGCCTTGATGTCGGCGATCTTGTTGAAGATGAGGAGGAGGAGGGAGTCAGGGAGGCGGTCGAAGTGGTCGACCAGGACGGGCTCGGGATGTACGCGGGAGGAACTCGGATCTGACCTCGAAGACGACATTTTTCGACACGAATCGACAGCGCTTTCGAAGGTTGTGAAGTCATACGACGCTCATCCGAAGGAACTACGACATGGGTCGGGCTCCTCCTTGCAGTAGATCTACGACACAACCAACGAAACCTACAGAGCAAGCGAGAGAGAGAGAAGAGAGCTTACAGGTGATGAAGAAGAGGAGAGAGATTGACAGAGACAGAGAGGAACGAGCTCAGGTGAAAGAGAGAGGAGGATGAGGAAGATCCCGTGTGGCTAATGTCTAGTCTGTACATGGCGACGTCTTCTTCATCTGGTAGAGAAGAGAGAGAGAGAGAGAGATGAGAGAGAGTGAGCTGTTTGGTCCAGTGGGGAGGAAGGCGTGAAGTGAACAGCAACGATTTGCAGGTAAATATTTGATTAAGTATAGAGGTCATATTTTTCAAAAATTAAAAAAAAAATAAAATAAAGTTTGTGAAAACAAAAAAATCGAATTTCATTAATCTCATGGGTTGACCGAGAATGATGAAACAGGTATTCACAAGTCGATCGTTACTCATGTACAAACAAGTCAGTCCGGATGGATTCGAAACGATTTAGCGGATTACCAAACATACGCTGATGTCCGACGCCCATACTTCACATAAATTCTCTCAATTAGTTTATCAGATTCGCCGCTAGTTTATTCTAGGCCGATTAGGAATCGAGTGAAGAGTGGGAGTCCGTTTACTCTTGCGAATCAAAGATTTCAAGCCTGAAAATGTGATTTTGCTAATTTTGCGTGACATTCATTATCGATATTGTTTCTCTCCTTTCGGGGAAAAAAAAAATTGATGTTCCACGAAATAATTTTCTATTTTTACGTGACAATATGTAATTTTACATGGCCACTCAGAAATTCGCAATAACGAAAATTAGCCAACAAAAAACGATAAATAAACAAATGAATATAAAAAAAATGAACAAATTAGGACAATGCCTTTTTTAGAATGTCCCGGGATAGGATCTTTTGATTTATGTCCAAAGATAATCATGTTTAACTCTAAGGATGCAAATTTTAATTTGCGCAATGCGATCATTGTATTTTGGGTCAATGTGCAATATTGGTCCCAAACTTAGTTCATGAACTACTGATAAATATTCAATGTAGTCATTCCATTTTGTGTCATTTTTTATATTGTTTGTGGACTAATTCGAACATTTAATGATAGTTTAGGGACCGCATTGAAGAAATTAAAAATTCACGGATGATATTATAGGTTTTACCAAAGTTTTTGGATCAGGTTACACAAAATAAAAGGACGACATTACACATTGTCGTGAAACGAGGAAATAATACGAGACTGTTCAGATCCAACCTCTGCTCAGATCACATGTCGCGTGGTGCTTGCGGCTTTTGACGTTCTGAAGAAAGCTCGTCAAGCTATTAATAGTGCTTTAACAAAGGACCCAAAAAAAAAAAATAAGTGTTTGCACGTAACATGGGACTTTCGATATAATAATCAATGTGGTTCTGGCATTAGGTGTAGGTGCTACGTTAGAGGATCCAAACTTTTTGGGTTTAGTCTTCTAAAAATATAATTTCGATGCCAATAATTCTTCGACTTTTGGTCATTATTCACTGACTTGTCAAATAAAAAATTTCCATTTGGTCCTTCTTTGAATTTTATTAGCTTTGTGCGATCTCATCCTTAAACTACTATTCGAGATAAGCCTTGACACCGCCTGCTCAGGACTAGTAACTTTCGGTACGATACCTTGACAAGACACACGCACGGCATGCGCTAATGTGTCTGTAGAAGATAAATCACCATGAATAATAAACGGGTCGGGTGTGAATTCGCCAACCCATTTGCATGCTTAGACACACTAAGTTAGAGTAATTTAAATTTTTCTTTGTGTAAATAAGAATTTATGTATGCTTTTTGTGTTACGTAATCCATTTAATGGGCGTGTTATGTTTGGGTTTGATAAATATTCAAGTTGGGATTAGATCTTGACATGGCACGACTGAGAGAGATTACAAAAAAAAAAAATGAAAGCAGTTCATGGACTGAACTCAATGAATAAGCAAAACATGAGACGAAATTGAACGAAATTAATGATAAGTCAAAACCTTAGGGGAGCATTTCGCCAATGTCAGCGAATTGCTTTAATGATTTTAACAGAAGGACTATATTGAAGCACTTTTCAAAAATTCAGGAACAATATTAAATTAAAAAAATAAGTAAAGAGACGACGTTGAACAAAAAGCAAAAATTCAAAGACTATCGGTATCATTACCACCTAATTTTCAGGTTGCATGATTGCACAAATTTTCAAGTCTCCAGTTTTCTATATATGCATTAACATTGCGTTTGGAGACCCGCAATTCATCTAAGTCATCTGCTTTTGATAGATTGCCAATTCTTTTGGTGAATTGGAATGGTCCAGTGACCTTGATTGCTAAAATCAAAACATTTGAGTGCTTAATAAAATTAAAACGAGTTTGGTGGCTTGAATGGACAAGCGGCTAGATTTAGATTAGACTTAGTGCTAATCAATTAATTAATAGAACCAGACATTATGTAGTTGACTCTCTCATTCATCAGTTGTCAATTTGGGAGATGCGTGGTTATGTCATTGCTGCCAGGTTATAGTCGGGATGCTCACCTGCTTTCTTCGTTACAAATGCTGCCGGCGATCCTATCGGCAAAGGCAAAGCAGTCGTCGATGGCAGCGACCTTGTCGTCATTGGCGGCCGGGCGAGGTACGATCCGTGGCGGCTGGTGGCGGTGAGGCCAAGCAGTGAAGAGGCAATGGCCAAGTCTTCTCCAATGGTGGTCTATAACATGGTTTTCCGTGTCAATCAATCTAGACATCTAGTGGCTACCTAATGACGTGCGTGCTATATCGGCAATTTCCATATCAATTAATCAAACGAAGACTTCGTATTTAGCCAAATTCAAGAAGTTAGGATACTAGCATTCATGAACTTATATTCCTCATACCTCGTGCACCATCAAATGTCAAATTAAATGGGAAGAGAATGAAATGAACAACGCAAGCAATTTCATCGAGTAATTCTTCTTACCTTCTTTATCTCACCAACCCCTTTTCGCTTTCCTTGAAGTATTACTTTTGGGACAAGCAAAAACATGTTTGAAGAGAGAAAGGACAGATCCTTAAGTCGTAACAACTTGTATTTTTTCCTAAGTCATATACAAAAGCAGGCCAGATGTACTCCTTTTCAATCCGACGGTCTCATCAAGGGATTTCTCAATTATAATCTTTTTGCTTTTATTCCAATTATTAACTTATATATATATATATATCTTTAAACCCCCCTCAAAAAAAAAACTGTATTGCAATTCCGTAGCCTACCATTCCTCTCTCGCAAAAAAAAAAAAAAAGTTTAGTACAAAAGTGAACAATGTTGAAGTCTTGAATTCTTTTTCGTGAATTAGCAGGTCTCATATGAAAAATGTCATGAGACCGATGTTATAAAAGTTTAAGGTGTTAAATAAATGAGTAATTTATTATTTAAATATCATAATATTATATAACTAATATGGAAGATTATGAGATATCAAATATCTCGATACATACATAGAATTATAAACTTTACTAGTAATATTTTGGGTTGATACGCCAAAAAAATCTCAAATCGGTATGTTTGTGCCATATTAAACTCAGACTATTTTTTGTGTCACAAAAAATCCCAAACCGATACACTCATGCGCATTTAGCCCAAGCTAATTTTTGTGCCACAAAAAAGTAGAGATTTTAGCGTGTTCTTGAGGGAGCTCTTAGTGCACAATTAGCAGAATAGAAATTTGCCAATATAAGATTTTGGCGATTTGGGATTTTTTTTTTTTGCGTGGTATAAATTAATTTTGAATAATGCGGCATAAATGCATCACTTCGAAATTTTCAGTGACGTGAAAACTAATTAAGTGCAGCAAATGTATCAATTTAGTCGTATTTGTGATGCAAAAATTAGTTTATCGGCATGGACGCACCTGTGTTGAAAATTTGGGTGATATTAGCCTAAGAAATATCATGTTTTGGTGTGGTTTGCACTTGAGATCACCAGAAACACAATGCTGTATTGAAATGCTGTTGCCTACCATTCTTCTCCCAGAAAAAGTTTCAGTACGAAAGTGGCCTTTCATGTTGGAATCTTCGAATTTAATTTTCCAAAAAGGCATACTTTGCCAAGGTATGGACCTAAAAAAAAAAAATAAAGGAGTATGGACCCCCAAGTAGCTCCCCATAGCCATGCATAGCTCCCGACGGGACGGTGCTTGCGATTTCCGACACGAATTAACGCAATCCTAAATGATTGTCGACGCCGACGCCGTCATATTATTGTCTAGACTAACTATAAATCACCAATATAAAAGGATATGCGACCATCTTATGTAGCTATCAAGGCACGGGGACATGTAGGGATAAGGGATAAATTTTTTTTTTTCGTGCATTGAATACTCGTAATAAATACAGGCAATCATAGAAATTTCTATAAAGAGAGAGAGAGAGAGAAGTTATTGCTTTTCTTAAATCGAAATTTTAGGCTATGGAGCGAACACATTGCTTCACGGGCGTCACAATCTTTTGCACTCGATCCATTCCTTTCGTTTTACTTAGTTTGTCGCCTAAGACATCTTTTGCCTTTTATTGCCATGCTCCTTAAAGCTCACGTGAAACCCATCAACTTGGGTTGTACTCAAAACTTGTATATGCCCGGAACCAACCAACTCATCGATGGCGGAGTGCCGCTTGCTTTGCGAAAAATCAATATTTTTTCCCTAAAAATGATCGCTCATATTTTTTTATGAAAGTAAACGAATGTTGAATGTTTCTATCGTTCACGAAAATTTTTAGATATGAATTTTTATCGGTAATGAAAATATTTTTCATTGATCGAAGTTCTTAAGTGATACAAGCGATTATTTTTCGAAAGATGTTTTTTAAGTCATCCATTTTTTTTTTGTGAAGTACTTGTATATCAAGCATTATGAATTTTCTTGTCTACTATCCACAATCAATTGCGCTTCTTGCCTATGGATCAAAGCACTTTTGAGGTTTTCCTCGCATCACCTTCCGCGCGATCCATATGCTTTTCATGTACATGCAGCCTTCGTCTACCCTTTAGAATTATATTTATGGATTTGACTTTTCGATATAAATTAATCGGATTCTACTAGATATGCTATATACATCCGGTTTCTCTTTCCTTATTAAATTAAAGCTTTGGGAATAGGCTTTCTAACATCACACTTAAAAATCTTCCCTCTTTTTCTAACTCCATCAATCTTTTTCTTGTATCGAGCCCAATGGAATGTTCAAGGGGGTACAATTGGGAGATTTATGAATTATACATTCGTTTAGTCTCCAGCACAACCCTAGTTCATAAGGTGACCATTGAAGTGTATAATATGCGAAATGTCCATCAATCAAGTAAGGCCTAAAGTTATTCTAAGAGGGAAATTAAAAAAAAAAAGCATGAACCTTTTAACTTTAAATCTCAGTAGCCTGAAATTTGAACTTCTTTTTTCTGTATAAGTATTCCTAATGCTCTTTACTTTAATAAACTAGTTGTTATTATTCCCAAGTAAATTTTGAAAAATACACAAAAAAAAGGGGTATTTATCCTGCTCAATTAAAGTTAAGGAAATTTCAGAGTCTCTCTACATTGTTCTTCCGCTTTAATTGAGAGCCGAGGCCCACCACACATCATGTTTTCAAATATATTTTCTAAGGTTATAATTATCCTCGTAAAAAGAATCTACCATAGACTTTATAAAACCCAATATTTCATGTATACAAAAAGAACGTAATACGCATGTCCGAAAAAAAAATTAATTAATAACAAGGCTTAGTCTATTTCAAAATAGTGTTCGGGTATATTAAAAAGGTTTGTGATATAGTCAACTGCAGATGCAGATGCTACCCACCCATCGGTGGCCCAACTGGTTTGCGCTGTGGTCCTTTCACGAGAGGTCTTGGTTCGAACCTCGCTGGGTGCCAGTGATTTAAGCGGCGGAGAGTCGTGGCGGTAGGATGCTGCGCTAGCCCTCATTAGTCGAGGTACGCAATCCGTACGGACACTAGCCAAGACACATTCGATACAAAAAAAAATGCAAATGCAGATGCTCGATTTGGAACGAGGCATATTTAGCACGTCACCATTAATTCACATTTTGAAAAGAGTCGTCCATAAAACGGAAGGATGTCGCAAGGAGTCATGCTAAAGGGGATGTGAAATTTTCACGTGATCATGTCTTCCGGAAAAATGTAATTTGCATTCATGTGTTTGGTTAAATAATTTTAACAATTGTTCTCAATGAGCTAAATGCAAAATGTGGTATTGAAAGGATGTCATATAAAAGAGACCTAACATTACAACCCCGGACCATATACTTTTGTTTTTGCTCAAAAAATTGACTAATACCTTTTTCAAAGTAAAAAATATAAATCAACACATAAAAGAATAGTTCTTTTTCAAAAAAAAAAAGTTCTTTGGAAGTGAGATGATTTTGGAAACCCTTATTTATCTATCAACTTTTTATTATTTCATGAACCCATCCAATACCCGTTAAGAGTTTTGGCATGAAATTTTAAACTTGACTAGCAAAATTAATTGGGGTACATCAACCGCCATAAATTTCTTTTTTCTCGATAGTCAGAAAATTTCACGAGCAACCTTGACCTTTTTTCATTACCAAAAATGAGAGCAGTCGTAAATTTGAAAAGGCTCTCCAAGCTCTAATTGAAATTGCCAATAGACATGCGGCCCTACTGGTAAAGATATTAGAGGTGGAGACTCTAGTATTGTAAGTGCAGGATTTGACTCTCGCACTCACAAAGCAAAAGTCAAAGAAAGAAGCGTTAGAGATAGGACCAAAATGGATCGTTACACAGACACGTCATTTCTCAAAACATAGAAAATCTCGACACATTAGGAAATGTTGTATATTAAATTTATAATTTTATATATACATGATAAATTATTTTGTATATATAAAAATATCAGTGGTTAATTTCTTCTTCTTCTTCTTCTTCTTCTTCTTTTTCTTCTTCTTCTTCCGTTATGAATTTATGATTAGATTTTTGTTTAGGTTAGCTGGGCATATTAATTTTAAGATGGCTAGATATATGATTTAAGTACGTATACTTTTGACAAATCTACCATTTGACCCTAATTTATTCAAGATGCTTAAAAATGACCCTCATACTTATTGAAATGGCATGTCAGGATGCTAGACTCGCATGTCGCTAACATGTTTGAAGCACTAATCATGTGTCAATCGCATGTCAAAAAATATTGACACGGAGGCTCTCGAAGAGTGTCGGTGCTTTTTAGAATAAAGCAGATTAAAAAAAAAGAAAACTCTAATTAGGATGTAAAAGGTGTTTTTATTCACTAAGTAATATAAAGGAAAACTTTTGACCACATATATATAAAGGAAAACTCGGCCCAAAAAAAGATTAAAAAAAAAGGAAATAAAGGAATTGTTACGATTATCCATATGGACTTTGAGACGAGTAGCGATATTTCGAATTATCAGAAATCGAAACCTGTTCGGTTTGGGTCGGGTACCCGACCCTGTGTAGTCCACTCCTCGCCTACCCCAACTTGACCAAACAACAGCTCATTCATTTCATCGTCATCTCTCTCTCTCTCTCTCTCTCTCTCTCTCTCTCTCTCTCTAAAAAGTCGTTTCCTTGGCGTGGATCTTCCTCCTTCTCTCTGCTCTGCTCTGCTCTCTCTCTCTCTCTCTCTCTCTCTCTCTCTCGGTTTCGAGTCTGTCGGTCTAATGGGGACGTGATGCCATTGATGCCCTGGTCAGATCCGCAGGAAGTGCAGGGCGTGGGCGTTTGGTGATTTCGCAATCTTTCGAGGGGCTGCGTCGATTGATGTCGAGGATGTCGTGTCCGAGGTCAGATCCGAATCCCTCCCGAGTGCACCCCACGCCCTTACCGATCGACCACTTCGACCGCCTCCCCGACCCCCTCCTCCTCCTCATCTTCAACAGGGTCGCCGACGTCAAGGCCCTCGGCCGCTGCGGCGTCGTCTCCCGCCGGTTCCATCACTTGGTCCCCCAGGTGGATACCGTCCTCGTCCGCGTCGATTGCGTCATCTCCGACGACGAGTCCGCCTCCCCTGTTCCTTCCGACAAGGCGCGCAACCCGCTCTCGGCCTTCTTCCGCGTGGTTCTGGGGAACATAGTGAGGCCTCTTCAGGCTCTTGGCTTGTTTTCCGGAGCGAGGAGGGCCCAGTTGGGTCCTTCCTCTTCCTCTTCCCTCGCCGTCGGAAGGGAATGCGATGGCGAAATGGACCAAGGTGGCGTCACTCACCACTCTCCTACTCAGGTTTTGAAGAATTTCAATGAGATTCGGTTCCTTCGCATTGAATTGCCGAGTGGGGAGTTGGGGATTGATGGTGGGGTTTTGTTGAAGTGGAGGGCGGATTTTGGGTCTACACTTGACAATTGCGTGATTTTGGGTGCTGCTTCGGTTGTGCGGCCTCTTCCATTCAAGAATCTCGTGGGTTTTGAGAATGGAACAGATGCGGGTTGCGTCAACGACGATAATGGAAGTATTCCTGAGTCCTTCTACACAAATGGAGGCCTCAAATTGAGGGTTGTCTGGACTATAAGTTCTTTGATTGCTGCATCGGCAAGGCACTACTTATTGCAGCCCATAATTGCAGAGCACAAGACTCTTGATAGCTTGGTTTTGACGGATGCTGATGGACAAGGAGTGTTGTGCATGAACAGAGAGCAGCTCGAGGAGCTGAGGGTGAAACCCTTGTCAGCTTCTTCAGCTTCGAAGAGGACAATGGTTCCTGCGCTCAATATGAGGCTCTGGTATGCGCCTCACCTGGAATTGCCCGATGGGGTTGTACTTAAAGGGGCAACGTTGGTTGCCATTAGACCGAGTGAGCAGTCTGCCTTGAGGAAGGACATGGCTGATGGGTCTTGGATTTCAACTGCATTTGAGGAGCCTTATGGCACTGCAGCTAGAATGCTGGTCAAAAGGAGGACCTACTGCTTGGAGATGAACTCATTTTGACATCCCCCTGGAAGTTCAGGTACATCTCTGATAGTTTGTTTGCTTCATATTTTCTGTTTGGTACAATAGCGGCATTACATATTGTTTCTGTATTGGTATAGTCTGTTTGCAGCCTGAGTAGTTTGTAGATTAATAAATGAAATAATTTCCAGACAAAATTTTGTTTGGCATACTTTTGGGTGTGGATTGACTGTCGTCTTCTTCTGATGCACCCTTAATAGTAGACTGGAACCTTCCTGTAGATCTTGTAGATTTGGATGTTTTCAGATGGTCAATTGGGTATGGTTTTTATGTTTGAGCTCCGCAGGGAAGTCTGTCTCTTGTTGTGAGCATAATTTAAATGTTCTAAGGTGTATCTTTCCAAGGACTTGGTTTTCACTTTGTCACTTGACTCTGCATGATAATTTCGATGTCTTTCTTCGGAGCCTGCTTGTTTTAATGCAGCTTTCGGTGTTGAGGTTGCTCTATAGTGATTAATAAGTATTATGTAGAGGATTTTTGTCGAAGTTATGAGCAAATTGCTTTCAGTGGATACCTTAGATACCTATAGTTTGGAAAGTCTACTGAGGTGAGAGATATCTTGATTGTAACAAAAGGAGATGCAGAAACTACAGAAGCAACCTGAGGCAGCTTTCCAAGATCAAATGTGGACTGCTCTAAATTCAACTCTTTCGCCTATCGAGTTTTACCAGTTGAGCAAATAGAGTCGCTACAGATTTCCGGAAATGAATTAAAGATAAAGCACTGTCAACCGCCAAATTTATGGAATGATTGTCATTGCTTTAACATTTGGCAGAGCAAATGATCTTTCAATCAATGCAATGGTTTTCAGAAAGCGAATATAGATGTCCCTTCTGTGGTCAGAGAATTAGTCTATCTTTTCATGTGTGAAAAAGAAGTTTATGGATGACATGTTATTCACATATTAGTTTGAAAAAAGCTTTTATATTGGGGTAGTAAAAATGGCAATAAGATAGTCTGCCTAGGTTAATCATCATAGCTTTTTTGTTTGGTTAAGGGTGTATTAGCTTCTACTTAGTTGCCAAATGCTTTAATGGAGTTGCTGCACCTTTTTGGATGAAGCTGCTGCCCATTAAGCTCTTCCAAACACCTGCTTGGTGTCTTTGGGAGGTGTAGATTCTAAACTTGGTAGAGCATATTTATTTGTCCTTGGTTTGGAGATATTTAAGCCTTGCACTATGACAAGACAATGCATGACCTTCTACCGATCTTCGATTGTAGTCGGCCAATTTTCTAGGTTTGAATACCCATATGATGCTATTACACTATCTTATAAATGAAGTTTTATGCTGTCTCACCTATAGGTGAACCTATTGTATTTTCAGGTTAAAGGGAAACAAGTTGTACCCTTCTGGTACGTCAAGCATCAAATCACAATTTTGTCTGTACTACCAGCAGCCAATGCAGCTTCTATCAAGCCAAATTGTGCTGTGTATGCAAAGTACTTTTTGGGTGGCCCTATATGGCAAGTCTCTTATTCTGTACGAGGCTCTGATAAAGAGATGCATCTGCTCGTTAATTTTCTCAGGCATATGCTTCCAAGTTTGCAACAACTGCTTGCAGCTGTAGAAAATGATGTTCTATTCCTGAGTTTGCAGGCTTTTGAATTTTATCATCTCATGCTTTGTGAATATTGTAGTGAAGAACATATACTCTAGAAGTTCACTGACCAGTGCACTCGACAGCCCTTTGAGTTCCTGATGCTCATGCCAGCACAGTCATTCGGAGTGAACTATAAAGGATTTGAAGGTGGAATTCTGAGCTTATGACAAGTTATGATAAAAATGCAACTTCTTAATTGCGAGGGTGATGTAGCATGGAATGCGGGAGTGTAGGCTCCAGTTCCACGGGACAGGGTGTACAACATTATGTTTAGCAACTTCATCCTTCTTTCAAAGCCTGTTGTATAGAAAAGCTGTGATAGTCAAAAGGATCAATCAGACCTTGTCATATGATGTATGCTTATATCAGTTTTTCTTCGCCCCCTTACTGTTGCTTATCTTGCAATGCTATTTTATGTGCGACTCGTTGATACCTTGTCTTGTACACATCTAATAAGGTGAAGTGGTTTGTTCCTTTCGCATGTCCTAATGACGGGTGCAGTTTGAGATAATTCGCAGGGTCCCATTCCACGTACTCTTGTAGTGTTCACTCTTGTTAGTGTTCATGATGGTTACCTTCCCACTAGCGAGCATTTTGCTGTAATATGGGCAGTGGAAAAATGGCTAGAAAGTGACTGAAGGCACTCTAAATGATTGATCTGTGCTGTTTTGGACCAAAAGCAGTAGTTGGGTTCACTGGATATATTCTGAGAATGAGCTGTGTTTGTCGTAAGTGGGTCATAGCCATAGGGGTGCCCACCTTCAGGTTCACGGACAAGCATTCTTCCTCAAAGAGTAGTAGTATAGGTGTGGTTGTGAGGTCAAAATTTGAAGTTGAAGCCTCACTGTCTTGAGAAGTCCTCATGCACTAAGCCACTTTGGGTTACTTCTTTAACCATTTTCAGAGCAGACTTCGTCCATTCTCATTTGAAAGAGTTGATTCTGACCCTTCAATTATTCGTCTGATGTCGATCTCTGCGCTGTTCGTGCTGCTTCTTTTGTTAATGTACACACGAGGTTTTTTGGACATTGCCAAGAATGTCCAAAATCCATGTGAACCAAGTTTGGACTTCTTCATTTACGTCAGGTTCCACACCATGTTATCTTTGTTATAATGCCCCCTCTCTACAGTGCGAATCTGCATCTTGTTTCATTATTTTAACCAGCATAATGGATCACCAGCAACCCCTGAATTATTGATGATGTCACCAATTTCTATTTTGTTTGTTTTTTAAAATTTTTGTCTCATGGGAAAGCGACAGCTGCTAATATTTTGACTTTAAACTTAGTTAAGTGGCCAATGGAAAATGATCAGACACCTCAAAAAATAAGAGCACGAATCATACTTTATCGGTCTTTTGTGCCGAAGGAGGACTGTTCGACTGAGCTGGAACGATACCCATATGCTAGTTCGATTCTGGCAATCAAGTCCGGCAAACCCAACTCCTTATTATAATCGCAGGATTGGATGGTCATCACTGCATACATAATCACGTTGTGCCAACATATGTAAATCAATCAAAACCTCATCGGCGTTTCAGGTAGACCGGTCGACGTCGATGCGACATCCGTTGTTTATCTCTCTAAAACTCGTGCGCTAATCGTCTATCCTTATCCTCCACGTAGTTCTTTTCTGTCATGACATTTCATGTCCGTCCTTCTCGAGAAAGATCAATTTCACGAGCATCACCTATCCATGTCCATCTAGTCTCGTAATTGTCGACAAAATTATCTCAATCACGCAGTGCAAGTTCCCTCCATAATTGTCACACGCACACATATACATACAGGCATTTATAATATGACAGCAAAAGCATCCCCCACTGCATTTCTGTATGGATCCATTTGCAGATAAAGAAATTACTTCAGAGCAATGATCTGAAGTTCGGCAAAGAGAAATGTAAGTAAAATCAAAAGAAAGGGGGTCATGAGACAAGGCACGTGAAATTGGATCGTGGCAATGCTCAATCTGCATGATTCATGCTGTGGCTGATTTGACTTCATATAAAACAGTTTCAAGAACAATGAAGCACAGCACCGATCACATTTCTTGATCCATATACTCTGGGGGAAAACAAAAAAACAAGGAAAGCACACAATGGGATGCGGGGATAACACAGATCGAATGCTCGGGCTCGAGCTGAAATTACTTCCAAATCAACATATAAGCAACTAAACATAAATAAATTCATAGACGACGGAAGAAGTAAAAAGGTCGCGTTCCGATCCTCTCGTGGCTTTTCGCCGCCATATCTACATCTTCACTCTCTTCGCGATTGCGTCCAACCGCATCAACTGAAAAGACATAAATATTATGGAGACGATAAGGTCTAGACTGCAGGTTTATTACAATGAAGCTCCATAAAGAATCGCAAGAAATAAAACTGAGCAACATCCCAAAAGCCTTCCTACCAACACCTTTCACTAGTAAATACTTTGATATGTCGTGAAATAAGAAATAGCAGAAACAAGTAAACAAGTAAATGAATGTAATGCGTACGTTCTCCAGAAACACATAAGCAAAAGCAATCTGTATGATGGATGACTGCAGACTCCAAATGGTTAGAACAATGCGATAGAACATATATCTCACGTTAAGCGCATCACTCAACAACACAGAGCCTTTCGTTGCCCAAAGCAAGAATTGGATTACTTAGGAACAAAGAGAGAGAGAGAGAGAGAGAGATGCAACCGCGAGACTCCACATTCTTGTTTGGAATCTCCACTTAAAAATAGGTACTTGTTGTCATTTTTTTCTGTTTAGTAATCATTTTTTCAGCAAGAAATATTTTGACTATCATAGCTGGGCAGTAGGCAAGGACCGAATACCAAAGCACATTCCACCAATCTTCTTTTATTTACACAAACTCAAAACACTCGCGAAATGGCAAACATCCACAGCCGCAAACTAGGAAGAAAAACTGAATTTTAGTAACTAGAATGTGAGAAATGAAGAATAGCCTTCATTGAAGCAAATGAGAGTGGCTAAACAAGTGCTGGTCCAAAAGGACTACCCTATTCATAAATAACAGGTGGGAGTGAAGATGAATGAACGAAATAAGCCAGCCCGATACGAAAGTTGAGAGATATATGGATACTCCATTAGCACTATGGAGCTCAAGAAGACAATGACAGAGAGAAGAGACTACAACTCCATCGGCACAATGAAGCTTTCTACTTCATATCGAGATGGAATGACCTCATTCAGGCAAGATATGTTCAATGTCATTGGAAGTGAGTCCAGTAATCCCAACTGGTGACTTGCAGGAATTTCTGGCAAGTGCCAGCTGATCTGCAAAGAACTACCAGAGACATTTGCACTCTGCTGCTTGTGTTGGTTACTACAATGCTTTAACGGACAGTGAAAACAATCTACCTTGCGGATGGGCTGAGTGAATATCTAAATACAATAAGCAAGACTCATATTCCGTAAATTAGACTTTATAGTAGTTTGTCACCTGAGATGGACAGATACATATTCTCCTGGAAAGAAAGGTTCTTATTACAAAGGTAAAGCAACAGCACAAGCTCACATAAAGCAGAAGGCTTAGGTAACATGCCAACCTAGGGATAATGGCAACATTTCAGGACTAAGATTTTTTGCTGCCCTAAATTCAACGGTGAAGAATTTGCTGGCTAGAGATACTTAAATCCCCAGAGATAATATACTGCAAGGACCTATGACCATGTTGGGCACTGTGTGGTTTTGAGCAACATTTTTGTCATAGAACTGTGTAGTTGCAGTATATAAAAACTCGACATCTTTACTCGTCGATCAGAATAAATGAGGAAGATCAATTATTTGACCATTACATGAACAATCACCATTAATGTAAATACATAGGAAAAGTATGTGAATCTAGCTGACCGCTCTATTGTACTTTTTAAGCCAAGTTCACCTTATGGGGAAAAAATTCTAGTGCTTTCTCTTTAAAAATTTCATTAACCCTTCATGGTTTGTACTTAGACACTAGAAGAAACCTAATGGAAAATATTCTCTATTGAGAGGTAGAGATGGATGGTTTCTGAGTTGAGTGAGGGAAATTCACCCAAAGCTAGTACGTGAAGAAACGAAAGCTACTACTACTAGTAGCTGCTGAGAGCCAAATACAGGAATAATTGGTATTAGTCTAATCTCATGCCATTGTGTTCGATTTCTAGTTCACCAACACAAGATGAGTCTAGTCTAATGTAAGCAACCCATGTGGACCAACTTTAGCGACGAAAGTGAGCATGAAAGAGATGTTCAAACTAAGTCTATACATGCAGCAATAATGGATGAAGTAGGAGAATAATGTGCTGCACTGATTCTGGAAATAGAAGGTTAAAAAAACCTGTTTGAACTGCAATATTTCGCGAGAATGGACAGGTCCAAGGGGAATGTTACATGTTTTAAGTGTTAGTCATCTCGAAGATTTACAGGACGAGTTCCAAACTAAGGCTGAACATGACATAGGAAGACCCAGATACTAATGCAGTGTTTCAAGTCGGTTTCCAGGTACTTGAGACAGGCAACATGTTTTTGTTCATTTCCTCTAAGATCGATTATCCAAGAAGAAACGCCTCTTTAAGTCAAAAGAATTATCTACAGAAGAATTGAATTCTAATTCGAGAAAATAGGGTTTTTGAAACTAAGACCAGAATGAGAACAGCATGTTTCAAAACTAGGACTATATTGAGGGCAGCAGGTTTCCAATTTGAGATTGGGAATGGAATGGATTGCCTCTTCATGCCCAACCGGCTTTAAAACTGCTTACACCTAACAAACAGCATAATGCAGACCGAATTTCTCAAACACGGTACAGATGAAATAATTCTCATGGAAACAATGAGGAAATACTGACCCTGACAAATGGAATGGACCAACATTGAAAGGATGGCTTGGTTGCTTGCCTTATATCTCCAAAAATTGAAGCCATTGATAACAATAGAATGATTCGTTTTACCTTCCACTTATGTTTTTAAATAACTATTTTGTCCTTTAAAGCAGCAGAACAACAAAGATTTCAGCTTGGTATGTACAATTTCTTTTGATGGAAGAATGTGAAGTTTTTGGCAGTATCAACTCACGACCCTTTTCTATGTTCTCAGTAACTGCCTTAAAGCCACATCCTACAAAATACATGGCAGTTATCACATTTGGGATCTTTCAATGGAAAAATGAATGAGATGACAAGAAAACACAAATGAGATAAGGGTTACATTTGCTAGATTTGATTCTAACTATGTATAGTGAGGAAATTCAAAGGAATTAATGTCCAAAATTTCCATTAGACAAAGAATGAGAGGGGGAGAAAAGCCAGCATTGAAGTATACTACTTTTTTGTGTTCTGTCGTTGGGAAGATACTTGTAAAATTTTGCAAAACCAATGTCAATTATTCCAAAAACTTAAAAGTTATTTAGGCAACTTTGGCCTATAACTACAGTGCAAAAACCTATATGATGAAGCAATAAAGGATCTAGAAAGATTTGAACTCGTGTCCTCTTACTTGAATGGCGTGTAAAATTTTTTGGAACAACTTCTTTTCAAAAGCTTAAGCTAATATATTGAGAAATGATTTAAAATTCAAACACTCTAACAAAACACAATCCCTTAGACACTTTTCCAAAAAAGAATTACAGAAAACCGAACATAGGAAAGGGATGGGAGTGGCAAGAACAGTTTTTGATAGATTTTTCACATTCAATTTAATTCATCCTCTCCATTCAACAAAGAACTTGGTTCTCCTCATAGTTTCAGGAGCAAGGGACCCTCCATAGCCAAAAGAACATAGAAGCAGGAGGTTGATCCATGATAACCTCATTGGCTCCTTTTTGTTGATATTAGAAAACAAAACGAGGTTTTTTTTCTTTTTCTTTTTTTTTTTTGAAATAAAGCATGAACAGGAAGAGTTTGTGCAACAACTTGTAAGAGGAAAGTATGCTTTAATAGATTTCTATTTTGAATGAAGATCAACTATAAGAATTAGTAACTTACCAAAAAAAAACTATAAGAATTAGTATTAGGTCTGCTGTCGGTTTAAAGATTTTTCCACATATTCCCCATTAGATGGGCGACACGTGTAACCGTTTGCATAGTCGCCCTTCTGTGAATTACATATTTCTGACCAATGATTAAGAAAAATAAATGTGGAATGAAAGAATTTAAATCGCTGGTCCTTTGCATATGTCACAGAAACTACTTTCCTTAGTTACCAGCTTAAGAACAGTCAAATCTTGCTTTCTTGTAAAGTTTGTGAAAGTATGCAAAATCAAAATCAGAGCCTCAGCTATACATAAAGCAATCTGAGAGGCAGTTCATGACCTCAAAATTGCACTTCAATAATAAATGATAGCCCAACTGCTTATTAAGAGGAACTATAATCATGTTTTCTAAGCTGTATCTACCGTCTGCTACTGCTTTTACTCATCAGAAAAGGAAATATCTCCACCATTTATTCAAAAATTGTTTCCTTATGTGTGAAATTTGATACCTTTCCTCATCCCACATTCAGTAATATTCAGCTTCCACCACTGTTAAGTTCTCCCAGATTCTGTCCTTTTGTACACACCTATACTGTGTCATTTCTCTACCATTTAAATTCAATTTAAAAAAAATAAAAAATAAAAAATCTCAACCTGTCTAGAGCATCCTATCGATTTATTTATTGACTATTTTCCGCTCTTGTTTTGCCTTGCGCACAAAAAATATGTGCCGTGTAGTCAATGTAAGAGACAACTTTCTCCATTCCTCAACTAAGAACTTACAGAGACAAAAGGACTTGGTTTGATTAGGGAAACATATGCTTTCTGTCTTTCTTCATCTCCATGATCCTCTTCTTCAACCCACATTGAGACAACTAAAATCACTGGATCAAATGTTATCTTGACTCCTTAATCCAAACCTCTATTCTCTCATGAGGTCCCCGCTTTGTCTTAAATGTTTAGCATGACAATCAGTCATGCAGCATAACTATTAATGCCTTCAATTCAAGAGTCCCGACGGCATGAATGGTATAAATAGTTAAGTCTTCCATTAGCAAGTATCCTTGAGGTCCTTGCTAGTGTCAAAAGAGACACTTTTTTCTGATCGAAAGAAGAGGCACCTTATCAAGGGGAAAAGTGTCCAAATATTCCTAAACCCAATGTACAATGGCCAATTTAATCCCAGTCCTTTTAATTATTGTCAATTTATTCCTAAAACTTTTGAGAACTGCCCAATTTAACCCTAAACCTTTCAATTGTGCCAATTTAGGCCTAAACATTTTGAAGATTTGCTAATATAGTCCTTTCGACTGATTATCCAAATAATAAGTTTAGGACAAAGGAGACAAACTTTCAAAAGATTTAAAACTAAATTGACACAATTGAAAGGTCTAGGACTAAATTGGCAAATCTTCAAAATATGTAAGACTAAATTGACATAATTGAAAGGTTTAAGACCGAATTGGCCGCCGAACAATAGGCTTAGGACTTTTCTAGACAATAATCCCCCTTATCAAGCATGTGAGATAATGCATGTCACATCGAAATTATTCTGCTAGATGACCAGAAAAAGAACTACCAAGTATTGAGCATAGCGCAAGTGCCCAGTAGACATAAGTTAACATGGACTACTTGGTTTTTGAAGGAAAAATTTGTGTTTTAGGCTAAAAGAGGTTGTTCTTTATTAACTAACGACAAAACAAGACGTTCCACCAGAGACTTTGAGTTCATTTTATTGGTTAAGTAACAACACATTGTAACGATTAGCCCTTTTCATGTGTCCTTTGTTTAGTTTATTCTTAGATGCTCTAAGCATGTGGTAAACGTTTTAAAACCAATATAGGTCTGTAATAAGCATGTTTTACGACAACACATGCTTCGATGCCACAGGAGCCACGTATCATGAAGCACAGATGAATTGAACCCCGAGCATCATGCAGGTACGAACCATTTCTTTCGAAACAACAAATTGGAAAAGCATAATATTCGAATAAAGTAAGATAATTAACATGGATAAGCTGCACAACAAGGAGACTTACGGTGCCATAGAAAAAAAGAAAGTCGCGACATTTCAAAACTATTATATTTGATACTAGGATTGAATCATGCAGCCATTTTCATGACAGATTCACGTTAAGGAAATTTCATGTTGGCCAAGTTTTGTGACACCAAACATATTTAACAAGTGAATACGAAGGGTCGGCCCCCTTTGTTAATTTTAACACTAGTGAAGATTAAGACTTTAAGATGACTTCTCAAGAATAGACTTTTTTTAGACCCCTTTTTTTTAATAAACAGTTCTCTCAAAAATCTGAAAATGAAAAGAAAAGAATGCTTTTTAGGCTCTTTTCCTGAATACCCAGTTCTTTTTAAGACCTAAGAAAGACAAGGAAATTTTATCAAACACATGGATTTCTCATTTATAGATTGCTGATGAGAATGTTTCTAGCTAGTTGGATATTTACCATTTTTAAACTTCTTCATCAATGTGAGTTCACATTACTCTTGCATGCTATGTCCTTGCCTAGTCATATGACAGAACAACTACTTTTTCCTTAATCAAAGAATAAACCAGAAGAATCTCCAGGCCTCCAAATCCTCTAATTAGTGTTTTGCCCCCCCCCCCCCCAAAATAATAGGACTAATTGAAATATTTCCTGGTCCCTAATTAAAATCCAGGAGACATTTTTTGGTCTCAGCTTTCCTCCCCCCCCAAACCTCATTTTTCTCTCAAAAAACAAGCAAGCAGAGAGAAACTTAAGACATTTTTCCTGGTCCCTAATTGAAAGGCGCTAATCATGTACTTAAGCTTCACTTACTATTCAGAGCAATCAATCACCTCTGTAATCAGAGGGAAAGGAGAAAGAGGAACCAAAAAAAGAAAGGATCAATCTTTTTTTTAAAATTATTAAAGAACCCTTTTGCAATCATCCGCTTTGTCCCAACTCAAGATTTGATATGTTGCCTAAAAGCAAGAAATCAACATGATTCTCATCACCACAGTAGTGCCACCAAAAGTTCCATGTCTATAAAGTTGATCTGCCTACGTGCATGGGGCTTTGAAATTGTATAACATATGATACAGCAAGTGATTTCTAGGATCCATGTAAACCAGAAAAAGAATAAAACCCGACACAACGCCGATTCATAGCCATGTGTTGCAAGCTCATAGGCACTTTAACCCTAAAAAACAAATAAAAAGCAATAACAGGAAAAAGAGGAAATAAATAAACAGGGAATCAAGATATTTTTGTTAAAGCGGCTAAAAAGGCCCACGTTAATGAGAGGGGCACAAAAACACAAGCACAAAACCAAACAAAAACCTTAAAAAGCCCATCTTTTTTCTTTTTCTTTTTCTTTTTATTCGTGGAATAATATGTCATGACCTGATGACCTACATTTGCTCAATGAGCCAGAGGGACGGCAACACCTGGCTCGAGAATTGCAGAGAGAACTTGCTAGAGTGAGAGGGAACCAAGGAAATTTCAGAAACAAAGGAGGAGACAACAAGCCGATCTTTTATAATATTTCACAGCAACCTATGCAGAACAGAGAACCCAGAGAGAGAGAGAGAGAGAGAGAGAGAGAGAGAAGAAAAAAAAGTACGTATATATTATACCATAACAACCATGAAATACTCCCCAGCCAAATGAGATTATTCTTTTTTATGCTTCCCAAGAATTTCTTTAAAGAAATTAGCAATAAAAAAATCATAAAGATTCATGGGACGATACCGCAGCACATCAATCCAAAAAGCTAAAACCTAAGGAAACAGAAAATTAAGAGAGAGAAAGAAGAAACCAAAAAACCCATGAAAGTTCAAGAATTGAGCGAAGGGAAGGACCCAAACAAGCAGCCACTTACTGAGAGCAAGCAAAGGCTACAATTTAATAGGCATCATCAACCAAGGACACACGAAAGTAAACCAAATAAGTGTTGGAATCTTACCTGAAAGAAGATGGATTACATACGAATGGATCTTTATGGAGTTCATCCGTTCTTTGTTTTTCCCTTGTGGTTGCTGGCGGCGGCGGACCCGGCTTGTTGGGTACGGTCGCTGTAACAGAGCTGCAACCGGCCATCGATCCCAGATTGGAGCTGCGCAATGTGGTGGTTATGGTGGTGGTGGTGATTAGTCTCAACAGCGACGGGCATGGCCGTGCCAAGCAGGAACGGCATGCTTGGACCGTCCACGGGAGAAGTGAACCTCTGGAGGTGGTGAGGCAAAAGAGACGGTGATGACGAATTGGACTGAAGGGTCCCCCTATTGAAGCCGCCAAGGCCAGAAGAAGAAGAGGTTGAAGATATACTGAAGTTCAGATTGTATTCTGGTTGCGACGTGCCCGTGGTTGCCGCCACTGGGATGAGGTGTTCGGGCACGAAGGGGAAATGCGGGAGCTCCTGATGGTGGCTGCCCCCTCCACCACTTTCAGTGGAGAGAGTAAAGGATGGAAGTTGCATTGCTTGCGGCAGCGAATTTGTGTGGTTTCCCATTTGAATCTGCCCGGGAAATCCACCAGACGTGTGGTGAGGATGACCCCTGGAGATTTGTGCACCTAAAAGCCCGCTGTTGAAGTATTCCATGGTCATCGAGCTCCACTGCCTCGCCGTCGTCTTGTGGAACAGATTGGCCTCGCTGCTGCCAGAAGGACTGCTTGTGGTGGTGGCAACGGTGGTGGTATTGGTGGTGGTGGTGTTGTTTCCAGTACTAATAGCCCCAGTGAGGAGCTCAGTGAAGGAAGAGTTTTGAGAAATTGGGTTCAGGTTTTGATTATTGGTCTCCTTCTCCTTCGCAGTCCTCTCCCTTGCCCTCTCGCGCGCCCTCACGCGATTAACCCGGAGCTCCGACCGGGACAAGGAGAGACCCGAACCCTTGCTGTTCTCGGAGTTGCTGCTACAAGCGGATTTGGACAAGGAGAGGTTCTGGTTCTGTTGCTGCTGTTGCTGGAAATTTGAGTCACCGTCCAGCTCAACCTCGGCCGAATCGAACCCGTGCTCCTGCTCCGTGCCGCCGTCACTGGCCCTCTTCTCATTGCTGAACTGCTGCGGTGTGTCGGGGAACGGGCCATTGAGTGAAGGAAGCTCCGCGATGGAGTCGGATGCGGCATTGATAAGCCACTCCACCGCCTTGCTCGGCTGGTCACAGCCCAACCGGTCCTGGATGTCATAAAATTGGATCGCAGTGGCCACGGACAGGCGGACCCTCCGGTCCCTGAGGCCCTTCGAGGTCAGGACCTTACTGTGGCGGTCCTTTCCGCCGGAGGACCGTGAAACCCTAATGATCCGGGAGTTGGGCCAACCCCGGAGCCTATTGGCGCCGCTGCCGGCGAGCCCAATCCCCGCTGCGGCGGCAGCGGCAATGCTCATGGAATGCTTGTGCTGTGCCCCGTCTTCCTCATCCTCTGGGTACTGGTGGTCACCGGTTTTCAGCACAATCTTGGCCGAATCCATGTTCCTGCTGGTTCCATTTCCAACCCTTGGGAATTTGCAGGCTTGTGTCTGGATCTCCTCCACCTCCATGCCACTTTCATGCCTTAAAACAGCAAGGGCTGAGAACTTGTTGAGACCCTTTGGCTTTTTACTCGAACTTATGCTTGCTCTAGAGAGAGAGAGAGGGACAGGAGGAAGAGGTTTGGAAATTTGAGGAAGTGGGTCTCACAGAGAGAAGTGGTGGATTGAACCTGGAAGTAAAAAAGAAGGATTTTGGTGGGTGTTGGGGTGGTGGTGATGGGGAGAGCGCAGGTGGGGTTGCAATGTCCTACGCATTGATGACGATAATACAGAGAGTACTTTGGCTGTGCAGCGTTAAAAAGAGCCTGTTTTACGCCTTCGAAACATCAAAGTCCAAGTCAGGCATGTCTCTGTGTGTGTGTGTGAGAAGAGAGAGGGACAGAGAGAGGGGTCAAATAACAATAGAGCAGCCGGCAGCTTCTCTCTTCTCTCTCTATCACTAGTTTTGCAGGTCCTTTTTTTTTTTTTGGCAGTGCGTGCCTCTTTCAAAAGCAAAGCCTGAGAAGGAGCTCTCAGAAGGGAAGCCTCAGCCTTCAGCACTGCAAAAACCAGAAAGCCCAAAAGAGCCACAATGAAGGAAAAAAAAAAAGGGAAATTTAACCATTCGCCAGCATCATAATTCACCAAGAAAGAGAGAAAGAAAAATGAAAACAGCAAGCATCAGATGCTCGATACGTACACATCGCTTTAACCCCACACACACAGGCTCACCTTACTCATTCAGCTGACCACAGATATACAGAGAGAGAGAGAGAGAGAGAGAGAGAGAGAGAGATCTGACTTAGTTATGATACACTCACATACCACACCCACCCCATACCTAGGAGCATTATTGCGGCTACGAAAGCTCTTAGCAACAGCTCAAAACCTATCTCACAGCTTTTCAAAGATGATAAAAGCTTCCAAGAACACCCCAAAGATAAAGAGAAAAAAGGTAGTTGAAGTTAAAAAAGAGATTTGAAGGGGGGCTACTGAGTAATGGCTAGTGAGGTGGCCACTGGCTACATATCAAACCTTGATCTGGAACCTTTCAAAAATTTCGTCTTCCTTTTTTTTTTTTTCGTTTGTTTGTCAGATTCAAAGCTCAATAAGCAAAAGCAGAAATACCAGTCAATTCTTGGTACGGCTCGGCTGATCTGAGCTCTTATAGCTTGACCCTTTTTCTTGTTGAAGAAGCTCTGGCTGACCTAAAAATGGTAGACACAGCAACAGCCTGATGAGTTATGGTGTTGAGCCCCTGAAGGTGAATAAACAATAATGGGCACTAATTAATTTGAGCGCTGTTTCTAAACTACCCATAGAACAACAGGAAAAAAAACCCCCCACAAAATAGAATAAAAATTAATAGAAAGGTCGAAAGGAAGGGAAAATCTTGATACTCAGGAAACAATGTGTGTTGCTGTTGGTGGGTTGGATTTGTGACAGGTGTTGAGCTCTCGAAGCAAAAAAAGGCCCTGATGAAAAAAAAAAATCCTTTGTTTGCTTTTATGGCAGAAGAAGTTGAAGGAAAGCAAGAATTGGAGCCAAATTACACTAAACTAAGCCCACACTTCACAGATCTGCCTTCTAATATGTGCAAATCCAAGAACTTCCTCAGATTGATTAATTCCCTCTCAAATCGAACATCAATTTGTGCTTCTCTGTGTGCCCTCTTCGAAGGGTCTCGAAATCTTGAAACCAAATTCCAAGGAGGAGGAGGAGGAGCAGCAGCAGCAGAGCAATCTCAAGTGTCAACACAAGAACGAAACAAGCCCATGATTTTCTTTTAAAAAACTGAGCTTTTAGCATCAAGTGACAATGGTGTTGTGCTCGCGAGAAATTAGAGGGAGGCAAAGTGAACACCTTCTTAGGGAAACTACTTCTCCAGCAAGCAGATTAAAAGAAAAGACGAAAGATGCAGATTTTGCGGCTCTCGAGATTCGCACTCGCTCTAAGGACTTCGCAGCTCATCCATGACCCGCCATGGGCGGACCTTTGAGCTCAGACGGACATCCTCATCATCATCAAGAACAACCACAACATCAACGACAACGACAACTAGAATTCCTGAGCTCAAGATTTTAGCGAGGGAAGAAGATGGAGGCAGTACCAGACAGGTGTACTACAGCTCGGTCTGTCTTGTCAAGTGGGGTTTGGGATTGGTTTTCATGGCTGAGACGGAAAGGAAAATCCAAGTGTCTTGGAGGAAAAAATATCTGCACAGACAGACACGGAGGTAGAGAGAGAGTTATGAGCTCAAGATTGCCCTAAAGAGGGAGGAGAGAGAGAAGATTTGAGCGAGTTGGGTTGGGTTACGATTCACTTTCATCCGTTGATCCACATTCATTCCTGAAAAAATATGACGCCGGGCTTCTCTATCTCTCTCTCTCTTCAATCTTTTATTCGCCCCTCCGTCTCCAACTATTTGTCTTGAATGCCATTCTCACTTCTCAGTTACATCCTCTAAATTTCTGTACGCCTTTGTAATGTTCGATTGCTCTTGATCCTATAGCTCTTACGTCTCTTATAATAATTCATTAGCAAAAAAAAAAAAAGAAAGGAAGGAAGCTTGGTGTGCACCCTGCATCGATGAATTTGTACATGAACTCGCCACATCACATGAACTCGCCATGGGATGAAACTCTTTCCCAAACCCCCTTACTACAATCCTCTCTTGCACGACTTTCCACTTCCGTCAGTTCCGTCCGACCCCGGCCTTATTGATAGACTATGAAAGGGGACGGTCGGTCGAATGGTTCGAAGCATGCTCCTCTTCTGTATCACTCTCCCATTTCATAACTCTCTAATCTTGGATTACTAATCGGTGAAATACTAGGCAACCCAAAAAATATTTTAGCTCTCGTATTTAAAAAAAATAATATTCTAGAAACATTCATAGAATTAGAAGACCTATTACTTTTTAATCTAAGAGGAAAGTGAATGCGGTCTCGATTTTTCAACTTTGTTTAGGGTTATCATTTTTCTAACTTGTTTAGAAAGATAGCTATCAAACACAAGATTAATCAAAATTCACTAACATGGCCCTTCAGGACTTGGCAATTTTCTTGCTAGATAGATTTGGCAGTAGGGCAAGTTTGGAACCCTAACCCAAAGAAGCGTTCCCTATCGCTAGATTAGGATAGCCATTGAAACGCCCATTTTCTTGACTGAAAACACACCTTAGATGACATGATAAAAGAATGCTTGGAAACTCGATTGTCGAATGTGAACCCTTCCTTAGGTGAACTCCTCTTTTTGCTCTTTAGCCAACAGGATATTAGAACCATGAGGATTAAGGACAGGGTTTTCAAGTTACTCACCTACGAAAAAAATTATCAAAAAAGTCATAAATTTATTGTAATTATGTCAATTGAATCCTTTTTTTTTAGCTAATTGAATCGCATACCTTTCGCAGTCCATTTGGCCAGGCCATACTAACATGGATATTAAAATTTAAATTTTTTTTATTTTTTTTAATTTGTCTTTTTTTGTTTTCCTTTTTTTTTGTTAGGGCTGACGAGGGCTTGTAGGGCCTCACCAATGGTTGGCAGTGTCCTGCCAACTCTAACCAAAAAAACAAAACACATAAAAAAATTATTTAAAAATAATTGCAATTTTCAAAAAAAATATTAAAATTATACACGTCTATGCCGGCTTATCAAATGGACTGAATTGACACAATGAAAAAGGTTTTGGAACTCAATTGACAAAAAAAAAAGTATAAGACTGAATACTAAATTGGCACAACTGCAATAAATTCAAAATTTTTTTTTGTAATTTTCCTCTCATCCAACCACCCATAACTAGAAACACGGCTTCTTATCCGACAATGACATTCGCGGTAGCATCTACTCCATCACTCTGTAGTTTACGGATTTCTTCCTTTTTATTGACTTTTTATAAATTATATAGAGGTTCGCTCGATGGACTTTTATGTAAAGAAAAACAATCTTAGACCCTAACCATGAAATATCCTATTAATCTCCAAAATCAAGTTAGATGCGAGCCAAAATTCATATGAATAACCCAAACATCGAATTCATTGCACTTAAGAGTGGAGGGGATCGACTGAACCTTACTAAAAAGGGCCTGTTGGTTCCAAACTCGTGCCTGATTTTTTATGTTTCTATTTAGTAATCATGAGTAGAGATATATGTAAGTCGCATTACATGTGCAAAATATATACGTACATTTTTCTCGGGCTAATTTTCAAAATGCACTGAAAATCACTCCGTCCGTCTCATGGGTAGAGTAAAGGACCATAAGGTGGCGGACATGACTGCTTAAATTCATCTCAACGGGAGACGACGTGATTTGAACACAAAGTTTGTTGTATACAGAGTATTTGCATAATGTAATCGACATAACTAATATTGCAATCCGAACAATGTTTGTAAGACATTCGGAAGGGGGGAAAGAGGGCATAACTTACCTTCACTCACACTCTTCTCTCTGTCCCAAAAGCAATTCCTCAGGCTTAATTCAAAAACCTTGTTCTCTGCCATATCATGGCAATTTGGTTAATAAAAGCAAAACGATGGGTTCAGTTTCAAGATAATGCAAGGGGGGAGCTTATGGCACGAAAATCTCCCCAAATTGATTAGTAAAAAAGATGATCATCCCCACCACCCAAATGTCGAGTTGGGAAGTCATTCTCCCTTTAAACCAATCGTAGACTTTTTAAAAAAAAAGTTATTTATTCATTTGTTTATTTATGTATTTCTTAATCCACTCTCTAAAGCAAGGATTTGATGGGCATTTAGTGATATCAAGTTCACTGGAATTAGTTTAGTGACCATAAAGAAACATGATGCTCGTACAAGTAATGATGTGTCTCATTGCCTCCCAACTTTGATATATAAATATAAAATTTGCTCGTGCGATGGTACCACTATGATGGGCCACAAGAAGCACAGTTGATAAAGAAGCTACCATGGACCTTATGCTGGCAAACACAACAGCAACCTGCCAACCTTTCTTTAACAAAAAAAAAAAGAAGAAGAAGAAGAAAAATGTCACTTAAAATCTTAAACTATGCTCGTCCTTACATATTTACCCTAAAAAAATTTTATGACTCGAAAAATCCAAACTTGTATTCACGTAACATATTTATCGCATACATTTTTTTACAACACCAAAGACCATATACTTGTATCTGTGTGACACATTTACCACAAATTTTGTGGTAAATGTGTCGCTTGCCTATAAGTTTGAAGTTTTTTATGTCACAAAAAAATAATTTGAGGTATATTTGAGAGTTTTGGTGTCACAAAAAAAAAGGCCGGGATAAATGTGTCACACAGGTAAAGTTTGGAGCTTTCAATGTCCCAAAAAAAGGTTTGGTGTAAATGTGTTGTAATGAGCATAATTTAGGGTTTGTTTTGATTCTTTTTTAAAGAAAATGCGAGAAATTGCCATTTTGGTCCCAAGTTCTCATCAAATTTCACTATTGATCCTTATACTTTGTTTAGGGGAAAAAGACACCACAAATATTTGTGCGATGATTATTTGAGGTCATAACTTTTTTTTCGCTTACTTGAGTGTCATCACTTTTTAAAAATGTTCAACATAAGTGCCCTACCACATCAGATTTCCAATACTTGGTGACCATCTTTTAAAAATTACGGCACTCAAGTGATTAATGGAAAAATTATTACACTCAAATGAACGTTTTTTAGAAATCACGAACTCAAGTAATTAGGAAAAAAAAGTTACGGCTCTTAAGTGAGTATCGTACAAAAACTATGGCACTTGTGGTGTCATTTGTTAGAATGCACGTATGATTAAGTTGTGTTATAAAAATCCCACATCAAAAAATTAAAGTAGTATAAAGCAATTAATATGTTCATGCGGCTACTGCTATGTACTCCCATCATCATCATCCCCTTTATTAGTCATAAACCTAGTTTGTACACTAAAAATTATGATTGGAGCACTCTTTTTAATGTCCAAATTTACTCCGTGTGCTTTCTTTTTTATAACAATGTTGATCCTCGCGCAATTTGTAGTTCAGGTTTTTGTGTAAAAAATTTTCACATTTCGTTCCAAATAAGACTTGCTCTAATTTAATGCATGATGTGTATGCCTATTGGTCTTTATAAAAATATTAACTTCTTTACTAGTAATATTTGTAACGACATCTTGAACGACACTTAACATAAAGCTATGTTTAGGATTTGTTTATTTAGCAAAAAAAAATGAACAATTTAAAAAAAATTCTAAAAATGATCGTTTATACCATTTGTAAAATGAATGAACAAAAAAGATTTTTATCGCCCACGAAATATTTAGACATAAATTGTAGTAGATAATAAAAATGTTTTTCCTTGAGTAGTAATTTCAAACGGTCCTAGTGATCATTTTTTGAAATCTAATCGCCGAGTGAGAGTTGGTCTTGATTTGACATTTTCACAAGATTTCCAATGGAAACACGATGGAAGCAGGAAAAGAATACAGGGACTTGTTTTTATTACTACAACAGAATACACATATTACAGTTGATCAAACTCCTCATGATACGCGGACCAAAAGCTTAAGTTGCTTTAGAGGTTTGTACACGTAAGCGCCACGTCAATAGCCTGTGTTTATTAGGCAATTTTCGACACATTTCAAACGGAAATTCGATGGAAGGGCCTAATTTGTCGTCAGAGAATATTATAAAAATTAGCATCATAAATGAATAACTCTTTTGCCCCTCCCACCCAAAAAAAAACCGAATAAATTATAAGGACCAAATGTGAATGCCGATTTTGCATTTCCCCCAAAAAAGGATTGATCCCTCTTTGGATGAAATTAATCCTTTAATTCCATCATATGCTTACTGTGTTAAATACCTCCATAATCCATAGGTTGTAAAATTTCTTTAAAAGTATGCAGCCGTAAAGAAATTTTGCGCACCAAAATTCCGTTTGTTTCTCAAGAAATGAATGGTTGAAAAAATATTTTCTATAAGAATGATTGCTTGTATCGTCTGAGATAATTGATTTATGAAAAATACTTTCATCATTTACATCAATGTGTGTCTAAGCATTTTTGTGAAAGCTGATAACATTTTTCGTTCATTTAGTTTTTCAAGGAATATTAAGCGACTATTTTTAGAAAAATATTTTTCAAATTATTTATTTTTTAAAAAATAAATGGAGCCTTAGTGCACAAAACTTCCTCCTAAGTGGTCTTCTCTGCCATTAATTTGGTGATTGCCACCATTTCATTCTTTAATGAAAATTATATTGAAGGTAGAGAGGGTCGCTTGCGGAGAATTTCTTCTCTGCTCGTGGAAATATGAAAGATAAATGATAGAAAAAGTTAGAAACACTTAATATTTTTCATTTGGTTGACTAAGTTGATATTGGAAAAGACGAAAATATTTTTTGTGTCCACATTGGCTTTTTTCTTTAAAAAAAATGCCAGACATTGAATGTAATTTTTTCAACGCGAACTGTCTTTCCTAACATATTCCTATTATATGCTTAATTTTCCCACACAAACTGTATCTTTTTTAAAATATTCCTATATCAATATTTTTCGTGGAAAAAAATAATCCTATTTTAGAGTTTTGTTCATCTATTTATATGATAATATTAGTTGTTTGATCAATCAAGCATTACCATCTCAATTACCCTGTTTTTGATAATCCGCTTGCTTGCATTTTTTTTTCATGGAATGCATAGTAAACCATCACATAAAATATTTATTTTCACTGGTGAAACTACTCCTACGAATTGAAGTACTAATAAATGATAGATCAGAATTGTACATGCGCATGAATTCGGTGTATAAATTAAGTAACGTCATATTCATCTTCTTAGGAAAAACATTTTAAAAACTTCTTAAATTTCACATTTTGTGAACAAAAAGAAAAACTAATACTATCCAGTATAAATATGCAAAACTACTTTTGATAGACCTCCTTTAGTTTTAGATGAATGTTACTTAATAGAAAGTACAAAACCTAATTCAAAGCCCATCAATTCAAAAATTAATTCGACTTAGAGTGATAATGGAAATCAGTAGGTAAAACTTGCATTTATAGTGAAGTCAAACCACGATGATTAGTTGATCTAAGTTTGGTTTCAAAGAGATTCTGAGGTTACAAAGATAAAATCTGGCAGAAATTAAGGGAGCACTGATTTTTTTTTAGTTTTATTTGGGAGACCCGAGAACAAAAGATTGATTTGCGTGTATTAATACATCAATTAATAAATGAGTTTAATTCACGGCTCGAAAGACTCTTTAATTGGCTCTAGAATGTAATTGAATCACGATGAAGCCACGCCTTAGATGTCGCCATTCTTGCAGCACGCACAAGGCTCGAAGACCACTCTTCTTGTGCAGCAAAACGAGCATAAATTGGACATACCAAAAACAAGAAACGTTTGTATTCTAGTTCCATTTGTTTGGTGAGAAACGAACTACTTGAAAACCCCCTTTTCTTTTATAAATAATCGTTTATATCATTTAAATGAAAAATAAAATTATTTATACAGGCCAAGAAAATGCTTAGACATTTTTTTTGTTTATGTTTAGACATAAATTATTGTCAATAGTGCAAATCAGTTGACTAATTATTTCAACTGGAGTTTCATGAAAAATGAATGATTTAGAAAATATATTCCAAAAAACGATCGTTTCTATCGCTTACAAATATTGGTGAACGAAATATTCACGTCATTACTGATAATTATTCGAGCAATACAAACGATTATATTTAAAAAAAAATATTTGTCAAATTATTCATTTAGGGCTCCGTTTTTTTTTTGTGAAAAATAAACGAGTTGAAAAAACTTTTTTTCTTTTATAAATGATCACTTATGTCGTTTAAATAAAAAATTAATAAATTAAATTATTTGTATAGGCCAAGAAAATGTTTAGACATATTTTGTCTATGTAGACATAAATTATTGTCGATAGTGCAAACATTATCAACAGACTAATTATCTCAAGTGGAGTTTCGTGAAAAACGAACGATTTGGAAAACATTTTCCAACAAATGATCATTTCCTATTGTTTACAAATATGGTGAACGAAATATAGTTTTCATTGTCAACAAAAATGTTTAAACATAAATTGTTGCCGACAATTATTTCAAGAAATATAAATGACTATTTTTAGGAAAATATATTTCAAATTATTTATTTTGTGTTGATCAAACGAAGCCTAAAAATATCTAAAAATAATCACTTGTATTACTCAGAGAAATGAATAAACAAAAATTTGTTCATCATTTACGAAAATGTTCATTGCCTGATATTTCAAATTATACAAACAAAATTTTCGAAAAATATTTTTTCCAATCATTTGTTTTTTGCAAAACAAATAAAGTTTAATGTGCGGAATCGCTTAACCCACTCCAACTTTGCATGGACTCAAATGTGAAAACCATACTTGTTTGTTCAATTGTCAAACCTAAAAATGAGCAATTCGGACGGACCAAACCGAGAACCGCCCAGACCGAACTAATGGTGGGGCGGTTCTCGACTCCATAAGACGGCAGTCCGGTTCCTGATTTCAAGAGGTAAAGGACCGGACATGACCGGTTGATTTTAGTTTTTTCTTTTTTTAATTTCTTAAACGTCACCCTAATATTTCCCATTCTTTCTTTCATATATGATGGATCATTCAAGACATACTGGTCGGTTATGTACTCAGTAAATACGTGGAAGTGATTCTCACTTTAGCATATTTCATTATCTTTTCTTTTCATTGAAGATATTGTGTCAGTTGCACAAAGATAGGGCATTAAGATCGTCATAGCAGCTAGTACAATCATGACCTTCTAGTTAGTCTTGTGAAACTTTTAATAATAGGTGAGGACTTCTTTTTACGGTGCTCGAAAGCCATAAATACATCTAGCACCGAGACCAACATTCTGCTTGCAACTTTTTTAACTATATATATATATTGTTGTTTTCCAAGCAGGAAAAAAAAAATAAAAAGCTTCTTGAATGCTTGGAAAGTTTGCCGATTTCTTTGGGCTCCCGGGAACTGAACCGGGTTCACCCTAGTCAAACCACATTCCTCATTCGGATTGGGTTTTTACTTCACACAATACTATGTGTCCATGTTAGCTTAGCTCGTGCGAGAGAGGCAAGGAGAGATTTTATCTCTTATGACTTATGAGGGGAAGGCCACGCCATCGTTATTTGTTGCCGGTTATGGCAAGTAAACCTCTCAGAGGTGCCCAGCAAGCCTAGCACGGTTAGGTTTAGGAGTTGAATGTTGGGTGACTATTGGGTAATTACGCATATGATCTTTGGACTTGGCCCAATGTGCAATGACATTCATAAACTTTTAATATGATTAATATTAGTCCATAATTTTGTAGCCCAACGTACAATATTGTTCCTAAACATTTAATTTATTTATTGTAGTTCTTTGAATTTTTGGTAAATGTTCAATCTAATCCCTAAACTATATAAAAATATCCAGTGTTATCATTTCATTAATTCAAACTAACAGAATTTGATGATTTGGCTTCCAATCCAGTATGTTTAAACGGTGGACCAGAAAAATAATGTTACACTTAGATTATCCACATAAGATATTTAACACAAATCAGGATAATGAAATTATTTTGACATCATTAATTAGTTCAATTTGAAAAAAAATGAGTAGGCATATTATTTGATGACGTGGATTATGTTATGATATCCTAATTTACGTTGAATATCTTAATTGATAATCCACGTGTAATTTTTTTTTCGCCCACCATTCAAACATACCAAATTGGAGGCCAAATTTGCAAATCCCATTAATTTCAATTAATGGAAGGCCAATATTGGATGTTTACATATATTTTTAGGGACAAGATTTAACATTTATGAAAAGTTTAGGTATCACCTTGGACAAAATAAGTATTCAAGGACGACATTACATATTGAACTAAAGTTCATGGACCTTATTGAAAAATTAAAAATTTATGAACGATATTGCTCATTGGACTGAAATTTATGGAACATTTATGTCATTTTCTCACGATTGAAATTTAGGGTGTGAAGCTAATGTAGACATTTTTAAGTAAATAATTTTATTTTTTCCCCTTTATTATTTGTTTCTTACCCTTTTCATTTTCCTAGTGGCCAGTCACCAACAAGTTTGGTGTCCCTGGGCATCACTTGGGGGAGGCTACCCGAGCCTTGCCCTTGCCTAGGCGACACTCGGCGAGGCCACCTTGGCCTAGGCAAGGTTAGCCTCTCCAGAGAGGGGGGCCTCACCAGTGTTCCTCCCTTGTCCACACGCAGCCTAGCAAGGCCGACTTTTACCCAAGTGAGGGCAGCCCTCGCCTATCATGGCCTCTGGCCATTAGCGAACAAAAAGTAAATGGGAAGAGAAAAGGAAATCATAAAAATAAAAATAGAATATTAAAGAATGCCCACGTTAGTACCAACCATGCCAACATAGGACGATCGGTGTTCACATCATTTATTTCCAATCGAAATTGATCGAATGGTTTTAATTGGTACCAAGGTTTTGATTAAATTGGTCCAATTGAAATTTTTAAATATGAATAGGTACAAATGCAATAAGTTGATAACATTTTTGGCATTTTTCCCGACAAGCCCTAATGTTGATAACATTTAAGAAACTAGGAACAATTTTTGGAAGCGTGGGCAAGTTCGAGGCTAGAACGAAAGTCGAAATTTTTTTTTAGAGAAATAAAAGTTTGGAGCGAGCTCTAGAGTTGGGAGTATTCGAGGAAATTAGGGCCATCAGGATGAATCCACATTACTAATTAAGCAGAAAATATTTTGAGTTGTCTATACTTTCGACATTTAATAAAAAGGCCGAGTTCCCATCACTAAAAGCCGTGCAAATTTATGTACGTCCCGTTGAATCAAACTCGATAGATAGACCATTGGAAAAAAAAAAAGCAATAACCCTCCATCCGAAGGCCACCACTCTACATCCTCTGCTTATGGAAAAAAAAAACAGTTTTTGCCCTGAATTTTGTCTTTTAAAATCCTCTTTACACCTCGCCGCGCAAGTATTATGTGCCCGAGATGCATCTGCTAACGGCCTCTAATTTGTGTCGGAACTTTGGTAGGAAAGAAGTTGACTGAAATGTCGAGCTTTTTAGCCATGGAGACCTTCCGTCTCTAAAGACGCAGATGATAGCCATTCTATTTTTTAAATCAATTTCTAGCTAGAAATTATTTTTTTTTTCTATTTTTAGCTTCTGGAGATTAGTTTCTGAGCAGAAAAATACGTTTAATAATGACAAAAAAAATTATTTTTAAAACAGAAACTCATTTGATGACAACATAAAATTTCTATGATCGCTGGCGATCGGCGAACTGAGGAATGATGAATAGCAACCCATGGACCGCCATACAGTGGACCAATGAACCAACGGATGGCAAACAGAGGGATGAACAATGAAAAGAATTCTTATTTCTATTTCAAATATACTTATGAAAAAGAAAATTTGTTCCAGAAATAGAAAAATGTGATTGCGTTACTAAACGTGTTTTTGTTCCAAATCTATCCCAGAAATAAATTTGGAGCATAACTAGAGAAAATGAATAGTTATCATTTGCGCTCTAAATCTATTTTTCTGACTTTGGTGCAAATAAGGCTGTATATGATAACGCTCTAGAAAAAGTGTTTCAGTTCCCAAAGCATTTTGGGAACTCTTTTAATAAATAGAAACACTTTTTGTGTAAAAATAAGAAATAAAAAAATTTACTTCTATGTTCTCGAAATACTTTTTAGAGATACATTTGAAATAATGTTTTTACATACAATTGGGAACAGTCTCTTGAAAGAAATTAAAAAATAATTTTTTTGAAAAAATAAGTAATAAAATTAAGATTAATAATAATAAAAATAAAAATAATTTTCAAAAAAATAATAATTAAAAATAAAATAGAAATAGAAATAAAAAAAATATTTAAATTATTTAAAATTAAAAAATAAAAAAAATATTTGAAATAATAAAAATTATTCGAGAAATCGAATCATTTACAAAGAGTATTTTTTACGAAACAGTATTTACGTCAAAGATGCATCCAAATGTGTTTTTTAATTACAGTTTATTAAACAGTATTTGCATTTCACCAAACCCATTTAGCTAAAAGGTATTTGCAATTTTCCAAAAATACTTAACCAAAGCTCAACCAAATAGGCCCGATGTATGATGAGTAATGAACCTACTAATAAATAAATTATTAGTTACATCATTTATATATTTGGATCTCCATCCGAATCCTGCAAAAAAAAATGGCAAGGGACTACGATATGCCTGGAATTTCATGACTTTGTATTTTTCAATTATATGATCATATTTTTATCTACTTGAGAACATTTATGTATTGACTCATAATGTAATTTTTCCTACCTGTGGAAGACATGCTTCATGTTCTCATTATTCAATTCCAATTCATCTTCTCTTTCATTTTTTTTATAGTTGATCTCGTCCATATTGAAAAAATTACAAACATAATCTTTGCAGTTACCAAATGCGTTTCTATTCCTTTTTTTTAATCTCGAGAATAAAAACTTTATTCAGTTACTAAATGCATTTTTGTTTCCAAAAATCGTTGTCGAGAACAAAAACAGAAAAAAGTATTTATGTTACAAAGTTGTTTAGGGAACAAAAACATTATCATACGCAGCCTAAGTAAACAAGAAAATTTAAGATTGCCTATGGACAAGAAATTGCTCCGTAACTTGTTTTTGAAATTTAAACCCATATTAAAAAGTGATTTAAAAGTTGAACGCCTCGCCATTTTTCCTTCGATTTGCCGGTGACGCCTTCTAAGTTACTAATTCTATCCGTGTGGCGTATTTATGTTGCTGAAAATTAAAACAAAAGATTGATGCCGATTCCTCGAAGTAATTCTGTGCATGTTGTTGATGCATTTTCCATTAATCCCAAACTGAAGCACAAGATAAGGCCTAAAGAAAAACCCTCATGGAGGCAAAAATTAAAAATCAGCATGGAGACCATGAAGCAAAAAAGGTTCTATAAGCCTCCAAAAGTACTATTAGCGACAAATAAACTCGCTTTTATGTTCTTTATATATGATATAAAGACTGATAAACTCTTGATAGAAGATATGACTAGAGGCAAAACTATTTAACTTTATCAGATGTCATTAAGTAACTTATATATAATAGTCTCTGATTTACCTCAATAAATTTAGAAATGGCAATAGCCGATTTTTTGTCTGCCTCTAAATCATTTAGATGGAAATAATTGACTGGTAGAGACATTTTTATATGCCTTAATGACTAATTTTTGTTGGAGTATCCCCATCCAAAACAATGATAATAGTGCAGTTGGTATGAAGTTATGGAACATTTTTGGTGACTTTAGGTCGCTTATATTTGTAAATTTCTGACAATTTGGGATTTTAACACCACCTAAAAGCCTCACTTCAAAAATTTAAGGAAAAACAAATAAATTTGGAAGTAAATATATTGTAAACACCCATCAAGAGAGTACACCATGGACAAATAGCAGAAAAAGACTAGTGTTATATAAGATTTACAAAATTCTAACCGGAAACAAATAATTAGAGAGTCATTGAATGGCAGAATTCTTTAGGGTGATGGTTTTGCCGGGCAGCCAATGATTGCTTAATTCAACTATGATGCTGATCTCCATTCATGTTTCATGGTTGATTTTTTTAGGAGAAAACGACATAAATAATTTATGAACTTTAATTTATTATGAAATATCGTTAATAAACTTTTAATTTATTCATTGAAGTTTTTAACCTTTTGTCGAATGCAATATTATTCATGAACTTTTAATTTGCTTAGCGTAGTCTCTAAACTTTGGTCTGATATCTAATATGGTCTATGAGCTTTTAAACATTTTCATATACGCTAAGGACCATATTGAATATTTACCAACAATTTAGGGATCACATTGAATGAAAAAAAAGGCCTAGAGAACACATGGCATATTGGGTCAAAGTTTAAAGACCATATTGTTTAAATTAAAAGTTCAAAGCTGATGTTACTGTTGGAATTGGTGAATAATTCGAGAATTCTTATTTCTCACATGAGGCACACTCACATGAGTTTAGGGAAATTGAAGTATGAATCAATAATATGGAACCCTTGCGCATGGAATGTAGGGGTTCGGGGGCAGCACCCCCAACATGGGGGTCTCGCTGCCTAATCAGCGAGTTCCGCTCATATGAGAAATTATTGTAACGAACGAAAAAATAAAATAGAATTCCTTTGCAGGACGTAGCCCTATTCTAAGGTGAGCCTAGGTAATCTCATGTGTCTTCAATGTTCTATCTTCTGTGTGATTGTATTAATATTCAGTTTATGATAAATTCCATCAGTTACACGATGGACTCAAGTTTAGGGACCATTTGGAGTGTTATCCCTTCCTTTAGCTGAGGTGATAGTTTTCTTTTGCAGTCGACCATCCACCTACTTGACTGTGAGATTGATCATTTTGCTTGTTTGAATATTAGAAAGGGTTAATATCACGGAAAACCCCGAACTGGTACGTCTGTGATAAATTTACCTAAAATTATTTTTTTGATCACAAAAAACACCAAATTAGTACGACACTAACGATAAATTTACCTTAAACTAGTACACTTATGATAAATTTACCTCTCGTTAGTTTTCATTAAATTTAACTTCAAATTATTGTGTTGGATAGCACGTGGCAGTTCATAGGTGTACCAGTTTATGGTATTTACTATTTGTTTGCCATATGTGTATCAATTTAAAATTTTTGTGGTTTGAACCCAATTAAATGAATGGTAAATTTATCATAGATATAATAATTTGGGGTTTTTTGTGGTAAAAAAAAATTAGTTTATGGTAAATTTATCACTGATGTATCGATTTGAGTTTTTTGGTGTCAAAAAAATAATTTGAGATAAATTTGTTACAGGTATACCTGTTTAAGATTTTTTATAGTCAAAAAAATAATTTTGGTAAATTTGTCACAGATATACCAGTTTGAGATTTTTTATGGTATTAACCTATTCGAATTGACCAAATAGTGAAACTGTAATGGATTTAGTTGTTTTGGAACTTTGTAATACGACTCGTGGATCATTCGGCGTCTTGATTTACAGAGGAATTGGATCGTTACCCCAAAAGTACTATGTTGCACAACAAGTTAGATTGTGATCATAAATTTGAGTCCCAAATCAGTACCCTCACATACATTTATCCCAAATCAATTTTCATCTCACCAAAAA
The DNA here is from genome assembly GCA_016432845.1 of Psidium guajava. Classification (NCBI taxonomy): domain Eukaryota; kingdom Viridiplantae; phylum Streptophyta; class Magnoliopsida; order Myrtales; family Myrtaceae; genus Psidium; species Psidium guajava. Next base: position 22,929,098 of record CM028232.1, on the reverse strand, counting down.
TCATAAATTCATGCTCTTATCATACATTTACTCAAAATTAGTTTTCATCTGATAACCAATGCCCTTGACCTAAATCTACACCCTTTAGCATCCCCTCCAACATTCCTCTAAAATGCATGAGTTTCAACACGAGTAGCAGACGACTACATGACAGATCTAATGCGAACATAGAAAATCACGTATTCAAAATATGAAATCCATGTGTGTTGACATATATGCATTCAATTGAGGGTGAACTTGTGTTGCGGTATCGGTTTAGGATTTTTTTTGCATGATGTTAATTTAGAATAGGTGCGTCATACGGGTATTGGTTTGTAATTTCTTGGGCAAAATGAAAATTAATTTGGGACAAATGTATCATAGAGACACCGGGTTGGAATATTTTATGAGACCAATGATGGTAGTGATGCATATGTCGTGGGGGCACTAATTCTAGATTTTAACAGCATTAACCCCCACATTTTTTGGGGATAGATAATGTCATACGCAGAGTTCATCTTATTCGACCTTTATTTTCACAAACATTGGCAAAATGATTTAATCATCAATATTTTTCTCACTCAACATCTTTCACCGCGAACTTGCAATAACTTTCGAGAGCAACGAAAAGTTTATTAGGTATTCAACCTCATGATCCCATCAAGATCGAACGATCCCGCTGAAGGTACTCTAACAAGGCATTGTAATTCGAAAAATCTTAAGTGACACCAATGTAGAATTCGAGTTTCTTGGCAAGTCTATCGGCATTATTACAACCAAAGCTCGTGCTTCGGACAGATAATAAGTGAGTCAAATGAAAATGATGAGTCTCAGAATCGTAGAAAGAAATTTTTACCTGTAGTAAGTACAATTGAGAGAGAGAGAGAGAGAGAGAGAGAGAGAGAGAGAGAGAGAGAGAGAGAGTGTGTTTTTCATTTTTGTTTTTTCATTTTTTTTTTTGAACTTTATGGGTTCACGAAAAGGAAGACCAGGACACGTGCTGGTCATCGAGAAGTCAGCCCCAACAACGCCATTGATAGATTACACGCATGACTCCTCCCTCAGACCACGACACGTGCCTCTGCCTCCCCCTCTCTCTATCCCTGCTTTGGGGCACGTGCCGCTTTTTTCTTTCTCCGTCGTCCCAGTTCTTCCCCCTTTCAGCCCTTTTCCCGCTCTCCTTTATCAGCAGATGACAAGAGATGAAAAGAATGTGTTTTGTGTGTTCTGCAAAAAGTTGCAGCAGCACGAAACCAGGCATGGAGGGAAACGGCATCCATTGATTCTCCTCGTTGCTTTCTCATCTTTTTCTTTCTATTTAATTTGGTTTTCTGGTTGCTCAAGGTTGTGGGGGAATTTTTCTGATGAATAATGACACAAATTACCGCAAGATTTTGATTCAATACGTAATATAGTTCCTGAATATTAAATTATACGCCGTGATTCCTAAATTTTATCCGAATGTGTAATATTGCCCGTGAATTTTAGTTAAATATTCAATTTAGTCTTTGGACTGTACGCAGATGTTCAATGCCATCTTTCTATTTTTTTTTTTCAAGTTTGGGGATGATATTGAACATGGCTAAATTGAACATGTATAAAAAAATATCCAGAGACCACGTTAAATACATTAAAAGTTCAAGAATGACATTCCATGTTGGGTAAAAGTTCATGGACCGTATTGTACAAATTTAAAGTTTATATACTACATTACACATTTGATCAAAGTTTATAGATTATTTGTATTATCACCTCTCATTCTAACAATCTAACCCAAACGGTCAAAATAATTATCGATTGGGATCATAACTTTATTTACTCCATGAGCCCTTTCCAAATGTAGATTAAGATCATTTTGATTGTTGATCACGCAGATCGCATGATAGGATCCACATAATTAATGATTGCAATTCAATGGTATTAGCTCATATGGTTGATAGACTATGTAGTGGCTTCTCGACCTTTTGCACCCCCCCTTTTTTCTTACGAAATTTGAGATGCTGCAGACTTCTTTGCTCGAAATATCAATGTCATCGCCAATGCGACCCATATTGCTATGTGATGCTACTCTTGATTCAATGTGCAATCCTATCCATTTCTCCCTTTTGGGATCTCTTGCCTCGATGATCACTCCTCACCCTTATCATATCGAGGCTAGGGCTTACTCCATTATCGAACCACAAAGCTATTAGCGGGACTCTAGTTTCACACCATTTACAATAATAGGGTTTGTTTCTTGTGAGTCCGATCTCCAAGAAGGAGACTGGAGCATGACTATTTAAGACACGCATCACAACACTTCTAGAGTAAATTTGTGCTCGAGAAATATTTCTGGAGTAGAAATCCGTTTGATAACGCAACTTTCGAAATAAAAATTCGTTTGATTATGCAACTTCATTCTTCTATATTTGGAACATTTTTTTTTTACTTCAAAAGTAGCTTTAACGGCACTTGAAGAAGTAAAAAAATTTCCTTATCTTTAGAAGTAAAAAATCAACTTACAGTTAGAAGTTAATTTTTAAAATAAAAGTGTTCCCATGTGCGCCCTTAAAGTACCGACGATGCGAATGGGTTAGATTGGTCCTCCTTCATTTATGTGTTGGCTTCTTTTATACCCCCAAATGGTTGATCGCGACCCTAATATAAGCTACTCAAATGGAATAGTTGTTCTTATTTTGTTAAAAAAAAATTATATTCAAATCTTCGTATTTATGCATTCTCTTGAGATGCACTATGTGGGTAATTACTCGTGTGCTTTAGCCATCATTGATGTGAGTGTTATGAAAAGACCATCACATGCATCAACAATCTGTAAGTTATTAACTGCCTCCAAACATCCTGACCAATATTCATTTTCTCGAAATTCAAAAAAAAAAACATGCGTTAATTTTCACCGCATGACCAAAAAGATACATTTCCTTTTTTTAAAGTACCAACATGCCATCTTTAGAAAAAAAATCTCTATTTTGAAAAGACAAAATTAACCTTTTGCAAATGCCCAAACCCCCCAAAGTATCCCTCAAACCATAACTCCCATCGCCCAAAAACCCCATCTCTCCTCTGCCACACGCCACCATTCGACACCGCCGTCAGCCGCTTGCTCCCTTACAGCAGTTGTCGCCATTGACTCCCCTCCCCACCGCGGCTATTAACCCCCTCCCCCTATCTATTCTCTTGCGTCCATTTTATTGTCGGTTAGTCACTCTCATCTCCCTCTATCGCCATTATTAAAAAAGTCCTAAGCATATTATAATTATGTTAATTTAATCTCACTTTTTTTTATAATTGATTCATAAACTTTTTTACATTTATATTAGTTCAATCCATCCAACTAACTTTGGCCATGAATTGCTGACGTAGGCGCCAACTATCTACCGACGTTGATATGAATAATTTTTAATAATATTTTAATATTTTTTTGAATTTTATCTTTTATTGCTCTTTTTTTCCCCCACTTCCCTGCCTTCCTCCACCTAAGAAGGAGGGAAGGGAAAGAAAAAGAAGAAAAAGAGAAAAAAAAATTATATATATATACATTTGAAAACAAAATTGAAAATTTGTTAAAATTTATCCATGTTAGCATCGATGGACGGCCGATATCAACATTAACAATTTCCAATCAAATTTGGCTGGATAACTTAATTGGCATAAATACAAAAGATTTAGGAGTCAATTAACAAAAAAAAATTATAACTGAATCGGCACAATTGCAAAAGGCCTATAAAATTTTTTTTATAACCCCCCACAATAGCTCTCATCATCGATTGTTACCTCAATCTAAGGTTCCCATGGCAACATTGGGGAGCGGCGGTGAACCAAGAGGCTCTGGTTGTGGGGTGGTGAAGGGAGTTGGCGGCGTTGGTGTAACTCAGGCTCGGTTTTTTTAGCGTTTAGAGTGTTTTGGGTGGGTGTGAAGAATTCATAATGCAAGTGTTGAAATGAGGTACATAACTTGTAATTTTGAGAAGTTGGAGATGTATTTGGGGAACATGTCGGCGTGTGAAGCCAAAATAATTAATAAGGGCTTTTTTGTCTTTTATCTTTTTTTTTTCCTTTTAGGTCAAAAGCTATATTTTTTTTATATTAGTGATGAAAAAAGATAGTAGTAATCATAAGAGAAAAAAAAGAAGCGCAAAGTAGCGAATAGAGAGAAAAAGAAAAAGAGAAGTCGTGATAATTTTACGAGTGTTCTCAATCTATTTACACTTTGATCTTAAAAGGATATCATGAGTTATATTCTTACTTTTCTCGAAAACTAATGGATTCACAGGCCTAAATTTGAGTGAATTTCAATAACAAATTCTCTGATATATTCTTCTCATTCTGTTATTTTATTATTATATTTTGCTATCGTGAATTGTTTGTTTGGGTTATTTTCTTGGAATTGGTGCGGGATTCCCAACGGAACAAACTACTCCAATTAGGTCGAAAGAGTTGGCGAAGATAAGGTCGATGTTTTCAAAGTGGTGGAAGGGGAGAGCCGCCAATTTTTTTTTCCATCATGATTTCGTGACTTGCAAACTCCATTGGCATATTGTGATACCATGCGAAGTCCAATTTCAGTACTAGTCGATGGCTCTTGGATGACGATAGGTGCAACTTGTCTGCGAGAAAATAAAAATAAAAATAAAAATAAATAGAAGTGGTTGTCATTAGGCATGACTGGCTTCTGCGATGTATTTGCACTTCATCCGTGCTAAATTGTACTCATTTACTTTCCGCAATTAATTCTATTCCCTTTACTATTTAAAAAAACACTTTAAATTTCTTAGAATTTGTCCTTTAAAAAGAGATTGAATAATTATATATAAACAAAGGACCCCGGGCCAAGCCTGACGTGGCCGAGCTATATTGGCCTAGGCCCTACTCCGTGGCCACGCTTAATCGTGTCCCTGGATTATTGAAAAAAACATAGGTGCATAATTGAGTAAACCTTGAAATATCAACCTGGTATATAGATTTTCGGTAAAAAAAATGACACAAATATAGTCCATGAACTTTGATCCAATATGAAATGTGATCGTTGAACTTTAATCCAATATATAATGTGATTCTTGAACTTTTGAAAAAATATTCAAAGTCATCCCCGAACTTGAATTAGTAGAAGAACTACATTAGATATCTTTCTATAATTCATAAAATAAGTTGAATATGTTTCAAAAGTTCATAATCATATTGATCAAATTAAAATTTTAGATACCATATTACACATTGAGCCAAAATCTAGAGACCATATTGATGAAATTAAAATTCAAGGATCAAATTGTACATTAAAAAGTTCAAAGAACGTTTATGTGATTATCTCTAGATTTTCCCAACACAACGAGTAGAGGTGCCTTGCCGTGGATGTAACGGTGAACTGGCTTTGCTATCCCTAAAAAGAAAAAATAAAAAAGAGGGGTTTAGTTTTTTATATTAATTTTGGGAAATTGGGTGAGGTGACATGTCTATGATTTGGATAAGAATGGCCGTACAACCGGCATAGATTTCTTGAAAATTAAACAATGTTTTGGCAATTATTCCTTGTTTTCCTTGCCAAAAGGTTGCATGAGGAGGCAATCGGAGACCAATTATTGTCGCAAATTATTAGGACATGTTGCACGGCACCTCGTTCAACATACATTGGCCAGCGTCAGTGCCATCAAAGCAGAGGAGGCCCCGGCCCCCCGTCTTCAATTCTTCATATGCTGGGCTTAGTGCACATTCCACACAAAATTTTGTACATGTTGGTACTTTGGCATGCCCCCGCCCGGATCATTAAGGCGGCGGCGGCGGCGGCTACCCTCAATGGTAGGATGGATCCGCGTTTGTTTTACTATTCAGGATGATATGGAGAAGTTTTAGTTACGTCCGACACGTCGTGATTTGAATTGACCCCGTTTAGCAAGCATGCACTTTTCCGTGCCCCGCTTTTTGAATTGTCCCGTCGTTGCAGTCGAATTAAATCCCGGTAACTGAGCGGCGCTTGCCGGAGTGAATGGATAGATCTAGGATCAAAATGGTACTGATGGCCTAGGATAGCTGAAGTTTCTAGGTCATCTCGAGCGTGCACGTACCACCGGACTCTTTCGCATCTTCCGTCGAGTAGGTTCCGCCACGCACCGGCAATTTCGCAACGAGTTCAGTTCACACAGCAAATGGTTAAATTAGTCGCAGTTCGGCCGCGCTCACTAGGCTTTTGAAATTGCGGTGCTACTTAGAGGATGCGTGAGGCAATGCTGCAGAATAACTAGCAATGTATGTCTCGGTCACATAATTGTCAAAACCCTACTGGCTTTGACTATTGAATGAAAGAGGAAACGGTCGAAATTAAAACGGGCGGTTTAATAACTTTGGCAAATTATCTCAACTTAGAATAAGTGAAAAAAAAACACAAAAAAAAACATAGAGGGAGGAGGGCGGCGGGACGGCTAACGCTAGCGCCTTAGGTCTGTCTCAATTGATACATATTCTATATATTTAAGTAATTAAATATTAAATCACGCCTTCATCCAACAGCTTAAGTTTTTAGAACAATTAGTTGTGGTCCCACAAAATTTCATATGATACCAGAGCAAGAGGTTCGGAATTCAAATCTTTTCAGGCCCCTATTTGCCTCTTTAATAATAGGCTAAACGTGAGGGGGAATGCTAAAGTAATTAAATATTATATCATGCTTTCATTCAACAGCTTAAACTTTTAGAATAATTGACAATGATCCCATAAAATCTTACATCGAAGTAGGCTCATTTTATCCATTTATGACCTATTTTACTCCAATGCAAATCTAGTAACTTATACTTGATCCAACTCACTTTTCTAAAATACTTCCATAATCGGCTTAATTTAGAAAAACTCATATCCAAACTGAGGCGAGAATGATGAGTGAGTAAACGCAAAATAGTGAGTGTAAAAAAGAATGAAAAGAGAGCCGTAAAAATGGGTTGGGTCTAAATGAGTTATAAATTTATACATGATTCTTTCATGACCCCGTTTAACATTCATATTATATTTAAGCTAATTTATGACGCATTTATTACATATAACTAGCTCATATAGCAACTCATCCAGTCGTATACAAGTTAAAAAAATGAATTTATGACCTATTTTGATAGATCTAATTTTACGCGCTTCCTATCATGAGTGTTGGAAAAACAGTAATAACTCATCGATCATCAAACACAATGTACATCGACAATGTAGTTAGGCAGCTTTACTATTGCCGATGCTCTATCCCATTCGACTCGAATTCTAGGTGTAGGAATCAGAACCAATTGAATGCAACCCACTTCTTCTCCCTTTCGGCAAAGGACGTGATCGTCACTTTGGCATCCTTTCCCGGGTGCAAAACCGAAAAAAAACCACAAAGCTGAAGAAACAATTAATTAAAAAATTACTCGTCTTTCTGCTTTTGCAACAATGGACAGCACAAAGGCAATCACCAAAACGACTTGTCACTTCAGAGATGTCTCCTGAATTTAATCTGGGGTGGGGGCACGGAGGGCCCGTTGACTCTCTCCATTATGCGACCGATTGATCTGATTTGATTTGTCGTTGAGTCACTGAAGCTTTGCTTTAGCATCAGCACTGTTGAAGTCAAAAGTGAGCAACGTCTTCAACCCAAATAACACAACCCCACCTCCCCCCAAAAGGGTAAAAAGATTGCGTAAAGGCATGGACATTTCCCCTAGCTTAGGTCGCATGATTTGGACCAATAATTCAAGTCGCGAGCTGAAGGGACGCAAGGAGAAGTTAACGTCAATCTCGATTGAGCCACGGTGCAATAATGTTTGTTTTGTTTCCTATCTTTCCGATGCGCAATAATTCGGTTGTCACCCTTCGGATTCCATGCAGCATCGTACGCTTCGGATTCCATTAAGCAAAGGGCTGAAAGGAGATTCAAGTCTTCCACAGCTTGATAAGATATTTATAGCAAGTGCTTTTGATATAGTGTTCACATCACTCGGAAAAAGGAGAGAAGAAAAAGTTTCGGTTGCTGTCGTTTTGTCAAACACTGAGTCAAGGGGAACACATCAACATTAATGCTTCAAATAAATTTTACCTTTCTTTTCCTAAGTTTTCGTAACTCCTCAGACTGTACTCAAATTCGATCTTTCATTCGTGCCGGGGATTAAAGTTGAAATTCCTGGTGATATTTGGTGAGACAAACTAATGAGAACGGCTGACCCTAACTCGGATTTTAAGGGTTTTCGTGGTTCGGTTTGGAGGTATTTTCAACCAAAGTCGGAACTTATTGGTTTCAGAAAATTTCGATCTGAACCAAACCAATAAAATTTCACCTCGAACCAAACTGATAACTTTGGTTTGTTATCGGTTTGGCTCGGATTCAAAGCATTACCATCAAGTTGATTTACAAGTAAGAAGTTTGATGCATTATTTATATTATGATAAAGTCCATACTCTCCATCGGTAGGAAACTACGGGAGTCCCACTCTTGGTGAGCGAACTGGGGTCTAAGAGAGTTGCTTTGGTGGGGCTTCCGAGGCAATGCTCTCGAGATATCAAGGGGCTTTTATAGTTTGAATCCGTTTTTTATTAGTAGTTTGGGTTTAGGCTCATAAATGATTACTATTGTATTTTATATCTTATCTTATAATTAAGAGTTGTAACAGAGAAGTGCCAATTATAGAGCAATCCTTTGCTGGATATAGCTCTAATTTAAGGGTGAATTTGGATGTGCCTTGTATCTCAAATTTTCTTTATCGTTTTTGCTCTCTATTCTTTGTGTTTGTGCACCTAATCCTAACGATGTGGACTATCTAACTTCAACATGCAATGCAAATTTACACACAAAAAGTTCCTTGTCTACACACTTATTATTGAAACAAAGGGAATGTAATCAGATCGAATTGTTGAAACATTAAAAAAAAATACAAATGAACTAAAATAAAAAAAAATACAAATGATCATAGATTATTCTTCCGCAAGTATTATTTGAGATTAAAAATTATTCAAATAATGGTCAACTTTTAATAGCAGAGAAGAGTCTAGATAGAGTGAACATACTTGCTTGGGCCAAACTACAAATTTTAATAGTTAAAAAGAAGACGAACTTTTTAGTTAAACTTATCTGTTTGGTTCGGTTTTTTTATCGGTTTTTGAAGTTATAAGCCAAAACCGAACCAAATCGATAAACCGAACTTATCAGTTTGGTTCGATTTATTGGTATCAGTTTTCTATTGACACCCCCGTCAAATGTACAGGATCTATCGAATATAGAAGCAACGCTCAGAAAATATGGCCCACTCTAGTATTGGGAGGTAAGTAACATTTTAGGACAAGACTATGAGTTGGGCCTAGCAGAAGTCCAAGTTTTTCGTTAATTTCTATTGATCAACAGGTAAATTTCGCGCAAAAATACAATCTGTTGAAATAGCTGTAGGATCGATCTCTGTCATAAACTCGCATTACTACACGAGATATCTCCTATGACTCGACATGGCCATGGTTTTAGAATCGCCGGTTCCGGTTCCAAATTTGGAGGAACTAGAATAGGAATCGCCATTTACAGTTTCGGTTCTGGGCCAGTTCGGCGGTTCCGAATCGACGGCGGTTCACCGGTTTTGAACAGGCTATTCGAAACCGCCGACTATTTGTTCCGAATTGATTTCAATTTTTTTAAAGGCTTTTGAGTTTAAAAATTAAATTGTGATGAATTTGTAATAAAATTATAATCAAATTATCAAATAATGAATTTTGAAATTATGAAATAATGTATTATCAATAAATGCGGGGAAAAAAGAGAGAAGGAGGGGGCTTGAACTTAATGATTTATCATTAAGTGCATACATATTTTTTTTGGGATAGAAAAATCAATGCTAATGTAATTCTCTTACTTTTAATAATCCTATACTTACCTCATTTTCAACTGTTGCTATTTGTACCTATATTGGTGGTGGTGATATCTTCGTCACCAAAAAATTCGGCTTCATTATTGTAATCCATCTCTTGTTGTCTATATTGAACCTTTATCCAATCGTCAACACAAGCTTGAAACTTCACCGATTCGAGATTTAGTCTTGAACATTATTCATTTGAAATATTGCCTCCAGCACTAAATGTTTGTTCTATTGCAACTGTTGAACAAGAGATTGTTAAAATTTATTTTGCAATCAGAGCAAGAATTGGGTATTGGGTAGAATGCCTATTCCACCAATCCAATATTTTGAAATTTCTGTTGCCTTCATATTCATCAAACTTAAAAGAAATGGCTAGATAGTTTTCTATTTCAAAATTATTTTTTATTATTTCCTTTTTCCTTTTTTGTTTATGAATCAAAAGTTGGTACCCTCTACTAATTTTATCTGTGTCCCTATATTGAAAGTCATTACAATTGAGAAGATACGCATCCATTATCACCTAGATTATATGCTTTACAAAATTCATTATATAATTTTATTATTATATTTTTAACATTTGTTTGTATAGTTCTAATATTTATCGTATCAATTAAATGTAAAGATTCATAATACGCATTCGAATAATCACATAAACCATCTAATTTTATAATGTGGATAACATACAAAAGCAACCTAATAAATAATATGAATTTCTTCATAATAATGTTGCTCGCATTATTTTAACAGTATCACTTAACTTATCATCATTTTCATTTTCTTCAAAAACTCCAACAATATTAATACATTCTATTAAAAATAAATGCGTAGTTGGATAATAAACACTACACAAATTATAAGTTGCATCATTAAAAACTTTTAAATTATCTATTTTTTTTTTGCAATTATCCCATTCTCGTGGATATAAATTAATTTCATGATACGCATAATAAATCTTTATATGTAAAAGATTCATTAAGTAACTCGTAAGTAAAATTTCAAGGATTTGGAATATCTTTTGGGATTTTTTTTTATTTTTTTTCATTTGCTCTACAAAATTTTGCCAATATTTCATTATTTGGGGATGTTTCCACAAATATCGAATTGTCATTTTTATTGGATTGAGAGAAATTTGAAGAGTTTTTAAACCATCTCGTATACATAAATTTAAAACATGACAAGCACATTTTACGTGAAAAAATTGTCCACCAAAAATGGGTTAAGAAATCTTTTCAAGTTCAATAATTGAAGTGGTATTTGTCATGGCATTATCAAAACTGATTGAAAATTTTTTATAAAGCAAGTAATATTTTTCTAAAATTTGTCTAATTAATCTATAAATATTATTTACCATATGACTATCATAAAAAATTATAAATGTAATAACTCTTTTTTGAATATTCCAATCATCATCTATTCAATGACATGTTATACTCATATAAGAATTAGTTTGCCAATGATCACTCCAAATATTGCTACCTATATGCACACGTCCATTAAAATTTATAAAAAAAATTGTAATCTTTTTTTTCATTTTCTATAAATATTTTTAATTTTGCGTTTAAGTGAATTTCTAGAAACATGTCTTGCTTGTAGAGCACATGCTTTTTGCATAAATTGATTAAAACTAAAATTTTCACCAAAACTAAATGATAAATATTCAATGGAAATAAATTTACCTAATTCTTCTCTATAAGTTTTTTTCATTAAAACGAAATAAAGGAAAACTGTTAGGATTGACATACACAAATTTATTGTTGATTGGTGTCAATTCCCACTTCGGTTGGTTATTTCGACCTGAGATGCCCATTAAATGTTCCATATCCTTGTCCACTCGTATATTGGTATGTTGTATTACAATGTTTACAAGTTAAATCATACCTTTTTGCACCTCTTTCAAATTTTTCAACTTTCATGAAATGCTCCCATACGTTAGATGCAGCATCTTGTTCCTTTATTGTTGATATTTCTTCAGCACCGATGACAGTAGAAGGATGAAGACTCTCTTGCATGTGAACTTGTTCCATATTAGAAAAAATGTTGATTTCATCATCTACATCAATTCCCCAATCTGCATAATTTTGAGGATTAGGATAATTGGATTCTCCCGTTGTGCTCTTGTCTTTACTACTAACTCTAGTTCTACTTGCCATTTTTTGGATATATAAAAAATATATGGTATAATATGAAAAATATACGGTATGAAAAAAGAATTTGAAATAGAAAATTATTAAATGAGATAAAAAAAAATTATAGAATTAAAAATGTAATTGAGAGTCAGAGAGAATTTGAGAGAATTGAGAACTTAAAAGAACTTGAGAGAATTTGTGTGAAAAAAGAAAGATGAATGAGGGGTATTTATAAATTTTTTACAATATATTTTTTTAATTTTTTTTTATGTTAATAGTTGGAGCCAATGGCTCTAAAAAATTGCCAATTCAGGTGGTTTCGAATGGTTTGGATCGTCGATTCTAAACCGTTAGTTCTGGGCCGGTTTCGATTTTAGTTCCAAAAAATGTGGAACCGGAACCAGACTCTCATGGCCACGAGTCGGTTTCGATTCTGAATCGGCAAACCTGTTAACAAGCTGATTTTGGGTTTGACCGATTCAATTTTTGGCCCAAACCGGCCGGTGGCCACCCCTATCCATGACACAAAAATGACACTATCTGGTTATCTATATGGGGAACATCGAAGCCTTAAAGTGTGCAACACGAGATAGGAATTTCTGAAAAAATATAAAGCGTTTGTTGTCGGTGCTGTGGAAGATGGCGCATATAGCTTACCATGACATTAGATTGTAACAACATTTTTGCCATTGTATTGGGCAGGGCATATATTATGATGTGTGGATTTTCTGATTTTTTTTTTGGAATTATTGCACTTTTCGGTAATTTTCTATCACTTATACGAAGTTTTGATATATAATTGGGATATCGTCGCTTTTAGTGGATGGAAAATGGTGTATTTTATGTTATCATTCATGGAAAAATGAGAAAGTGCATTTTTTTTTTCATGTTGAGGTATTTTTAGAGATGTCAAATGGGTGGGTTGAGTCATGTTGAATATGGTCCAACCAATATTAGCCCATCTAACCTATTTTGACATATATTTAATGATTTGTACCTAACCCGACCCATAACTGATCCACACCCAATCCATTTTGACCTATATTACCAAAACATAATATATTCTAGAAAAATATATATAACTTATTTAACCTATTTTAAGCTCTTGACATTTACATGTTACCAAGATAAAAAAAAATTTAAAATCAAATAAGAAAATAAAATTGAAAAATAAAAAATTAGTAAATAAAATAAAACATGATATTACTAAAATAATTTCATGCAATAAAAATCTAGTGAATAAAAATATTTTTTAATTTTTTAAAATGCATTTTTATTTTGTTTTGCTTTTCTTTTTTCTTCCATTTTTCTCCGTTGACCAACATTGGTGACCGATGGGGGTGGGAGATGGTAGCCTAGGTAGCACCGACACAGACACGACACGCGACACGACACGACACGCCGACACGTCATTTCTAAAAAATACAAATTTCCGACACGTTGGGACACGTATATTAAATATATATATTTTATATGCATGATAAATTATAGTTAATTTGATTCAATCCAAAATTCATTCTATCTATCAGTAAGGGAATATAGTTCACCTGCATGTACTCAAAGTACGATGTAAACCTCTCAACTCCTGTGAGTTTTCAATAGCTGCAATTGTCAACTCCAATTATTTCCTTTTTGTATCTTCTTATCCACAATTCAAGTTATTTGATGATTGAGGATATATAAAAACAAATATGCAAAAGAGTAAATCAAAGAGTCAAAAGCGCAACTAAAAAAATTATGAAAACACTACTAAGGAAATTATAGATCACATAAGAAATGCAATAAAAGTTTTTTTATAAAGGTAAGAATGAAATGCGGTAAAATAGGAATTGAGCCTATTAGCATGTTACTCGGAAGTGAGCTGCATAAAAAGGTCAACTTCGTTACTAATCAGTAAAAGCTGGATCCATCACTATGGAAACAGCTTCTTTAGTTCTAGGAATAGAGAGGAATTTCAGAAAAATTTCGAGCTAGAATAAAGAGGAGGAAGAAGAGAGATGATTCAAGAGTATAAAGAGAGAGTTAGGGCCGCAGACCCTTAAAAGCTTCCCTCCACTCACCATTTTCCTCCCTCTTCTTTTGACCAAGGCCCCAAGCCTCCTTCACATCTTGGGTGTTGTGTCTTGGGTGTTGTAGTGGATGAAGGCCCCCACCATGTGAGAACATGAATGGCCAAAGAACTCTTCTTTCTTTTTTCCTCCCTCGATGTTCTCTTTACTCGAGCTGGACACACGAGTCAGGAGCGTGTCCGGCTCGTTGACCGAGTGTCGGAAGTCTGACATGCGGTCAACGCGTGTCTGGATGTGTCGACGCGTGTCACACGCGTGTCGGACACGCGACACGTGTCCGACACCGACACCATTACTCCTACAGCGTGTCCGTGCTTCCTAGATGGTAGCCGAGGCAGCGAGCAATGGCGAATAGCGAGACATTTGCGGTGGCAGTTGTCCATTGAATAGTTTTTATATTTTATATTTGTTTTTCTTTTTAGACAAAAAAAATAAATTTTCTTTCTTTTTTTACTTATAAAAATATAGAATTGAAGCTAAAAAAATCAACTAAACAAGTTGAGCCTTTGAGGCCCATTTACAACTTATGGAAGCTACAAGCTGTATCCACAGGTCAAAAATGGGTTCAATTGTCAGACCTATTTTCGACCAATTTGATTCAAGTTTAAATTTATGGACCCATTTTCATTTAGTCCTTTAAAAACTTAGAATCCATATACAACCCATATATACAAAATATGGATAAAAAATGGGTCATGGGTCCACATTGATGGCTCTAGGTATTCTTAACGAAAAGAATTGTACAAGTGCAAACTACGGAAATTTTCAAAATCCAAGAAATTAGTGTTATGACAATGCGAAAATTTTAATCAAATCTCTGAACGTGTATTTTCTGATTATTTAGGGTGGAATTTCCTGTTTTGTAATCTCTGAAATGCTGGGTGTTATTTTAACAAGGAAAATGAATTGTAAAGTCATAATCTGAACAATTCAATTTTTATTGGGACATTATGAAAAAAAAAATGATGTATTTTCTGATAATTAAGTATTTCCTGCTGTATATCCCATGATTGTTTCGACGTGTGTGCTTGATATGTGGGAAATGCGTTGGATGTGATTTTCTTAATACGTATGAACGCATTCTCATTTCTAGAGTTACTTTATTCTTTGCTTGATCTTATAGGAGAGCACACCTTCTTCTGAAGTTACAATGATTATTACGTAGGGTTATATAGTCACCCCCTCTTATTATTATCAATTCAGGTTTCGAAAACAAGGAAGTTGGACTGGAATTCACGTGGACAGCGATCCCGGGTGGCATCGGAAAATTAATTTGAGGTTGTTTGAATGGAGTTTATTAAATTTAGATTTATGGATTTCTAGTTTTGGATAATTTACGATACACCGAACCTTGTTAGATTGTGGCAAGTTTCGTATGCTTGACGGGTGTTTCGGGTACTCATTTATAAGCCCAACTTCCATTAACAGGCTGTCCTAGTTATCTTCACGGTGCCGAATGAGTTTGGCAACCTCTTCAGCATCAAGGACAATATCGTGCGAGCTTGAGAGGATGAGACGGTCGAGTGTTGTTCCAATGCCATAGACAGATCCAACAAGATCACAACACGTAAAATGTTTGCTGATTTCAAGATACTCTTGCCTTCTGATCCGTTCTAAATAGTAAGTCCGGTTTTGGCGTGCTGCTTTCTTGGGCAAGAGCGGATCTCGGAGTTCACAGTCTGCGAGATCCTCCCCAATTCTGGGGAAAGGGATGCAATTTACATGGCTAGTCCGATGAGCGCGCGCTGCCGGTAGCGCTGCAGCACCACTCCTTCCTAGTGTCCTGGAAAGAGCTGCACAGAAGTAAGGTCGATTGAGACATTGCTTCCGCTTTTGATTCGAATCCGGCTTGAGAATTGAAGCTGCCGCAGATCCGTTGAATTGTACTAGGCCACGCTTTACCTTGTTAGTCCGCGAAGAGCAGGAACCGCGGTTTGGCGACGATGCCTTCAAGCACTTGGTGCAATCCCACGAACCAGGATGGTTGGCTCAGCTGTCAGCCGGGCAGGTATAAGCAGCAAACCGGAAGCTGGCAGAGCAATGGAGAATGAGGGGCGGTCTAGTTGAAAACAGCCGATAAGAATCCGAGGAGCTTCTTCCTTCCTGTCTCGTCGATGAAGTAGATGCTCACAATCGAACCAAATGCGTTAGAGTCCAGCAGTGACAAGAGAGAGAAGCAGTGCTGTCCGGTTCAAGGCGAAAGCGGCTAACTCCGGCGATGAGTCTGTCTCACCGATGTTGTCTTGTTTAACTTCGTGAAGTTGATGTGGTCCGACAATATGTGTCGGTGTTCCGTTTGCTTGCTCACACCTTGGTGAAACCTAAGTAGACGAGGGCAGACAGGAATTGGCCTGCGGTGATGAAGAAGCCGTTGGTGCTGACGAGAGCACCGCAGATTTTCGTGGGCACCGCCTACGAAACTTAGAGCGGGGATGTCATCGACGCCATCCCAACTCTGAGCCCGACGGAGACTCGGCCAATGATCAGGAGAGTAGGGTCGGGAGATGAAGCCATTATCGCAGCTCCAGTGAAGAAGAGGAAGTCTGCGATCAGCATCGCTGCTTCTCCTCCCCAACTTGTCATTCAGCCACCCTCCGACGGCAGCCCCCCCGGGATCCCCCCACGGCCATGCTTACCATGCTCTCCTATTCGCATAGATAATTCCAGTGAGCGGTGAAAATGTGGAAATCGACTCGTTTTGACAAGCGATTGTTGCAAATAAACAAAGGAACTTGACGTCGGGGGTCAGGTCATTGTGGATTATATGTTCGAGTAAAGCTAATTTCATCAATTAAGCGAATTGAGGAACTGTGAACAAGTTTCTATGAGCTGATGACGTAACACATTGTGCAGCAAGAATACCTGAAAGACCCTTTTTTTTTTTTATTCACAGATTCGATGTCGTTTCTGGCATAGAGCAAGGCTCCTTAAAATCACTACTGCACATGAAACACGATCCGTCAAGAGCGCAATGTCACTTTTTCTTCTCCCTTTCTTTTCTGACTCCTAACCGTTATCCCGATGCTCGGAGAGAGCGACAGAGAGAGAGAGAGAGAGAGAGAGAGAGAGAGAGAGGCGAGTGAGACTGGTATCGAATCCGGAGGTGGAGACCCCCGATGCCGGCGGCGAAAGACTCTCCTTGAAGTTGGCCTCACATGTTCTCCTGGGCTTATTTGGAGCCAAATTGGGCATTGCCGGTTCATATGAATCATCCAGCGGATATGAAATGCTAATCGACTTTCTACAGTTTCCGAATAAAGTGACAAATTGTGAGTGAACATTCAAGTGAATGGGTCATAGCCGGCATAAACCGGTCTAACTTTACCAAACGTCATTGGTTCGGTTTTTACGGCCTGGCCTAAGACGGATGTTAGACCAAGTTTTCTCGTGCTCGCATGCAACGCGGCGTTGTGCATGGCTCGGGCTTTCGGCAATCTGATTTGCGTGCGGGATTTTGTCCGAGCGCACACGCGAGGGACGAGAAGAATCATCGACTTTTGTATAATCTTCCTCCTACCCAAAATATAGTCCCCAAGCGACTAGGATGCCTGAACATATTTCGTTAGAGACATTTTCGTCTTGCAGCTGATCGTAGAAATTATGATGTTAGGGTCAGTGTGGTTAGGGGTCACCCCATCTTTTTCTTTGCACAAAGACGGAGAACGGTGGACAGCATGTATCAACTCTAGTCGAGCAATCGAAGGTAGAAGAGGGCATGCGTATCTTTTTTAGGCCTATTTTGCGTTGGCAAAACATGGAAAGAAAAGCCTTCAGACATCACATGTAGCCGGCCACATCAGTGTTTCTGGATACAAAGATTAAAAGGCACGGCATCCGTGGCTTACGGCGAAATTCGTAATCTATCGAACCAAGCCAATCGCATTTTAAGAATCTATGGGAACCCCACGCCATATATAGTTTATGAACCGTGATCGGTTCTGTCAACCGCATCGCATAACCTCCATCCATGTAGATAAGAGGCTACACGATATTTACTCTGGAGAGGAAACACAATCATAGGCTCAATCAGGCCTCCGGAGAAGGCAAGTTACTTAAAGCCACCCCTTACAGACCCTCTTGCTCCAGAGATCTCACCCGGTTGTGATGGGATGAGGACCGAGTAATCTGAATTAATCAGGCTCCCTTAAAAGTTCCGATATCAGACCTCCTCTGCGGATGCTCGTGCCCTTGGTAGATTAGAACCCCACAAACACCAACGTATCTGCTATTAAGTCCTTTCTACTAGTAGTCTACTTTAGATTTCGATCGGAAACCCCATAAATTCCATCAAGATTTGCAGTTGTAGCATGTAGCAACAAAAAGCAAGACAAATGAATTGCAAACCTGTCCTCTTCCCCATATGATTCTGGACGATTCGATAACTATGACCTGAAATATGTTGTCGCTGCCAAGGAGTGGGCATCACTTTCCTTCGGCTAATCCTACTTCTCATCGCATTCTGCTTTTCAAAACTCAGCACCCTGTCCAAACGAAACATCTCCAAGTAAGCGAGATTTTCATAAGCAAGTAATGCAAGAGATACTACAATTTTCGCAAAATTTGAGATCCAAGGATTCAGTTTTTAGTCCACCCACTGCGAATATAACCATACCGTCATATAAAACACTATTACTAACAAATAACAGGACAGTTACAGAATAGGTGTTTTTCTCTCATTGCATGCTCGGGCGATTAAGATGAATACAGCAAGAAATTGTTATACTCCAACTACAGATTTCCCTGCACTCACATGATGGCGCAGAAATGA
The DNA here is from genome assembly GCA_016432845.1 of Psidium guajava. Taxonomy (NCBI): domain Eukaryota; kingdom Viridiplantae; phylum Streptophyta; class Magnoliopsida; order Myrtales; family Myrtaceae; genus Psidium; species Psidium guajava. The sequence goes on along the minus strand of CM028232.1, from coordinate 22,910,317 downwards.
GTAAGCTTGACATAGCAGGGGAAAGAACAGAACGTGCTCCAACTCCCCGAGCAACTGAAACTTCACTGATACAAGAGGTCAAAACAGAAAGAAGTACAGGAAAGACCAATTGTAGAAAAAGTAGGGAGAAGGCCACACAAGGTAAAAAGTAATTGGTGAGAGATCAAGAGAAACGACATCTCTCATGTCAATGTCGTGTGAAAACACAGTTTAAAATCGAACTGCAATGAACAATAGATGCCGCATACATTCCATATAACTATTTACTCTCTTACAATCGCGCTTCTGCCTCCTGATAGAGCAGAAGGTACTTGATAAGGCTATCTCGAGCCATAAACCAGTAGTGGATAGGAAAAATTACAATATATAAAAACTTGGTAAAAAAGGCAAGAACTGGTTGCTGTAAACTACAAATTTTCCTTTAGATAATTAATTGCTGCAACAAAAATAGATAGTTGAAGTCAAAAGCCCCATATCTAAAGATGGTGTACATACAAAATCGTAGATACAGGATCTAAGTAGCAAAATTATACTGTTTGTCAACAAACAAACATTATCCTGGTGACAAGTCCTAATCTCTCGCAAGAAGTTTGTCTCCACACAATGTAATCTTCCAGCAATCAACTTGAAAGAGAAAAACAGAACCTCTCTTGGGCACAACTGCAAACCAGCAGAAACAATTTTTAGCTATTCCCAGAAAAGTACAATAAATAGTGCAATAAAGCAAGGAAAAATTGAAACAGCAACCTGTTATATTATTCTAAACTACTTAATAATCAAACTCCATTATAGTGACATGATGACCCTAAGATGCTAACCTAGTTGTTGAAGCAGCGAGCTGACAATTCCAGATTATAAATTGAAGCATCTTTATATGCATGCATTCATCAGCACAACTAGCCAAGCACGTATATGCTCAGACCCGCTAAATCTATTTGGAAATTATTTTACTTTATGGCGCCATGATTAAGACAATAGAGAAGGCTTTTGTGCTCATACCAAAAAAATTGGACAAAGGTACATATCTAGCATATCAACTCATTTTTCCCATCAGTCTTCAATATTTCGGTGTAACACCAATATCACAATCTGAATCTTACTAAACTTACAAGTCAAAATTTCAACTTACCCTGAAATCTATCATCTTTTGTGATTAATCCAAGTGTTTCTGCAGTTTCACGTATCATAATGCCACTTGCACCAGAAAGTGAAGTCACTTTACACTCAGCAACTGCCACAAAAAAAACCAGAGAATAAAGATAAGGAAGAACGTAATTAAGCCAAAAGGACATAAACTCAAAGGTCACAGAAGAGTACTTTGGTAACCAAGCTAGAAGAAACAACTTTTTATGTAGTGTAACTTTATGGAAGCATGGCCATAGATGATAACAGTAATTCAAACTTCCAAAATGCTCGTAAACAAAAAGGGAAGAGAACGGGAATCAGAAAGATTGTCTGACCTCGAATAATAGCCCCATGTAAATCCGCACTGAGAAGGCACTCAGCCAGCTGATTCCTTCAATAGAATATGAAGAGATGTGACTACAAAAGCTCAACACTTCTACTATGATAGGTTTTGACCAAGAATGCATTATTAGCAACAAACACGTACAGGGAACCAAACATATCTTACCCGCTGATTTTCAAAAGTTCCGCTATGTAGCCTTTCCACATTTCATGCATTGGCTTAAAGAAGTCAAATCTGCAATTCAACAAACAAATAAATAAACAAATAAAAGTTCCAACTATGTGAAAGGAACCAAGACCAAATGATGCCACCAGATATCATATTGTCTAACACAAAAAATCCTAATTGATCATTCATCTGTGTTCACTAACGTTCGACTTAACGTTACGAAATCAAACCTCAAAGATGAGACCCTGAATAAGCAATAAACTGATTGATCATGCATAGCAAGATTTGGCACCATACAAAAGCCAGATTGAAGTGACCTCTAAGCAAATGGGCACACTTACTTGAGTTCTGGAGGCAACTCCAATGATCCACATTTCTTATGCTGCTTCGTAGACATGCGAGTTTTAGACCGTTTTGAGTGGCTCCGCAAAGCCCTGAGGCGAGCACCAGCCAATGTGCTACGTTTTGGTACATAATTATCAAGAAGGATCACATCATTCAGTCTCATATTTCTAGAACCCTGCAAGTATTTCTGAGCTGAATCGCCCTTCTGGAGAAGTTCATGCAATACCTTGTCAACTCCACTTCCTCTTCTGCTAGAAATCTGCACAAATGACAAGATATCTTGGAAAAAAGGCAAAGAAAACTACATATATACCATGTCATCGGCACTTGGCAAAAGAGGTGTGAACCCTGACCAATAATCATTCTAATTTAGAGAAAGCAAGTGATTCATAATCCTGAAACGCCATTAGGCAAAGTAGCCCACTGCTAGTCAGTCCATAAACTGTACAGCCCAGGGAACATAATACCTCCAAATTCTGCACTAACAGATTCTCGTGCATGGTTTGAGATAGCAGTGAGTAAGTTGGATCATTAGCCTCAGCATCTGCATAAACAGCATATAACACGAGCAGTTGCATCCTTTAGTGAGCACAAAATTAAGCTAGCATAGATTCTGTCCGACTATGCATATATAAGTTAATCTGCGATTCAATGCATGCAACCATCTGTACCTAGACATCAAAGCCTGAGGTACAATGAAACAATAATGGCCATTAAAGGTGGAAAAGGACTTAAATGAAAAGAACAGTGGTGTCAACAACTTAAATCACAATATCATTACTGTTGAGAAGTTCCGAACTAAATTTACAGATTATCAGATAAATACTTTTCCAAGCCTTCAAAAAACCTCACAGATCCATTTCTATTAACAAGGATCCATCAAAATATAAGTAAATAAACCATTATATTCCTCTTATGTTCCTTGGAAGCCAATCAATACATTAAAAGAAGCACATATATAAAAAAGAATAACATCTCATAGGCTCTGAATGCCTAAATGACAATATACTTGAGCAATAAGCTTTTTTTTTTTTAATCTAGCGAGCTCCCTCAGAATATCTCTGCCCTCTTCAAAGAACGAATAACAAAACCGACATTCTTCACTTCAGATGAATCTCAAGAGTCAGACCACAAAGTGGGTCAAGGATGAACATCACAATTACATGATGTCAAGAAATGGATGTCAAAAAGCTGTATGGTGTATAATGCAGCATGGAACAGAACAGAAACTGAAAATAGATTCACGAAGCTGTTAAAAAAAAAAAAAGCAACACACACACGATACTGATGAATGTAGAACACCTAACTGAGAAAAATCATCTAAGAGAGTCGTATAAATTTCTTGGACCGTCAAACTAGAGCTGCTTAATGAAATCAAGGAACAACGAAAAGCAGGGCTATTGACAACCAAGCTACAAGGAGCAAAATCTTATGCAGCCAAAAGGTGTTTCGGTGCTAATTACACAAGACTCTAGCAGCCTCGGCAATAACCCTTCAAGGTTCACACTCGACAATCAAAATTTGCGACTGAAATTCATATGGGCAATCAAGGAAAGGACCTTTATGCAGTGAAGTAATGGAGGAGGACACCGCGCTAGTAATGCCAGTCCCACCATCACCTTCTCTTCCACTTCCTCCATCAAACTTGCGGTTATTACTCCTCCTCTCTTGCTGCTGCATAGCCTCAGCTCTTGCCACTGCGAACCGCCGTTCCAGTGCCTCGTCCAGCGCGCGTTTTCTCTGATCTTGAGAAGCTTCCTCAGTCGCCATGGGCAAGCTACCTATCTAATTGCAGAAAGACAAGACCTTTCTTCACCACTGCGGAAAAGCCACAAACATTCAGACGACAGCCCGAACTCAAGTCGAAGGGGTATGAATTGCTTTCTTTGGGATTTGACAGTGATAAATAGCATAGTAATTTGATAATTTTAACAATTGCCGAAATCGCAGCGATTAGTTAGATAATGATTCTGTTTCAAGAAAGTGATTTTTGATTAAAATTACTTTTTCTGATTCTGTTTCTTGAATGAGTTTTAAAGAATTAGAACGCCTTTGGTAATGCACAAAATTTCTGTTCCCAAAAATAATTTCTCTTGCAATTTTTTTTAATTTAAATCTAATTGCAGACTTATTTTCAATGCACACTAAAATAATTCAAAATATAATTTTTTTAGCATGTCATAAATGAAACACAAATTTCTGTTCCGAGGGATTTTGGTGTTTGAGTATACTCTCTTTCTCTCTTGCGGGAAGTTTGGTAACTGATACTATTATTTATATGTGCAAGGATGCGGGTTGCACCGCAAAATTCTTGTTTACTCCACGGAAGTGACAGAATTCTTTGGGACTTTTGTTGGGTTAACGGCCGCATCATTTACTATACATTCCTAAATAGTTGCTTCGCAATAAGCAGAGTCATCTTTAGTAAGATGGATTGTCCATGAACTAGACTTTATGAATTCATACAGCAACCCATGATAAATGAGCAAAAGTTTTTGCCTTCAATAATTTCCCATTACATCAGTTTGGACGATAGGTATCTACGTAGTGTTTAACTGGTAGTTGAACCATATGATTTCCTTCATCATCTACAACTACCCCTACGTTTGGCTTATAAATTGAGCATGTGAAACTGCTTCCTTATTTACCTCTTGCACATGGCGATGAGAATTGTAAAAAAAAAAAAAAGAGACGAATAAATAAACATATGTAATCTGCAGTATTCTTTGTTCAAGTCATTCAAACCTGTAACTTCACAAGACATGAACACATCACGAAACCTCCCACGAAAAAAAAGATTGCAAAAAAAGGATTACATTAAACATAAATCTTGCAAAATAGTTAAAAACAAAATTACAAAAATAAAAAATACAAAGTCATGGAATTTCATCCATATTGTTATCCCTTGCCATTTGATTTATAATACTTTTCCTAAGCATGTTCATCTCATTAGCCTCCTCATGAGATATATCATTTGCAACCTCTTCTTGTATAGGTCCACGTGGGTACTCCGAATCACCATATTGGGAAAAGTTTCTATCGATCTTGTTTTGGTTATGAATGTAATTATGAAGAGCACAACATGTAATTACAATACGTGCTTGCTTTCGAACCGTAAATGAAGGCATATGTCTCAAAATGGAAAAGCGACTTTTCAATGCCCCAAATGACCTCTCAATGACATTCCTTAGGGAAGAGTGCCTACGGTTGAACAATTCTTTTGCTGTTCTAGGTCGTCTTCCTCTACCCTTATAATCGTTTAGATGATACCGCTCACCTTTAAACGGAGTTAAAAATCCTATAAGTGCTGCATGTGGACATTTGATTTTTAATCATCTTTTCTTTTTTAAATAATTAATAAAAAAATCATAAAAAATCATAAAATTGAAAAATCAACTTTGGGGACCTTGGCCAAGCATAGAGAACCAATTTTGACCAAAAAATGATTTTTCATATTTTCAGTATTTTTCGACATTTTTATTTTCAAAAATTAATAGAAAATCCATAAAAATTTATAAAATTAAAAAATCAACTTTGGAGACCTTGGTCAACTCTAGGGAACCAATTTTGACCAAAAAATGATTTTTCATATTTTTGGTATTTTTCAGTATTTTTATTTTCGAAAATTAACAGAAAATACATAAAAATTCATAAAATTGAAAAATCAACTTTGGGGACCTTGGCCAAGCCTAGGGAACCAATTTTGACCAAAAAAATGATTTTTCATATTTTCAGTATTTTTCTGTATTTTTATTTTCGAAAATTAACAGAAAATCCATAAAAATTCATAAAATTGAAAAATCAACTTTGGAGACCTCGGCCAACCCTAGGGAACCAATTTTGAGCAAAAAATAATTTTTCTTATTTTCGCATTTTTTTAATATTGTTCAAAAATTAAGAAAATATTTGAAAATAAAATTGTATGTAAGGCCACAAAAATATATTTAAAAAAAGAGTCAGTATTTTTATTTTTAATTTTCTCTTTATTTTGGCCAAAGAAAATCTGCAAAAATTAATCTGAAACCGGGAATTACTTTGTTAATCTCGTTTTCATATTAATAAAAAAAATTAAAAAATTAGGAAATTCATTTTAACTCTGTACTTTTCGTTTTTTGCATTTATGGGGTCGTGACATTGTCCTCTAATAGTCCAAATCTTTTAATGGCCTGATGGTGTTTTTTCTCGTTGTCGCGTTTGATTTTTTTTCGAATTCAATTTATCTTTTGGCGGGTGTCTCTCTGTGGTTTGTTTGTGAGGATGGGATTTTGGCCTTGTGACTCTGCCATGATCATACTAGCATTCGCGCCCATTATATGTGGTACCATTTTGTCAAAATTTGGGGCCTTGCTTCGTGGACTCGATTACATTCTTCCACCCTTAATCCAGATATTTAATGGATGAGACGTTGGGCGTAATTACCCAACTAAGAAGAAACTGAGCGAGTGGATTTGTGGCATACGAGATTAGCTCAGCAGCACGGCGGTGGAAGTAGAAGAAGAAGATGAATCAGAGATTTGGGGGCGCGAGGTAGTCCACCGGCACTCTGTCGCTAGCCTGGTCCGTGCCCCAACAGCTATGGAGCTAATGCGATATGCTTAGCTGGACCTCCTGAATATATCTTTCAAGAAGAAAAACAAGCAGCTTCATGGTCAAGAAAATCTGAGCATGCGAGGGCCTCAAAAGCATTCTGGCACCCAATTTTCAGAGGAGATGGTGCTGTTTATGCAGAAATGGACGAAACTTGTCATGCGGTCGAGCGACTCTGAATCATTGGATACCACGTGCATTGTCCCTTTCGCCAAGTTGCTTGTCTTCTACAAGCAAAAGAGGACATTTTGTGGTGGAGTTTCTTGGTAAAAAAAAAAAAAAAAAGATAAAGAGGATAGGGGCAGAATGTGGGGGCATCATCATGAGGCCACTTCATGTTGATAGACGGTCAGAGGAGGAAGTGAGATGAAATTCAAAAAGAATTAGTGCAAGTCCAAGGAAAGCTCTGAAGAACACTGCCCTTGCATATCTGGCTGCACTGGAGGATCCAGAGTGTACTAAGCTTGTTACGCGTGAAGCACAAAGTTGTCGCAAATACGATCGAACAATTTATTACGGGATCGGCAATTGCCATATGTACTTATTCTCTTAGTTGTATATTTGTAACATTTCTATAGATTTTGGTAGGTTTTTATTCTTTTCTTTCTTTAGTTGCTCATGCCTAAATTAAGCGATTGTAATATCCCTATTTATGTAACCTCTTTCATCAGAATAATAAACAAATCCTTTTGAGCTTCGTTCATATCGTTCTTATCACAATTGACGGCAGGTGCCCAGAATCCTACCAAAACTCGCTAGGAGGCTTTAGCTGACTTCTAAAGCAAGTGGCAGCATGACTTCTAACATTCCTAGTGATAATGAGAACGTCCAGAATCTCTTGAACCATCGGGCATTTGATTTGAGTAATCCAAACAAGTATACTCGCTCATTGGTGGATTCTGTGATTCTCCGGTGAACCTCCATGCAAAAGACAGTTCAGGCTACAAGTTCTTGGGAGAAATAGTGGTGCAACTAGACAAGATAAATCCTCACGTCGCGTCCCGCATGACCTCTGCCTTCACAAGATGGGGACGCTACGACGAGACGAGGCAGAAACTTGCTAAGGCATAGTTAGAGATGATCGTGTCTACCAATGGACTGCCCGAGAATGTTTTCGGAGATTGCCTCGAAAAACTTGATGACCTGAACATCATATGTTCCCGTGTTTTGCTCTTATGGTGACACCCCTCCTGCTGTGAATGATTTGGCAATAAGTCGATGTCCCATCTTCTTCCTTACTATGGAATGTGCGACTTGCTAAAAGACTACTTGTTGAGACTCCAGTAAGGAAGTTCGTGGTGATGCACATGCCCCTCATGCAACCTATTAACTTCTGACCATTAGAGACAAACGGGGAAGGTAAAAGGGAGACCAACTTGGGAAGGCACTTTGGATGAGATAGATGATCGTTGAAAAAGAAAAGAAGACCCAAAAAAAAAAAAAAAAGGAGAAAAGGCTCAGCTCATTCTCTCTCTTGCGATACTCCACCCGCGCTCTAAAAAAGGGGGCATCACTATTTTGGCCGGGGAATCCAAGAATTACTTGGTCAAAGAATGCCTCACCAGACCATTCACCGAATATGAATGGAAAGCAAAAGGAGAAGGCCATTGAGAAAGAGGGCCACTCCACTTGTGTCATCCACTTGAGATTTAAAAAATTGGTCGCCATCTTCTTTCTGGAGGAGGACGAATAAAGTGAAAAAATAATAATAAAGAGAAAAAGAGGTCACTCAAAAGAGGAATGATGGGCAGCATGATGGGGGCGGAGAACGAAGATTTACCCTGGTCTAATGACAGGAAGTTGGACCTCTGTATCAGTTTCAAGGAAACGTGACAGGGTGGGAAGAACTCGAGTCCATTTCGTAGCAAGAGGGACACCTTCTTGATCACGCTGCAGTAGATTTCTATGGCGACCACCCTCGATGTCACTTTCAGATGATCAAATCATACAAGCACATTTCGATATCTTCCGAGAGCCGACATGAACTCGCTAGTTCATGTCAGTTACGGGAATGGACGCTGGTAATATACAAGCAGGGAACTCAATGGACACATGCACTTTGATGGCCTGATTCTGAACGAGAATGGTGACGGAGGAGGGGAGGTGATCGTCGGCCACACTGTCGGGTTTTGGACCGAGAAAATCCAGAAGGGCAACGAAACATGTGGGGGTCTTTTGATGTTCTGGAGCGAAGGGTGAGGCTAGACACGGGCCAACAGCAGAAGAAAACCATCCCTCCGAGTCGCCATGGAAAAGCCCCTCCAATTCACAAAGGGAAGAGATTCGTGAAGCCATTGAAGGTCACTAAGGACATGGAGATGGACCGTGTAAGTATTCACTCACACTTTAGCTTAAATTTGTTTGGCCAATGGAATCTGCCACCTTAGTTAGGTCAACTTATTAACTTCAAGCAATATCGCTTCCTCCATTTGTCTTGTTTGTTTTCCTGTCAGTTTTTGGGAATTAAAGTTGCTTGCTTTGGACGAATTTGTTTGTGATGCGATGATAATTAGTTTGTCTGTTCTCCCCTCCTAGTCATAAATTATTATGAAATTGTTAATCTTTGAAAGGTTTTGATTTGACGCCATTAGAGGTTCTGGGCAGAGCGGTCTCTTCCAATGGATTGAGTACAGAGTGTTGTTGAGAGAATTTCATATCATCTCGAAAACCCCGAAAAAATTCTGGCTCTTTCTTTTAGAAGAGTGAGTTTGTCTTTTAAGCTCCAAATGTGCTACTTGATTTGCTTAAAACAGAGGTTGTAACATCGTTTCTGTTCTGCAAATTCTATCTACCGAGAGCATCTTCTTCTTCTCATTTGGAACCAGCAGAGGATTATAGTGCTTTTGTGGACGTGCAAGGAAATCGATAGGTTCTAATTTGATACACCTGGTTGAAAGATCACTCTGGTCGATTTGATATGATTCGATGTTTGGTGTCTCTTCTTGCCTCCACGAGAATTGCACTTTCCACCACTTCGAAATTTGCTTGGATAGCATTTGCGTTTGGTTTATTTCAAGTTCATTATATTTTTGAGTTCGGATTGGGCTCAGTCCGAACGCATAAGTCTTGTCTGTGGACCGAAGGACCCCAGTCCATGCGAATCTGGGCTCCACCTCGTTAGGGTCGGATTCAGAGGCCTGGCCCAGGTCTATCTTTATTAATCGTCATTGAATAAATAAAAACATATATATATACATATATATAAATAAATTAAAAAAAAGTAAACTAAAATAAAATGAAAAATCATTTAAAAATTATCGTAATTAATAAAAATAAAAAAAATAAAAAATGCAATAAAAATTAAAATGAAAAAAATCACAAAAATCATAAAGATACTAAAAAATTCCAAAAAAAAAAAAATCGAAAAATTCTGAAATATTTAGAAAAATCTCAGAAATTAAGGAACGGGTCATTTTGACTAACCAATCTTATTTTCAGTGAATTTCATTCCTGATTTTTCCAAAATGACGACTTTACCCCTTATGGGTAAATTGTCTCGAAAAATTCTGAAAACTTAGAAAAACCTCAAGAATCAGGAAACGGGCCATTTCAACTAGCCAATCCTATTTTTGGATGATTTGCCTTCTTGATATTTTCAAAATAACGATTTTGCCCCTTACGGGCAAATTGTCTCAAAAAACAAATTCCGAAAAATTCTCAGAAATTTATTTAGGTTTCTAATCGATCTACCAAGAACGATTAGTGGCGACTCCAAACTTTAAAATCATTTAAACAAAAAATCCAAAGTCGCGATTCGGTAGGGCTTAGGAGGATCCGCATTAGGTTAGTTAATCTAATTAACCTGATAATCCGTTCGCTCGACTGAAAAATTATTCCTTCGGGTCGCGACACTGCATAACCAGAATCTACCACATAGTATTTACCTACAATAAAGTATATGTACATTTGTTATGATACGCGGTTGCAATACAATCATAAAGAAAATTACTCCTTATGGATAAAGCAAAACCTAGTAGTGGTCGAGGAAATTGCAACCAAGGAGTTTCCAGCGCTGCCGAAAAGATTCAGCAATCGTTGGCAGATCCTTCCCACCCAGCATACACGAATGTAAATTTCATATCAAATGAACAAACACACAGTACATTCTGAGTGGTAGTCCATTTCCTGCCTCTATACGGGATTTGCTGCACTAATATGAGTGCCATTAATAGCACTTACGCAACCTTGCAATTTCATGAAAGTAAAGTGTTAAACAATATTGTCAACTACATATATTTGATGGTGCAACAACATTATGAAAATCATACCTTGAAGTAGCGTTTATGGTTATGATCCATAAGAATCTCTTTTGGGATATCATCAAATGAATGTGGTCTAATAATTTCTTTTGCCAATTTGAGAAATGCTTTCAACATATTATTGAAATACGTGCTGATTGTTTGTCCTGAACGTTTGAATCTCTCACATAAATCTCTATTAGAGTTATCATGGCTAACCAAAGATAAGAATATCCCAACTTGTTCATCTATCCTAACATAACGACTATCTTTCAACCAACCTCTTGCCCTTATTAAATCATATAGGTTCAGAAAAACATGTCTCTCCAATCTAAAGGCTTTATATACTCGATCCGAGTGTCCACAAAGAATCTCCCTTACCCATTTAGCTCATGAAAATTGACTGTCCCTAATATGTTCTTTTGTATACATGGACATATTCATCACAACGATGCTTAGCCATCCTATTATTATGTCAATATCAACCTCATTCAAGTAATGATCAACAGGTGCTACTTGGCCATTAGACTCACTATTTTGTCCCTCTTTCATAGTACCTATACCATCACACAAATACAAGAACATTAGTATAGGTATCTAGGAATAAAAACTCAATAACAACCAATAACACAAGTCGTATAGTGAAAGCAAACCAATTATAACAATCTCACACAATTCACCGTACCCATATCACTACACAAATAAAAGAGTCTTAACATAAATATCTTAAAAAACCAAACGAAATCATAACATAAGTCATATAGTTAAATGAAACCAAACATAGAAATCCCATGCAATCCCTAATACATTTTCCAACATATACTAAAGACGTTGAAGAAGTCCGTTTCTCATCTCAGTTGGAGTTTGGATGAAAGCCTCCCTCTATATTGCACTATCTATTGCTCGTTCTAGTGCTTCATGGTAAAGATCTGAAGCCACCTCAGGCATACTAAGTAGGACACTAATCACAGCAGATATAGAGAAGGGGTCTACAGGTCGTGATGTGACTTGTGAGGTGGCAGCAGATTCATTCTGTTGACTTGCCCTAGATTTAATCATCTCCTGTAAGGCTTTACATGTATCGGAAATATCACATGTTTTACTCTTTCTTCTCCTCTTACTATGTGAAGTCCTATCCAAGTTATGCTGTCCACTTGTAAAGACTCCCTGATCAATGGGGTGTTCACCGATGCCGTTTGAATCATCATCTAAATCAAAGGTGTGTTCCTCTGACTCCGTCAAATCTTCTGCATTTCCTAATGCTTGCTCGCCAGTAGCATATGTACCACCAAATATAATGGATAGCTCGGAATACTGAGGAAATCCATCCTTTTTGAATTTTGCCCACTCAATATTATCCTGCAATTTTCATAATAATGACATACTTATGAGTAAACCTCTTAAAACAAAAACACACACACACACACACACACAGTGATCCCAAAATAATCAAAAGTTAAATGATACCTTTGTCGCGACCCTCTAAAAAAAAATTTTAAATTCTAAAGGGTTAACGGATTATTAGGTTAATTAGATTTGACTAACCTAACGCGGACCCTCCCAAGCCCTACCGAATCACGACTTTGGATTTTTGTTTTAAATGATTTTGAAATTTGGAATCGCCACTAATCATTCTTGGTAGGATGATTAGGAACCTAAATAAATTAGCGGGAGAACTAATTTATTCCTGCGAACCAGAGATCATGAGCTCGGGGACTTGGTTACACAAGTTAATTAAAACTAATGCCCTTTCGGTACCTTAATTTCATGGATATCCTAATTTGGCAACTCAGGCTTGGTTTATTCCTAAGGCTCTAGTAGGTTATTCTCTTTTGTGTTTTCACTTTTTAAATAGAATGCATGGATGGTATATGTTTTTATTTGTTATATTTTTTTAAGTGTTAAAGATTCCTTGAAACCGAAAGAGGGAGTGTGTTAACGACTTCTGTGCAGTATTACGACCTACTCATCTTTTGGGTCTGATGATTCAAAAATTAAATTATAAGAAGTACATGACAGTGAATAAACACCTCCAATGGGAGGCCTAGCATTGGCTTGGCTCTTCCCTTTGGGATTTAAGGTACAGGTATTTAAGCTGCAGGTATTTAAACTACTGTAAGTAAAAACCTCCAATGGGAGGCTAAGCATTGGCTTGGCTCTTCCCTTTGGGATTTAAGGTACATGTATTTAAGTTGCAGGTATTTAACTATTGTAAGTAAAAACCTCCAATGGGAGGCTAAGCATTGGCTTGGCTCTTCCCTTTGGGATTTAAGGTACAGGTATTTAAGTTGCAGGTATTTAACTACTGTAAGTAAAAACCTCCAATGGGAGGCTAAGCATTGGCTTGGCTCTTCCCTTTGGGATTTAAGGTACAGGTATTTAAGTTGTAGGTATTTAACTACTGTAAGTAAAAACCTCCAATGGGAGTCTAAGCATTGGCTTGGCTCTTCCCTTTGGGATTTTAGGTATAGGTATTTAAGTTGCAGATATTTAACTACTGTAAGTAAAAACCTCCAATGGGAGGCTAAGCATTGGCTTGGCTCTTCCCTTTGGGATTTATGGTGCAAGAATTAAATTGCAGGAATTTATAGTATGAATGCGACATGTAGATATGGAAACATATGAGTATGACATGACATAATCGAAATTTAAATTAATTTATTTGGGTAAGGAAATTCTCGAAGATTTTAATAGTTAGGATCGTTACCTGATTTAACAGATTTGATAGCCGAATTCGGATCTCGTGTCACCTTATAGATCAAGATTGCGGCTCGAACGATGGAGATGAACTTGTGACTTGCGTTGATCGGTAGAGGAATTGGTGATGGTAACACCTAGATTTAAACTCTCACCATCTTCAAGACTCTCTTTTGGAAAAAAGGATTCTCTCTCTGTTTTTTTTTATTTTTTTTTCTTTCTAATTTCTTTCAATCTCTCAAAATTCTCAAGCATCCAAGATTTTCTCTCCAAAAAAAATCCCTCTCTTAAGCTCACTTCTTCCTCCTTTTATAATCTACTCATCCATCTTCCATTCTAAATTTTCCACTAACTCTTCTTCATCTCATCTTCCCTTCTCTACTCTTATCTTATTTTCTTCATCTTCTCTTCTCCATCTCCTCTTCTTCAACTTCCCTTCTCTATCTCCTCTTCTCTATCTTCCCTTCTCCATCTCCTCTTCTCCATCTTCCCTTCTCTATTCTAATTTCTCCACCAACTCTTCTTTTTGTTATTTACAAAATAATCCCTCAAGTGTTAGGTATTTGCATCATAGTCCTTGAGATTTTAAGTATTTGCAATTTAGTCCATGAAAAAATATATTTCTTTAAGTCCAAATCTCTTCACAATTTTTGACACACCAAAATTTACCACATGTCAAATTTAAGCTCATTTCTTGCCGCTGAAAATAATGCAGAATTTAATTAAAGCCCTTTTGCAAAATTGAGTCATTCTTGGTATAATTGAGCTAAGATAAAAATTTAAAATATTAGAAGACAATGTCACAACTCATAAAAAGTGAAAATTAAAAATAAGTTGACTTAAATTAAAATTTTTTTAGGCCCGATTCGAGATTATACTCGTGAAGGAAGACGTGACTCGAATTGGATTTTTCTGAATTTGCGATGACCAATATGAAAGTAGATTAAAAATAAAAATATTAACTATCTTTGTGTATTTTTTTTTGGCCTCAAATGTTATTTTTCCAAAATTTTCAAGTATTTTTGTATTTTAAAAATATATATATATATATATATATATATATATATATAATATGAAAATTTATTTTTTGTTCAAAAATGGTTGCCTAGGCTTGGCCAAGGCTTCCAAAGTTGATTTTGCAATTTTCTCATTTTTTCTTTATTTTTCATGAATTTTCAAAAATAAAAATACTAAAAAATACTGAAAATATGAAAAATCATTTTTTGGTCAAAATTAGTTCTCTAGGCTTGGCCAAGGTCCCCAAAGTTAATTTTTCAATTTTATGAATTTTTATGGATTTTTCAAAAAATAAAAATGCCGAAAAATACTGAAAATTTTTAAAAGAGAAAAGATGATTAAAAATCAGGTGTCAATAACCTTGATGTGATGTTCCCATATACTTGGATCATCGACAACAACTGTTTTATTTACATTGTCCCAACCAAATCTGGATTGTGTGAGAAGCTTCTTAAAACTACCAAACTATCTTCTCAATTTGTTTATCTTGTTCCTCAGCTGTGTTAGTTTATATTGTTGTCCTGCTTGAGCATTGAATTCAGCTAGTTTGGTATTCCACCTTACTTTGTTGAAAGTATAAGAGGTGCGATTTCCTTTTTTTTTACCTCTTCTACCATCAAACTTATAAATAAGTTAGTCAAGCGGTCTGTCCATCTTGCACTAAATGTATCTTTCTCGGATGCCATTGGCTACCATACACAACCATAACATAGTCAAAATTTGAAAATATCAAAGCAAGTAGAGAACTACTACACAAGTTCCAACCCACATGTTGAAAAGTTGCTGACTATTCTCAAGCTACACAAGACTAAGGAAGCACATAAATAGGTCACCAGATAGAGACAATAATATTGAATTTGGCTAATTCAAGTCTTTAAATTGCTAAACATGCTCATTAATGAAAAAAGCATCCAAATAAGTTGTCAATGAAATATGCAGTCAAGGACCATTACCTTTAATCATATGACAATACAAAAACCATTCGCATTGCAAGTATATGAAATGATAAAATGCTGATTTGGCCCAACGCGCAGATCGTAAAATATTGCAAAATGAAGGAAAAAGTGAAAAATTAAGCAAGGCCCTTAAAACAAACAATAAGTTGCTTATGAAGAAAATATTGGATGTGGTGTGTGCATTAACTTGTCCAAGCAATAAAGCAATACAAGCACCCATATGAACAAGAGGACCCTCCTTTCCAAGAGCTAGGCCACTCCCAATAGAGCCAATGCTCACGAATATCTGTGCAAATTAGAGATTAAGTGACCATTGTAGCCCATTAGAGAAAGTTAGAACATAATTAAACAACGAACAAGTAACAATATATACAAAAGACAGCACTAGAGCCAAGTTGAATAATACATATATCACAAAATAGGATTGCAAACAATGGCAAGATTGAAGTTTTTCTTCAAAACATAAATATGAAATGGAAAAATTACAACCCAAAGATAGTGTCATCCGCCAAATAAACGGAAGATATATGGGCATACACCTCCAAGGAATGCTAAAGAAAATTTCCAACTGACGATTAGGACTCTTTCTTGTATAATTTTACTCTCTCAAAAACTGCTTAGCCGAAGATCTTTTATGGTCCAAGAGACCAAATTTT
The DNA here is from genome assembly GCA_016432845.1 of Psidium guajava. NCBI lineage: Eukaryota > Viridiplantae > Streptophyta > Magnoliopsida > Myrtales > Myrtaceae > Psidium > Psidium guajava. Next base: position 22,894,185 of record CM028232.1, on the reverse strand, counting down.
ATGCCAATCCAACGACCCAATAGCAATTAGGAAATACCAACCCTACCCGTAAATTCATAGAGTATTGCGAGTGAGCTTTTGTAGGAGGAACTCCAAAATAAGTCCCAATCTCTTCATCAATATGCTTTCTGGCAAAGTTAAAAGACGAGCTCTTTTGTAAATTATGGCAAAATGCTTAAGAGTTAAAAGGTTGAAGAAGCTTATCTATTGAAGTAGTTAGTACTCACAAACAAAAAATTAATATGTGATTGGATAGTAATTCCTCCCATGCCCTTTTTATTGCATTTTCATCTAAATCCTTGAAAATAATTTCCCTTGACACAAGCACATGAAGCATCATGGAGCAATCACAACAAGACTAAAGCGATAATTATATAATTGTTAAGTTGAACATACTTTGGCAAGCATTTTTTAAGGTAAGACTTTAGGGTATCGTCTGCATACAACAAATTGCTAATCATGTTCCTTTACTAAGTAACTAGTTACTACGCCCAAGCCTGAATAGCAGATGTTTCCGCTTGAATAACCAAACCAAGAAAACAACACATAGAGCTCAGTATTACGAGTGACCTTGAAAAGATTTTGTGTAAGTTTTCATAGTAGTAAAATACTGGCGCACAATTTAACGCCTTCATCATGAAAATCAGATAACATATATGAAGCCAGACAATTGATCTTTCCCTATTGTCTCGTGCATCAAAACCACATCGGCAACACTGGTGCGATGATGCTTTAAAAGCACTTAAAGCCTATAAAGAAAGAAACGCTTTGAGGGAAATACTTCACTTGCTTCATTTGATTTTTTTTTCTACGGCCATCATCTAGATCGGCAAGGGCGAAGCTTGCCCATGCCCGATTAGGGCAGCCCTCGCCCAAATTGCTGAGTGCGATGCTCACCCATGCCCGATTAGGGCTGTCTTCACTCAGATCGGCGAGGGCGACGCTCGCCCATGCAAGCAGATAAGGAAAAATAGGGGTGCAAACTCAAGCTCGACAAGGAGACGAGGAAAAATAGGGTCGTGCGAACTCACCAGAATCGTACTACAAAGAGGTGGACGACGATGGCGAAGCTCAAGAGCGGTGGATGGGGAAGTGAAAGTGAGAGCCAAGAGGCACAAGGGATTCTTTTGTTTTGTCGAGAGAAGTGAGAAAGAGGGAGGCGTTGTTCTTGTGTTTTATTGCAGAAAAGAGTTTATCAAAAGTGATTTTTCTCACAAGAACCAACTTTTTTTTGTTCTTTTTTTTTGCATTAAAAGTGTTCCCGTGAATAGTAAAAAATAAGAATAAGAATTAAAATTATTTTACATTACCAAACAAGATTCTTGTTTTTTACCGTTTCAGATAACAGAATCAAAGAACCAGAATGGTTACTATGCAGGCCCAAAGTGTTTCCATGAACAGTAAAAAATAAGAATCATAATTAAAATTATTTTACATTACCAAACATGATTATCATTTTTTACTATTCCGGGAAACAGAATTAAAGAACCACAATAGTTATCATGTAGGCCCTTAGTGTAATATCTAAGTTTTGACTAGGTCAACAAGGAGGTGAGACCCACAAAAAAAGGGGAAAGTCAATAAAAGTAAAGAAAGAAAGAGGGGGTTCGGGAGACGTCCTTCGCACAAAGAAAAGGAAAGAAAAGAAAGAGAGAAAGGAAATAAATGAGAGAAAAAAAGAAGAAAAAGAGAAAGAAGAAGAAAGGAAAAGAAATTAATCACATGCACACATCACCCGCTGCAAATACCTCGTTAAGCTCGTTTTATTACGTGTCACAAGGCTAGGTAAGTGCTTGCCCTCTTTGTTCGACAAATTTGAAACGTTTTCCGTTATTAGGCTCAAATTTGGATTTATAGAAAAATTAAGCCGCGAAGTCAAATTTTGGAGTCGTTGAGCTGAGATTCTTTGGGGAAATAATAGCTTAGGGTGTTGCGGAACCGTGGGACTTTACTGAACTCAATTTGGACGAATAATTTGCTCGAAATAAGATTTTCAATTCTGGTGCTACGGTATATGCACGTGAACAATAAAGTTCAAGATCTGATATCTTCATTTTTGGTTGTTATTTGAGATTGACTATATTAGGAATTTTGTATTATGTCAAATGAGCTTCGTTTAGACTATAAGATTACGTCAATCGGAGTTCGTTTGGACAAAATGAAAAAAGTTTCCGCATATAGGGCTGGAAAATATGAGTTTTGGGGGTTTTGATGTCGTAAGATCTTATTTTGGTGTCGCTTAGCTGGGAACAATGTAGGAAATCAACTTAAGGGTGCTACGGAGCTAATGCTTTTGACGATTCGTGAATCAAAGTTACGGTTTTTTCGAACGAAATTTTCAAAGTTAAGCGCGTAGGCTGTCCAATGCGCGATTAGTAGTTTTTTTTTTTTGCCTGTAATACCGTTTTTTATTAATTTATTATGATTTCAAGCTTTGCGGTTCGAGTTATAAGTTGGATTTCGGTGTTTTAAGGTGAGTTGTACATTCTCTTCTAAGGATTTACAAAAAATCATGCTTTAAAGATGGATACGTGTATTATGGTTTTATTTTCTTGAAAAGGTAAAGAAAGGTGATGTTTAAAGCATTATTCTTGCATAAACAGGATCGAGCTATTACTATTCTTTGATGTTGGTATGGTTGGTTGATGATTGTTTATGTTGAGATTGAAATGTTGCTGAGGAATATGTTTTAAGGAAGGCTATGGATTCGGTTTGTGGAACTGAATTGTTGTGATTTTCTAGATTTGGTATTGTGATTGATGCCAATGTTCGTATGATTAGAACCCACTGGGTGGGGGTAGTATGTATATTGTAAAAGACGTCATTGAGCCGAATTGCCGACTAAAATAGGCGGTAGACCTAATCAAGAGGGGTAAACTTGGTCGTCTTGTGACGGCGTTAAATGTGGCCACTAGCCTAGGCCCGGTGAAGGCTTGCGGCTCTTGCCCTTGGTTGTCGAGTGCTCGCTATGGGGCTTCGAGCCCCAACAAGTGTGAGAGCTCGTTGGCCCTCGCCTTTGCTAGCCCTCAATTTCGTGTTAAAGTTGATCAAATAGCCTTAATTGACAAACTTTGAAAATATTTAAGACTTTTTTGGTAATTTTCCCATTGTTTGGAAATACTAAGAAAATTTTGACCAAACAAAATAAATACTAAGACAATAAAAATAGTTTTCATTATAATAATTTTTGTTTAAATATTTTCGTGGATGATGGATATATTATTCATTTATTCATCGTCACCACGCATTGAATCGCACACGACATTTGGTCATTGTGATTGGGTTTCTAGCGAAGGATTGAATATCTAGGGCTTGGCTTGAACAAAGTTCTATTGTGAAGACGACGAGGCATGGAGCAATTTTGTGAGGGAAGAGGGGAGACGCCATCGGAGGTAAGATCTCGGAATACGATGAACCTGTGAAGCTTTCTCTTTGGAATATAATGAACAATTGAAAGCTTCTTCCCCACGCAATTTTTCTCTGGCATACTTTCAAATCAATGACCAATTTTATATTTTAGTCAGAAAATCAATGCCCAATTAACCCACCCACCATCTTATTTAAAATCTTTGTGTTAGAAAATGATATAAAGTACTTTTGTATCCGGAGCCGGTCGGTCCGATCTAGTTCTCCGATTGGACTAGAACCATTGCACACCCCTATTGTTCATTGATCTATACAAACCTAACAAGGCCAAACTCTTGTGTAACAAGGAATCAAATTGTTGCCCCTCGGATCGATTAAATGTTTTACGTCCATTAGTTAAAAAAAAAAGAAGAAGCTAGAAAGAGGAAATGCAGCTACCAATCCGACAGGGCATAATTTGGCAAATCGCTTGCCATTGCTTGGCTTCGTGCATAGGCAGATCGGCATGGCAAATATGTACCTCTTGTCAGAAAATAAAAAATTGTTACAGAGGTATCTCTAGTGCCTAACTTCGGGATAGGAACAGCATGAATACCTTAATTTTTGTACGGCACTTAAACATTATATATTTTTTTTCAGCCAACTCAAGTGTCACAAATTTGAAAAAATCAATCACTTAAGTGCTAGCATCGATTTTTCTCGTTGAAAATCCGATATGGAAGTTGGAAAAGCTGATGAAACACCGAAAAATTTGATGTGGACAATTTTTTTTCTCATTCTTTTCCTTTGTTGTTTTTTTTCTTTCTCGACAATGGTCGCTGATGACGCTCGTCGGCCACAAAGGCCTCCCCCAGCTACACAAGGCCATCGTAGCCAAGGGCATGAAGGCCCTTGCAAGATCTAGGGGAGGTCACCATGCTTGTGGTAGGCGGGGCCACAAAGGCCTTCGCCAGTGGCCGCTGGGGCTACCAAGCCCTCGCTTAAGGCTTTTGTGGCTTTGCCATCCACGGTTGAGGCCACTGCAGCCAACGAGGGTTGATAGTGACTAGAGATGGCCACGGGCCGGTTCCGACCCGGAACCGGCCCGGAACCGGCCCGGGTCAAACCCGAAACCGGCCCGGTCAACGGGCCGGTTCAATGCGAACCGGAACCGGCCCGTGTGGCACGGGTCGGTTCCGGGTTGTAATTTTCCCAAACCGGCCCGGAACCGCCGGTTCCGGGCCGGTTCGGAACCGGCTGTTCCGGGCCGGTTCGGAACCGGCGGTTCCGCGCAGTTCGGAACCGGCCCCCAAACGGCTATATTATAGCCGTTTGCAAACGGCTATAATATAGCCGTTTGCTTGGTCAACCAAATGGCAAAATGGCCATTTGGTTGACCAACGGCTATATAGCCGTTCTGTTGAACGGCTATATAGCCGTTTAATTTTTTTTTTTTTAATAATTATTAAATAATTTTTTTAATTTAAAAAATAACCATAACCATTATAAATATCCATCTTCACCTTTCATTTTTCCTCACAACTTCCTCAAATTCTCTCATTTCTCTCATTTCTCATATTCTCTCAAATTCTCTCAACTTCGCTCAAATTCTCTCAAATTCGCTCAATTTCTTCCGCTCAATTCTCTCAAAAAATGGCTAGTGGAAGAGGAAAGAGCCCGATGATTCCCGAAGAATCCAATTATTCTCATGATCCTCGTGAGTATGCACATTGGGGATACGATGACGAAGATGATATCAACGTTATTCCTAATGTCGAGCACATCCCGACGCAAGAAAGTCTACAACCAACTACCAATACCGAAGAAGCATCAACAACAAAAGAAATGAGTCGAGGGAGTGTATCCATCATATGGCAACACTTCACCAAGCAACATTTAGAAGGTAACGACTACAATCTCATTTGTAACCATTGCAAAAAAGTATACAGGTTTACAACTGGAAGCGGCTATGGAACATATCGTCGACATTTGGCGTCAAAACATCCAACGGAATTCGGGATCGACATGAGGCAACAACAAATTCCCAAGTTTGTCGATTCTAACACTTCTAATTTATTTCGTTACGATAGAAATAAGTATGAGGAAGAACTTGCTAAATTTACTGCCGTTGAACATTTAGCGTTTAATTTTGGTGAAAAATTTGGTTTTAATACTTTTGTACAAAATGCATGTACTCCACAAGCAAAACCCGTTTCGAGAAATACGGTTAAACGCCAAATGATTAAACTTTATAAAAAAGGAAAAGATGATTTGAGAAATTTTTTTGCATTTTTCAATGGACGTGTGCATATAGGTAGCGACATTTGGAGTGATCCTTGGCAAACTCATTATTATATGGGTATTACATGTCATTGGATAGACGATGAATGGAACATTCAAAAAAGAATTATTGCATTTCGAGTTTTTGATGAATCGCATACGGCACATAATATTTATAGAATAATTAAGCAAGTTTTAGAAGAATATTTATTGGTTAATAAAATTTTTTCAATTGGTTTTGATAATGCCATGTCAAATACTGCTTCTGTTCGCGAATTAGAAACAATTTATAAACCCGCTTTTGGTGGAAATTTTTTTCACATTAGATGTGCTTGCCATGTTTTAAATTTATGCGTACAAGATGGTTTACGAACTCTTGAAGATGCTCTTCGTCCAATAAAAATAGCAATTACATATTTATGGAAACATTCCCAAGTTATGAGAGAATGGGGTAGATTTTGTAAACAAAATGGAAAAAAAACCAAAAAAATTTCCAAGAGATGTTCCACATCGTTGGAATTCTACATACGAGTTGCTTAATCAATCTTTTTCATATAAAGAATTATTATGTACATTTTTTGCGAATTATGTTCCTCAAAGTAATTTATACCCACAAGAGTGGGATATTTGCAAAAGAATTTTAGATTTGTTAAAAGTTTTTAATAATGCAACTTATACTTTATCCGGTGTTTATTATCCTACTACACATTTATTTTTAATAGAGTGTCTAAATATTGTTGATATTTTTCAAGAAAATGAAGGCGATAATCAATTAGGTCCAACTATTATAGCAATGCGAACGAAATGGATGCAATATTATACAAAAATTCCTATTATCTATTTGGTTGCTTGTGTTTTGGATCCACGTACGAAAATGGAGGGCTTACTTGATGATTTGAATTCATACTATGAGTGTTTACATTTGATTGAAACCGTAAATATTAGAGATATAGAAAAAGAAGTTAAAGATATAATAGTAGAATTGTATAATGATTTTTGTAATAGATATAATATAGTTGGTGATAGTGGAACTTCTTCCCAAGTTAGTGGCATGCAAGGTAAGCACCTAGGTAGAGGGTCTAGAAATCTAATAAATAGACAAAAAAGACAAAAGGGAATAATGGGAAATATTTCTGAAATAGAAATTTATTTAACTACTGAATTTGAGTTTCCTCAATCAGATGGCATTGATTTTCAAATTCTAAAGTGGTGGAATAATCATTCAACTCAATTTCCAGTATTAGCTCACATTGCAAAAGAGATTTTAGCAACCCCTTGCTCAACCGTTGCGGTTGAACAAGCATTTAGTATTGGAGGTAATATTTTGGATGATCGACGTTCGAGATTATCTCCGGATTCAGTTGAAGTTCAAATTTGTGTCGATGATTGGACAAAGGCGGCATATCGACAACAAGAAATGGATCGCAACATCGAATCCGAATTCTTCAATGACGAAGATATCACCGGCACGGGTACCACCGCCACGGGTAGCGACGATTGATGATGAGGTAAGTATGGGGTTATCAAAGGTAAAAGAACTACATGGGCTTTGATTCTTCTATCCCCAAGAAGATATGTAGGCGCTTAATGATAATTCATTAAGTTCAAGCCCTTTCTTCCCTCCCTTTTTTTTTCCCCGATCCATAAATTTGATTACAATTTGTATTTGAAAATTTATTATTTCATAATTTTATCTTTTTTATTTCATAATTCATTATTTAAAATTTTTTTATTTCTTAAAGTTTTATTTGAAAATCGGTTTGAACCGGACGGAACCGTCGGTTCGGAACCGCCGGTTCGGTTCCGGTTCGGAACCGGTTTTGAACCGGCGGTTCCGTCCGGTTCAAACCGGAACCGGAACCGGCCCTTGAACCGGCCCGAACCGCCGGTTCATGAACCGGAACCGGAACCGCCTTCAAGGTTCCGGTTCCGGTTCATGATAGTCCGGAACCGGAACCGGCGGTTCCGAACCGGAACCGGCCCGGTTCCGAACCGTGGCCACCTCTAACAGTGACCCCCGCCAAGAAAAAAAACAAAGAAAAAAAATGAAAAGAGTGAGATTATAAAATATTGATAAAAAAAAATTCACGTGGCACTTTTGTTTATTTTTAAATATTCCACGTCGAATGATAAATTAAGTAAGATTCCATGTAAGTCACTTTGTTAGAAATGACAATCAAATATCGATTTTACTACGACGAAGCACTTAAGTGAGCGAAAAAAATTTATTGCATTCAAGTGAGTATCGTACGAAAATTATGGCACTCTTACTGTTCTTTTCCTGCCTATTCCCTAACATCTTCTACTTTAAATGTAATTCCAAATCCATCCTGAACTATTGTCTTGTCAAAAAAAGAATCACCAACTTGCATTTTAATCCCAAATCTGCCTCATGTTTAAAAATTGCCACTCGTGTTTTCAAAATTACCAACATCGGGGGGTTGTTGTTGTTTCATACAGGTGTGAGTGTTGCTAAGGACATAAGTTCTGATAATGAACATTTAACTCGCCCTGAAGTTGATAATTTTGAAGAAATTAGTGGCGATTTTCGAATGTGAGAGACCATAGCAAAAGTTTATAGTTTTTTTTTTTTGACAAAGCAAGTCAGAGGCAAAATTGGGATTGAGCATGACGCTATGAATTTCTCAGAGGATTAAATCATATATCTTTTTTTAAGTTTTAGGGCAAAAATGTCGTATAATCCGAAATTCATATGTGTTATAACATCCCATCATGGAGTGTGGTCCAAAGGCTATGCATTAGATGTTCTAGCAAAGACAAAAGATATCATGCATTAGATATTGGGTCCCAAAAAATCTCTGCTACTAGCCGAGGCCCACACCATTATCCTCTGTACTTTTTATATGTGACGGTTCAATTCTCTACATTTTATCATACTAATAAGAATAAAATTCAAGGGCATCTAGAAATTTTGGCGTACTATCGAGGAAACTTATAGTGAGAAATAGAAAAGAGGTTACAAGTTACAATGTGTATTAATGTCATATATATATATTGAGTTGACGAAAATTTGCGAAAATCACACTTTTACGTTTTTTCCCTAGAAACATCTTGCGTCCTCTAAATCCAAAATGCATATTTCAACTCGTCAGTTCCTCTACAATTTTCTTGATATTTTACTAAAAATACAACGACGTCGGTGGTTCTTATATCTTTTCAACGTTGTTTAATTTCGCTCCTATACTGTTTTGGACCAATGTGGTCTTTCAACTATGTATTGCGTGGTTCAACTTTTAGTTCTTCAATTGAAACTGCAAGCGGAGGAGATGAAGTGAATAGAGTGATTGGATTTTCGGTGAACGGTCGAAGATCCAAGGCTTGGTCCGAGCAAAATTCTCTTGTGAAGACGATGAGGCGCTAAATACATGCCGCGTGAGCTTCTCATTTTTTTTTTCTCCTTTTGTGCTCTCGGGTTTCTTCGTCTCGCCACTGTCGGGTCACCCTGAGCTTAGTACTGGTCAATGTCGCACGACCCCATCTAATTATACGATGATATTCCAAGTAACACTTTCAAATTAGTCCCTAACCAAAGTGTTCAATTTTTTTTTGTTTGGAAAGGATGTAATGTGCTCTCCTCCATGATGTGCTCATTGATGGCAAAAGCTCCTTTACTTTGCTAGCAAAATCCTCCAAAATCCACATCAAAATTTTTTTTTTTGAAGTAGGTGAAGTAACGCTCCTTAACGGGAGACGGCACTAACCACATCATCCATTAGTCACTTTCCTAGCACCTCCCTCAAGCTAGGACTTCTGCTCATTGGTTCACATCTATCACAAAAAACTATCCGCTTGGGCCCAACGCCTATCAACTTTCACCTAACATCTATGCACAACTCCTCCTCGATCCATTCCTTCCTTAGAGTACGATATTATCAGGGCACTCGAATATTTCGCTCAGCTAATTTTTCGAAATGTAGGATTCGATGCATGCAAGTCAGGCGTCCGACCGCCTACTTGATTTGCGTCGTAGCATCGAATAAGGTGCGGCTCCTAGCTCTAAGATTGGAAAGATCCAACCAAGAGGAGGTGAATTAAATTGCACAATGTGGTCATGACGTGGCATCCTAGTTGTAATAGAATCAAACGTTGCCGTCCCAACAAAATCTCAACTCCCCCAACCCTAAGGCAGGGGGGCCCACACCACAGTCCCGCCCGCCTTCTACGCCACCGCTTCTCCCAGCAACTGTTACCAGATCCCCCACCAACCCTCCGACTCTCGATCCTGACCGTCCGTTTCTCCATTCAAAACCAGATTTATAATCCTCTTCACCTTCATCGCGCTCTCTCTCTCTCTCTCTCTCGCTCTTCGTTGTCTGTCTCTTGGACTCAGATCTCGATTCGATCCAGAGCTCGAAACAATGGCGTTGATCGTCGAGAAGACCTCGAGCGGCCGGGAGTACAAGGTGAAGGACATGTCCCAGGCCGACTTCGGCCGCCTCGAGATCGAGCTGGCGGAGGTCGAGATGCCCGGCCTCATGGCCTGCCGCACCGAGTACGGCCCCGCGCAGCCCCTCAAGGGCGCCAGGATCACCGGGTCCCTCCACATGACCATCCAGACCGCCGTCCTCATCGAGACCCTCACCGCCCTCGGCGCCGAGGTCCGCTGGTGCTCCTGCAACATCTTCTCCACCCAGGACCACGCCGCCGCCGCCATTGCCCGCGACTCCGCCGCCGTCTTCGCCTGGAAGGGCGAGACGCTCCAGGAGTACTGGTGGTGCACCGAGAGGTCGCTCGACTGGGGCCCCGGCGGCGGCCCCGACCTCATCGTCGACGACGGGGGCGACGCGACGCTGCTGATCCACGAGGGCGTGAAGGCGGAGGAGGAGTACGAGAAGTCCGGGAAGGTGCCCGACCCGGCCTCGACGGACAACGCGGAGTTCCAGATCGTGTTGACGATCATCAGGGACGGGTTGAAAGCGGATCCGAAGAAGTATCGCAAGATGAAGGATAGATTGAAGGGTGTCTCGGAGGAGACGACCACTGGCGTGAAGAGGTTGTACCAAATGCAGCTCAATGGGACTCTCTTGTTCCCTGCGATCAATGTCAATGACTCCGTCACGAAGAGCAAGGTACCCTTTTTCTTCCCATTTCCATTGGATCTCACTTGGCTTGTTGGTTTGAATCTGCTTTAGATCTATACTATTCTTGTATAGATCAATGCATCTGGGCAATGCTTGTCCTTTGTTATGTCTGGTCTATTTGTTCATTAGTTAAAGTTCTGATTTTTATTGTTTCGCGTTGGATCTGAACATTAGGCCTCATAATTCATGAATCATTCATATGACCAATATTTCTTAAATGTCTGCATCTCCTATTAATTAGCAGATACATCATACTGGTGTTATTAAGTATGTGATGTCGTTGGGTCTATTTAATATGTTGGATATAAGAAACGTGCACTTATGGTTACCTCATCATAAAACTGCTCGTGGAATCACTTTTCATGTTTTAGCCTATTGTACAAATTGATGCACTGATCTTATAAAGAGATTTTGGATATGCTTCTTGTCCCCTGTGCTGGCTTCTCAGATCTGGGATTTTTAATCTATCATTATGGCTGATGACAATAATTGTGAGAGTGGAGATTCAAGTTGTAAGTACTAGGAAGTAGAATTGAAGAGCCGATGAAAATTTGCGGAGTGTTTGGTTTCAGAGTACTTGAGTGTCTCGATGTTCTGTGTGGTGGTAGTGTATCCTTGTCATACAATTTAACCTGAGGAAGACTGGAAATGATGAATTTCTAACTTCAATTATGTTCATCCATAATCATCCACGTTAAAACATGCCGCATTCAACTGAAAGGAACTGCCTGTTTCGATGAATTTCATTGGATATGGTTTTTTTCTCTTCCGGGGAAGGGTGAACTTTGGGTAGAGTTTGTATTTCCACTTTTAGGAATTCTACCTTGAGGAAACTTGTATTTGGCTCTAAATTTGCTTCTCTGGTGAACAGATACTGTATTTCTCGTGTCGTTTGTTCTGTTGTCTAGGAAAAGTAGCTGTATGGTTTTCCATTCCTGTTTACTGAACAGTGATGAGCATAATTCTTTCTGGAAACAGTTCGATAACTTGTATGGTTGTCGCCACTCTCTCCCTGATGGTCTGATGAGGGCGACTGATGTAATGATTGCCGGAAAAGTTGCCGTGGTCTTGGGATACGGAGATGTTGGCAAGGGATGTGCTGCAGCCCTCAAGCAGGCTGGTGCCCGTGTCATTGTTACTGAAATCGATCCCATCTGTGCCCTCCAAGCTCTCATGGAAGGCCTGCAGGTCCTAACGCTCGAGGATGTTGTGTCCGAGGCTGACATCTTTGTTACCACCACCGGAAACAAGGACATCATCATGGTTGATCACATGAGGAAGATGAAGAACAATGCCATTGTCTGCAACATCGGTCACTTCGATAACGAGATCGACATGCTTGGTCTTGAGACATATCCCGGCGTTAAGCGCATCACGATCAAGCCCCAAACGGACAGGTGGGTCTTTCCCGACACCAAATCGGGCATCATTGTGTTGGCCGAGGGGCGTCTCATGAACTTGGGTTGCGCCACTGGGCACCCTAGTTTCGTGATGTCCTGCTCCTTCACAAACCAGGTCATCGCTCAGCTTGAGCTGTGGAAGGAGAAGGCTTCAGGCAAGTACGAGAAGAAGGTCTACGTCTTGCCCAAGCACCTGGATGAGAAGGTGGCTGCCCTTCACCTCGGCAAGCTAGGTGCTAAGCTCACCAAGCTCAGCAAGGACCAAGCTGACTACATTAGTGTGCCGGTCGAGGGTCCATACAAGCCCGCTCACTACAGGTACTGAGCGAAGTTTGCGGGGAGAAGCAAAGCATGTCTCCTCTGAGAGGCTTCGCTATTTCTTTCCCGTATTAATTCGTCGAAGAGTGGTGGGATTTTGGTTTTCATTTTTTTTTTATGGTCGACGGTTGGTGGGTTGGTTGGCTGGTGAATCGATTCAGAGGGAATTCCGTTTGAAGATGGCTGAGAAGTCTTGAGATTGGGAATGAATAAGGATGGAGAAGGCCTGGGGCATCATATAATTCTAAGTGCTGCAATTTGAATTTTTTTGCAAGTGTTTACTATTTATAGGAGTTTTCTTTTTGATGTGGAGAGAGTATTTGTTGCGATCTTTCCAACTTTGTTTTTCATGCTAATCCTTGTTCTAGTTGATTTTGCTTGTTACTGGTTGGGATCTATCTTGCTCTGTTTCACCCGATTAACAGTTACCTCCATTAACAAGTTGCCGTAAGTTGGAATTTGTATGCAAAATAAGGCTCCGTACATTTAGCAGAAAATGCGATTTTTTTGAAAATGAATTGGAAGATGTTTTTGGGGATTTGCACTCTTTTTATTGATTTCTTATCTTTATTTTATTTTATTATTTTTTTCTGTTCATTTTTTAAAAATTGAAAAAGTTTTATATTTTTTTTCTTCCTTTCTCTATCATGATTGGCTCAGGCGAGCCTCGAGCTCAAGCTCATGGCTATGGATGCTCCACCTTCATGCTTGTGTCTGCCATGGCCGTCAAGCTCGCTAGACCTTTGAGCTCAAGTCTGCCATGATCTCGATATCAAGCTTCTAGTCGCCATAGGTGCTTGAGCTTCGAGCTTGGGTTTTCATGGTCTCTAGAGTTTTCGAGCTTGCGTCGGACTGTGGATGCTCAAGCACTAAGCTCGCGGTTGTCATAGACATTCAAGCTCTAAGCTCGCAACCACCAACGCTTAAAGACAGCGGCTGTCATGGTCACTCCAGCTTTTTCATGTTCATGACCGCTCTAGCTGCCTAGCTGGAGGAGGAGGGATTTGCAATTCTCTCTCTCTCTCTCTCTCTCTCTAAAGATATGTTAGGAAAAAAAAAATGCTGATCTGACCAGGGTCAAATGGGGACGTATCACCCCCGATCTCCCTCCTGTCAATGAGTACGATGCTGTCAGATTTTCCGATGGTGGAAAGCCTAGTGCTAGTGTAGCGGGAAGTTTATCCTTCGAAGGAAAAGTAAACTTTAAATTAAAGGAGATTAGGAAAGAAGGCCCTCTTATTATTGTTGTTAACCAAAAGAATGTTATGACATATCCAGAGAAAAAAAAAACATTTCACCGGTTTCATTGGACTGGATTGGCAGGTTCAGTCCTATTCTAGCACTCAATGGGTCAGTTTTCAGTTCTTGAGTGAGTGGAAACCCGACGAAAACCGATTACCCTTAATATCAAATTAATATTTTTATGTAATTGCACAATTTTCATTGATTATGAAGAAAATCTATCGTCGACTCGTATTCCCGAGTGATCTAAATGCCGAAACGAGGAAAAAAAAAAGCACTTTTTGACGGTTAATTTTCTGGAAAGAAAGTGCGGGAACCTCAACGATTATACCTAGTCTGTACAGTAGACTGTACGGTCAAAATACACTTAGGGTCACAAGACTATCTCTCTCCCTTCCTTCTCTATGAGCAAAGCAATCGGTCAACAATGGTCAGACGTTGCCGGGTACGAAGGGCACCAAACCAACCTCTCTTTCTTCATTATTGCTTTTTCTCGTTTCTCATTTTAATTTATCTCTTCGAACCGTTCGTCTATTCAAACACCCTGCGCAAGAAGAACCCTAGTAGTGATCTTCCCTCATTATTAGCATCTCTCTCTCTCTCTCTCTCTCTCTCTCTCGCTCTCTCTCTCTGTGGAAAAGCAGAAACCATGCAACTGTTGCCCGAGAAAGCTGCTGCAGGAATCCCAGTTAGCGACGGCGTGATGCCGAGCAACCCCGAGAGCTCCTACGAGGCTGTGAGGAGCCTTGCCGCCGGCAACGCGGTGGTGCTCTTCAGCATGAGCGGCTGCTGCATGTGCACCGTGGCCAAGAGCCTCCTCTTCAGCCTCGGCGTCGGCCCCACGGTGGTCGAGCTCGACGAGCTCGGCGGCACCAGCGGCCACGACATCCACGCCGCCCTCGGCCAGCTCGCCCCAGGACAGCAGGTGCTCCCGGCGGTCTTCGTGGGCGGCAAGTTCCTCGGCGGCCTCGAGACCCTGATGGCCTGGCACATCAACGGCACCCTTGTCCCTCTTCTCAAGGACGCCGGTGCTCTTTGGCTGTGACGTCTCTTACCCCTCCTCGCCGGAACATGTTTCGACGCCATTGCCGCTGCTGCATATGCACTCTTTATATATAGATCTTAGCTAATACTTCTTCATGTTCTTCTTCTTCTTCTTCTTCTTCTTCTTCTTAGGTTTTAGTTGTATTTCTCTTTTTACTCTCTCAAGAAACTGGACTGGTACAGCGTTATGTGAAAAATGAAACTATTAACGCTAATATATTAAAGAAATTACTCATGTTTAGTATATCGATTCTGGGCTTTGTCGTCTCTTTTTGTCTGATTAACAGAGTGTGACGGCACGCTCTGACAACGTCCAACGCATGCAAATATGCCAATGTCATACAAAAACGGCATGTAGTTTTGACCAACGGCATCACATTTTCTATTCGTTTCTGCTCTTTAAGCTCGCGAGGAGCGTGAACCCGAAATGCTTGCTGCAAGCAATCATTTTGATTCCGATATCCACATCTTATACGTCGAGGAATAACAGGCCATAAGTATTAATGACGTAGAAAATCAATTATTAGGTAATATAATATTGGGAATTTGAGAGAAGATAATGATTTTTCTTTTTATTTAGTACTAAGTCGAACAGAGGAGCAAAACATGTGATGGCATCAAAACGTTTACTACACTTGTTACTATTAAGTAGATGGATTAGGTTATCACTTCGAAACTATAAGAGTCACATAAATTCTTCAGGCTCCTAATCACAAAAACAAAAAAAAAAAATCAAAGAAATTATTAAACACTCCTTTTTTTTTTAATGGTGAAGGGATTGGGAAGGGATGACCAGAGCAGCTATATCCTTTGGCTGTGTTTACTCGTTTAGAATTCTAGTCAGGATAGGACCTATGTTACACGGACACGCCATTTTTCAAAATTTTGGCGTGTCGGACACTCGGACTCGTGTCGGACACTCGGACACTTCCGGACACGTTGACCTCGGGTCAACGCGAGTCCCTCGCGTGTCCAGTGGTAAAATGGGTGAGAAACTCAAATTTTTTGACGTAATTATCACCTTAGCTGTATTAGATGCATCAACATGGCAGATATTTTGATGAAAGTATTGCAAACTCTTACCTTCGTTGGGATTCTTTCAATTTTTTAATACAATTTAGCTTATGAGAAGGAGCCACCATTAAAAATATACATATAATATATAACGTGTCCCAGCGTGTCGGAATTCTCTATTTTTTTGAGAATTCACGTGTCGGCGTGTCGTGTCGCGTCGCGTCGCGTGTCGTGTCTCGTATCGGTGTAACATAGGATAGGACTAGATAAGATAGGATAAAAAATTTAGGGATTTCATCATATACTATATGCTATTTGGTGAACTACGAATTTAAAATCGAATATATTTATATCATGTTCTATCCATTATTTGGTAAAAACTTGATATGAATATGATGATTCTTGACTTGTATCATTCGAAAGCTCTTCTCTGCAGTTGATGTGGTGATCTCTGGCCACTTGCCATGGTTGTTGAGTTGGAGCTCGAGGGGATGGCCACTAGGAGCTGCCGCGACGAGGATGAGAGGCAGCAGGAGGCCAACGAGTTGTTGAGGAACGTCATGTACTTGAATTGTTGGGTCAGACCTGGAATGTTGAAAAATTTACATGGAAGTGGTCTGATTTGTTTGAGTGATTGAAATGTCTAGCAGATGACGAGACAATGAAACATTCGAACTTTTTGGAGCGTGGAAAGGGAAGAAGATAGATTACATAACCAAGAGGGAGTTGTGAATTCGTGGTTGTAAATTTCTTGAGAAATGAAAAGAAAGAAAAGAAATAAGAGTTGATAAATCTGTGAATTGCTCTGCTTTTGCTTACTTTTTGAGTGGTGGTATCTGAGATCCTTTACATGCACAGTCTAGGAAATATAGTGATGTCGATTCAGTTTGAGGTTCGAAGACATCGAAGAATCAATTCAGATAATTCTCCACATATAAGAGAAATATAGAATGTGAAGTTGAGGAGGAGGAATTCCATGGTGGAGTTGTGGCCACAGAAAGGGAAGACGAACTAGACCTGGACCACCATTGGAAGCCTTGCCTCCGCGAAGAAGCTGCCCATTGCTGGAGAGGAGATTGGGCGTGGCGGAGAGACAGATGGGGCGTGGCAGAGAGGGGTCACTTGAGCATGCAATTTATGGTGTTATAGATAAGAAAAATCCTTTTCGGCTTTATCCTACCTCATAGGATTATTTTATCCTGGCTATATCTCCCTATATCCCCCTTTATTTTGTCTTAGAAAACCACCGAACAAAGACAGGATAAAACATATTTTTTCATAAGTTTTATCCGGACTACCAAATGTAGCCTTTAAGTACTACGAGGGGGTAAAATCGATATGAGTACTCGATTCACCTATGGGTTTACGAGCAACTACCGTAAAGCCCGTCGATGTGTGAGAAGTTGTTGTTGGGCAGAGTCTCCACTTGATCGTCTACGAATCGACACAACGAAAATTAGCTGAGTATAAGAAATGACCGAATTCTGCAAAGCTAATGATTATCTTGCTTAAAAACTCGACGAAGTATCTGAAATTCTCATATTTAAAACCGTTAAATTCAAAAAGGTACACGTTCAATCCAAATCAACGTAAAGTCCTTGCAGTGCGAAGGTTTTAGAATGAGTAAAAAAAAAAAATTATTGGAACTAATAATAATATATCGATAATCATGTTTTCTTGACCGTTTTGTGATGCTCATTTCTTTTGACCCTCTGACTGATATCATACGCCGTCGGTTGTAATCCTCTGTGCCCCCTCAATAATATATGATCGACAGTAATCTCACCACCGCCGACGTCATCAGAGAGAGACCTCCCCTGACGTGGAGGACATGGAAGGATAAGACGGCGAGGAGCGTCGGTCCGACAGGCGATTTCAAATGCAAGGAGATACAGCCGATTGAATCTTGTGGATGTTGGCGAGTGCAGTCCTCAAATCAATATGAATTGGCCGATACGTTCCTGCTCCAAACTGGATGGGCCATTTCCTAGTTTTTGGGTGGGAACTGATCATTCCTAGTACTAAATCATTTTTTTTTTATTTAAATGCAAGTTTTCCGGTGATTACGAAGAAAAGCACATATTCCCGAGCGATCTAAACCCTGAAAATGAGGCAAAAAAAAATGAAAAAAAGCCCCTTTCCGACAGTTAATTTTATGTGAAAAACATGATAGACTTAATGATTATACCTAGTCTGTACAGTAGACTATACGGTCGCAATATACTTGCGGTCAAGACTACCTCTCTCCCTTTCTCTTCTCCCTGAGCAATCGGTCAACAATGGTCAGACATTGCCGGGTAAGAACCGAACAAAAAACCAAACCAACCTCTCTTTTTTCATCTTTGCCTTTTCCTCGTTTTTGATTTAATTAATTTCAACCGTTCGTCCTTTCCGCACCCTGCGCCAGAACCCTAGACGTGATCTTCCCTCATCATGAGCATCTCTCTCTCGTTCTCTCTTTGGACTCTTTCTGGGAAAGAAGAAACCATCCAAATGATGCCCGAGGAAGGCGCTGCAGGAAGCCCATTGAGCGACGGCGTGATGCTGAGCAACAAGGAGAGCTCCGACGAGGCGGTGAGGCGCCTTGCCTCCAGCAACGCGGTGGTGCTCTTCAGCATGGGCGGCTGCTGCATGTGCACCGTGGCCAAGAGCCTCCTCTTCAGCCTTGGCGTCGGCCCCACGGTGGTCGAGCTCGACGATCTCGGCGGCGGCGGCCGCGACATCCATGCGGCCCTCTGCCAGCTCGCTCCAGACCAGCAGGCGCTCCCGGCGGTCTTCGTGGGCGGCAAATTCCTCGGCGGCCTCGAGACCCTGTTGGCCTGGCACATCAACGGCAACCTCGTCCCGCTTCTCAAGGACGCCGGTGCTCTTTGGCTGTGACGTCTCTTGTGCCCTCGCCGGAACATGTTCCGACGCCATTGCCGCTGAATATGCACTCTTTATAGTTCTTCTTCTTCTTCTTCTTCTTCTTAGGCTTTAGTTGTATTTTCTTTTTAAAATTTCTCTTTTTACCGTCTCAAGAAACTGGACTGGTACAAAAGGAATTACTCATGTTTAGGATATCGATTCTTGGTATTGTTCTCTCTTTTTGAAAAGACGAACCATGCGGCGCAGGGTGGCAGCTGAGGAACAGTGGGCGATACGTCAGGCCCTGACAACGTCCAACGCTAGCAAATATGCCAATGCCATGCGAAAACGGCATGTCGTTTTGACTAACGGTATCACATTTTTATTTTCTTAAGCTCACGGGAAGCGTGAGCCCAAGCAATCATTTTGATCCCGACATATATATTATATATAAGGTATCTTATGGCGTAGATGTAACCAACGATTATAACTTTAAACACTGCCATAAGATTATCATGTTTAGATACATGAATCACACTCATAAAGTAGATGGATTAATGCATCTTGTTTATGATCCATCGATTTTGATGTGAAATTACGACGAACTGATACTCAAGAGCTTTTCCTTTTAACCCATTGAATCATTAGCTTCAATGAGACTGCTTCTCACGTATCACGTTTTCTGACGACTCTTTATGTATAGTTATGTGAGCATTAGGGTTTAAAAGAGCTTAAATTTTATTTATAGAGTTTGTAACATATCTCCTCATTATGGATAAGGTTTAATTCGGATTACACTATCCGGCCCTACATTAGACTAAATAGAAAACATTTATGTCTTTCCTTTATTAGATCAATAAATAATTAGTAAATGCCAAATTAAGAAATAACTTTTACCGTGGAAAATCAATCAAAGCATTCTTCTTTCATGGTTCCCATCACTTCATTATTTTCTTGCGTGAGGTCAGTCAAGCCTAGATCTGGCGAGATCGAACCTCGCCCAGCCATGGGGTGGCTTGTCCTCATCAGATCTAGGTGAAGTCGACCTCACCCAGCGGTGGTGCTTGTGACCCTCGTCTTGGTGGATTGAAGAAGATGAATAAAAAATAAAGAAAAGAAAAAAAATCTAGGAAGAAGATGAAGAGAAACAAAAAAGAAAAAGGAAAAAATAAAAAAAATATTAAAATACTATTAAAAATTATCCCTGTCGGTCCATGTTAGCTTCGATTGGCCAAAGTTAGCTAGATTGGCTGAATTAATACAAATGCAAAAGGTTTAGGACTAAATTGATCAAATTAAAATATTTATGACTAAATTGACAAAAGTGCAATAGGTTTAGGACTTTTTTCTTATAATTTTTCCCCGCCGTCGTCAACAGAGAGAGACTTCCCCTAATATGTAGGACGTGGAAGGATTAGACGGCAAGGAGTGTCGATCCAACCGGCAGTTTCAAATGTACAGGGACACAACCGATTAAAGCCTGTTATTGTTGGCGAGCAAGACTAGTGCGGTCTTTGGATCGGCTTTGCAATGAAATCGTCGACCGTCCCGTCACCGGTCGGTACTACTCCTAACAGGAGGAAGCAATTATTTATTTATTTATTTTTTTTTTTGAGATGAGAGGGAATTCGGGGTGCCGCGGAATTTGCCGGACCGATACGGTCCGAGTTCCGAAAATATTGGAACTGGGACACAAGGTGACTCCAAGGGTTTCGATCCATACCACGCTGTACATTTCATGGGTAATATTTCTTGATTAACTTATGTCGTACCTAGGACCGCAATGCTTTCTGCCTTTTTCTTTACGAAATTTTCACACTAGTTGATCGACAATCTTCAATCCCATGAGGGGATACTTTTTAATTTGTAATCAATCACAAGGGTGAATTTCTCTTAAAAAGACTTGCGAAAATACTCTTTGCCCCGCTATGCTCGGGTGCATTGGACGTGCTAATAGAAAATATAGATGAGGGTTAACAATTATACCAAAATAAAAGTTCAATGTGGTAATGTGCAACACTTTGAAAGTTTAGGGCGCGCATAACGACAATTCTGCCATAGAAATCAACTCATGCTTAGTAGTTAATTTTTCCACTTTTGGAGATAAATAAATAATTTTTTTTTTGCACTTCTTCAATCGGCTTCGAAACCACTTCTGTAGCAAAAAAAAAAAAATGATTCAAAAGTAAAAAAAAATGAAGTTATTGAATCGAATGGATTCCTGCTCTAGAAATTTTGTCGTGCGTGCAAAGTACACCGCCCACGGTTTGGGGGGGGAACTTTGAGTAAATTTTTCCTTTTGGATGCCTTCATCCGTGTATTGTGCACGGTTAAAGAGCGAGAGAAGAAAGAAAACCCTTTGGGCGAAATGCGGCAAAAGGAAAGAAAATTCATGGACCGAAGTCGGTTCCATTTATAAGGTCTTTCTAGGTATCTCATTATTTTTTAAATGTCTAAACGATATATAATCATTTGTTAGGCAATACATCCAAATCTCAAATGAAGCACTTGTTTTACTAATCAATATAACAAGAAATACATGCACCTACGAATTTAGCCACATATATAACAAGAGCGGACGGCAACTTTGTTAAAACAAGCGTACCACAAGCTGCGCGATCATGGCGACAGGCCGCCGAGGTCTGCACCACCTTGGGCGAGACGAAGTCGGCGTCCCTCGACCTCCTCCGTGAAGCTTCCTGGCCGCGCTCGCCTCCGCCTCTGTCCAAGCAGCAGAAGCAAACCATGAATGCTAAAAACTCAAAGTCGTTCCGGAAGACCAAAATTCATTAAAGCTCCCCGAAGCAGCGTTCCGAAAATGCTAAAAACCCAAAGTGAGAGGGAAGACTTGTCTTGAGCTCTGAGCATTTCCGAAGATCGATTTTCCAACCAAGAGCCCTCGAGGTTACGTTGCAAAACACACAAAATTTGGCTCAAAAGCCTTTGAAAGCTCGAAGCTGCTGGGCCAAAACGTAGCGAGGTCTTTTTTGTTAGCATCACAACAGACGATGACCAGAAACTTTTCAAAGCGATGCTTCCGTTTTCTTACCCGCGGAGGAGAAAGATATGGAAAGATTAAAAAAAAAAAACCAAAAAATGTTGTTCTCCTATTGTATTGAGGTCAATTCAGTCTTGAACTTTTTAATTGTGTTAACAGTTTTCGAATGTAATTTTTTCAACCAATTTTAGCAAAAAAATTCTAATGAGGACGCCGGTTGTCCTACGTACCACACTTTTTGTGACTTGTAAATTTTTTTTTTTTGATATCGACGGTGTCCGGGCCAACGTCCGTACAAATCGCGCACTTCGACTAATTTTTGTAATTTTTGTCTTTTTATTTTTGAAGATTTTTTATTATGAATTTATTTATTTATTTATCCATTTTTTCCTTGTGGTCGGTCGTTGGCCACCGTCTCTGGCCACGTCAAGTAAGACGGTAGGCATTGATTGGACCACCACGTTAGTCATTTTCGATCAAAATTGATCGAAAGGACTATATTGATAAATTGTTAAAAAGTTGATGACCAAAGTGACATAAGTAAAAGATTTAAGACTAAATTAGTTGTTATACGATAGGTTTATGAATTTTCGGATAATTTTTTCCGAAACATAAGATGCGTAGAATTTTGGTTAGGCAGCCTGTCTAGCTGGGCTTCAAGTATGTCCTGTGCTCTGGAATCAGCCCCATCAGAAGCTTATAACTCAAGATGTCTTTCTCGTGAGCCTTCAGGGCCCAACGAAGATGTTCTAGTCAGAAAAAGGTCAAAGTTCTCCTCTTTGGCGACCAAATTCTCGCTCTTCCCCTTTTGTTTTCACCTTCGTAATTTGACTTCTTGTAAGTACGCAGATTGGATCCGACCCAGTTCCTGTCCGGGGGTTCTTCTTCCTTTGCCCACAGATTCTGGAACCGAAGCAGAGCATTCCCACATCATTCCACCGTTTAAAAGGAAAACCGTCGACCCCTGCCCTCAGTTTCTCGACTGATTTCTTCTTCGTCAAGTCTTCCATCTCAGCACCTGCGAAGAAGAAACCCAACTCTGGTTCGGTCCCACCCCATTGAACACTCCATAAACATCACACGACCAATCCAGCTCGACCATCTGTGTGCTCGTTCATCGACCCAGTTCCTCAATTTAATTCCCCATCAGATCCCATCACAACCATTTTCCTTCTCTGTCGTGTTTTCCTGATTTTCGAGTGGTGGAGGGTTTCGAAGGGTGTAGGGGGTTCTCTGTTTTCTTGAAGAGTTTTGGCACCTTTGTTATACAGAAGTGATGGTGGAGGAGATTGAGAAGAAGAAGAAGAAGGCGACGAAGGGTAAGGGGAATCGATGGAGCAACGGCGCAATCGGTGCTGTCTTCATTGTCTTACTCGCTGTGGGAATAAGTTGGGCGGCTGCTCCGAAGATTAATTTGTTTTCGCGCATTAACAACAAGCCTTGTCCTTGTGCCAAGGTATTGGTTTTTGCATCATCCTTGTTTGATCTCATGCGCAATTCAGTATTTACCCATTTCTGGTTTTCGGGCTGTAAGTGAATGGACATGCCTTTGCGTTCCTGGTATCCCATTGTTGTAGATTTTTAGCTCTTCATCGTTTCTGTTGCATGTGGGTTTTGCCATGTTTCCTCGCTGAGACATATCTTCTAGAGGCGGGTACTGCATAGTCATAGAGTAGTAGCTCAAAATGATCGACTTGGGGTATGCTGTTGGGCGGTGATCCCTCTTCTTCTCTGTTAGAGTGAGCAATGATCTACGCATGGATGTGGATTGTAATATCTGCAGTTTTTTCAGCTGTTCTGCTCTGTAAAATTTGCAGGATGCGCATACGTATAGAGGGATGGTGGAAGATTGTTGTTGTGAATATGAGACTGTAGACCATCTCAATGAGGAAGTGTTGCATCCCCTGCTCCAGGATCTGGTCAAAACCCCCTTTTTCCGATACTTCAAGGTCTGGTTACTGTATCACTTTGGGATTGTTTATTTGCTGATTCAAAAGAGGTTTTGTTATTGCGTTGTTTAAGGAAGTGAAGTGATCAAGAAGTCATCTTAGCTGTATACACCCATTTTTGCTGTACTTGGCCTGTTTGTTAACTCTCTTAAGATGCTAACAATGTGCTAAATGACAACTATGAGAAAGCAAATAGAGAGTAGGTACTCTTACGGTAGGCATCATCCAAGCAACTACTTTGAAGGTTGCATTATCCATGTGGCGGTATAATTTAACAATGGTGATGTGCACTGTTGTATGCTATGGATTCGGAATGGCAACTGGATGCACCACTTATCGAGAATGTCGTGTCTTATGGATATGCATGCTTTTTCATTCATTGTTGTTGTGGTATGGTTTAATGCATTCGTTTGAGTCATTCACTGGGTAATATGAGAATGTAGTACTTTTTTGTACTTATGTACATTGGAAATTATAAAGGGAGCCCAACATCGACTACTATGAGTCCAATAAAATAATACCATGATGCATCTAAGATATTTCTTATGGTTTTGAAAATCTAAATTAGGTTAAAATTGTGTGATATTTGTTCTAGAATACCATAATGATATTACATTTATCAGTGTGTTTTAATTGTATGACTATGAGGTGTGGTCAATTGGACAAATCAAGTTTAGCAAAACAGAAGTAAGAGTATCTGAATTTGGAACAATGAACTTATATCACTGTCAGTGCTGATGCATTACCATCCTGGTAACACCGATTCTTGCATCAAGCTCAATGGGCTCACCAGGAGACATTGCTGCGAAATCGCTACCTGCTTCATTTCAAATGTTATATCTCACATTTTGTCAGGCCATTTCTGTTTTGTTGCTAGCACTATGAAATGGCTAATTAATGCAAAATTGTGTTTTTATTTGTCATTCCATCATCCCACCCATATCTTTAGACACTTCTGTTGAACCATGGGTAGCAATGGTAAGTCATCCAGCGAGAGCCAAAGATATTACTGAACATTCTCTTGAAAACAGTCTTCATATTGTCAGTTGTGTCCTCAATTTTGATGGCATGAAGATTCTTTTGTACATGTAGACTATTCTCTATATGTGGAAACATGTTGATTTCTACAAGTAAGAGCTGTCTTCTGCAAAGTTGAATGTTGCCTAGTGATGCTGTCAGATATGTAGAGTCATATACCGCCAGTTCATGTGGATATGGGAATGTATTGTGAGAGTACTTTGTGCTATTCATTCCATCAAATAAAACCAGAGAAAAGCATCATCAAATGGCTTTCTTCTTTGGGTGGTTCCGATTCTGCCTCCTTTTTTTTTCTTTTCTTTTTCTAAGTCTGTAAATATAATTTTGTAGGTCAAGTTGTGGTGTGACTGCCCCTTTTGGCCTGATGATGGAATGTGTCGTTTGCGGGATTGTAGTGTTTGTGAATGCCCAGAGAGTGAATTCCCAGAATCATTTAAACGTCCGTCCAATCCTATCCTTCCATCTGATGATCTCATGTGTCAAGAAGGAAAACCTGAAGCTGCTGTGGATCGTACTTTGGATAGCAATGCTTTTAGAGGCTGGTCAGAAACAGACAATCCATGGACAGTTGATGATGAAACTGATAATGGTATGTAATGTGTCTATGTTCCTTTCTGTCTCTCTCTGAGCGAGCGCACGTGTGTAAAAAGACTGAATCACATTTTCTATTTTGAACAATTCCTGCTACTTAAATTAACTTTGGCTGGGGATCGCTTGTTTGAACTTCAAATTATGCTTGCTCATGGAATTCATTTAATTGTTGTTTGTTTGAAGTCGGGATTTGGTATCCATCTGGATTATATACTGTTTGTTTCCTTTTGCAGCTGAAATGACGTACGTGAATCTCCAACTCAATCCTGAACGCTACACTGGTTACACTGGCCCATCGGCCAGAAGAATTTGGGATGCTATTTATGCAGAAAACTGTCCCAAACGTGAGTCTCTCTCTCTGCCTGCATGGTTGTGGTTGTATATGTGCTAGTACGCAAGAGCAGCTGCACTTCATGCCAGAGACAATCAGAGACTATAAGGAATTTCGGTGTAAAGTTACTCAGAAGTTTCATCTTGTACCTCACAAACTCTCTACAAATTGCTTTAATTTCAAATTAAGTTTCTCCAGTGAAATAATTAGGTGTATTAGCTGTGGGTCTTCCAAATCTGATTTCTTGCTACAGTGAAAATAATGCACATTAAATTTTCAACCTGTTTAACAGATCCATCCGAAGAGTTGTGCCAAGAGGAACGGATATTGTACAAGTTGATATCTGGTCTTCACTCTTCCATTTCAGTTCACATTGCTGCAGATTTTCTTCTTGATGAAACTAAAAACATGGTAAGTTTTGCTCTATATGATCTAGATCAATCTTTTTGGTTTCTGATGATTCTCCTACATTGTCCTTTTCACGTTCCTGCTACTTTCTTTTACTGTAGGATGAAGTTCTCCATCTCTTATGCATCATTGTGCTTTCTCTAGGTTTACGAGAACTCACTATGCTTTAAGTACCTGACTATCATTATATTTTTTGGTTTATACTATTCCAGTGGGGCCAAAATCTCATGTTGCTGCATGATCGTGTTTTGAGATACCCAGATCGCGTCAGAAACTTGTACTTCACTTTTCTCTTTGTTCTCCGTGCTGTCACGAAGGTGAATCGGGAAGTTTGTTTTCATTTTAAAGAACCTAAGTCAATGTTCGGTCATCCTATCCAGGAAAAGCCCTCCAAGCTGACCGTGACATATCTGTGGCGATTTAATGTTTGTTTTAGGCGGCAGAGTATTTGGAACAAGCATCATATGATACAGGCAATCCTAATGAGGATTTAAAGACGCATTCCTTGATGAGACAGCTCTTGTATAATTCCAAACTTCAAGCCGCTTGCCCAATCCCATTTGATGAAGCAAAGCTGTGGAAAGGCCAAAATGGACCTGAACTGAAGCAGAAAATTCAGAATCAATTCAGAAATATCAGGTTCTATACCTTTTCTTATAATTGAATTACAGTGACCAATCCAAAAAGGGTAGAACAAAGATCTCAAGAACATTTGCATTTGGTTCTTTTCTTGTCCCTTTCTTATTTTTGTGGTCTCTAATTTTCTGTTATCGAGGAAGGAGTCATTCCAGACTTCTGATTTTGAGTTTATATTTCCTTGTCTTAATTGTAATCATCCTGGGATACTGACATTCTTTTGATGGAATTTGCAGTGCCCTCATGGACTGTGTAGGATGTGAAAAGTGTCGGTTGTGGGGAAAACTTCAAGTTCTTGGGCTTGGAACTGCATTGAAGATTCTCTTCTCTGTTGATGGTCAGGAAAACTTGCGCCAGACAGTGAGTGTCTTCTCCTTGAAGTGACCTGCTGATTTCCTTTTTAAGATGCTTCACGGCGTCTTTTTTGGCATTCGCATTAAGAGGTCAATTGGGAAACCAAGAAAAGTCAATAGGTCCATAGTTTTCTCAGTTTGCTATTGAATGATTTGAATTGACTCAGTTTTCTCAATTTGAATGATTCATATTAATGGGCCAATTTGGAACATAACAGGAAAACTTAAACAAAAGCATCTCTTATTCTTATAAAAAATAGGCGAACGATGTTGTGCCAATAGTGGATCTGCTCCATTGCACGGTTTGCTTTCATGTTTGATTTATATACCTTTAAAGCTTATTCCACCCAGAATGAACTCGTTTTTTGATGTCACACTGACACAAACCTCAACCAATCAAAATGCAACTGAGATTAATCATAGATATCATCGGAATGTAATTAGTTGACGCTCTTCTTTTTTCTCCCTTGTCTTCAGCTGCAGCTGCAACGGAACGAAGTAATTGCTTTGATGAACCTGCTCAACCGACTCTCTGAATCTGTCAAATTGGTTCATGAAACGGGACGCTCGTCCGAAAATATTGGGTTGACTTCTGAACAGAAAGCGGCAAGTTGCCCGTTCCACAAGATGTGGGCGTCCTTGAAATCACATGTAGTCTAAGAACATGTAGGTAAATGGTACTAGACAACATATGGGATTTTGAGTTGTGCCCCAGGAAATCGATCCTTTGGGTTGTCAAGCCTATGTACCACAGAGATACACTTCATAGACAGATTTGAAAGCAACTGAAGTAACCAAGGAAGAGAGGTTTTAGGACTACTGGTGCAAGCCTATGTACCACAGAGATACACTTCATAGACACATTTGTCTTTTCTTTCACACTGTTTGATTTTTACAGTTGGATTGATTCCGTGAGGGACAATCTAGTTACGTTAAGTTTTGCTTATGAGCTCAACTAACTTTAACAGAGATTCCATTTCTTTTCAACGGGCAAAAACGTAAGAATAAGGACAAAAAAAATGCTGTAGTCCTCGTTTCTCTGTATCAGTTGGAGCTTACGTGCTACGTTAATAGAACCGAATAGAGAGCCGGATAATTGTCCATTCTACATGCGTCAGTTGCAACTTCATGTAACTGCTAACATAGCCATAGGATTCATTCGGAAAAAATTGTCGAAAAAATCTTAAATTTATTGTATTTTTTTTTTCTCAATTCAGTTATAAACTTCTTAATTTTATCAATTGAGTTGTTAATCTTTTCAGGTTTTGCGACTCCAATCAAGTATCTACACTCGATGGTCACTAACATCAATTAAACATCTACCTGAAATCGAGACATAAGAGCATCGATGATGACAACTGCACAAATATAACTGCGCAAATATTAAAGGACGGAAGAAAAATATCAATTTCCAGAAGGGCAGGGATCATACTGCAAATACAGAGAATCTTTGGGTACCACTTAATGGAATCTCCTTTTGCTGAAACAAGGACTACTTCGGACATAGAGATGTCCTTTGTAATACTACAAACTGCCAAACTTCATAGTTATGTGATACTACTCTATCAAGAAAAGACGGTATCCGGCAAACTATATTTTATTACCCGTGAAAGTATACATTGGTGTTTGGCATCAAATCATATGGCGATCTCTAATTCTAACGAGATTTCTTCACCCGTTTTGAGGGCCGTGTAGGTTCTTTCCTTGCATCCTCCGGAGGTTTTAGATCAATGTGAGGCTGCAACAACAGCCAAAGTACAGTGAGACAAAGGAAAGGATACAAAATCAGAGAAAAGAAGTAAATATTTAACAACCAATATCGTTAGGGATGCAGGTTTTGTAAGCACGGACCCCTCAGATTTGCATGTGAAGGTCGGTGCTGAGTTTTCGTGAGCTAAATCTCTCTGTAAGTTCAACTATGTACAAGCTTTGATGGAAAATAGCTTTGGCGGCTACAATGAGCCACGCTTGTGATCTAGGATCAAGAAGATACATGATCTATTATTGTTCAGGTTGATGACTTGAAATAAAATGTTTTTCTTGATGTGAAAAGCATTGCTTGACTGGTTGTCAATGCTTAGCGAAGTAGTTCATACTAGCAAAGGTCTTGTGAAAAGTGAGGTATCCATTAAATATATGGTGTACATTCATACTCATAGGTAGTATTGTTGGGTTTATATATTGGTAAAATTGCATTTCCGTGGTGCAATTGTCCAAAAGTACTGGCTTACCAGAAAAAAAATATATATATATAGAGACTAATAGATGCAATCATGTGGTGACCAAACAGTTACTGATGAAACCCAGTACAAGACAGTTCAGCTCAATCGGTCACAATCAATATCGTTAGTCAACAAGAAGAGCATACCAATCATGTTTTTTAATGGGGTTTACATGCAGGAGAGATTATTTAGCACACCGAGGTCACAATCCATAGTGGTCGAGGCTGTCGATGGCTTTTACGGCATAATTACCGCATTCTAATTCCAAGCTTTGAACCAACGAGGCTGCCGATAACTTGTAATGCACAGACTTCTGTTTTTATCTACATAGATATGAAAAAGTGAATTTTTACTAACCTCATCCCATTTCCTCTGGAGATCCAGGAGTTCTTGACAATATGATAGGCATTCTGCATGGTATGCTGCTGCTAACTCCTTTATCAAGACTTTTCTTTTAATGATGCCTATCACTGAAATTAGACATTGAAAACGCCCAGGCACATCAGTACTTCAAGACATTAGGCCAACATAAAAAGGACTAAAAAATTTAACCTTCAAGAAGAAAACAGAGCCAGAGAATGAGATAAGGTAAAATTTTCAGTTCCAAAACAGAGCCGGAGAATGAGATAAGGGAAAACTTTCAGTTCCAACATGTTATGAGTCTTCCTTCTTGTTTTGATTCTAGATTTCTCAGTAAGCTGAGTCCCGTTAAAGGCAAGATAGGGGAAGCAACTCATGAAACGCTGGAAAAGACCTCAAAAAGAGCTCATTTTCAAGAAAGACATACCCTCTCCTTTTCTTTTCTAGTTTTTTTTCCGACACAAAAATTTGAGGACACAAGGAAGCATACGATAGCATACAAAGATCATCACTAAACCAACAGTCAACATGTCTTCTCAAAAAAGTAAGTCCATAATATGAATTCAGTGAATCTAAATTCTTGAAAAAGTCCTGCCTAATCAAGATTACAATGTTTTACAACAGTTATTTCTAAATGAATATACAGAAGGATCTGCCCTAAACAGCTCTTTTCTTCCGTCCTTCCCATATTCAAGTGATTGATGGCGACTATGTAAAGTATGACTCAAAACACTAGAGGCTACATCTGAGTCTTAACCTCAACTGCCGGGAAAGTAATTTCTATTTTCTTAAGAAAAGACCAATCCCTAATTTCAGAAGCACATTCAGATATATGAGGCTTGAAAAAATTTGGCCAAATGATCCCGGTTTTAAAATCCAACCAAAAACTGGGCATGTAGACCAAATAAGGATCTGTGATCTACCACTAGTTTGATGGCATCCTCTTGGAAACAAAGTTAGCTTCAGCATGTCTTCCATCAGCCACAAGAGCAGTTCTCAGCTCTTCACAGCAACCCAGATTTTGGAAGCTTTCCCTCTCCACCAATTCATAAAATAAAGTAAATGCCTGAGACAATTGCCTCTTTTCACAGAGGCCTTTCATAACTATGCTGCACAAGTTAATATCTATTCCCGAATCTTTCCTCAGCCCAAACAGCAACAATTCACCTGCTTCTACAATTTTTCCTTTCTGGCAAAGGAAACTGGTTAATTCTTCTATTGCAATCACATATCCATTCTGGTAGAGCAGATTGACTAATTCAAATGCTTTACTTCCTAGTCCACGACTGAAGAGTAGCCTCACAGTCTGCGTTGATAGATTGATATTTTGTCTGATGTGCTTCTCCAACATCACTTTTACCAAGCTGGCTGACTCATGGGCACACCCCTTTTTTAAAAGTGTTGTAAGTATCACGTGGAATGTAGATGACCTGGGATGATGCAAACTTCTGAGCATCTTCTCTAGAATCTTATGGGCAAGAAGAGGATTATCCTTGCTTAGAAGACCATCTATCAAGGACAAGTAGGTCTCGTGATCTGGAACAAAATCTCTTCTTAACATTAACACCAATAGATCATATCCAACTTCGAAAGTACCTTCTCTACAGTGCCCCATGATTAAAGTCTTGTAAGAAGGAGGGTCTTGTATACCTCTTTTCATTAACTGCCTGAACACTTCCTCAGCCTTTTTAGTTTTCCCGCTTTTACATAGATATACAAACATCAGATGATATGCTGCAACTAGAGGGACACACCCAGCATCACTTAACAAAATCCGCTTTTCTGACAACTCATTGAAGAGTACCTCCGCCCTCTCAAATTCACCTTTCTCACACAACGAGCGGATCAAGACACTGTAAGAAGCTGAATCTGGTGAGACCTGTAGTTCCGACATCTTTTCAAAGACCTTTAGTGCTTCATCCAGATTTCCTGAGTTGCAATGTGAGTGCATCAATGTGTTGAATGTACATGTATCAGGCATAAATCCCTTGTCCCCCTTCCCAACTGTCCCCTCCAATATCTCTTTAATCTTATCAAACTTCTGTGCTTCACAAAGCCCTTTAATAAGTGTGTTGAAAGTAATCTTATTTGGTTTCAGACCTCCATTAACCATCTCTTCTATAACAGCTAATGCATCATCAATTTCCCCTTTCATACAATATCCTCTAATCAAAGTTGTGTAGGTAACGACATTGGGCTTCAAGTCCACACTCTTCGTTCTCATACCCTTTACCACATTATTCGCAATATTGACTTTCCCTGCCCTACACAACCCATCTACCAAAGTATTATAGGTAATAACGTCTGGTTCACATTTAAATTGTGACATTTCCTTGAAAAAATGAAACCCCTCATCAACCATCTTGTTCATACAGAATCCCCTAATCAAAATATTGTATGTGTATGTATCAGGTTTAACACCATAAGTGTTAAGCATCTCGTCATACACATGCTTTACCATAGTGGTTCGACCCCTTTTAAGCAAAACAGAGAAGAGACTGTTAAATGTAATCACTGATGGTGATATTCCGATCTCTTTCATCATCTCAAAAAGATTAAGAGATTCCTGAAACAAATCAGCTTCACCATAGCTTCTAATTAAGCTATTGAAGTATCTGTCTTCGAGCTTAACCGCTCCATTAGACATTCTCTCAATTGAAAACAGGAAATTGCGTGCTGCATTGAGATTTCTGCATCGACCTAACATTTCCAGCATACAGAAGTATGACCGATGATCATGGACAAAACCCATTTTGCCTTGTATCCATTTAAAGAACAAGAGTGCTCTTGCTGGATTCTTGATGAGCTGAAGAGTTCTAAGAGCATTGGTTTTGGATAGAGAAGCAGCAAGAGGTGTTAGAGAAGATTCAAGTTTGTCTGACCACTTGCTTCTATTGATGAGTTGTGAGATCGCATTAACTTTTCTACTTTGAGCTCTCTTAGACATTTTGTCTTGCGGCTCAACAATCTTTTCCTCCGATTGTACTGAGCAATAGTACCTGAGATACGATAACGACACATAACTAGGAATACGAATGGAAGATGGCTTCTCAAAAACCGCTAGTCCTTGACATGAAACTGGAAGATAGGCCATCATGATGAACTCGATCCTTGATTTTATACAGTAAGAAGTTCCACAGCATCTACAAATTTTTTATACCCACTATCAGATTACGGTATATTACGCACGGAAGCACTCCAAATCAGCCAAAAAATTCAGGATAAAAGCAAAAATCACATTGTCAGAACCTCATGAGCTAACCAGAGTTGGTTTCTAATCATCATGGGTAGAAGAATTCATTCAATGTGCAAGCCCCACTATTCATCGGAACAGTGGGTCGCGCAATGGATTGGCGAAAGGACAAATCGCTTTCATGATCGAGAAATTACCAATACATTCCCCACTACTCAACCTCACGCATCACCAATGAAAGAGGAAAAAAGGAAACGACACATTAACTGGATAAGCACGTCCGCAAACACTTTCGCATCACCCGTAAAAACTTGCTCCCCCAAGCTGCTGAAGTAAACGAAGATCTCGGCCTTTCGAAAACCCCATATGCATACCACGACTTAGTTTCAAAGACGACCAATGCGTCAACAAAGGGGGGAAAAAGGAGCAATCCATGGGCACAAAAGCAGCGAATACTTGGCAATCTAACAGAACTTGCACAAGCTAAAACACCAAGAAGGAGTAACTAAATCCAATACACTGAAAATAGAACAAGAATAACGAGAGAGAGACAGAGAGAGTTACTTCGACTCGGATCGAATGCCGGCGGCCGCGGCGGCGGAGGATCCACTGTCGTTGAGGAGGGCTGGACGGTGGTGGACGGAGGAGGGAGATCCGACGGAGGTTTCTGCCGCTCCACCATCCAGAGTTGTGATTTCGCGATCGTAGGAGCACAAGTCAGCAGCTTTCTGCCTCTCTCTCTCTCTCTCTCTCTCTCTCTCAAAGCTCAGCGCCGACACCACTACCCAGTACGGTTCGTGTACTCCAGAGTCCAGGGTTCACCAAAATTGCTCGTGAGCCACAGACCGCCGGCGATCCGTTCTCCGGCGAGACAAGGAGAAGAGGGGCGGGATGAAACAGAAAGGAAACCTAAGGCCAAGGAAGAGGAAGGCGACACTCCTTTGTTTTATCATTTCCCTTTTATTCTTTTTAATTTATTTATAATTTTCTTACCATAAAAAATTGCTCTTTTGTTTTCCTTTTATGATTTTAATCTTTTTTATTATTTCCCTTTTATTAATTTTTATTTATTTATTTATTATCTTGTCTTGTTAACCCGTGGCCAGATTATAAGAAATGTAATTTCTTTTTTAGCACTTTAATTGAAAGCGAAAAAATTTTGTTTTTCGAAGTTTTTTTTTGGTCAAAAGTTTTTTTGAAAGTTCAACGAGTGGCCAGAGCACCCGTTAATGAAATCCTATCTTTCTTTTGGCTCATTTTTCGAAAACGTCACTTATTGTCGAGCAGTTGACAAACATCAATAGAAGATCTCTACATTATGCGTGCTAAAACATTTATTTATTCAATTAACGAATTTAGAATCAAGCGATTCAATCCGATCCGGGTGATCCCATCCACCATGGAAATGGTCACCGGCCATATTTATTGAGATCGAAGACCAGATTGCCTCCTTTAAGGATCGGGCTAACTCGATCAATCTAGTCTAGTTTGCTCTTCCTTACAGGGAAAAGGGAGATCTTACGGATAAATGAAAGGAAGAAGGAGAAGTTAAAAAAGAAAAAGAAAAAAGAAAAGGAACGTTGGAAACCCTAAATCGACAAATTACCTAGATTCCTTTACTTGTTATCCGAACCGAAAGGAGTTGAAATTTTTTATTCCATTTGGTTTGGGTATTTTTGACACACCATTGCCACCACTTACCCACCCCCCACATCTCCCTCCCTCTCTATCAAGTGTTGTTGTTCAACTTCTCCGTCTCCCTCCTAAGTCCCTACGCAGCCTCCGACTGAGGTGTTTCGAGGCCGCTCGGGCCGATAGCGATTGATTCGCCACAGTCAATGATCGCAATAGGCGCATGATCTCGAACCATCCTCGGTCATAGCTCACAGAGGGTAGGCAGATAGAGATGAAGAGAGGCGGCTCGGTCGCCTCGTATATTCTTCATTCATCAAAATTATCTGACTTGTAGTGGAGAATTCTTTGTCTATTTATAGAGGGACTCGCACGTAGGTAATAGACAATAATAAAAGACACGAGGACAAGATTACCATAGGGACTTCTCGAATAGCGAAGGCATATGGCGACTACCAGGATATTAAAGAGACACGGGAACTAGAGAATATATCAAACGCCTAGAGACTCGAATTTCGACGCTAAATTCGTTGGTCCTCCTTGCTTTTCCTAATTCTTTCATCCCATTCCTAATCGATAACTTCTCCTCATCGTCTATGAGTCTACAATGCTTATCTAAAAAATCTCAAAACACAAAAGTTGTAAGTCTAATGGATGTTTAATGGATCTTTGCTGAAATTTGTCCAGTGCTTTTGCCTCCATAAGACGAGCCCTTCCAGATTGGCTAGGTCTCATGTCATTCTCCCGCCTGAATCTCCCTTGCAACCAAATTAATAGATCTTTGCCGAAATTTCCTTCCGGTTTGTACTCGTTAGATCTCTCCCGCAACTTAATCTCATGACCTATTCTGCGAGATATTACATAGAAATGGAATATGGGTTGGACGATTTTCAACCCGAAAACAAGTTGCCTCCGTAAGAGTGTTTCAGTAATATGAGTCGGGTCGGGTATATAGATCACGTCGGGTATAGATCGTTAGATTTGTATTACGTAGAAATGGATCAAGACGAGTTAGATAGATCAATATGGGTTGGATCGTTTTCAACACAATCTGCTCATTCGACAGGTATAGCGACCGAATATTATAGCAACATGGCATGACAATCGGGAACGTGACAACTATTCGGGATTGTTTGCGCCATATCTTCCAATGACCTAATTCGTTTCCTCCCGCTCATGTAAATGAAAATAGTTTTCCGTGAATGGGAAAAAAGGTTATTCTGTTCTCCGAAATGTGTTTATCCTCGTTGATGCAAAAGATATCCGTGATGGACGGGCTGAAGCGTGGTAAATATGCATTTATGGTTCGCCGGCGAATTAAGCAAGATTTGATATCTCAAATAATGATAGATCTCCAAGAATTATTTCCAGCTCACTTCCTTTTCATGAAGATAAATTTATTTCTTATTCTTATATTTAAAAAATAAAAGAAGTTTTCGTTTTCGCTCATGTACTTTTGACGCATTTTCTAATTAAGTCTCCAATTTTGGTTTGTCTAGCAACTTTCTTGTCCAAGTTCTTCGACACCAAATTCGCCCAAATCGAGCTGTCATGGCCATTAGAACACATTTGAAGTGTGACAACTTGGTCTACATGGAAGCCCAGCCCACATGATAACAAATGGGAGGAAACTCAAAACATAATAAAAATAATTAAAGTGCGAAAATATCTGCACTGATCATTTTATTATCCATGGTAAATATACACAATAGGAGAATTTTATGCAAGTTACACGTCAGCTGGATTTGGCGGAATTTGATGCCAGATTGGAATTTGATTAGAAAGTTAGTATAAAGTAGAAAGACTTGATAGGATAAAGTAAAAGTATAGATATTCAATTAGAAAATGCGAAAACATAGGGACGGCATCATGTGTCAAGAGAACTGAATTGGCAAAAAGTGAAAATATTTAGGACTAAATCGACACTTAGAAAGTTTAGGACTGAATTGGCAAAAATATAAAAGGTTTAGGACTTTTGGACAATCTTCTCATTGAAGGCTTGGTTGAACCAATTGAAAGCTTCATATCTCGTTGCATTCATATATATAAGATTTCGGGCTCATGATGTGATTTCCTCTTATCAATTGTTTTACCTCATGCAATTTCTCACATAATTCCTATTGTTACAGGGGGAGTTGATCAGAGCTACAGGAGAGCAAAAAAACCACGATTCAACCAACATCAGACTGGACCATATCCAATTGGATGATTTTGGATCGTAATTGATGGGTATGGTTCGATTTTTGATTTCAATTTTTCAGAATCGCTAGGTATCAATTTGGTTTTCAATTTCGGGTGAGAACCATCCAACCGGTCCAATCGAACCGGTTTTTATATAATGTGAATGGGCCAATTTTTTAAAGGAAACCATCTCTCAAATGCCCAATCCATCCAATAAAAAAAAAGAGTCCAGATCCGTAAAATGAAAAAAGATCTTACCTTAATCTCAGCTCTCTTCGCACTCAGTCACTTTTGTCGTACAGTCTAGCTGCACATTCTTTTTTTTTTTCTAGTGCAGTGGGTAGATTTTTCACTTAACTGGTGTCCTTGGATTGTCGAGGATTTTCAAGTGAAAAAAGAAAGGAAAGTTATGAGTCTACTGTTATATAGCTTCATTGAGTCATATTTGTGAGATTAGTATTTTACTTTATTTTTTCATGGAATGAGCGAATGACATTAGGATCGTAATTGGGATTCAATCGGGGATGGACCGGACTGGTGGTTCGGTTCTCGGGTGGATCTATAGAATGAATGGGTGGTTTGTGGTTTTCATTTTACGAAATCGATCTTTAGCGGGCGATTCTCGGTTCTAGAATAGAACCATTCATCCTATCAACCAATCATCTCTAATCAGAGCAATACCATTACAGATACATCATGATGCTTGCCACAACAAAATAGTAGATTGATCTGCCAAAATAATCACAATTTGACTATTTTGCTTCAGCTTGTTGGCTAATCACTTTGGAGGCAATATATGTGTTGTTGTCTTTTTGGCTACCATCTTATAGAATCCTTCCCTAACTAAGGAAGCCTTTTTTACTTACTTACGTGAAACAACCCTCAATTAGGGAATTCATCGTCGACCAGGATGTCCAGGACCACCCAACTTTGTATATTTCTGGAAAAGTGAAAGAAATAGGAAATTGTTTTTTGTTTTTTTCCTCTTAAAATAGACATGTCCAAATCGTTTTGCCAACCAACTTGCAGGACGTTTCGATGTAGAATTCGTTGTCCTCCTTTTCTCTAATTAGCCACTTCTCCACTTTATATAAAAGGCCATTATTCTGTCATCTTCTGGTACCCCATCTCTATCTCTTGTTTGATCATAGAATTCTCCTTCCTCAGCTCAAAGTACTCATTATTAGGCAAAAGAGACGGAGAGATTATCAGTATGGCGAAGGATGTGAGATACATGAACAACTGGGGTGAGGTCGCCCCGACACTTCTCCTGTCTCATCGGAGATCATCTAGTTCTCCCAAACTGGACACCATTTTTGAAGAAGGGTCGGAGGGGTTCCAGCTCGTCCTGAACAAGCGGATGTTGGTTGTTCTTCCGGTGCTCTTCTCTTTGATCTCCTACTTTTTACTGTATAGGATTGCACCACTTGAGAATTACAGGTAAGATGAAAGGAGAATTTATAACATAGCTTTAGCATGTTGATTAGGGTTTTTGCCAATTTCAAAGGGACTGATTTTTTTTTTTATATAGATGGGTGTGCGTCGTTGTACTCGGGTTGGCTTAATGTGGATTGGGAGATGTTGTTAAATCATGAAGTGTAATGACTACTATGCAAGAAAATATAAAATGTTTTGGTTTATCGTCAATCCTTAAGTTAATTAGTCTTTGTCTTCCGGGAATCCTCCTCTAGTGTTTTTCCCCATGATTTTCCAGATCATTTTGTTAGCTTTTGAAATCAGAATGTTTAGATTGTTTTATAATGGACCATGAGATGAGAATTTTTGTGAATTGTCGCAATGGAAGAACACACAATTAGGATGGATGTGGCTAAAGTCGGGCAGAAGACGACCAACTTAAGTCATCAACTTTTTTCCAAAATCTCCTAAGCTTGCGGGAAAATCTACCTTTTTCATATGTGATTTGAAAATGACATTTTGCCACAATACTTACTAAAGAAACACTTTTATTTTCAATGCATTGCATTGTGGATAAGAGGAGTGTCGAATATCTCAATTCGATCCTATCAATGATGCAAGAAAGTAATGGAAATTTGCACAACACACGAATTTACGTGGTTCGGCAACGGAGAGGTTCCGCCTGCCTACGTCCACGGGGAGATGAAATCTGTTTCACTAACTTGGAGAAGAAGATTACAACCTGTTTCGCCCTCAATATATATAGCGAAACCCTACATTGTACAAATTACAAAATTGCCCACATAGCCCTAAAATATTTAATTTTCCCATATAAATCATTATATGACTAAACATAAAATGTCTCTGGCGGCTCGGGGGCGCTGCCCCCGCGACCCCCGCCGGGGCGGCCCCCCCGGACCCCCGCCCGCTCACCGGGGAGCGGGACCCCCGTGCTGTCCAGTCGTCAGGGGGCCTTTCGGAACCGCCTCATAATCTCCTTAATAACAGAATACAAGACATCAGCCTCAACAAGGAGAAATACGGTGATTTGAAAATGACAAAATTTCTCTATCATATGCAAAAAGTGCCCCCCCCTTCCTCTACAGGAATTTACATATCCCTCTAGAAGGCCCAATTGTTTCATTCCTTTCCCTTCGAATTGTTTCATGTATTATTAATTAGTACTTTCGAATGACTCCTCTGTGAATGAACTAATCCCATATCACACATGTGAGAGAAGTTATTTAGCCACCGTCATAAGCCATTTTGGTGTTAGGACATCTAATCTAATGTCTTAGGCATCATACTAAAATTGATTTATGTGCATTAAATTCATTAAAGTTTAATGAAGCTAGTCTTTTCTTCTCCAAAAAAAAAAAAAGAGTTTGGCCAAGAAAAGTTAAAAGTTTAGAGGAAAATCTCTTTACAACAAGTGGAAAAACTGACCTATAAAAATCAGAAATCATAAAAAAATTAAAAGAAATTTCATTTTAAATTATTAACATGGTTATAGAGATTTCATCTATTTAATACTATGCAAGAATGAGACAGTATTTACATTTAAAATTGCACGTAAAATTGACTCTATTACGCATGATATGTGATGTGATACAAAATAAACGGAGAAAAAATTGACTTATGCACTTACAATATAATACACCAAAGAAGGAAAAATCACTTTCAAGCGATCAAAATACAGCATGTTGTAAAATGGAATATTGTGGTTGAAGTTACTTGAAGGATAACAATTACTAAAAGAAAATGACCAAAGACTCGAATGAAAGAGGAATAGTTCCTAATACATTCAATTTGTAAAATGGGACGTAGGAGAACAAATCTTGAGTCCTTCGCATGGTAAAATTGCTAAGAGCTCTTCTGCCACGACTTTAGCTCGAAGCAGCTTTCGTAAGGCGGGTTGCAGAACTTCTTGAATTTGGTGAAGCCCTTGTTCGTGGGCATGTCCAAGAGGTACATCGACACCTTGAAGTTCCCCTCGGTTGAGTCACTGGTTGCATCGCCTGGCGTTGTCTCTCACCACGATGGGACCTTTGTTGAGGATGGGAAAGGGGTTTCGAATGAGGCTGAAGCACCAGCGAGGAAAGAGTAAGTCGGCCACTTTGGTGGCAACGATTGTTCTCAGCCATCTCTTTTTTTTTTTTTTGGAGAAAATGATACATCCACCATGGAAAGCATCATGGCCACCGCTGTTCATTGTCTCGATTTCCACCATAGTTGTTCTCAGCCATATATCTCTCTCCCCACGGCCATACCCTCTTTTTCTCTTGTAATCGAGCCATTAAAGGTCCACAACCTTAAATTGAGGATGTTGTGAAGTGTCGACCTTCAAGAACCTTAGACAAGCGACTCCTTGTAGTTGACAAGTGGGTTATTTATTTGAGAGACCCAACCTTTATTTGCGAGCGACTTATTGACTATTCTCTAATTAAGTCACCAAGTAATTTTAAGGTATTAGCTCTAATTTTTTTTTGCTCGAAGTTAGCTCTAATTGAGTTGCTTACCAATTTTTAGTTTTTGTTTAATTTATCAGTTTTTTCTATTGATAAATAGTTTTAAAAAAAAGTTGACAACCCAATAGAAAAGTACATCGAGTGAAAAAGAATTAACTAAACATACGATGATTAACTCAAATTAGAGTTGATAACTTAATCAGAGAAAAGTTGGTAAGCCACTCAAATAAGTGTTTGGTAATTTGATGTAATAATTGATAAATTTAAGCCGTCGATAAGAAATATAAAGAAAAGCTATTAAACAAAAAGAACTTCTTTTGTTGGGCGTCTCTAAGAAAACTAAATAAAGTTGGCGACCATAGAATTTTTTTTTTCGGTTAGAGAAGAGAAGCTTGTGAATAAAAAAAAATTAAATAAACAATTGCTAAGCAATTCAAATAAGAACCGGTAACATAAGCCGACTTGGTAACTTTATCAAGAAAAGTTAGTAACTCTATAATTATGATTGGTAATTTTAAAGAAGAGTTGGTGATTTTAAAAAGCAGTTGAGAAATAAAAGTCAGTAAACAAAAAAAAAGTTCGTAAAGTAAGAAAACACACTGGATAAGTTATTTAAACGAGAGTTGATAATCCAAAACTAGTGAATAACTTAATTGGAAAAAAGTTGAAAATTCACTCAAATAAAGGTCAATAGCTTAATATGATAGCTTATGAATTAAGGTGTTGGTGATGTTATAAACACCGTCGGCATCATATCGGTGTGCATAATTGGGTGATGTAAAGTGAAGCTGTCTAGTCCTCCCTTTCTCGTGCCTCTATATACGCATAAAAATTCGACCAAAAAAATATATGCATAATTTTTTTTAATGGCTTTAGCTATTAATAAAATGTTGTGAGTCACAAATTCTTGAAATAGTGGATCCCATCATAATTTTTAGCTATTTATTATTTTTGTGTGGCCCAAAACAGACTGTTAATCTTACAGTAGACTAAAAATTGTCATATAAATATTTCTCATTTTTTTTTGTCATTATTATACTTTGATATCCTTGGTTGGGAACTAAGACCGCTCAATGAGCGGACCTTGTCGACCGCGTCTGAAAAGCTTAAACAAAAGACCATAACGAATGCCTAATTCTTAAAAAAAAACACACACATATTTAAAACTGAATGTCAATTTTTACCCGAATAACAAAAAATCATTAGTTTTTCACTTCGAACCCAAATCTAACTTTTCACGTGGCAATTTCATGTCATTTCTTTTACCAAATAAAAAAACATTATATATATATATATATATACATATGTATATGTGTGTATGTATATATTCTCCTTTTTCTTCCTTCCGGTTCTCTCACTTTTTGCCTTTCTTTTTCTTCCTTTCACTTCCACCATGGACAACTCAACCCTCTGACTCGCCTTCCCCTACCAATTCACCGCCATCCCAGCCCCTCCGTCCATAACCACCTCGCTGCCTTCCACCACCACCATCCTCCGGCAGGGGTGGAAGCTAATCCATGAAATGGGATTTCGATCCATCTCCCCCTCCAAGTTCTCCTCAAATTTCCCTCATCATCGTTCTTCGCGAGCTGAGACATCGATCGCTCATGTGGATGTGGTTCTGGAGAACGTCTAGGACTTGCAGGACAAGCTGAGCCACGCCATTTAATTGAATTCTCTACCTTACTTCCTCAACACCCCATTAGAACCCTACGCAAATCGGAGCAGCCTAAGAAGCGGCAGAATAAGTAGCAGTTCCAGTGATGCCGCTGAGGATAATCGGTCCGCAGCCGGTGGGTGTATGTCCGTTAAGGAGCTCCGAGTCGAAAATGAGTTGGTGCAAGAGGCCAAGAGAACTAACACCATCCGCAATGCTGTGGAGAATATCGAAGACTAACTCGAGTGTTTTCATGCGAGTCTTGGATGTTAATTTTTGTTTTTCTTTTCTTCCAGCATGATATGTCTGCAAGGTTGAACTTCCATTGATTAGCTTCCGCCAATTCTGGAGGATGGCGGTGGTGGAAGGCGGCAAAGGTGGTGATGAATGGAGGCCTCGGGCGATGATGATGTATAAAGAAGAAGAGAGGGAAAACGAGGTATAAAAAAACAGGAAACACATATTATAATTCTGGTCTGAACAAAAAATAAAACGTGGAATTGCCACTTCGGATTAATGGCAGCATTGGACAGAAAGATAACGGGCGATAAATTTGGGCATGGAGTAAAAAGTTGGTGATTTTCTTTGAGATAAAGACTGAAAAATTGTCCCTTCAACTTATTATACTTTTGCTAATGCAATTCTAAACAATTTTATATTTTTTCAATTGAATCATTTTGTCAATTTTGACCGGAAATCATTCATATGGTATCGGCCGTTTTATGTGACACGATCGGTGCTGACATAGACAACTAT
Organism: Psidium guajava; assembly: GCA_016432845.1. Taxonomy (NCBI): domain Eukaryota; kingdom Viridiplantae; phylum Streptophyta; class Magnoliopsida; order Myrtales; family Myrtaceae; genus Psidium; species Psidium guajava. The sequence goes on along the minus strand of CM028232.1, from coordinate 22,851,404 downwards.
TAATAATATTTTATTATTCTTTCGAATTTTCATCAAAATTTTTCAGTTTTCCTTCTTTACTTTTTTCATTTTTTCCTTTCCTTTTTTCTTTTTCCTTTTTTTCCACTTTGTCGGACACCACTAGGCCTTGTTGATGATCAACTTGATGGAGGTTGCTGACCTCCGATGAGGGCCTCCCTCTCCTAGATGTGCGAGGGCATCCCTTCACCATATTAGCGAGGGTGGGGTTGCCCTTACCAACTCAGGTGAAGGTCAGCGGTGGCTGTTCGAAGGAAAAAGGGCAAAAGAAAAAACAAAAGGGAAAATGAAAAAAGAATAAAGTAAAGGCGGAAATCAGCAAAAGGACACCTCAAATACTAATATTTGTGTATAATGCTTACTTTGGTACTAATTTTTTTTATCACTTAAGAGCCAAATTGGAGAAAAAATAATTACTTTAGTGTTAACAACTAGAAATTTCGACTAAAATATATACGTGACATTTTTATTTAAAATGTTTTAGTGTCATGTCATTTATAAGTCCACGTGGAAATTTTATTTTAAAAAAGTATATGTGGAAATTTTTATTAAAATATTGAATCTTAAAATTAAAATAAGTTAAAAATTTTAAAAAAACTAAAAAAGAAAAACCTAGCAACAATTAGGGCTTGCACAGCTCTAGTTGCCACTGACCCCCATTGTCGTCGACTGTGGCTGGCGACAAGTGAGGGTTGGTTGGTGGGGGTCATCGAGCCCGGCTAGTGGCTAGCGACCCCTTCAACCGCTAGCGAGGCCTTTGCCTAGGTCTAGAGGAGTCAAATGTGTGGGTCGGGTCGGATTTGGGTCAGGTCGAATATGGTTCAACCCATATTGATTTGCCTAACCTATTTTGACCCATATTCAATAACCCCTACCCAACTTGGCCCGACCTGTAACCAACCCATTCTTGACTTGTTTTGACCTATCTTACCAAATCATACTAATATCTAAGAAATTTTATATAACTCATTTATCCTATTTTAAGATCTTCACATTTATATGTTACTAGATAAAAACTTTACATCAAATAAAAAAGCAAATTAAAAAAATGCAAGAATTAGTATATCAAATAAAAATGATATTACTAAAATACTTTCATGCAATAAAAAATCAGGTGAAATTTTTTGATTTTTTAAAAAACTTTTTCTTATTTTATTAAAAATTTTAATTTTTAAAAATTTTATATTATTAAAAATATTTTTATTTTATTTTTTCTTTCATTTTTTTTTCTCTTACCACCTGTGGGCGAGGTGATCGGAGGCTGATGGCGGCTAGCAGCGAGTGGGTGGCGAGCGATCGGCAATAGTTTTTATATTTTTATATTTTGTGTTCATTCACTTATAAAAATAGAGGATTAAAAGATAATAATAAAATTGAGCCTTTGAGGCCTAGGCCCATTTGTAATGTATAAGAGTTATGGGTCGAAAATAAGTCCAATATAAATCGAAAATGGGTCTCATGTGTGATCTATTTAATTTCATTTCGACTTTTTGGACTCATTTTTAGTAAGTTCTTTAAGACCTTTTTTATATAAAATATGGATTAGATATTGGTTTATGAGCCATATTGATGGCTCTACCTAGATTTGGGCGAGAGCCGCGGCCTTTCCTAAGATTGGGCGAGTATCGGTGGCCCTCACCCAGGCCTGGCCGTGGGCTGCCACGGGCCCTCTGAACGACAGTGTTCGCCGACAATGGTGGTCGCGGGCGGAAGATGGTGATGGTCGGCCGACGCCTTGGACTGCTGTGAGAATGCCGACGAGAGAGAGACCGCAAGAGACAGTGAACTTGAGTTCGATAGGCGAGGAAATAAACTTTCTTCGATTTACCCACGATTCCCTCTTGATTTCCAAAATCTTCTCTCCGTGTTTGACGTCTGCAGAGCTTCGCTTTCCTTTCTGTGCTCCTCTGCACGAAGATTCTCCATGCAATACTTGGGAAAGTCCCGTCAATTCGTCCCTTTTGTTTCCTTCTCTGTCTCAACGCAGAGCACCAGATCCTCTTCTCATCTGGCAGATCTTCTCTCTTGCCTTAGCGGTTTCACCTGTTACTGTAAAAGGGAACGGAGAATATCTCTACCCTTTCCATCTTTGAGTCTCGACGCAGCTTTCCTTTTGTTGGACGTGGGGCTTTCTTGCTCTCGCGCATGATCGAACTTTGCCAAATGTACGGCCTCCGTCTGCATTCCAGTTCCAATCGCAGCAACGCTCGACTTTGCCACATCTGTGAGGTTGAGCCCTTACTAGTTGTTGGCAGGGTCGCCGGTGATCCCCACCGGCCATTGCCGGCGATGGTGGGGAGGCGGCCGTAAGGGCTTTGCAAGCCCTCGTTGCTGCAACTTGTGTTTTCTTTCTTCTTCTTTTTTTTTTTCAAAATTTTTAGCTTATTTTTAATTTTCTTAATATTATATAATTTTTTATTATTAAATTTTGGCTTTTTTTATGGCTGATTAGGATCCTTCGACGAGTCACGTAGACGCCACGTAAGATTTCCGGCAACACTGAAGTTGGCACTCAAATAATCATTTTTCAAAAAAGTTAGCATTTAAGTGATAAAAAAATATTGACATCAAAATAAGCACCGTACACAAATATTGGTACTTGAGATGTCCTTTTATTGAAGGAAAACATAAACAATAATACTTAAAAATTTGAAAATTCAAATATTATTAAAAAATTTCAAGTTAGCGCGGCTGTGCCACGTAGGACAGTTGGATCCATGTCAACGATTTTCGATTAAAATTGGTCGGATGGACTCAAATAGCAAAACGCAAAAAAATGTTTTAGATTCAATTGGCAAGATTAAAATGTTTATGATTAAATTCACAAAAATGCGATAGTTTTAGGACTTTTTGAATAATTTTTGCAGACAAAAACCAATTAAATTAGAATTGAAATATGACCTAAAATTAATTTCTTTTAGGGAATTAGGATTTACGATGAATATTACTCTGTTGTCTCTATGCAGGAGAAAGTCTCGTACGAAAAGAGTGGAGCCTCCCATTCCAAAAACTAATTGGCACATCACTTCGAAAGCAAAATTTGGCAGGCTTCTTTTCAGTAGTACAACATTACTTGTATGAAAAAAGATGCTTTTTAAGCTTATTTTTCTCTGCAAAATGGACTTTTGCTTCCACTATACGGCAACTAACGAAACCAAAGCACGACAACAAACACGAGTACCATGTATTATGTGAAAGCACAACTAAAGAGCAAGTTGAAGACAATTGGAAACATGAACTAGCCTATTAGGGCTAATGTATCTCCTTCATATCATCATTGGTAAGAAAAAAAACAAAAAAGGTAAAGCTACAGGCTTTGCCTCGTCTCTATTAGATCTGTTCCTGAGAGTACCCTAAAAAAAGAAACTTTTTCTCTCTCCGGTTGTTTCAGGTTAAGAAGATGTGAAAGTGCAGATAGATATTGCCAAAAATACACCATAAGATTCTAGGAATAAATCCACACACGCAAACAGTTTTCGATGAAATGAATCCTAGAACTGTGTTCACTCTCTACTGGCGATACACAAGTCCGTACAAAGGTTATTTGTAGAAGCATGAGAACTTTATCAAGAAAGAGCCCTAAGCAAACCCGTAACGGCCATGCCACGACAGAAACAACATCTTCAGTTCGAGTGAACAAGTCGACCTCGTCTCCGACAACCTCAATGTACCCGATGAGCTCTGACCAGTCCTGGGGACATCGTCGTCCTCGTTCTCCTCTTCAAAGATGGTCTCCAAGGTTCTACGAAGATGATGGTGTTTCGAGGCAGTGGCAGTGTGAGACGGTGCGAGAGCAGATAACGGGGAAAGGGGAAAAGCTTCCGACAATGGTCGGAGGAATGATGGTTTTGTAACCAGCGTGATCGGAGAAGCCATTGTTGGAGCTATTGGAGGGCTTATCATCATCTCTAGCGGTTGGATGTCTTCAAACTCGATGGTATCATGCCGTGCGAGGAAATGGAGCTTTTATAGTGCAACGTCGGGTGCAAGTTGATCAGCATGGCATGTGCAATTAAGAAATTTCGATTGGCCGGTAGGGGAGAAGGAAAACTTTGTTTTGACATGGAGCGTGTTAAATATGTCTTGAATTTATGACATATTATTTGAGTGGGCCGTAGGCCCAACCCAGAGGAATTAGGTTTTTTTCCTTTTTTGTTTGAGACACTATATATATAGCGTCGTTAGGGTTTTCTTGTTAGTGTTGGCGTTGAGAGTTTTGTGAGGGGTTTGGAGTTGTCGACAAGATCGACTTTGTAATGGTGCACTCTCTTCTTTTGATATAGTGGAATTTTGTTTGCCTCGCCCGTGGACGTAGATCAATCTGATCGAACCACGTAAATCTTGTTGTTCCACTTTTGTTCTTCATTTGATTTCCGCAACAAATTGGTATCAGAGCCTGGTTAAGAGACGAAGAAGAAAGAGGGCGGCGTTTTGTGAGAGTTTTGCGTCGGCCGACCACACGTCCGCTACGCTCGGCCAACTCACTCGGCCAAGGCCCGTGATATCAGCGACTTCCGTCGGCCACGACCCGTGCTCTCGGCGACTTCCGTCGGCCACGACCCGTGATCTCGGCGGCGACTTCCGTCGGCCACGACCCGTGCCCTCGGCTACTTCCGTCGGCCTTGACCCGTGATCTCGGCCACTTTCGTCAGCCTCGGCCCGTTATCTCGGCCACTTTTCTCGGCCAAGGCCCGTGCACTCGGCCACTTGTCTCGGCCAAGGCCTGTGCGCTCGGCCACTTTTCTCGGCCACCTCCAGGCGACCAGACCAGAACAGTCCCGACAACCCCCGACGACCCAATACCAAATCAAAGGGCTCTTTTAGATGGCATCTCTGAAGTTTCAGATTTCATCTTTTGATGGACAGAATAATTTTGGATTATGGAGAATAAAGATGAAAGCTTTATTGAGGCGGGAGGGTACGGTTAGGGCGCTGGACGGAAAGTATCCAGATGACATGACCTCGGCAGAAATAGAAGAGATGGACGAGAAGGCGCATAGCGCGATTCAGTTGTCTTTGAATGACAAGGTTCTGCGAGAAGTCGCCGATGAGGAAACAGCTGCGGGTCTCTGGAGCAAACTGGAAAGTCTCTACATGAAGAAATCTTTGACGTCGAGACTTTATTTGAAGCAGCGTCTTTATACCCTAAAGATGCGCGAAGGTACGCCTGTTCAGGAACACTTGGATGAGTTTAATAAAATTGTTCTGGATATGAAAAATTTAGATATTAAACTTGATGATGAAGATCAAGCTTTGATTGTGTTATGTTCACTGCCTGCTTCATATGAGAATTTTGTGAACTCGATGCTTTATGGACGTGAATCCATAACTTTGGAGGATGTTAAAGCATCTTTGAATTCTGCTGAATTGAGAACGAAACTGAATGGGAATACTAGTGAAAATAAAGCAGATGGTTTATTTGTGAGAGGCAGGAACAAGAACAGGGATAAAACTCATCGAGGGAAATCTGTTAGTCGCTCAAAATCTAGGTCACCTGGCGATAAGACGAACGTGGAGTGCTATTATTGTCACAAAAGAGGACATTACAAGTTAGATTGTCCTGTGCTCAAGAGAAAAGATAAGCAATATGCTCAAAGACAAGATGTGGTGAATGTTGCTAGCAAAGATGAGTCTAAGGCGTCAGACAGTGTTCTTACTGCATGCTCTGCTGTTAGTTTGTTCGATGATGTTTGGATATTAGACTCTGGAGCATCATATCATATGTGCCCAAATAGGGAATGGTTCACCACATATGAGAAAATAAATGGTGGATCAGTCTTGATGGGGAATGATACTGTATGCAGAGTTATGGGTATTGGTTCTGTTCGAATTAAATGTCATGACAAAGTAGTAAGAACCTTGACTGAAGTAAGGCATATACCGGACTTGAAGAGAAACCTTATCTCGTTGAGCAGTTTGGATTCCATTGGGTGTATGTACTCAGGTGGAGGTGGAGTTCTCAAAGTCTCCAAAGGCAATCTGGTTGTGATGAAAGGAAGCAAGGTGAACCACTTATATCATCTACAGGGTAGCACTGTTATGGGTCCTTCGATTGGCACATCTAATTCTGTTTCTGATAATGATAAAACAAAACTGTGGCATATGCGTTTGGGCCACATGAGTGAGCGTGGCATGACAGTTTTGAGTAAACGTGGTTTACTTTGTGGAGAGCGAACATTGTGTTCTTGGCAAGCAGTGCAGAGTTAGCTTCAGTACTGGCACACATTCAACAAAGGGCACACTTGATTACATCCACTCTGATTTATGGGGACCAGCACAGGTTCCATCTAAGGGTGGTGCTCTTTACTTTGTGACGTTCATTGATGATTATTCCAGGAAGGTTTGGGTTTATTTTCTGAAGAGGAAAAGTGACGTATTCGAAACCTTCAAGAAGTGGAAAACCCTTGTAGAGAATCAGACTGGAAAGAAGATTAAACGTCTTAGGACTGATAATGGTCTTGAGTTCTGTAGTGGTGATTTTAATGAATTCTGCGCAGATGCTGGTATCATTCGACACCGTACAGTTAGACACACTCCTCAGCAGAATGGGGTGGCAAAACGTATGAACAGAACTCTTTTGGAGAGAGCAAGATGCATGCTCTCTAATGCTGGCATGGAAAAAGATTTTTGGGCTGAAGCTGTTAACACAGCCTGTTATCTGGTTAATCGCTCTCCTTCAACAGCAATAGACTGCAAGACTCCCTTTGAGAAGTGGTCAGGTAAGCCTTGCGATTACTCTAATCTAAAGGTTTTTGGATGCCCTGCTTATTATCATGTTAAGGATGGTAAGTTAGAACCTAGAGCAAGAAAATGCATCTTTGTTGGTTATGCTGATGGTGTAAAAGGGTATCGTTTGTGGTGTCAGGAATCCAACTCGCATAAGTTCATTATTAGTAGGGATGTTACTTTTAATGAAATGCTTATGCTTGATCAAAGAAAGGTTGTTGATGATCATGCAGGAAAGCTTGAGAGCAATATGAATAAGGTGGAGGTTCAGGTGGAGCTTCCAGAGAAAACCTCTTAAGATGATTTAAGCGAACAAAGTGTTACTGTTGATTCAAGTTTAGAAGAGGAAGCAGTAGATGAGGTGGATCAGCCATACTCTATTGCCACTGGCAGAGAAAGGGGGCAGATTCGACCTCCTCAAAAATATGGATACTCTGATCTGGTGGCTTATGCTCTCACGACAGCAGAAGGTATGGGTATTCATGAACCCTCTACTTATACTGAAGCCGTTACTTGTGTAGAATCAGAAAAATGGGCTACTGCTATGGTTGAGGAACTTGAATCACTTCACAAGAACCAGACTTGGGACTTGGTGTCGTTGCCTAAAGAAAAAAAGGCCATTGGGTGTAAATGGGTCTTCAAGAAAAAGGAAGGAATTCCAGGTGTTGAAGATGCTAGATACAAGGCACGACTTGTAGCCAAAGGCTACAATCAAAAGGAGGGAATTGATTATACTGAGGTATTCTCTCCTGTGGTTAAGCACACTTCCATCCGTGTGTTATTAGCTTTAGTTGCTAAATTTGACTTTGAGCTTGAGCAACTTGATGTGAAGACTGCTTTTTTGCATGGTGACCTTGATGAGACTATTTATATGGCCCAGCCTGAGGGCTATTATGTAGAAGGCAAGGAAGACCATGTTTGCAGATTGAAGAAATCCTTGTACGGTTTAAAGCAATCTCCAAGACAGTGGTATAAGAGATTTGATAGCTTTATGATAGGAAGTGGTTATCATAGGAGCAGCTATGATAGTTGTGTCTACTTCAGGAAGGGTTCAGATGGATCCTTTGTCTATCTTCTTTTATACGTTGATGATATGCTCATTGCCGCAAAGAACATGTCAGATGTGTTGATCTTGAAGAAACAGCTCAGTGAGGAGTTCGAGATGAAAGATCTGGGTCATGCCAAGAAAATCTTAGGGATGGAAATTTAGAGGGATAGGAAAACAGGAAAATTATATCTATCGCAGAGGAGCTATATTGAGAAGATACTTGAGAAGTTTGGCATGCAGAACGCAAAACCTGTTACTACGCCATTAGCACCTCATTTTAGACTCTCAGCTCTACATTCACCTCAGTCAGAAGATGAGGAGGCTGCAATGTCTCATGTCCCATACTCCAGTGCAGTTGGCAGCTTGATGTATGCTATGGTATGTACTCGTCCCGACATTGCTCATGCAGTTAGTGTGGTAAGTAGATATATGGCTCATCCTGGAAAGGTGCATTGGCAGGCAGTAAAATGGATACTTAGGTATCTTAGAGGTTCCGCAGATTTAGGCTTGGTGTTTGATAGAAATAGTTCAAGTGGTACCTCAGTTGTGGGATTTGTGGATTCTGACTATGCAGGTGATCTTGATAAAAGAAGATCTTTGACTGGCTATCTTTTCACGCTATCTGGCTCAGCTAGTAGTTGGAGGTTAACCTTACAGTCGACAGTCGCTTTGTCTTCTACAAAGGCAGAGTATATGGCAGCAGCAGAAGCAGTGAAAGAAGCTATCTGGTTAAGGAATCTTGTTCAGGAACTTAGGCTTCAGCAGGAAGACAATTCAGTTGTCTTTTGTGATAATCAGAGTGCTATACACTTAGTTAAAAATCAAGCATATCATGAGAGGACTAAGCACATTGATGTCAGATATCACTTTATTCGAGAGGCAGTTGCTGAGAGAAATATGATGGTAAAGAAGATTGGCACTGCTGACAATCCTGCTGATATGTTGACCAAGTCAATCCCCACCAACAAGTTTAAGCATTGCTTGAACTTGATTGGCATGCTTAGTTGAGTTTTGCGCCTTTCTGGGGCTTGGTGGCGAGGTGAAGGAAATTTTACCTTTGTTTGAAGAGGGCATATTCTTTCCTTTGTTACATCCCTTGTTTCCTACACCGAGTTAGCTCACGTAGGCTTAGGGATGCCGGAAGAACATGTTCGGCTTCTTGACTTATTAAATTCAAGCCAAGGTGGAGAATTGTTAAATATGTCTTGAATTTATGACATATTATTTGAGTGGTCGTAGGCCCAACCCAGAGGAATTAGGTTTTTTTCCTTTTTTGTTTGAGACACTATATATATAGCGTCGTTAGGGTTTTCTTGTTAGTGTTGGCGTTGAGAGTTTTGTGAGGGGTTTGGAGTTGTCGACAAGATCGACTTTGTAATGGTGCACTCTCTCCTTTTGATATAGTGGAATTTTGTTTGCCTCGCCCGTGGACGTAGATCAATCTGATCGAACCACGTAAATCTTGTTGTTCCACTTTTGTTCTTCATTTGATTTCCGCAACAGAGTGTTTCAATTATCAGGCAAGCGTCATTATCGTACCTAATTTCGACAAGCGGGGTCGTACGGAAGGACATTCATCGTCCCTTCCCCGTGTCCTGATTTTTGCAGATTCGCACAGAAATAAGCTTTACTAACCCTTGGTCTCCGCCAACTACATGTTGCCAACTCTAGATGTGGAGGCTTGACCTCCATGGATGCTAGACTCGACGATGCACCGATAATGTAGGCCCACGAAGGAGCCGCTGAGATCAACACGACGTAGCGTAAGCAGATAGAGGAGGAAGATCGGGACGGCCATCGGCGATAGATTGGCTTGGAAGTGGCGACTGCCTATTCGCAGATTGCGGGGGCTGTGGTTGAGGGGTGGTAAATTAGATTTGCTATGGTGAAGACGAGTTGGATGGTCATGTGGTACAATCTTACGGTGGAGACAGCAGATGCAGAACAAGAAACAGTAGATTTCAACACGCGATTTGTCGATTGTATAGTACTACATTTGCAAATGTAAGCCTGCCCGTTCTTTTCATCTCCATTAAAGAAAAGGAAAGTAGCCTCATTTGCACTTTTCACTCTGTTACCGCTTTTCATTGTTTATTTTTTAAAAAAAGCTGTTAATCTGATAGTCTAACAGTAGTGTAAGTTATCTTCGACTCTTGATCTTATAATTAATAAGTGTTTTATATAAATCACGAGGTGCTGATATGTGAGTCTACGATTGAGAGTGTACAGTCCCCGAAAATACTATTAGGAAAGCATTTCCCTTTTTAAAATAACATCTTTGTATCTTTGGACATGAGTGCATCACTAGAAAGACTAAACTGCCCTCTTTTAAAAGGTCTTACTTCCCAAATTTCTCAACATCCCGAACTTGAAATCATCCACCACAAATTCTAATCTAGCTTATACCACTATCCACCTCCACAAATATGTTGTGAGTGTGCAATTTAAGTCTGATACTTTCACTTAGAGAGAGAGCTTAAATCTGACCCTATCAATATATTCAGTTGGATACACATTCACTAAAAGCTTAAGTTAATTTTAACAAAAGAAAAAAAGAACTTAAATCAATGAATTATGAGTTGTATGATATATTAATTACTCCTTGTCACACCATCTTTAATGGGGACGTTTTCTAACATAATATACATGCACATATAACAATTTCCTCCTCACCTGTGATCTCAATATAGGTACGTTCTCCCCTTAATCTAGGTATCTTTCTATACTAAAAAATCTTAACATGAATCTCCACTAACACCAATATTCGAACTTGGTTTCAATGATCTCCCCCTCACGTGTGAACTAAGCATTAGGTCTTCTCTTCCTTAATTCAAGCATCTTTCTATGCCAACATATCTTAATTTTAGTCCCCACCAATGCCCACATTCATCTCTTCTTGCTTTCTACAAATTGATCCATGAAGTCTATCATTAGTTCATCTCTAGTCTCTTTCTTTAGATAGAACAATGAAATCTACCATCGAGATTGCATTGCTACACCACAACCCTTTGCTTGACAATTGCTTTGGTCATTGGATTCATTTTCTTGAGATATTCACTTAACAATGATAACATTGGGAGTGGCCATCAATTTCGATATAACTAGTGGGTAATAGAAATCCAATACATTCACTTGAAGAGATTGTTAAGAGGAACATAAATTTGAGCCCGTTAACATGTATGATTAGACCCATATTCACTCAAAAACACAATTGAAACATGCATCTCAAAACACCATACCAAGATGCCACTGCAAGTATAGCCACATTCGACCAGCATCTCGTTCTAGGTGCCATTGTCGGCCTCCCCCTTACACATTTTCTCAGCTTCTCGTTATATATGTTTTTTTTTTATCGAAATTTTAGTTTACTAGACTGCGGGAAATAAAACTACATCTCAGTTACGAAAAATGTAAATAGCAGTTGCAGCAAAACAGTAGAGCAATAAAACGAAGGGAAGTAAAATTTTGATACAAAAAAAATAGAAATATAAATAAATAGGTAAGTGTCCAACTCATCCCTCAGCCAATCAAAATGAAAAGTAAAAGCAACATTAAAAATCCTCGTCTGTCAAAAACAATAATCAATAAAAGATGAATGCATAAAATGAAATAAATATCAAAACATATAACATAAAACATCAATCTTAGAACTTCATTGCTCGTTCGTTCATAAAAGATTATACACATCCTTTGCGCGGCTTTGGGATGAACAAAGACGGATTCATGCCTAATAGGTTCGGACTTCAAGGGTTTCTTCAATTATATCCCGTAATATTTCCAAGGTTAACATTGTTGATTTTGGGGTGGTCTAGTCTTCTTTCGCCACTTTATTTACTGGAAAAATAAATCTACATGAAGCTCATTGCCTGTGGAGAGTGAAAAAAAGGTATTATGCGCAAGTTTGATCAACTACAGGCAAATACAAAGTAAAGTGACCTTTATAAATTTTTTTATGGGAATAGTAAAGTTTCTCTACCAAATTGAAAAGATCAACTTATCTTTTTTTGTATCTAGAGTTGACAAGCTCGAGTCCAGTTGAAACTCGAAGAATCCATACGATGTTCATTGTTCTTCCCCGTAAAGGAAAACAACAAAGAAAAGCAAAATGATAAAATAGAAAAAGTAGGTTTTTGTCCTATTCAGTCTGGTCGGCCTGGATCTGTGCCGAAACCTACGAGGCCGATTTCCATGTGGCTCTAGTCCAAAAGCAGGAAACGGATCAGAACCTTCGGTTCCAACTTATTTTATCGGGAACTGGATCGATTTGTTAGTGAAACTAGACCGAATGTATGGTCCTAATTCAAATGCAAGAAAAGAGCTTCAATTCGGTCTTTTTTAGAACGAGTTAATACCATAAAAAACTTCAAATTTCTATACTCGTGCCACATTTATCTTAAATTAATTTTTGTATCACAAAAACTCGTAAACAAGTACACCCATATCACATTATCTCAAATTGATGCACTCATGCCACGATTGAGATTATTTGTGATGCGTGTGTACTAAAATTTTTTGTGCACTCTTAAAATATAAGCAGTGCCATCGGTTGGATTTACTGAATCTCCTCGTGAGAGGGGCAGAGTGGGCTTGTCGACTTAAAGAAAGGACAATATTGCAACTTTATGGTGGGGATCCCACCTCCCAATCAACGGGCGCTATCCAAGGCAAGTGGAGTGAAGCCTTCCTTGTATATCAGAAAGTTTTTGTTATTTCAAAACTAACCTACAAGATTAATTAATTAAGTAATATGGTAAAATAAAACTGAGTTTTTCAAGAAACAGATCGCATTTAAATTAGGGGTGAGCAAAAGAACCGTATCGAACTGGAAACCATCCTGATAGGACCGAATTGGCCGATGATTGGAGCGGGCGAAAAAATATAGAGCGATTGCATCGAGGCAATTTGAACTTCTAACTATTGGAGATGGCAAATCGAGATTGCTATCTGAGTTTCGCATCAATAACATGCGTGACTGAGACTTGGATGGATCACAACTTCTATGTATCTAAGTACGATAATGAAAACCAAAGGGCATGAAATCTAAGGTGCGATTAAAAGAAAATTACATTAAAAGGAAGCACATTGAAATGGAAATACGTGAACAAAATCACATGGAATTGAAAGTTCTATGAACTGATTGCGAGTGTGTGCGTGCTGTTATGATTTGCATTTGCACCAACATGGGTCATTCCACCTGGACTAGTTAAGCTTTCAAGAGGTGTACTCTTGGCAACCAAATTAGGTGAGTTATTAACTTGAATAGTACCTAACATGACTTTTTCCCATCCGGTTTGGGACATTGGAATTCAAAATGTCAGTCGAGCAGCTAGCCAGATTGTGGGTTGCGCTTAATTACACTAAAGAGGACAGAAAAACACAATTATTATCTTTAACTTCATTTCCAATTTCATTGCTTTCTTTACGTGGATTAGTTTTGGGATGACAAAGGTATTGGTTCTTAAAACTTTTGTCACATGAAATTTCCTTGAATTTTCGTCCATTATACATCGAACGCCTAGAAATTATGTTGCGGGTGCAAGTTATGGCCCCGAGATATTGAAAAATAGGTAACATCACCCTGTCGAATCTCCTATTCGATATATAGAATTTCATTTTCTTGCTCAAGCTATTAATTCTTTTAGCCAGCCCTCGAACTCTCAATTAAGGTCATGTACAGTGCCATTCCCTTCCCTCTTTACACGCACCTCGAGGCCAACGATGCTCCATTGACGATGGTCGCGAATGGGCCGTCGCCTGGCTATGCCTCCAGCCAGGTGGAAAGGAAACAGGATAGATCTAGTATAGGGATTGTTTCTCGGTCGATCCTTTGACCAATTAAAACTTCCAATTTCAATCATAATTTTTTGGACCATGCTTTCTTACTACTGTCGCACTTTTGATGGGGTGGGTTCCAACCATGGACATAATCCACGTTTAGTTTTAGTTCATTTTGCACGTGGGTAATAGTCACAACCTATATATCACTTATCGATGATGGGAGCGATTGGGTGAAGGACAATAATTCAAAATTTATGATGCAACTTGATAAGAAAGAAAGAAGGAAAAAAGAGAAATATGATTTATTCTCTTTTGGTGTGAGTAACAATGTACAAGAGAAGCCTTTATATAGGTTTGGAAGAGGTGAAGAGTCTAATACTCTTCCTATGTGCGACTAAAGGAAAAGAGAAGAAAGAAACAAAAGGGAAAAATAAGTTCTAACACCCCCCCTCAAACTTAAGGTGGATCAAACAACGAGAGTTTGGAAAGAAGAAATAAAAAGCGTTGTGACGTAAGAGCCTTCGTAAAACAATCTGCAAGCTGATTCTCAATGCCAATAAAGGGAAGAGAAATGGTGCCAGCTTGGAGATGATGACGAGTTATATGACAGTCAATCTCAATGTGTTTGGTACGCTCATGAAAGACTAGATTCGCGCTAATATGGATGGCACTCTTGTTGTCACAATATAAAGGAGTGAGATCCGGAAGTGAAATACCCATGTCAGCAAGTAAGCGTCGAAGCCAAACAATCTCAACAGTAGTGTCGGCCACAGCACGATACTCAGACTCTGTAGAGGAACGTGAGACAATATGTTGTTTCTTAGCACGCCAAGAAATGAGATAATCGCCAAGAAAAATGCAATAGCCAGTGACAGACTTGCGATCAGTCACATTGGAAGCCCAATCAGCATCAGAATATGCACGTAATTTGAGGGCAGAAAAAGATGGCATGAATAAAGAACGCGTTAAAGTGCCCCGAAGATAACACAGGATCCTCAAAACAGAAGCATAATGAACTGTACAAGGAGCAGAAACTAACTGACTTACAACATGAACAGCATAAGCGATGTCAGTACGAGAGATAGTAAGGTATACAAGATTGCCAACTAAAGTTCGTTAACGGGTCACATTAGAAAGAGGTTCCCTTTCGTCTGCGCGAAGTTTCTAATTCAGTTCAATAGGAGTAACGGCAGTGCGTGAGTCGAAGAGAGTAGCCCTAGAGAGAATATCAGCGGTATACTTCTGCTGAGAAAGAAGGATATCACGCGAACTGCGAGCAATCTCAAGCCTAAGAAAATAACGTAGCGGTCCGAGATCCTTCATGGAAAAATGATGCTTAAGGTGCCTCTTGGTATGCTCTATATGAGCACGATCGTTCCCAATGATAATCATGTCATCCACATAAAGAAGAAGAATAGTGCATTCAGCAGAAGAAATATGAACAAACATAGCATGATCAGCCTCACTTTGAGTAAAACCAGCAGATCGAATCGCATTACCAAACTTCTCAAACTAAGCACGATGGGCTTGTTTAAGACCATAAAGAGCCCGTCGAAGGCGGCAAACCTGTCCAGAAGTGTGAGGAAGATCCGGCGGAGGTTGCATAAAGATATCCTCTTGAAGATCCCCGTGAAGAAAAGCATTCTTCACATCAAGTTGAAAGAGAGGCTAGTTGCGAATTGAAGCAATGGCTAGTAAAGTACTGACAGATGTCATCTTTGCCACGGGAGCAAAAGTTTCCTCATAATCAATACCATACTTCTGCGAGAAATCTCAGGCAACCAGACGTGCTTTATAGCGCTCGATATTACCATCAGAACGAATCTTCACCTTGTATATCCACCGGCAGGATACCAAGGATCGACCTGGAGGAAGATGTACAAGCTCCCAAGTACCAGTATTCTGTAAAGCCGAGAGTTCCTCAGACATGGCCTGATGCCATTCAGCATGTTGAACGGCCTCGTGATAACTTTTGGGTTCCTGTATAGCATGAATAACAGCAAAAAAGGAACCAAACTCGGTAGAATAAGAAGTGGCAGCAACATACCAAGCAGGTGGATGTCGATCCCGAGAAGGATTACGGCGTGGCTCTAGAGGTGATCGTCAAGGGCAGACGGAGCAGGAGGTGCAGTAGAAGAGACATGCGAAGGTGGAGAAGGTTGTGATATATCTAAATCCGAGATGGAAAAGGGAATCGGTGGAGATGGTGAAGGTGTAGTAGGAACTAGATCTGAAGTGGAAATGGGAGAAGAAGGATCAGGGGAATGATCAGCAGGGAAATCCATGAATGGAATATGAGACGACACAAAAGGTGTGGCGTTGGTAGGAAAGAAAGGAACATGCTCATGAAACGTAACATTACGAGAAATACGTACACGTCGTGCATGTGGATCATAACAACGATAACCCTTATGTTCGGTGTTATAACCCAAGAATGCACATTGGATAGAGCGAGCAGTAAACTTCGTACGTTCATAGGGTGGAAGGATGACAAAACAAGTGCACCAAAAAACTCGCAGATGAGTATATGTGGGAGATCGAGAATGAAGACGATAAAAAGGAGTGTCTTAATTGAGAACAGAAGAGGGTAGACGGTTAATGAGATAAACAGCTGTGAGAAGGGCCTCAGCCCAGAACTCAGTAGGAACGGAGGTGGCAAGTAAAAGAGCACGAGTGGTCTCCAAAATATGACGGTGCTTGCGTTCAGCAACCCCATTCTGAACTGGAACCCTAGGACAAAAAAGCTAAGGAAGCGTGCCATTACTAGCCAAGAGAGAACGAAAAACACCCGAAAGATATTCTCCCCCGGAATCAGATCGAAAAACTTTGATTTTTCTATTAAATTGGGTGGAAACTATGGTAGTAAAAGACTGATAAATGGAAAAGAAATCACTACGTTGACGCATAAGATAAACCCATGTATAACGAGAATAATCATCAATAAATGACACATAATATTTGAAACCACTTTTGGAAGAGAGTGGGGCAGGGTCCCATACATCAGAATGAATAAGATCGAAAATCGCACTAGATCTAGAGTTACTGATAGGAAAAGGCTTAGCAGATTGCTTGGCTAAAGGACAAATAGAGCATGGAGGAAGACTATCAAAAGAAACAGGACCTAGAGCACCTTATTTATGAAGGACGGTGAGACGAGAAGAAGCAATATGTCCAAGACGCTGATGTCATCGAGCAAGATCAACGGTAGCCAACACAGGAACAGGAAGGGAGGAAGATGGAGATACTGCATAGTATATAGTCCGTCTCGTCTACTGCCCTTGCCAATCATCCAGCTACTCAAACGATTCTGCACAAAGCAAGAGCTGTCAGTAAAGCTCACAACACATCCGGCATCGGTAAACTGTCCAACAGATAATAAGTTAAGAGCCAAGGAAGGAACATGTAACACATCCGGGACACTGAAATCCCGAGGGATGGTGAGAGTCCCTTATTGGGTAGCTCGGAGAGGAGAACCATCAGTTATAAAGAAATGTGCTGGATGCTTGAGTTTCAAGAGCTGAGTGAGACAGGTAGCGGAAGCAAACATATGTCTAGCAGCTCCTGAGTCAAGTATCCAGGTAGTAGAAGTGTCACATGAAGAGGGAGTAGCCGCAGTTGTGCTGTCAACAAATGAAACGGCTGCAGGGGTGCCGGAGCTAGGAAAAGAACCAAGCAGAGAAGAACTTAATCGAGCAAGCTGGGCCTCAAGAGCAGCAACACGATCATCCGTAGAGAAAGAAGCCAAGGTAACTGGCCGAGCCAATGGAGATGAGGTAGAATACTGAATAGGTTGCGGTAGCGTAGGAGGGCGCAAAACATCTTTCTTCTTTCGCCAACAGTGTAACTCTTCATGACCAAGATGATGACAATAAGTACATGTAGGGCGGCGAGAGCCATAAGTAGGTGGAGCATGTGGTGGAACAGCCATTACCGATGGTGTCCAAAGTGAATAATTGGAACCATCAAGCTTGACGTCTATACGGTCACTAGAATCGCCCATGACGACTGTTGTGAAGGTATTAAATGACCAGAAAAAGAAAATCACTGAAACTTGAAGCGCGGGACAAAATGCGCAGGTTGATAGAATGCAAGAAGCACGAATTTAGAGATAGAAAGTAAGCCTCTAGAAAATGAAGAATTAAATTATAGACGCACGAATTCGTGGAAGCTTGACTAAAGCAAGCAAAGGTGACGGCTCAAAAGCAAAAAAAAACTCATTGTCTTAATTTCTGATGCGAAAGATCTAATTTATGGTAATCGCAGAGCATACTTTTAAAATAATGAGCTCGTTATTTTAATTTCTGATGCGGAAGATCCAATTTATGGCAATCGCAGAGCATACTTTTAAAATATTAAACTTGGCTCATATTTTTAAAATAATGAGCTCGTTATTTTAATTTCTGATGCGGAAGATCCAATTTATGGCAACCGCAGAGCATACTTTTAAAATATTAAACTTGGCTCTGATACCATGATAAGAAAGAAAGAAGGAAAAAAGAGAAATATGATCTATTCTCTTTTGGTGTGAGTAACAATGTACAAGAGAAAATCCACCGGCTTGGTGGCCCAGTGGTTGGGCGATTACACGGCTACAGGTCGAAAGTTCGAGTCTCGACTTGAGTGAATAGGCTCACGTGAAAAGCAGGATCCTGGGTGCCAAGTGTCTTACCCGGAGTGCCATGGTGGTGGGTTCCTACGGCCCTCCCCGGGGGATTAGTCGGGCTTCACCGCCGAGCGTAAACGTAAGCTCCCCGGCTGCGCGAAACCCCCGGTTACAAAAAAAAAATGTACAAGAGAAGTCTTTATATAGGCTTGAAAGAGGTGAAGAGTCTAGTACTCTTCCTATATGGGACTAAAGGAAAAGAGAAGAAAGAGACAGGAGGGAAAAATAAGTTCTAACACAATTAAGTGGATATTGGCTCTTATATTTCTACTTGCTGATGTGACACCGATCAAAAGCATAGTAAGGCGAGGAAATGTGGTCCTCTTTTTATCTCCCCCTTTCGAGTTTTGGCTGCAGCTTGTGGTCCTAGCACTAGATGAAGTTGTTCAAATGCATCTTTCAAGATGAGACGTCAAAATTGCGACGGATGAGTCAGATGTTTCGGCCGCTTGCTCAGTTACGGGCTGAGCAAGTATGAGTACTTTTGGGTACACCATCCTTCCTCCACTAATCAATTCGGAGGTCAAATAAATAAATTTAGAAAACCCGACTTTCTTATTACCGGGAACACACGCTTTTCTTCTTAATCGGGACCTATTTCTTTCGTCTTGCCGATAATGTATGACCGGCTATGGCGGCCTCTAAGCCACTCGACGTCGCAATGAAGGTACTCCGTGAGGTGAACGCTTGTGACGTCTTCAATGAGGTGGTTACAGACGGTGGGAGCCATCAGCGACGAATGTTGGTAGTGAAACCAAGATTAGGGTTTTATGCCAAGGATTGTTTTGGGTGATCGCAGTTAGGATTCACTGAGCACGGTATGCGCTCCGGTGGGATCATCGCCGATGAGAGAGAGAGAGAGAGAGAGAGAGAGAGAGATTCTAATCAGTTTCATGATCGTTCAATACTGGCTATGCAGTTACTTGTGATGCAAAAGGGTAGTTTTCACAAATAGAGGGTGTCAAGTAAAACATGGGCCAAATTAGAAGATGTTTTCCAGTATTTCCAATATTGCAATATTTTCATAGAACAGGTACACTTTCTCCTCTTTCTGACAGTGGGTCGACATGTCGGTTTCTTAGTAGAGATGGCCACGGGCCGGTTCCGGCCTGGAACAGGCTCGGGTCAAACTCGGAACCGGAACTGGCCCGTGTGGCACGGGTCGGTTACCCGGAACCGCCGGTTCCGCGCGGTTCGGAACCGACCCGGCCCAAACGGCTATAATATAGCCATTGCTTGGTCAACCAAACGGCCATTGGCCAAATGGCCGTTTATTATTATTTTTTGTTTTTTAATAATTATTAAATAATTTTTTAAATTTAAAAAATAACTATAACCATTATAAATATCTATCTTCACCTTTCATTTTTCCTCACAACTTCCCTCAAATTCTTTCATTTCTCTCATTTCTCAAATTCTCTCAACTTCGCTCAAATTCTTTCAAATTCGCTCAATTTCTTCCGCTCAATTCTCTCAAAAAATGGCTAGTGAAAGAGGAAAGAGCCCGATGATTCCCGAAGAATCCAATTATTCTCATGATCCTCGTGAGTATGCACATTGGGGATACGATGACGAAGATGATATCAACGTTATTCCTAATGTCGAGCACATCCCGACGTAAGAAAGTCTACAACCAACTACCAATACCGAAGAAGCATCAACAACAAAAGAAATTAGTCGAGGGAGTGCATCCATCATATGGCAACACTTCACCAAGCAATATTTAGAAGGTAACGACTACAATCTCATATGTAACCATTGCAAAAAAGTATACATGTTTACAACTGGAAGCGGCTATGGAACATATCGTCGACATTTGGCGTCAAAACATCCAACGGAATTCGGGATCGACACGAGGCAACAACAAATTCCCAAGTTTGTCGATTCTAACACTTCTAATTTATTTTGTTACGATAGAAATAATTATGAGGAAGAACTTACTAAATTTACTGCCGTTGAACATTTAGCGTTTAATTTTGGTGAAAATTTTGGTTTTAATACTTTTGTACAAAATGCATGTACTCCACAAGCAAAACCCGTTTCGAGAAATACGGTTAAACGCCAAATGTTTAAACTTTATAAAAAAGGAAAAGATGATTTGAGAAATTTTTTTGCATTTTTCAATGGACGTGTGCATATAGGTAGCGACATTTGGAGTGATCCTTGGCAAACTCATTATTATATGGGTATTACATGTAATTGGATAGACGATGAATGGAACATTCAAAAAAGAATTATTGCATTTCGAGTTTTTGATGAATCGCATACGGCACATAATATTTATAGAATAATTAAGCAAGTTTTAGAAGAATATTAATTGGTTAATAAAATTTTTTCAATTGGTTTTGATAATGCCGCGTCAAATACTGCTTCTATTCGCGAGTTAGAAACAATTTGTAAACCCGCTTTTGGTGGAAATTTTTTTCACATTAAAGGTGCTTGCCATGTTTTAAATTTATGCGTACAAGATGGTTTACGAACTCTTGAAGATGCTCTTCGTCCAATAAAAACAGCAATTACATATTTATGGAAACATTCCCAAGTTATGAGAGAATTGGGTAGATTTTGTAAACAAAATGGAAAAAAACCAAAAAAATTTCCAAGAGATGTTCCACATCGTTGGAATTCTACATACGAGTTGCTTAATCAATCTTTTTTATATAAAGAATTATTATGTACATTTTTTGCGAATTATGTTCCTCAAAGTAATTTATACCCACAAGAGTGGGATATTTGCAAAAGAATTTTAGATTTGTTAAAAGTTTTTACTAATGCAACTTATACTTTATCCGGTGTTTATTATCCTACTACACATTTATTTTTAACAGAGTGTCTAAATATTGTTGATATTTTTCAAGAAAATGAAGGCGATAATCAATTAGGTCCAACTATTATAGCAATGCGAATGAAATGGATGCAATATTATACCAAAATTCCTATTATCTATTTGGTTGCTTGTGTTTTGGATCCACGTACGAAAATGGAGGGCTTACTTGATGATTTGAATTTATACTATGAGTGTTTACATTTGATTGAAACCGTAAATATTAGAGATATAGTAAAAGAAGTTAAAGATATAATAGTAGAATTGTATAATGATTTTTATAATAGATATAATATAGTTGGTGATAGTGGAACTTCTTTCCAAGTTAGTGGCATGCAAGGCAAGCACCTAGGTAGAGAGTCTAGAAATCTAATAAATAGGCAAAAAAGACAAAAGGGAATAATGGGAAATATTTCTAAAGTAAAAATTTATTTAACTACTGAATTTGAGTTTCCTCAATCAGACGGCATTGATTTCCAAATTCTAAAGTGGTGGAATAATCATTCAACTCAATTTCTAGTATTAGCTCACATTGCAAAAGAGATTTTAGCAACCTCTTGCTCAACAGTTGCGGTTGAACAAGCATTTAGTACTGGAGGTAATATTTTGGATGATCGACGTTCGAGATTATCTCCGGATTCAGTTGAAGTTCAAATTTGTGTCGATGATTGGACAAAGGCGGCATATTGACAACAAGAAATGGATCGCAACAACGAATCCGAATTCTTCAATGACGAAGATACCACCGCCTTGGGTACCACCGCCACGAGTAATGACGATTGATGATGAGGTAAGTATGGGGTTATCAAAGGTAAAAGAACTACATGGGCTTTGATTCTTCTATCCCCAAAAAGATATGTAGGCGCTTAATGATAATTCATTAAGTTCAAGCCCTTTCTTCCCTCCTTTTTTTTCCCCGGTCCATAAATTTGATTACAATTTGTATTTGAAAATTTATTATTTCATAATTTTATCTTTTTTATTTCATAATTCATTATTTAAAATTTTTTTATTTCTTAAAGTTTTATTTGAAAATCGGTTTGAACCGGACGGAACCGCCAATTCGGTTCCGGTTCGGAACCGGTTCGGAACCGAACCAGCAGTTCTGTCCGGTTCAAACTGGAACCGGCCCGAACCACCAGTTCATGAACCGGAACCGGAACCGCCTTCAAGGTTCCGGTTCCGGTTCATGATAGTCCGGAACCAAAACCGGCGGTTCCGAACCGGAACCGACCCGGTTCCGAACCGTGGCCACCTCTATTTCTTAGTAAGATAGAAAAAAAAACATTTTTTTATTGGCATTTTATGTCTCTTCACGCACTTTTGGCGCAAGATCACTAAAGCTTCACTCCATGAAATGACCGTAATACACTTTAAGCGGAGGATAAATTTTTGAACAGAACAATGTTGTCTGCCAAAGTGTGTTACCGTTATCTCATAGACTAAAATCATTTATTTCGCATGAAACGGAGAATTTGAAAAATATTTTTTTAAAAATTATTGCTTACAAGAATAAATGAACAAAACTTTTTTTCATTGTCCATGAAATATTAAGAAATAAATTGTATTTCATAATGAACACATTTCTTTGGGGGCTAATCATTTCAAGCAATATAAACCATCATTTAAAAAAAAAAATTCGAATTATTCATTTGGCGCGAAACAAATGGAGCCTTATACTAATTTTTGAGGTTTATCAAACAAGTCTTTAGTTTCAATGATCTCCATGAAGAAAAATCTTCAAAACAAAACAAAACAAAAAAATCACAATGGATAATTTTAACTACAAAGCCATTTTTAAAAGACAAAATCGCCATGATCATCGAAATCCTACACTAGCGATTTGAGGGGCTTCTTGCATTTGCTTAAAATCGCTTAGACACACATCCATTTTTCATGTACATTTGTAGATTAGTGGGTTAGGCAAGCAATAGTATGCTTTTTCTATCATCAGTTAGGCCAGTAATGCCACCAATCAAAGCTTAGCCACAGATCGTAAGAGGTTGAAGCATGCAGATCAGACATATAGCAGCCCCGTTTCAGTGTTTCCTTGCCGTCATGGCACGTTGATGTTTCGGATGACCCCTGCGATTGAGATCCACTTCAAACAAATAGGTAAGTTCCGTTGGTTTCGCAAAAAATGAGTGATTTGAACAATATTTTCTTAAAAATGATTGTTATGTATCATTTGAAATAATTGATAAAAGAAAAGTATTTTCACTGCCTATAACAATTTGGTGTCTAAATATTTGCGTAGACAATGAAAAAATTTTCAGTTCATCCCTATTTGTAAGTGATATAAGGGATCATTTTTTGAAAAATTCTTTGCGAAACAAATAGGAGCTTACCTTAAAACAACAAGCCCTGAAGTTCCCCACGTCAGCCCATTTTTTGAAATGTCTTCACCACTGTTTCCTCGCAGCCAAGGCACGTCGCTGTTCACGAGGGTTGCTGCATTAGATCTGTGAGGCTTGTGTTGCAAAAAGCAACGCATCCCAATCATACATAAATTCTGCAATCCAAAGGGGAATTTGATCCGTGAAGATGTTGGGGACCATCACGTGACATCCTCCAAATTCCTCGAAACCTAAGATCGTCGGTCTGTCGTTTCAGATAAAACTGGACGAGATATCAAGTAACCTAAAAATGAATGATCCAAGATTATGATTGATTCTGTTGGTTAATGAGATATTATTGGCTAATCTAGTTTCCTAAATGGGTACTTATGAAGAGGTCCGGTACACATTGAGAAATGAAATATTTTTGCAAGACTATATATATATTAAGAAACACGAATATCTTTTAAGTGAGACCGGCGTCACAATCATGTAATGTAGTTAACTGAATGACTATCGCGTGTACTCTTGTCATATGACAAGATCGGCCTATAGATCCGCACACTTCTTAAATTAGACATACATATCTGCGTTTATATTAAACCGAAAATGTAATTTGCCTCATTTTTTAACCTTTAAAATTTTCCCTTGCGATATATAATACCCACTCACCGAAAAAATCTATTTTCAATGCATAACTTCCTTAATCACATATACTTTTTTGTACATACACGCCCACTACATGCCCATTTATAGTGTTTGCTCAGACTCTAATATAGTTATCATTATATTTGTTTGTTCCATTTCGATACCCCATTTTAATTTTAGGTGCCAATAGACATGCGATCCTACTGATAAAGGGATTGGAGATGGGGTGAAGACTCTAGTATTATAGGTGTGGGTTTGGACTCTCGTATTCTGCAAAGCGGCAGAGAAAAAGATAGAGAGAGGAGAATTAGAAATAGTACAGATAAAAAAAAATTAAATAGGTAATGGTGGGGGTGCAAATAACAAAGTGAAGGCTTCAAAATGCAGAGGAGCAAGCCCGAAATATCCAGTCCAATTTTTGGGCAGGTTTTAAATTTCTATTTCAATTCGGGCCAGAAATGGGCCGCCCTGAAATCTAAATTACTTATTTCTAATGTATTCGATATAATAAATGTGACAAATGTTTAATACTCTTCATTCCCAAGTAGGAAAAACATCTACAGCTTTAATTGAACTTACTATCGGAATAAGCTATTGTTATGTAAGGAAAAAAATGTACTTGAATTCGAGAAAGTGGCCCGAAATATGCCCAAAAAGGATAGATTTTTAAGTATGAGAATGGTCTCATATGCTTTTCGGTCAAAAGTCATCATATTTCAAAACTGGTATGTGAGAATTTCGTTTTTCTTTTTTGGATGAAACTCATGCGCTTTTAAGCAATTCCGTTAATGTTAATTTATAATTCTATATGATAGACAAGTAATAATAGTATTTTTCGAAAATAGAAAAAAATAGTAATTTTTTGTCCGGGCTTTTCTTGATTGCTTGTGGGTGTGCTCGGTTAAATCAGTGATGCACGCCGTTCGGATCGAATCAATTGACTGTTCAACAGCACTTGCTACCTCTACACAAGCAGTCTACTTAATTTTTTTCGTAAGCCAGTATATCTAACCAATCCCACTCGGTTTCAGCTGATGGAAAGAGAGCGTCGATCGTAGATGTATCGAGGCTTTCTTATTAAAACTTGTTTCTGAATTTGAAAGCGACATTGGGCGTTTAAACAAGTGCGCATGTTTAACGAGCATATATTCAGCAAATAAAATCTTATTAAAGAAGTCAGAATAAGTTTGATATTATTCAAGAAACTAGATCCCAACATGTCATCCTTGTACAATCCCAACGAGAGAAACAAGGCTGACCTGGCGTGAACTACTTGCTAGCACCACCCGGGCTATTCCGCGGCCAAGGAATCTCTGAGCTCGTGACAAACGGTATCAGAGTAAGATCCCTTCAGTAGGTGTGTGAGTCGGAGAAAATCTATGGTCCACCCAATCCTATGAGTGTGGAGAGTGAATTGCTAGAGAAAAATGACTCGGACAAAGTGCGGTTCTTAGCTTGCTCCTAGGATGCTAATGGATGCAAGTAAAGAAATCAATCCATCACTGAAATGGGATAACTTTCCTGGATCAATTCGGCAAACCTCAAGATAAATCTTCTACCATGTTTTAAACAAGGAAAAACCTCCATTGGTTAGCTAATACAAATAAGTACTTACTAGAAAAAAAGAAAGGTGCCGCTAGGTGAGTGCGGTTGGCCAAAGTGCCACACTTTGAAAGCGATGGCGACCAACAAAACGGTGTTGCTAGAGAAGCGTAGTTGGCCAAAGTGCTATACTTGAAATGCATGGGTGACCAAAGAAAACCCCAAAGGGCCTTTAAAAAAAAAAGGAACTATCAATGTTGAGGGCAAATGCTCGCCTATATCCATGTAAGACCTAGATACATGGTGTTGATGGTAGGAAAATCCATAAGGAAGCGACAGAATAACTCGCAATGAGGGCATTGCAGAATTGAGTGAGGTGAAATGACACGGATTGGTTGTTCCGTATCCCTTGTACGTTGTGGGGGATTGAACAACTTGTGTCCTCGAATCCTCCCACACTCGTATAACTTTGAAGTAGTACTTATTAGTGTCAACATAGTGAATGAGCAATGCAGGAGGGAAAGAAGCAACTGGGTCCCTAGGAGTGGTGTCAAGATGATTTATCTTAGGAGTTCCTGGATTAGATATAATACATTCCTTAGGAGCTTTGAAGGCGGAATTAGCCTCTCGTGTACAAATTGATTGGGAGTTATTGTCACTGTCCTGATGAGAACATGGTAGGTCGAAACTAATTATGGCACCTAAAGTAACACACTTTCGCTCGATATAATGGATGTCCGAGGTAAGTTAGGTGTGGTATGATATGATATTGGAAAGACATTCGCCTAAGTATCTTATAAGATAATACGAGAAACAAGGTTAGCCTAGCGTGAACGACTTACCAGGGCACCGCATGGGCTATTCCACGACCAAGGAATTTTTGAGCCCATGACACATACATGAAAGCATTCAATTTCTTTGTTCTTTGTATCAAATAAGAAATAAACTCCGGAAGAGAGAGAGAGAGAGAGAGGAGCTTTGTTGAAGCTCTTAACAGGGTTGGAGTTTAATGGCGTCTCATGACACAAAAGAACGAGAAACTAAGCCAATGGAAAAGTCTTCCTTCGACTAACTTATTCTATTGTTGATTTATCATTTTTAATATTTCAAGTATCTAAAAAAATAAATAATAATTCCACAGAGCTTCGCTTCAACGAAATAAACGCCCCCTCTGGTTTATGAGTTTGGAGCCTGATAACTCTACGAAAGTAGAGTTAAAAGGCTTGTGTTAGGCGAGAAAATTGTGCAACAAGTTGAATAAATTCGTCTAATTTGGGTTCTTTAAGTTGTTTGTTATCTTCAAGTCTTAGCTTGCTAAAGAATTATCTACAGGTGAAGAACGTGTCCAAACTAAGAAGAGATGCATTCGCCTGGAAGTTGGAGAATAGAATGAACAAGGACGCGTCCGTCAAGAGCAAGAGACGTGTCCGCCGTGAAGAAGGACGCGTCCGTCACTACCAAAAGACGCGTCCGTTGCTCTTCAGAAAAGGAAAGGACGCGTCCGTTACTACCAAAAGACGCGTCCGTCGGTGTGGAAAAGGCAAGGACGCGTCTGCCTAGTAGAAGGACTTGTCCGTCGCTTTAATGTTTATACACAGAAGCAAGAAGGACGCGTCCGTCCATCTCCAAGGACGCGTCTGCTCGTAGGATGTCATCAAGCACGCGAAGGACTCGAGGATACTCTTGTCAATTAGAAATTTTATGGTCGAGGGTTGAGTAAAAATAGGCATCATATTTTCTTTGGATATCTTTTCGTGGGGGAATATCAGGAAATATATATATATATATATATATATATATATATATTCTCTTTTATAAAACAAAAAGGGGAGGAGGACTTTAGAGGGGAGAACGGCAAGTCTTTGGGGGAAAATCAGAGAAGAAGAACGTTAAGCAACACCAAGGGGCTCTAGAGGAATCGAGATTGAGGGTGCTCATCTTGGAGTCGGAAGATCGGAGATAGAGTTCTTTCTTCTTATCTTCTGCATCTTGATGTCATTTTCTACGTTTTCTTTTGGATTCGTGATGTATAATTTCCCAATTATGAACTAATTTGCTTTTCTAGGGCTACAATGGAACCTAGTACTTTTGTTTAGAAAGTGAATTCCTTTCTTCGTGTTATTGATTTCAGCGAATTATTTATTCAGATCTTGTTCTTAATGCAATTGATTGACTGATCACCAATTAATTTGATATGGTAATCTGAATGAATTTGGAAAAGTTATTCAGATTAAGTCGTGGACTGGATAGCCTAAGTTAGTGTCGCGTTGGAAAACGGAACTAATTAGTGAGAAGGATAGGAATATACCAAATCACCTTAGGTGACCAATTAGGGTTGTCACATAATGGGTTCTCACTAGTTAATTGCCTAGGAATAGAGTGATTAGCTCGATACCGAGAATACGTTCTTAGAGCACTCGGAAGATGCGTAAGAAGATAATAGAACTCTAGGTTAGTAATTCAAGAAGTCGGTAACCGAAGAGGGAAGGATCAATCTAAGCAAGGTGTTAGGGGAAGTTGTATGTCCTAGATTTCTCCTTATCGATAGTTCGCGTTATTATTTTCTGTTTATGTCTTTTAATTCAACATACCCATTTTATTTTCCACTTGATCTCAAGACAATTACCGAGAATAACGTTAAGAGAATTTCGTAGTATAATTCCCTGTGAATTCGACCCTTGCTTACCATTACTATATTTTAGTTAGGTCAGATAAGGATTTATTTTTGTTGCGTTGACGACGCGCATCAGAGCCTAGTAGTGCTAGTATATTTTTAAAAACCATTCCATGTGGATATTTTTATTTCTAAGACACTTGAAAATGTTGGCATGTGCCTGTCCTAATTTTGATGGATTAGTTAGCTGATTTTTTTTTATCCATTTTTCTGCAGATAGAGGAAACTCTCCACCTCCACAATTAAATTATAGAAATATATATGTATATATCGGTGAAATTGCTCATCAACTTTTTACTGTGCATTAAATGCTGAAAAAGCACAAAACAACACGCTATTGACTCATCTTTTTTTTTTTTTTCAGAAACACGCTATTGACTTTGACCCAGTCAAATTACATAGCAATTTAGTCATCTTGGATCTTCCGACTTTGACCGCTCTGTGGCTCTCGTGAAGCACACTTAGGAATGATAAAACCGATTCTAGGATTGGTTGGTTCCACACTTAAATCTAAAATCTACTCAATTATAATTGATTCTCACTTTTTGAAACTTGTAATTTACCCTATTTTTCTAGAACCGATTCTAGAACGTATCTTGTTTTTCTAGTCTCAGGGTTTACTCGAGAATCTATTTTTGTATTCATTTTTTTTAAATTTTTTTACATCAAAATAATATGATCACAAAATGGCTCAAAGTAAATGATTATCAATATAAATGATGAAAGTTCAAACATGTAGTCATGTATGATTATTTCAAAATCGTAGTATAGAATATAAATAATAAAACTTCATTCCTCATTCATCAAAATAAAATTTTGAACTCCATTGTCCATTCATCCATAAAAATATTGCTCCAAAGAATAGAGAGATGCGATAAAGAATGGAGAATAAACAAATGAGGTGATGCAAAATTAGACTCAATCTAGAGAAATTATATTGTTTTTACTTCAACTAAGAACCAGATCCAAAACCAATCCGGTTGTCGGGTGGGTCATCATGTGGAGCCTGGAATCGTACTTGTTCAAAGCAGTTTTAAGAATTTGGAATCGGAACCAGATCTATTCATGATGGAATGGCGAACCAGACCAATTTTTCAGATGGTCCTATCCAGTTGTCGATTCTACCTAGTCTGGTTAACTAAAGTATAAGTCCATTTGCACTCTTTTGTTTTCAAAAAAACATTAACTAGTTCATATAGTTTCAGGAAGGAGTCTAAACAAACCGGTTGCTAATTTTCTAATTTGGTTTGGACTGACCAATTTTCTAAATCCATATGTTTGCAACTCCAAAAATATCAGGCTCAAAGGTGACTTCGGGAAAACTGTTGTCAAGAAGGTTTTAGTGAGTTGAAAAAAAGGTTGTTTGGCATTATCAAATTGCTTAGTTAAAGTTGTGACAATCACGTAAGTAAAATAATGAGAGCAATTGGCCCTAGGACACATGAAACACGGATCACTGGTATCCATGGAATGGGTGGTGTTGGAATGATCACTCTCACCAAAATCATCGACAATCAACTTTCATCTGATTTTGAGTATGGCTGTAGAAACTTCAAAGCCAAATGGGAATAAAGGTTTACAAACTTTTTATTAATTAAACTCGAAAATCAAAAATCAACTTTCACGTGTTCTTAAAACTATAATTAAACTTGAAATTAAAAAATTTTATAAAAGAGAAAATAAAGATTTACAAACTTTTTTTTTATGAATTTTAATGGATGTGCGCATATAGGTAGCGATATTTGGAGTGATCATTGGCAAACTAATTCTTATATGAATATAACATGTCATTGGATAGATGATGATTGGAATATTAAAAAAAGAACTATTGCATTTATAAATTTTGATGATAGATATATGGATAATATTTATAGATTAATTAGACAAATTTTAGAAGAATATTATTTGCTTAATAAATTTTTTTCAATTGGTTTTGATAATACCACGGTAAATAACGCTTCAATTGTTGAACTAGAAAAGATTTATAAACCCGCTTTTGGTGGATAGTTTTTTCACTTTAGATGTGCTTGTTATATTTTAAATTTATGTGTATAAGATGTTTAAAAACTCTTCAAATTTTTCTTAACTCGATAAAAATAGCAATTTAATATTTATCAAAACATCCTCAAATAATGAAAGAATGGTCAAAATTTTATAGAGCAAATAGAAAAAAACCAAAAAGATTTTTAAAAGATATTATGAATCATTGGAATTCTACTTATAAGTTGTTTAATAAATCTTTTGTATATAAAGATTTATTATGTGCATATATTTCAAATAATGTATTTGAAATTAATTTATACCCACAAGAATGAAATAGTTGCAAAAAGCTTTCACATATTTTAAAATTTTTTAATGATGTAATTTATACTTTGCCGGTTGTTTATTATTCTACCATGCATTTATTTTTAATAGAATGTGTTAATATTTTTAGAGTTTTTAAAAAAAATTAAAATGATGAGAAATTAGGTGATACTATTAAAACAATGCGAACAAAATGACTACATTATTATGGAAAAATTCCTATTGTCTATTTAGTTGTTTGTGTTTTTTTATCCACGTTGTAAATTAGATGGTTTAGGTTATTATTTAAATTTGTATGATGAATGTTTACATTTAATTGAAATGGTAAATATTAGAACTATCTAAAGAAGGGTTAAAAACATAATAATAGAATTATATAATGAATTTTGTAGAATATATAATATAGGGATAGTGGATGTAGATCATTGTAATCTAGTGACTTACAAAGTAGGAACACATATAGAATTAGTAGATGGTACCGACTTTTGATGCATAGGCAAAAAAAGAAAAATGAAGTAACATGAAGTAATTATGAAATAGAGAGCTATCTAACTACTTTTTTGAGTTTGATGAATCTCAATATTGCATAAATTTCAAAATATTAGATTGGTGAAAGAAGCATCCCACCCAATATTTAATTCTTTTTATGATTGCAAAATAAAATTTACCAACTTCTTGTCCAACAGTTGTCGTAAAATAAGCATTTAGTGTTGGAAGTAATATTTTGGATGAACAATGTTCAAGATTAACTCCTGAATTGATGAAGTTTCAAGCTTGTGTTGATGATTAAACGTAGGTTTAATATAGACAACGAGAAATAAATCGCAATAATGAATTTGAATTCTTTGATGACGAAGATACTACCACTACTAGTGAAAGAATGAGTAGCTACGATTAAGGATGGAATAAGTATGAGATTATCAAAGGTATGAGAAATACATGAACTTTGACTCTTCTATCTTCAAGAAGATATGTAAGCGCTTAATGATAAATCAGTAAGTTCAGGCTCCCTCTCCCTTTCTTTTTCCCTACATTTGATTACAATTTTTATTTGATAATACATTATTTAATAATTTCATAATTCATTATTTGATAATTTAATGACAATTTATTACAAATTAATCACAATTTAATTTTTAAACTCAAAAACCTTTTGGAAAACAAAAACTGAAACCGATTCGAAACAACCAACAGTTTGGCAGTTCCAAATTGGTTCCAATTATGGTTCCTTCAAATTTGGAACTGGAGCTCGCGATTCATGAACTGGATGAACTGGAACCGGCAGTTCCAGAATCATGACCATGCCCATACAAATCTTGTAGTTCAGATACTTAACCTTGGAATCATGTTTGGAATAGTAATGAACATATTACCTAAGAATTTTCAACTTCCGATCAACTTTTTCTGAAAGAAGTCGCATCTATCCAGAATTGTGATGGCTTTCTTCGAATAACATTCCTCTCGACTTGGACATAGCCAAACTAAATAATGTATGCTTCTAAGGACTCGCAAATTTAGAATGACTGAGCATGAAGGACTGTGTAAGCTCGGTCAGAATCGATAAATCCATCGGTCAGTTACAGCGCTTGGTTTTCTTCAATGTCAAGTTTTGCTCCCAACTTTGTGACTTGCCAAATGAGATTCATAGGCTAAAATGTTTGAAAGAACACCTTATTGAGGGCACACAAATGCAGCACAATATGAGTTTTAGCCCCTTGCAAGTGGCGGCATCTTTAGCTTACATTATAGAAAAGATTTTGCAAGCATAACAATCTTTGGGTGATTACAAGATAGCATGTTGTGGACCTGAAACAATGGATCTCATAATAATTTCTAATTATTTGTAAATGGCCCAAAATGGATGGTTAATCTTAAGGTGAATTAAGGATAGTCGCATACTTGTAATTAAATCTTAGTGTTGTAAATAGTAACTTACTAGTGAAACGAAAAATATTCTACGAGGACCTTATAAGGATAAAATAGTAAATTTGCCAAAAAAAAAAAATACGACCGTTAATAGATGTCCAGGTACATTTATGCAATTTATTATCAATGTTAGCGAGTAACAACCATCATTGTAATAGTAACTTATTAAGTTTTTCTGCAACCAGGTATTGAAAACTAAATTTTAGAGGGGTCAACAAAAAAAAAAGACAAAATTCTTTTAAAAATTATTCAAAAACTCAAAAAAATATTATTGAAAATTTGCCAAGTCAGTGCTGGCGTTGCCATATTAGTGGCAGCTGGTCAAATGGATTGGAACAATCACAAAATGTTCGCAAAATATTTAGGATTTAATTGAAAAATAATAATTATAACTGAATTGGCACAGTTGTAATAGATTTATGACTTTTTTTTTGTGGTTTTCCCAACGTTTGTCATATGCTTTTTTCCATGGACTCTAGGGTACATATTAGCATCTTCAAAAAAATGTTAAAGTAATCATGCATGGGGCTCCTTCAAAGGGTACTATATGCTGGGTATCATGAAAAGATAGTGAAATCTTATCCTTGATGAAAAACCAATTTATCTTCATATCTGATTAAAGAAAGGTTGTCTCCATAAAAGTCGATGTTGTGATGATTCTAGAATGGGGTTTTGCCGAAAATAAAATGACTAAGTAAAGAAATAATCATGGAGGAGATTACGTACTTAAGGGTGCGTATGGTAACGTTTCTGTTCCCGAAACAACTTTTGGAACAGAAACACTTTTTTATGTTTCTGTTCCCGACAACGATTTTTGGAAACAGAAACGCGTTTAGTAACTGCATAAAGTTTTTGTTCTCGGAACAAAAAAGGAACAGAAACGCATTTGGTAACTGCATAAAGTTTTTTGTACTCGGAACAAAAAAAAAAGAACAAAAAAGCACTTGTTAATTGCAAAAAAATTATATTCCTAATTTTTCCATTTAATTCTATTCCTAATTTTTTCAATATGGATGAGATCAACAATAAAAAAAAATGAAAGAGAAGACAAATTAGAATTGAGCAATGAGAACATGAAATATGTCTTTTATAGATAGAAAAAATTACAATTATGAGTCATACATAAATGATTCCAAGTAGATAAACATATAATTACATAATTGAATGCAAATACTGTTTGATAAACTGTAATTAAAAAGTATATTTGGATACAACTTTGACGTAAATGTCGTTTAATAAAAAAATACCCTTTGTAAATGATTCAATTTCTCAATCAATTATTATTATTTAGAATATTTTTTTATTTTTAATTATTTATTTTTTAGAAAATTTATTTTTTTATTTTTTGAAAAAATTATTATTTTTTTATTTTTTTCTAAAAAAATTAATTATTTTGAAAAACATTATTTTTATTATTTATTTTTTCAAAAAAATTAATTTTATTATTTATTTTTTGAAAAAATTATTTTTTTTTATTTTTTTCTAAAAAAATTAATTATTTTGAAAAACATTATTTTTATTATTTATTTTTTCGAAAAAATTAATTTTATTATTTATTTTTTCAAAAAATTATTTTTATAGTTTTATTTTTAATTAACTAATTTTTATTATTTTTATTTCAAAAAAATTATTTTTTATTTTTAATTATTTTATTTTAAATTAATTTTTTTGATTATTTATTTTAATTATTTCGATTTTTAATCTTTTTTATTTTTTATTTTTCAAAAAATTATTTTTTCTTCTTTAATTATTTCAATTTTTTATTTTTATTTTTATTTTTGTAAAGAAAAGCGTGATTTATTTTTATTTTTTTATTTTTATTATTTCGAAAAAAATATTTTTATTTTTAATCATTTTATTGTAAAAAAATTATTTGATTATTTATTTTTATTATTTCGATTTTTAATCTTTCTTATTTTTCATTTTTTTAAAAAAAATTATTTTTATTTTAATTATTTTA
Organism: Psidium guajava; assembly: GCA_016432845.1. Classification (NCBI taxonomy): domain Eukaryota; kingdom Viridiplantae; phylum Streptophyta; class Magnoliopsida; order Myrtales; family Myrtaceae; genus Psidium; species Psidium guajava. The sequence continues at coordinate 22,816,957 of CM028232.1, read as the reverse complement.
TTCTTTAATTATTTTTATTTTTAATTACTTTCAAGAAAGTGTTCTCAATTGTTTCCAAAAAATGTTCCAAATGTATTTCTAAACAGTGTTCCGAGAACACAGAAGCAAGTTTCTTTTGTTTTTTATTTCTGCTCCAAAAGTGTTTTTGTTTCTCAAAAGTGTTCTCGGAACACTTTTGGATCACTTTTTCTAGAGCGTTACCATACGCAACCTAAAGTTGACAATATCATAGACATTGACAAAAAGACTTGACACCAGCATTGGAAAAAAGGAAATCGGCGATCTTTCATCAGAAATCTGGGTTGTCGTGCGAAAGAGATTATCCGTTAATTTACAAAGAATTTGAGGTAGAGTGAGAGGAAATGAGCAATCAGCAATAAAAAGTCTATTTTGGAGTGATTTTTTAGTTGCATTAACAAAACCACATTAGACATTCAAAAGTCGGTTTTAGATAATTTGTCATAGATTGAAGTAACTAATTGCTATATGAAATTACAAAGTCTTTTCAAAGCCACCAACTATGCCAAAAATTTGTCAATGTTCATTTGCAAAACTTAAATTGTCAACTCTCGTATAAAATTATCAATTCTTTTTAACATGGTTGATTTTTTGAAATTATCGATTGTTTTCCTAGTCTAAGAACATTTATTCGCAAGCTTATCAATGTGTCAAAGTCACCAACTTACCGTCTTTTATTTGATTTTTTCAAAAGTACCAATTGTTTTAACAAAACATTTTTTTAAATAACTCTATGAACTTTTTTTTATAAAGAAAATTAGGGCCTGCATGATAATCATTCTAATTTTATGATTTTAATTCTGCATGACAATCATTCTGATTCTATTCCCAGGAATAATTTTGGAGCAAAAATAAGAACAAAAAAAGTTGATTTTGGAAAAAAGAACCACTTTTAAGAATTAGTCTCCCATATCTCACTTTTCCCTTTTGTTGTTCTCTCGTCACTTTTACCTCGACCTAAAATGGAACTAGATCTCATTTTCAAAGAAAAATAAGTAAGATAATAATAATAAAATTCAAAAAAATGGAAGAAATTCAAAAAATTCAGAAAAATTCAGAAAATCCCTAAAAATAGAAGAAACTTGATTAGGCGAGTTTGATATCATTTTCATAAGTGTGGGCCTAAATTTCATAGATTTTATTTTTTTTAGAAAAATCAGAAATATCTTTGAAATTTAACTCGAACAACATTTATCTAAACTCTTAAAGCTTCATAAGATTTTTTTATGTGATTTATTAATGTCATGATTCCTTGATTGTGCACTTGATTTTATTGGTTGTATTTTGCCTAGGTTTAGGTATTTAAACTTAGTTTAGTTTTAGAATATTTGAAAAAAAGACAAAAACAACCTACATAAACACTTAGTGTGGGCTTACCTTATAGGTTTACAAATGAATTAAAAATTTACATGAAACACGTATGGAAAACACTCAACCTCAATACCAAAAGGGTGTCAGTGTTTCCTAGTTCCCGGACCCTAGATTTTTCTAGTTATGTAAAGTCAAACGGCTTCTCTTGATCACTCGATAAGGTTTTCGATTTACCTTCTTCAGAGGCTGATGGAGTCGCCATTTGCATTTACATATACGTATTCCACCAATCACACTAAGATTGAATCCGATATTTCCTCATTCCCATTAGGCAAAGTACCCTAGCTAATATGAAATTACACACTAACCCAACATAGTCTCTCCTTTTTTAAGCTTACAATGTCTTGTTATGGACACATCAATTAGATAGAATAGTATGAAAAATTTTTATATGCAATATGTTATATAAGAGAATTAATATGAATTAATCTTCAATTAATTTAAAATATAAGATGAAATTTTACAAAGTAATTATGTAATTATTTGACTTAAATAAAAAATTAGGAAGAAAATTATTCTCTAAAACAAAAATTTTGTATAATTACTAAACGCATTATAGGAACAAAAATTTTAGGCAGTTACCAAATGAGTTTTGATTTTCTAAAACTCATCAAAAAAAGTCATTTTAATCTAAATCACATTTTTGAATTAGTATGGCTGCCATGCAGACTCTTAAAGTTACTAGCTATTAAAAAATATTATCAACTCTTTTTTAATATTATTAATTATTCTAAAACATCAATATTCATTTTCGGAGTTTAAGTTACTAGTTTTTATATGAAAATATTAGTTTTATTTGAGTCATATACCAACGTTTATTTGATATATTTTGTCAATTACCAACTCTTACAATAATCTACCAACATATGAAGTTACTAGTGAAACTAAAAACTCTTATTTAGTAAGTTCAACCCATTATAAAATGGCTCAGTTAAATGTCGATAATTTATTATTAAAATTTGTAAATAAGAAAAGTTAAATAAATGTTGGTACGTAATTCAAATAAAGATTGGTAATTTCGTAGAAGAATTATATTATGGTTTGATTTGATTCGATTCGCTCCTTTTTGCCATTTTATAAATGCAGTTCAACTCGTTTTGGTACCGGAACCGGATCAAACTGTCTAGTGCTCACTTCCAACTGGGGTTGTGTTCTGAAGCCATCATCGCATATTATTGCTTAAGCACAAAAACTAAATTAGAAGGACAATCAAGCGAACGAACAGGGTTTGGTTCAATCCAGGAATTGGACCGACCGTTTCGAGACCGTCTTTGCCACTACCAATTCGGTTCCTAGTTCTATAAACGTAAACGCGGCTTAGGACCGGCTTGGCTACTTTGTTGAACCAATTTTGAAGTCTTTTTTAGAAAAAGAAAAATACTTTTGGCCCCATTGGGAATTGAACGATAATCTTCAACATGAAGAAACAATGGGATAATTATAAAAAATTGCTACACCTATTGCAAATTGTGGCAATTCAATACTAAACCTTTCAATTGTGTCAATATAGTCCTAAACTTTTTCACATTTTGTCAATTAAGTCTATTTGGCCAATTTTAGTTAAAAATCGTTGACGTGGACAACGATTATCCTACCTAGCACAGCCAATGCTGACATGGATATTGTTTAATAAAAATTAATAATTTTTTGAATTTTTTGTTGTTTCTTTTTCGTTTTTGTCTTTTCTTTTCTTTATTTTTTTACTATTTGTTTGTTTGTTTGTTTGTTTCTTTTTTTTCCTTTTATTTGGGTCCACGATGGTCATCTGCCAAAATAAAAAGAAAAAGAAAAGAAAAAATAACAAACAATTAGATTTTTAAAAATATAATTGCAAAAATTATCCACGTCAACATCGATCATATCACTTAATTGTCCATGGCACTAGAAACAACGGCATATCCACTAAACCAATGTATACTATTATGCTAAAATGGTGCAACATTTATATTTCAATATCAGAATTCTATTTTCCATTCTCGATTTCAATCTTTTGAAACCGAGGATGGGGGTCACTTCCCAATCCCTTGATTCCCCCACTTCATACACCATCACCAATGTACATCTATCAAATACGTTGGTACTATCATTCCCTAATCGGAAACAAATCATGATTTTGTAAAATCGACTAAAGTCTCGACATGCTGTCCGATCCTTGGGGGCGGTCTGAACTCTCCTCCTCATAGGCGATTGTCTTCTTTTCCTTAGCAAGGTCCTGAACGGTCTTCACAACTGCTAGGTCCCAAAATGCCCTGGATTTTCCATTGTAGTACTTGGACAGCCCGCTCCTGCACGCTCAAGGTAAGGCCCTAAATAAAAGAAGGGCAACTTGCAATTACACATGTACATACATTAATTTCGGTCGGCAGGCACATGGAGCACTCGGAGCTCTTTGGTGGGAGGATCATTGACAATAAATCGAAACACAGGCGCGACCATCTCTCTAGGATGTTCTCAAATTAAAGGCCGATGGTGATTCAAACCCTAATGAAGATTAGTTTACGAGAGACACGAGCCACCTCTAACCTGCTTGTTGGTTCTCTCTGATGCTCTCCGACCGAACGGTGATCTGCATTTTCCATGGCTCGCTCACCTTCGCTTGCGAGTCTCCGCTCGTTCATGCGTGCTTGTAGCGTGCATGAATCGAGAACATCAGTACACTCGCGGTGATGTGAAAAAGTAGAATTCCCTGCGTAGAGAGAAACTGATGCAGCAATTTGAAGATTTGGATCGAATACATAGCCATTGACAGTTAGCAACAGCTTTCTATTCGATTGCAAAAGAGGAAAGTTATAAACCAAAGTGCATTGATTTGGATAGCATTGGCCATCGTTATCAAAATTTCAAGTTTTATTTCCTGATCTATCGGAGAAGGATCGCACATTGACGAAGGAGAGGAGATGGAATTGCTTAATATGATATATTTATAGGGCTAAGTATTGCCAAACTTTTCAAGAAAGGGGCATCCATAGCATAGGTTTGGAAAGGCCTTTCTTCACGCGATCGTTTTTTACCAACTAAGATAATGTCTATTCGCATTCTGTCATTTTTTTCATTGACATGCCATATATTGACTCGGCTAAATTTAGTCATGTGGGAAGAGAGAGAAGGAGAAAAGAAAAAGGAAAAGAAATAATGAAATAAAAATTTCGAAACGTTTTTCTATAAAAACAAATGGAAAAATTGTCCACGTCAGAATTAGCATTGCCATGAAGGACGATCGATGTCCAAGTTAGCGCTTGCCGGCCAACATTAGTTGGAAGAACTACATTGAAAAATCGTCAAAAGGTTTAAGAACTAAATTTGTCAAATTTAAAAGTTAATGACATTCGTATAATACTTTTTTGGTCAAAAATAACAATTTATTCCATTTGCTTTCTCGAGATACACCGTTCAACTACAAAATAAAATACATCTCAAACAACTTTGAAATAAAATAGACTCCAGATAATAAGAGAAATTATCAGGCTATGGGTTATACGCTCAAAAAGCATGTTTATGATTTCTTCGTACTATATGGTGACCAATCACTGAATCCATCTTTAGTAATGAGCACACATTGAGAACTCCATTTATTGCTACGGCTTTGCCTTTCAGCGGTGCATGCCTAGGTTTGGCATCCCCAATACCATCATCGAACCGAATAAAAAGGTTGAACGAGCATAGATTTGACACTTGTGAGGATGAAGCTTTCATGAAGCTCATCTAATTTCCTTCAAAACTGGATTTGTTCACCAATGAAATCCAAAAAGAGTGAAACTCTGAAAATATACCCGCAGAAAATTCCAAATCTAAACTAAATTGGAATAGAAATCTTTCAAAAATGAGAGAGAAAAGCATCTAAATTTAGGCTAAATCGGAAGAGAAAAGCTCTCAAATTAGAAGAAAGCAAGAAAAAGGAGAAAGAAGATCAAAACAGCTTAAGAAGAAGGAGAGAGGGAGGGAGCTCTCCCTCACAAAATGTTATTGGCGGCTAGGGGTTGGGAGGGAGCAGTGGCAAAAGAGGGGGGGAGGAGAGGCGGTTATATGGTGGCATCGATACAGTAGTTTTATAGTTTTTTTGGTAAGTTTTCCCCAAGTAAACGATCTACAAAATTCATGGTACTTTTATGTCCTTTTCCCAATCATAGTTACAGTGTCATGGTGGTAAGATTTAAAGTACTTAAACAAATACACCTGTTCAAATTTGAATATTGAGCTAAACTTGACATATGACTACAACATTAGAAGTTCATCTTTATTTTAGGAGTTAATATCACAAAATTATTTTAGGAGTTAATATCACAAAAAAACTCTAAATTGATACACCTATTACAAATTTACCCCAAATTAATTTTTGGATCCATATAAATCGCAAATCGATATATTTATGATAAATTTTCTCTAATGTTACTGTCAATCAACTTTATCGATAAATATATGGCGATGTGGTAAGTCCCGTTGGAAATCCATAGGGTTAGTACAATGAGAAAATCTAAGTTAGTATGCATGTGATACATTCATCCTAAATTAATTTTTTCGGTTACAAAAAAAATCACAAACTAGTACACACATGAGACAACTACTACTATGTGACACGTTTACACAAGAAATTCGTCAAGGTGGTGCAATCATACGGTGGATGTTTCAAGCCTTACACTAGTATTAAATTAAACATGTCAAAGCAACACCAATGCAAATTTACCGATGATATGACGGAAACGTGCAAGACCGACTTAGGGATAATGACAATAATATTATGGGACCAGCCTGAGGCTGCCCAGAACTCTTGAAATGGCCAAATAAGACCTCATGGCCTGTGTCCAGCCCTCGAAGCTTGCTGGATAGCGAGTACTCAGTGCCCACTAAACAATCCTGATCAAACCCGAAAACGTCTCAACACGAACCATCCCTAAGACACCTTGATATTCTTCTTAAAAAGATGATTAGCTGACGGTCATACTGTGCATGTGATCGTGCTATGCTTATCACCTTGATATCCCCAGGCGGCCGTCCGTGGTGGTTGTGCTCTCCAAGGGACCACCATAGCAGTGGTCGTCATCCTCCCTAGTCTCAATCATCCACCTCTTTCTCTCTCACTCAGGATCGAACGGCCAAGACAGAGGTGACCACTGCCGCAATGGTTGCCTTCGAAAATGGCGGCCACTGCTGCTGGCCGTCTTTGCCGTGTGGGCTGTTGGAATTTTTACATTTAAGTTTTCTTATATTTTCCTTTTTCTGTTTTATTATTAATCTCTTTAATCCTATTATAGTTAAGTGCACTCACTTGATGAGGTTCATTCCGCAACCGAAGGGTTTTGTTGTCTCGTCTTATCCTATCATTGCTCAATTTGTGGATTCACGGACAAACAAGACTTTGTTGATCTTGTTTTTTTACTTTTTCGAGCCTAAAAAGGGTACTTATTCTTTACATGAAGATCGTTTTATCGAAGTAGTTATGATGATGAATCGAATTTTATCTCGTCACAGTATAATAGAAGAAGATGAAACTACGCTGAGTCATTGGTGCAAGAAAACATCAGAAACCGCTATTACCATTACTAGCCCGGAAATCTCCATATTTATACAAAAGGCAACTTCAACATGTAGAGTTATTACCACTTAATTTACTACTACTCCTAATGCAGCCTCGAGGCTTTCAACCCTTATCATCTTGGGGCAGGTCCTCGTTCTTCATTGGCAGTAGCACAAGAACCCAAACCTAGCTTTCAAACATGGACAAAGATCTGTCTACTCCATGACGAACCTCGCAATCCTCGAATTCGCGATTCTCTCCTTTCAACCTCTCGGGATTTGAAGCGGAAGCCTAGAGAATGAAGACCCAAGAGAAAGAGACTCTTGCTTTTCTTTCAATTGGGAGGCTCTGGTTTTGGCTGTGGATGAGGAAGGAGAAGAGAGCGAGATTATAAGGCTAGGCTGAGGCTTAGATGGAGTCAATGGTCTCATCAACCCGGTTTCAATCAGAGCTTCAGCCTCTGGCGCCGCCTTGCTTTGGACGTTCATTGCTTTGATGCGTGCAAGGGCAAAAAAAGAGAGAAATCCTCGATGGGGGGGGACCCATTCTTAGGTACGTGTCGACCCATGTGTGGAAAATTGGATATCCTAGGATAGATTTAGATTTTGTCGTCTTCGAAGGCTTACAATTTTCACTTTTCTGGGTGCCGCATGCGATTGACTCCTAGAGCAGCCAATTACACGCGTCATACAAGGCAAAGGCCTGTGGAACCATCTAGTTCCGGTTGGATCACGACCAGAATTTTCTAGACACGTTTCAAAGTGATCTAAACCCGAGAGGTCCAAATAATAATGTGAAAGACATGTTTAATGTAAGAGATTATACAATTTTTTTTCATCATACTTACCGGCAAAAGGACATCAGAAGCACCAAAATTTTTGTGCAGTGCTCATTTAATTGCCAAAACTTTTTTTTGGATCACTTAAGCATTGACTTTTTTGAAAAACGATCACTTAAGTATCAAATCCGATCAAAAAATTTGACGGGATATTTTTTTTTATTAATACCTGAGGTTGACGTGGCTATTCGAAAGTCCAGTCAACAAAAAACTAGCTAAAAATTTAGAAAAAAACGTTAAAAATAAAAATATAAAATTAATTAGATTAAAAAGATAAAGTTAATTAGATCAAGAGAGGGTCGCGGGCCCTCGCCTGTGATAGGTAAGGGTCACTTGCCACTAGCTGGGACCGACGACACTCACCATCCATCCCCTACCGTTGCCGTGATGGTAGGGGCACAGCTCTCATCACATATTTTTTTAGCCTTTCTCTACTTTTTTAGTTTATTCTTAAATTTAATTTAAGTGAAGTTTGTATGCTTATTTTTTATTAAATTTTATTTATTTTAATTTTTTTGCTTATTTTTAAGTTGAGAAGTCCTCATGGACTGAATTTTTTCAAAAATATGCCATGTCATAAACATAATTATCAATGCCACATAATCAAATTGGCCCGAATTGCACTATGCATGACTTATAGGAAAACCATCAATTATGGATAAAGGGCATCTTAGTTCACTACTAAGGAAGGATCCAATTTCCAAAGATAAAGAACTGAGAAATATATTTGCTCTCACAAAGGAAAATCTCATATATTCATCATATTCAGGTATTGTCATGTACATTTGAGAACTCTACAAATCAGCCCAATATCAAAGACATAGAAACTAGAAAAGTCAATAAAGACGTAAGAACTAGAAAATGCATTTGATCGCATAGGGACTTGAATTTTGAATTTTTAAACTTACAACACGCTTAGGACTAAATACATTTGACTAGATGTAAAGAAATTAAACTTTTAAATTCGTCACCAACCTAGGCAAGCCAATAGACACCTTGGAAGATCAACCAATAGCAAATCAACCAGAAAGCCTCTAGTTGCTAGGTCAGTAGCCTTGAAGTCGACAATAAACTTGTAATTGGATATCTACGATATCGTAAACCATGAAATCAACAACTATTCTCGCGAGTCGACAACTAGCATTGAGAATCGACATATTCAAATTGGATTCATCGAAACAGAATGTAGCCGAAGTTGGCATTTTGCTTCCAAACGTAGGATTGAGCTTGATTAATCGATGATGTCTAAATTAAGTTTGCGAGTTGTTTGATAAAGCCCGATGCTCCTACATCACATGCTGACATATGCTGAACATTGAGAGACCAAATTAATCTCACGAAAACATAGCTTGCTCCATTCTACACAAGTTTAAGTATTAACCAACAATTAAAGAGTTGATGACCAAAGTACGATAATTTTGCCAAGTATCAATGCAAGCTATTATTACCTGTAAAATAACCGGTATTCAGTTTTGTGATACAACTTGTAATATTTCGGCGGTTCGCTCATGATGGGGCGTGTTTGGGAGACGAAGAGGCGCATATGAAAAACACATTCTTCTTATAAATAGAGGGACTTATTGTTTCATGACAGCTATTCATTCATGAGAAAACTGAACGTATAGAGAAACATATGTTCTCCTCTCCATCACAAAAAAAAAAAACACACACACACACACAAAAGGCCTTCATCATTACTTTGAGAAGGCGATCGGAATTGATGCCGTGGAACTAGAATTCTTTCCTTGTGATTGTATTCGAACGATTGTGGATTTGTAGATTTATCCATTATGTGTCGTTGATTCAACAGTAACACTCTTATCATGCATCAAAAGGTTAGTCCACTTCCCAATGAACTCTTCCAGTAATGGTATTATAGCCTTGCTAAGATCACGACCTTGTTCTTCCGTCGAGTTTAGGCTTATTGCTTACTATGAAGATCATTAGGAAATCAATTTCCTAATCTTGTACATATTTATTATGCTGACATTGTTGTATGGATAGTTAAAAATGAAAACCAGTGTGAAGGTTGAAGACGATGGTACTGTTTGGCCATTTTGTCAAACTTTTGTTTGGTGACAATTTGTACTAACCACTTAGATAGACTTGTCTCATCGAGATGAGAATTTTGAGTGGCCCTTGCCTCCAACAGACACTAGTAAGAAGCATCATGCACCACGATGGCAACGCAATGTGACAGCCATAATAAATCTTTCGTATTTGGCCTACCCTTGAAATTTTTATTCGGTGAAAGTTATTTTTGATCACACATAAGGAATCATCTAGGTGAGAAGGATATTTTGAGGGATTGCCCACCTCTAGTGGACACCGGATGCGCCCTCACGTGCCTCGGCGTGATGACTTGTGAAAGTCACGCACAGAGAAGCATTGCCAACACCAACACACGTAACCAACGCGCTAGTGTTACACTATCGTCATGATGACGTCAACAGCAAACGATTTGGGATGACCCGACCTATGACTCATCCCAAGACTCGACCTAGTTTGACCCTATTTACCGTTGACCAAAGACTAGTTGCACTCGTCATTGGTTAAACCGGTTTAATCAGTTAAACTAGTCAGACCGGCATTTGAAGCTGGCCAAGCTCGAGTGCCTACGCTACTGCACCACGCTGTGCCTTTCGGCTACGCGTGTAGGCACATGGGAGCTTTGATTGAAGTGTGCTTGGTACCGTCATGTTCATATTAAAATTCTCTACATTGTGGCATAGTTATTTTACACGTTTGATGATTTTAAGTTATAAAAATATAGACAAAACCCAATATACACGTATATTCGGCCATTATCGAATATTGTTACTTGTATTTCTCTATTTTTTTTAACAAATACAAAAGATGGTTTATATGCAAATAACCACATAAATATTGTGTAGAGCATGGTTCGTTGATAGCAAGTATAAAATTTAACATACTTGTTAGTCCCAAAGCAAACTCGGACAGTGGCAAGAGATGATTTCCTATTTATATCATGCATTCCCCATTTGATTTGATGCATGAATTATTTGTATATTAGTCCAAATCATCCTGTGCCATTTTATTATTACAAGATAATGTGATCATTGTAGGATTTGCTATTTTTTCTAGTAGGAGTTCATAGGTTGGTAGAATTTGAAGGAATTATCACCTAGGTATGTGTGTTAATGAGAAAAATGTGCTAGTATTAATTCTATGTTTATTATGTTTACATAGAATTGTCATTGATTATGGCTTCAGCATCTAAGACCATCGTGGTTGGCCTCAACAAGGGCAACAAACTGAACAACGACAATTACAATATTTGGCATCGAAAAGTTCAGTACATCCTTGAAGAGCAACAGGTTTTGGGAATCCTCAACTACACCATGGTTCACTCTAAGCAAAGAAATTGTACTAAATACAGGAGAGATCAAGAAGTTTATCAAGCTTGGAAAAAGGAGAAATAGCACTGTTCTCATCACGTTGTTGAGTTGTATGCAAGATAATCTCATGTGTAAGGGTTTGAGAATGCTAAAAAAAATTGGGTTACCCTAAAAGATAAGTTTGAGTCTACATCTACCACTAAATTGAGGAGGCTCACTATCAAGTTTGACATATGTCAAAAATGCTAAAATCAAATTATGAGGCAGTATCTTCACGAGATGTCAAACATGATATGATAGCTGAAGACAGTAGGTCATACCCTCTCTAATAAATAGCAAGTTCATGCTATTATTAGGTCTCTTCCTTAAAGTAGAGAGCATATGAAAATTAACATGATGCATGACAAGAATATCATAACATTTAATGATATGCATCATTTGGAGCTAGAGAATGAGTGCCTAGAGGCTTCGAGATCCTTTACACATGCTTATGTTGCTTAATTTAGTACGCGCAAAGTTTCGAGCTTCAAGTGCAAGAAGAACTATAAAATCAACAACAGAAGAAATGAGACTAGTTGGGCAACCAAGAGAGTCAAAATCCTCTGAGACAAGAGGTGAGGTGGAAAGAGGGATAAGTCCAAAATGAAATGCTAAAATTGTAGCAAGTTGGGTTACTTCACTCATGAATGCACTCAGCCGAAAGAGGAACCGAATTGCTCTAATTCTTTAAGTAATGTATTTGTTTCTACCACTGTGATGCTTATTGAATCTTATTCTATGTGGATTGTAGACTCAGGAGTCACAGACTATATAGCGAGAGATCGAAGAGCATTTGTGGAGTATCATTGAATACCGTTTGGAACTAGATGGATAAATGTTGAAAATAACTTTAGAGTTAAACTGAAAGGTATTGACACATATAAATTAAACTTATGTGGTTGTTGAACTCTATTTCTACTTGATGTCTTCTATGCTTCTTATTTTCGGCGGAACTTGATCTTTGTAGTTGTTATTCTAAGCTAAGGTTATGTTTTGAATTTCCATGGTGATTGCATTAATATTAAGTTTAGAACAATTTGTTATGGTTCTGGTTGAGCATTGAATGATTTTATGATTTTAGATGTCGACTTTGATAATTTTCATGTTAATGTTGATGGTTTTTTTCTTTTACTTTAACTGCATATTCTAGTAATATGAAAATTGATGCAAATATTTGGCATGCTAGACTAGGTCACATTGGATTACAAATATTATAAAGATTAGCTAGAGAGGGCTTTTTGGGTTCACTAGCTAAAATTTGATTTATCCATATGTGAACATGGTCTAGTAAGAAAAGCAACTAGAAAACCATTTGGTAAAGGAACCAGAGCTGAACTTCCATTGCAACTTGTACATTCTAACAATTGTGGTCCATTGATTATGAGGGCAAAGTAAGGGCAAAGTGTGGAGCAATATATGTCATCACTTTTATAGATGACTTCATGCATTTCGATTATATTTAAGTCAAAAACATTAGATTGCTTTAGATGATATATGAGTTTGGTAGAGAATTAATTAAACAAAATAATCAAAACATTAAGAACTAACCGCAAACATGAATATCTATATGAGCAATTCAAGCCTCTTTATGATGAAAAGGGTATTGTAAGACATTTGACCATTCTTGATACTTCGGAATAAAATGGAGTTGCTGAGAGAAGGAATAGAACGTTATCAGAAATGGTTAGGTTTATGATTGCACAGGCTAATCTACCCATCTCATATTGTAGAGATGCCTTATTAATGATTGTCTCTATGCTTAATCATGTGCTCTCTAAGTCAATCACTTCCATTCTTTATAAATTATGGACGAATAGAAAATCAAATGTAAGCAATTTATGATCTTGGGGGTGTGTAACATATGTTCTTCATTCTTCACATAAATATGAAAAATCACATCCTAAAGGGATGAAATGTATTTTTATTAGATACTTTCAACACTTCAAAGGGTATATGTTCATAGGTGAACAAGTTAATGAAAAAGTGACTAAATCACGAGATGTCACATTTTGTGATCTTTGTTAGTGGAGCACTTGCTTATTTTTTCTATGAATTTGTTAAAGAAATCATCAAGTGCATCACTAACACTCATGTCTGTCTCTTTATCTCATGGAAAATTGGAAATTGTTTCATTGGTTCACTCGCATACAATCTCTTTTAATTGATGTTGGTACTCGATAGAATCAGTTTCGTGGACACACCTGAAATCAGATTGGTAGTTTGGTTCTTGAGTGGATCTACGAAACGAGCAGATGATTCACAATTTTTATTTTACGAAACCGATTCCTAACGGGCGGTTCTCAATTCTAAGATAAGAAGCACACATCTTGGAACTAATCACTCCTATTGGAATGGCACTATGGATTATCGACTTTGTTATTAAGGTAGTGATTTATGCTTAATTGATCACTCCAATATGGATTGGGGAGTAGACTTAGATGAGCGTAAATCGACATCTGTGTATGCGTTCTTACTTAATAAGTATATAATTTTTCGAAGTAGCAACAAACAGACATGCACAGCTCTATCTACGATGGAGGCTAAATTTATTGTATGCTCTATTGCAATGCAAGAAGTTGAATAGCTAAGAAGTTTTTTGAAAATTTAGCCATTGTTACTAACATTCCAAGACCAATGGTAGTTTATTGTGATAGTCAAACAACCATTGCCTATGTGAAAGATCATAAGTATCATGGTAAGATGAAGCATATTGACATAAAGAAAAACTTCAACAAAGACATAATAAGTTTATGTCTGCGTATGCATTCTTGCTTAATAAATTTATAATTTTTTGGAGTAGCAACAAACAGGCATGCACAGCTCTATCTACGATGGATGCTGAATTTATTGTATGCTCTATTGTGGTGCAAGAAGTTGAATAGCTAAGAAGTTTATTGAAAAATTTAGCTATTGTTACTGACATTCCAAGACCAATGACAATTTATTATGATATTCAAACAACCATTGCCTATGTGAAAGATCATAAGTATCATGGTAAGATGAAGCATATTGGCATAAAGAATAACTTCATCAAAGACATAATAAGTTTATGTCTGTGTATGCGCTCTTGCTTAATAAGTTTATAATTTTTTGGAGTAGCAACAAACAGGCATGCGCAACTCTATCTACGATGGAGGCTGAATTTATCGTATGCTCTATTGCAGTACAAGAAGTTGAATAGCTAAGAAGTTTCTTGAAAAATTTAGCCATTGTTACTGACATTCCAAGATCAATGACAATTTATTGTGATAGTCAAACTACCATTGCCTATGTGAAAGATCATAAGTATCATGGTAAGATGAAGCATATTGACATAAAGAATAACTTCATCAAAGACATAATAGCACAAAAGGAAGTGGTCCTACAATATGTTACTAATAGGATGGTTGTTGATCTATCTACTAAGGCTATTTTTAGAGATGTGTTCTTGACTCATATTACGTCTCTAGGGTTATGTAGAATATGATATGTAATATTGTTGAGGATCTTTGCATTATGTATATGTACATATATGAATTGTATGCTATTTTTTTTTTTAAATTTTACGAATGGATGTTTTATCATCTTGTACAATCTTTTATGAGACTAGCGCGCGTGTGCACACATATTGTTGAATGGTATATTACCATGCAATGATTGGCTCACTCACATGAGCAATCACCTTAAGTGCATCGAGTTGAAATGAAATGGTATGTACTATAGATGCTGGAAGAGAAAATTTAGCGCATAATATATTTTATACGTCACTTTGATTAGAATCAAGAAGAGGTCTATAATTTATATGTGATAAGACTGAACATGATAGTTTCATGAACATGTATGCCTGACGAAGCCAGATGCAATTATTTATTTGGGTGTTGTAGAAAGTGAGCTAATATAACATTCAAGCTAGACACATGTACGTGAGTAGCATGTGATTATCTTTAGGTTAAGTTCAGTATAGTGGATATATTTTGATAAATGACATACGCTCCTATAGAAAGAGAAATTGACTATAACATGTAATTCAAACTACATGTGTTTTATCCGACTGGTGTTTTATCCGACTGATGAGGGAGATGAGTGGAGCTATCCCTATTTACTCATCATGTGAGTCGTTGAGGTAATTTGTAAATTAACTACATCATGTTTGTGCCATATGTTACTTCTGACTATATTCTCAAAGTGGTAGATCAATGTTTCTACTTTAGCATGTTATTGGCAGTCATGAATAAATATGGCCTTATGAGGCGTGTTTAGGAAATCAGTCGCTCTAAAATGTAGAGAAATTGAGTGCGAAGAAAGACTATTGTTGTTTTATATCTACCACATATCATCACACCTGTGACTTCGAATATAATTATAAGCACGTGGTGATTTAAGTATAGTGCAATATAGATATGCATACTTTGACTGATGTAGAAAAATAAGTCTTGCGCACAGTGAGACATTGTGTATTTTTGGGTAGAAGTCGTTATGTTATACTAACAGTTACATAATCTGAGCTCTCAATTTGACGGTATGAATTGTTTATAAAGTAAACGAAAGTTGAATGCCTTACATACTTTATAGAGCATTACCAAGCCTATCATGTTCAAGAGGGAGATGTTATATTTCGACAGTTCGCCCCATATGAAATATATCGTAGAGGGACTTATTGGTTTCATGACAACCATTCATTCATGAGAAAACTGAACGTACATAGAAACGTACGTTCTTCTTCCATCACAAAAAAACACACAAAAGGCTTCCATCGTTTCTTTGAGAATGTAATAGGTATTTACACTGTGGAACGAGAATACTTTCCTGTGATTGTATTCGGACCATTGTAGAGTCGTAGATTCGTCCATTGCGCCGGTGATTCAACGGTAATTCTCTTGTAATCGAACTCTTCCAACACAAGGCTAGTGAATTTCTCAATTAACTCTTCCAACACAACTCTTACGGCTCTTTTGAAGCTTGAGCTCTCTAAGTTCATGCGCAAAAAATTATTGTGTTCTGTAGGAACTTCGGCCCAGTATCTGTTTGTTTATTTATCTTTGTCCATGTGTTTATTTTTCCACATCTGTGACGCAAGTGCCAGGGATACTTTAGGCTGTGTTCCGAACTGGATATAATTCCGATTGGAATAATTACTATCCGATCTGGTGCTTGATGCAATGCAAAAACCTGATATGTCCAATATTAATTTTGGACGTCGATGGTGGCTCCGCTGAGTGACCACCGAGATATCGTCACCACTCGATGGTTGCCCCGAGTCTCCTCTGAGTTTCTCACCGCCTCAAATCTGCGCAACTACCCCAAGGGTTGCCTTCTTAGGCGACCACCCACTCCCGTTGCGCTTCACAGGCGGCCGTCCGTGGTGGTTGCACTCTCCAAGGGACCGCCACAGCGGTTTACCTAAAGATCGCTGTTGCGAAGAGTTATGAGGGTGAATTGAATTTTATCTCGTTGAAGTTAGAATAGACAAGATGAAAATACGCTGTCATTGATGCAAGGAAACATCAGAAACCGCTACTACTATTACGAACCCGGAAATCTTTATTGTACAAGAAGAAACTTCGATATATAGAGTTATTACCACTTAATTTACTACTCTACGTTATACAGCCTCGAGGGTTTCAACCTTATGATCTTGTCAACAAGGGAATGTCCTCGTTCTTCATCAGGACGAAGAACCCATATCTCATGAAAATATATCTAGCTTTCAAACATGGACAAAGATCTATCTACCCTGCGGAAAAAATTGCCCGAATTAGCTGTGGCGGTTCCGAAGGATGTGGTAGCCGAAGCGCGACCGGCCAGAGACGACGGCGAGCCTTGTGAAGACGGTGTGCAAGAGGCTGGGCTTTTTGAAGGCGGGCGGCGAGGGCCGCTCGGACCGACATCTCTCTCCTCCTCGCTGATGGTATCCAGCATCTGCGACGTCCTGTGTCTCATGACGCTCACAAACTGCGGGGGGGCAGCCTCCATGATGAACCTCGCAATCCTCGAATTCGCCATTCTCTCCTTTCAACCTCTCGGGGTTTGAAGCAGAGGCCTATAGAATGCCTATAGAATGAAGACCCAAGAGAAAGAGAAGACAGTGGTTTCTAGTTTTATTTTCAAATGGGAAGGCTCTGGCTTTGGTTGTGGATGAGGCAGAGGGAGAGCGAGAATTATAAGGTCTAGCCTCAGCTAGCGAAGGGTAAGCTGAGGCTAAGATGGAGTCAATGGTCTCATCAACCCGGTTTCAATCAAAGCTTCAGCCTTTAGTGCCGCCTCTTGCTTGGGACATTAATTGCAGAGCGTCTTGATGCGTGCAAGCGCCACAAAGAGAGAGAGAAACCCTCGATGGGGGGCACCCTTTTGGTCACAGGTGTCGACCCGTGTGTGGAAAATTGGATATCTTCGGATAGATTTAGATTTTGTCGCCTTCGAAGGCTCACAGATTTTCACTTTTCCTGGGTATCAAGTGGGATTGGGACTTGAGGACGAAAAAAAAAATCCTAAACATATTTTGATTATGTCAATCTAGTGCTAATCTTTTTTCAGCTATGCTCCTATAAAAAAGATAGAACCAATTAATCCTAAAACAATGGGTCGAGAAACTCAACGCTACTATTCTTGAATAACTTAGAACCATGCCTTCGTTTCGCACCGTGCCTTCGTTTCGTACTATTACTTATACAAAAATAATGAAAAAAAATTAAATTCCATTTTCAATTGCTCCTATTAGAAATAGGATTGATTACAAATTTGAGCTATAGCACATAGTTTCATAAAGCCATGCGATTTTCCCGATCTAAATCAAGCAGGTTTTTTACATACGAAGATTTAGCTCAGTATGCTCTACTCGATATGGATAGGAAAAACGGTCTAAGCATTTTGCATTTGTTCTAATTCAATACTTTCAATTAATTTTGGCCGAAAATCGCTGATATGACGCTATCGGCATTACATGGCGATTTATAATGATATTTTAATATCTTTAAATTTTTTTATTTTTTTATTTCTTTTTTTTCCCTAATTTCTCTAGCTAGTTCTGCAACAGGCTAGAGATGAGTCTCACTATCGCAAAGTGAGGTCAACCTTGCCTCGCCTAGCAAGGCTGATCTCTGTATTGTTGGGTGAGGACAACCTTGCCGGTGTTGGCTGAGGCTCACCCTTGCCAAACCCTCACTGGATCTGACGAGGTCGTCTAGCCGCTAATGAGATCGACCTCGCTTAGGAGATAGTGAGGTCGGACCTCGCCGACTCTCACCTCCAGTCGGTCGCTGAGATTCAGCGACTATCTAGAGGAGAAGGGGAAAAAGGAAATATATAAATAAAATGAAAAATAATAAATAATAAAATACTATAAAAAATTTCCACGTCGGCGGTTGGCCGCGCCACTTCATAGACCAAAATAAAAAGAAAAATAAAAAGAAAAGAAAACTTGAAAAAAATAAAGAAATTATAAAAATTAAAAATATTAAAAATTTATTATAAATTGTCACATTAGCACCGACAGCGCCACATCAGCAATTTTCGATTAAAATTGATCCAAATGATTGAATTAGCATGCATAAAATACAAAAGCAAATAATATTAAAGATATTATCATTATAATTCAATTCTAAGCATTTTAGCAACATCAGAAATTTTCGACTAAAGGAGAAGGGAAAAAAGAAATATATAAAAAAAAAATAAAAAAATAAAAAAAATAAAATATCATGAAAAATTGCCACGTCACCGTTTGGCACATCATATCAACGATTTCTGATCTAAAGATTATATTAGTACAACTATAAAATATTTATGATTAAATTGATAAAAAAAAATTAAAATTGAATTGGGAACAATTATCTCCTTGCGATTGACTCCTAGAGCAGCGGATTACCAAACGTGTCTGGTGAGGCAGAGGGCGGTGGAACCATCTAGTCCCAGCCGTGTCGCGACCTGAATTCCTATGGACACGTGCCAAAGTGATCCAAACCCGAGAACCCGACACCAAGGTCGTTGGAGAGGTCTAAATGGTAGTGTCAATGAGGTGTTTAATGGAAGCGACTGTACAATTTTAATCAAACTTACCTCTACCCTCCTCAGTAGAAAATATTTGAGTGATTTAAAAGACCAGCTACACCACCTTCACATACATAATCATATTGGGAAATTACCAACTCTAAAATTTATTACACGGGTGCTAATTCAGATTAAAATTTATCATTTTCGCCAATTTAATTATAAATCTTTTAACGATTTATAAATATAATTTTTTCAACCAATTTTGCTCTCCAATCGCTGATATGGACATCCCCTATCCTAGCACAACCGGCATTGACACGTATCCTAGCATAGCCAGCACTGATATGGATATCCTCTATCCTAGCACAATCGGCATTGACACGTATCCTAGCATAGCCAGCACTGATATGGATGATTTTTACAACCTTGCCTTTGGTTCTCTAGCCATTGTAAGGCCTAGCGACAAGTGGAAGAGAGGGGAAAAAATAATAGAAAGAGAAAGGAAACAATTCAAGAGGATTTTAAAAAAAATTCGCGAAAATCGTCCTTGTCAACGCTAGCCCTTGCCATGTAAGATGGTTCGTGTGCGTGTCGGCGATTTCCGATCAAAGTTGGGCAAAATGGATTACATTAACAAATCATTAAAAAAGTTTATGGCTAAGTTAGCAAAAATGAAAATTTTAGGATAGAATTTGCATTTATATAATAGGTTTATGACTAACAAAGGGTTCATACAGAGAAATAGTTACAACATAAATGAAGAGCAAACATAAAGAAGCACATAGCAATCCAACTCATTCCCCTGCGGTTGACGCAATTAGTTGGGACATTGAGGGATTTTTAATTTATGAATATAAATTACTCATTCAAATCTCATCAACTGCTATACTCATTCAAATCTCATCAACTGCTTATAAATTGCTGTGGGTAAAGGCCAAATGCTTGAGTTGTGCCAAAAACCTACACTTAACCAGTTTATGGAGGTTATACGAGGTTTCATAAGCCTCCAAAGTAGATTAATCCCTTCACTTAAGCAAATACTGCCCAACAAATTGGTCCTCTACATGAGTCAATGCATGTCATGGTGCATAAGATGGGGGTAGTTACCGAAAAAAGTCCCAAACCTATTACAATTATAACAATTAAATCCTGAACTTTTTTTTTTTTGCCAATTGAGTCCTAAAATATTTGCAATTGTGTCAATTCAGTTCACTTTATCAATGAACGCTAATATGGATAATGTTTAGTAATATTTTTTTATTTTCTTTTTTCTCTCTATTTTTTTCTTCCTACTTGTCGCGACCCTCTAAAAAAAATTTTAAATTTTAAAAGGGTTAACGGATTATTAGGTTAATTAGATTTGACTAACCTAACGCGGACCCTCCCAAGCCCTACCGAATCGCAACTTTGATTTTTGTTTAAATGATTTTGAAATTTGGAGTCGCCACTAATCGTTCTTGGTAGGTCGATTAGAAACCTAAATAAATTAGCGGGAGAACTAATTTATTCCTGCGAACCAGAGATTATGAGCTCGGAGACTTGGTTACACTAGTTAATTAAAACTAATGCCCTTTCGGTACCTTAATTTCATGGATATCCTAATTCGGCAACTCAGGCTTAGTCTATTCCTAAGGCTTTAATAGGGTATTCTCTTTTGTGTTTTCACTTTTTAAATAGGATGCATGGATGGTATATATTTTTATTTGTTATATTTTTTTAAGTGTTAAAGATTCCCTGAAGCCGTAAGAGGGAGTGTGTTAACAACTTCTGTGCAGTATTACGACCTACTCATCTTTTGGGTTTGATGATTCAAAAATTAAATTATAGGAAGTACATGACAGTGAATAAACACCTCCAATGGGAGGCCTAGCATTGGCTTGGCTCTTCCCTTTGGGATTTAAGGTACAGGTATTTAAGTTGCAAGTATTTAAACTACTGTAAGTAAAAAACCTCCAATGGGAGGCTAAGCATTGGCTTGGCTCTTCCCTTTGGGATTTAAGGTACATGTATTTAAGTTGCAGGTATTTAACTACTGTAAGTAAAAACCTCCAATGGGAGGCTAAGCATTGGCTTGGCTCTTCCCTTTGG
The DNA here is from genome assembly GCA_016432845.1 of Psidium guajava. Taxonomy (NCBI): domain Eukaryota; kingdom Viridiplantae; phylum Streptophyta; class Magnoliopsida; order Myrtales; family Myrtaceae; genus Psidium; species Psidium guajava. The sequence continues at coordinate 22,795,767 of CM028232.1, read as the reverse complement.
GATTTAAAGTACAGGTATTTAAGTTGCAGGTATTTAACTACTGTAAGTAAAAACCTCCAATGGGAGGCTAAGCATTGGCTTGGCTCTTCCCTTTGGGATTTAAGGTACAGGTATTTAAGTTGCAGGTATTTAACTACTGTAAGTAAAAACCTCCAATGGGAGGCTAAGCATTGGCTTGGCTCTTCCCTTTGGGATTTATGGTGCAGGTATTTAAGTTGCGGATGGACTTTGTCCTCTCCATTCTGGGGTATGAATTCTTTAAAATAAAATACAACGAATTGATTCAACAATTTGAAATTTGTATGCGCTTGAGGACTCCTCCAAGCCGATTTTGTGCTTCCATAGGGTTGACCATTGATATAGAGTTGCGGCCTCCTGACATAAAATAGAGTGAAGTGTCAGTATACAAAATATGTGCTAATCTGCACCTAAAACCAGAAGAGTGGAAAGAGTACTTATCTCCCGTTTTTTTGGGAGGGATTTCTATAATTGATTTTCGCTCTCTATGTTCCCAATATAGAGAGTTTCTTTTGAATTAAGAGGGACTTTTAATCACAGATCAGTTGAGAAATCGGTGGACAGCTTAGGAGCTTGTCTGGGCCGATTTTTGCATATCTACGAGATTTTTGCTGTTGACGTAGAGATATCCTTCTCCTGACATAAAATATGGAAAAAAAAAAGGAGATGGAGAAAGTGTATACAATTTGTGCTAATTTGCAAGTAAAACCATAAACAAATGAATAAATAAAAACACTTAGCTCGAATTTGCTTGCTTGTTGACGAGGATGAACTCTTGATTTATATTGATCAATGAAGGAATTTGTGATGATAATCCCTAGCTTTGAACTCCCATCATCTTCAAAATTCTCTCTCTTTTGGTATTTTCTTTCTCTCAAATTTTTCTTCAATCTCCCAAAACTCTCTCAAACATCCAAAATTTTCTCTCCAAAAAAAATCCTCCCAAACACTTCAAATTTTCTCTCTCAAGAATCCTTTCTCAAGCTCACTTCTTCCTCCTTTTATAACCTACTCATCTATCTCCCATTCTAATTTTTCCACTAACTCTATCTCCCATTCTAATTTCTCCACTAACTCTTCTTCATTTTCATCTTCCATTCTCCATCTCTATCTCACATTCTAATCTCTCCACTAACTCTTCTTCATCTTCATCTTCCCTTCTCCATATTTATCTCCCATTCTAATTTCTCCACTAACTCTTCTTAATCTCCATCTTCCCTTCTCTATTCTTATCTTCCATTCTAATTTCTCTACTAACTCTTCTTCATCTCCATCTTCCCTTCTCTATTCTTATCTTATTTTCTCCATCCATTCTTCTCCAACTTCTCTTCTTCATCTCCTCTTCTTCATCTTCCATTCTCTATTCTAATTTATCCACTAACTCTTCTTTTTATTATTTATAAAATAATCCTTCAAGAGTTAGGTATTTGCACTATAGTCCTTGAATTTTAAGTATTTACAATTCAGTCCCTGAAAAAAATATATTTCTTTAAGTCCAAATCTCCTCACAATTTTTGACACACCAAAATTTACCACATGTCAAATTTAAGCTCATTTCTTGTCGCTGAAAATAATGTATAATTTAATTAAAGCCCTTTTGCAAAATTAAGTCATTCTGGGTATAATTGGGCCAAGATGAAAATTTAAAATATTAGAAGACAATGTCACAACTCATAAAAAGTGAAAGTTAAAATAAGTTGACTCAAATTAAATTTTTTTAGGCCCGATTCGAGATTATACTCGTGAAGGAACACGTGACTCGAATTGGATTTTTCTGAATTTGCGATGGCCAATATGAAAATAGATTTAAAATAAAAATATTAACTATCTTTGTGTATTTTTTGGCCTCAAATGTTATTTTTCCAAAATTTTCAAATATGTTTGTATTTTTTTTTTAAAAAATAAAATATATATAATATGAAAAATTATTTTTTGGTCAAAATTCGTTCCCTAGGCTTGGCTAAGGTTCCCAAAGTTGATTTTTCAATTTTATGAATTTTTATGGATTTTCTATTAATTTTCGAAAATAAATAAATAAAAAATACGTAAAAATACTGAAAATATGAAAAATCGTTTTTTGGTCAAAATTGGTTCCCTAGGCTTGGCTAAGGTCCCCAAAGTTGATTTTTCAATTTTATGAATTTTTATGGATTTTTTATTACTTTAGCAATAGAAAAAATGATTAAAAATCAGGTGTCAACAGCTGCCCCTCTTTGAAAGGAAGCTCGGTAGAGGTTCATTTCAAAGACGAGATGACACCTGGATTCTTATCGACTCAATACAAGTAAATAAAAAGAGTCGTGACATGATTGTTCCACTGAAAATGAAATGAGAACCTAAGGATTCGTTATATAAAAAAACTTTAGGGTGGTTGAACTTGAACCCGTATGGTGGATCAACCCATGATAGATTCCTAATAAAAGGATTCTACTGATTAAAAATTGAATTAAGATTTGACCCGTATGGTGGGTCATACCATTTGACCCGTATGGTGGGTCGTACCATGGTAGATTCCTAATAAAAGGATTCTACTGATTAAATTTTGATTGAGATTTGACCCGTATGGTAGGTCACCACATGGAGATACCTGTAAGAAGGACTTGGTGCCTGTAGAAAGGACTTGGTGCCAGTAAAAAGGACTTGGTGCTTTGCCTGTAAGAAGAACTTTGTGCCTGTAAGAAGGACTTGCTTTGCCTGTAAGAAGGACTTGATTTGCTTGTAAGAAGGACTTTGTTTGCCTGTAAGAAGAACTTTGTTTTGCCTATAAGAAGGACTTACTTTGCCTGTAAGAAGGACTTTGTGCCTGTAAGAAGGACTTGATTTGCCTGTAAGAAGGACTTTGTTTGCCTGTAAGAAGGACTTTATGCCTGTAAGAAGGACTTGATTTGCCTGTAAGAAGGACTTTATGCCTGTAAGAAGGACTTTGTACCTGTAAGAAGGACTTGATTTGCCTGTAAGAAGGACTTTGTGCCTGTAAGAAGGACTTTGTGCCTGTAAGAAGGACTTGATTTGCCTGTAAGAAGGACTTTGTGTCTGTAAGAAGGACTTGGTTTGCCTGTAAGAAGGACTTAGTTTGCCTATAAGAAGGACTTGGTGCCTATAAGAATGACTTGGTTTGCCTGTAAGAAGGACTTGGTTTGCCTGTAAGAAGGACTTGGTTTGCCTGTAAGAAGGACTTTATGCCTGTAAGAAGGACTTGGTGCCTGTAAGAAGAACTTGGTTTGCCTATAAGAAGGACTTTATGCCTGTAAGAAGGACTTGATTTGCCTGTAAGAAGGACTTGTTTTGCCTGTAAGAAGGACTTGTTTTGCCTGTAAGAAGGACTTGATTTGCATGTAAGAAGGACTTTGTGACTGTAAGAAGGACTTGGTTTGCCTGTAAGAAGGACTTGGTTTGCCTGTAAGAAGGACTTGGTGCCTGTAAGAAGAACTTGGTTTGCCTATAAGAAGGACTTTATGCCTGTAAGAAGGACTTGATTTGCCTGTAAGAAGGACTTATTTTGCCTGTAAGAAGGACTTGTTTTGCCTGTAAGAAGGACTTGATTTGCCTGTAAGAAGGACTTTGTGCCTGTAAGAAGGACTTGGTTTGCCTGTAAGAAGGACTTGCTTTGCCTGTAAGAAGGACTTTGTGCCTGTAAGAAGGACTTGTTTTGCCTGTAAGAAGGACTTGATTTGCCTGTAAGAAGGACTTTGTGCCTATAAGAAGGACTTGATTTGCCTGTAAGAAGGACTTTGTTTGCCTGTAAGAAGGACTTATTTTGCCTGTAAGAAGGACTTGGTGTACCTCAAAGGGTGCCATTCTGGAATCTGGAAAGATCAGGAATCCTGCAGAAGCTCAAACCCAAATTATATTATCCTGTCGCTTTAGGAATAAACCAAAGAGGCAGAGATCAAAAGGTCTCGAACATTTCTGTCCTTGAGACAAATCATGCTTTATTGAAGAAGGTGGATACCTGTATGTACCGCAATGGATTCGAGTACCCCAACAACCGTCAGAATTCATTCTCTTGAAAGGTTCAGGTTGAAGATATACTTACCTGAGAATTTGGAAGAAATGCTTGGTGGCTTCTCGACAACCAGGCTTGTTCATTCAATAATCGCTGAATGAATTTCAAGACTTTGGAAGGTAGTTTGAACATTGGGAATGTGTTGCCTGTCAGGCAGTATCAGAGGTAACATGTGCAAGCATTTTCATCAATGAGTTGATCGGTTCATGTAAAACTATTCAACCAAGTCGGCAATGATTAGAAGTAGTCTGTGTGATAACTCATGATGCAATCAATCCAAATATGGATCATGCAAAACTATTCTGTCAAGCTTGCATTACCAATTCTGTTTAAGGAGGTTCTCATAGTATGAACGCCTCGAATGTAATCTGAATGGGGGACTTCAATCCGAAAGGGCCTTCTCTCACTCTGGGGAAAGGCTGTTTATCTGTAAATTAAAATGTTAGACTTGCGTGGAAATGGTTTGCCTTTCCTCATCCTGTCATGCCCCATTCTGCACATTTGATGTCTCCTATGCAGTTTATGCTCTAAGTTGGAGTTGGTAAGTTAAACACACGGAATAGTCATACATAATTCATGAACTGTGTAAGCACAATGCAGATGTGACAATTTTTTAGCATTACGTGTGTTTATATAATGTGCAAATATGGGCGGATTTGAATTGCCCCTGGTATGTGGGCGGACCGAACAAATTGGGAAGCCTACTCCTTATGTCGAGGGGTGGTTCGTCTCAAACTTTGTCTCTACGTGATGAAGCATATGGGTGAGGGAGCATTTCGGTTTGTTTAATGACAGCGACCGCCACGGTTTAGAGGTTGAATGCCCCTGTAAAAAGCAGAGAAATTATTCTTGAAATCAAACGAGATAAGGAAGACATATTTGCTTTTTCGCTTCAGAGCTTGTGATCAATTTGCCCCATTTTTCACCAGAATAGATCTTGTCAGATGATCATAATTTTCTTTTGGATTTGTCTCCTTCAACATGTTAAATGTTAGTGTAAATATTTCCTGTAAAAAGAAAAAGAGACATATCAGCCAGTATTAAAAGGGATAAATTGAAAATGATACTGATTTACCCTTCATCTTGAATGTCTTGCACGAGTCTTTTACCAGTTTTGTTGGATTGAATTTTCCTCGACTTTTGTTGGGCGCCTCACCATTATGGGAAGACTATGGTAAAATACTGACTTTGATATTACTCGTCGCGTATTCCTGTTTGTAAAAAAAAGAAATGCACAAAAAGTTGTTTCATTTATTTATAATACATACAACACATCCCACCCTTGGGGATCGAACTCGGAATATTTCGGACCTACTGTCATCCCCCATACCATTCGGTCCATTGGACCGTAGGTGTCCATGGGGCTTTCTTTTCAAGGGTTAATCCTTGGGGATAACGCAGCCCTGTTGTATCACCTTGGGCCATGTTACGGTATTTCTCGAGGTAATTTGCAATCCCTGTTAAGAATGGAATAAGACAATTCAAGACTTGAGATGATTATGTGCACATTAGAACGATACAGAATTACCCATTTCTGAGATTGTTCGCGTCTTTCGCTTAGTACTTTCCTTTGTCCGAAGCTGTCTATCCCGTGGTAATGCCCATGAGTTGATTTGCCCCCAAATTTTATCCAACCTGTATTCGGATATGATTGCGTTCTCGGGTCGATTTGCAATTTCCTGAGAATAGAAGGGGCTTAATTTTAAAACTTGGAGCAACTGAGGGTAAATTGAAACGATACGGAGTTACCCTTCAGGTTTATGCAGATTTTCACTCGCCATCAATTCGTTGCGAGGTTGGTGAGGTGGCGGATTCGAGCATTTAATGGGGGAAGTCGGATTATTACTCCTTGCTTTTACACATTCACAAAAGCAGAAAAACACATCACGCAAGGAAATAAAACACATTCACTCATTCAGGATTAGTTCCGCGTCCTCTGCAGGCTCTCCCATGATCAGCTGGCTTCATCCCAAATTAGGTATGCATCGGCCATATTGAAGGTCTCGTGGTCACTGGCTGAACAAGTGCATCACAGTCCCGATGCTTTACCGATATCAAACTGGTTGATTATGGCGAAAAGATCATCGTCAATGTCCGCTTGGTGGTGATCTGTCCCTTCTTCCTCGGGAGGTATTGATGCTGATCCAGTATCATTGGTCCTTTTGTACCCTCCTCCAATAGAACTCGATCCTGTTATAAACTGGTCTAACTCACCTCTTAAACGTGCATTTTCGATCCTCAGATCATGCATTTCATCGAGGGTGAGGAGGAGGCTATTGCAGTTGGGGCAGGTGGCGGAGTCAAAAGTCTCTTTATACATCTTGTTTTCCGCTCGGAGGTTTTCATTTTCAACTCTTAGAAACTCGGCTTCGTTGTGCTCATAACGAGCCTTCATTCGGGTTCGCCTATTTTGAAACCAGAACTTGATTTGCAAAGGTTCAAGTCCTAACTCTTGACTCAGTTCCATTTTCTGTTTGCCGTCTGGCATAGGGCATGTTCTGAAGAAATCCTCAAGCCTTTGTACCTGCTCCTTAGTATGGCGACGGTAACGCTTCTTTTGACCCTTACCGTTATTGTCCTTATCTTTACTGAGATTTTGGACGTCGTCGGCGGAAGAGCCAGGCTCCATAGGCTCGATCCCAAACATGGCTTCAAACTCTTCCTCTCCCATATTCAGCAGGCAATGATAGCTCTCGGGAGTATTGGGTTGAGACATCTTTGATTTGGTTGATGATTTCTCAAGATTTGCTACTCGCTTCCGGTGTTTTCACTCTCTTTGAATTTTTCTGAGCGATTGCCTATGCCTTAAGACCCTCTTCCGAGCATGGCGTCTCTTTTAAAATTAAACGTGGGTTTAGCAACTGTATTGCTTCTTCCAAGGGTCCGGCCTTTCTCAATCCTCTTTTCTTATCGTGTCTCTTGCTCGGCTCGTCTCCTTCCATCTTTTCGTGATAGGGCCCCTTGTTGTTGTCTCCACCGTCAATTTGCTGGCGAGTTCTTCAATAAAGACGAGTCGTATCTCTTTTCTGCCGAAAATGTCTTTGTCTCCCACTCAGCTTATTTTTTATCTTTTCTTTTTCAAAGTAGTGGCGTCCCGTTTAGCTTTGCCGTAGAGACGTCGGATTTGCTTGGCTGGAGAATGGAGACGAGTAGCGGATGTGATACTGATAGGGAATGTTAGACAGGAAAATCTGGCCAGTAGAGACTTCCCCTGCAAAAATGAAAGAGAATGCGGCAGTATATGTTCTTCATATTCTAAAAAAATTGGAACGATATTGTTTTACCCTTGTGTGTACTTCTATTGAATTTGAATTGAGGAAGTTCCTTCATTTGGACTGGATTGAATTGTATGTCCCGAGTTGCCCTTCACTTTGAGCTTGCCACGTAAGTGCTTTGCTTAGTTGGGCCTTATTTTCTTTCGGGTTGCCTTGGACCATCATCATTTTCTATGCCATCGGGTCCGTGGACCGGAGGGCTCCTTTAATTTGAAGGTTACCTTCGAGGCAAATGAGTTCTATCGCGTTCCATTGGGTCATTTCATTTTGCGACACTCTTGAGGCACTTTGCGATTCCCTGGGTGAGAATGGAACAAATCCAATTTAGCATTTTGCAACGATTGAGGGTAAATTGGAACGACACACAATTACCCGTCTTCGAGCTCGCCTGGGCATTTCACTTGAAATTTCCCTACGTGAGGCCATTCAACATTTCTCATTATGGCAGTCAGCGACGTTACCACAAATTGATCCGCCCTAAATCTAGCATAAAAAGGGATTCACGCATTCGACGGGATAAAAAATAAATAAATAAATTGCCCCATTGTCCCTGAATTAAATCGAGACACCTAGAAAGCTGGAAAATATCATACGCAGGGGAATTAAGCATGAAATAAAATGTGCACTTATTCAAGGTCAGTTCTGCCTCTCCTGTGGCTCTTCGATAATCAGCTAGTCTCGTGTTGGTTCGGGTGTGGATGATCGATGTTTGAGAGTCCCTACTCACTGGCTCCTGATCGCGGCTTGGGACGTCTGTCAACCCTAAACTGGTTGACCAGGGCAGTAAGCTCATCATCTGGGTAATCTCTTGAACCTTCCAGCAACTGATGCTCGAATTGGGCATTGTTGTTGGCAAATGCTGGCGGTAGATTTCTCATTCTGTCCTCGCCATGAGCAATTTGACTTCTCGTGCTGGAGCCTTCATCATTACTCGAGAAAGTGTGGGGATCACCAACTGTCCTGCTGCCAAAAACTCCTTCCATTCGAGGATTAAAGAAGTGGAAGTGCTCAGGATAATTTCTTGTCTGATTCTCTGGCTGCGCAGGCGCGCTGATCATGGGATGAATTCTAGCCACGGGTTGGTGCTCAGACCAAGGAGTCTGAATACACTGCCCCTGCGGTCTATACTCTTGAAGAGCATTAGGGTGATTCTGGGGGATACTTTGATTAACGCCTGGAGGATTGATGGCACGGCTACTGGCTTGGTTGATGATGGGAAGTGGCTCGCCCCATGCTAACCCGCGGAACTTATGGTGGCGAGGAGACTCGACATTCAGGCTTGGATCAGTCCCGCCTTGGTTTTCTTGATTCTGAGCTGCATTGTGTTCTCTCACCCTTTTTCTGTACTTCTGAAGATGACTCGAAACATTTGCTTTAGTGAGTCCCTCTACGTTCATAATTTCCAGTATATGTTGCGGCCGTGCCGAATCGATTCCTACCTGTTGAACTGCATTAACAAACATACGATGCAGCTCGGGAGACCAACTCATCTTCTTTCTCCAGTTGCTTGGAACAAAATTGAAGGCTTGATGCTTGTTCTCATGGTCGTGCAATTGCTTCCTTACCACGTGCTGCCATATGTTTTGAAGCATCTGAACCCTAACTGGTTTCGTTACGACGTCTTGGGCCCCATTTAAGACAGCCTTCATTATGGCTTGCTGATCATCGCTTGTCGATATTACGAGGACTGGCATGTTTAATTTAGAATTGATGACTTCCAAGAGAGTGAAAACATCCATGTCAATCCCTACCATGGCGGTGAGGACGATATCAAACTGGTCACCACTCCTCCTTAATATCTCTAAGGCCTCTGTCGCCTTTGCTTGAGCTACAACCTTATACCGGCATTTTCTCAATACGGTAACAAGGATTGACAGAGAGACTGGATTACCGTCAATGGCCATGACCAGTAGACCCTCAGGGTAAGGAACTTCATTAGCTTCGACCAGGGTTGAACATGCGCCCGTTTCCCTAATGCTCGACATATTTCTGGATCTAGGACCGCCGACTCGAGACCGCCTCAGGATGTCTTCTTGGACTTGAGGGATCACGGGATCGTCGATAGTTTCTCGTAACAGGCTTTGAAAGCCGATGCTTTGATGGTGAAGGTTTTGAATTCCTCTCCCACGAGAACTCCTTCCTCTCTATCTTTCTCCTGCGAGTTCTTGCGAATGAACTCTCACTATCAAATGAGGACAAGTTCTCTCTCTGGCAATAGTAACGACTTCCCTCTTCACGGGCAGTGCTATTAGATTTTTCGAGGGAGAAAATCTGATATTCAGCTTTTGATCAAAGGGGAAATCCTTGTTTCTCGCTCAGTTCGTCTTCCTTTTTTCTTTTCGTGGTAGAGGGCCCTTGTCAAGATCTCCACCGTCGATTTACTGGCGGGTCCTCCAATAAAGACGAGTCGTATCTCCTTTTCTGCCGAAAATTTCTTTGTCTCCCACTCAGCTCGTTTTTTATTCTTTCTTTTTCAAAGTGGTGGCAGCCCGTCCAACTTTTCTGCAGAGACGTCGGGTCTGCTCAGCTTGAGGTTGCCGCTTGACTGGAATTCGAGCCAGTGGGGGTGTTGCCGACAGAGAATGGTAGATAGAAAAAACTCGACCAATAAGCACTGCCCCTGTGAAATCATTATTTAAATTGAAACAGATTATCACCTTCGCATTCCGATCATCTGCCTCGCCTCTCTCCTCCTTTCTTTCGTGATCTGCTTTCAAAAATGGCCAATTCTCCTAACCATACCTTCTCCGCCGAAATCCTGGCTGGGTGGGAGAGACTCTACAATCTTCTTGGTAGAGGTTACGCTCATATAGCCCAAAACTCTACCGTTGAGGCTGAAATCCTCGGTTTATTCAGGACCCTAGACGCTGCTTCTGTTGAGGGTACCCAACTGGGGAGGGAGTATCGGAACTTCCCGACCCTCTTCATTAATTTTCTGGCTGCCTATAACCGCGCTTATGAGACGGTCATTGTGACTGCCGTCGTGAAAGCTCGTTACCGAGACCGGCACGAGCGTCTGGAAATAGTCACATTTATGGCTGATAATCACAAGAAAGCCTTCAAGTTTGCCAATGATCAGCTTTCGTGGCTAGTTCGTGAGAGGGGAAAGTTGGTGGACCGTCTGGCCTTGGTCCGAACTTACGCCGAACAGGAGCCGAGCAATATTATGATGAGGTGCAAATGCGGTTGGCTGCAGGAGAGACTTGTTGACATTACGGCAGATATTGCTTTCGAGAGGGCGGCGATTTCGGACTTGGAGTTTGCTGTCGAGCATTACGAGGCCAGTATGGCCCAGGCTAAGGAGAAGCGCGATCGCCTCTTCTTTAGGCTCGCGGAGCTTGATCCTGAGAACGCCCGGTGCACCCGGAGCATCAACTGTTTGGAGAGTCAGTTGAGCTCCTTCGTAATGGTTATCAGGGCTCAGTTTGGCTTTACTTTTCCTCCCCAGTGAGCTGTTGTAATGCTCTTTGATGAATGGAATGAAAGAAAAGCTTCACGTGTTTTTTTTTGTTTAATTTTCCTGCTATCGTTTCTTCCGCATAGCATAACAGAACGATTTGAGGTACCGAAGATGTCGAGGCTTAATGTTTTTCTTGATGTTCTTGTTTAATTGCTCCAGACGATGATATCGAGAACATTGATGAAGGGTTCGGCGGTGGCCCCCACTATCCATCTTGAGATCACAAACAATAACACTATGACAACTCGATCAGTGCGCTGGTAATAAATCCGGCCACCTGTTGTGTGCCCACTTTTATCCATATTTTATTTCTTTCGGCGTCCACTTGCTCGTGTCGGTCGCCTGTAGCGTCGGGAGAAATTCCTGTGGGCCACGTTCATTAATAGAACCTCGGTCCTCTAAAGCCCTCCGCATGTTTCGGATAAGAGGAAATTTTAAGATCGGTCTCTGGTTGATTTAATCAGGTAAAGGTATTTGTTTCATGGGTTCTGATTATATAATCCATATTGTCTTTCAAAAGACGCGGGATCCTCTGCAATACATTAAATATGCCCCCGTGTTTAATCAGTATAAATCCACCGTCATATCAGAATACACTGCCCATACAAGTTTACGTATTGACATAACTCTGTCTGTCAAAGATGGACAGTGTTCGTTTGCCCCCCGGAATTAACGGTTGAAGCCTCGGTGTTTTTCGTCTTTTGGTATTTCTGGAGATGATTCTTGATATATTTTGAACTTAATTTTTACACCCGTCTAGGGTATCTAGGATCTCCCTGCAAAAGAAAATGATATAATTAGTATGCGACACAAGGAATGTCGGTCCATGACTCCTATATTAGTCCAATTTGATTTTTTCTATTTTATAGAGAAATCAAAAAAAAATTCCTTTAGGAAGAAATGGGTTAATATAGAATTTTTTTGCAGATTTATTACTCTTTTTTTTTAAGGAATGTGACAAAATCTCTTGACGTTTACTAAAATTTTTGAAGGAATTTCCTTTTTATCAGAATAAATTTTCAGAGGTAAATTTGTCAGGAAAATTTTATTTTTATTGAAGCAGGAAAGACATGACAGAAATCCTTTATTGGTTAACAAAATTCCCTCGAGACATTAGTCTAATTTTATTTAGAGAAAATTTTCTTAGAAAAACATGAGCAAATTTCTCGAAAAGAATTTTTGTTGCAAGTTTTTATAATTTGAAAGAACGTGATAAAATCACTTGATGTTTACCAAAGTTTTTTTTTTGAAGGAATTTTTCTTTTATCGAAATAAAATTTTAGAGGAAAATTTGTCAGGAAAATTTCATTTTTATTGAATCAAGAAAAACATGACAAAAATCTCTTATTGGTCAATACAATTCCCCCGAGACATTAGTCTAATTTTATTTAGAGAAAATTTTCTTAGAAAAACATGAGCGAATTTCTCGAGAAGAATTTTCTTGCAAGTTTTTATAATTTGAAAAATGTGATAAAATCACTTGATGTCTACTAGAGTTTTTTTTTAGGGAATTTTTCTTTTTATTGAAATAAATTTTCAGAGGAAAATTTTTTCAGGAAAATTTCATTTTTATTGAAGCAATAAAAACATGACAAAAATCCCTTATTGGTTAATAAAATTCCCATGAAGGGATTTTTCACATCATTTTTTAAAAAATTTTTTTAAAAGAAATGAGGGACAAATTTAATTTTTATTTTCTTTTAAAAGAATGGTCGTAATATCAAGCTCAAAAACTGACTAACACCTAGCATGAACCGACCGAAAATAAATACAAGATAAAATTAGAGAACTTACTTTTACCTTGGAGAAATGCAAATCACATAGTCATGCGCATGACTCAAGTGAGGAGTGAACTCTAGAAAATAAAAGAAGGAGAGACAGGGTATGGACCTAAAAGGCCCCCACTATCTGAATTGACAACCTTACCCTCCGCGCAATCAAATCACAATGGGAAGAATTGTCAATTCAGATAATGAGCGGGATAAAATATGGTCAACCCGAGCGTAATCGACGCAAGAGCTTTACATATTCGATCCCTATCTATGGTTTTCTAGGAAGAATTTCGCGACTTGGGTTTAGACGCTTGCGTGTGCAGGTGTCGTGATCCTCAGAGTATGCAAGACATGCACAACAATTGATATCAAAACAGCGCTTCTAAAAATATGCGAAATTAAACAAATAAACCAAACACCGAGCCTGCAAAACAAAGGGGTTAGCCAAACACTCCGCCCCTTATAACTCCCATCCTGCAAAAACAATATAACACCTATAGAATGAGTCCCAAACAAGATCGCCAGAAGCGAGATATCCATGAAATTTTCATTGGCTTAAGTCCACTAAGACTTTTAAAATTTCGAAAAAATTCAAGTATTCCAATTGGTATCTTTTTTCGAAAATTTAAAAATCCCGTCCCCAGTGGAGTCGCCAGTCTGTCGCGACCCTCTAAAAAAAATTTTAAATTTTAAAAGGGTTAACGGATTATTAGGTTAATTAGATTTGACTAACCTAACGCGGACCCTCCCAAGCCCTACCGAATCGCAACTTTGATTTTTGTTTAAATGATTTTGAAATTTGGAGTCGCCACTAATCGTTCTTGGTAGGTCGATTAGAAACCTAAATAAATTAGCGGGAGAACTAATTTATTCCTGCGAACCAGAGATTATGAGCTCGGAGACTTGGTTACACTAGTTAATTAAAACTAATGCCCTTTCGGTACCTTAATTTCATGGATATCCTAATTCGGCAACTCAGGCTTAGTCTATTCCTAAGGCTTTAATAGGGTATTCTCTTTTGTGTTTTCACTTTTTAAATAGGATGCATGGATGGTATATATTTTTATTTGTTATATTTTTTTAAGTGTTAAAGATTCCCTGAAGCCGTAAGAGGGAGTGTGTTAACAACTTCTGTGCAGTATTACGACCTACTCATCTTTTGGGTTTGATGATTCAAAAATTAAATTATAGGAAGTACATGACAGTGAATAAACACCTCCAATGGGAGGCCTAGCATTGGCTTGGCTCTTCCCTTTGGGATTTAAGGTACAGGTATTTAAGTTGCAAGTATTTAAACTACTGTAAGTAAAAAACCTCCAATGGGAGGCTAAGCATTGGCTTGGCTCTTCCCTTTGGGATTTAAGGTACATGTATTTAAGTTGCAGGTATTTAACTACTGTAAGTAAAAACCTCCAATGGGAGGCTAAGCATTGGCTTGGCTCTTCCCTTTGGGATTTAAAGTACAGGTATTTAAGTTGCAGGTATTTAACTACTGTAAGTAAAAACCTCCAATGGGAGGCTAAGCATTGGCTTGGCTCTTCCCTTTGGGATTTAAGGTACAGGTATTTAAGTTGCAGGTATTTAACTACTGTAAGTAAAAACCTCCAATGGGAGGCTAAGCATTGGCTTGGCTCTTCCCTTTGGGATTTATGGTGCAGGTATTTAAGTTGCGGATGGACTTTGTCCTCTCCATTCTGGGGTATGAATTCTTTAAAATAAAATACAACGAATTGATTCAACAATTTGAAATTTGTATGCGCTTGAGGACTCCTCCAAGCCGATTTTGTGCTTCCATAGGGTTGACCATTGATATAGAGTTGCGGCCTCCTGACATAAAATAGAGTGAAGTGTCAGTATACAAAATATGTGCTAATCTGCACCTAAAACCAGAAGAGTGGAAAGAGTACTTATCTCCCGTTTTTTTGGGAGGGATTTCTATAATTGATTTTCGCTCTCTATGTTCCCAATATAGAGAGTTTCTTTTGAATTAAGAGGGACTTTTAATCACAGATCAGTTGAGAAATCGGTGGACAGCTTAGGAGCTTGTCTGGGCCGATTTTTGCATATCTACGAGATTTTTGCTGTTGACGTAGAGATATCCTTCTCCTGACATAAAATATGGAAAAAAAAAGGAGATGGAGAAAGTGTATACAATTTGTGCTAATTTGCAAGTAAAACCATAAACAAATGAATAAATAAAAACACTTAGCTCGAATTTGCTTGCTTGTTGACGAGGATGAACTCTTGATTTATATTGATCGATGAAGGAATTTGTGATGATAATCCCTAGCTTTGAACTCCCATCATCTTCAAAATTCTCTCTCTTTTGGTATTTTCTTTCTCTCAAATTTTTCTTCAATCTCCCAAAACTCTCTCAAACATCCAAAATTTTCTCTCCAAAAAAAATCCTCCCAAACACTTCAAATTTTCTCTCTCAAGAATCCTTTCTCAAGCTCACTTCTTCCTCCTTTTATAACCTACTCATCTATCTCCCATTCTAATTTTTCCACTAACTCTATCTCCCATTCTAATTTCTCCACTAACTCTTCTTCATTTTCATCTTCCATTCTCCATCTCTATCTCACATTCTAATCTCTCCACTAACTCTTCTTCATCTTCATCTTCCCTTCTCCATATTTATCTCCCATTCTAATTTCTCCACTAACTCTTCTTAATCTCCATCTTCCCTTCTCTATTCTTATCTTCCATTCTAATTTCTCTACTAACTCTTCTTCATCTCCATCTTCCCTTCTCTATTCTTATCTTATTTTCTCCATCCATTCTTCTCCAACTTCTCTTCTTCATCTCCTCTTCTTCATCTTCCCTTCTCTATTCTAATTTATCCACTAACTATTCTTTTTATTATTTATAAAATAATCCTTCAAGAGTTAGGTATTTGCACTATAGTCCTTGAATTTTAAGTATTTACAATTCAGTCCCTGAAAAAAATATATTTCTTTAAGTCCAAATCTCCTCACAATTTTTGACACACCAAAATTTACCACATGTCAAATTTAAGCTCATTTCTTGTCGCTGAAAATAATGTATAATTTAATTAAAGCCCTTTTGCAAAATTAAGTCATTCTGGGTATAATTGGGCCAAGATGAAAATTTAAAATATTAGAAGACAATGTCACAACTCATAAAAAGTGAAAGTTAAAATAAGTTGACTCAAATTAAATTTTTTTAGGCCCGATTCGAGATTATACTCGTGAAGGAACACGTGACTCGAATTGGATTTTTCTGAATTTGCGATGGCCAATATGAAAATAGATTTAAAATAAAAATATTAACTATCTTTGTGTATTTTTTGGCCTCAAATGTTATTTTTCCAAAATTTTCAAATATTTTTGTATTTTGTTTTTAAAAAAAATAAAATATATATAATATGAAAAATTATTTTTTGGTCAAAATTCGTTCCCTAGGCTTGGCTAAGGTTCCCAAAGTTGATTTTTCAATTTTATTAATTTTTATGGATTTTCTATTAATTTTCGAAAATAAATAAATAAAAAATACGTAAAAATACTGAAAATATGAAAAATCGTTTTTTGGTCAAAATTGGTTCCCTAGGCTTGGCTAAGGTCCCCAAAGTTGATTTTTCAATTTTATGAATTTTTATGGATTTTTTATTACTTTAGCAATAGAAAAAATGATTAAAAATCAGGTGTCAACACTACTCCTATTGTGGCTGGCTAGGGATTCACGGCCCATGCCTAGCCTCGCTTGCAGCCACAATGGCGACCCACACCGGCCATAGTAAGAGTAGGAAAAAAAAAGAAATGAAAAAAATAAAAAATAAAAATATGACAAGATGTTATTAAATATTGTCCATGTTAGTATTGACCAACAAAATGAATGGAATTGACGCAATTATAAAAATTTTAGGACTTAATTGGCAAAAAAAAAGTATATAATTAAATTGACATAATTATAATAAGTTTAGGATATTTTTTAGTATCTTGTGTAAGATGTAATGATGAATTTTGGATAGTAAATTAATGAAAGAAACAAAGAGGTTTGTACGGCAGAACCGACTTCCATCATGACGGTCTTCTTTTCTTTTCTTTTCTTTTTTTCTTAAGAGATTTGAGAATCCTCGGGTCCTTGATCACCATATTCGTCTAGCTACAAAATTCCTGTTGGTCCAATGCGTGAGGGTTAATCTTGGAACCAAACAAATACACGTAACTCTAGTACACACTTGCAAATAAACCGAAACTAGAATTACTTTGGAAATTTTAGCTCGAGTCGCCTTTTCGGGAAATTACATAATTCATTCCCTAGTAGTTTTGGGAGAAATTATTCAAAAAGTTCCAAATTCATTGAGCAATTTTGTTCAAATTTTTTTAATTATGCTAATTTAGTCCTAAACCTTTTCATAAATTGCCAATTTAATTCTTCTGACTAATTTTGATTGGAAATCCCATTGATGGACACCAATCGACCTCACCTAGTTGTCACGGTCCTCATCCAGTGGCCGACGGGGGTCATCAAGTCTAGGCCAATGATCACGGTGCTTGCTGACCCCTAACATTAGAAAAGAAAGAAATAATAATTTTTTTAAAAAAACTATCCATGTCGCACCAATCATGCCAAGTAACATAGCCGGTGTTCCACATTAGCAATTCATGTCAAAATTAGCCGGAAGAAGTAAATTAGAAAAACATTAAATAGTTTAGGATTAAATTGATACAATAAAAAATTTTAAGACCGAATTAACTATCATATATATGTTTAAGACTTTTTTGATAATTTTGTATTTAGTTTGGCCTTTTCAGTCACTTGATAACATGTGATAAAAATCTTACTTCTGAAAAATTCATGATATCAAGAACTGATCAACACTATAGTTATAGCATCTATCTCGATCAAGCCCTCACATCAAATAGTCAATTTAGACAAGATTAATTATTTTGTCATGACAAGAACTTCCTTTTCATGTGCATGTTTTGCTTCTTTAGATTTTGTGTTTTCTTTTTAGTCCAAATTTTTTTGTGCAGTGTTAATGGGCTTGGAACTTAGGTGATTGAATCACGGCCCAACAGATGAGATCAGTCCCTTAGACCCTAAGACAACACACGGATCGATTTATAGTTCAGGTGGGATGAGGAAGAAAAGCGTACAACGGGCCGACCTGGTCATACATTCTTCAAGACAATCGGGTACCCGAATAGATGAGATTCCTCCAGCTTAACATGAGTAATTACGTGGGCCCCTTCCTTGAGTTAATATGTCTGGCCGGCTAGTTAATGCACGGTCAGATAGTAAATGTGTCTGGTCGTATAATTAATGCATGGTAGGGGAATAATTGCAGATAGTTAATACCTCGGACCCCACTTGGGCTAAGAGCTCTCTTATGTTGTATAAAAAGGGATGAACCCCACACTTGTAAATACACATGAGAACTAATATAATCAGAATTCTCTTTACTCCTTGTACGTTCTTATGTCTTTCGGTTCGGTTCTAATGACCCGACCCTCGAGCGAGTGTGAGTAATCATGTAGGCTGACTCGGGATCATATCCTAAGGCCGCGCAGATCGTGAAATCGGTTGATCGACTCTCGGTTCGTGACAATTGCATGTGACCCTATGCTTTTGCTTGTGCTATTTTATTTTCCTTTTTCTTTTCTTTATATCTTGTTCTTTTTCCCATTTAAACTCTGATTTAATTTGATTTTTGTCCGTATTTGATTTGTGAAGAAAATACACGGCAATGGGAATTATCAAGTGCAACTGAAATACTTGGGTGGGCATGCCATCACCCAACCCAATCGGGTCAATTAAGGCCACAATTGGGTGGCCCAACACTTACTTATTTTTTCATTATTTTTCTCCCTAGTATATCTAACCGTACCTAAAGAACATACAGATTACTCTTTCGTTTTCCATGGAAATTACTAGCTAACTAGTGGTACTCGTACAAGGATATAAATACATAACAAAAAATGAAAGTGAGTCGTCGTGCTGTCATATGGACGTCATTGAAAATAAAAGTGAGTTTGACTCCGTTCAAAAACTTATATTATTGAAAAATATTTTCCTCATCTTTTGCATTTAAATCGTTTAGGGAAATGAGTCGACAGGAAAATATTTTCACTGCCAAAGATAAAATTTTATTTAAATTCAGAAAAATGAAATCTCTCTTTTTGAAAATCCAAAATCATTTTCTATGACATAACTTGACCTCACCATCACCATAAAAGATGCCCGGCCGATGGAAGCATCAGTTAATCGCAAATCACTTTTTTTTTGGGTAAGGATTTTCATTTGTTTATTTATTGTTTTTTGTCGGTTAATTTTCATTATTGCGAATTCCTAAGTGGCAATGTAAAATTACATATTTTATTTCACTTAATTTTGGTATAATCCAATTTTCACGAAATAAATGAATTTTTTTTTGGGTCAAACGTGAAATAAACTAATGGAGTCTAGATTTTACAGCGGTATTATATCGTCCCGCCAAATGCCAATCTATATTAAAAGCAGCGTGATCATACACGAATAAAAAAAAGGATTCCTTCTTTCAAGATACGACGGATTCAGAATCTTCGGTATAGCCTATATGGGCAACAGGTGAACCCGCCAGGGGGGAATAGTAAAAAAATGACCATATAATTTAGCTCCTTTTCTAGGGCCTTTTCTATAACCTTGAGTGCTGAAAATAAATATATTCAGCACTAAATTAAAAAAAGGCACTGTCAATAACCATGACTGCGTCTGAATTAAAGGATACAACAAGTAATAAATCATTGAATTTGTTAAGTAAAATAGGGTTTACTCAATCAATTTCGTGGAATAGGCATCTAAATAGGGATCGAAATCTTGCCTACTACATTGCTAAAAGCCTATAAAACCTACCAATTATACTTTATCACTTCACGTTCAGTAAGAAACCGATCATTACTCAATATTTAGGTAATTATCATATAACATTTTCTTTCTATTTTCAGAACATAAGACTATTAACATCACATAAACTTTCGGTATTTGAATTTGCAATACTTAGTTTTTCAGTTTTATCAAATAGGGCTTCGATGGATCAACATGGTACTTTGAGCCTCAAGGCTACAAATTTGACCCACGATGATATAAATTCTCGAACAGCTTAGAGGCCCAGCTTTTAATGCTCAATGAATTGACACCAGAGAATAAAATTGGCACTTTTATTTGAAAATCTAAATTAACTCTCGCTCATCTTAAGTAACCGTCATATCATTTCACGGAAAAACATATAAATATTCAAATTTTGCCCATTTAGAAAACTGAAAAATTCTCTATGAATTTAAGAGAATGATAGAATAGAATTAATTCGTCATTTAGCATGAACTCGGTGGTAATATATTTTAGTGGCATGCCGATCGACCTTATACATACCAAGCTAGATCTACCTCTTCGGATTCAATCAAAGACAAGAGCATTGGCATCAGACAGGCGCATGATGTTTTCAGGGTTTGACTTCTGCTTACTTTTTTTTTTTTGACATGATCTAATGGCCCGAACCCAAAAGGGCAAAAAAAAAAAAAAGGCTTGAACGGAAGTTACTTGGTTTGGTCCAAGCCAGTTCGAGCTTTTAGCCCGAAACATATTTTTGTAATTTCTTTTTTAGATATTACTCATTACCAAATTTTAGGACTCAAATATAAAATTACCCAATAATCAACCTACATTTACTTAAATTTCACAAGTTTTGTAAAAAAAGAAAAGAGAAGAAATCCGGACATCTCAATTTGACATTACTTTTCATGGCCCATTTGAAGTTTGGTGGTTAACTTGTTATTTGTAATTACCTTACAGAGGTTTATATGCAATAAATGAACATCTATATTTTTAAAATTAATTTATGTCATAATAGATATATCTATTATCTGTTTAAAGTATTTTGAGTCGGTCTAGGGCAATTTGAGCCCGAGCATCTTCGACCCCAAAAACTTGGACCGATCCCAATGAGAATCTAAGACATGACCAAAGACAGAGCCCGATTTTACTAGGGCCCAAAACTTCAGCCCGATTCGGCCTGGATTTCCGATCCTTCCAAGCATTCATGGCAGCATATTCTCCATGAGGACAATTTGTTTCCCTTTTGGCGTTGGAATATGTATGGAGGTTTTGTTTATTTCGCAAAAAATAGATGATTGAAATAAAAATTTTAACGATTATGGCTTGTATTGTTTGAAATAATTAGCTATTAAAATATTCGTGAATGATGAAATATTTTCTTTCGTTTGTTCATTTTTGTATATAGGCAATAACTTTTAGGAAAATATTTTCAAGATTATTCATTTTTCGTGAAACAAATGCACCCTTGGAGTTTGAATGAACTTAATGTCTAATCTAATGTATGATTGGAATCTTATGAAGCCATGCCAGGAAAGCTGCAATTCTTGTTTTTGAGTTCTTGAACATGGTAAGCTGGATTAGCATAAGTCCTATAATATAAGAGACCTTTTATTTTATCGAAACTAGACCTCCTATTGAATTGCACATTTCAATGTGATCATTGATTGCTGACGTAAGGGCGGCAAGCTAAACAGTTTCTTGACTTATTCTGGATCATCGATTATATGTTGTATTTATTTCAAGAAATTATCTATAATGTAATCATGCACCATCCCCACGTCATTGATAACAATTTCTGCTTCCTGTCGTATATAATAAACTAATACACATCATTTTTCCATGCTAAGCTAAATCTATCGCTTGATTGTTACACCTCGATTTTTACAAATTACTTATGCATAATTTAGTCCAACTTTTTCTTCATTCAGACGGGAAAACTATGCCTTTTCTTTTTTTTTTCTTTTAATGTTTCTATCAAACGTGCACGCAGCTCCAACATTATCGAAGTCAAAGAAAGCTTTTCAACCTTGATATATTTAATCCATGTTGATTGACAAATTTGACTGAGAAAACTAGTTCATATCACCGAAAATATATAAAAACAACAAAGGAAGCAATTCACCTCTGATACGTTAATCCTTATTCATTGAAATAGTTTAGTCCAACTTCTTAATTCAACCGGGAAAACTATGCCTTTCCTTTTTCTTTTTTCTTTTTCCCTTTGATGTTTCTATCAAACGTGCTCGCAGCTCCAACATTATTGAAGTCAAAGAAAGCTTTTCAACCTTGATATATTTAATCCTCGTTGATTGACAAATATGACTGAGAAAGCTAGTTCCTATCACCGAAAATATATAAAAACAACAAAGAAAGCAATTCACCCATGATACCTTAATCCTTGTTCATTGAAATTTTGATTTAGCGTACTAGTTCACATCACCATAAACATATGAAAACTAGGGAATATCACACAAAACTTCATCGAATTTTACGGATGGTAACAATTGCCCCTAAACCTTCATCTATTAGACATTACCCTTCTGATTTTTCATTTTGATGTAGCCATTAACCTCCGTTATATTTTTCCTTAGCAGTGCGATGTACATGACTTTTAGGGGATAAAATTGAATTTCCATTTCATTTTTAAGGAAATCTCTCTTTTACCCTTGGTTTATATAGAATTAAAAAAAACATATGGAGAAAAATAAATTAAGTTAAATATCGATATTAGTATAATGAAACTTAAAAAAATAATATCAAAAAATAAAGTTGTTAGGAGTTCATGAGTGTACTAACAGATATAAAAGATACTTTGAGATAGAGATTCACAATAATGTAAAATGGAGAAAGACTGCAATAATAAAAATATTAAATTACAAAAGTTCGATAGCGGTGTATTTTTAAAAGGTTGATCAATGCCAAAAATTGATTGACCACTAAAATATTTGTCGTACCTTGTACTTTTTTGTGTGTGTCAAAGTCATATGTTGTACCTACTCATCGATCATTTTTTACATTGATTGATACTTCAAAATTATATAATAGGGTTAATACCACGAAAAACCCCAAACTGGTACACCAGTGACAAATTTACCCCAAACTATTTTTTTGACCACGAAAAACCCCAAACTGGTACACTTGTGACAAATTTACCCCAAACTATTTTTTTTACCATGAAAAACCCCAAACTGGTACACCTGTGACAAATTTACCCCAAACTACTTTTTTGACCATAAAAAACCCCAAACTGGTACATTTATGACAAATTTACCCTAAAATAATTTTTTTTACCACTAAAAATCCCAAACTATTACACTTATGACAAATTTACCCTTTATTAAATTGGTTCAATACCATGAAAAATCATAAATTGATAAACATATGGTAAACAGAGGGTAAAAATCGTAAATCGGTATACCTGTGAAGTGCCAGATGCCATCCAACTAAGCAATTTTACGTTAAATTTAACGAAAATTAACGGAGGGTAAATTTGTCGCAAATATATCAATTTGGGGTAAATTTGTCACAAATGTACCAGTTTGAGATTTTTTGAGGTCAAAAAAATAGTTTGGGGTAAATTTGTCACATGTGTACCAGTTTGGGGTTTTTCATGGTCAAAAAAATAGTTTGGGGTAAATTTGTCACGAGCGTACCAGTTTGGGGTTTTTCGTGGTATTAACCCTATATAATAAGTAACCAAATTTTTTCATTTTTGGACTTTGTTATTGAGCCCTTTTTCCTTTTTATCTAGGGTTAATACCACGAAAAACCCCAAACTGGTACGCTCGTGACAAATTTACCCCAAACTATTTTTTTGACCATGAAAAACCCCAAACTGGTACACATGTGACAAATTTACCCCAAACTATTTTTTTGACCTCAAAAAATCCCAAACTGGTACATTTGTGACAAATTTACCCCAAATTGATATATTTGCGACAAATTTACCCTCCGTTAATTTTCGTTAAATTTAACGTAAAATTGCTTAGTTGGATGGCATCTGGCACTTCACAGGTATACCGATTTACGATTTTTACCCTCTGTTTACCATATGTTTATCAATTTATGATTTTTCATGGTATTGAACCAATTTAATAAAGGGTAAATTTGTCATAAGTGTAATAGTTTGGGATTTTTAGTGGTAAAAAAAATTATTTTAGGGTAAATTTGTCATAAATGTACCAGTTTGGGGTTTTTTATGGTCAAAAAAATAGTTTGGGGTAAATTTGTCACAGGTGTACCAGTTTGGGGTTTTTCGTGGTCAAAAAAATAGTTTGGGGTAAATTTGTCATAAGTGTACCAGTTTGGGGTTTTTCGTGGTCAAAAAAATAGTTTGGGGTAAATTTGTCACTGGTGTACCAGTTTGGGATTTTTCGTAGTATTAACCCTTTTATCTAATTTGGCTTTAAGCCTAATACTGAAAATATCTTACTTAGGTCTATTAAAGTGGCTATATTTATAAAATGTTAACAAAAATTTATGGGATAATTACCAAATAAAGTCATAATTTATTGTATAGATGCAAAATCCATCCCAAACCTTTTAATTTGATCGATTTAGCCTTAAACCTTTTGATAATTTGCTAACATATTCTTTTCAACTAATTTTGGATGACAATTATTGATGTGGATATTAGCTATCTGAGGTGGCACAACTAACGCTAGCATAGATAAATTTTTGTAATATTTTAAAAAAATTGAATTTTTTATTAAAATTTTTTATTTCCTTTTTTTTAGTTTCTTTCTTTTTCCTTCTTCCTCTACCAGTCACCATACCCAACAATCGGGCACAGGTGAGGGTGGGCATAGTTGACCTTTGTTGCCCACCCTCGCCAGTAGCCGATCGCTAGCCGTGGCAATCGATGGAGGAAGAAGGAAAAGTAAGAGGGAAAAAAAGAAGAAGAAAGAATAAGAAAATAAAAAAGGAAGAATTAATAAAAAAAAATATAATTAAAAAAAATTACAAATATTATCCACGTTAATGCCAGCTATGTCATGTAGAACGATCGGCGTTGCATTAATGATTATCAGCTAAAATTGATCGAAATGACTACATTGCCAAATCATTAAAAAGTTCATGACTAAATTGGTCAAATTAGAAGATTTAGAACTCAATTGACATACGTATAATTGGTTTGGGACTTTTTTAAGTAATTATCCTAATTTTTATTTAAAATTGTCTATGCTAGTGCCGGTAATGCCACGTCAGTGTTGACCTGCAAAGTAAACTAAATTGGCACAATTACAAAATGTTTAAGACTCAATTGACAAAAAAGAACGAAAGAAAATTTAGAATTGAATTGGCACAGTTATAATATGTTTTTGACTTTTGGGTAATTTTCCCAATGCTTTTGAATTCTCCTTGCTCTCCCTTGCTTGTGGCTAATCACTAGCTAGGTAATTGATAGAGGAAGAAGGAAAAAAAAAAGAGAAAGAAAAGAATAAGAAAAAAAGGAAATAAATAGTAAATAAAAAGAACTTAGAAAAAAAATTACAAATATTGTCCATGAAAGTGAGCCATAGAACCAACAACATATATGTTTCTAGCACTAGCCGTGCAATATAGAATAACCAACTTCCATGTAAGCAATTACCAAGCAAATTTGTTGGAAACATTAAATGTTTAGGACTGTATTGGCCAAATTGAAAAGATTTAGGACTTAATTGACTTATGCATAACTAATTCAAGACTTTTTTTTTTATAGTTACCCCAATCTTTACTGTTTTATACTATCATCTTTCTTTCTATTATTAGTATTATCTTGATTTTTTTTTCACGTTTTCAACAAAATTTTCAATTTTCATAGATATTAGGGATAAATGAAAGGTTGCCTTCAAAACTTAAATGAAAATAAACTTTCAACCTTAAAAAAGCTATGTGCGTCACACATGCTAACGAATAATAATAATAATAATAATAATAATAATAATAATAATAATAATTGAGAGTTAACGGTACATATAAAATGAAAGCTTATAGGGTATTTTATAATAGTTCAAAATTCAAGAACAAACGTATGCTACTCACAAGTCTAGGGAGAATGTATGTAATTTCCCTTGAAAACAACACTATAGTTGCTAGTGTCCTTTATAAATAGACATCCACCAACGTAGACAGTTTTAAAAGGAGAAACAAACAAAAAAACAAAAAGAGAGGATACTTGACGCGATACCACTCTGATAAGGAAGGATAACCCACCGCTCCAATTCAAGTTCCACAAAGAGAAGACAATTGCTAACCTTCCAAGAGAGTGAATACTAAATAATTTAGTCATATTTTGTCGTGAAATATACGTAAAGCTACTCCTCTACTTGTGTTTAAAGGGAGTATGCTTTCTATCTTGTATAGCACCGCCACCGACACCATAACAAGTCTCAATTATTTGTGAAAATAAAATTGTTATCAAAGATTGAGATCTTTCAGAACATGGAGGGAGTACCGTGCAAGATAGGGCATCTTCAACCCTCTTAAAGGTGCACATGTAATGTTAGTGAAATATAACTCTACTTCCATACATGATATAGGGTTAATACCACGAAAAACCCTAAACTGGTACGCTTGTCACAAATTTACCCCAAACTATTTTTTGTAACCACGAAAAACCCCAAATTGGTACACATGTGACAAATTTACCCCAAATTATTTTTTTGACTTCAAAAAACCCCAAACTAGTACATTTGTGACAAATTTACCCCAAATTGATATATTTACGATAAAATTACCCTTCGTTAATTTTCATTAAATTTAACGTTAAATTGCTTAGTTGGATGGCATGTAGCACTTCACAGGTATACCGGTTTATGATTTTTACTCTCTGTTTACCATATGTTTATCAATTTAGGATTTTTCATGGTACTGAACCAATTTAATAAAGGGTAAATTTGTCATAAGTGTAATAATTTGGGGTTTTTCGTGGTAAAAAAATATTTTAAGGTAAATTTGTCACAAATGTACCAGTTTGAGGTTTTTTATGGTAAAAAAAAATAGTTTGGGGGTAAATGTATCACAGGTATACCAATTTGGGGTTTTTCATGGTTACAAAAAATAGTTTGGGGTAAATTTGTCACAAGCGTACCAGTTTGGGGTTTTTCGTGATAAAAAAAATAGTTTGAAGTAAATTTGTCACATGTGTATTAGTTTGGGGTTTTTCGTGGTAATAAACCCTATGATATATGGTGAGGGATAAAGCAGTTAAGTTATGGAATTGTTCCATAATATACTCATTGATTGTTGCAGTGGAGGGGCACGAGAGCGATTAGTCAACTACTTGGAGGGAAACTAGCGCAACAAGCTTGCACCATAGCCCGTCGTTTAGTTTTTCATGACATGTATCAAACAAATGCAATCGGTTTTCAAGTCAAACGTATGGAAACAACCTACAATCAGGTCAATCCCTGGTAAGTTGTTTTATCATTTAATGGCTTAAGCTTTGAAATAAAGATCAGGAATGGAAAAATGGGTTGATAATCAATTTCTTCAACTCATATTGGTTAGGTCAAGTAAAAAATGGGTCATTTAAACTTTATACAACTAGTCAAAATAGCTTCTAAACGAAAATCAAACTAAGGACGGGTCTTCTTGGATTTAGCAGACCTATTACCATCCCACTATAATGATTTTTTTCAGCCTTTCAATTTAAAGAAACAACCAGGATGCCATGGCCACCTCCCTTTGGCCAACCCCCTGTGTCTCCTCGCGAATCTCTTCTGTTCTGTGCGCAGTTCATATTTCTCTCCTCGCATGGTCTCTCTCTCTCTCTCTTCGAGGGGGACGACGACCACCGCACAAGGGTCGCCGTCCTCGGTTCTCTCTCTCTACTTCAGGTGGTCGCCTTCCTTTCTAAAAGTGACAGAGACCGCAACACGAGTGGTTGCTATCCTAAAAGGAAAAGATCCTCCTGCTCTTAAGGCTCTATTTGGGAAATGCTTTCCAAAGATTCTTGGCCAACTATTGAGTGTTTAGAATTTTTTTTTTTAATAGCCTTGAGGAAAAATGTGCCTTGACTCTTTTTAATAAAAAAATAAAAAGTCATTTGCAAAAATGATTTTTACAAATAATGTTTTACGTAAAGTTATTTTACAATCGACTTTTAAATTACAATTTAACAAACATAACTTGCATTTAAATTTTTTTTTAAACTCAAGTCCTTCGCATTTTTCCAAAGATTTTCCTCAAAAGTCGAACCAAATGTAGCCCAAGTATTCTTAACAGATATCTTCCTTTCTTTTCTTTTCCCTTTTTTCTTTCCAAAAATCATATAACATATTGCTAGAAAATGTGAATCCAAGGATAAAATCATGAACCAAAACATCTTGGGAAAAAATAAGGATTCATACACTGAAAAATCTTAAACCGGTACATCACTCACAAATTTATCTCAAACTAATTTTTGACCATCTACACCGATGACAAATATAACCTTTGTTAGTTTTCATTCAATTTTTCCTTCAAATTGCTAAGTTGTATAACACGTTGCAGTTAACAAATGTACCAATTTTTTTTATTTTTACTATCATAGATATATTAATTTAACGGAAACTAACGGAGGGTAAATTTATCAGATATATACAAATTTGAGGATTTTTTTGTGGTCATAGAATTAGCTTAAGGTAAATTTATCACGTTATAGGGTTTTTTTGTGGTAAAAAATTAATTTAGGGTAAATTTGTTGAAGATAAACCAATTTAGAATTTTCCATGGTGTTAACCCTAAAATTAATAACTTGTTAAACTTTAAAACTCTATTTACATTATGAAACCCATATCTTACCCTACCTTTATCTTTATTTTATTTTCAGGAGGACCGTGAAAATTCAAGTCTAACTAACTATATCTAGTGGGATTATTCGCTAGAAAACTTAAGCTAATGGGATGTGAGTCAATTAGAGTAATCTTATCTTCAATGTGACTTTGGCCTAACGCGTACTTTAATG
Organism: Psidium guajava; assembly: GCA_016432845.1. Classification (NCBI taxonomy): domain Eukaryota; kingdom Viridiplantae; phylum Streptophyta; class Magnoliopsida; order Myrtales; family Myrtaceae; genus Psidium; species Psidium guajava. The sequence goes on along the minus strand of CM028232.1, from coordinate 22,767,467 downwards.
AGGGATAATCTTACTCTTCAAGTATCAATTAGGTATTAATATAGTGGTACATCCAGATTTGTCTGGTTGATCAATTTTGTGCATGCACAAATTTATGTAAATTTTATTCTTTCATTACATGTATCCAAACATTTGGACTCAACTAATTTTAGTGGATATTTGCAATTCGCTTCGTCCATTTGATGAGTCGGGTGTAAAATAATTTTAGGATGTTCAAGAGAGAGAGGGAGAGAATCAATAAATACAATACCTTTACTTTACTCAATTTGCTTGTCATTATACTTTATGAGAGAAGTATATTTATACTCGAACAATATGCATATAAAAAAAAATCTGTTCTCACAAGGAAATCATCTATCTTAGAAAATCACGAAATATCAAATAATTTCCCAAATATCTAAAAGTATCTCTAAGAATATTCTCTAATAGGAAAATCTCAAATATCCATAATAATACTTTAACACTTGCTTGAAGTTGGAGTATCTAGGTTGCATCAGAAAAGTGCAACTTTCATCCAAAGTGACCAAGCATCGTGTAAACTTGACCTTACACTAAATAAGAGATGTGGGCACATCAAAGCAGATTCAAGACAACGATAATTGTGTAAGCTGCACTTTACACGACAAATTAAATGTACTCCGTATAGTCACGGGATTTGACAAGCACTGAAGAAACACACAATCAGAAAGTTGATACATCTTTCTCATACAATCTCGATAGAATCATGTGGAAACCCAACTTGAATTGCGGCAAACTAAATTGCAGCATCTCCGCCGGCTCAACTTTAGCTGCTTGATGAAGGTATACTTGACTTCGGCACTCACAGCTATGTGGATATTTGACGGCAACTTCGCTCGTCAATGATGTTCACATTTAAAAGAGAGTACCACAATGAATAAGAGGGTAGTGTTGTTTAATGTTTGTCAAAATAGATATTTCACTAAAGATGAGATGACTAAAAACGGCATAAATGAAGAAAAGGCTAGGGCTTAATTTGGCTCCGTATCTCTTGGTGGCTTCAATACCAATAAAATAATTCTAGAATCTTCAAGAGAGAAGATAAGAGAATCAATAAGGACTACATCTTTACTTAATTGGATTGTCATTACACTTTATTAGATAATGGTATTTATACTTGAACAATATGCATGGGAAAGAAAATAATCCATGCTAACGAGGAAATCATCTATCTTAGAAAATCATGAAATCGCACATAATGTCCATAATGTATAAAAATATCTCTAAATTTTTTTAATAGAGAAATCTCTACTATTCATAAATAGACTTTAATGTAAGGTTCCACTCACAAGGTGACAGGTGAAGCCTTAGTGTTAATATAAGTGAAAAGTGTTGTGATTTGATTTCAGAAACACTAATACATTCAAATCAAGCATTTAACTATTCACCCAAATCTTTTTTTTAAATTGATAATTAATAATCATTTTAAAAGTTTTGACATTGAAGTGATTTTTTTTAAAAAATTTAACACTTAAATGGCTGATTTAAAAGCTTTTAAATACTTAAGTGATCGTTTTGAAAGTTTTGATACTAAAGTAAATACCGTATATAATTTTTGATACTAAAAATGTCCTTTTCCCCGATCTAATATTTCCATCAAAAGAGGAGGTGTCATGTCATATGTCCTTTATTCAGATACGTGTGTTACTTGCTCAGCAAAAATTGTCCATAATTATTGACAAGGCCAACTCATTTAAAAGTAAACAATACTTTCTTTCCTTTTTTGTTTTGTTTTGTTTTGTTTTCTTCTTCTTTCTTCTTCTTTCTTCTTCCTTTTCTTCTTTTTGCACCATGCCAGCTTTTTCTTCTCCGCGCACATACGGCCGTCGTCCCATTCACCCCTCCTTTCTCTCCTTTTATCTTCGCAACGCCGCCGCCACTCACCGTCAAAATCCACGCTCTCCAACCACTAGTGCCACGGCTCAAACAGCAGCACCCAACCTTGGCCACCATGACCACCACCGCCACCAACCGCCAAACAATCGCGGCCGGACCCCATCACTACGCCCACCAACCTCTAAACACCAACATCACTCACCAAACTCCTAGTTTGCATTTTTGTTTCTGCGCAAGCATGTCACTTCATACTACTAAATGGTTACCTAACAGTGTTAGTTTTGCGTCAGTGATTTTTGTCCATGGATTTAACAGGAGCACCATATGGAAACCCAAATTCGAAACAGTTCAGTTACTCGATTATATAAACAAGAACGCCGGTGTACTTGATTGAAAGACGATAATAATTCAACTACTTTGGCTAGCATTATCTCTGTTATAAAAAGACAGAAGGGAGAGCCTCTCCCACCACAGAACATGCAAAGTCGGGCCCATTTACGTTTGGATCATGCTCACGATGGATTATTTCTTCTCATGGGGCATCTTATCCCTTTCTTTCATTCATAGTTATCGTTGTTTGTTAATTTCCTATTCATCATTATTGAGCACATGTCAATGTCAATTAGAAAAAAAAATTTCTTCTGTTAGAAAGGAGGCAAGTGATTGTTTTATAAGACAAAGGACAACGTACCCACTTAAATCTTTGCTCTTCCGACCAAAAATAAAAAATAAAAAAATTTTGCTCTTGCTTTTGAAATTCTTTTATTGACTAATTCTCTTGAGCAACGCATCATAACTTTAGCTGGGTGTTTGACTTTGGGTTGGTCTAATTAGAATCAAAAGGGTTTCGAATAATAGCACAAAATACAGGAATATGTAGCTTTCCTTCAGGGGATGATCATTTTTGACATGGACTATACAAAAAGCTTGAGTGCCCTTAATAAATTAATTATGGGCACTAACAAAGGATCGTACGAAATCATTATGGGCACTAGCATAGGGTTTCGTAACAGCACTTCTGCTTCTTCCTTTTCTCATCCAACCTAATTTGTGTAAACTATTTCCAACCCTAACGAAGGATCTTATAAAATCGTTTAGCGTGAATTTACTTTTGTCGATCTTATTATGGTAAACCAAGGCGATAGCATATCAAGAAATTTTGCAACTCACATTATAGCTCGTCAAACAACACATGTTGTCATACGAGCTTGTCAATCAACGCCCAAAGAACTCGGTTAAATATTTTGTTCCTCTTAGGCCGAAGAAACGACGGTTGAACTCGCGTGTGCGGGTGCTAAAGAATGAAGAACAGTAATTTTGTACCTGATGTCTGATGGTGAAAATTGTCCGTTCAGGAAAGCAAAAACCTTCTCCGACTGCCAACTCCTACTTCACCTTCTCAGGTGCATTGTCCCCTCTGCCTTTGGCCATCACAGCACAGTCGCAGCACCACTTGTCAATCTGTGATAAGCGAACCCAGAGAGGACAATGGCCCGGATGAAGTGGACATTACTCTTGGAAATCGGTCGAACGCAGCTGGAATCTCTCTTTATCTCTCAGAATGGATGGCAGGTAAGGAAAAGGTCGAGCCGCCTTCTTTATGTATCCGTATGTATGTATACATACACATTGGCGTCAAACTTGTGACGTCAAGAGGAAGATTAAATTATGATGGCTATGTTAGGTTTGAATTAATTATAAATTTAATGCTTTTAAATGTCAATCTTCATCCAAGATTATTCCGCGGCACCAGTTACGGAGGTCATCAAAATCTAAGATCTCCCGAATATTGCTCTCACTATCCTGCAAATCTTGAACGGAATAAATGTATGTTTACGTTTTATGCCCACGAAACAAGAAATTACAAGAAAAAAAATTAAAAAGAAAACATATCTCGAATTCCAACTTTTTACCTGAGGGGATATGAATTTCAAAGGTATGGATATGGGCTATGTGAAAATCGGAGATTTGTTAGGTAACTATTTAGAGACATCGAATCTTCATCAAAAGAATCTAATTTTCTCTTCAATCTTCTATAGTTTAAAATAGAGGCACCGTGATTTGAAGGGTGAACAACGAATTTGATAGTTAGCTGTACACATGCTTAATTCTAACACATGCGCTGAGCGCATTTTCAATTACTTAATTGATAATGCTATAGATATTCTTTGCTAAATTTATCTAATCATTTTAAGGATAAGATGACAACCTTCGTAACTATCACCAAATCAAATGTCTCAACCTTGTAATTTTTTTTTTTTTTGACGAGGAAGCCCACCTTAAATTGGTAAATCTCGTAACTCCAAATACCCGTTAATCTCATGAGCCCATGAAATGTCCTCACTAAACTCATTTATCAGGTAAATGCAACCGAGGCCAGGGTGGATATTTATATGTAAACAGAACCGAACTCGAGTAGTATGCCTAATCTACACACTAATCTCATATTCTTAATCTCTACTAACCAATTCAATGGAGTTAACTTTGCAATTTAAATGAGTGTCTCGACTTTTTTAGCCTTGTTTTTCTAGTATAAACACGATAATTATGTATTTCATCTCTAATTTACGTTAATCATTCATAACTTTTAGTCCATGTGAAACATCAATTATAAAGAAAAGCGAGCCTACGATTTATAGAATGTTATTACAGAACGTATTGGTCTAGTTACAAACAAAAGAGACCCGATAGTTGAGGGGGGATTTCAATTCCTTGAAAGCTCTAATAACAAGATAAAGTTTACAATTCTACCGATACCACCTTTTAGGAAAAATTACCCAAAAAACCCCTAAACCTATTGCAATTGTACCAATTCAATCCTCGATCATTTTTTTTCCCCCAATTCAGTCATAAACCTTTTACATTTTCACTAATTCAGTGGAAGGACGTGCTGTTTTACATCCATTAGTTAGTAAGCGATTCAATGCAGACTTTGATGGGGATCAAATTGCTATTCATGTACCTTTATTTTTTGAGGTTCAAGCGGAGGTTTGTTTACTTATGTCTTCAACTATTGGGGATCCCATTTTCTTCTGGTCAATTTTAGTTGGCCGACGTTGACGTCGCACTTTTGGCACTGACATGGCACTATCGGCGCTAAAGTAGCAATTTTTAATAATATATATATTTTTACACTTTTTTCTTTTTAAAATTTTTTTTATCTAGACTTAGGAAGTCTAGATAAAAAAAATAAAGAAATAAAATAAAAAGGAACACAAGGAAATAAAAATAAAAACTCACAAAATTATTAACAATATTATTTAAAAAAGTCTATGTCTGTGCCGGCTAACCAAAATTATTCGGAAGGACTAAATTAACACAAATGAAAAACCTTCACAACTGAATTGGCAAAAAGGTTTTGGACAAAATTGGCATAATTATAATAAATTTAGGATTTTTTTGGTATCTCCTTTTTTTTAGAATCCCCTTTTTATCCCACCAAATGCAATTCCTAGTATAAATACTTCGACCAACAAAGGGCCATTATGATAAAATCAATCGTTGACTTAATAAATGAATTTTTACTGGGACATTACCAAACAAAATCTTAAAGTGCTCGAAACTCCTCCCAACACGAGGAATGGCTCGCCTCCACTCGTGAAAAGGAGGGAAACCTACAAAAATCCACCAAGAAGGCAGTAACCTACCCAACATATGAGGTGACCGGTTGTCATATATTCAGACGTTAGGAGAAGCTTAGAAGGGTTAAGATTACTCTTAGATCACGTTTGATTCGTCTAAAGAAAACAATTGGAATGACTTAGGAATGGGAATAAATTTTCTGTAATCCAAATGGTAAATAAACTTTTAAATTATCATATTGTGGATTTTATAATTTAGAAATCATTAAAAAAAATTTCATAATAATGAAGAGATCACTAGAGATTCATTTCAAAAGTTGCCAAAGAAAGGAAGGTGAAAAGTAAAGAATGAGAGAAATATAATATCATATTACTTGATTTGGTTGTTTTCTTGTCGTAAATATTTCGGGTGAAGTACACTAGAAGTGTCATAGTTATGTACTTTGCTCACTTGAGCATCAATACTTTCAAAACGATCATTTGAATGTCAATTTGTTTTTTTGAAAGACGCTCACTTAAGTGCAACTTCGATTGGAGCCGACATGGCTCACAAGAATTACTCTATAATGCTTTCTAGAGAGTTTTAAGGGTACGCTATGCGTTTAATGATTCATATAGCTTGGATTTCAAAATCCTACTAAGGTATGGTAGGATACCTTTAATAGGAATGCACTTATATGCGTGGAGCTAGCTAACTCTATGAAAATTTTTGAAGGCTAGATTTTCTTAAGCATGCATGAATCCTAAGAGGTTCAAAGCTTAAAGAATGAATGCAACCGAGAATTAATCTTGATTCGGAGATACTCTGTGTGAGGCCTATTATTTGGGCCAACACCAACAAAAAACGATTCAAGATTATATTCACCACTTGGTTATTCAACAGGTTTTCACTAAAGAAGTTTTAAAGCAAAAACTACCTATCTTGACGTAGTGTATTTCCACATGCGCACTTGAAATTTCTCGAGCCTTAATTCTGTTGATCCATTATGCGGGGGATTATTGTAATTATTGAAGATTCATGGCTCAACATTTTTCTCCATGTCCTTTCAATTACATGACTCCTCGTTCCGCTATAATTATAGTCTTTAATATGGAACTTATGTCGGCATGACCAATGTGGATTAATGTCTGCGTAACCGATGTTTTTCCGGTCTATAAATAGATGTGCTTCCATAGTTTAGAATAACAAACATGAACTCACAACTCCAATCACATTCCTTTAGTTCTCTTATAGTCGTTCTTCGAGTGCGGTGATTTTCGAGAAGTGTTCAACAGAGTTCCGTTCATATAGTGCTAAATACAAACAAATTCGAAGTGTTGTATCTTGGGAGGCATAGTTTGTAAAGCTACTTAGCACCGTTGGTAGAAACTAATTATCTTAAGGAGATTCGATTAGCTGTTCACCTCTTTTCCAATTCTTATTTTGAGTTTACAATATTCAGCAAGTTTGTTTACTTTGTAATCTTTATGTGTAAATATTAATACCAAAATATTGGCTTGGTTATTGTTATTGAAGTTATTATTGTTGACACCTGATTTTTAATCATTTTTTCTATTGCTAAAGTAATAAAAAAATTCATAAAAATTCATAAAATTGAAAAATCAACTTTGGGGACCTTAGCCAAGCCTAGGGAACCAATTTTGACCAAAAAAAGATTTTTCATATTTTTAGTATTTTTACGTATTATTTATTTATTTATTTTCGAAAATTCATAAAAACAAAAAATTAAGAAAATTGAGAAAATTGAAAAATCAAGTTTGGAGCCATGGCCAAGCTTAGGCAACTATTTTCAAACAAAAAAATAATTTTTTGTATTTATATATATTGTTTATATATTTTAGAAATTATGAGAATATTTAATAAATAATAGCATTTGAGGCTACAAAAATATATAAAAATAGTCAATATTTTTATTTTAAATCCCTTTTCATGTTGGCCATCACAAATTTAAAAAATCCAATTCGGGGTCGTGTATTCCTTCACGAGCATAATCTCGAACCGGGCCTAAAAAATTCAATTTGAGTCAATTTATTTTCATTTTTTCACTTTTAGGAGTTGTGACATTGCTCTCTAATATTTCAAATTTTTATATTGGCCCAAATTATACCCAGAATGACTCAATTGTGCAAAAGGGCTTTAATTAAATTCTGCATTATTTTCAGTGGCAAGAAATGAGCTTAAATTTGACATGTGGTGAATTTTGACTAAGTATAGGGAAGGTATGTCATAAATTGTAAGGAGAATTGGACTTAAAGAAATATTTTTTCAGGGACTAAATTGTAAATACTTAAAATTCAAGGACTAGAGTGCAAATACCTAACTCTTGAAGGATTATTTTACAAATAACAAAAAGAAGAGTTAGTGGATAAATTAGAATAGAGAAGGGAAGATGGAGAAGAGGAGATGAAGAAGAGAAGTTGGAGAATAATAGATGGAGAAAATAAGATAAGAATAGAGAAGGGAAGATGGAGATGAAGAAGAGTTAGTAGAGAAATTAGAATGGAAGATAAGAATAGAGAAGGGAAGATGGAGATGAAGAAGAGTTAGTGGAGAAATTAGAATGGGAGATAAATATGGAGAAGGGAAGATGAAGATGAAGAAGAGTTAGTGGAAAGATTAGAATATGAGATAGAGATGGAGAATGGAAGATGAAAATGAAGAAGAGTTAGTGGAGAAATTAGAATGGGAGATAGAGTTAGTGGAAAAATTAGAATGGGAGATAGATGAGTAGATTATAAAAGGAGGAAGAAGTGAGCTTGAGAGAGGAATTTTTTGGGAGAGAAAATTTTGGATGTTTGAGAGGGTTTTGAGAGATTGAAGAAAAATTTGAGAGAGAAAAAAAAAATACCAAAAGAGAGAGAATTTTGAAGATGATGGGAGTTTAAAGTTAGGGGTTATCATCACAAATTTTTTCATCGATCAACATAAATCAAGAGTTCATCCTCGTCAACGAGCAAACAAATTCGAGCTAAGTGTTTTTTTATTTATTCATTTATTTGTGGTTTTAGTCGCAAATTAGCACAAATTGTATACACTTTCTCCTACCTCCATTTTTCCATATTTTATGTCAGGAGAAGGATATCTCTACGTCAACGGCAAAAAATCTCGTAGAGATGCAAAAATCGCCCAAACAAGCTCTTAAGCTGTCCACCGATTTCTCAGTTGATTTGTGACTAAAAGTCTCTCTTAATTCAAAAGAGACTCTCTATATTGGGAACATAGAGAGCGAAAATCAATTATAGAAATCCCTCCCAAAAAAATGGGAGATAAGTACTCTTTCCACTCTTCTGGTTTTAGATGCAGATTGGCATATATTTTGTATACTGACACTTCACTCTATTTTATGTCAGGAAGCCGCAGCTCTATATCAATGGTCAACCCTATGGAAGCACAAAATCGGCTTGGAGGAGTCTTCAAGCGCGCACAAATTTCAAATTGTTGAATCAATTCGTTGTATTTTATTTTAAAGAATTCATACCCCAGAATGGAGAGGACAAAGTCCATCCGCAATTTAAATACCTGCACCATAAATCCCAAAGGGAAGAGCCAAGCCAATGCTTAGCCTCCCATTGGAGGTTTTTACTTACAGTAGTTAAATACCTGCAACTTAAATACATGTACCTTAAATCCCAAAGGGAAGAGCCAAGCCAATGCTTAGCCTCCCATTGGAGGTTTTTACTTACAGTAGTTAAATACCTGCAACTTAAATACCTGTACCTTAAATCCCAAAGGGAAGAGCCAAGCCAATGCTTAGCCTCCCATTGGAGGTTTTTACTTACAGTAGTTAAATACCTGCAACTTAAATACCTATACCTTAAATCCCAAAGGGAAGAGCCAAGCCAATGCTTAGCCTCCCATTGGAGGTTTTTACTTACAGTAGTTAAATACTTGCAACTTAAATACATGTACCTTAAATCCCAAAGGGAAGAGCCAAGCCAATGCTTAGCCTCCCATTGGAGGTTTTTACTTACAGTAGTTAAATATCTGCAACTTAAATACATGTACCTTAAATCCCAAAGGGAAGAGCCAAGCCAATGCTTAGCCTCCCATTGGAGGTTTTTACTTACAGTAGTTTAAATACTTGCAACTTAAATACCTGTACCTTAAATCCCAAAGGGAAGAGCCAAGCCAATGCTAGGCCTCCCATTGGAGGTGTTTATTCACTGTCATGTACTTCCTATAATTTAATTTTTGAATCATCGGACCCAAAAGATAAGTAGGTTGTAATACTGCACAGAAGTCGTTAACACACTCCTTCTTTCGGCTTCAGGGAATCTTTAACACTTAAAAAAATATAACAAATAAAAATATATACCATCCATGCATCCTATTTAAAAAGTGAAAACACAAAAGAGAATACCCTACTATAGCCTTAGGAATAAACCAAGCCTGAGTTGCCGAATTAGGATATCCATGAAATTAAGGTACCGAAAGGGCATTAGTTTTAATTAACTAGTGTAACCAAGTCCCCGAGCTCCTAATCTCTGGTTCGCAGGAATAAATTAGTTCTCCCGCTAATTTATTTAGGTTTCTAATCGACCTACCAAGAACGATTAGTGGCGACTCCAAATTTTAAAATCATTTAAACAAAAACCAAAGTTGCGATTCGGTAGGGCTTGGGAGGGTTCGCGTTAGGTTAGCCAAATCTAATTAACCTAATAATCCGTTAACCCCTTTAAAATTTAAAATTTTTTTTAGAGGGTCGCGACAGCTTGGCGACTCCGCTGGGGACGGGATTTTTAAATTTTCGAAAAATGATACCAATTGGAATACTTGAATTTTTTCGAAAATTTAAAAGTCTTAGTGGACTTAAGCCAATGAAAATTTCATGGATATCTCGCTTCTGGCGATCTTGTTTGGGACTCATTCTATAGGTGTTATATGTTTTTGCAGGATGGGAGTTATAAGGGGCGGAGTGTTTGGCTAACCCCTTTGTTTTGCAGGCTCGGTGTTTGGTTTATTTGTTTAATTTCGCATATTTTTAGAAGCGCTGTTTTGATATCAATTGTTGTGCATGTTTTGCATACTCTGAGGATCACGACACCTGCACACACAAGCGTCTAAACCCAAGTCGCGAAATTCTTCCTAGAAAACCATAGATAGGGATCGAATATGTAAAGCTCTTGCGTCGATTACGCTCGGGTTGACCATATTTTATCCCGCTCATTATCTGAATTGACAATTCTTCCCATTGTGATTTGATTGCGCGGAGGGTAAGGTTGTCAATTCAGATAGTGGGGGCCTTTTAGGTCCATACCCTGTCTCTCCTTCTTTTATTTTCTAGAGTTCACTCCTCACTTGAGTCATGCGCATGACTATGTGATTTGCATTTCTCCAAGGTAAAAGTAAGTTCTCTAATTTTATCTTGTATTTATTTTCGGTCGGTTCATGCTAGGTGTTAGTCAGTTTTTGAGCTTGATATTACGACCATTCTTTTAAAAGAAAATAAAAATTAAATTTGTCCCTCATTTCTTTTAAAAAATTTTTGAAAAAATGATGTGAAAAATCCCTTCATGGGAATTTTATTAACCAATAAGGGATTTTTGTAATGTTTTTATTGCTTCAATAAAAATGAAATTTTCCTGAAAAAATTTTCCTCCGAAAATTTATTTCAATAAAAAGAAAAATTCCCTAAAAAAAAACTCTAATAGACATCAAGTGATTTTATCACATTTTTCAAATTATAAAAACTTGCAAGAAAATTCTTCTCGAGAAATTCGCTCATGTTTTTCTAAGAAAATTTTCTCTAAATAAAATTAGACTAATGTCTCGGGGGAATTGTATTGACCAATAAGAGATTTTTGTCATGTTTTTCTTGCTTCAATAAAAATGAAATTTTCCTGACAAATTTTCCTCTAAAATTTTATTTCGATAAAAGAAAAATTCCTTCAAAAAAAAAACTTTGGTAAACATCAAGTGATTTTATCACATTCTTTCAAATTATAAAAACTTGCAACAAAAATTCTTTTCGAGAAATTTGCTCATGTTTTTCTAAGAAAATTTTCTCTAAATAAAATTAGACTAATGTCTCGGGGGAATTTTGTTAACCAATAAAGGATTTCTGTCATGTCTTTCCTGCTTCAATAAAAATAAAATTTTCCTGACAAATTTACCTCTGAAAATTTATTCTGATAAAAAGGAAATTCCTTCAAAAATTTTAGTAAACGTCAAGAGATTTTGTCACATTCCTTAAAAAAAAAGAGTAATAAATCTGCAAAAAAATTCTGTATTAACCCATTTCTTCCTAAGGGAATTTTTTTTTTCTGATTTCTCTATAAAATAGAAAAAATCAAATTGGACTAATATAGGAGTCATGGACCGACATTCCTTGTGTCGCATACTAATTATATCATTTTCTTTTGCAGGGAGATCCTAGATACCCTAGACGGGTGTAAAAATTAAGTTCAAAACATATCAAGAATCATCTCCAGAAATACCAAAAGACGAAAAACACCGAGGCTTCAACCGTTAATTCCGGGGGGCAAACGAACACTGTCCATCTTTGACAGACAGAGAATTTGCAAAAGCGACTCGAGAATACAGTCGTATTCAAAAACCAAATTTCCTGGTCGGGCTAAATTGGGGGCAAATCAACTCATGGACATTACCACGGGATGGACAGCTTCGGTTAAAGAAAAATACAAGCGAAAGATCCGAACAATCTCAGACATGGGTAATTCTGTATCGTTCTAATTTACACATAATCATCTCAAGTCTCGAATTGTTTTATTCCATTCTTAACAGGGATTGCAAATTACCTCGAGAAAATACCGTAACATGGCCCAAGGTGATACAATAAGGCTGCGTTATTGTTGACACCTGATTTTTAATCATTTTTTTCTATTGCTAAAGTAATAAAAATTCCATAAAAAAAATCCATAAAAATTCATAAAATTGAAAAATCAACTTTGGGGACCTTAGCCAAGCCTAGGGAACCAATTTTGACCAAAAAACGATTTTTCATATTTTCAGTATTTTTACGTATTTTTTATTTATTTATTTTCGAAAATTAATAGAAAATCCATAAAAATTCATAAAATTGAAAAATCAACTTTGGGAACCTTAGCCAAGCCTAGGGAACGAATTTTGACCAAAAAATAATTTTTCATATTATATATATTTTAATTTGTTTTTTAAAAAAAATACAAAAATATTTGAAAATTTTGGAAAAATAACATTTGAGGCCAAAAATACACAAAGATAGTTAATATTTTTATTTTAAATCTATTTTCATATTGGCCATCGCAAATTCAGAAAAATCCAATTCGAGTCACGTGTTCCTTCACGAGTATAATCTCGAATCGGGCCTAAAAAAATTTAATTTGAGTCAACTTATTTTTAACTTTCACTTTTTATGAGTTGTGACATTGTCTTCTAATATTTTAAATTTTCATCTTGGCCCAATTATACTCAAAATGACTTAATTTTGCAAAAGGGCTTTAATTAAATTATGCATTATTTTCAGCGACAAGAAATGAGCTTAAATTTGACATGTGGTAAATTTTGGTGTGTCAAAAATTGTAAGGAGATTTGGACTTAAAGAAATATTTTTTTTTCAGGGACTCAATTGTAAATACTTAAAATTCAAGGACTAGAGTGCAAATACCTAACTCTTGAAGGATTATTTTACAAATAATAAAAAGAAGAGTTAGTGGATAAATTAGAATAGAGAATGGAAGATGAAGAAGAGGAGATGAAGAAGAGAAGTTGGAGAAGAATGGATGGAGAAAATAAGATAAGAATAGAGAAGGGAAGATGGAGATGAAGAAGAGTTAGTAGAGAAATTAGAATGGAAGATAAGAATAGAGAAGGGAAGATGGAGATGAAGAAGAGTTAGTAGAGAAATTAGAATGGAAGATAAGAATAGAGAAGGGAAGATGGAGATTAAGAAGAGTTAGTGGAGAAATTAGAATGGGAGATAAATATGGAGAAGGGAAGATGAAGATGAAGAAGAGTTAATGGAGAGATTAGAATGTGAGATAGAGATGGAGAATGGAAGATGAAAATGAAGAAGAGTTAGTGGAGAAATTAGAATGGGAGATAGAGTTAGTGGAAAAATTAGAATGGGAGATAGATGAGTAGGTTATAAAAGGAGGAAGAAGTGAGCTTGAGAAAGGATTCTTGAGAGAGAAAATTTGAAGTGTTTGGGAGAATTTTTTGGAGAGAAAATTTTGGATGTTTGAGAGAGTTTTGGGAGATTGAAGAAAATTTTGAGAGAAAGAAAATACCAAAAGAGAGAGAATTTTGAAGATGATGGGAGTTTAAAGCTAGGGGTTATCATCACAAATTCCTTCATCGATCAATATAAATCAAGAGTTCATCCTCGTCAACGAGCAAACAAATTCAAGCTAAGTGTTTTTATTTATTCATTTATTTATGGTTTTACTCGCAAATTAGCACAAATTGTATACACTTTCTCCATCTCCTTTTTCTTTCATATTTTATGTCAGGAGAAGGATATCTCTACGTCAATAGCAAAAATCTCGTCGAGATGCAAAAATCGGCCCAGACAAGCTCCTAAGCTGTCCACCGATTTCTCAACTGATCTGTGACTAAAAGTCCCTCTTAATTCAAAAGAAACTCTCTATATTGGGAACATAGAGAGCGAAAATCAATTATAGAAATCCCTCCCAAAAAATGGGAGATAAGTACTCTTTCTACTCTTCTGGTTTTAGGTGCAGATTAGCACATATTTTGTATACTAACACTTCACTCTATTTTATGTCAGGAAGCCGGAGCTCTATATCAATGGTCAACCCTATGGAAGCACAAAATCGGCTTGGAGGAGTCCTCAAGCGCGCACAAATTTCAAATTGTTGAATCAATTCGTTGTATTTCATTTTAAAAAATTCATACCCCAAAATGGAGAGGACAAAGTCCATCCGCAATTTAAATACCTGCACCATAAATCCCAAAGGGAAGAGCCAAGCCAATGCTTAGCCTCCCATTGGAGGTTTTTACTTATAATAGTTAAATACCTGCAACTTAAATACCTGCACCTTAAATCCCAAAGGGAAGAGCCAAGCCAATGCTTAGCCTCCCATTGGAGGTTTTTACTTACAGTAGTTAAATACCTGCACCTTAAATCCCAAAGGGAAGAGCCAAGCCAATGCTTAGCCTCCCATTGGAGGTTTTTACTTACAGTAGTTAAATACCTGCAACTTAAATACCTGTACCTTAAATCCCAAAGGGAAGAGCCAAGCCAATGCTTAGCCTCCCATTGGAGGTTTTTACTTACAGTAGTTAAATACCTGCAACTTAAATACCTGTACCTTAAATCCCAAAGGGAAGAGCCAAGCCAATGCTTAGCCTCCCATTGGAGGTTTTTACTTACAGTAGTTTAAATACTTGCAACTTAAATACCTGTACCTTAAATCCCAAAGGGAAGAGCCAAGCCAATGCTAGGCCTCCCATTGGAGGTGTTTATTCACTGTCATGTACTTTCTATAATTTAATTTTTGAATCATCAGACCCAAAAGATGAGTAGGTCGTAATACTGCACAGAAGTCGTTAATACACTCCCTCTTTCGGCTTCAGGGAATCTTTAACACTTAAAAAAATATAACAAATAAAAATATATACCATCCATGCATCCTATTTAAAAAGTGAAAACACAAAAGAGAATACCCTACTAGAGCTTTAGGAATAAACCAAGCCTGAGTTGCCGGATTAGGATATCCATGAAATTAAGGTACCGAAAGGGCATTAGTTTTAATTAACTAGTGTAACCAAGTCCCCGAGCTCATAATCTCTGGTTCGCAGGAATAAATTAGTTCTCCCGCTAATTTATTTAGGTTTCTAATCGACCTACCAAGAACGATTAGTGGCGACTCCAAATTTCAAAATCATTTAAACAAAAACCAAAGTTGCGATTCGGTAGGGCTTGGGAGGGTCCGCGTTAGGTTAGTCAAATCTAATTAACCTAATAATCCGTTAACCCCCTTTAAAATTTAAAAATATTTTTAGAGGGTCGCGACAGACTGGCGACTCCACTGGGGACAGGATTTTTAAATTTTCGAAAAAAGATAACAATTGGAATACTTGAATTTTTTCGAAATTTTAAAAGTCTTAGTGGACTAAGGCCAATGAAAATTTCATGGATATCTCGCTTCTGGCGATCTTGTTTGGGACTCATTCTATAGGTGTTATATGTTTTTGCAGGATGGGAGTTATAAGGGGCAGAGTGTTTGGCTAACCCCTTTGTTTTGCAGGCTGGTGTTGGGTTTATTTGTTTAATTTCGCACATTTTTAGAAGCGCTGTTTTGATATCAATTGTTGTGCATGTCTTGCATACTCTGAGGATCACGACACCTGCACACACAAGCGTCTAAACCCAAGTCGCGAAATTCTTCCTAGAAAACCATAGATAGGGATCGAATATGCAAAGCTCTTGCGTCGATTGCGCTCGGGTTGACCATATTTTATCCCGCTCATTATCTGAATTGACAATTCTTCCCATTATGATTTGATTGCGCAGAGGGTAAGTTTGTCAATTCAGATAGTGGGGGCATTTTTAGGTCCATACCTTGTCTCTCCTTCTTTTATTTTCTAGAGTCCACTCCTCACTTGAGTCATGCGCATGACTATGTGATTTGCATTTCTCCAAGGTAAAAGTAAATTCTCTAATTTTATCTTGTATTTATTTTTGGTCGGTCCATGCTAGGTGTTAGTCAGTTTTTGAGTTTGATATTACGACCATTCTTTTAAAAGAAAATAAAAATTAAATTTGTCCCTCATTTCTTTAAAAAAAAATTTTGAAAAAATGATGTGAAAAAATCCCTTCATGGAAATTTTATTAACCAATAAGGGATTTTTGTCATGTTTTTATTGCTTCAATAAAAATGAAATTTTCCTGAAAAAATTTTCCTCCGAAAATTTATTTCAATAAAAAGAAAAATTCCTTCAAAAAAAAAACTCTAGTAGACATCAAGTGATTTTATCACATTTTTCAAATTATAAAAACTTGCAAGAAAATTCTTCTCGAGAAATTCGCTCATGTTTTTCTAAGAAAATTTTCTCTAAATAAAATTAGACTAATGTCTCGGGGGAATTGTATTGACCAATAAGAGATTTTTGTCATGTTTTTCTTACTTCAATAAAAATGAAATTTTCCTGACAAATTTTTCTCTGAAAATTTATTTCGATAAAAAGAAAAATTCCTTCAAAAAAAAACTTTGGTAAACATCAAGTGATTTTATCACATTCTTTCAAATTATAAAAACTTGCAACAAAAATCTTTTCGAGAAATTCGCTCATGTTTTTCTAAGAAAATTTTCTCTAAATAAAATTAAACTAATGTCTCGGGGGAATTTTGTTAACCAATAAAGGATTTCTGTCATGTCTTTCCTACTTCAATAAAAATAAAATTTTCCTGACAAATTTACCTCTGAAAATTTATTTTGATAAAAAGGAAATTCCTTCAAAAATTTTAGTAAACGTCAAGAGATTTTGTCACATTCCTTTAAAAAAAATAATAAAAAGAGTAATAAATCTGCAAAAAAATTCTGCATCAGAAATTAACCCATTTCTTCCTAAGAAATTTTTTTTTCTCTGATTTCTCTATAAAATAGAAAAAATCAAATTGGACTAATATAGGAGTCATGGACCGACATTCCTTGTGTCGCATACTAATTATATCCTTTTCTTTTGCAGGGAGATACTAGATACCCCAGACAGGTGTAAAAATTAAGTTCAATAATATATCAAGAATCATCTTCAGAAATACCAAAAGACGAAAAACACCAAGGCTTCAACCGTTAATTCAGGGGGGCAAACGAACACTGTCCATCTTTGACAGACAGAGTTGTGTCAATCCGTAAAATTGTATGGGCAGTGTATTCTGATATGACGGTGGATTTATACTGATTAAACACGGGGGTATATTTAATGTATTGCAGAGGATCCCGCGTCTTTTGAAAGACAATATGGATTATATAATCAGAAACCATGAAATAAGTACCTTAACCTGATTAAATCAACCAGAGACCGGTCTTAAAATTTTCTCGGATCCGAAACACGCGGAGGGTTTTAGAGGACCGAGGTTTTATTAATGAACGTGGCCCACGGACACTCCCCCGATGCTACAGGTGCCCGATACATACGAGTGGACGCCGAAAGCAACAAAACACGGTTGAAGTGGAGCACATAACAAATGGCCGAATTTATTGGCACATTGATCGAGTGGTGGCAGCTTTATTAATTTACATGATTGAACGCGGGTCTCTAAGCGGCTGGTGGAAAGCCACACTGAATGTCTCTCTAATGTTCTTGATATCATCGTCTACCTCAACCCACGAGAGCATCATGAAGAAGATTAAACCTAGACGAATACGTCTACTTAATTTCATCACACGTTCTCGCTTTTTGTCGATGTCCAAAATTAATGCACAAGCTAGAAGTAATCATTTCCCTTTCCCCCATATTAAATGCTCGGAGCCGTTAACTGCACCAAACTCGAAAAAATTAATATCGAGACGAAATCCGCATAAATATGAAGGGTAAATCCGTATCGTTCCAATTTACCCTTAAATTGCTCTGGTTTTAAATTTGATCCCTTCTATTTTCAGGAATTTGCAAAAGCGACTCGAGAATACAGTCGTATTCAAAAACCAAATTTCCTGGTCGGGCTAAATTGGCGGCAAATCAACTCATGGACATTACCACGGGATGGACAGCTTCGGTTAAAGAAAAATACAAGCGAAAGATCCGAACAATCTCAGACATGGGTAATTCTGTATCGTTCTAATTTACACATAATCATCTCAAGTCTCGAATTGTTTTATTCCATTCTTAACATGGATTGCAAATTACCTCGAGAAAATACCGTAACATGGCCCAAGGTGATACAATAAGGCTGCGTTATCCCCAAGGATTAACCTTTGAAAGGAAAGCCCCATGGACACCTACGGTCCAATGGACCGAATGGTACGGGGGATGACAGTAGGTCCGAAATATTCCGAGTTCGATCCCCAAGGGTGGGGAATGTTGTATGTATTATAAATAAATGAAACAACTTTTTGTGCATTTCTTTTTTTTACAAACAGGAATACTCGACGAGTAATATCAAAGTCAGTATTTTACCATAGTCTTCCCATAATGGTGAAGCGCCCAACAAAAGTCGAGGAAAATTCAATCCAACAAAACTGGTAAAAGACTCGTGCAAGACATTCAAGATGAAGGGTAAATCAGTATCGTTTTCAATTTATCCCTTTTAATACTGGCTGATATGTCTCTTTTTCTTTTTACAGGAAATATTTACACTAACATTTAACATGTTGAAGGAGACAAATCCAAAAGAAAATTATGATCATCTGACAAGATCTATTCTGGTGAAAAATGGGGCAAATTGATCACAAGCTCTGAAGCGAAAAAGCAAATATGTCTTCCTTATCTCGTTTGATTTCAAGAATAATTTCTCTGCTTTTTACAGGGGCATTCAACCGCTAAACCATGGCGGTCGCTGTCATTAAACCAACTGAAATGCTCCCTCACCTATATGCTTCATCGTGCAGGGGCAAAGTTTGAGACGAACCGCCCCTCGACATAAGGAGTAGGCTTCCCAATTTGTTCAGTCCGCCCACATACCGGGGGCAATTTAAATCCGCCCATATTTGCACATTATATAAACACACGTGATGCTAAAAATTGTCACATCGGCATTGTGTTTACACATTTTATGAATTATGTATGACCATTCCGCATGTTTAATTTGCCAACTCCAACTTAGAGCATAAACTGCATAGGAGACATCAAATGTGCAAAATGGGGCATAACAGGATGAGGAAAGGCAAACCATTTCCACACAGGTCTAACATTTTAATCTACAGATAAACAGTCTTTCTCCAGAGTGAGAGAAAGCCCTTTCGGAATGAAGTCCCCCATTCAGATTACATTCGAGGTGTTCATACTATAAGAACCTCCTTAAACAGAAGTGGTAATGCAATACATGATCCATATGTTGATCGATTGCATCATGAGTTATTACACAGACTGCCTTTAATCATGACAAACTTAGTTGAACAATTTTGTATGAACCAATGAACGCATTGATGAAAATGCTTGCACATGTTACCTCTGACATTGCCTGACAGGCAACACATTCCCGGTGTTTGAGTTACCTTCCAAAGTCTTGAAATTCATTCGGCGATTATTGAATGAACAAGCCTGGTTGTTGAGAAGCCACCAAGCATTTCTTCCAAATTCTCAGGTAAGTATATCTTCAACCTGAACCTTTCAAGAGAATGAATTCTGACGGTTGTTGGGGTACTCGAATCTATTGCGATATATACAGGTATTCACCTTCTTCAATAAAGCATGATTTGTCTCAAGGACAGAAATGTTCTAGACCTTTTGATCTCTGCCTCTTTGGTTTATTCCTAAAGCGACAGGAGAATATAATTTGGGTTTGAGTTTCTGCAGGATTCCTAGTCTCCCCAGATTTCAGAATGGCACCCTTTGAGGTACACCAAGCCATTCTTACAGGCAAACTAAGTCCTTCTTACAGGCAAACCAAGTCCTTCTTACAGGCACAAAGTCCTTCTTACAGGCAAACCAAGTCCTTCTTACAGGCATAAAGTCCTTCTTACAGGCAAATCAAGTCCTACTTACAGGCAAACAAAGTCCTTCCTACAGGCAAAACAAGTCCTTCTTACAGGCAAATCAAGTCCTTCTTACAGGCACAAAGTCCTTCTTACAGGCAAATCAAGTCCTTCTTACAGGCATAAAGTCCTTTTTACAGGCAAACAAAGTCCTTCTTACAGGCAAATCAAGTCCTTCTTACAGGCAAAGTAAGTCCTTCTTACAGGCAAATCAAGTCCTTCTTACAAGCAAATTAAGTCCTTTTTACAGGCAAATCAAGTCCTTCTTACGGGCAAATTAAGTCCTTTTTACAGGCATTAAGTCCTTTTTACAAGCATTAAGTCCTTTTTACAGGCACAAGTCCTTTTTACAGGCACAAAGTCCTTTTTATAGGCACAAGTCCTTTTTACAGGCACCAAGTCCTTTCTACAAGCACCAAGTCTTTCTTACAGGTATCTCCATGGGGTGACCTACCATACGGGTCAAATCTCAATCAAAATTTAATTAGGAGAATCCTTTCATTAGGAATCTACCATGGGTTGACCTACCATACAGGTCAAATTTCAATCAAAATTTAATCAGTAGAATCCTTTTATTAGGAATCTACCATGGTACGACCCACCATACGGGTCAAATGGTATGACCCACCATACGGGTCAAATTTTAATTCAATTTTTAATCAGTAGAATCCTTTTATTAGGAATCTACCATGGGTTGATCCACCATACGGGTTCAAGTTCAACCACCCTAAAGTTTTTTTTATATAACGAATCCTTAGGTTCTCATTTCATTTTCAGTGGAACATTCATGTCACGACTCTTTTTATTTCCTTGTATTGAGTCGATTAGAATTCAGGTGTCATCTTGTCTTTGAAATGAACCTCTACCGAGCTTCTTTTCAAAGAGGGGCAGCTGTTGACACCTGATTTTTAATCATTTTTTTCTATTGCTAAAGTAATAAAAATTCCATAAAAAAATCCATAAAAATTCATAAAATTGAAAAATCAACTTTGGGGACCTTAGCCAAGCCTAGGGAACCAATTTTGACCAAAAAACGATTTTTCATATTTTCAGTATTTTTACGTATTTTTTATTTATTTATTTTCGAAAATTAATAGAAAATCCATAAAAATTCATAAAATTGAAAAATCAACTTTGGGAACCTTAGCCAAGCCTAGGGAACGAATTTTGACCAAAAAATAATTTTTCATATTATATATATTTTAATTTGTTTTTTAAAAAAAATACAAAAATATTTGAAAATTTTGGAAAAATAACATTTGAGGCCAAAAATACACAAAGATAGTTAATATTTTTATTTTAAATCTATTTTCATATTGGCCATCGCAAATTCAGAAAAATCCAATTCGAGTCACGTGTTCCTTCACGAGTATAATCTCGAATCGGGCCTAAAAAAATTTAATTTGAGTCAACTTATTTTTAACTTTCACTTTTTATGAGTTGTGACATTGTCTTCTAATATTTTAAATTTTCATCTTGGCCCAATTATACTCAAAATGACTTAATTTTGCAAAAGGGCTTTAATTAAATTATGCATTATTTTCAGCGACAAGAAATGAGCTTAAATTTGACATGTGGTAAATTTTGGTGTGTCAAAAATTGTAAGGAGATTTGGACTTAAAGAAATATTTTTTTTTCAGGGACTCAATTGTAAATACTTAAAATTCAAGGACTAGAGTGCAAATACCTAACTCTTGAAGGATTATTTTACAAATAATAAAAAGAAGAGTTAGTGGATAAATTAGAATAGAGAATGGAAGATGAAGAAGAGGAGATGAAGAAGAGAAGTTGGAGAAGAATGGATGGAGAAAATAAGATAAGAATAGAGAAGGGAAGATGGAGATGAAGAAGAGTTAGTAGAGAAATTAGAATGGAAGATAAGAATAGAGAAGGGAAGATGGAGATGAAGAAGAGTTAGTAGAGAAATTAGAATGGAAGATAAGAATAGAGAAGGGAAGATGGAGATTAAGAAGAGTTAGTGGAGAAATTAGAATGGGAGATAAATATGGAGAAGGGAAGATGAAGATGAAGAAGAGTTAATGGAGAGATTAGAATGTGAGATAGAGATGGAGAATGGAAGATGAAAATGAAGAAGAGTTAGTGGAGAAATTAGAATGGGAGATAGAGTTAGTGGAAAAATTAGAATGGGAGATAGATGAGTAGGTTATAAAAGGAGGAAGAAGTGAGCTTGAGAAAGGATTCTTGAGAGAGAAAATTTGAAGTGTTTGGGAGAATTTTTTGGAGAGAAAATTTTGGATGTTTGAGAGAGTTTTGGGAGATTGAAGAAAATTTTGAGAGAAAGAAAATACCAAAAGAGAGAGAATTTTGAAGATGATGGGAGTTTAAAGCTAGGGGTTATCATCACAAATTCCTTCATCGATCAATATAAATCAAGAGTTCATCCTCGTCAACGAGCAAACAAATTCAAGCTAAGTGTTTTTATTTATTCATTTATTTATGGTTTTACTCGCAAATTAGCACAAATTGTATACACTTTCTCCATCTCCTTTTTCTTTCATATTTTATGTCAGGAGAAGGATATCTCTACGTCAATAGCAAAAATCTCGTCGAGATGCAAAAATCGGCCCAGACAAGCTCCTAAGCTGTCCACCGATTTCTCAACTGATCTGTGACTAAAAGTCCCTCTTAATTCAAAAGAAACTCTCTATATTGGGAACATAGAGAGCGAAAATCAATTATAGAAATCCCTCCCAAAAAATGGGAGATAAGTACTCTTTCTACTCTTCTGGTTTTAGGTGCAGATTAGCACATATTTTGTATACTAACACTTCACTCTATTTTATGTCAGGAAGCCGGAGCTCTATATCAATGGTCAACCCTATGGAAGCACAAAATCGGCTTGGAGGAGTCCTCAAGCGCGCACAAATTTCAAATTGTTGAATCAATTCGTTGTATTTCATTTTAAAAAATTCATACCCCAAAATGGAGAGGACAAAGTCCATCCGCAATTTAAATACCTGCACCATAAATCCCAAAGGGAAGAGCCAAGCCAATGCTTAGCCTCCCATTGGAGGTTTTTACTTATAATAGTTAAATACCTGCAACTTAAATACCTGCACCTTAAATCCCAAAGGGAAGAGCCAAGCCAATGCTTAGCCTCCCATTGGAGGTTTTTACTTACAGTAGTTAAATACCTGCACCTTAAATCCCAAAGGGAAGAGCCAAGCCAATGCTTAGCCTCCCATTGGAGGTTTTTACTTACAGTAGTTAAATACCTGCAACTTAAATACCTGTACCTTAAATCCCAAAGGGAAGAGCCAAGCCAATGCTTAGCCTCCCATTGGAGGTTTTTACTTACAGTAGTTAAATACCTGCAACTTAAATACCTGTACCTTAAATCCCAAAGGGAAGAGCCAAGCCAATGCTTAGCCTCCCATTGGAGGTTTTTACTTACAGTAGTTTAAATACTTGCAACTTAAATACCTGTACCTTAAATCCCAAAGGGAAGAGCCAAGCCAATGCTAGGCCTCCCATTGGAGGTGTTTATTCACTGTCATGTACTTTCTATAATTTAATTTTTGAATCATCAGACCCAAAAGATGAGTAGGTCGTAATACTGCACAGAAGTCGTTAATACACTCCCTCTTTCGGCTTCAGGGAATCTTTAACACTTAAAAAAATATAACAAATAAAAATATATACCATCCATGCATCCTATTTAAAAAGTGAAAACACAAAAGAGAATACCCTACTAGAGCTTTAGGAATAAACCAAGCCTGAGTTGCCGGATTAGGATATCCATGAAATTAAGGTACCGAAAGGGCATTAGTTTTAATTAACTAGTGTAACCAAGTCCCCGAGCTCATAATCTCTGGTTCGCAGGAATAAATTAGTTCTCCCGCTAATTTATTTAGGTTTCTAATCGACCTACCAAGAACGATTAGTGGCGACTCCAAATTTCAAAATCATTTAAACAAAAACCAAAGTTGCGATTCGGTAGGGCTTGGGAGGGTCCGCGTTAGGTTAGTCAAATCTAATTAACCTAATAATCCGTTAACCCCCTTTAAAATTTAAAAA
The DNA here is from genome assembly GCA_016432845.1 of Psidium guajava. Taxonomy (NCBI): domain Eukaryota; kingdom Viridiplantae; phylum Streptophyta; class Magnoliopsida; order Myrtales; family Myrtaceae; genus Psidium; species Psidium guajava. The sequence continues at coordinate 22,743,396 of CM028232.1, read as the reverse complement.
TATTTTTAGAGGGTCGCGACAGTTATCCCCAAGGATTAACTTTTGAAAGGAAAGCCCCATGAATACCTACGGTCCAATGGACCGAATGATATGGGGGGATGACAGTAGGTCCGAAATGTCCCGAGTTCGATCCCCAAGATTGGGGAATGTCTGAATGATATGTGCATTTCTTTTTGCAAACAGGAATACTCGACGAGTAATATCAAAGTCAGTATTTTACCATAGTCTTGCCATAATGGTGAGGCGCCCAACAAAAGTCGAGGAAAATTCAATCCAGCAAAACTGGTAAAAGACTCGTGCAAGGCATTCAAGACGAAGGATAAATCAGTATTATTTCCAATTTATCCCTTTTAATACTGGCTGACATGTCTCCTTTTCTTTTTACAGGAAATATTTAAACTAACATTTAACATGTTGAAGGAGACAAATCCCAAAAGAAAATTATGATCATCTGACAAGATCTATTTTGGTGAAAAATGGGGCAAATTAATCACAAGTTCTGAAGCAAAAAAAGCAAATACGTCTTCCTTATCTCGTTTGATTTCAAGAATAATTTCTCTACTTTTTGCAGGGGCATTCAACCGCTAAACCACGACAGTCGCTGTTATTAAGCAAACCGAAATGCTCCATCACCCATATGCTTCATCGCACAGGGGCAAAGTTGAGATGAACCGCCCCTCGACATAAGGAGTAAGCTTCCCAATTTGTTCGGTCCGCCCACATACCAGGGGCAATTCAAATCCGCCCATATTTGCACATTATATAAACACACATTATGCTAAAAAATTGTCACATCTGCATTGTGTTTACACAGTTCATGAATTATGCATGACCATTCCGCGTGTTTAATTTACCAACTCCAACTTAGAGCATAAACTGCACAGGAGACATCAAATGTGCAGAATGGGGCATGACAGGATGAGGAAAGGCAAACTATTTCCACACAAGTCTAACATTTTAATCTACGGATAAACAGCATTTCCCCAGAGTGAGAGAAAGCCCCTTCGGACTAAAGTCCCCCATTCAGATTACATTCGAGGCGTTCATATTATGAGAACCTCCTTAAATAGAATTGGTAATGCAAACTTCACAGAATAGTTTTGCATGATCCACATTTTGATTGATTGCATCATGAGTTATCACACAGACTACTTCTAATCATTGCCAACTTAGCTGAACAATTTTGTATGAACCAATGAACGCATTGATGAAAATGCTTGCACATGTTAGCTCTAACATTGCCTGACAGGCAACACATTCCCGGTGTTTGAGTTACCTTCCAAAGTATTGAAATTCATTCGGCGATTATTGAATGAACAAGCCTGGTTGTCGAGAAGATACCAAGCATTTCTTCCAAATTCTCAGGTAAGTATATCTTCAACCTCAACCTTTCAAGAGAATGAATTCTGACGGTTGTTGGGGTACTCGAATCCATTGCGGTATATACAGGTATCCACCTTATTCAATAAAGCATGATTTGTCTCAAGGACAGAATTGTTCGAGACCTTTTGATCTCTGCCTCTTTGATTTATTCCTAAAGCGACAAGAGAATATAATTTGGGTTTGAGCTTCCGCAGGATTCCTGGTCTCCCCAGATTTCAGAATGGCACCCTTTGAGGTACACCAAGCCCTTCGTACAGGCAAATCAAGTCCTTCTTACAGGCACAAAGTCCTTCTTACAGGCAAACCAAGTCCTTCTTACAGGCAAATCAAGTCCTGCTTACAGGCAAATAAAGTCCTTCCTACAGGCAAAGCAAGTCCTTTTTACAGGCAAATCAAGTCCTTCTTACAGGCACAAAGTCCTTCTTACAGGCAAATCAAGTCCTTCTTACAGGCACAAAGTCCTTCTTACAGGCAAATCAAGTCCTTCTTACAGGCATAAAGTCCTTCTTACAGGCAAATCAAGTCCTGCTTACAGGAAAATAAAGTCCTTCCTACAGGCAAAGCAAGTCCTTCTTACAGGCAAATCAAGTCCTTCTTACAGGCATAAAGTCCTTCTTACAGGCATAAAGTCCTTCTTACAGGCAAATCAAGTCCTTCTTATAGGCACAAAGTCCTTCTCACAGGCACAAAGTCCTTCTTACAGGCAAAGCAAGTCCTTCTTACAGGCAAAGCAAGTCCTTCTTACAGGCACAAAGTCCTTCTTACAGGCAAAGTAAGTCCTTCTTACAGGCAAATTAAGTCCTTCTTATAGGCAAATCAAGTCCTTCTTGCAGGCAAAACAAAGTCCTTCTTACAGGCAAAGTAATTCCTTCTTACAGGCAAATCAAGTCCTTCTTACAGGCAAATCAAGTCCTTCTTACAGGCAAATTAAGTCCTTTTTACAGGCATTAAGTCCTTTTTACAGGCACAAGTCTTTTTTACAGGCACCAAGTCCTTTCTACAGGCGCCAAGTCCTTCTTACAGGTATCTCCATGGGGTGACCTATCATACGGGTCAAATCTCAATCAAAATTTAATCAGTAGAATCCTTTTATTAGGAATCTACCATGGTACGACCCACCATACGGGTCAAATGATATGACCCACCATACGGGTCAAATTTTAATTCAATTTTTAATCAGTAGAATCTTTTTATTAGGAATCTACCATGGGTTGATCCACCATACGGGTTCAAGTTCAACCACCCTAAAGTTTTTTTTATATAACGAATCCTTAGGTTCTTATTTCATTTTCAGTGGAACATTCATGTCACGACTCTTTTTATTTCCTTGTATTGAGTCAATTAGAATTCATGTGTCATCTCGTCTTTGAAATGAACCTCTACCGAGCTTCCTTTCAAAGAGGGGCAGCTGTTGACACCTGATTTTTAATCATTTTTTCTATTGCTAAAGTAATAAAAAAAATTCATAAAAATTCATAAAATTGAAAAATCAACTTTGGGGACCTTAGCCAAGCCTAGGGAACCAATTTTGACCAAAAAACGATTTTTCATATTTTTAGTATTTTTACGTATTATTTATTTATTTATTTTCGAAAATTCATAAAAACAAAAAATTAAGAAAAATGAGAAAATTGAAAAATCAAGTTTGGAGCCTTAGCCAAGCTTAGGCAACTATTTTCAAACAAAAAAATAATTTTTTGTATTTATATATATTGTTTATATATTTTAGAAATTATGAGAATATTTAATAAATAATAGCATTTGAGGCTACAAAAATATATAAAAATAGTCAATATTTTTATTTTAAATCCCTTTTCATGTTGGCCATCACAAATTTAAAAAATCCAATTCGGGGTCGTGTATTCCTTCACGAGCATAATCTCGAACCGGGCCTAAAAAATTCAATTTAAGTCAATTTATTTTCATTTTTTCACTTTTAGGAGTTGTGACATTGCTCTATAATATTTCAAATTTTTATATTGGCCCAAATTATACCCAGAATGACTTAATTGTGCAAAAGGGCTTTAATTAAATTCTGCATTATTTTCAGCGGCAAGAAATGAGCTTAAATTTGACATGTGGTGAATTTTGACTAAGTATAGGGAAGGTATGTCATAAATTGTAAGGAGATTTGGACTTAAAGAAATATTTTTTCAGGGACTAAATTGTAAATACTTAAAATTCAAGGACTAGAGTGCAAATACCTAACTCTTGAAGGATTATTTTACAAATAACAAAAAGAAGAGTTAGTGGATAAATTAGAATAGAGAAGGGAAGATGGAGAAGAGGAGATGAAGAAGAGAAGTTGGAGAATAATAGATGGAGAAAATAAGATAAGAATAGAGAAGGGAAGATGGAGATGAAGAAGAGTTAGTAGAGAAATTAGAATGGAAGATAAGAATAGAGAAGGGAAGATGGAGATGAAGAAGAGTTAGTGGAGAAATTAGAATGGGAGATAAATATGGAGAAGGGAAGATGAAGATGAAGAAGAGTTAGTGGAAAGATTAGAATATGAGATAGAGATGGAGAATGGAAGATGAAAATGAAGAAGAGTTAGTGGAGAAATTAGAATGGGAGATAGAGTTAGTGGAAAAATTAGAATGGGAGATAGATGAGTAGATTATAAAAGGAGGAAGAAGTGAGCTTGAGAGAGGAATTTTTTGGGAGAGAAAATTTTGGATGTTTGAGAGGGTTTTGAGAGATTGAAGAAAAATTTGAGAGAGAAAAAAAAAATACCAAAAGAGAGAGAATTTTGAAGATGATGGGAGTTTAAAGTTAGGGGTTATCATCACAAATTTTTTCATCGATCAACATAAATCAAGAGTTCATCCTCGTCAACGAGCAAACAAATTCGAGCTAAGTGTTTTTTTATTTATTCATTTATTTGTGGTTTTAGTCGCAAATTAGCACAAATTGTATACACTTTCTCCTACCTCCATTTTTCCATATTTTATGTCAGGAGAAGGATATCTCTACGTCAACGGCAAAAAATCTCGTAGAGATGCAAAAATCGCCCAAACAAACTCTTAAGCTGTCCACCGATTTCTCAGTTGATTTGTGACTAAAAGTCTCTCTTAATTCAAAAGAGACTCTCTATATTGGGAACATAGAGAGCGAAAATCAATTATAGAAATCCCTCCCAAAAAAATGGGAGATAAGTACTCTTTCCACTCTTCTGGTTTTAGATGCAGATTGGCATATATTTTGTATACTGACACTTCACTCTATTTTATGTCAGGAAGCCGCAGCTCTATATCAATGGTCAACCCTATGGAAGCACAAAATCGGCTTGGAGGAGTCTTCAAGCGCGCACAAATTTCAAATTGTTGAATCAATTCGTTGTATTTTATTTTAAAGAATTCATACCCCAGAATGGAGAGGACAAAGTCCATCCGCAATTTAAATACCTGCACCATAAATCCCAAAGGGAAGAGCCAAGCCAATGCTTAGCCTCCCATTGGAGGTTTTTACTTACAGTAGTTAAATACCTGCAACTTAAATACATGTACCTTAAATCCCAAAGGGAAGAGCCAAGTCAATGCTTAGCCTCCCATTGGAGGTTTTTACTTACAGTAGTTAAATACCTGCAACTTAAATACCTGTACCTTAAATCCCAAAGGGAAGAGCCAAGCCAATGCTTAGCCTCCCATTGGAGGTTTTTACTTACAGTAGTTAAATACCTGCAACTTAAATACCTATACCTTAAATCCCAAAGGGAAGAGCCAAGCCAATGCTTAGCCTCCCATTGGAGGTTTTTACTTACAGTAATTAAATACTTGCAACTTAAATACATGTACCTTAAATCCCAAAGGGAAGAGCCAAGCCAATGCTTAGCCTCCCATTGGAGGTTTTTACTTACAGTAGTTAAATATCTGCAACTTAAATACATGTACCTTAAATCCCAAAGGGAAGAGCCAAGCCAATGCTTAGCCTCCCATTGGAGGTTTTTACTTACAGTAGTTTAAATACTTGCAACTTAAATACCTGTACCTTAAATCCCAAAGGGAAGAGCCAAGCCAATGCTAGGCCTCCCATTGGAGGTGTTTATTCACTGTCATGTACTTCCTATAATTTAATTTTTGAATCATCGGACCCAAAAGATAAGTAGGTTGTAATACTGCACAGAAGTCGTTAACACACTCCTTCTTTCGGCTTCAGGGAATCTTTAACACTTAAAAAAATATAACAAATAAAAATATATACCATCCATGCATCCTATTTAAAAAGTGAAAACACAAAAGAGAATACCCTACTATAGCCTTAGGAATAAACCAAGCCTGAGTTGCCGAATTAGGATATCCATGAAATTAAGGTACCGAAAGGGCATTAGTTTTAATTAACTAGTGTAACCAAGTCCCCGAGCTCCTAATCTCTGGTTCGCAGGAATAAATTAGTTCTCCCGCTAATTTATTTAGGTTTCTAATCGACCTACCAAGAACGATTAGTGGCGACTCCAAATTTTAAAATCATTTAAACAAAAACCAAAGTTGCGATTCGGTAGGGCTTGGGAGGGTTCGCGTTAGGTTAGTCAAATCTAATTAACCTAATAATCCGTTAACCCCTTTAAAATTTAAAATTTTTTTTAGAGGGTCGCGACAATTATCACCAGCTTCATCTTATTTTTTTTTATTACAATAAAGAGTATTACGTATTTCCTCCAATATGTTAACGTGTGGGCAATATTTTTCAACAATCCAAGCTTCTTCTCTCCTCGAACTTGTCAATCCATTAGAAGTTAGAGCTGTTCTTCGGAGCAGGTGTGGGGAGACAAATCTCCGGATTCAAATGATGTACTCCTAAATCTTTCAACGATACTTGGTCGGTAGTTGGTGAGGATTTCACAAGAGCGCGTTATTGATTTTTCTCCTCTCAAAGCGGATGAAAAAGTGAATTCAGATGCTGACCAATTTCATGCTGCAATGTTATGTACAGGTGCATAACTAAGATCTTGGCCAATACGCTTCAGCTGAATTTGCCCAGCCACCATCGGTCCAAGTCTGTCTGCCTTTGTAAAAGATAGGAGCATTCCTGAGAATGGGGTCTTGCTATTAGCATTGCAAGAGCATCTCTGCCGGAGTAATGGTAAAAGACAAAGTTGATGAAAACCTTTGACTCAGTCATCCGAGAGCTTCTTTTGTCTGTTTCTCAAGAACCATCCGAGCGCCTGAGGTATTTGTTCATCCAATTATGTGTGCATGACTTCTCCTTAAGAGGTGGAAAAGGGCTAAGACAGAAAGACCCTTTACCTGATCATCTCTTTGTCATCGTATGGGTGGAAAAGCATGCATAACTTATACATTGACCCAACGTAGACAGGCGGGCTCGATTGCACTTTCATTGTAAGGTTTAGAAGTTTTAGTGTACTTATTGATCAATCTTTAGGGAGTTTGTAGAACACGGATTGAAAAATGATAGAGGAACATTTATAAAAAAAAAATACTAGTAATTTCTTCTGTAGTTTTGCCATTTGTTAATCGTGATTGCCCAATCGCGAGTAGGGATTAGTTTATGGGTCAAATTTATCATAGAGGATAATATGGATGTCCAAAATTGATTTGGGGCAATAGTGCAGGGCCAATTGTAATTTCACCGAATTGAAACGGAAACAATTAAGATTTGAGGAATGACCAGATAAACCTTCCTCGTATGAGCACAAATCCCATGGAACATCATAATAATGTGCAATTATTGTGTCAACGTCTATCGCATCGCCTGATTCACGTCCAGAGGGATCGAGTCTCATCGCAAGACTTATCATTTTCACATACCGACTCCCCAGAAGAATTCCTTCCCAAATCTTTCCCCCGCTGAAAGTTCTGACAAAGGTTGAATCTTTGACGACAAATCAACCGATCCATCAAAGCTCGCCGTCCGGGTTTCCTCCCTACCTCGTCGCGACAGAGCCTTTTTACCCCCCGGGTTTCTTGTGGCCTTTTGGGTAACGGATCCGGGGATTCTCTTTCCTGGGTCCAGATTGGTATCTTTCGATACGTTCCGGGTGATTCTGTCTCGTCCCTTTTTGATGGGCATCTACTTTTTGGCTTTGAATCTTGGCGTTGAATGAAGCAAGAGAGAGAAATGAAGGTGGCGAAGACGCAGGTATGGCAGCCATGCAAAAAGAAGAGATCTTGATCCGCCTGCTTAAGCTCGAGCTTGAATTGTGATTCTTGAGAGAGAGAAAGTGAAGGAAGAGTTCTGGGAAAGAGAGGAGAAGGGAGAGGGAGGGAGGATGACATCCCGAGGGAGCACTAGCGGGAGGACACGAGTCGGGAAGTACGAGCTTGGGAGGACTCTGGGAGAGGGGACTTTTGCGAAGGTGAAGTTCGCGAGGAACATCGAGACGGGAGAGAATGTGGCCATCAAGATCCTGGATAAAGAAAAGGTTTTGAAGCACAAAATGATTGGTCAGGTATGGTATTTTTCTTGTTTTTTTCCCCTTGAAGTTTGATAAAGATCTTGTACGATAAGATTATCATACGTTGGCTTGGCGTTGAGTGTTGTAGAACCAAAGTCTACGGTGATTACTTGATTGCAGTAGGATGGCATGGTGGGGAGTAGCGCAGCTCGATGATGAGATTAGTCGGGTGCTAGAAGAGAGTCCCTGCCACTAGCTGTAAAAACAAAGCAAACAAGAAAAGAATATTACACCTGTTGTCTGATCTTTTTGTTGGTTGAGGGGAGATTGGGAGGAAGTTGGATGCGCGGCTTACTGCATTCTTATGGAAGCATATTGCGTTGTTTAAGTTCAAGGTAGTCTTGCTAGATGGATCCTTTAAATGGAGATCATTTGAATGGATGGGGAAATGCTATTTGTGATCTGAAAATTCGATACTTTGCCTTTTTCAGTATATCCTCATATCCTGATAGTGGCGTTGTGATATATACAGCTGTTTCATCCCATTGTATAGGTGTGCTGAAGAAAGAAAACCGGGTGATAAACGTACTTATCATTCTTAGTTGAACCATTCTAGTACTCTCCAGACAGGTAGAGGCAGGGTAGCCAATTTGAAAGAAGACAATTTCATCTGAAATCAATAACGACAGGCTAATTTTTTTCTGCTGTTCTTGACTAATGAGAAGCAAATAGATAATGTACCAACAAGAATCTTATTATATTTGATGAGGTGACATGGCTGATATTGTCAATCATCCAGGCAATCCTACAGGAATGTTTTTGCATCCTTTGGTATTTGGTTCTGTAATGCTGTTCTGTTGGCTCTCTCTCCTTGAAAGTATGCTCACAGGGCACATTCTTTGTTGCGGTAACAAATCCATAGACATTCGATTACATCTGAGTCTATCATGTGTAGACCCTTAGAAAACGCGAGATTTTCGCATACTTTGGTATTTGGTACTGAAACACTGCTCTGTTGCCTTTCTCTCTGCTCACAGGGCACTTTTTTGGAGTAACAAATCCATAGACACACAATTACATCTGAGTATATCATGTGTAGACCCTTGGAAAATGCGATTTTTGCTGCCACACTTCCTCTTTGTAGTTATTTCATTAGTGTTGGTGGTAGCTAACTATTTCAACAAGTAATTTTTCTTTCCTATGCTCTATGGCTGTGAATTTTAACATCTCAGACTGGCAGAGTATCTTACCTATTATTGTTAGTTCTGGCGAAATGACTTGTCAAGATTCATAGTTCAACAATAATACATACCCATCATGTCAACGTATATATAGTTTGATTACCGAATCCCAAAACTTGGAATAGTAAAATGAGCTGGTATTGTAAACTGAAAAACATGCTTTTATCTGGAAATGGATCAAGGGAGCAAATTTATCCTGGCTTACTCTGGGCGTCTGATTTTGTGCTATTTTCTTTGAAATTACTGATATTACACTTGATCATCCATGATCATTCATTTGTTACAATGTTCCTTATTACAGGATAGAATGATGGATTCTCTCTCTGTAATCTCATACATGATTTGCATGGTCCCATCTGCAAAAATATAAATCATCAGTTGAACAGTCACTAATTTCTTTGTGAAGAAGACTCAGTGCTGTTTTACGTACTAATCTGGCTTCTCCGCAACCAGAAGAAGCTAGTTAGCCATTGCATTGTCTTTCTAAGTAATAAATAAGTATTATGGTTTGTGTGTCAACTGAAGATAGTACTACTAAACATCCTTCAATCTCTTCATATCTTTTTTCATATTTGTATTATATTGATTGTGATGCAGTTTTTCTCTTCTTCAAATCAGAATATTATGTTGCTTTGTTTTGTGTAGCATTGTCTTAGTGATGTTTTCCATCTTCTGATGCTGTTTTTATTTTCAGATCAAACGAGAGATTTCAACAATGAAATTGATCAGGCACCCAAATGTCATCCGTATGTTTGAGGTTAGACATAGATAATTTTTCCTGTGTTTCTTTCAAACATCATACTGACCTCATGATTACATTTTACCCTTTTTTGTCCAGAACGTAACTTGCATGCTTATTTATGTTTTTGGTTCTTAGATTTTCATGACAGAGTGATTGATGTACTTTAACCTGCTGTAGGTGATGGCTAGCAAGACAAAAATATACATCGTGTTGGAGCTAGTAACTGGCGGCGAGCTATTTGACAAAATTGTAAGGCGATAGTTGCAAGTTCCTGTTTCCTTTCAGTTACAATTGGCTCTCTGACCTATCTTTTACTTTATGAGCCAGGCAAGTAAAGGCAGGTTGAAGGAAGATGAAGCGAGAAAGTATTTTCAGCAGCTCATCAATGCTGTGGATTACTGTCATAGCAGAGGCGTCTTCCATAGGGACTTGAAGGTGACATTTCTCCTCTGATATGGTGATTGTGAGCATGTACCTCGTTCACCATAGTTGTACATTAAGTACTCAGTTTTTATTGATTAACTTGGTTTAAAAATCACAGCCAGAAAATTTGCTGTTGGATGCTAATGGAAGTCTTAAAGTTTCAGATTTTGGACTGAGTGCCCTACCTCAGCAAGTTCGGGTAAGATTTGGTTCATCGCTCGAGTCTTGAATCATTCAAACGCAAAAGTTAGCATATTACATGCACGCCTTTATTATCTTATCGGAAGTTTGAATGGCTGTACCATTCGCAGGATCTTTGTTTTTGTTTGCACAGCACGAAATTGGCTGAGAGCTGCTCATAGTAGGATCTTCAGCAGTGATATGAAATCACCACTTGTCATTGCTTTAAGTTATTATCAACTCTTTCTGGCATTTACAGCGGGATAGCATCAGGCATACTTTAAGTCATAAGACAAGATCTGAACTCTGTTCCTTCTCTGTGTTCCTTAGGATGATGGACTACTTCATACTACTTGTGGAACACCAAATTATGTTGCTCCTGAGGTATAATAAGATCTTCTGCAAATTTAAACTACAATTCTTGCTTTGCCATTAGGCATTTATTTGAGTTTGCCCTCCTCAATTCCAGGTTATTGACAACAAGGGCTATGATGGGGCAAAGGCAGATCTGTGGTCATGCGGCGTGATTCTTTTTGTCCTTATGGCTGGCTTTTTGCCCTTTGAAGAATCCAATCTCGTGGCATTGTACAAAAAAGTTGGTGCTCCCTACAGTTAATATCAAAACAGGAATTTTCAGCTATTAACTCAGTCGGGGAGATAATAGAGACATATAATCCGAAATCTAATCAGTGTTGTGGTTATGCCATGAGGATAGTCATAGGAACGTGGTCACTTCACATGTTATTGTTTAATTTTAATAGCAAAACCTCAAATAGCTGCGCAAAGAACTGTAAAGCTTATTTCATTCCAGAAAAGAATCAACAAACTGATAAAATCTCAAAGGATCAGGCAGATTTTATGCAAGTACATGTATAGCTGTTATCAGATCTGAGAAGTGAGAGCTTCTGGTGGCTGGGTCATGTGTATCAGCAAGTTGCCAGTTGGCTTGTCATTTGCTGCTTAGGAAGGTTTTATTTTGCCAAATCACTGCATCTTTGTACTTTATTTTCGCCACAAATTTCTGTTTTCCTTGTATTGCATCCATCACAAGTGAAGTTGGCTGTATCAGATTCTCTGTCATTGCAGATTTTCAAAGCTGACTTCACATGTCCTTCATGGTTCTCCTCAAGTGCAAAGAAGCTCATTAAGAGAATTCTGGATCCTAATCCATCAACTGTATGTAAATTTCTTGTGCTCTTTCTTTTTTGAATAATTTTTGGAATTTGTTAGGTTTACTCTTTTGCTTTGAGAAAGGATAGGAAGGTCCTATTTTAGAGACTAATTTTTCATGTTTTATTTGCTTTAACATCACCATAATGGCATGGAACAGCGGATTACAATTGCAGAGGTCATTGAGAATGACTGGTTCAAGAAAGGATATAAACCTCCAGTTTTTGAACAAGCCAACGTGAGCCTTGATGACGTGAATGCAATCTTCAATGAATTTGCTGTAAGATTCTTTCCTTCAGTTTTCAACATTTTGCCTTGACATTCTGCTAGTCTGGTGGCATCAGAATATGACTCAAACTTGATGTGTTCTTGGCATCAGGACCCACAAAACCTAGTAGTGGAACGGCGTGAAGAAGGGCCAGTGGCCCCTGTCACTATGAATGCTTTCGAACTCATCTCTACATCACAGGGTCTCAACCTTAGTACACTTTTTGAAAAGCAAATGGTATGTTCGCTCATCTTTAGATGATGATGATAATTGGAACATTTTCCTTATGTTGATGAACAAAGATGAATCTCTTCCTCTGAGACCTTTGAATGCATTTCCATCATTGCTAATTACTCTATGAATGGAATTGATTTGGACTCTGTTTCTGTGCTAAATGAAGACTAGGAGTAATTCAGGGTCATTCTTCGTTAAATTATCACTTACTTAGATGGGTACTCTCATGCTCAGTACAGAAGATCTTGCCATTGTTACCGATTCCAAGACTTGAGTCGCTCAAGCAAAACATTTAGAATGATTTCTCTGTTCAATTTCCAATAAGCATTCCTCTTTATTGTGGATTTTACCTTGTTTTTCCATCATTGAAAGTTGAAACTAGATCAATTGGAAAGAAAGTCGCTCATGCAAAACATGTAGAATGATTTCTGTGTTCAACATCCAACGAGAGCATTCCTCTTTATTGTGCATTTTACCTTGTTTTTCCATCATTGAAAGTTGAAACTAGATCAATCGGTGAGAAATTAGACAGCTGATGTACCCTAAATTATAGGGACTTGTCAAACGAGAAACGAGATTCACATCGAAACGTCCAGCTAACGAGATAATTTCGAAGATTGAAGAAACTGCTATGCCATTAGGTTTTGATGTGAAGAAGAATAACTTCAAGGTATGCGATGACCCCTCTCTCTGTGTGGTCCCCCCTACCCACACCTCCCCCCTCTTCCCCCTCCTCTCTCCTCTCTCTCTCTCTCTCTCTCTCTCTCTCTCTCATCACCCCACTTTATGAGCATTTAGCTGGAGTCATCTTTTATTTAGCACACTAATGACCTGTATCAGTTTTATATTAATGTAATGCGTTGACCGTGTTTTTGATGTTCATAGTCCTCTCTACATTCTCTGCTGGAGGAATATATTGGAAAACCATGTAGAGTTCGAAGGACCCTAAAGGTTTAACCTATGCTGCGTTTCCTGTTGCAGATGAAGCTTCTTGGAGAGAAGACTGGACGGAAAGGTCATTTGGCTGTTGCAACGGAGGTATGCTTTTTTTCCTTTTATTTGGGGTCTACGGCGATTGCAAACAATTCAATGCTAAACTAAATTACTTATTCATAAAAAGTGACAAGCTCTTCTTTTCAGATTTTTGAGGTGGCCCCTTCACTTTACATGGTTGAATTGCGGAAGTCTGGTGGAGATACACTGGAGTTTCATAACGTATGAGTTTCAATCTCAATGTTGGTCTTTAGGTTAATAAATTATTTGTACTCCATTAAGAGGTTCTTTTATCATTATGCTCTATATATTGGTCATTGTGCAAATTACTCTGTCAAATGGACGTGGCATTTCTTACATGGATTCATTTTGAAGATAAACCTCATTAATTTTCTAACTCGCAATTTTTTTCTTTTTTTCGTCATTTAATTTATTTTTCTTCGACTGAGTCTCTGACAAAAAGGGAGAGATACATGTCCTGAACAAGTTCCTGGAATGCAGGCTTTTGTTTGTATCATTGTCATGTTTTATTTGATTGACTCATAAAAATTGAAGTTTCCACTTCTCCCTCAAATCAACTTGGGTCCAACCCCCCCAAAAAAAAAAAAAAGCTTAGGTCCAACCTTATGCACCACAATCCTATTTTCTGCAGTTTTACAAGAGCCTTTCAACTGGGCTGAAGGATATTGTCTGGAAAACAGATGAAGCCATTGAGGAAGAAACCGTCGGTAGTAAGTACGCTTCAGATGTTGTATGTAAATTTTCTTCCCGTATTTGGTTACATTGTATCTGATCTTTATTTGCCATAAGCAGATGCACAGTTTCCGCACTTTGTTTCTGTCATGCAATCATCCTCTAGTTGCATCTTAGAGAAGGTTGCAAATCTCGACATTGTGCAATCATTTGGGTTGCCTTCTATGCATGCTTTTCTAGTTAGATAAATTTAGTTGAACCTGAATCAAATGTTCATGTCATAACCCTATTCTGGTACACATACACTCACTGAAATTATTTCACAAATTATGCACGCACCAAATGCGAGTGGTTTATCGTAGTTGTTAGAACGGCAACATCATTAAACCCTGCCCTCTGCCGATTGAGACAATTTTTTTATTAGTTACTATTGAAGGCGTGTGACAAATTGACTCCTCTTTTGTGTGGTTTGTCCATTACAGGTGCCGTGGATGCTAGATCTTGATGGTTGTTTACCACACATGGTGGACAAACAAATTGGCCTGCCCTCACTGGGTTTGATTTTTCTATACTGGGTTTGAAACTTGGCATATATCATAGATTGGGCTCCTCACTTTTCCTTGCTTTTTCGCGTGGAACTCTGTGGATTATAGTAATGTTGGATGTGGAACTTTCCTCTATATACTTGTGTGCCGCGCATTCCGCCCTTGACCATTCACCTCTAAGGCTTTGTTGTTTCCTTCATGACATGAGTAAAAAGGTTGGTATCTACTTTATGTATTGAATTCACTTTAGTTTTTGGTGTTTTTAACCTGAAATTGAGAAAGAACCAACTGAAAAGAAAACATTGGAAAGGGAAATCAAATCCCTCGGTTGTTTCACGGTTGGGGGGAGGGGGGGGGGCAGCGAGTCCCCGAGGTGAGGCACCGGAAGCCCTTGCCGTCAGCGGGGTCTGGTGTGCCCTCTTTCATTCCCGCCACCCCCACGGCGGGGGAATGTTCGTTAACTCGTTTGCATGAGGCACGGAAGATCTCATTGACCATGTGTGAAATTTAGCTGATGAAAGGGAAAAAGAAACCATTCTGTAGGGTGCTGAAACAATCATTTTGTTTCTATTTCCACTTGTGCAAAAGTCTAGTGCACGATACGTGAGTTTTAAATCTTGCAAAAATTACAAAAAAAAGTCTTAAACATATTGTAATTGTTCCGATTCAGTCTTAATTTTTTCTTTTTGCCAATTTAGTCTCAAAATTTTTGTAATTATGTCAATCCAGTCCATAATGTTTGGTCAGCTGATGCTGACGTGGATGCTAGTCTGTCGATGATCGAATATTTTAATATTATTTTTGAATTTTTTATTTTAATTTTTCCTCTTTATTTTGTTTTTCTTTTTCCCTTTGCCTTCCTTGTTCTTTTGCGGAGGGACGCCTTCACAGGATGCCGATTGCTGAGGTCTGGCGACTGGATAGAGGGGCAATAGGGCCGGCGAGGTGGAGTCTAGTAGTTGCCAGGCCACGTAAGGCTCTTCTTGTCGTGGTGGGGCAAGGTCGAGCCTCGCCAGCTCAGATTTGGCGAGGTGAGTCTCGCCCAGCCACAGTGAGGTTGAGAAGGATGGTGACGGACTTGGAGATAGTTCTCGGGGTAGGGACGATGCTCTAGCAGTTGGACCCCAACTCCATCACCACCATCAACGATGTCATCCAACAGCTTGAGGCCAAGCTCAGCCTCGGCCTCTCGCACAAGGCCTCGTTCATCTGCGACCAGATTGCCCTTCTCCTCCGCTCCCACACCCTTTCCTCACCAGCCCCAGCACCCCCACCAGCACTAGCACCAGCACCATCTGCTTTGCCTCTTGCCTTCATTGTTCTATTTGTGCCGAGTCATGCGTTGGCTTTGGTGTGGCGCATGGCTCAGCCACAGCCCCTTCCCTCGGCTTCTGCTGCAAAGGCAGCCTAGAACATGGCGTCTGTGGTATTGGAGAGTGCGAAAGAAAGGTTTTTGTTCTTTTTGGTCATGTTGTCTCCTTCAACGGGCGATGCGCAATTTGTATCTCTAAGGTGTCATTTGGGTTCGTTTGAGGGATTATGTCATGCATGATGCAACATCTATATAAACATGATGTCATCAAGAGTTGATGATGCAGGGCAGGCATGACATAATGATGATGCAGTACATGATGCAACATCTGCATAAGCATGATGTTATCAAGAGTTGATGATGCAGGCATGATATAATAATGATGTCATGCATGATGCAGCATCTGCATAAGCGTGATGTCATCAAGAGTTGATGACATCATCGCCTGCACAACAATTTGATTAAAATAATAATTTATCCTCTCTCTACTTCCTCTATAAATAGAGGGCTAAGGGCATTAGAAACATCATCAGAAACTTGAGAGAGAGAGAGACGTGTATGTACTTGATCTTCGCACAAAAGTGAGTTCAGAAATCAATCAATTCGGATACACAAAAGTTGTGTTTCCGTTGATTGAATTGGAAGGGTTCGGGTGAGAGGTCCCGAAGTTTACTAGCATAAACAAAGAACCGTCTCTTCGAATCTCCGTCTTCCAAGTCGCACAGGTGTCGGGCGTGCCTGAACTAGAGGCTCGATACCTCTTGGGCTCGAGGACAAAGGAGCAAGACCGGATTCAAGCTCTGTAATCTAGGTACGTTCTGTTAAAATTCATCTCAAGCTTATTTTTCGATAAAAGTATACGTAGATCTCTAAGACGATTTAGGGCGCCGTTTGAATTTATTTCTTCTGCTACATGTATGACATGTTCTTATATGATTGACGTGCGACCGGGGCCGATAAATTCAACTCTTGATTACATCATGTTTATGCAGATGCTGCATTATGTACTGCATCATCATTATGTCATGCCTGCATCATCAACTCTTGATAACATCATACTTATACAGATGCTGCATCATGCATGACATCATCATTATGTCATGTCTGCATCATCAACTCTTGATTACATCATGCTTATGCAGATGCTGCATCATGCATGACATCATCATTATGTCATGCATGTATCATCAACTCTTGATGACTTCATGCTTATGCAGATGCTGCATCATGCATGACATCATCATTATGTCATGCCAGCATCATCAATTTAGTCTTTTAGTGAGTTTAGAAAATGAAATAAATCTTATTCGTTTCAATTCCTTTTGACTATCCAAATAGTTCTATCGCAATCTTGCGATCCCGTCTTCGTTATGGACGTCACCAAGGGTCGGTTAAGGCGTGTGATATTCCTAGGTTCACCTCTGAACTGGCAGTGGGATTTCTCAAGGAATCGATCATCCCAATTAATCCTTAGATCTCATAAATCATGAGTGACGTCTAGCAACATGTCACGGTTACCCAATTAGAATGAAGTGAGAGGACAAAATGAACCTGTTGGCCTTGGTTCGGTGTTATTCAGTCCTTCTGTCTTACCATGTCCCGATCGAATGAGGGCCATGGATATTCGTGTCAAACCCACTAATTTGATTATATGCACAAATCTATCTGACATGCATTTAGCGAGACTTCTCTCGACTTCTGCCTTGGCCAATGACTTTCTAATGCACTGTCACGCATAGATCGCATAGGACATCAACCTCATCTAATGAGGAGACAGATTCCATCTTTTGCCCACGCCTGTGACTTCGTATGTGAAGGACTATGACCATCATGCACAGAGGCGGATCAAAGATCGACCAATATCGTACTTGTGAACCACAGCCATTCAACATACAAGCCAACATCGCGGCTCAGGTCTAAGGACCATTAACATACCAAAGCCTAGAGCGATTGAAACATTGACCAAGCACGAAGCCTCCATGTTAGTCAATCACTCTTTCTCGTCACGTTCAGTTGATTCGATCGAACTCGTTTCGATGCGAACACCTGTATTCCAACTTAGACGTCTAACGTCCGATGACTCGTGACTCATCATCCCTATTGAGTATCCAATGTTCCATAGCGAGACTGCGAATACACTGGTCTTAATCGGTTTATCGATGTCCATTCGATAATCCATCAACTAGGAACCAATTTGAAGATCAGAGTCCAACTGATAACCCGTCACACATATTCTTGACGCCTCAAGAATGAGCATCAGTTATGACTGATCTTACGGACTATATTTATCCAAATAAGAAAGCACAGGATAAATAACACGCGTCTTGCCATAGATAAAATGTCTATAATACAATATGCCATACATGTGACTGTCACATGGTTGCTTTAGGGCATACTCCTAACAACCTCTCACTTGCACTAAAGCCAACCATGATGATATCTTAAACCCATTCTACTATAGTGTTTCTCATATACAGCTTGGGGGTAATGCCTTAGTGAAGAGATCCGCTACATTATCTGCGGAAGCTATTTTCTGCATGGCAATATCGCCTCTCCCAACGATCTCTCGGATGAGATGGAAGCGCCTTTCTATGTGCTTGGACTTCTGGTGGGACCTTGGTTCCTTTGCTTGAGCGATCGCTCTACTGTTGTCACAGTATAATGGGATCGGCTGCTCGATAGCGGGAACTACTCCAAGCTCTGAGATGAACTTCTTCATCCAAGCGGCTTCCTTTGCAGCTTCAGAAGCTGCCACATACTTTGCCTCAGTGGTGGAGTCAGCAGTTATACTTTGCTTGGAACTTTTTCAGCTCACTGCTCCACCATTCATTGTGAATATGAACCCTGACGTTAACTTAAAGTCATCAGGATCTAATTGAAAATCAGAATCCGTATATGCCTCAATTTTAAAGTCTGATTCTCCATACACCAAGAATAAGTCCTTAGTCCTTCTCAAGTACTTAAGGATGTTCTTGACCGCGATCCAGTGTTCCTCAGCTGGATCCGACTGATATCTGCTTGTAATGCTTACAGTATAAGCAATATCAAGTCTCATACATAGCATAGCATACATTATGCTACCAATGGCAGAAGCATATGGTATGTTTACCATTGACATGTCTAGTAATGCGATTACAAATAAGCACAATCAAGTAAATGCCATTGAGAAACGCCTTAGCAACGGTCCAAATCCGAAGTATATCTGGCACCTCCGATTAGGTCATATTGGAGTAGGCAGGATTAACAAGCTGAGTAATTAATTTTGGTTTTGAACCATACTCGACTTGTGAAGCCTGTCTTCAAGGAAAAATGACCAAATCGCCCTTTATGGGTCAAGGTGAGAGGGCCAATGATATATTAAAATTAATACATACAGACGTATGTAGACCTGTGAATGAAATTGCTAAAGGCGGATTCTCATACTTCGTTACCTTTATCGATGATTATTCTAGATATGGGTATTTGTACTTGATGAAGCACAAGTCTGAATCCTTTGAAAAGTTCAAAGAATTCAGAAACGAAGTTGAGAAACAAACAGGGAAAAGTATTAAAGCCCTTCGATCAGATCGAAAAGGAGAATACCTTAGTATAGATTTCCTGGATTATCTCAAAGAAAATGGCATTTTATCACAATGGACACCTTCAAGGACTCTTGAACATAATGATGTATCAGAAAGAAGGAATCGTACCCTATTAGATATGGTGCGATCCATGATCAGTTACACTGACCTACCCATCCATCTCTGGGGACATGCACTAGAAACTGCCGCATACATACTGAACAGAGTGCCGTCCAAGTCTGTTCCTACCACACCATATCAGATGTGGCATGAAAGGAAACCAAGTTTTAATCATTTTAGGATTTGGGGATGTCCAGCTTTTGTGAAAAAGCTGAGATCAGATAAGTTGGAAGCAAGGTTTGAACATGGTCGTTTTATAGGATATCAAGAGAAAGTCTTGGGTACTATTTCTATTTCCACTCTGACCAAAGAGAGTGGGTCAGCAGGCACGCCTCTTTTCTGGAAAAGAAGTTCATCCAAGAAAAGGGCGAAGGCCCCAGGATAGTCCTGCAAGAAGGAAATGTAGAAACAACGACCCCTCAAGTTCAGACTCCTATCTCTAATTCAGTGGGAGCTTCAGATACACCGCTTCTGAAAAGGAGTTTGAGAGTGTCTCATCCTCCTGAACGTTATTATGGGAACTTGGTTGATGACATACAACCATTGTTTATGATAAACGATGGTAACCAACCAAATGATCCTGAAACATATGCAGAGGCAATGTCAGATAAAGACTCTGACAAATGGCTTGAGGCCATGAAATTTGAAATGGACTCGATATATTCCAATGATGTGTAGACATTAGTTGACCCACCTGAAGGTATTGTACCTATAGACTGCAAATGGATCTTTAAAAGAAAGATCAATGCAGTAGGTCAAGTTGGAACATACAAAGCTAGTCTGGTGGCGAAAGATTATCGCCAAAGAGAAGGTATTGATTATGATGAAACCTTCTCTCCAGTCGCTATGCTAAAATCCATCAGAATTCTATTGGCCATAGCTGTACACTTGGATTATGAGATATTCCAAATGGATGTCAAAACGGCTTTCCTTAATGGATTTCTTGAGGAAGAGCTCTATATAGAACAGCCGCCAGGCTTTGAAACCATTGATGGAATTCATAAAGTGTGCAAGCTTAAAAGGTCCATTTATGGACTGAAACAAGCCTCAAGGAGTTGGAACATCCGATTCGATGATGTAATCAAATCATTTGATTTCATCAAGAATCCAGATGAGCCATGTGTATATAAAAAGCTCAGTGGGAGCGCTATCGCATTCCTAGTTCTTTATGTGGATGATATATTGCTAATTGGTAATGATGTACCAATGTTGTCATCCATTAAGATGTTCTTGTCACAAAAATTCTCCATGAAGGATTTAGGAGAGGCCACCTATATTTTGGGCATCAGGGTCTATAGAGATAGATTCAGACGATTGCTTGGCCTCTCACAGTCTACGTACATAGATAAAGTGTTGAAAAAGGATTGCGGTTGATTTTTTTTTTTTTTGAAACTTTGCGTCTATTAGGGTGGCGATGGCAAGGCTAGGCTAGGCGAGGCTCGGCTTTGCCCCACTACGACAAGGGGAGCCTCGCCTGGCCACTGTGGGGCTCAGCCTCGTCGGCCCCTTACAAGGTGGGCTGTCCCTCTAGCGATTGGCTCCCCTGTGAAGATCGGGGACCCTCTAATGAAGATGGAGGAGGAAGGTGAAGGAAAAAGGAAAAAGGAGAAAAAAAATAAGAGAAAATAAAATAAAAGATTCAAAACTAATATTAAAATATTCGATCGCCAGTTGGCTGACATCCACGTTAGCCTTGGCCGGTCAAACTTCGCCGGATGAATTGGATTGGCACAATTGTAAAATATTTATAATTGAATCGGGAAAAAAAATATTTAAGACTGACTCGGTACAATTACAGTAGGTTTAGGACTTTTTTGATAATTTTTACCTTAAATCTTTATTAAAAAGTGCAGTTTAATCTTAAACTTTTCCATTCCTTCGATGAAGTCTTAAATCTCTACTGAAAAGTGCAATCAAGCCTACGGTGAAATGTGCATTCTAAAAATGTCATGTAGGGAATTTTTAAGTGAAGCTAAACAATTTTTAGGCACCATTGGTCAAAAAATTTCAAACTACGTTGCATTTCGAATGTAAGTTTTAGGACTTTCGATGTAATTTTCTTGTCGCAAATGATGCCAAAACCCTTAAACAAAAAAGGCCTCCTGAACTATTAATTAGGTGCACATTCTCCCATCCTCCTACTCTTTCCAATCATACTCTACGGCGCTATTCTCAAGTTTACGACTTCATTTTTTTTTTCCTGACTATAACGTTGATGCCTTTATTCAGTTGTATTTTCACGAAATTATGAGGCATATAGTCGATGTATTACTTCAATAGGCTTGACAAAATACAAAAATTTCGTACAATCCACCAAAATGATACGAATTATGTTGTGGCTTTTTGCATTCGATGATAAATACGATTAAAAATCGATATCTCTTAGAACGAATCATGATGTTTTTAAGTACTTAACTCATAGTTAACCATAACCGGATTAATGTTATATCCAGTCACTCGAAGGATTTTTTTTACGAAAAAAAAGGGGCGTGGGACGAACCAAAGCTCATGATGATTTTTCGCTTATTCACGTTGTAGAATAAATAATGATACAAATTATTCACATTTCGTTCTCCTCATAAACTTTGCCACCTGTATCATTA
This sequence comes from Psidium guajava, assembly GCA_016432845.1. Classification (NCBI taxonomy): domain Eukaryota; kingdom Viridiplantae; phylum Streptophyta; class Magnoliopsida; order Myrtales; family Myrtaceae; genus Psidium; species Psidium guajava. The sequence continues at coordinate 22,721,574 of CM028232.1, read as the reverse complement.
CATTATTAGCTATTTCTGTAGCGAAAATATACCTTCATACCGTGATAAATGCATTAGCTAGAAATGGAACGAAATTGAGAATGAAAAAAGAAAAGCAAAACCATCATAGAAATAATAAGGCTAACAACCGTCGTACCAAAAAAAGCTCAGGAAGTTAGAATAGAGACCCAACAATGTATACCAAGTGCATTTTTTACTAGGGTTAATACTATGAGGAATCTCAAATTGATACGCTTGTGACAAATTTACCCCAAACTATTTTTTGACCATGAAAAATCCTAAACTAGTACACCTGTGACAAATTTATCCCACACTACTTTTTTTGACTTCAAAAAATCTCAAACTGGAATATTTGTGACAAATTTATCCCAAAGCGATACATTTGCGACAAATTTAACGTCAAATTGCTTAGTTGGATGGCATGTGGCACTTTACAAATATATCAGTTTGAGATTTTTACGATATGTTTATCACAAGTTTATCAATTTAGGGCTTTTCATTATACTGATCCAATTTAACAAAAGGTAAGTTTGTCATAGGTGTAATAGTTTGGGATTTTCCGTGGCAAAACAAAATTAGTTTGGGTTAAATTTGTTGCAAATATACTTTGGAGTTTTTTATAGTCAAAAAATAGTTTAGGGTAAATTTGTCACAAATATACCAATTTGGGGTTTTTTATGATAAAAAAAATAGTTTCGGGTAAATTTGTCACAGATGCCTCAGTTTGGGATTTTTCTTCTTCAAAAAAATAGTTTGGAATAAATTTATCATACGTGAACCAATTTAGGATTTTTCATGGTCAAAGAAATAGTTTGGGATAACTCGTCACAAGTGTACCGGTTTGGAGTTTTTTATGGTATTAATCCTTTTTACTAACAATCAATCGATATGTTTGATATACATTGTTGATTCATTATCCTTACAACTCAAGTTACTTACTTGAGAGTTTGATCGGCTTATGAAAATTTTTAATCGGGATTCTCCACGGGGAACAAAATCTCTAATTACCATCATAAAGGCATCCCTCTCTTCTTTCATTTCTCTTCTCATTTCCCCCTTATTAATGGAGCCAACGCCTCAAAGATCTGGACAACAATTATTAGCTATTTCTGCAACGAAAATCCATCTAATTACACTTGATAACAATGGAACGAGATTGAGAAGGACAAAAGGAAAACAAAACCATATTAGAAGATAATAACGATAATAATAGTCTTCCCCAAAAAGGCTAAGAAGCTAGAACAAAGAGCCAACAATGAATATCAAGCGCATTTTAGCTAACATTCAATCGATACATTTGATATACCTTATTGGCTTATTATCGTAACATCTCAAGCTACTATCTTAAGAGTCTGATCTGCTTATGGAGATGTTTAAACGGGGTTCTACAAGCAATGTGGGACAAAACCAACAATTCTTATTTATCGAGCCAACGGTTTAAAGATTTGGGTACCATTATTAGCCTTTTTCTTTAACAAAAATACATCTAATTACATTCGACAAAGCTGGAACGAAATTGAGAAGGAAAAAAGAGAAACAAAACCATCTTAGAAGATAATAAGGCTAACAATAGTTCTACCACAACCAACAATGTAGAGCTACTGGCTTAAGAGTCTTATCGACTTATGAAGATATTTAAACGTGGTTAACAATTACTGTCATAAAGGCGTCGCTCTGTTCTTTTATTTCTCATATTATTTCCCCCTTATATATGGAGCCAATGAAACAAAACCATCTTAGAAGATACTAGGGCTAACAATAGTCCTACCAAAAAAGCTTAAGAAGCTAGAACAGAGAGCCAACAATGTCTATCAAACGCATTTTTTGGTAACAATCAATCAATATGCTTGATATACATTGTTGACTCGTTAACTTAACAACTCGAGCTACTAACTTTAGAGTTCGATTGGCTCAAGAAGTGGTTCAAACGGGGTTCTGAAAGCGATGTGGGACAAAATTAACAATTACCATCAAAAGGCGTCACTCTCTTCTTTTATTTCTCAACTTATTTCCCTCTTACTTATGGAGCCAACGATTCAAAGATCTGAGCATAATCAATCCCAATTGAGAAATTCATGATCTCTTAGAAAAATTTATAATGAGAAAATTGTCTTTCTGTTAGGCTTCATATAGAAGTTAGAATTTGCATATGAGCAAAAGAGGAAAAAGAAAAAGAAAAAGAAAAGAGAACACCATATACTATCAATTTATGATATTGACTCTCAATCCTCACTATAAAGTCATCTTGCTAAAAGAACTCACTGTCTGAAGAATGTCCACATTACATTACCCAAAGCGGAAACTCACATCATATTCGCAAATCAAGAGTCAGTTTTCATCTCCTTTTCTTGCTATTGACAAAGTAGAAGGCAGATTGGAATATGTCAAGATGCACCATACGCAGACTGAGAACTATAGTTACAACAGTTTTCCTTAGCGATGTTCTGGTGTGATTCGATCACACACGGAGAATCCCCGTATAGGAATTAGCCATGGCGATCGTTAAGATGCTGCATCGAACTCGATCTCCTAGCCGAAATTTCAAGACCCGTCTGCTTTCCGAGCAATGACCGTCCATTTTTGCACTTAATTAGCTAAAGAGGGCGGTCTGAGAGATGAACACATCCCAAGCTTCCTGAAAATTATAGCAGCAATTGCTCAGCGTCACTTACCGACGCCTGCATCAACAAACCCGCTTTGCGGTTGAGTCGAGAGGAACAGACTTTGGGTTTTACCTGGAGGATCGAGAAGGCCTTCTGGGCGATGTACTTTTGCCGAACTGTCGCCCCTTTCTGCTGGAGCTTGTCCGGGTGGAGACACAGCCTCGCTCTCTGGTAAGCCTTCTTCACTTGAGAGCTCTCTATGAGACTCGTCAAGGGCACCGAGCTCCAACCACTGTTCGACCAGAGGATCTGAGTCCAGCCACGCCCCCGCAAGCGCCGATGTGAGCAAAGGCTATAGGCTAAAACACAAAAATGCGAGATGGGATTGGGGAAAGAGTGAGAGCTAAGTACCTGATGCAGTGTTGAGAGGACTAGCCGGACATTTTTTTCTTTGCCGGCCGACCACGCCCGTAAGTTCTGATCCAACAGCTCCATTTCCTTCTACACAACAGGAGCTGTCAGAATCTGTTATCTATCAAACCGCGAGCAAAGCTCGAAGTTCGCCTTTACTTGTACAAAAGCTAGTGACAACGTCGTCAAAAGACACTATGCCAGGGATTCTCAGATCCATCAAATGCAGAGTCAGTGTTTTCGATCGACTTCCTCAGGCCAAAGGACTAATGGTCGCGCATAACAGTCGATTTGTTTTGACAGCATTGTAGCCTACTCATGAAATTGAAGCTAATTGCACAGTAATGATTGATGCAATTGGACATAGATAAGGAGTAGCTTACGTCGTTCTCTGACTGCGCGCCGCCGTCTCCTCTCGAGCTCTCATCTTGTTCTACCTGTCAAATATGGAAACCCCAGGCCTCATAAGAATTCGGACGAACATAGCTTACTCGCGGTGGATTTCACTTCCTATTTCTAATCATGTTAGGGGAACCAATGTCACTTAGGTAAGTATATATCTTCTGCATCAGTACTGAATGATTTGCTTAAGATTGTTTACCTCTGAACATTGCATCTTGCCATGTCTGCTTCTATCAAGAAATTCACAAGCTTTTGATCTCTCTTCCGAATTGCAGACATTAAAGAGATCGATCGTCAGCCTCGCATCGCCAAAAATAATTAGACAAATTGGCCCGAGTGCGGCTCGAGCTAAAATCAGTACATTACCTTCGGTTTCTGGAGAGTTCTGGTTCCCGAGCTCTGTCCTGCTCCATCGGTCTTTCCCTTCGCCCGGCGCTTGAAACTTCTCCTTGGCCCATGCGATCGCCTCGTCGATCCCCAATGCCTCGCCGGAGCCATCTCGGCAATTCGAAGCACCGATCTCAATGACGAAAGAACCCGATATCTCATCTTCGTCTTGGTCCTCTATCTCTCGTTCCCGGACCACGTGAACCCCATCTCTGATGCTGACGTTGTTGCCTTCAGGATCTTGACAGAGCGAAGAGATCACGGACGACGGGGAGTTGATCTCCATGTCATCGTCCTCGACCGGTATCTTCATTCGCTGGCGCAAGCTCGGCTCTTCGGTAACAGATTCCGGCGAGGGAACGGGCCGCGCAAAGCCATTATACGAGCATCTCGAGTTCGATTTGTGTTCTTGTTCGGTAAGTCGGTCGTCGGGCCATGAAGGTTGGCTGTATGGAAATGCTGGAATTCCTTGCTTCTTTAGATGCTCGCCGGGAGCAGTTGCGATCGAATTCCATCGACACGGCACGTTGATCGGCCTGTCAATATCGATCAACACGAAATTTTAGTTGTGGTCTCACATAATCTTCGATATAACTTTCACAGTACGTTGAATTTTTTGATGATTATTACTCCTATTCAATCTGATCTCTATTGAGAACAACTTTAACAAATATACGATTTGATTCAGAATTCAAATTCACTTCAATGAAAAATCATAAAAAGAGAGATCTCTCTTTAGTCGCAACTGTTTCACCTGGAAACAGAGCCAGCAAAAGTTCAGGGACTACCTGAGCTTTGAAGCGAAAGATGACAGTCCAACGTCGTCTCCGATCACCGGCCGGAGAGGGCTCAGCTCCTCCGAGCTCAACGCCGACGACGAATTCGACTTTGACTTCGACCCCGACATTACCTTCGACCCCGTCCTCGACCTCTCTCTCGACCTCCGGTCCCCATCCGACCCAAACACGTCACCGTAGAACAGCTCCGCCGCAGCCGCCGGGATCCTGAACGCCGGCAGGCTCCGGCCCGACTTCTTCGCCGGAGAGGCGAACTCCGGCGGCCGGAACACTTCGTCGTAGAAGCTGGAGGCCGGATCGGAGGGCGCGAAGTCGCCGGAGAACTTGCGGAGGAGGATGGTACGAGGCGGGCCGCCGAAGACATCGGAGAAGTCGTCGGGGTCGAGTTTCTCGGAGAGCGGCGTCCTCCTCGCAAAGTCCGACGGCGGGGGAGTCCTGGCGGTGGGCCGCGGCGGAGAGCGGACGTGCATTCCCATGCGCATCCGCCAAGACTCGTCCATTTCTGCTCACACAGAGGAGAGAGCAAAGTGTTGTTTCGTATAGATATCGAGCGGAGGAAAAGGAACCTTTTTTTTTTGCATGTATGAAAAAAGAAATTTGTCCAACTTTTGGGACCCAAAAAGGAAAAAGAAAAAAGTTCTGGGCATGTTTTATGAACTTTGTTATATGAAATGGGATTTTACTTTTTAATTTGCTGGCTAATAATCATCATATGAAAATGTATGATGTCGGCAAAAAAAAAAAATGAAATGGATGGTATGATTGTGTAATTCTGATAATGAAATTTATAAAATCGGATTTATCAGCTCACCATTTGAAGAAATAAAATTTTGTGATGTGATTGAGAGAATTATTCTTTGTGTATTGGGTTGTTTGCTTGATAAGTTGGCCATTGATGTGCTTGATTGAGGGGGCTTTGAGTGGGGCTCTCTACTCATGTGCTTGATGTTCTTTCACTGCTTTTATTTTCTTTCTCCTGTTTTGTTAGCAAAAGGCAAAGCTTATCCTCTGTTTGTAGCCTTCAAACCAAAACTTTACAAAACAAAGAATTTAGAATGCTAATGGATAAGATGGCAAGGAGGAGGGAACCTCACTGGCGAGCGGCGATCCCTTTGAACGTCAACCGTTAGGGTCCCACGCCCACTACACAAAGAGGTCGGATCGAGCCATAGTTACCGTGTACCAAAATTGCCGACCTGAAGGTCCAAGATCGGCCAGGCCATCGTCCTTGCCCCCAATCCAAGACGCTAGCAATCAAGAGTTTTCACCCACGAAAGAGGCATCTCGCGATTAGGCGATGCAGCACAAGCCGCTCAGAGATTCGTTCACGAGACGAATCGAACCTGTGATGTTGAAAAATACGTATGACTAGGGGTGATCGGTTCCCGATCCGGTCCGGTTCCCCTCAAGAACCGGGAACCGGACTGGTAGTCCCAGTTTCCAATTTGTCGGAACCGGGAACCCGACCCGACCAAAAAAAAATTATCAAAATTATTCTCTAATTTTTTAAATTAATAACATTATAGAACTTCAATATCTATATAAAATAACTTCCAAATAGAAAAAAAAAAATAAGAGATCCAAGGAGCCGAAATAGATTTACGAACTGAATTAGGAAAAAAAAAATTTTTAAAAAGACCGTTCCGGTCCGGGCGGTCCGGTCCGGTCCTAGAATCCGAGAACCGGGAACCGGACCACCCGGTCACCGGTCCCAATTTTAGGAATTGGGAATCAGATCGGACCTCTATAGAACCGGGAACCAGACCACCGATTCCGATCCGGTCCGGGCAATCCCGATTCGAGTGGGCCAAGTCGCTCACCCCTACGTATGACCGACGCCTTTACCCACCGTTAGATTGGGTACTTGCTTTGCACTTCATTTTTTGCTAAATTGCCATCCTCGTTCAGAATCATGTACAGCAAAAAAAAAAAAATTTTTTAACACTTTGACTGTAGAATGATGTGGAGAAAATGAATGATGGGATGGGAATCATGTGATGATATTATTATGACTTTTTGTATCACGCTTGCTAACCTGGAAAGGTGTCTTATTCGTTGGATGGTGGGGTCCAAATCCTCCCTCGATGAAGGATAATGATCATCATAACACATCACTAAATGCAAGTTCTTTTTTTTTTTTTTTGGGTTCTCCCTTATTCTTTTACTATTTGGTGCTTTAATTTATTCTGCATTGTTCTTTTTTTTTTTAACCTCCTTATATTTCCTTCTGCAATTTGGTGATTTTGCATTTTCATCTTCCGAATTAGATCGGCCTATCCGTGATCTAGCCCGAGGAAGAAAATCGAATTGAAGGCTCCAATTGTTCCGCGAAAAAATAACATGTTTTTAAAAATATTTTTCAAAAAGTCATTTTTTCAAGAAAATGAAAAATATTTCTTGATATTTGGCTATAACTTGAAAATGAATAGGAAAATATTTTTGGCCACTTGGTATGAAAAATTTGATTTGATTTTTCTAGAGAAATTATCAAATAAATCAAAATTTGCAATATTATATTTTTCTTTCTTTTTTTTCTTCCTCTACCAATTGCGGGCCACGACAACTGCTGAAGATCCGCCGCCACTTGAGGGATGAGCTTGCCCAAGGCTAGTGAGGCTCGAGCTCGCCGGCCAAGGGCAAGCTCCACCTCATCGAATCTAGCGAGGTCGAGCCTCGCCTAAAGTTGGCGAGGCTTGTCCCTTGCCTGAAAGAATGAAAAGACCAAAAAGAAAATAAAAAACATATTGAAATGAGTAATTGTTTTAAAATAATTAGAAAAAAGAATTTGAAAAGTGTATGGAGAAAAGATAACGAAAAATGAATTTCAATTTAAAAAAAATCATTCTCCCTACTTTTGAAGGAGTTTTTTCATTGATGAAAAATATTTTCATTGACTAGTTTATTTTCTTTGAACCAAATGCTGAAATCCGAATTTTTTTTTCTTGAAAGTAATCTTTCATGATGCTTCATTTGTTTCACAAAAAATGACATTTTTGGAAAATGATCTTGGAAAAGTGATTTTTTAGGAAAATGAAAATAATTTTCATTTTTTTGGTTGAGTCTTGAAAAAGAACTATAAAATATTTTTCATCATTTGATAAGAAAAATATAGTTTGGTTTTAGCATCATTTTTTGGACAAAAATTGCCGTTGTTGATGCCAATCTTCCTATATAGTAAGATCACCATTAGTGTGAATAATTTTTGTAATTTTTTAAAAATAAATCAACTTTATTAATTATTTTTATTTTTCCTTCTTCCTCTACCATGACCAGCCATGAAAGAAGGAAAAAGGAAAAGAAAGAAAAGGGCATGTGAATGAGTGAAGGGATGAACGATGATGGAAAATAGCTTCCTCCATTTCAAAATTGAAAATTGTTTTCTTTACTTTTGAGGGTGTTTTTTCATTCATGGAAAATATATTCTTTCACTACTTAATTTTCCGTCAATCAAAAGTCGAAAAATCCAAAAAAATAAAAATAAATAGAAGTTAATTTCCATGAAATAAAGACCTCATACTTTTCGACTCATATATGGCTGATCGGTCACCTCGACCAATTACTTTATGAGCTTTTTTCCCCCTCTTTCGAGATTCTTTTAGTCCTGTCTGACCCCAAACCTCAACCGAGGCGACATCGATCGTCTTATCTCGTACGTTACTACTTTCGGCAAAGAAAAGACATTAAAGGGGGGACGAGCTACATCAAATCAAGGGGTATGCGTCACTATTTTTAGAGAGATTCCGTTACGATATAGCAGGAGTGCCAGCACCCAATATATATTTTCATTAAGGATTACCTATTTTGTTAAACCTCCATTCTCCATTTCTAATCGTATCTTACCCCCTTACAGTGATAACGCTCGACAAATTAAGCGAAAAATATATGCGACAATCACCGGGTGTCTAGAAAATTGGCTATGTACATCAATTGCAAAGAAATGAAAGTTTAATGCATTTGATGATTGAAATTAGCTCGGTTACTCGATCAAGAGTTCTACTTAGAGGGTAGGTGGAATTTACTCTATTTTGTTTTTTTTTTCAAAATTTTGCTTGTCTATTAGTCAGTTACTTCGTTTGCTTATTTAAATTGTTTTTTTTTTTTACACTTACTACTATGAAGGGGAAAATAGACAGTCCTGCTCTTGCTTTCGTTTCGAACCATATATCTTAGAGGAATAGCGATCTTACTTTTTTTCGCTTCGTCAGTTTTAATTGGATGAAAATCCACACGACATATGAGATTGAAAAAATAAAGGGAAAAGCCATGAGGTATCTCTCTAGCAAGTTTTTAAAACCTAAATGTGCGGAGAAAGCAATGGCCTGGCTGGAACGATCCAAGCTGGGAGATGGACAGAAAGTGGCAGAGAGGCAGGTGAGGGCAAGGATGGCAGATACCTCGCGAGGGGACAATGCATGCCCCGACTTGACCGAATCGAGGCCCCATTATATACCTCACTCTCTTCTACTTTACACAAAAAAAAAAATCAAATAAAGATACGAAGTAGATTTTACTTCAAATAATGATACGAAGTACTCTCTTAGTTTCAAAAAAGGACATTTTTATCATTTTCCCCCCTTTTCTCTTTTCCTTTCTTATTTTTCCCTCTCCCTTCCTCCGGCCATCGTTGGCATTGGACAACCCTCGCTTGGGCCTATGTCGAGCAAGGATAACCCTCATCTGGGTGAGTGAGGGCTAGGGCGGCCCTAGCCCAACATCGGCGAGGGCAGCATTCTCCTAAATTCGGCAATGACCGGGGGAGAAGGGGAAAAGAAAGAAAGAAAAGAAAAGAAAAGGGAAAAAAGTGAATAATAAGAATGTCATTGGTTTGGTCCTTCTTTGAAATACAATGGGCCATATTTTTATACGATATTCATTTAAATGCCATAACTTTCGCTTACTTGAGTATCATAACTTTGAAAAATCGACCATTTAATTGATATCGATTACGTGGGTGTTGAAAAAGCTGACATGAATGCCGAAAAAACTGATGTGGATGCCGAAAAATCTGACATGGTATTAGTGGAATGATTCTTTTGAATATTTAATGTACATACGGATTTTTTTCATAATTTTCTTATTTTTAATTTTTCTTTTTATTTTGTTTTTCGCTCTCCCTTGACTGCCGAGGGTCACTAGCAACTCTCACCGACTACAATTGGCAACGCCCGGGATGAGGGTTGCCTTGCCCTGGGCTAGTGGGGCCGCGATGACCCTCACCCAAGGCCATCGTGGCCCTGGCCACCTCAGGTGAGGTCACAAGGGCCTTTGCACCCTTACTCGTGGCGCTGTTGAGGCCTTGCTAGCCCAGGACGAGGAGGTCCTCGCCTTTGGACTAGACAGTCATGGCCGACGAGTGTCGCCAGTGGCCCTCATTGGCCAAGGGGAAAAAAGCAACAAAAAAAAATAAAAATGAAAAAATCAAATTAAGTAAAAAAAATAAGAAATTTTCTAGAAAATATTATTTTTTTAAAAAAATTCATATGTCGATAAAAAAATAAATAAAAAGTCCACATAGGATGATTTGCTGGAAGTGGCACTCTAGTGAATGATTTACCTTCTATGTGGCATTCAAGTGAGCGAAAAAAGTTATAGTATTCAAATAATCGGCACATAAAAGTTATGACATTCATATTGTACTTACCCAAAAATAAAGAAAGTACTTTAAAATTTTATTTCAAATAATTTTTACTTCAAACTCTTATTTAAGAAAATAAGAGAACTTCACATATTTGGAATTTTTCCAATTAAGGCCTCATTTATTTCATGAAAAATGATTAATTTTAAAAATATACTTTGTAAAATTGCTTATGTCAATTACACAATAATTAATCAACAAAAAATATTTTTAGTTTCAACAACAATTGATATTGAAACATCTTACGATAGAAATATTTAATCATTCATTTATTGTTGTAATCGACACAAAGGATTATTTTTTAAAAAATAGTTTTTAAATCATTGATTTACGTGGAATAAACAAAGAGTTAGATTATTCCGAGAAAAAGCCCGAAGCTTTTTGGCTCTTGTCGGGTGGTCCAGATCACAAGCTGAGGACAAAGTATAGAAGAGTGAATCGGGGTTTACAGCTTTAAACGGTGGAGGAAGAGACATCATCATGGATATCATTATTAAATCAACTTGAGTCGTGAGTTGCAACAGTAGCTGGTAACATCCATTTTAATATTTTTTGCGATGACCCCACCACCCCCCCCCCCCCACAATACAGTTATATTACCTTTTGTAATTATGTATGTAATTGTCATTATTAGAAATTATCATATTTTGCGTATTCGTTTAAAATTATTTTTTATCAGAGGGAGAAAGAGATTCTTTTTTTTGAAATTAGTGGTTGAGAATGTATTTCACGGAAGAGGACTTTTATGTCTTATTGTAAATGGAGTTTCGCATTTGGGATCCTAGCACCAAGAACGATGCATGGCCCTAAGAAGAGTAGTGTCCTCTTGCACGAAGTACGACGCATATCACCCATGCGTCAGAACAATCCCCACCATAAATAACTCATACTTAAAACACGTATTACCAAAACCCACTAACATTTTAAAAAAATTTATATAATTCATTTAATCTATTTTAACCTCTTCACATATATATCTTACTTGACGGGTAGCTACTTAATAGTTTTTCATATTTTTAAATTTTTTATTTTCAAACAAAAAAATAATTTTCCTTTCTTTCTTTTACTTATAAAAATATAAAACTTAAAATAACAAATACGAAGTAATCAAATAGTGGCTTTGAGGCCTATTTTACAACTTGCGGAAGCTGAAAGCCACACCCAAGGGTCGAAAATGGGTCAAACATTCTTAATTGTTGGACCTATTTTCATTCAGCCCTTAAAAAACTCAAAATCCATATAAACACATATGCACAAAATATGGATCAAAAAGGGATCATGCACCCATATTGATGGCTGTAATCACAACAATCCCCACTAGACAAACTCTCAGACGAACTCATATTATCTGAATGATGTAATGAGTAAAGTCAATTGCAATAAAGATTATTCGAGCGAAAATTTGTCAAAAAGTCATAACTCTATTGCACTTTTAATAATTCAATCCTAAACTTTTGAATTTTACCAATTGAGTCCTAAACATATTCAAGTTCTACTAATTGAGTCTACCGGTCATTTTTTACCCGAAATCTCTAATTTAAATGCCGAGTCTCCTCCGCGGAGTGGCTAACATTGGTGTAGACAATTTTTCAATGATGTTTTAACATTTTTTAATTGTTTAATCTTTTCATTTCTTTCCTTTTTTTTTTACAACTATGGTCAGTGAGGGATCCCAAGTTTTTATGGATTCCTTCTTTGTTATCGGGGTCGACTTCGAAGCCATAATGTCTCAAAACGAGAAGGCCATAGAGAAACTATTTTTTTATGGCTAGTCTCTTATGTGGTATGACCGACTCTTATATGGACAATTTTCAATAATATTTTAACATATAAATTTTAATTTTTAAATTATTTTTTTCTTTGTTTTTTTTCACAATCATGGCTAGCGAAGTTGCTCACCGACCATTGCCAACCGTGCTAACGTAGTGAATTTTCAATAACTTTTCGATATTTTTTCTTTCATTTCCTTATTTTTTATTTTTACAACTGTGGCCGGTGTCCTCACCAACCACATGAGAGAGCCGAAACATTACAAATTGGCCATCGAGGGATGTGACACCCTCACTTGGTCTGGGTGAGGACCTCGAGCCACTTGCCTATGGGCAATGAGGTCACTAGTCATAACTATACAAAAATTGGAAAAACAATTGATATTATTAAAAGTTGTCAAGTGAGTACCGATCATGCCACGTAAGATGGTCAATATCAATGCTAGTGATTTCTAGTCAAAATTGATCGGATAGACTCAATTGGTAAAAAATGAAAAGTTTAAGAGTTAATTGAAAAAATTGAAAGATTTAAAATTGAATTGACAAAAGTCCAATATATTTAGTACTTTTTGTCCAAATTTTCAAATTGATGCTAGACCGTTGAATTTAGTAGGACCCACATGAAAACAGCCATTTTTAATGACAAAAAGTCATGTGAGAATTACTCATATTAGTCATAAATTTATTGTATGGAGGCTAATTCAGTTCGAAACTTTTAAATTTGGCCAATTTAATCCCAAACCATTACACAAAATTTCAATGTAGTCATTTCTATCAATTGTCCCTAAGTTATCGTAGACCATTCTATGTGGCATACTGCCATGGTAACGATTTCTTGCGTAACGTGGCTGGTGGAAATACATTGAAACTTTGGACAAAAGTTTAGGATTGAATTCACAACTGCACAATAACTTTAGAACCGATTGAAACCAATTTCCCCTTTTATGCCCAACCCTCTTAGACGGAGCTTAATCAACTCATTTTGTATCTTAAACTCAAGGCTAAGCTAACATTTTTACTATTCCCACTATTTCTTTGAATGTATGCATCCGAAACAACATACTTATCTTATTTTTGCATAAATATTTGTTATATTTTGACTTTCAAATTAGTGATAAGATTATTTCAGACCATTCACTTTTGGCTTGGATTTTTTTAGAAGAGGCTATAAAAGGGATATATTGCATATTATATTATCACGCTTACTTTTGCTTTTGCTTTGAGCTTTTCGCTTCTGCCCAAAAGCCTTTTATTTTCCACTTCTTTTTGTTAGATTTTTTGGTCTTTGATTGCACACTCATACTTGTCATTGAAGATAGTAAAATCCCTCTCTCTTTTTGTGATTTTTCCTGTTTTGGATTTTCCACATATATTGTGTCTCATACGTTTTTATTTTACTTTCATTATTCATTATTTCGTGTTTGAATTCGTACATCTCTTGGCGTTTTTTTTTGCAATAAATGGTTATCAGAGCGAAGGAATTTCAGTCTTTTGTTTGGATGGCATCTGTTAAGTTCGAAGTGGCACTCGTTGATGGCCAAAACAATTCCAAGCTATGGAGGATTAAGATGAAGGCTTTCTTGCGTCGAGAAGGTTCAATAAGAGCCTTGGATGGAAATTATCTTGACGATATCATAGTGGCAAGGATCAAGGAGATGGAAGACAAGGCACATAGCGCCATCCAATTGTTGTTGTTTGACAAGGTGCTTCGTGAAGTTGTCGATGAAGAAACGGCTTTGGGACTGTGGCAAAAGTTGGAGACTCTATACATGAAGAAATCTCTTACGACGAGATCATTATTGAAGCAATGTCTTTACATGCTGAAGGTATAAGAATGTACTCCTATTCAAGAATATCTAGATGAATTTAATAAAATCGTTAGTGAATGAAAAATCTAGATTTGAAGCTAGATGATGAAGACTAAGCTCCAATTGTATTATGTTCGCTATCAAGCTCAAATGAGAATTTTATGTTGTATGGAAGAGAATCCATGACTCTTCAGGATGTGAAGGTCTCGCTGAATTTCATGGAGATGCGTAAAAAGTTAAATGCAAGTAATGGTGTAGATAAAGCCGATGGCTTAGTTGTTAGGAGAAGGTCAAATTATTGTGATAAGCACGGTAATAGTAAAGGGTGTTCGAAAACTAGGTTGGTTTAGGACATGAGAAAAGTTGAGTGTTACTATTATCACAAGTTTGGACACTATAAAAATGAGTGTCTTTTACTCAAGGCTATGAGGAAAAGGGCAATGGAGAGTTTTGATTTGACTAGTCTAGTGCAGGATAATGGATCGGCTAATGCAAACAATATTCTTATTGTTTTATCTTTAGATTATCATGTAGACGATGAATGAATTTTAGATTCTGTATGTTCATAACATGTGTGCCCAAATAGAGATTGGTTCCACACATATGAAAAAGTCATTAGTGGTTTAGTTTTGATGGGGAACAATATAGCTTGGAAGACTGTGGGCATTGGTATTGTGCGGATCAAATATCATGACAAGGTAGTAAGAACTTTGAAAGATGTGAGAAAAATCTTAGATTTGAAGAAGAACCTTATTTCGTTAAGAAGTTTGGATTCCAATGGATTTATGTACATCGGTGGAGGTGGAGTTTGAAAATTTTAAAAGTCTTCTTGATTGTGATGAGATGTAACAAGAAGAATAGTATTTATATTATGCAAAGAAGTACCGTTATGGGTTCTTTAAATATATAATCCTTTTTAGATTCTGATAAATCAAGGTTGTAGCCATTGGGCCATAGAAGTGAAAGAGGAATGACTATATTAAGTTAAGGAGGTTTACTTTATAGGGAGCATATGGTCCCATTTGACTTTTGCAAGTATTGTGTTTTCGAAAACGCGGCGCGAAGTTGGATTCAGTACTGAGGCACACTCGACAAAGGGCACAATGGACTATATTCACTCTGATTTGTGAAAACCTTCACAGGTTACATCTAAAGATGGTGATATTTATTTTTTGACATTTATTGATGACTTTTATAGGAAAGTCTAGATATATTTCTTGTAGTATAAAAGTGACGTTTTTGATACATTCAAAAAGTGAAAGATGTTGGTTGAAAATCAAACTGGTAAGAAGATAAAATATCTCAGAATAGCTAATGGTCTTGAGTTTTGCAGAAGTGATTTTAACAAGCATCGTGAAGATTCAAGAATTGTTCAATATCGAGCAGTCAGGTATACACCTCAACAGAGTGGGGTGGTGAAGCGCATGAACCGAACAATTTTAGAGAGAGCTAGATATATGCTTTCTAATATTGGACTTGAAAAAGATTTCTAGGCTAAAGCTATGAACACGGCATGTTATTTGGTAAATCATTCTCCTTCAATCGCAATTGAATGTAAGACTCCAAATGAGGTATAGTTTGGTAAACCTTCTGATTATTCTATTTTAAAAGTATTTGGATATCCTGCTTATTAATTATGTAAAGATGGTAAGCTTGAATCTAGAGCCAAGAAATTTTTTTCATTGGTTATGCAGATGGTGTTAAGGGATATAGATTGTGGTGTTTTAACCGTCAGTCACCAAAGTTTATAATCATTAAGGATGTTATTTTTTATGAAAATTTTATGCTTGATCAGAGGAAAATTGTTGAGTCTACAGATATTCAGAAAAAGAATGTAGTGAAAGAGGTGGAGTTTAATGTAGAGCATCCATGGAAAACCTCTAAAGATGTTTTTATTTAGTTAGAAAGTGACATTTTACAACAAGACTCAAATTTGATTAAAGATGAAGTAGAAGAAGTTGAACAACCTCAAACTTTAGTTGTAAGGAGAGTTAAAAGGGAAATTAAGCCTCTTCAGAGATATGGTTTCGCTGATTTAGTAGCATATATGTTGACACCTGATTTTTAATCATCCTTTCTGTTTTAAAATTAATAAAAATTTTTTTTTATAAAAACTTATAAAATTGAAAAATCAACTTTGGGGACCTTGGCTAAGCCTAAAGAACCAATTTTGATCAAAAAATGATTTTCCATATTTTTCGTATTTTTCGGTATTTTTTATTTATTTATTTTCGAAAATTAATAGAAAATTCATAAAAATTCATAAAATTGAAAAATCAACTTTGGAAGCCTTGGCCAAGCCTAGGCAACCATTTTTGAACAAAAAATAAATTTTCATATTATATATATTTAATTTTTTTTTTAAAAAAATAATACAAAAATACTTGAAAATTTTGGAAAATTAACATTTGAGGCCAAAAAAATACACAAAGATAGTTAATATTTTTATTTTAAATCTATTTTCATATTGGCCATCGCAAATTCAGAAAAATCCAATTCGAGTCACGTGTTCCTTCACGAGTATAATCTCGAATCGGGCCTAAAAAAATTTAATTTGAGCCAACTTATTTTTAATTTTCACTTTTTATGAGTTGTGACATTGTCTTCTAATATTTTAAATTTTCATCTTGGCTCAATTATACCCAGAATGACTCAATTTTGCAAAAGGGCTTTAATTAAATTCTGCATTATTTTCAGCGACAAGAAATGAGCTTAAATTTGACATGTGGTAAATTTTGGTGTGTCAAAAATTGTGAGGAGATTTGGACTTAAAGAAATATATTTTTTCATGGACTGAATTGTAAATACTTAAAATTCAAGGACTAGAGTGCAAATACCTAACTCTTGAATGATTATTTTACAAATAACAAAAAGAAGAGTTAGTGGATAAATTAGAATAGAGAAGGGAAGATGGAGAAGAGGAGATGAAGAAGAGAAGTTCGAGAAGGATGGATGGAGAAAATAAGATAAGAATAGAGAAGGGAAGATGGAGAAGAAGAAGAGTTAGTAGAGAAATTAGAATGTAAGGTAAGAATAGAGAAGGGAAGATGGAGATGAAGAAGAGTTAGTGGAAAAATTAGAATGGGAGATAAATATGGAGAAGGGAAGATGAAGTGAAAAAGAGTTAGTAGAGAGATTAGAATGTGAGATAAAGATGGAGAATGGAAGATGAAAATGAAGAAGAGTTAGTGGAGAAATTAGAATGGGAGATAGAGTTAGTGGAAAAATTAGAATGGGAGATAGATGAGTAGATTATAAAAGGAGGAAGAAGTGAGCTTGAGAGAGGGATTTTTTTTTTGAGAGAAAATTTTGGATGTTTGAGAGAGTTTTGGGAGATTGAAGAAAAATTTGAGAGAAAGAAAATACCAAAAGAGAGAATTTTGAAGATGATGGAAGTTTAAAGCTAGGGGTTATCATCACAAATTCCTTCATCGATCAATATAAATCAAGAGTTCTTCCTCGTCAACGAGCAAGCAAATTCGAGCTAAGTGTTTTTATTTATTCATTTGTTTATGGTTTTACTTGCAAATTAGCACAAATTGTATACACTTTCTCCATCTCCTCTTTTTTTTTTCCATATTTTATGTCAGGAGAAGGATATCTCTACGTCAACAGCAAAAATCTCGTAGAGATGCAAAAATCGGCCCAGACAAGCTCCTAAGCTGTCCACCGATTTCTCAACTGATCTGTGACTAAAAGTCCCTCTTAATTCAAAAGAAACTCTCTATATTGGGAACATAGAGAGCGAAAATCAATTATAGAAATCCCTCCAAAAAAAATGGGAGATAAGTACTCTTTCCACTCTTCTGGTTTTAGGTGCAGATTAGCACATATTTTGTACACTGACATTTCACTCTATTTTATGTCAGGAAGCCGCAGCTTTATATCAATGGTCAACCCTATGGAAGCACAAAATCGGCTTGGAGGAGTCCTCAAGCGCGCACAAATTTCAAATTGTTGAATCAATTCGTTGTATTTTATTTTAAAGAATTCATACCCCAGAATGGAGAGGACAAAGTCCATCCGCAATTTAAATACCTGCACCATAAATCCCAAAGGGAAGAGCCAAGCCAATGCTTAGCCTCCCATTGGAGGTTTTTACTTACAGTAGTTAAATACCTGCAACTTAAATACCTGTATCTTAAATCCCAAAGGGAAGAGCCAAGCCAATGCTTAGCCTCCCATTGGAGGTTTTTACTTACAGTAGTTAAATACCTGCAACTTAAATACCTATACCTTAAATCCCAAAGGGAAGAGCCAAGCCAATGCTTAGCCTCCCATTTGAGGTTTTTACTTACAGTAGTTAAATACCTGCAACTTAAATACATGTACCTTAAATCCCAAAGGGAAGAGCCAAGCCAATGCTTAGCCTCCCATTGGAGGTTTTTACTTACAGTAGTTAAATACCTGCAACTTAAATACCTGTACCTTAAATCCCAAAGGGAAGAGCCAAGCCAATGCTTAGCCTCCCATTGGAGGTTTTTACTTACAGTAGTTTAAATACTTGCAACTTAAATACCTGTACCTTAAATCCCAAAGGGAAGAGCCAAGCCAATGCTAGGCCTCCCATTGGAGGTGTTTATTCACTGTCATGTACTTCCTATAATTTAATTTTTGAATCATCAGACCCAAAAGATAAATAGGTCATAATACTGCACAGAAGTCGTTAACACACTCCCTCTTTCGGCTTTAGGGAATCTTTAACACTTAAAAAAATATAACAAATAAAAATATATACCATCTATGCATCCTATTTAAAAAGTGAAAACACAAAAGAGAATACCCTACTAGAGCCTTAGGAATAAACCAAGTCTGAGTTGCCGAATTAGGATATCCATGAAATTAAGGTACCGAAAGGGCATTAGTTTTAATTAACTAGTGTAACCAAGTCCCCGAGCTCCTAATCTCTGGTTCGCAGGAATAAATTAGTTCTCCCGCTAATTTATTTAGGTTTCTAATCGACCTACCAAGAATGATTAGTGGCGACTCCAAATTTTAAAATCATTTAAACAAAAACCAAAGTTGCGATTCGGTAGGGCTTGGGAGGGTCCGCGTTAGGTTAGTCAAATCTAATTAACCTAATAATCCGTTAACCCCTTTTAAAATTTAAAATTTTTTTAGAGGGTCGCGACAGACTGGCGACTCCGCTGGGGACAGAGATTTTTAAATTTTCGAAAAAAGATACCAATTGGAATACTTAAATTTTTTCGAAATTTTAAAAGTCTTAGTGGACTTAGGCCAATGAAAATTTCATGCATATCTCGCTTCTGGCGATATTGTTTGGGACTCATTCTATAGGTGTTATATGTTTTTGCAAGATGGGAGTTATAAGGGGCGTAGTGTTTGGCTAACCCCTTTGTTTTGCAGGCTCGGTGTTGGGTTTATTTGTTTAATTTCGCACATTTTTAGAAGCGCTGTTTTGATATCAATTGTTGTGCATGTCTTGCATACTCTGAGGATCACGACACCTGCACACACAAGCGTCTAAACCCAAGTCGCGAAATTCTTCCTAGAAAACCATAGATAGGGATCGAATATGCAAAGCTCTTGCGTCGATTGCGCTCGGGTTGACCATATTTTATTCCGCCCATTATCTGAATTGACAATTCTTCCCATTGTGATTTGATTGCGCGGAGGGTAAATTTGTTAATTCAGATAGTGGGAGCCTTTTTAGGTCCATACCTTGTCTCTCCTTCTTTTATTTTCTAGAGTCCACTCCTCACTTGAGTCATGCGCATGACTATGTGATTTGCATTTCTCCAAGGTAAAAGTAAGTTCTCTAATTTTATCTTGTATTTATTTTCGGTCGGTCCATGCTAGGTGTTAGTCAGTTTTTGAGCTTGATATTACGACCATTCTTTTTAAAAGAAAATAAAAATTAAATTTGTCCCTCATTTCTTTTAAATTTTTTTTTGAAAAAATGATGTAAAAAAATCCCTTCATGGGAATTTTATTAACCAATAAGGGATTTTTGTCATATTTTTATTGCTTCAATAAAAATGAAATTTTCCTGAAAAAATTTTCCTCTGAAAATTTATTTCAATAAAAAGAAAAATTCCTTCAAAAAAAACTCTAGTAGACATCAAGTGATTTTATCACATTTTTCAAATTATTAAAACTTGCAAGAAAATTTTTCTCGAGAAATTCGCTCATGTCTTTCTAAGAAAATTTTCTCTAAATAAAATTAGACTAATTGACCAATAAGAGATTTTTGTCATGTTTTTCTTGCTTCAATAAAAATGAAATTTTCCTGACAAATTTTCCTCTAAAAATTTATTTCGATAAAAAGAAACATTCCTTCAAAAAAAAACATCAAGTGATTTTATCACATTCTTTCAAATTATAAAAACTTGCAACAAAAATTCTTTTCGAGAAATTCGCTCATGTTTTTCTAAGAAACTTTTCTCTAAATAAAATTAGACTAATGTCTCGGGGGAACTTTGTTAACCAATAAAGGATTTCTGTCAGGTCTTTCCTGCTTCAATAAAAATAAAATTTTCCTGACAAATTTACCTCTGAAAATTTATTTTGATAAAAAGGAAATTCCTTAAAAAATTTTAGTAAACGTCAAGAGATTTTGTCACATTCCTTAAAAAAATAATAATAAAAAAGAGTAATAAATCTACAAAAAATTTTGTATCAGAAATTAACCCATTTCTTCCTAAGGAAATTTTTTTTCTTTTTTTTTCTGATTTCTCTACAAAATAGAAAAAATCAAATTGGACTAATATAGGAGTCATGGACCGACATTCCTTGTGTCGCATACTAATTATATCCTCTTCTTTTGCAGGAAGATCCTAGATACCCCAGACGGGTGTAAAAATTAAGTTCAATAATATATCAAGAATCATCTTTAGAAATACCAAAAGACGAAAAACACCGAGGCTTCAACCGTTAATTCTGGGGGGTAAACGAACACTGTCCATCTTTGACAGACAAAGTTGTGTCAATCCATAAACTTGTATGGGCAGTGTATTCTGATATGACGGTGGATTTATACTGATTAAACACGGGGGTATATTTAATGTATTACAGAGGATCTCGTGTCTTTTGAAAGACAATATGGATTATATAATCAGAACCCATGAAACAAATACCTTTACCTGATTAAATCAACCAGAGACCGGTCTTAAAATTTCCTCTTATCCGAAACACGCGGAGGGCTTCAGAGGATCGAGGTTCTATTAATGAACGTAGCCCACAGGAATTTCTCCCGACGCTACAGGCGACCGACACGAGCAAGTAGACGCCGAAAGAAACAAAATATGGATAAAAGTGGGCACACAACAGGTGGCTGGATTTACTATCAGCGCACTGATCGAGTTGTCATAGCGTTATTGTTCGTGATCTCAAGATGGATAGTGGAGGCCACCGCCGAACCCATCATCAATGTTCTCGATATCATCGTCTGGAGCAATTAAACAAGAACATCAAGAAGAACATTAAGCCTCGACATCTTCGGTACCTCAAATCGTTCTGTTATGCTATGCGGAAGAAACGATAGCAGGAAAATTAAAAAAAAACAAAACAAAACACGTGAAGCTTTTCTTTCATTCCATTCATCAAAGAGTATTACAACAACTCACTGGGGAGGAAAGGTAAAGCCAAACTGGGCCCTGATAACCATTACGAAGGAGCTCAACTGACTCTCCAAACAGTTGATGCTCTGGATGCACCGGGCGCTCTCGGGATCAAGCTCCGCGAGCCTAAAGAAGAGGCGATCGCACTTCTCTTTAACCTGGGCCATAGTGGCCTCGTAATGCTTAACGGCAAACTCCAGGTCCGGAATCGCTGCCCTCTCAAAAGCAATGTCTGCCGTAATGTCATCAAGTCTCTCTTGCAGCCAACCGCATTTGCACCTCATCACAATATTGCCTGGCTCCTGTTCGGCGTAAGTTCGGACCAAGGCCAGACGGTCCACCAACTTTCCCCTCTCACGAACCAGCCACGAAAGCTGATCGTTGGCAAACTTGAGGGCCTTTTTGTGATTATCAGCCACAAATGTAACTGTTGCCAG
Source organism: Psidium guajava (assembly GCA_016432845.1). Lineage (NCBI taxonomy): Eukaryota > Viridiplantae > Streptophyta > Magnoliopsida > Myrtales > Myrtaceae > Psidium > Psidium guajava. The sequence continues at coordinate 22,699,745 of CM028232.1, read as the reverse complement.
ACGCTCGTGCCGGTCTCGGTAACGAGCTTTCACGACGGCGGTCACAAGGACCGTCTCATAAGCGCGGTTATACGCAGTTAGAAAATTGATGAAGAGGGTCGAGAAGTTCCGATACTCCTTTCCCAGTTGGGTACCCTCAACAGAAGCAGCGTCCACGGTCCTGAATAAACCGAGGATTTCAGCCTCAACGGTAGAGTTTTTGGCTACATGAGCGTAACCTCTACCAAGAAGATTGTAGAGTCTCTCCCACCCAGCCAGGACTTCGGTGGATAATGTGTGGTTAGGAGAATTGGCCATTTTTGAAAGCAGAATACGAAAGAAAGGGGGAGAGAGGTGAGGCAGATGAGCAGAATGCGAAGATGGTAAGCTGCTTCAATTTAAATACTGATTTCATAGGGGCAGTCCTTATAGTTTTTCCTATCTACCATTCTCTGTCGGCAACATCCTCGGTGGCTCAAATTCCAGCCAAGTGGCAACCTCGAGCCGAACAAACCCGACGTCTCTGTGGAAAAGCTGAATGGGACTCCACCGCTTTGAAAAAAGAAAGAACGAAAAGACGAGCTGAGTGGGGGACAAAGAAATCTTCGGCAGAAAGAGAGATATTACTTGTCTTCATTGGAGGACTCGCCAGTAAATCGACTATGGAAATCTTGACAGGGGCCCTCTACCGCGAAAAGAAAGAAGAAGACAAACTGAGCGATAAACGAGGATTTCCCCTTTGATCAAAAGCTGAATGTCAGATTTTCCCCTCGGTAAATCTAATAGCACTGCCCGTGAAGGGGGAAGTCGTTGCTATTGCCAGAGAGAGAATTTGTCCTCATTTGATAGTGAGGGTTCATCTGCACGAACTCGCAGGAGAAAGATAGAGAGGAAGGAGTTCTCGTGGGAGAGGAATTCAAAACCTTCACCATCAAAGCATTGGCTTTCAAAGCCTGTTACGAGAAGCCATCAACAATCCCGTGATCCCTCAAGTCCGAGAAGACATCCTGAGGCGGTCTCGAATCGGCAGTCCTAGATCCAGAAATATGTCAAGCATTAGGGGAACGGGCGCATGTTCAACCCTGGTCGAAGCTGATGAAGTTCCTTACCCTGAGGGTCTACTGGTCATGGCCATTGACGGTAATCCAGTCTCTCTGTCAATCCTTGTTACCGTATTAAGAAAATGCCGGTATAAGGTTGTAGCTCAAGCAAAGGCGACAGAGGCCTTAGAGATATTAAGGAGGAGTAGTGACCCGTTTGATATCGTCCTCACCGCCATGGTAGGGATTGACATGGATGTTTTCACTCTCTTGGAAGTCATCAATTCTAAATTAAACATGCCAGTCCTCGTAATATCAGCAAGCGATGATCAGCAAGCCATAATGAAGGCTGTCTTAAATGGGGCCCAAGACGTCGTAACGAAACCAGTTAGGGTTCAGATGCTTCAAAACATATGGCAGCACGTGGTAAGGAAGCAATTGCACGACCATAAGAACAAGCATCAAGCCTTCAATTTTGTTCCAAGCAACTGGAGAAAGAAGATGAGTTGGTCTCCCGAGCTGCATCGTATGTTTGATAATGCAGTTCAGCAGCTAGGAATCGATTCGGCACGGCCGCAACATATACTGGAAATTATGAAGGTAGAGGGACTCACTAAAGTAAATGTTTCGAGTCATCTTCAGAAGTACAGAAAAAGGGTGAGAGAACACAATGCAGCTCAGAATCAAGAAAACCAAGGCGGGACTGATCCAAGCCTGAACGTCGAGTCTCCTCGCCACCATAAGTTCCGCAGGTTAGCATGGGGCGAGCTACTTCCCATCATCAACCAAGCCAGTAGCCGTGCCATCAATCCTCCAGGCGTTAATCAAAGTATCCCCCAGAATCACCCTAATGCTCTTCAAGAGTATAGACCGCAGGGGCAGTGTATTCAGACTCCTTGGTTTGAGCACCAACCCGTGGCTATAATTCATCCCATGATCAGCGCGCCTGTGCAGCCAGAGAATCAGACAAGAAGTTATCCTGAGCACTTCTACTTCTCTAATCCTCGAATGGAAGGAGTTTTTAGCAGCAGGACAGTTGGTGATCCCCACACTTTCTCGAGTAATGATGAAGGCTCCAGCACGAGAAGTCAAATTGCTCATGGCGATGACAGAATGAGAAATCTACCGCCAGCATTTGCCAATAACAATGCCCAATTCGAGTATCAGTTACTGGAAGGTTCAAGAGATTACCCAGATGATGAACTTACTGCCCTAGTCAACCAGTTTAGGGTTGACAGACGTCCCAAGCCGCGATCAGGAGCTAGTGAGTAAGGACTCTCAAACATCGGTCATCCACACCCGAACCAACACGAGACTAGCTAATTATCGAAGAGCCACACGAGAGGCAGAACTGACCTTGAATAAGTGCACATTTCATTTCATGCTTAATTCCCCTACGTATGATATTTTCAGCTTTCTAGGTGACTAGATTTAATTCAGGGGCAAGGGGGTAATTTGTTTTTTTATCCTGTCAAATGCGTGAATCCCTTTTTTATGCTAGATTTAGGGCGGATCAATTTGTGGCAACGTCGCTTACTGCCATAATGAGAAATGTTGAATGGCCTCACGTAGGGAAATTTCAAGTGAAAAGCCTAGGCGAGCTCGAAGACGGGTAACTGTGTGTCGTTCCAATTTACCCTCAATCATTGCAAAATGCTAAATTGGATTTGTTCCATTCTCACCCAGGGGATTGTAAAGTGCCTCAAGAGTGTCGCAAAATGAAATCACCCAATGGAATGCGATATGACTCATTCGCCTTCAAGGTAACCTTCAAATTAAAGGAGCCCTTCGGTCCACGGACCCAATGGCATGGAAAATGATGATGGTCCAAGGCAACCCGAAAGAAAACAAGGCCCAACTAAGCAAAGCACATATGTGGCAAGCTCAAAGTGAAGGACAACTCGGGACATACAATTCAATCCAATCCAAATGAAGGAACTTCCTCAATTCAAATTCAATGGAAGTATACACAAGGGTAAAACAGTATCGTTCCAATTTTTCTAGAATATGAAGAACATATACTGCCGCATTCTCTTTCATTTTTGCAGGGGAAGTCTCTACTGGCCAGATTTTCCTGTCTACCATTCCCTATCAGTATCACCTCCGCTACTCGTCTCCAATCTCGAGCCAAGCAAATCCGACGTCTCTACGGAAAAGTTGGACGGGACGCCACTACTTTGAAAAAGAAAGGATAAAAAATAAGCTGAGTGGGAGACAAAGACATTTTCGGCAGAAAAGAGATACGACTCGTCTTTATTGAAGAACTCGCCAGCAAATTGACTGTGGTGACAGCAACAAGGGGCCCCCTTCCACGGAAAGATGGAAGGAGACGAGCTGGGCAAGAGATACGATGAAAAGAAAATCGAGAAAGCCAGAACACTCGAGAGAGGCAATACAGTTGCTAAACCCACGTCTAATTTTAAAGGAGGCATCTTCTTGATAATTCTCATTCGTGTTCGAAAGAGAGACTCTTAAAGCATACGCAGTCTCCTAGAAAAATCCAGAGAGTGAAAATACAAGAAGAGATATCAAACTTTGAGAAATCGTTAACCAAATCGAAGATGTCTCAACCCAACACACTTGAAAGTTATCGTTACTTGCTGAATATGGGAGAGGAAGAGTTCGAAGCCATATTTGGGATCGAGCTTATGGAGCCCGGCCCTTCCACCGACGACGTCCAAGAGCCCGATAAGGACAATGACAACAACGGTAAAGGTCAAAAGAAGCGTTACCGTCGCCATACTGAGGAGCAAGTACGAAAGCTTGAAGCTTTCTTCAGAACGTGCCCTATGCCCGACGGCAAACAAAAAATGGAATTGAGTCAAGAGTTAGGACTTGAACCTTCGCAAATCAAGTTCTGGTTTCAAAATAGACAAACCCAAATGAAAACTCGTCATGAGCACAACGAAGCCGAGTTTCTAAGAGTTGAAAATGAAAACCTCCGAGCGGAAAACAATATGTATAAAGAGACTTTTGACTCCGCCACCTGCCCCAACTGCAATAGCCTCCTCCTCACCCTCGATGAAATGTATGATCTGAGGATCGAAAATGCACGTTTAAGAGGTGAGTTAGACCAATTTATAACAGGATCGAGTTCTGTTGGAGCAAGGTACAAAAGGACCAATGATACTGGATCAGTATCAATACCTCCCGAGGAAGAAGGGACAGATCACCACCAAGCGGACATTGACGATGATCTTTTCGCCATAATCAACCAGTTTGATATCGGTAAAGCATCGGGACTGTGATGCACTTGTTCAGCCAGTGACCACCAGACCTTCGATATGGCCGATGCATACCTAATTTGGGATGAAGCCAGCTGATCATGGGAGAGTCTGTAGAGGAAGCAGAACTGATCCTGAATGAGTAAATGTGTTTTATTTCCTTGCGTGATATGTTTTTTTGCTTTTGTGAATGTGTAAAAGCAAGGAGTAATAATCCGACTTCCCCCTATTAAATGCTCGAATCCGCCACCTCACCAACCTCGCGACGAATTGATGGTGAGTAAAAATCTGGATAAACCTGAAGGGTAACTCCGTATCGTTTCAATTTACCCTCAGTTGCTCCAAGTTTTAAAATTAAGCCCCTTCTATTCTCAGGAAATTGCAAATCGACCTAAGAACGCAATCATATCCGAATACAAGTTGAACAAAATTTGGGGGCAAATCGACTCATGGGCATTACCACGGGATGGACAGCTTCGGACAAAGGAAAGTACAAGCGAAAGACGCGAACAATCTCAGAAATGGGTAATTCTGTATCGTTCTAATGTGCACATAATCATCTCAAGTCTTGAATTGTCTTATTCCATTCTTAACAGGGATTGCAAATTACCTCGAGAAATACCGTAACATGGCCCAAGGTGATACAACAAGGCTACTTTATCCCCAAAGATTAACCTTTGAAAGGATAGCCCCATGGACACCTATGGTCCAATGGACCGAATGGTATGGGGGATGACAGTAGGTCCGAAATATCCCGAGTTCGATCCCCGAGGGTGGGGAATGTTGTATGTATTATAAATAAATGAAACAACTTTTTGTGCATTTCTTTTTGCAAGCAGGAATACTCGACGAGTAATACCGAAGTCAATATTTTGCCACATTCTCGGCTTAATGGTGAAGCATCCAACAAAAGTCGAAGAAAACTCAATCCAGCAAAATTGGTAAAAGACTTGTCCAAGGCATTCAAGATGAAGGGTAAATCAGTATCGTTTCCAATTTATCCCTTTTAATACTGGTTGACATGTCTCCTTTTCTTTTCACAGGAAATATTTATACTAGCATTTAACATGTTGAAGGAGACAAATCCAAAAGAAAATTATGATCACCTGACAAGATCTATTCTGGTGAAAAATGGGGCAAATTGATCGCAAGCTCTGAAACGAAAAAGCAAATATGTCTTCCTTATCTCGTTTGATTTCAAGAATAATTTCTCTGCTTCTTGCAGGGGCATTAAACAAACCAAAATGCTCCCTCGCCCATATGCTTCATCGCGCAGGGGTAAAGTTTGAGACAAACCACCCCTCGACATAAGGAGTAGGCTTCCCAATTTGTTCGATCCGCCCACATACCAGGGGCAATTTAAATTCGCCCATATTTGCACATTATATAAACACACGTGATGCTAAAAAATTGTCACATCTGCATTGTGCTTACACAGTTCATGAATTATGTATGATTATGCCGTGTGTTTAACTTACCAACTCCAACTTAGAGCATAAACTGCACGGGAGATATCAAATGTGCAGAATGGGGCATGACAGGATGAGGAAAGGCAAACCATTTCCACACAGGTCTAACATTTTGATCTACAGATAAACAGCCTTTCTCCAGAGTGAGAAAAAGCCCTTTCGGAATGAAGTCTCCCATTCAGATTACATTCAAGGTGTTCATACTATAAGAACCTCCTTAAACAGAAGTGGTAATGCAATACATGATCTATATGTTGATCGATTGCATCATGAGTTATTACATAGACTGCCTTTAATCATGGCAAACTTAGCTGAACAATTTTGTATGAACCAATGAACGCATTGATGAAAATGTTTGCACATGTTAGCTCTGACATTGCCCGACAGGCAACACATTCCCGGTGTTTGAGTTACCTTCCAAAGTCTTGAAATTCATTCGGCGATTATTGAATGAACAAGCCTGGTTGTCGAGAAGCCACCAAGCATTTCTTCCAAATTCTCAGGTAAGTATATCTTCAACCAGAACCTTTCAAGAGAATGAATTCTGACTGTTGTTGGGATACTCGAATCCATTGCGGTATATACAGGTATCCACATTCTTCAATAAAGCATGATTTGTCTCAAGGACAGAAATGTTCGAGACCTTTTGATCTCTGCCTCTTTGGTTTATTCCTAAAACGACAGGAGAATATAATTTGGGTTTGAGCTTCTGCAGGATTCCTGGTCTCCCCAGATTTCAGAATGGCACCCTTTGAGGTACATAAAGTCCTTCTTACAGGCAAATCAAGTCCTTCTTACAGGCAAATCAAGTCCTTCTTACATGCATAAAGTCCTTCTTACAAGCAAACCAAATCTTTCTTATAGGCAAATCAAGTCCTTCTTACAGGCAAACCAAGTCCTTCTTACAGGCACCAAGTCCTTCTTACAGGCAAACCAAGTCCTTCTTACAGGCAAACCAAGTCCTTCTTATAGGCACAAAGTCCTTCTTACAGGCAAAGTAAGTCCTTTTTACAGGCAAATCAAGTCCTTCTTACAGGCACAAAGTCCTTCTTACAGGCAAATCAAGTCCTTCTTACAGGCAAACTAAGTCCTTCTTACAGGCAAACAAAGTCCTTCTTACATGCACAAAGTCCTTCTTACAGGCAAACCAAGTCCTTCTTACAGGCAAATCAAGTCCTGCTTACAGGCAAATAAAGTCCTTCTTACAGGCAAAGCAAGTCCTTCTTACAGGCACAAAGTCCTTCTTACAGGCAAATCAAGTCCTTCTTACAGGCACAAAGTTCTTCTTACAGGCAAACAAAGTCCTTCTTACAGGCAAAGCAAGTCTTTCTTACAGGCAAATCAAGTCCTTCTTACAGGCAAAGCAAGTCCTTCTTACAGGCACAAAGTCCTTCTTACAGGCAAAGTAAGTCCTTCTTACAGGCAAATTAAGTCCTTTTTACAGGCAAATCAAGTCCTTCTTACAGGCAAATTAAGTCATTTTACATGGCATAAAGTCCTTTTTACAGGCACCAAGTCCTTTTTACAGGCACCAAAGTCCTTTTTAGAGGCACCAAGTCCTTTCTACAAGCGCAAAGTCCTTCTTACAGGCAGTTTCATGGGATAACCTACCATACAGGTCAAATTTCAATCAAATTTTAATCAGTAGAATCCTTTCATTAGGAATCTACCATGGGGTGACCTACCATACGGGTCAAAATTTAAATCAGTAGAATCCTTTTATTAGGAATCTACCATGGTACGACCCACCATACGGGTCAAATTTTAATTCAATTTTTAATCAGTAGAATCCTTTTATTAGGAATATACCATGGGTTAACCTACCATACGGGTTCAAGTTCAACTACTCTAAGGTTTTCTTATAACGAATCTTTAGGTTCTCATTTCATTTTTAGTGGAACATTCATGTCACGACTCTTTTTATTTTATTGTGTTGAGTTTATTAGAACTTAGGTGTCATCTCGTCTTTGAAATGAACCTCTACCGAGCTTCCTTTCAAAGAGGGGCAGCTGTTGACACCTGATTTTTAATCATCCTTTCTGTTTTAAAATTAATAAATTTTTTTTATAAAAACTCATAAAATTGAAAAATCAACTTTGGGGACTTTGGCTAAGCCTAAAGAACCAATTTTGATCAAAAAATGATTTTCCATATTTTTCGTATTTTTCGGTATTTTTTATTTATTTATTTTCGAAAATTAATAGAAAATTCATAAAAATTCATAAAATTGAAAAATCAACTTTGGAAGCCTTGGCCAAGCCTAGGCAACCATTTTTGAACAAAAAATAAATTTTCATATTATATATATTTAATTTTTTTTTAAAAAAATAATACAAAAATACTTGAAAATTTTGAAAAATTAACATTTGAGGCCAAAAAAATACACAAAGATAGTTAATATTTATATTTTAAATCTATTTTCATATTGGCCATCGCAAATTCAGAAAAATCCAATTCGAGTCACGTGTTCCTTCACGAGTATAATCTCGAATCGGGCCTAAAAAAATTTAATTTGAGCCAACTTATTTTTAATTTTCACTTTTTATGAGTTGTGACATTGTCTTCTAATATTTTAAATTTTCATCTTGGCTCAATTATACCCAGAATGACTCAATTTTGCAAAAGGGCTTTAATTAAATTCTGCATTATTTTCAGCGACAAGAAATGAGCTTAAATTTGACATGTGGTAAATTTTGGTGTGTCAAAAATTGTGAGGAGATTTGGACTTAAAGAAATATATTTTTCATGGACTGAATTGTAAATACTTAAAATTCAAGGACTAGAGTGCAAATACCTAACTCTTGAATGATTATTTTACAAATAACAAAAAGAAGAGTTAGTGGATAAATTAGAATAGAGAAGGGAAGATGGAGAAGAGGAGATGAAGAAGAGAAGTTGGAGAAGGATGGATGGAGAAAATAAGATAAGAATAGAGAAGGGAAGATGGAGATGAAGAAGAGTTAGTGGAAAAATTAGAATGGGAGATAAATATGGAGAAGGGAAGATGAAGATGAAGAAGAGTTAGTGGAGAGATTAGAATGTGAGATAGAGATGGAGAATGGAAGATGAAAATGAAGAAGAGTTAGTGGAGAAATTAGAATGGGAGATAGAGTTAGTGGAAAAATTAGAATGGGAGATAGAGTTAGTGGAAAAATTAGAATGGGAGATAGATGAGTAGATTATAAAAGGAGGAAGAAGTGAGCTTGAGAGAGGGATTTTTTTTTTGAGAGAAAATTTTGGATGTTTGAGAGAGTTTTGGGAGATTGAAGAAAAATTTGAGAGAAAGAAAATACCAAAAGAGAGAGAATTTTGAAGATGATGGAAGTTTAAAGCTATGGGTTATCATCACAAATTCCTTCATCGATCAATATAAATCAAGAGTTCTTCCTCGCCAACGAGCAATCAAATTCGAGCTAAGTGTTTTTATTTATTCATTTGTTTATGGTTTTACTTGCAAATTAGCACAAATTGTATACAATTTCTCCATCTTCTCTTTTTTTTCCATATTTTATGTCAAGAGAAGGATATCTCTACGTCAACAGCAAAAATCTCGTAGAGATGCAAAAATCGGCCCAGACAAGCTCCTAAGCTGTCCACCGATTTCTCAACTGATCTGTGACTAAAAGTCCCTCTTAATTCAAAAGAAACTCTCTATATTGGGAACATAGAGAGCGAAAATCAATTATAGAAATCCCTCCCAAAAAAATGGGAGATAAGTACTCTTTCCACTCTTCTGGTTTTAGGTGCAGATTAGCACATATTTTGTATACTGACATTTCACTCTATTTTATGTCAGGAAGCCGCAGCTTTATATCAATGGTTAACCTTATGGAAGCACAAAATCGGCTTGGAGGAGTCCTCAAGCGCGCACAAATTTCAAATTGTTGAATCAATTCGTTGTATTTTATTTTAAAGAATTCATACCCCAGAATGGAGAGGACAAAGTCCATCCGCAATTTAAATACCTGCACCATAAATCCCAAAGGGAAGAGCCAAGCCAATGCTTAGCCTCCCATTGGAGGTTTTTACTTACAGTAGTTAAATACCTGCAACTTAAATACCTGTATCTTAAATCCCAAAGGGAAGAGCCAAGCCAATGCTTAGCCTCCCATTGGAGGTTTTTACTTACAGTAGTTAAATACTTGCAACTTAAATACCTATACCTTAAATCCCAAAGGGAAGAGCCAAGCCAATGCTTAGCCTCCCATTGGAGGTTTTTACTTACAGTAGTTAAATACCTGCAACTTAAATACATGTACCTTAAATTCCAAAGGGAAGAGCCAAACCAATGCTTAGCCTTCCATTGGAGGTTTTTACTTACAGTAGTTAAATACCTGCAACTTAAATACATGTACCTTAAATCCCAAAGGGAAGAGCCAAGCCAATGCTTAGCCTCCCATTGGAGGTTTTTACTCACAGTAATTTAAATACTTGCAACTTAAATACCTGTACCTTAAATCCCAAAGGGAAGAGCCAAGCCAATGCTAGGCCTCCCATTGGAGGTGTTTATTCACTGTCATGTACTTCCTATAATTTAATTTTTGAATCATCAGACCCAAAAGATAAGTAGGTCGTAATACTGCACAGAAGTCGTTAACACACTCCCTCTTTCGGCTTCAGGGAATCTTTAACACTTAAAAAAATATAACAAATAAAAATATATACCATCTATGCATCCTATTTAAAAAGTGAAAACACAAAAGAGAATACCCTACTAGAGCCTTAGGAATAAACCAAGTCTGAGTTGCCGAATTAGGATATCCATGAAATTAAGGTACCGAAAGGGCATTAGTTTTAATTAACTAATGTAACCAAGTCCCCGAGCTCCTAATCTCTGGTTCGCAGGAATAAATTAGTTCTCCCGCTAATTTATTTAGGTTTCTAATCGACCTACCAAGAACGATTAGTGGTGACTCCAAATTTTAAAATCAATTAAACAGAAACCAAAGTTGCGATTCGGTAGGGCTTGGGAGGGTCCGCGTTAGGTTAGTCAAATTTAATTAACCTAATAATCCGTTAACCCCTTTTAAAATTTAAAATTTTTTTAGAGGGCCGCGACAATATACTCTTAAAGTTATTGAAGAGCTTGGTATTGAAGGACATTCTACATTTTATGAAGCTACTATTTGTTCTAAATCTAATAAGTGGCTTATTGTGATGAATGAAGATACAGAATCTTTTCATAATAACCAAACTTGAGATGTTGTCAAATTGCCTAAAGGTAAAAGAGCTATTAGATGTGAGTAAATTTTTAAAAGAAAAGAGGGAATTTCAGGAGTTAAAAATGAAAGATTCAAAACACATTTAATATTGAAGAGTTTTAATCAGAAGGAGGGGATAGATCACATTTATGTTTTAATTTGAGGGATTCACTATTGAGGGTAAAGAAGATCACATTTATAGATTGAAATGCTCCTTGCACGGTCTCAAGCAATCTCCATGGCAATGGTACAAGAGATTTGATATCTTTATGTTAAGTCATAGCTCTCGTGAAGTGCACATGATAGTTGTGGATACTATAAGAAATTGTACGATGGTTCTTTTGTTTATTTGCTATTACGTGTGGATGACATGCTTATTGCAACAGAGGACATGTCAGAGATATAATTGTTAAAGAGGCAACTTAGTGGGGAATTTGAGATGAAGGATCTCGTAGCTACCAAGAAAATTCTGGGTGTAGAGATTTGCATAAATAAATAGATTAGAAAGTTATACCTTTTGCCGAAGGGGTATATTGAGAAAATGCGTGAATGTTTCAGTATGAAGAATGATAAATCGATAAGTACTGATTTGGCATCCCAATTTTAGAATTTTTGCTTCCCTATCACCTAAAACCAAAGAAAAGAAAGAGGGGATGTGTCAAGTTCCATACTCTAGTGCCATCAATAGTCTTATGTATGTTATGGTTTGCACTTATCTAGATATTCCCAAGTAGTTAGTATTGTGAGCAGGTATATTCAAATAAAGCTCACTAACAAGTAGTGAAGTGGATACTTTGGTATATCCGGAGCACTTCAGATGTTGGTTTGGTCTTTGATGGAGGTAGTGACGTAGGGCATTTAGTTATTGGCTTTGTTGATTTTGATTATGCAAGTGATATCGATAAAAGGAGATTTTTGGCAAGATGTTTTTTTACGCTTGGCGGTTCCCTAGTTAGTTGGAGAGCAACTTTACATGACACGATTGCTTTACCTACCACTAGGCAGAGTACATGATAATGATGGAAGCAGCAAAGGAAGCAGCAAAGGAAGCTCTTTAGTTGAAGTGTTTGGTTACAGAACTTGAAGTGAAGTAGGAGGGAGCTTTCATTATCTTTTGCGATTAACAAAGAGCAATCTAGTTGACCAAGAACACGATGCATCATGAGAGAACAAAACATATAAACATTCGTTATCACTTTATGCATGATGAGGTTGCTAAGGGTACAATTACAATAATGGAAGTATCTATAGATATGTTCAGTAAACTAGCTTCTTTGACTAAGTTCAAGCATTGTTTGGACTTAGTTGACATTTTCTCCTTTTGAGTTATTTTTGTGGACTTGGTGACGTTTCATCCCTTATTTCCTATATTGAGTATGCTCATATAGACTTAGGGTAGTGTGTTATTGATTCTGACATTTGACATATAGCCTTGTGATGTTTGGTAAAACGCTCTTCTGGATATTTAAAGTCAAGATGGAGATTTGTTATATTTTAACTTTCAAAATAGTGATAAGGTTATCTCAGACCATTCACTTTTATTTTAGGGTTTTTTAGAAGGGTCTATAAAAATAATATGTTGTATATTATATTGTAACGCTTGCTTTCGTTTTCGCTCTAGGCTTTTTGCTTCTGCTTTGAATTTTTTTTTATTTACTTCTTCTTGTTAGATCTTTTTAACTTTGATTATACGCTTATATTCATTATTGAAGATAGTGAACTCTTTTTTTTTTCCCGTGGTTTTTCCTGATTTGGGTTTTTCATGTATATCGTATCTTCTGCGTTTTTATTTTACTTTCATCAATTGCTATTTTGCACTTGAATTTGCGCATCTCTTGACTTTTTCCACAACAATATCTATGCTCGATTGATCATGCGAAGACCTCCATAAATTTCTCAGTCTTCTGATTTCCAAAATCTCTCACTCTTTAATGCGTCTACGTCTCCAATTTTCACCACCTATCTTTCTATAATTATATAATCACGAGCTTTTCTCTAAGGTTAGCCTCTAAAGTTGACACGTAGGACTCTAGATAAAAAAGAGGTCGATCATTATTCTTGCAAGGACTAAGGAGTATTGTTCTTGTCTTCTCCACTGTTTGCTTCAATATTTTCTTGCCTCACATTAATGTTTCATGAGTTTTAATTTGCAAATTAAGAATTATGAAAATTTCTAGCATTTCCCATAAGTCTTCCTGCTAAGTATTTTCCTCAAAAGATTTTATTATTTTGTCTAAATACTTTTGTTTTATGGAAGGTGAATATGAAGCAATATGATTATAGAGGGAAAATTACCATAAAAATCATAAACTTATTGCAATTGCGCCAATTGAGTTCTAAAACTTTTGCATTTGTGTCATTCCCGTCAATTTTGGTCAGCCGATGCTAATATGGATAATTTAAAAAAAAAGGGAAGAGAAAATAAAAGTAAAAATAAAAGCTATTAAAATGTTATTAAAAATTGTCTAAATCAATGCCAACTGGCTAAACTAACCGAATTAACACAAATGCAAAAAGGTTTATGACTCAATTGATAGTAAAAAAAGGTTTATGATTTAATTGACATATTTATAATAAGTTTAGAAATTTTTTTTTTGTAATGCTTGCTCATTATAGATATTGGGTATGATTCAACGAATAGGTATGATTCAACGGATATTAAAGTTTTGACTTTCGTGTTCTAACTCTAAAATTCGATTGTAATTCTTTTCTCTATTTTAATTATCCAAGTTTTCTATTGATTAGTTAGATTTTTTTGCACCTAAAGTACACTACAAGTGTCAAAACTTATGTATTACACTCACTTTAATGCCAAAACTTCCAAAACAATCACTTAAGTGCCAACTTTTTTTTGAAAAACGATTACTTAAGTGCCAATTTTTTTTAAAAAAATGATCACTTCAATGTCAAAACTTTCAAAATAATCACTTAAGTGCCAATTTTTTTTTTTTGAAAAAATGATCATTACTTCAATGCCAATTTTAGGTCACCATATATGGCACTGAAGTAATCATTTTTCAAAAGAATTGTCACTTAAGTGATTTTTTTCAAAAAAAAAATTTGGTATTTAAGTGATTGTTTTGAAAGTTTTGGCACCATTTTTTAAAAAATTGGCACTTAAATGACGTTTTAAAAGTTTTGGCACTAAAGTGAGTGCCACATACAAGTTTTGGTAATTGTAGTGCACTTAAGCCGATTTTTTTACTTTTTTTTTATCTGATCAAGGACTAATGTACCGGCAAAAAGCAAGACGGTCCTTGTTGATTCACTAGGGATTTGATGTGCATTTCGTTACGGCTTGGGTTTCCTTCACCAAGCCACTAAACCTATCATTTGGATAGACCATTTACATTTTCTGTACCCCTTCTTACCCTAAAAAATCAGCGGTCATAGACAAAAGGCTCATGACTATTGTCTATACATTTAAAATGTGCTTTTCATAAGCGAGTTCCAACTTTTGTTTTTCTTCTTTCCGATTTTGTTTTCATTTTCTATTGGTTAATTGATAACTATATTCATGTGTTCTGATCAATCACTAAAGTGAGTTCCAAAATTTTCAAAATGATCACTTAAGTGAGTTCCAAAACTTATTATTTTTGTTTAAAAGAGGAAGATCCATACGAAATATGTAACAAATTAAGTTAGAAAAAATAGATAATTCAACTTTATACAAATGAAAAGAAATTCACCCACGCAGAGCACAAGGTTATGTTACTAGAGGTATCTGAAACATATACTGTTACCGATTTTAAATTCACAACATACATGATCTTAATCATCTTAGATAAATGGATAATGTTTAAGTCCACCGTTAGTTTAAAAGTATCATTACACATTCATCGTTGGATGGAGGACATGTGTGATGTATGTATGGGGTTAGTATTGTAACCAAACTCGTCCGCATGTCAACCGTGTAGCGGTGAATACATAAGTTATCTTTTACATCCGCGATGGACTTAATGAAGACCAATTGACTGATGACCCCTAAGTTGCCCCTGAAATTTGAGTTTTCCATGAACTCCCGCAATAAAATGATTTCGACAGACTAGGTACCGTAATGTTGCTCCTCATAAAAAAAAAGGAAGAGATTGAATGATGAACTTAAAAGAGTTTTTCTTTGATAACATAGCTTCTGGCAAAACATTTAGCTTTGGCAAGAAATAGAGAAAACAAGGTGAAGTTGTGTCAGAAAATCAACATGCCCCCACGTGTCATCTCCTCCACTTTTCAACGACAAACTTGGTTAAAATTTCAATTTTATGAACTTGTTCCGATTTATTAAACTAAGCTCAAAACTCCCACTGCTTAAAACTGTCCACTGCCGGTCCAATTAATTTTGTTTGTGACCATCTGCTTAGTCCTACCCACCGTCGGTCCAATTAAAATGAATGCTGACAATGAAATGACTTAATATTTTTGTTTAGGGGCTGAGGTTAATCTTTGATTTTCTATGCAATAAATGACTAGATAGGATGTCAAAATTTAGTTGTCAACAATACATGTTCACAGCAAAAGTAAAAGGAGAAAGGATGCAAAATCAATATTTCCTTCAAATATAGACATTCTCATATAATGGTTTTGCACCTGCTTAGTTGAATTACATGCGCGAAGGCTATATGTTACTTGAGATGTGGCCTTGTGCAGCAGACTCGTTGCTTGTGAAAATTTTATTACTGCTGCCCCATTTGTTAAATCAAAGATGGAAGACAAAGGAAACCAGTCAATCAGTCTTAATGCCACCAATAGACGACAAAACGGAAGGATGACAACAGATATGAATGTATATGGAGAAAGAAACTCAAACGCATAGACAATAGAACCGTACTGCGAGCACGAAGTTACACATGCTGGTAGACAGCTAGAGATGTTGATAAGCTTATTCCTGTCTACACCACACGAAGACACAGCATGAGATTTCTTGGATAAACGACTAAGCAACTTGTCGTTTTGCAGTTACTTTCAAAAATGGGGATTGGCAACTGGATCTTCTTGTCCTGGACACTCTCTAAAGGGTCATAAATCTTTTGGCTACTCCTGATGGCATTTTTTGCATTGAAGGTTACCAATAAAACCTTGCTTTCATGCAGATTTTTTATTACTTTCCGTGGCAATTACAATTTATACGATTATGAATTTTAGTCTTTCGATGTCTTACTTCATTTTCACGTGGCTTTATAGTTCAGACATTCAAGTTGCACTTTATGGCGTAGAGCATGCTTGATTTGGCTGGTTTAGTTGCTTGACTTATCTTATGATTGTCCGCTTCTTTACATGCTATGTAAGAACCACGAGAACACGGATCCAAGGACGTGGTACTGAATAAGATACGTCCAAACATATATTATTTTCACGGTAAGTGGTCGTTTGAAATATGTGTTCACAGAAGTCTATCACTCTCTGGTTTCGTTTCATGGAGCTTGTTCCAACATCACCAACTATTCCAGACTCCTCGTGGTCGATGTACAGGCGAATAGAATACCAGTCGTAAATAACTTGGGTTCCAAAGTAGATAAATCTTTTCTTGTTTGAGGGGAATAGAAAAAGAAGATTGTTATAGATAACTCGAGTGTGGCAGTCTTTCTGTTTGGAAAATGAGAGAAATATGAGGGAATTTCTTTCCTTTCCATTATCATGTCCTCATGCATCAGGCGTATCGAAAAAGATCAACAATCCATGGGCTACAAGACTTGAT
Organism: Psidium guajava; assembly: GCA_016432845.1. NCBI lineage: Eukaryota > Viridiplantae > Streptophyta > Magnoliopsida > Myrtales > Myrtaceae > Psidium > Psidium guajava. The sequence goes on along the minus strand of CM028232.1, from coordinate 22,683,140 downwards.
CTGGAAGAGTAGTGATTTTGTGCGTAATTGTCTGCATTGTAATAGTCATTCTTGCAAATGTTAGCAGGTCTTGAAGTCCAAGGGCCTATAATCATCATACTTCCCAGCTGACTCCCTTACCTGTTATGGCCGATTTAATTAGCGTCACATCTTAGAGCGTACAACTATTAGTTGGTTTCATTACTTGTTAGAGGTTATTACAACAGATGCTATTGTTGAACCATCCTGGTAGCGGATTTCCTTGTTTGGTGGTTTCAATATTAAATCATGGAACGCAATCTTTAGAATGAGGTCCCCTTAAAGCAATATGATTTGGTATTATTTAGGCTGGTGGCCAGTTTGAGTAATTTGTAATGCATAAATTTATGGATTTGTATTTTGACTTACAGCCTACACAGAAATTTTGGGACTCTTTCTTCATGCTACTATTACATGAATCTGTTCATATCCTTTTTCTATGTGAGCAGTGCTGGTTTGTTATAGCACATTACACTTTTAACTTCGTGGCAGCATCATCCTGTACTGAAAATCTTACTTCTTTTGCAGGGAGGATCTTATAATGTTCACTTAAGCTTGCCTCAGGTTTAACACTGTACTTACGATATTAATTACTGGTACTGATTTGAGCCTGAAGGAACAATCTCTTGGGGATGCATCTGAGTAACATGAGATTTTTTTTCACACAGACTCTTGAAGCCATCGAGAGGATACGTCCAAAGCAAGCTCTACTAATTGGAATGGCTCATGAGTTCGGCTACCAAAAGGACAATGAGAACTTGCATGGCAACCATTTTAATCCTAAAAAATGATTCTGATTAGAATGATTTTTTTTTTCTGATTCTGTTCCCTGGATAAGTTTTAGATAATCAAAACGTTTTTTATAATTGCATAAAATTTTTGTTCCTCGAATAAAAATGCTTTTGATAACTGCACAAAATTTTTGTTCTTCGAAATAATTTCTCTTTTCAATTTGAGTCATTTAAGTCAAAAATTATGTAGTTACCTTGTGAAATTTTCATCATTTATTTCAAATTAATTGAAGATAAATTCATATTGATTCTCTACCCACCAATTGGTGGCCGCGTTGATAAGGATTAGACTATTGGGGCCCATACTGAGCTTGCTAGCGGGTCGCGGGGTCGAAACTTACTCGCCGTCCGGTGATTTAAGTGGGGGGTCGTGGTGGTGGGTTGCTGCGCTAGCCCCCCCTCCCTCGAGAACTAGTCGTGTTTTATTGCTAGTTTGAGTGTAAGCTCACTGGCCGCGCGGAACCTCGATCATCAAAAAAAAAAAATTCATATTGATTCTCTTATACAACATATTGCATATTGCATATATCATATTTTTGTGCTATTTTGTTTAGTGGTAGTGGCATAACGAGTCATTTTAAGCTTAAAAAAAGGAAAGACCATGTTGTATTAGTGTGTGATTTCAGACTAGCCTGGGCCCTCTCAGGCCTATACCAAATTGTAATGAAAAAATATCAAATTCAATCTTAGTGTAATCAGTGGTATGCTTATTTGTACATGCAAATGGAGTCACTACTAGTTTTTGAGAAAGATAGATGGAAAATGTTATCGAACGGTTGAGAGAATTTTTTTTTTGGTAAGGTAAAAACCCAAAGGACGAGAGAAATTGTTCGATTCTATGTAATCAAAGAAATCTAGAGTCTAGGAAATTGGTGATGTCGATGTTTCCACCGATGCCTTTCCCGCATAGAAGTTGAGTGTTTTCTAAATTTGTTTCATGCAATATTTCAATTCATTTTTAAACCTATGAGATAAGCCAATGCTAAGTGTTCACTTGGGTTGTTTTTGTATTTTTTCAAATTTTCTAAAACTAGACTAAGTCTAAAGTACCTAAACCTAGGCAAATCACAACCACTGAAATGAAATACGTAATCAAAGAATCACGGCATTGATAAATCGCATAAAAAACCCTAATGAAGCCTTAGGACATAAATATGGTTTAGGTTTAATTTCCAAGGTTTTTATAATTTTCCTAAAAAGAACAAAATTTATGAAATCTGGTGAATCTAGGCCCAAATTTATGAAAATGATGTCGAACTAGCCTAATCTAAGCTTTTTCTATTTCTATGGTTTTTTTTTTGAAATTTTTTGAAATTTTCCTTTTATTAATAATTTTTTATTTTTATTTATTTATTTTTATTTTATTAAGTATTTTATTTAAAAATGAGATTTCATTATGTTTTAGGTCGAAAAAAAAGTGATGAGAAAACTAAAAAGAAAAAGTGAAAGATCTAGAATTTCTGATTCTAAAAAAAAATTCTTTTTTTTTTAAATCAACTTTTTCTTTGTTCATATTTTTGCTATAAAATTATTCCTGAGAGTAGAATTAGAGTCAGAATCATTTACGTTTCTAAAAATGATTCTCATTTATTTTTGTTATGAAAAACATAATCAAAGAACCAAAATAATTGCGCTGCCTTGAATCTCTTATTGAGTGGTCAAGAAGGTAGCCTACTCATGGAGAGTTTGTCAGTGGCTTCTTACATCTGATTGACAGAAACCGTGTTTTGTCTATAAAACGTTACTGTTTGTACGCCTTCAAAAACTGTGTTTCCGAGGCGAGGAAATAGTTTTTGCATGCTTATCTGTAGTTCTGCCACCCTCCTGTCCTTTTCCTCTAATTATGAGTTAAGTGATCAAGAAAAAGGCTGATCTTCACTTCAAAATAGTTTGAATCAGAGAAGGAATTGATGTGCAAGTGGCACGTGATGGTTTGAGTTTTCCCATAGATCTGCGATGATTGGCAAGGTTAGATTGAATACAATTATCGATTTATATCTTTAGTCTTGGATCATAACATTTAGATTTGCTTTAGTCTTGGCTCAGAACATCTCTCTCTCTCTCTCTCTCTCTCTCTCTCTCTCTCTCTCTCTCTCTCTCTCTCTGCACACTCACCCATGGAGATAACTAATGTATTGCCAGATATGTTCTCGATGCAGATCGGACATTGAATAGTCAGATTACGAGTATATACTGTTCACAACCCATGTTGGATCAACGGGACGACGCCCATGCTCAAGCGGTTACGAAATTTATTGTCCAGGCCCAGTTTCAAACTGATTTGGAAGGTGCTTGCCATAGCGAAGAGCACTCTGCTGACTGACGATCACTATATCATTACCATGTTCATGCTCTGAGCCAAGGAGCCTGACGCCTTAGCATAGTACGATCTTTACCTGTTCTGTGACATTGATTGAATCCCTCAAAGGAGAAGTAGAAGAGCAAACAGTATAGGGGGGAAACTTTATAAGCATAAGATAGTTTACTTACATTCAGTACTTGCTCGAAGCAAGGTCTCTCTCTCTCTCTCTCTCAGCCTTGCAGAGGATTGAACCTGTGGATCAACAGAAACATCTTAGAGGTTAGTATCAGAGAGGTGAATATGGTTGTTCATCACCGGTTTGTTGGGCAGATAATCTTTGGATTATTGTTTACTTTAAAAGTCATCGAATGAAGTGCTGAAAATGGTAAATTTCGGGTTGATATTTAAGCTAACGAATAGGACCTTACGTAGCCATTTGCTATTCATCCAATAGCTATTAAATTCCTTTTGTCATCTTCTTTAATAAAAAAAATGTGCAGGTTTTATGCACGACCACACCCTTCACTATTCCTGAAATCGTGAAAATATTAAACGTTGGATGGCCATGCATTAGATAAAGTTCCCTGACTAATTTTGAGCAAACGAAAGGCATTGGTTGCCATAATCCAATGTCAAAAGTGCGGTTACGGAGGAGGCTCATTCTAGACTTCCATAGCTATGTCTGTTTACATGCTGGTTCTACGTCAACTTGTTTACATTATTTGTTATTTCGATGTTTCTCGTCTCGTTATCACGTTTTCGGAGAGTCTCGGTCGGAATGTTTGCTAGCCATATGCGTTTGTAATTTGTGATTATCATGACATACGGTCTGATTAGACCATGAAGCAAATAACTCCTATGCAGAAATGTTGTCTTTCTCATTTTTGGGAAAAAGGACATTTTTAATGCGAAAAGTTGTGTCGAAGATCACTTTGGTACCAAGTATTTGAAAAAATGATCATTTTAATGCCGAGCTTAATTAGTTCCGTCGGAAATTTGACATGACCTTATTTTATTAATATATGATGCTGACGTGGTTCACTGAAGGTCCCCGTGGCTTTTTTTTTTTAATTTAAAATTTTTATTTAAAATAATTTGAAAAATAAGTTGAAAAATTAAAAAAAAAACTAATATTATTTTTTTAAAAAAGGGAATCAGATTAAGCAACGAGGGCTTGCTATAACCCTTGTCGCCACCGCTGCTGCTGCCCCACCATCGCCGACAATGGCTGGGGTCAACCCGCTGGCCATGCGCCACCACTACTGGCCATTACCAACGATGGTAGGGTAGTGACGACAAGGGTTGTCAAGCGCTTGCTACCTGGTAATTTTTTTATAAATAATTTTAAGGTTTTTTGGTTAAATTTTAAACTTATTTTTAATATTATTTTCAATACAATTTGTATTTTAAACAAATTTATTTTTAGCTAATTTTTAAATTTGAATTTGATTTATTTTAATTTATTTTAAAATGTAGAAGTCATGTGGCAGCCCACATGGACTTTTTTTTAATTTAATTTTACATTAAAAATTATTTATTAATGACATGTGGCAATTTTGGCTGGACTTGACATCAAAGTGATCCTTTGTCTCTGATTTGGCACTAAAGTGATCCGGCGAAAACTTTTGGTATCAAAGTAATCTTCATACATGACTTTTGTTGCTTTTTCCTAACACATGCCTTTTCTGATGCTCAAGTCTATAGGTTTTTTGGAAGCGTTTTGGACCCAGATGCTAGTGGTCACCTACAAAGTTTGAAGCAATTGGACCCTATAAATATGGAAACGGTATGCCTATAATCTGGATGGGAAATCATTATGTCAGGAGTACATTTATTATGTAGTCCTACAGGAAATGTTTTTGGGAGTGTTTTCTAAAATTAAGGTCATACTTGTGTAGCTTATGCTGCTGTCACTTTGATTGCAGCAGTGCTTTTCCAGGTGTTTTGTGTTGAGTAGTCTATGGGTTAGATTTTCTCAGTCTTCCATCTCAGAGATATTTTTTGAAACCGCAATTTGGAATAGAAAAGCAGCAGTCTGGTCTATCAGGATCTTGCAATGGTTTTGGCATCAAGTGATGCAGCTGCTTTTCCACTTGAATGAACTGTAGATCCTTAACTAGATACCAAATTTCAGTGTGGTACGTAATCAATTCTTGAACTACTGTATTAAACTCTAAACCTACACTAAAAAATTGCAATTAAGGCTGCCATTTTGCCATGTTCTAGAGCTCTTAGGCAATTTCCCATAATATATAGCTAAAATATTTTATTACACTTTTGGAAAAGGTTTTTAGGCTTGACTACACTATTAGAAAAGTTTTTTTAAGGCTGCCAGTGCAATTTTTCGATAAAATATGGCTCTTTCACCCTGTACCTTGCGTGGGCCCTAGACCTAGTATGTATCGCTCGTGCATGATTAATCTGCAAAAAAAATTACGCTTGGATTGTTTCCACATCTTTGATTCTGAATAGTCAAGTTGTAAGTTGGAATCTCATACTATTCTTCATTCCATGAGCTAAAAATTTCTTGCATTATGATTTTATCTGTGTTGCTAATCTTCATTGGGGAAGGAATTTCATTAGGTAATCTGTTTTATCCTATGGAATGATTATGTTGAATGAGAAATGATGGAACGATGAAAGGCAGACCATTTTCATACACGTCATGTATATTAATCCTCAATGAGAGTGGAGTGAAAATTCTATGCTCACAAGGTAATGATGCATTATCTCACAAAAGGTATGACAGCCGAAGTGATGAGCTGGATTTGAAAAGTGACGATCTATTGCATTTCTCTCTTGGGTTGAGTTGATGATTGTTTGACATTGGATAAGCTGCCACTTCTTGATTGAATATTTGTTCTCTAGTTCGGTTACTTTCCCGTTAAGGTGAATCAATCAGTATCTAGTTGTCTCGTTCTCGTAGGTCAGAGTTTGGTCGATGCAATACTTTATCATGTGAAGGCCAATGTGAAGTGTATATGATCTGTGATGTTTCTTTCTACGCAAGGGGTACGCGGCAACAGATCACACAATCCAATTCAGACTCTGCTTCGGATTATTAGTATTGAAAATCTAGATACGGTGTCTCCTTCCTCCAAATAGCTGTCCCACCCTCATGTCCTCATCCTTCAACCATCATGCATCTCTGGGTGTGCATATGTTCCTCTTTTCTATGGCTAGCGCTTTACTTTCCCGGAAAATCATCTTTAGAGGAGACATAAATGTCAAATTGCGTTCTTGATCCTTCTTTTGTTTTTGCTTCTTTATCGGTTATTGATTAGCCGATTGCTTTAATGGTCTAATTTTAGCATATTGCTTTCATGGTCTAACTTTCAAAAGGATCTTGGGGCTACAGAAACTTAATTTCATCTGAGAATGTTGTCTACGGTTGATAAATAAGATCAAGCTGGTCAGTTTGTTGCATCAATTTAGGAAATTTTGGGCATTTTGGAGGACCATCGATCTGTTTTCCAGTCCTTTTTGGTTACATGATGAACTAGTATTCTTCGATCACATCTTTAGGTCCCGTGATGGGCTGAAATTTGATTGAAATTTGATTACCTTCAGGGCACTTGCTGGTTTTCATTGAAATGTGTTCTCCAGTGTGTTTTTTTTTTTTGGTAAAGGCCAGTGTGTTTATCTTTGGAATTGCCGACATTATTATAGTCTAGTTCTAATTCTCTTATAGATTGGAGTTCTGCTGGACTTGAGAAGTGGTGATCTATGGCGACCTTCTCTGGGGCTGAGTTGATGATTGTTTGAAATTGGGTAAGCTGCCGCTTCTTGATTGAAATTTGTTTTCAAGTTGTATTATTTTTCCGTTTACGCAATCCCTAGTTCTCTCATAGGTCAGCTTTTGGTATGGAGTATCTATCATCTTTGATGGTTCTTTCTATGCAAGGGGTATGCATCAACAGATAACACAATCTAATTCGGCTTCTGCTTCGGACTATTAGTATTGAAAATCTAGATAATCCTACGTCTATGGTCCTGTACGTGCTGGTTTTCATTGAAATGTGCTCTCTAGTGTGTTTATCTTTGGAAGTGTCGACAGTCCAGTTCTAATTCTCGTACAGATTGGAGTTCCTTTGGAGTTGAGAAGTGGTGATCTACGGCGTCTTTCTCCGGGGCTGAGTTGATGACTGTTTGAAATCGGATAAGCTGCTGCTTCTTGATAGAAATTTGTTCTCCAATTGTGTTACTTTTCGGTTAAAGCGGTGCCTAGTTCTCTCGTAGGTCAGAGTTTGGTGTAGAGTGTCTATAATCTGTGATGGTTCTTTCTATACAAGGGGTATACATCAACAGATCACACAATCTAATCCGGATTCTGCTTCAGATTATTATTCCTTGCCAGTGAAAAAGCATGCAATATCAAGATAAATTTGTTGCTCCTCCCAAGTTAAGGTGTCATAGCTAATCTTCAACTTTCCAAAAACATCAAAATGGGGAGCTTTCCTTAACTTATCCAATGTCTCTTGCAATATTCATTGCCTTTTGTCATAGAGGAACGAGCTAATTACTTCAAGAGCCAATGGAAGTCCCCTAATAGAAGATATGATTTCCCTTGAGAGATCACTATAATCATCTGAAGGAGAGTTGCTGTGAAATGCATGCTTACTGAAAAGCTCAAGTGCATGCTTAGTACTCATCACTTCCATTTTGTAGTATAAAATTTGATACTCTGGTCTATGGATTTGCAAAAACATCTTTATTTCTAGTTTTAATCAATATTCTAGATCCTGGAGACAAAGTACCCTTTCCCACTAATTTCTCCACTTGTTCTTTGTTATCAACATCATCAAGTACCATGAGAACTTTTCTCCTGCGGAGTGCTTCTCCAATCCTCCTCATTCTATAATCAATTTTGTCAATGCTTCTTGTTCCTACCGGATGGCCAATTTCAAACAATAACTTTTTCTACAACTCAACTAAGCCATCGGTTCTTAATGAATTTAATCAAACATCATCAAGGAAACAACAACAGTTTCCAAAATGAGAATAGAATTGGTTGAAGACAACCCTAGTGAGAGTCATTTTACCAATCCTCCCATGCCATGAATTTGAATGAGCCATACATCGTCAAAGTCGATGTCTAAGCATTTGCTTAATGCTTCCACACAACTAAATGTTTAGTCACCAATCTATATTTTGTCTTCAGCTTTTTCAAGACCTCCTCAATTATTAATTTGATCAGTTCACCGTGGTTGCCATGATGAAAAACCATCTTGGTGGATAAAAAAATGCAAAGTCATGATTACCAAGCTAGAAGTAATGTTCTTCAAGTACCGGAAAACTACGCAGTTACCGAGTAATTAATGGGACCTTAGCAGGCTATAAATGATATTCTAAGTGTCCATATTGGCTATTAACAACACTCCAGAGCATACTTTTTATGCAATTGGCAGCTCGTCCCCAATTAACTTGAAATCTTGCGAAAAAAATATTTGCAAATATTAATGCATTTGAAATGGAAATTGCACGATTTATATTCAAAGCGACATGTATAGAAGTTGAACATCATGTATTGCAGAGAAAAAATGTTTAGCGTATCAAAAAAATGAGATGACTATATAGGAATGTGCGTGAAATTTCATTATCCCATTCTTTTTCCTCCCAATGCCCCCAATTGTACCTATCTAGCTATTACCATTATTACTCGCCGATTAGAAGATGACCTTGTTAAGAAGTTCCACATTTTTTACAACGTATCAAGGATTCATCATTTGCTATTACTATAATAAAAGTCCCACCTCAATCATACTAGAATTTTAACATCATGATTAAGAAAGTTTATGGTCGGATCAACATGATGTCATTACTTAATCTATAAATATTGCAAATCTTTTCTTCATCGAGAATGACTAGAAAGTCGTGATATCCAGTAATTTGGGCAAATGGGTGCCGTTGGAAAGCTTTGGCAATGCCTAATCAAATTCTACTGCTCTATCGCAATTTTTATCACTTTTGAAATTTTCAAATATGTATAAAAAGAATTGTGTGCTTATGATGATTACAGTGGATGTCCATTAAGCTTTTTCTAGCCCATATCTAGGGTGACCTCAGATAGTGACCTCAGATAGAGGCTTTCAACCTGAGGTTAGCTATGATGCTGAACACACACAGAGAGAATGAAAATTTGCATGAGAAAAAAAAAAGAAAATTATGTGAGATGAAGAGAATGTGTAATTCCAAGATTTCTCCAAATCTTCATTCCTCCCCATTTTTTTTAATTGTCCAAACGATTGTGAAGATTCTAATCATTAGTAGAGATTATATTGTAAAACACCATTTATTTTGGTTTTCAAAATAAAACAAGGAAAGCTAAAAGGTAATTAAAGCGGAGACAGAAACTAATGATGTCTCTCTTCTCTTTCTTTTTCTTTTTTTCCTCTTTCTTTTCTCACTTTTTCTTTCTCCATACTAATTTCTATCACAAATCACAATGCTCAATGGTTGCAAAAAAACGCAATATTGAATTTTACTATGTCAAAGAGGTGAGGTAAGTTGATCTCATGTTAAATGAAAAGGCAAGTAATCTAATTTGGAAGGATGATTATGAGATGTGATGCTAATTATTGAATTTTGAGAGTTAAGAACAAGTCAATATATGAGAACTTTAACAATTGCAAATCCTATATATAGAAATGCAACCCTAACAGATATGTAAGTAATTTAAAAGGCACCAACGTATTAGATAATATTATATTCCTATAAGCAATGCAATCTATGAGACGAGGTTCTAGAATATCTTATCTTACTAATGTAATCTGTTTAGATAATAAATCTTATCTTGGTAATCTAAGGCAATTGTTTATTTTCTTTTTAACTTCGGAAAGTTGGGGTTCGCATGACTTTAATAGTTTCTTAAGGTGTATATTTTGCACCCGGCCTAAACAACACAAAAAACCCATATCCATATTTTCCAGGTTGATTCAGCTCCGCTTCATATAAAACCCTAACTGGACTCTACTTCTTCTTCAATCAATTTCGCTGGTCTTCTTCAAATTGATACGAGAGAGATCTTGTGGCATATCCAAGCTAAAGGAGATGGGGTTCTATCCTACGAAGCACTGACACCTGCCATGCGTTAGTGTTGGACACATGTCTCGTGTCCAACATGTGTCCGACACTCATCCAATATGCTCAGACATGTCCAACACATGTTAACTGCATGTCCGACTTCCGACAAGAGGTTAACAAGACGAACTCACCGGCAACATGAGAGTCCAAAGGAAGAGGAGAAGAGGATCTGAAGAAGCACAACCAACGTCAACAAGGGAGGTGGGGGAGAGCCGACACGTCAACCATGAGGTTGAGAGGTGAGGTAGGTGTTTGGACAGTGAGGACAATGACGGTGGAGTGCTGGGCTAGATTTGAAAAAGTGGTGGTGAGGAGGGTGTGAAACAGCGAACACCACAACGAACAATTTCACCATATTTGGGTTTTAGCACCTTGAGAAATGAGAAGCCAAAGACAAAATGAGCACGAGCGATGATGTTCGATGGTAAAATGAAATGGCATATGAACTAGGAAGTTGTGAGTCCAGTTATTGCCGGCCATTAGTGTCCAAGTGGGTGGTGAGAGACAAGAAAGCATGGTTTCACCAATGGATGGAGTCCAAATCAATGGAAAGAGAAAGAGATGAAAGATGCAAAGGGCTTCTTGGAAAGAAAATTGTGCTAGGGGGATGGGTTGGTGAATATTGGTTGTTGGGTGCAAGACAACAGCCTAACATAACAAGACTTGGAAGTTTAATGTGGACATATTATACAAAAGTTTAATAAGATTGAGGATAGAGAGAGAGAGAGAGACCGCATGGGGAAGGTGGGGTTAAGTGGGAGTATTGTGAATATTTTTTATTTAGAATTTTATGAAAGTAAAATAACTTCTCAAAAATAATTTATCAAATTTTCTACGCAAATAGTTAAAAGAATATCTATATCCATTCTATGCAATCCAATGTCGTCGCTATCACTTGATTCTATAATTATTAAAATGCCCAAAAAATAATTTTTCATTGATATATATTTAATATAAAACATGTCCCAACATTTCGGAATTTTCTATTTTTTTAGAAATGGAGTGTCATGTCTCATATCATGTGTCAATGTTGGTACTACTTAGGTTGTATCACCCATACTAACTTTCTCTCGTTACAACTCATGCTTGGAAATTATGTCTGATGCCCAAAAGATATTGCTTTTTATCAAGCTTTCGATCAGCATTCAATGCGACACATGTGGGAATCGCTACTTTTACTGGGGGACAAACCTCAAATCCAAAAAGGAGCTAGTTGTCAGCGAGGTCGGTGCACTTCAATTGTGTTTTTCAATCTCCAAAGTTGCGAATATGGTGATGATGCTTTGTGGGAGGGAGGGGAGGGGTGGAAGAGGGGTTTCATATCTTTTGGAGTTTGACTTTGTTCTTTTTTCGGCGTTCTCTTGTTTTTTGCAGGCGTATCTGGGAATCAGGAGATTAAGGCTTTATTTCAAATACAGTAATTGCTCTACTAAGATCTCACTTAAAGCCTTTCCAAATGATCCCAGTTGGATGCTCGAGTCGAGGGCAACAATAATAAAAGATTCTACCTTTTTGAATTGTTGACTTTCTCACAGTTGGTTGGGCTTGGTTCTTTTTTTTTTTTTTTTTGAGGTTTGGATAGATAAGAGAGGACGAGGCTCAAGAGATTGGTGATGGCATCAAGTCCTTGCAGCTTGGCACAGCTGGCGTCACCCAGCGACTTCCAAGAGGCCAAGGGGGATGGCTAAGTTGCCAAGTGGCTGAGGGGGTTAGCCAAGTGGCCATCGCTGGGCGAGGTCAGCCTTGCCATGGGTTTACGAGGTTGGTTACGACTGAGAGGTTAGCCGAGTGATCGAGTGGCCAAGTGGGCACGGGGTCACTTGGCCAACCCCTACGGCGGTGGCCATCCCTCTTGAGCTAGTAAGAATGATTTTTATACATGCAGATTATTGTTGGAGGTTTTCATTCTTACTTTCTTTCCCACATTGTGTTTAGCCGAATTCTTTAAGTGTTTGCAATTACGCCTCCATGAACCAATGTAATTTTGTATAATTTGTTGTCCTAAAATTTTACGCCGATGAAGTATTGATTTCATGCTTATGCTTTTGTGAAGCTAAGAGAAGTAAAAATATGCCATCTTGCTGTAAGTTATGACATATGATTTACTGGCTTCAATTTCTTTTCTTGTTTCCTGCGTGGGTATGATTCTAGTTGTTATGGTTGGTGAATGCTACTCATATTTACTTCATGTGTGCTACATAACTTTCCATAGTGCTTAGGAGGATTAGTAGGTGAATACTTCGATCTTCCTCGGCTCCGAAACCCGTGTAATGCCCTATCAGTAGTCGTCTCTATTTGCTTGATGTTTGTAATGTGTATTATATGTCATAGGATAGCAATTTGGAAGAACTGGAGAGGACCACGAAGACCATGAAGTTGTCATAATTGAACCTTATGAAGCCATTTGAGAACATACTAGATTAATGGTAAGTAGTCTGGGAGATAATTAATCATCTTGAGCTGCATGCTGCAATAGAGAAAGTTCAGGTAATAACTTATGCTGTGATCTTTTAAATAGTTCAAATAATAATAATAAATGATGGAAAGGGGAGAAATTAGAAAATTAATGATTTCCTTATCTCAAATTTTTAATGCAGGCAAAGAAGGTCAAGTTTGATTTTAAACTTCATCAAAGTAAGCATATTCACAAGGCTTTTCAAGCTCTTCAAAAGTCACTTGATTTTGGACTAAAAAAAGACAAAAAAAAAGCCATGTAATTGGAATACATTAACAAAATAAAATTAAATTATCGGGAAATAGAAAATTGTAAATGCTGAAAAGTTGCTTTGCCTTTAGGAATCATGCCGATGTAGATTTAGCTAAAACATTGTTATTACTTACTTTGTTGTCTGTGGAGCTTCTCAAGTAAGAGAAGGAATTGTAGATCTAGAGCTTCTTGAGCGATATGTTCCTGGTGAGTCAAAATCAGTACATCAGGTGCATCGAGAGCTTTGTCAAAATAGGACAGTGATCCCTGTATGTGTTGACAATCGATCCCTCTGTAGTTTTGACCATATATTTTCAGGTTCACCATGCCCACCGTCAAAATGGTCCTTTGAGAGTATGTATAGATCATTTTAATCTCACGTGGCTTTTCACTTACATTCAGGTGAATATGTAGCTGGTTATTATGGTTAGAAGGTATAGGATATTCCTTTCTATTGGTCACAAGGTCCTATTTGGCCAATTTCTAATAGGTGATGAAACAATCTCTCTAAACATAATAGGCCCCCTTTTCCTCGTGCTTTCCTTGTGCTTTGGTGCTTTCCTTGTGCTTTGGTTTTTGTCCTTATGGTGGTCGAACTCATGGGTCATTTCGATTTGTAGTGCTTGCTTTGGATATGTCCTCTTGATGGTTTCAAGAGTCCATGTGAAAAAAAAAAAATTTCTTGCATTGCTCAGATGTATCCTCAGGAGATTGTTCCTTCAGGCTCAAGTTAGTAATAGTAATTACTATCTAAGTATAGTGTTAAACCTGAGGCAAATGTCATGGGCCGATTGGTGAGGGTCGCCTTGTATGGCCACTCAAGCGTCCTTTGGATAAGAGCGCCCAAGCCAAGCCTTTTGTGTTCTTTCACCTAGATCTTCATAGAGAGAGTTCTAAAGAGAGAGTGAGACTCTAGGAGAAGCTTTTTTACTTTCTATGGATAAATCAAATGACAAGAAGAGCTCCTCTTTATATAGTAGAGGGCCTCAAATTACAACCGTTAATATCTATTAGATCTGAAAGCTCAAATTGCATCTCCCATCTCTCTAACTACCGATATTAATAGGAAACTTCTAGAAGCCATGGATAATTACAATATTGCCTCCCCCTGCGAATATTCTAGAAAAACATAGTGGGAAACCCTAGATAAACCGTAGGGGACCTAGACACAGCAAGTATTGGGGATCTTTTCGGCCAAAGAGTCGATAAGTTGAGACGCAAAAAACTTCGGCCCGTGTCACAAGCATAAGTGAACATCATGAAATGCTCCCTGCAAAAGAAGTAAGATTTTGAGCACAGGATAATGGTGCCACGAAATTAAAAAGTGTAAGATTTTGAGCACAGGATAATGGTGCCACGAAATTAAAAAGTGTAATATGCTATAACAAACCAATACTGCTCACACAGGAAAAAGGTTATGGGCAGATCAGATATATGAAATAGTAACATGAAGAAAGAGTCCCCAAATTTCTGTGCATGCCGTAAGTCAAAATACAAATCTATAAATTTATACATTACAAAATATTCAAACTGGCCACCACCACTTAGTGTGACAAAATAAAATATGTTTGGACATGTCTTATTCAGTAACATGTCCTTGGATCCATATTATCATGGTTCTTCTTACATAATATCTAAAAAAGCAAACAATCGTAGGATAAGTCAAGCAACTAAACCAGCCAAATCGAGCATGCTCTGCACCATAAGTGCAACTTAAATGTATGAACCATAAAGCCACACGTAAATTAAGTAAAACATCAAAAGACTAATTCATAATCCTATAAATTGTAATAGCCACAAAGTTCCATCGAAACTTTATATGAAAACAAGGTTTTATTGGCAGCCTTCAATGCAAATGATGCCATCGAGAGTAGCCAAAAGATTTATGACCTTGTACAGGGTGTCCAAGCTAAGAAGATCCAGCTGCCAATCCTCAATTTAGAAATAACTGCAAAACCACAATTTGTCCAAGAAATCTCATGCTGTGTCTTCGTGTGGTGCAGATAGGAATAAATTTATCAACATCTCTAGCTGTCTGTCAGCATGTGTAACTACGTGCTCGCACTGGAAGCGCATTTCTATTGTCTGAGGTTGAGTTTCTTTCTCCATATATTTTCATAATCTGTTGTCATCTTTCGGTTCAGTGAAAGTAGGATCTTCAGGCATAAAGGAGCGTTTATTGATGACATTATGACCAAATGACTGGTTCCCTTTTTCTTCCATCTTTGATTTTATAAATGAAGGCTATAGTAATAAAATTTTCATAAACAGCCACACTGCTGCACAAGACCACATCTCAAGTAACATATTGTGTTCAGGCATGCAATACAACTAAGCAGGAGCTTTTAAGCAGAACCATCATACAAGGCCATGTCCACATTTGAAGGAAATATTAATTTTGCATCCTTTTCCCTAATAATTTTGCCGCAAATGTGTATTAAGCAAATAACGTAGCTTCAAGCAATTAAGTACCTGATAAGCAACCTGCTTTTTGATGGAGTAACTTATATTGGAGGAACAGAATAATGAAGATGCGTGAACAATACCACTATTAAAGAAACCTGAGTGTGAACTGAACTATCACTTACGTCATTTATCCATCATCTCTACAGCGGCAACCATCGTTTGATAGAAATCATGCAAGCTGTATTTGGGCAAGCTCAAGTTTCAACTATGCACTTCACTTGGAAACCCAAGTCAAGTTGTTTTTTCGCTGCTTGCTAAACCTCCCAACATCAGCGTGTACCTCTCATATGACATGGTTAATTTAATTGTGCCTTACAACAAGATCTAAATTGCAGATTCATGTTCTTACACTCACCTTGCTCTGTGCCTCAGGGGAAACGAGATACATCAGATATGTAAGCTACCTTATATTTTTCTCCGAAAAGAAATCCAAGGCATACATAATCTTCTCCATGCATCACCTACATCCACAAGACTGAAAATTAAAAAGAAACTAATACTGAGAAAAACTGTAAATAAAAGAGCCATACGAGAGATGTCGGCAAATCACCGGTAGGGGAAAAACTTGCAGCCCTGAGGCAACGAATGATTTCTCACAATTTTCCTCGATAATCTTCCAGTCAAGCTGTGCAACACGTCTCACCTCCTGACCTCCCTTACGTTTCTTTCGAACCAAGTATGGGAATTTCTCTGCAATGCTGTCTCAAAGAACATAAGCAGGATCATTTAAGTACCACTCATTATATTAAAAATTTCAAGACATGTCCTGTCTAAATTCTCACTATGATTGCAACGCCATTTGGAAGTCCCCACCCAAAAAAAAAAAAGAGAGAGAGAGATAAAACTCGCCTGTTATAGTACTCGTGTGTGATCCACCATTACTAAGTTTACTACCAATCAGAAACAAAGACCTCATGCAGGAGTAAAGATATTGTGTCATGTACACTGAAAGGATACTGGAGAAAAGAAAGAGACTTTCAAGACAAGAAAACAAAAAAAAAATGAAATAGATGAGCATCTCAAAACTTCAGCAAAATAATTACTTACATTTGACTGATGCTAGTCTGTCTGCTCAATGAAAAGCATGTAAGGTCACTGACAGTGATTCAAAAAACAGGGCGCTCCACAAAATACTAGTCCTGTTGATACCACAATAATTGACACACTTTTCTTTAACCTTGCAAAGTCAAGCATAGCAAACACCAAACAAGGGTGCATCTACTGAAATAAATTCAGGCACAGTAAAAAGAATATATAAATGGTTGCAGCAAAGTCGAGAACATTGTGCTTTTGCTTTAAATGGTGGTCAATAAAATGAATTAGTTCATACAGCTTATGGTAAAAGCAATCAATCCCCTATGGTAGGAGCCTAATGTTCTAAGAAAGGCCCTTTGAATGTATAAAATAGTTGCAAGAATTAACTCTCGCAAGTCTAGAAGTGTACCTGTCCATTGCATGCCGACTCAAGTATATAGGAGTTGGATCAATTTCATTCGTGGAACTGAAAGATTGTATGGCACGAATGTCATCCAGACCAAGAACTGCATCAGCGTGTTCACGAGTCAAGATAATCTGCAGTTTGCACAAATACTAGTTTTAGGCTCTAGCACTTAGAGATCGCTTGCAAAGCATTTGATATGACAGTGATAAACAGATAAACAATAGATCGGAAATCCTACAAGAGTGTCAGAATGGAATATTGTGGAGTAGGTATGATCGAATATGCTGCACTAATCGTCACAGCCCATGTGATATGAGTGTTCTCTGCAGGAATAACTTTTTGAAGATAGAACCAGCCACAGCTGACTAATGCTCCAAGAGAACAATATTGACATTTTCTGTCAAGACGGTTTAGCATTTAAAATGGAAAATAGAAGATAGAAACGAAGTGGTCAACCATTTGAGCGTGGCCTGGTAGTAACATTGTTAGGAATATCAAAATTCTCTCCTAGCTATGGCCAGAATGTTAGAGAAGGCTGATAACAGAAATGATCTAACACGAATTAAAAACAAAGTCACTGAAAAGAACACCGCAAGACATGTGCTTCTGTTAATCTGCTAAAATAGCAGCCAAAGCTCTGGAATCAAGAACATAACAATGGCAAGAAGTACGATGATGTTTCAAAAACATGGCTATATTTTCCCCAGAATGGAATCTGGTACTGCTGCTAGTCAGATTTTTCTACATTTGACAAAAAAAAGTCACTAGTTTAGGCCAACATTGTTCTCTTTTATAGAACTTCACCTGCAGCTTCCAAATTGAGGGGAAAATAAACACTCAGGTTGAGCAAGATGATAGTCCCATGCGCATTTTAAATCCCATAGTCAAATCCCGGAGTTACTGGAATTTATAGTCCAAAAAATTTTGAGACTAAAGCTGTTAGATATATATGCCCTAAAGCAACTATGTAATAGTTACATATTAGGGATTTCGGTTGTATTTCAATTTATTATTAAATTAATGGCAAAGACGTGTTTATTCATTTGTCCAATTATATATAAATGAATTCCATAAGATCAATTGTGACTAGACCTATTCTTGAGACGTCGAGAATATGTGTGGCAGGTTCATAGTTAGACTGAATCTTTAAACTGTTCTCGGTCGATGGATCATTGAGTGGATATTAATGATCCTATTGAGACCGATGTGTTCTTAATTTTGCTTTTAAGTATTGGATACTTAAAAGAATGACAAGTCACAAGTCATTAGGTATTGCGATGCCCAAATTGGAACACAGGTGTTTGTGTCAGACAAGTTCACTGAAGGTGACACACATTTAACGATTAGCGACATGGAAGCTTTTAACGTGGTCAATGTCTAATTGTTCTTGCTCAAGTCTTGTGTAAATAATCCTTAGACCTGAGGCACAGTGTTGACTTGTACGTTGGATGGCTATAGTTCATAAGTGCGCATATTGGCGGTTCGCTGATCCGTCTCTGTACTTAATGGTTATAAGTCGTGCACATACGAAGTCACACGTGTGCGTAAAATGGAATCTGTCTCCTTGTTACATGCAAGGTATGATGTCCTATGCGATTTAGTTATGACAATGCATTGAAATCCTCGGCCGGGGTTGTAACCGAGAATAAAATGTTTATGTCTCGTACAAATGCATGTAAAATTAGGTTTGTGCATATGATCGAATTGGCGGCTTGACAAATATTCCATGGCCTTTGTTCGATTGGGACATAGTAAGACGGAGGGATTGAATTGCACTGTAACTGGAGCTGACAGGTTCATTATGTTCTTAAAATATTCACACTGTCCGGGTAGCCATGACATATTGCTAGATGTCACTCATGGCTTGTAGGACCTAGAGGTTGATCGGGACAATCGATTCTCTTGGAAGTACTAATGTGTTAGTACTTGTCTTACTACCAGCTCAGTGATGAACCTAGGGATGTCACACACCTTAACCAATACATGACGATGTTGAACGGAAAATATGATATTGCAAATGTGTTGCAATCACGACTATCGGATTTGTCGAAATGAAATTAAATTAAATTGGATTTAATTTAATTCTTATTTTTTGGTCACGGACGTACGTGCATACGATGCGCGTGCACTCTTAAAATGGGACACATATTGATGTATCAAAAAACGCACGCATGTGATTTTTATTAAATTATATATAGATATAATTTTTAATATATTATATGCATATAATTTTATATCATGCGTGCAACAGAAATGGTGCATGAGGTTTCTCTATTATAATAATAATAAAAATAAAAAAAAGTGGGGTCAAAAAGTCAAAGAAAGTTGCATTCATTAATGGAATATGTTAAGCATGAGAAGAGAAACGTGGTCAGCAGTTATTATTGACTTGCGCAATGCACAATCAGCAGTTATTCATCGTGCATTTGTGTAGAAAATTACACGATGCGCCCGATCAGTAACCGCTCCTGATCGCGCGCATAGTGTATTGTTCCTTTGACAATGTAATCTGAAAAAGGTTGCAGTATTGGAAAATACCGTGCGAAAAGAAGAGTGCGTTCCCGTGAGAAGATAAGAGAGGAAAAACCAGAAAAATTCTCTCTATGTTTTCTACTCTTGCGGTGACCGAAAAACAAAATACGTTGAGAGTTTTCATCATGAAATTGCTAGCACAATCAAGTGTGGAGTTTTTCCGCGTCGTCTTTCTTCCGTTCGTCTTGCGATTGGTGGTGTGTCTGAACTAGAGGTCCGACGCTTGTGGGACTTATACCGAAGAACATTTGGACCAACCCGTTTCAAGCACGGTATAAGAGGTAATCCGTTTAACCTTCATCGTTTAATTTGATTTTTGATTGAAACGCACGAACAATGCCTCTGGAGATACATGTATGGGTTTTATTTCCGCTGCATTTATAATTTAATTTCTGCCTATGCATGTTACTTGAATCCCAACAAAAGCAGCCACTCTATCCACTTGTCCCCTGAGGAATACGTCCTCCAGAATAGTAAAGAAGTCATAACTTTGACGAGTATCCAATGTCAGGGAAAAATAAATTAAATACTTCAAAACAAAATATTTAACAAACACGACCCACACCAGCATAAAACTAGCTGATCCCTGAGTGTTTATAATAAAATGGAAAGTACTTACTGTGTCCTAGCTTATGACCCGCATGAGAGTAAACAACGATATATTCTAATGCAACAAGCTGAAAGAAGAGGGGTGTGTCTCGGGGTGCGGCCGGCTGAAACTTCTTATTTCTACAGCAGCAAAGTACTCCAAGTATACCATGCATGTTACTCCTGGTATCTATGTTATCACTTTGTTTTGATAATTTCCTAAGTTAAATTTCGGATGAGACCATTCAAAATTTCTCCTTTAGACAGTGAGTTACTTGGATGAACCAATCAGCAAGTCAAACGAGAAACTTTTGCATTTGTTGTTGGTCAGAATGATCTTCATCTGTGAATTGCAGAATTATCAATAAAATAGTGACATCTTTTGTTCGATCTGTAGAGAGATTTGCATACATACAATGACAGCCTAGAAGATCACCCTTCCTATCGAGTGAGATATGTGGACATAAAACTGCTGGCCCTAGTATTTCCATGTCACGTAGTAATCATGAGTGATCTTGTGTGAAAACAAACACAATTAACAAACTGGAAACTTGATGTGAGATCCATCAAGATGAGTCCCATGTCAACAACTGGAACTAAAAAGTGCAAATATATAATAAATATTAACGAATCATATATGCACAAGAAATACATGGGGATAACTCACTGAATTGACACAGGAAATCTTATATCATGTAAACCACCATGGTACTTGCTCCCTGAATGTCTTCCCAATGTCAATCAATATATAGCTATACTTAGTATTATTCGTGCAGGAATCAATAAGAAGGGAGGTATTGCACCTGCAATTGACAGGAAAAACTATCAAATCTTCATTTTCAAGATGTTAGAGATCATTAGAACTTAACATCAAAATTTCACCATGATCTGCCTACGAGGCTGGAGTAAATAATAAGCAACCTAAACAAGTGGACAGGCGACAAGCAAGTATCTTAACCTAATCAGCAGGGCTTTTCCCCAGTTTTCCTGAGGAACTGGTGCAATAAAGATTGATGCACCTCAAATAATTAGTTTATTTACTTTTGATAGCAAAACCAAACAAAAAAATTCTTTAGTTTGTGAATCAGCGTGTAAGAGGAAATTACCAAAAAAGCTTATAAAATTTTGTGGTAGTACATGTTTGCTCCCCAAGCTTTCAGTCATTAAACATTATTGCCTCCAACTTTCGTTTACTCTCAATTATTTTTTACGTTAGTATGTGCAATACACATGATTTGTAAGAGGTAAAAATATATTTTCATCTCACTTGGTGTTGAAAAATCTCTCTGTTAAATTACTTACTAAACAATGACAAAAATATACAAATGAGAGAAAACTAAATTAACGGAAACAAATAATTAACTAAAAATATCAAATATGAAGAATAATATTAACTTTTTTTAATTATAATTTTCTTTTATAATCTTAAATTATTTACCTCGTCTTATATTTTAAATAGAAATCACCACCATCTTCTAGCAAAATTGACGCTTTTTTCGCCTTAGTTATGACAGTCGTTTCTTTCATCTAACATCATGTAAATTACTTCTCTATAATTGAAGAGAAAATATTAATTGATTTGCTAGTGTCGGGTCAGCAGCTGACGTTGTATGCTCTCACTTACCTTGTCTAATCCCAACTTGACACATGAACATTAACTCGGAAGGAAAAAATAAAATCTGATTTTTGCTAGTATTTTAAGAAGAGAAAGATGTCTTAATTTGATTCTTCTCATTTTCCTAGTATTTTAAGAATTTCTTTAGTTACATGAGTGATTCTCCATGGTCCTTTTACACGGCTAACTCACGAACGAT
Source organism: Psidium guajava (assembly GCA_016432845.1). Taxonomy (NCBI): domain Eukaryota; kingdom Viridiplantae; phylum Streptophyta; class Magnoliopsida; order Myrtales; family Myrtaceae; genus Psidium; species Psidium guajava. Next base: position 22,661,398 of record CM028232.1, on the reverse strand, counting down.
ATGCAAAAAATAAAGAACAATTTGCACATTTTAATGATAATACTAAATGTTTGGGATAAATATGCAAAAAGTTTTTGTTATGAAGTTGACTATATTATCATTGTTATAGTTGTTATCTTGTCTTAATTTTTTATAATGGCCATCACATTTTTCTTATTAACTTGCATTTATACTATGAAACAAATTTGTTTTAGTTTATTTTGAGGCAACAGAGTAATTTGACTAAAAAGTAAAAAAGAATTATAATTTGCTGGAAAAATCACAAATTAGACATGTGCGAACAAAAAAATACGGAGGGTCAATGGTCGCAAAAAATGAAGATTTAATTTGGAGGGATTTTGTCTAGTTTCTTTTAATTCCTGTTGTTTCGCTAGAAACATCCACAACGGAAGATTTTTCGCAGACAATAGTAGAGCTTTCCGATTTATTGTTTTAAACAGACCCTTATAGCGATTCCGGATAGAAAGTAAGTAAATGGCAAGAAAGCGGTAATTAGTGTGATAAGTAAAATGCAGGAAACGTAAATTCTTGATAAGATAAATTGCAGAGCAAAAGATAGATTTGTTTGATTGATGATTAAGGATCTTTTACAAAGAGTTGTCTCCAATTACTTATTGATCGATACAAGATAAAACCATCTCCAACGATTTCTTCACGTTCGCATTATCCCAAAACTTTCTGATTTGTCCCGGTAATTACTCTCCTTATCTTTAAAACCATTTATACGCATATCTAAATGCTCCACATAACCAACGGCACCACATACCGACAAAATTGCGTCGTCGACGTTTCTCTTGAACCGAGCTTCTATTTGCCCGACGTCCCTTCTCATCCAAGAATCGGTTTGCCATATCTTGGCTACCACGCACATATCTTAGTGGACCTTGTGACTTCCTTGGACTTTGTGGTCAACGAAGACCCAAATCAATTTTTGTGTCAACATATGCCCCTTAAAAAAAATTAATATAATTAATTCTTTTGAGCCTCATCCAATGAATCGGCATGTTTAAAATTCTATACGACTTCCATTGCCGCCCCATGTTTAAAAAGGACAAAGTAACTCGGCCTGGCCCAAAGAGAGTTTAGAAATCTACAATAATGAAAAGTAGAATTCCCACCATATGGTATGACTAAATTTCAATTGCTATTTTTTTTATTTGATGTCCCGCTAATCAGATTCTTGAGCTAAGCAAAAGCTAGGGATCCGAACATTCCAAAAATGCAGATTTCCCAAAAAGTTTGCAGATTGTGGGTTTGAGCCAAACGGATCGAGGTGAAAGTTTACAATACCTCTTGAAAAGAAATCCCATCGAAATAATTCTCAAGACATTGAAAAGTTTACGATCAGATCAACATGATGTCATTACTTAATCTACAAATATGACAAATCTTTTTTTACTTCATCAAGATAGAATGACTAGAAAGTCCCGATATCCATCATTTTGGGCGAATGGGTGCTGTTGGAAATCTCTTACAAGGCCTAATCAAATTGTACCACTCTATTGCAATTTTTATCACTTTTGAATTTTTTGAAGATGTATAATAAATAAAAAAAGGGAACTTAAACGGTAAAGCAGAGATGGAAACTGATGATGGCTCTCTTCTATTTCTTATTCTTTCTTATATCTTTTTTCTTTTTCTTACTTTTTCTTTTTCCATACTAATTTTTATCATAAATCACAATGCTCGATGGGTTGTAGAAAACATAGTATTGAATCTTACCATGTCAAAAGTATTGGAGGTGAGGTAAGTTTTTTTTTTTGTATTGAAAGTGTCCGAGCCAGCGTCCGTACGAATTGCGCACCTTGACAGATCATTTGGGAGGGCTAGAGCAGAATCTCACCGCCACGACCTTCCGCTTAAATCATTGGCACCCAGTGAGGTTTGAACCCAAGACCTCTCGTGAAAGGACCAGAGCGCAAACCAGCTGAGCCACTGATGGGTGAGTGGAGATGAGGTAAGTTGATCTTATGTTAGATGAAAAAGTAAGTAATCTTATTTGGAAGAATGATTATGAGATGTGATGCTAATTATTTAATTTTGAAAGTTAAAACAATTTAAATAATAAATATTTTATAGACAATTATTTAACAGATATAATCTTGTTATTTAATAATCACATAAAGCGATTTTTCACTTTTCAAAGAGCAAAATTTTTCTTTTGGCCGGTCTTCAGGATTGAGACCTTTTTTATTTGATATATTTTACCACTCCCTCACTTACTGGTTAACATGGCTCACACATATAGTGCGACGATACTTACATCCATACGTGTCGTATGATTCACGGAATAAATTTATATTGCAAAGTTCAATAATGGAAATGATACTGGAGCAAAGCAGGAATAGTAATAGTAACTAAAGAACTGTTTTCTAATTTGATTTGCATGGATTGCTTTTTTAATGAATCAGCATGTAATGGGAAATTACCAAAAGAAACTTACGAACTTTTTGTGGTAGTACACGTTTGCCCCCAAAATTTCATTCATTACACAATAATATAGCCATTCAGCTTTGTGCCGCATTGGCGGTCTCTTATCCGACATTGCAATGTTAATGGCCGGAGCTTGCCATGTTTAAATACCCAAGTTCGAAGCTAAATCAGCCATTGAGGTCATAGAGAAACAGGAAGTCGCCGCTTTGATCACTGTTCCGGCCATGGTTACTGACCTAATAACCTTTCTCAGGTTATCCACAAAGAGTGATCTTTAACAAGCAATGTAAATATCGAATGGTGTACGTAGAGAGCATCGGCCACTTATCTAAGTTCAAAGTTAAGCTCTTCTAGTGGTATCGTAATTCCCAGTTTCCTCAGGAAAAAGATGTTCAATGGTGGAGGAAGTTCGTCGATCGATCTCATCGAAGCAGGCAACTTCTTTCCAGGAGCTCTCGGCCTATGGTGTGCATCCTCTCAAGCACATATACTGTTACTTTCACTACCACAATTCTAGTTGAAGTAGAACCTGCTAGCAATGTGCATTGAACTACTCTGCTCATCATGCTATTTTTTCTCCTTTGTTTTTTCCAATATGCAGGAATGACAGAGACTTGATCTTCATTAACATTCACGACTCTCTATAACCCACATTTCTCGTTTTCCCACCAGCCCCATCATTTTCATGTCAGAACAGATCTCAGTTCAGTTCAAAGACCGCGAGGCATTTGCGCTGGCAAACCTGCTTCGCATGTTGAACTGAGGACAGGTGGTGATGACTCAATTGGCGTTGGGAAAATTCTAACCAGAGGTCCCCATTTGATGATAGGATCCTGGGATCAAGTTCGGCCATCAGTTTGCAAGAGTCATTCATGGTTTGACACGAGCAATGTTGGTTTCATCGATAAGCGTGGTCAGGTGTGGCTCATTGGTCGAGAAAGTGGTCAGATCAAGACTGGGGGAGAAAATGTTTACCCTGTAGAAGTACCCTAGCAACGTATAGATTTTTACAGCCGGAATCGGGAACTTTCCATTCAAGGGCTTTGAACGAGCCAGACAGGACAGGCTCGAAATCATCAGTGCAGTACCAAGACTCAGGCTATTCCTAGAGATTCTCTGAAACCAAAGATCCATTTAACACAAATGCCTCTAAATTACAAGGGGATCGATAGTTCTCTTCGCAAAGAGTACAAACTCTAATTAGCCCCGGCCATGTGACGACACATAAGACTAACCATACACACATCGCATGGCTGAACATATGATCGAAGTTTGTGCGAGAATTTGACCATGATTAACGCCAAATGATAAATTGATACATAGTTTCGCAAGATGATTTTGAGTACTCCCTATATTTTATCTCCCTTAAATAGATGATATACAAGATCAGCTTGTCTCTCATAACCAGCCATCTATGATCGAGCGGTAAGTTACATAAAAATAGTTGACTCGAAATTATTAACGGAGGCTCATTGCCATCAATTTTACAAAGTCACGGGTCAAAATTTGAAATTTAAAACTTGATGGCCCATAAACTCGAGAGCAGATTCATCCCTAATTTGTCATTATATATACTTTTGAATCCGCACATGGCAATGATATCGATAATTTTCGGTGGTAAAATGAAAATTTCCGACCCGTGTCGTACAAGCAAGAATAACTGCACAAAAAGAGTTCATGAATCACGGGTCATGCCAACATTTTCCGGCGGCATAATCAAAATTTCCAAACTTTGGTCGTGCTTTTGCCAACCATGAGCAAGAAAATTTGCCAAAAAAGAAAGAGCGCTCATCAATGTCGAGCCCCGACCCCTCCAAATCCGCCACGTGTCCGACCGTCGAACCGCCAAAACCGTTTAATATGTGCGCCTTCACCCGTGGTAGATCTCCAGTCCCCGGCAAAATCGCCGATCTCTTCACGCCATCGCCATCACCAACCCCTCTCTCTCTCTCTCGCTCTCTCTCTGCTTCTTTGGATTGATGGAGGTCGAAGATGAGGGGATCGGCTCGAGCCGCGCCTCGAATGGGCCGATGGCGGGCGATGGCAGTGGATCGGCTCTGATCTTTCTGGGGACCGGGTGTTCGAGCTCCGTGCCCAACGCAACGTGCCTGATCCGGCCGTCGGACCCGCCGTGCCGCGTCTGTTCTCAGTCGCTTCTGCTCCCGCCGGATGCTAACCCCAATTACCGGTTCGATTTCGTTCGCTTTCTCGCTTCCGTTGATTCGATTGCTCCTTTTGCTGGTTTTACTGTCGCTCGTGCGCTTTTGCGGTGATGCACTGCATTTTTGTCCCTAGATCGGCGAATGTGGTTGATTGTGGTGTTTTATTCGGTCTTTGATTGGAATAGCTTTTTGAATATTTTTTGGGGTCATTGTTAGTCCTGGGCGTTGACTTTTGAATGTCTTAAGCGGTGTTTATGGACGTGTTGTGCTGATGGTGCATTGGCTATTTTCAGAAGTTAGCAAAGTAGCAGTTGAGTGCAACCTGGAAACTATGATTTTTCCCTTGACCATATGTCTCATTTGGTATTTTGGTGGCTTTATTGGAGGCTTATTATCTTCTACTGGTTAGTTGGACCCTTTTTTGGACTGGAACGATGCCTATATCGTAATCATGGTACTCAGATGGTTATACCGCCAGTTTATCGTGTTTTGCTGTTATTCTTCACCTCATTTAAGTGGTCCTTTTTAAGCATTTCGTGGTTGAATTCTGAATCCATAGCTCATTACTCATCAGGACAAATAATATTTTTCTGAATGATAGTCAGGGGATAGTGAGGGGTTATTGACCAAAATTGATAGAAAAGGCCAACAGATTCTTGCGCATAAAACTCGTAATGCTTCCAATAGGAACACACCCTTTTGAAGTGTTGAAAGATAAGTTGAACAATTTGCCTATGACCATTTTAAATTGTTAGCGGAAAGAATGGTCGTATCAACCGTACAACTACTGCACCCTTGCCCACGCTTCTGTAGCCAACTTAATTTTTCTAGTACAGGGTAAGTAATGTAATGTCTTTAAATTGTCCTGTGCTGGTTTGAATTCCTTTTTGCACAGTATGATCTCATTTCCAGTTCTTTTAAGTTGGTCAAAACGAAGTTTTTTGTTTGGCTTCGCTATCTAAAGTGAATAAACTAACTCTTTGAGGTGCATCAATCTTCATTGCATCAGTTTCTCAGGAAAACTGGTGAAAAGCCCTGCCAATTAGTTTAAGATAATTGCTTGTTGCCTGTCCGCTCGTTGGTTGCTTATATTATTAAATCCGGCCTCCAAGGCAGATCATTGTGGAATTTTGATGTTTAGTTCTAATGATCTCTCATACCTTAAAAATGAAGATTTGATAGTTTATCCTGACAATTGCAGGTGCAATACCTCCCTTCTTATTGATTACTGCCCGAATAATACTAAGCATAGCTATATATTGATTGACGTTGGGAAGACATTCAGGGAGCAAGTACTTCGGTGGTTTACATTATATAAGATTCCCTGTGTCGATTCAGTGAGTTATCCCCATGCATTTCTTGTGCATGCATGATTCGATTATATTTATTAATGATTTGCTCTTTTGAATTCCAGTTGTTGACATGTGATTGATCTTGATGGATTTCACATCAAGTTTCCAGTTTGTTAATTTTGTTTGTTGATTCTACATGTGAACTGTTGGACAATAATTCTTCACACAAGATCGTTCGTGAGTACTACATGACATGGAGATATTAGTGGCGGTAGTTTATGTCAACCTGTGCCACAGGATAGGAAGGGTGATCTTCTAGGCTGTCATTGTATGTAGCAAATCTCTCTACAGATTAAACAAACGATGCCACTATTTTATTGATAATTCTGCAATTCACTGATGAAGATCATTCCGTCCAACAACAAATGCAAAGGGTTCTCATTTGATTTGCTGATTAGTTCATCCAAGTAGCTTATTGTCTAGAGGAGATATTTTTAATGCCCTCATCCGAAATTGGGCTCAAGAAATTATCCAAACAATGTGGAAACGTAGATTCCAGTAGTAAAATATGTAGTATATTTAGAGTACTTCGCTGCTGTAGAAGGAAGAAGTTTAAGGCAGCCGCATCCCCACACACCCTCCTTTCAGCTTGTTGCATTGGAACATGTTGTTTACTCTCATAAGCTAGGACCCAGTAAGTACTTTCCATTTTATTATAAACACTCAGGGCTCAGTTAGTTTTATGCTGGTGTGGGTTGTGTTTGTTAAATAATTAAATATTTTGAAATATTTTATTTCTTGGTGACTTGTCAAGGTTATCACTTTTTACTATACTTGAGGACGTATTCCTGAGGGGACAAGTGGGACAAAATGGCTGCTTTAGTCTCAAAACTTTTTGGACTATTAATTCCAGCAACTGGGATTTAAAAAGTGCATGGAACTTTCATTTTGCACAACCTGAGTTTTTTTTTATTTTTTAACATTCTGGTTTACTACTAGGCCACGCTTAAATGGTTGACCACTTCTTTTCTATCTTTTATTTTCCATTTTAAATGCTAAACTGTCTTAACAGAAAATATCAATATTATTTTCTTGAAGCATTAGTCAGTTGTGGCTGGTTCTATCTTCAGAAAGCTAGTCCTACAGAGAATACCCATATCACATGTAGTATGCTGTGATGGTTAGTGCAGCATATTCACTAGTACCTACTCCATAATATCGCACTCTGGCACTCTTTTAGGATTTCCAATTTCTTGTTTATCTGTTGATCACCGTCATGTCAAATGCTTTGCAATGGAAACAATCTCTTCGTGCTAGAGCCTGAAACTAGTATTTGTGCAAACTGCAGATAATCTTGACTCATGAACACGCTGATGCAGTTCTTGGTCTGGATGATATTCGTGCCATACAACCTTACAGTCCCACGAATGCAATTGATCCAACTCCTATATACTTGAGTCAGCATTCAATGGACAGGTACACTTCTAGACTCACGAGAGTTGATACTTGCAACTATTTTAGACTCTCACTGGGCTTTGTTTCTTAAAACATTAGGCTCCTACCATAGCGGATTGACTGCTTTTACCATAAGTTGTATGAACTAAGGAAGAACGTATTTTATTGAGCACCATTAAAAAAAAAAGTGAGCACAATGTTCTCGACTTTGCTGCAATCATTTCTGTCTTATATATATATATATATATTATTTTTCCTGAATTTATTTCACTAGAAGCTCCCTTGTTTTTATGTTTCTTATGCTTGACTTTGTGAGGTCAAAGAAAAAGTCTGTCAATTATTGTGGCATTAACAGGGTTAGTATTTTTGTAAAGTGCCCTGTTTCTTGAATCACTGTCAGTAACCCTACATGCTTTTCATTTTTTTAGATGCTCATCTATTTCAGTTTTTTGCTTTCTTGTCTTGAAAGTATCTTTCTGCTCTCAGCTATCCTTTCAGTTTTGATCATGATCACTGTGTGCATGACTCCAATATGCTTACTCCTGTGTGGGTCTTTGTTTCTGATTTGTTAGTTAACGTAGTAATGGTGGATCACACACGAGTACTACAAAAGGCTAGCTTTATCTCAATTTTCTTTTTCTGGAGATTATTCTTGTTTTCTTTTTTGGGTTGGGGTGGCGACTTCCAAAGGGTGTTGTAATCATAGTAGGGATCTACACAGGACATGCCATGTTGATGTTTTTAATATGACAAGTGGTACTTAAATGATTCTGCTTATGTTCTTTGAGACAGCATTGCGGAGAAATTCCCGTACTTGGTTCGGAAGAAACTTAAGGAAGGTCAGGAGGTGAGACGAGTTGCACAGCTTGACTGGAAGATTATTGAGGAAAATTGTGAGAAATCATTTGTTGCTTCAGGCCTCCAATTTTTTCCCCTGCCGGTGATTTGCCAACATCTCTCATATAACTCTTTTATTTAAAGTCTGTGTCAGTATTAGTTTTTTAATTTTTCAGTCTTGTGGATGTAGGTCATGCATGGAGAAGATTATGTATGCCTTGGATTTCTTTTTGGAGAAAAACATAAGGTTGCTTACATATCTGATGTGTCTCGCTTCCCCCCAAGGACAGAGCAAGGTGAGTGTAAGAACATGAATCTGCACTTTAAATCTTGTTGTAAGGCACAATTAACTATGTCATATGAGGTACATACAGATGTTGGGAGGTTTAGTAAGCAGCAAAAAGCAAATTGACCTGGGTTTTTCCAAGTGAAGTGCATAGTTGAAACTTGAACTTTCCCCAAAACAGTTTCCATGATTTCTATCAGATGATGGTTACCGTTGTAGAGATGATGTATAATTGACGTAAGTGATTGTTCAGTTTTATGCTCAGGTTTCTTTAAGTTTAATAGTGGTATTGTTCATGCAAGTTCACTATTATGTTCCTCCAATATGAGTTATTCCATCAAAAAGCAGGTTGCTTTATTTGTTACTTAATTACTTGAAGCTAGGTTATGTGCGTAATACATGTTCACGGATAAATTATTAGGGAACAGGATGCCAAATCAATATTTCCTTGAAATGTGGACATGGTCTCATATGATGGTTCTGCTTAAAAGCTCCTGCTTGTTGTATTGCATGCCTGAACAGAGTATGTTACTTGAGATGTGGTCTTGTGCAGCAGAATGGTTATTCATGAAAATTTATTACCATGGCCTCATAAAATCAAAGATGGAAGACAAACGGAACCAGTCATTTGGTCTTAATGTTACCAATAAACGCTCCTCTATGTCTGAAGATCCTACTTTCACTGAACTGAAGGATGACAACAGATTATGGAAGTATATGGAGAAAGAAACACGACCACATAGAAAATAGAAACGCACTGCAAGTGCAAGCACATAGTTACACATGCTGATAGACTGCTGGAGATGTTGATAACTTTATTCCTATCCACACCACACGATCACATGTGAGATTTCTTGGGTAAAAGATTAAACTCGTTTTGCAGTTATTTCCAAGAATGGCGATTGGCAGCTGGATCTTCTTATCTTGGACACTCTGTACAAGGTCATAGATCTTTTGGCTACTCCTGATGGCATCTTTTGTATTGAAGGCTACTAATGAAACCTTGCTTTCATATGAATTTTCAATGAATTTTTGTGGCAATTACAATTTATAGGCTTGTGAATTAGTCTTTCGATGTTTTACTTCATTTACATGTGGCTTTATGGTTCATACATTCAATTTGCACTTATGGTGTAGAGCATGCTCGATATGGCTGGTTTAATTGCTCGACTTATCTTATGATTATTTGCTTCTTTAGATATTATGTAAGAAGAACCATGAGAATATGGATCCAAGGATGCGGTACTGAATAAGATACATCCAAACATATTCTATTTTGTCACAGTAATTGGTCGATTGAAATATGCGCTCACAAAACCGATAACTCTGGTTTTGTTTCATGGAGCTTGTTCCAACATCAGTAACTATTCTAGACTCTTTGTGGTTAATGTACAAACGAATAGAATAACATTCGTAAAGAATTTTGGGTTTCAAACTAGATAAGCTTTTCTTGTTTGAGAGGGATAGAAAAAGAAGATTGTTGTGGATAACTGAGTGTGGCTATGTTTATGTTCAGAAAATGAGATAAATATGAGGGAATTTATTTCCTTTCCGTTATGACACCCTTATGCATCATGCGTATCCGAAAGATCAATAATCCATGTGCTGCAAGATTTGATCTTGAAGAGTAGTGATTATGGTAAAGGTCTAGATTGTAATAGTCATTCTTGCAAATGTGAGCAGGTTCTGAAGTCCAAGTGCCTATAATCATCATACTTCCCAGCTGATTCCCTTACCTATTAAGGTCGATTTATTTAGCGTCCCATCTTAGAGAGTACAACTATTAGTTGGTTTCATTACTTGTTAGAAGTTATTACAACAGATGCTATTGTTGAGCCGTCCTGATAGCAGATTTCCTTGTTTGACAGTTTCATATTAAATCATAGAACATGGTCTTTACAATAAGGTCCCCTTAAAGCAATATGATTTGTGCTGTCCCCTATTTGTGGGGATTATTTAGGCTGGTGTCCAGTTTTAGTATTTTGTAATGTATAAATGTATGGATTTGTATTTTTACTTATGGCCTACACAGAAATTTGGGGACTTTTTCTTCATGTTACCATTACATGTATCTGCCCATACCCTTTTTTCTGTGCGAGCGGTATTGGTTTGTTATAGTATATTATACTTTTAATTTCGTGACAGCATTATCCTGTACTCATAATCGTCTCTTGCAGGGAGGATCTCATAATGTTCACTTTTGCTTGCCTCAGGTTTAACACTGTACTTACATATTAATTACTATTACTGATTGAAGGAACAGTCTCCTGAGGATGCATCTGAGTAACTTGATTTTTTTTCCTCAGACTCTTGAAGCCATCAAGAGGATACGTCCAAAGCAAGCTCTACTGATTGGACTGACTCATGAGTTCGACCACCATAAGGATAATGAATCTCTTATCGAGTGGTCAAAAAGGTAACCTACTCATCAAGACTCTCTCAGTGGCTTTTTACATCTGATTGACAGCAAACCATGTTTTGTCTATTAAACGTTCCAGTTTGTACACCTTAAAAAACCGTGTTTGTGTGTCCAGGACTTGTCAATATAGTTTTTGCATGCTTTTCCTTAGTGGTATCCGTAGTTCTGCCACCCTCCTCTCCTTTTCCTCTAATTATGAGTCTTAAGGATAAAGAACAAGGCCGATCTTAACTTCTAGATTGTTTGAATCAGAGAAGGAATTGATGTGCAACTGGCGCGTGATGGCTTGAGGGTTCCCATAGATCTGTGATGATTGGCAAGGTAAGGTTGAATTCAATTATCGATTTACAGCCCTAGTCTTGGATCAGAACATGTCCCTCCCTTCCTCCCTCCCTCTCCCATGGAGATGACTCATTTGCTCGATATGTTCTTGATGCAGATTGGACATTGAATTGTTAGATTAGGAGTATATAGGGTACTCAACCCACGTTGGTTCAACAGGATGACAACCATGCTCAAGCAGTTACGGAATTTATTGTCCCGGCCCAGTTCAAATTGATTTTGGAAGGTGCTTCACATAGCGAATGGCACTCTGCTACTGACGATCACTATATCATTACCATGTTAATGCTCTGAGACAAAGGAGTTGACGCCTTAGCATAGTGCGATTTTCACCTGCTCTGTGACATTGATTGAATCCCCCAAAAGGAAAAGTAGAAGAGGAAAAAGTATGGGGGAAACTTTATAAGCGTAAGATAGTTTATTTACATTCCGTACTTGCCCGAAGCAAGGTCTCTCTCTCAGCCTTGCAGACTCTTGGCTCTAAATGTAACTCGTTTATCATAACGACTGTTTACCTTAATGTCACCATTACCAATTCACTGAGAAAGGGGTAAAAACACTCGGTATAAACTTCCTGTGCTTTGATGCGAGACTTGATGAATGGGCAGGCATTACGGGCTCGAGTCGAGCAAGCCAAACTTCGTTGGTAATGACTGCAAGGTCGACCGAAGCCGAACATCCAAAACATATTCTCAGTGCAACCTTTCCCAATGGAAGTGCCTCCTCTTCCCAAGGCGAGGTGCCGGGATGGGGCTTCGAATTTGTTACCACGCTCGGCCTGACAATTGTTGAACAGTTCGGATCCAAAATGACCCATCAAGCCTGCCCGTGCGAGCCTATATTTTTTCCTATGGTATGGGTGGCTGGTCGACCGTCAGATCCGTGATTGACGCACGCTCTCTCCCCAAGTTTAAAATGAGACTAGAGCTTACATGATTACGTTCATGTTCGCACGGCTCACAGCAGCACCCATTCTCGTACACAAGACCAATACCCAATAGGACTAGACTAGAAAAAGGCTTAATCTGTCGCCTTACCAAAACGACCCCGTTTCTCCACATTTAGACACTTCTGTGGTCCTGATTCCTGATCAAAAGAGACATTTATTGCGAAAAAACAAAATTCTCTGGGCACAAAAGGGGTTGCTACACTACAATTTACATCTGTTTTGCTGCCGGTTGATTCTGTTAATTATGGATCGAATTTCGTGTTCATTAGTACACTTAAGTGTGTGCGCAGTCTCGTAGATGGAGAGACAAACGGAGGGAGTGTGAAGACAGCCTACCTGACAACTGAACATAGCAGGACGTCAAGTGGGCCCTTGACCTCTGGTGAAGGGCTACCCTTGCCGGCCCCTGGCGGCAAAAATTGGCACCGGCAGAGGATAGAAGTGGTGCATGTGGCGGTGGTGGCAAATGGCACCGGCAATGGCCCCGCTCCTTGCCGGGATAAGCCAAACATGCGTCGGCCACTGCAGCCGCAGTTCACACGCACTCAGAAAAAAGTTCTTTGTCTTTCCTTTTCCAAGTGAAGATGGGCGGGTGTGACATGAGAAATGTAAAAGCCTAATGAAATCTAAGTTACTCGTGAGTTACTTGAGCTCAACTCGCGGATGACAAGATGGAGACTTAGATTATTCTCCTGCTTGAATGGATTTCAAAACACCTCAGGTACTTCGTAAAGTCGAGCCCCACTGTGAAAATAAATAAATAAATAAATTCAAGTAACACGCAATCCTAATCGAATTAATTGAATTCTCACATATTTTGATTGTGCAACATGTCTACGTGTGGGTCGGCCCTATCCTTTCCCTCAACCAAGCAATTCCCTTCCCCTTTTTGTGTTTATAATCTTTTTTTTTTACACAAATTAAAGTCATTTTCTGTTCCGATACATTTTGGATTTTAAGGGGTCCCAATGGCCACGTGGAAGAGAAAAATAGATATAAATTTGATGGAGCTAACATGAAGGATGACAATACTTTTCAGTACTTAGATGCACCAAAAAGAAATGAAGACTAAAGTTTGCTTTAGGGCCTTTTGAGCGTTTAGCGACTACAAACCGGAAAATCACCAAAAATTCAAGTGAGGAGGGAAAAAAGGAAAGAAAGGAAATGGTGACTAAAAAAATCAATAGAAATAAAGTGATTAGTGGATCAAATTGGGCTCCATCTTATTCATATTTGTGGATAAAGTAGAAATTAGTCTGAAAATAAAATGCCCCGTTGTGTCATTTCCTTCCATATAATCTCACTTTGGGACAAAAATAATAGGCACCGGAGGGTAGCTGTCAGTTCTCATTTCTTCTTCTAGAAGGTACTCGTACTTTTATGTATATTACGAGTATCTGCGTGATTTCCAGTGAAAACTTTCGTCTCTCATACTTTTGGTGAATTTAAAGAGATTTCTCTTTGGGATGTAATTCATTTTACACGTATAAAACTCTTGTTGAACTATACTTGGGAAAAAATATATCACTTTTCATTTTATTTAACTGTGTTTCATTTGCCAATTAATGATGTATCATGTCAATTACCAATTATATGTCAAAGTCATCATTTTATCCTAACATATTAGTACATATAAAGTTAATTTTCATCTGATTTCTCGTTAGATAATAGGAAGCTCAATACAACTAATTTATTAAAAGTGGGATTTTACAAAATCTTGTAGTTTGAATGATCCTATTTCTGTATGTAAGTTTATCTCTTTTAATACAATTGGTATAATCCCGTGACAAAATCTTTCTTATATATCATCGAAGTAGGACTGAATTTTGTCACATACTTTCGAGAAAATTGATGTTATATACTCATCCATATCGCATGTTGTGTAATTTCCGTCTCATTTATTACTAACAAAACTTATTTCCCTTCAATTATATTTAGCCAAATAGAATTGATATTTTCCTAAGTTATCATTCCCCTTCATCTCCTTCTACTTCCCTCAATCCAAATATGCTTATTGCTCTATTTTAATCTTTCTTAGGAAACTTGATATTTTCTCCTTCAGGACTTCGAGGTTTCCCCCTACGACGCCATTGAGACCAAGCATGTCCATCATGGGATTGTCACTCTCTTGAAGCTCGTAAGAATGACCTGCTATACTTAATGTTTATGTTTCTTAATATTTTTTCTGTTTGATGTTTGATGTGTGAAGCGTGTTAGAAAAAATATTTTTGTCATCTTTGGGATGAGACCGTTCGAATTAGTCATTAACTGTAGATGAACTCCAATTGTTTTGGCATGGTGTCATGAGTTTATGACTTACAAGGGCAAATAGGAAAGTCTTTGGCAGACAAAATGGTTGTAATGCATGGTCGATATGGAAAAATTTGAATAATAGCCGTGAGATCACCAGTCATCATTTGACTCATTTTGACGATAGTCATCTGCTAGGGATCACCGTCACTAATGCCATACTTTTGCTTGAACAACCACTCCTCCACATATCATCTCGAAGAAACCAAAAATTGGAGGCCAGATATCAAATTCCACCGTGCCATCGATGGTTCCCATCACTTCATCAACATTCACCATCGAGAGTCCATCGGATGTTGAGGAGGCTATCACCACCGAACATAGTTTTGATTCATATCTTCGTTTTTCTAATTCAAACTATCTTTCGGAGCTGTAACATCTGCATTGAGGTTGATCACAAAAGTAGCTTTTGACAAGGTTCATGATGGTCGTTGCAAGGGAGCTAGTGTAATTCTTTGTCATCATAAAAAAAATCATAGTAATCTATAAATTCATTCTGAGGTGTCACCGATCGGTTGATATAACGATCCCTTACCCGTGCCGCCTTAGCAATTTCTCCTCAGGTCAGCCTTTTTCACCATACTCACAAGTATCATAAGGAGAGAATCTAGATAGTGAAGCTCCAAAATTGAGTTACTTGTGAGATGATATAAATGAGGAAAATATAGAGGAAATCCCTATTTATAGAGAGGCTCCTCTGATTACAACTGCACATCCCTCCTCAATCTAACGATGGAGATTCATCTACCCCTTTACTAACTACCTACATTAATTACAAGAATGCTCTAGAATATGGTCCATTTACCATATTGGCCGTCCCTAGGAATATTCTAGCATACACAAGAAAGGCTTACGGGTCTTCTTGGATCATTCACAGTCCTTCCCATATTAAAAACCTCTAGACCAGAATATGTTTGATGTTTTGATTTGGTCAAATGTCCAGTTGATCTCATACATCAATCACATTTTATACAATTAATTTTGCATGCGAGCAATATCCACAACTTGCGACCCATCAATCTGAAGATAATTGGAGAAGTTTCGTTCAATCACCATAATGAGGAAAATATAGCCCTTAAAAAGAAAATCTAAGTAGTGCAAAAATGAGCGAACATTAAAAAGCACTAGATAGCTGTAAGAGAACATTAAGGGTAGGGACCATTAACTTTGCCTCCAATTTAATTTAGGCACCGCTATTGCTCAACAATCCCATACTTAGATGGGCACTTTGTAGACCTGTTTGGAGGTGGAAACCATATTTAACAGATCGAAATAAAACATGTACGTACCAAAATCCACGAATCTTGTAGTTTTGGCTCTTCACTGAATTCAATTTCTTTACTCAAGACGCAATATCACATCTATCCGAGCTCTTTTAGGTTTGAAACCAAGCTGAAGTCAACAAAATTTTATTGTCAACAAAACCAACATTGAGCCTCACTAACTTTAAAGTAGCCAATGAGAAAGTCCACAAATGTATCTAAATTTAAGTATTAAAGTAATGATGCCGTCGGACCAAAGAGTGCTTGCCAACTGGAAATGCGCATTCTGAGACATGAGACGTTTCAAGAAATTTGTTTTGTATTGACCTTGTCGCGACCCTCTAAAAATTTTTATTATTTCTAAAGGGTTAACGGATTATTAGGTTAATTAGATTTGACTAACCTAACGCGGAGCCTCCCAAACCCTACCGAATCGCAACTTTGGTTTTTTGTTTAAATGATTTTGAAATTTGGAGTCGCCACTAATCGTTCTTGGTAGGTCGATTAGAAACCTAAATAAATTAGCGGAAGAACTAATTTATTCCTGCGAACTAGAGATTATGAGCTCGGGGACTTGGTTACACTAGTTAATTAAAACTAATGCCCTTTCGGTACCTTAATTTCATGGATATCCTAATTCGGCAACTCAGGCTTGGTTTATTCCTAAGGCTCTAGTAGGGTATTCTCTTTTGTGTTTTCACTTTTTAAATAGGATGCATGGATGGTATATATATTTTTTTAAGTGTTAAACATTCCCTGAAGCCGAAAGAGGGAATATGTTAACGACTTCTGTGCAGTATTACGACCTACTCATCTTTTGGGTTTGATGATTCAAAAATTAAATTATAGGAAGTACATGACAGTGAATAAACACCTCCAATGGGAGGCCTAGCATTGGCTTGGCTCTTCCCTTTGGGATTTAAGGTACAGGTATTTAAGTTGCAAGTATTTAAACTACTATAAGTAAAAACCTCCAATGGGAGGCTAACCATTGGCTTGGCTCTTCCCTTTGGGATTTAAGGTACAGGTATTTAAGTTGCAGGTATTTAACTACTGTAAGTAAAAACCTCCAATGGGAGGCTAAGCATTGGCTTGGCTCTTCCCTTTGGGATTTAAGGTACAGGTATTTAAGTTGCAGGTATTTAACTACTGTAAGTAAAAACCTCCAATGGGAGGCTAAGCATTGGCTTGGCTCTTCCCTTTGGGATTTAAGGTGTAGGTATTTAAGTTGCAGGTATTTAACTACTGTAAGTAAAAACCTCCAATGGGAGGCTAAGCATTGGCTTGGCTCTTCCCTTTGGGATTTAAGGTACAGGTATTTAAGTTGCAGGTATTTAACTACTGTAAGTAAAAACCTCCAATGGGAGGCTAAGCATTGTCTTGGCTCTTCCCTTTGGGATTTATGGTGCAGGTATTTAAATTGCGGATGGACTTTGTCCTCTCCATTCTGGGGTATGAATTCTTTAAAATAAAATACAACGAATTGATTCAACAATTTGAAATTTGTGCGCGCTTGAGGACTCCTCCAAGCCGATTTTGTGCTTCCATAGGATTGACCATTGATATAGAGCTGCGGCAACCTGACATAAAATAGAGTGAAGTGTCAGTATACAAAATATGTGCTAATCTACACCTAAAACCAGAAGAGTGGAAAGAGTACTTATCTCCCATTTTTTTGGGAGGGATTTCTATAATTGATTTTCGCTCTCTATGTTCCCAATATAGAGAGTTTCTTTTGAATTAAGAGGGACTTTTAGTCACAAATCAGTTGAGAAATCGGTGGACAGCTTAAGAGCTTGTCTGGGCCGATTTTTGCATCTCTACGAGATTTTTGCTGTTGACGTAGAGATATCCTTCTCCTGACATAAAATATGAAAAAAAAGGAGATGGAGAAAGTGTATACAATTTGTGCTAATTTGCGAGTAAAACCATAAATAAATGAATAAATAAAAACACTTAGCTCGAATTTACTTGCTCGTTGACGAGGATGAACTCTTGATTTATATTGATCGATGAAGGAATTTGTGATGATAACCCATAGCTTTAAACTCCCATCATCTTCAAAATTCTCTCTCTTTTGGTATTTTCTTTCTCTCAAATTTTTCTTCAATCTCCCAAAACTCTCTCAAACATCCAAAATTTTCTCTCCCCAAAAAATTCTCTCAAACACTTCAAATTTTCTCTCCAAAAAAAGTTCCTCAAACACTTCAAATTTTCTCTCCAAAAAAATTCCCCTCTCAAGCTCACTTCTTCCTCCTTTTATAATCTACTCATCTATCTCCCATTCTAATTTTTCCACTAACTCTATCTCCCATTCTAATTTCTCCACTAACTCTTCTTCATTTTCATCTTCCATTCTCCATCTCTATCTCACATTCTAATCTCTCCACTAACTCTTCTTCATCTTCATCTTCCTTTCTCCAAATTTATCTCCCATTCTAATTTCTCCACTAACTCTTCTTCATCTCCATCTTCCCTTCTCTATACTTATCTTCCATTCTAATTTCTCTACTAATTCTTCTTCATCTCCATCTTCCCTTCTCTATTCTTATCTTATTTTCTCCATCTATTCTTCTCCAACTTCTCTTCTTCATCTCCTCTTCTCCATCTTCCCTTCTCTATTCTAATTTATCCATTAACTTTTTTTGTTATTTGTAAAATAATCCTTCAAGAGTTAGGTATTTGCACTATAGTCCTTGAATTTTAAGTATTTACAATTCAGTCCATGAAAAAATATATTTCTTTAAGTCCAAATCTCCTCATAATTTTTGACACACCAAAATTTACCACATGTCAAATTTAAGCCCATTTCTTGCTGCTGAAAATAATGCAGAATTTAATTAAAGCCCTTTTGCAAAATTGAGTCATTTTGGGTATAATTGAGCCAAGATGAAAATTTAAAATATTAGAAGATAATGTCACAACTCATAAAAAGTGAAAATTAAAAATAAGTTGACTCAAATTAAAATTTTTTAGGCACAATTCGAGATTATACTCGTGAAGGAGCATGTGACTCGAATTGGATTTTTCTGAATTTGCGATGGCCAATATGAAAATAGATTTAAAATAAAAATATCAACTATCTTTGTGTATTTTTTTGGCCTCAAATGTTATTTTTCCAAAATTTTCAAGTATTTTTGTATTTTTTTAAAAAAATTAAAAAATATATATATAATATGAAAATTTATTTTTTGTTCAAAAATGGTTGCCTAGGCTTGGCCAAGGCTTCCAAAGTTGATTTTGCAATTTTCTCATTTTTTCTTTTTTTCATGAATTTTCGAAAATAAAAATACTAAAAAATACTGAAAATATGAAAAATCATTTTTTGGTCAAAATTAGTTCTCTAGGCTTGGCTAAGGTCCCCAAAGTTGATTTTTCAATTTTATGAATTTTTATGGATTTTTTATTACTTTAGCAATAGAAAAAATGATTAAAAATCAGGTGTCAACAGAGCTATACGCATCTCTTGTTCTATACAAATTCATTGGATGTTTCTCGCAAGCACACGCCTCAAAGGTCACGACCTTACATGTCAGTTAAGTGATCGATAGATCTATAAAAAAAAAAAAGATCATAAATCCATTTTTTAACTCTAATATGAAGAGTTAATTATTATATAGGTTAGTTATATTCAGTAATTATGTCATATATGGGTTTAGACATGATACCGGTATTAAATGGGTTTTACAACTTATTTAGGTCCAATCAACATTTATGGTTCTCTTTTTGATCTCTCTAGCTCTCATTCGCTCTCGTGCTAGTTCACTCTATACTCTCTCGTAAGTTGAATATGAATTTTGTTAGATTATGTTAAATATGAAAATGTTTTAGCAATATAAGTCAGTTGAATATGTGTTGGGATAAGTCGGATTGGATATGAACAACTGAATTTGTATTTGATGTAAATGAGTTAAATGAGTTTATTTAGGTTGGACTATTTTCAATCCAATCTAAACCTTATCAGACCACTCGTTTGACGAATCTAATGGTCGCTAAAATAGTGGGTAAACACTGCTTTTCTTGTATTAAAATGAGTAAACTAGAAGGATATATCTTAACTCGTACGAGTTACGAATTTCCATTTGATATAATTGGTAAAGTACATGTGCTTGTGAGAAGGAGGATAAGAAAATCTTATACACAACTGAACACGAACTCCACTCCAACAAGAAGAAAAGTACGCATCTCCGTTTAAATTCTGGCAAAATTTGTGTCTGTAGGGTCCTCTTTGTGTGTGAAGTTGCAAGTTGTTGGTTCCTAATTGCCCGTGATATTTCTGTCCGGAATTGGCATAGAACCTGATTTCCTTTAATTAAAAGCTGACAATCGACATACAGCAAAAGATATTTAGTTGCGAGAGAAATTCCGGCAGAACACCCTCACATTAAAGCTCGTTGCTCGTGGCCACATGACCTGATTACAATTCGGGTCATTTGATCATGCCAACACAACAACGATAGGTGATAATCCTGGACCCTCGATTATTGACCTGGGTCCGTTTCCAATGACATGCGTACCACGTCACGCTCTCCTACGCGATCTACAAAGGGGAGAATGTTGGAATTTTATTTTTAACTTTTATTATTTTATTTTGTTTTATAAAATTCCTATTGGGCTATAATCAATTATTTTGTATTCGAGGCAATGCATGATAGCCCGTTAATGTTTGGGTGATCGTTTATTGAGTTTTTGCGCATCTCATTTTCATTATTAATGTGATTTGGACGGTATAAGGTGTAGGCTTAAGTGTTGACATAAGCCCGTGATGGAAGAGCCCGTTACTGTTATATTATCAGCGCTAGGTCCCCTCTCCCACTTGCATAATAACATAACAACAGTTTCATCGGCCGTCACGGACGAGGAAGAGGAAGACCTAAGGCATAGTTTTGTCGTCTTTCACAGATTTTGCTTCCACGTCACGTCGTATTGTAGATCTCATCGTTCGCGTGCGAATTCGAGATCATGGCGCAAACAGGTACATGTTTATTTATTATTTTTTCTTGACCTAAATTGATTACGGTGATCCTGGATTGCGATAGATCTTATTACACATCGAATGCTCGAGAAGATATTTCTTCTTCGAAGGAAGATAAGGACATCTCCAAACAGTTGAGGGATTGACCCAAAGGACACCCCAAAAACGATGAAACAAGATGCCAAATCATGATTTGGAAAAGGAAGTTGTCAAGACCAAAGAGGAGGGGTGTGTTGACACTTGATTTTTGGCTAATTTTATTATCAAAATTTTTTAGAAAATTCATAAAAATTCATAAAATTGAAAAATCAACTTTGGGGACCTTGGTTTGGCCTAGGGAACCAATTTTGAGGAAAAAATAATTTTCCTTATTTTTCATATTTTTCTCCATTTTACTTTCAAAAATTCATAAAAAATAAATAAAAAGCGATAAAATTGCAAAATCAACTTTGGGGACCTCAGCCTGGCCTAAGGAACCAATTTTGAGCAAAAAACAATTTTCCTTATTTTTAATATTTTTCTCCATTTTACTTTCAAAAATTCATAAAAAATATATAAAAAGTGAGAAAATTGCAAAATCAACTTTGGGGACCTCAGCGTAGCCTAGGGGGCCAATTTTGAACAAAAAATAATTTTCCTTATTTTTTGCATTTTTAATATTTTCAGAAATTAGGAAAATAATGAAAAATTAATAACAAATAGCATTTGAAGTCAGAAAATTACCAAAAAATAGTCAATATTTTTAATTTAATTTTCCCCTCATTTTGGATGAATAAATTGTGAAATATTAATTTTGGAATCTAGGGTTTCTTTGTTAATTTCATTTTTTAGATTATTTAAATAATTCTAGAAATTCCATTTTAGCTTTTTAATTTTCCATTTTTATATTTTTGGAGTCATGTCATCCTCCTCTATTTTTCAAAATTAAAATCGAGTCCAGAAGCCCTCAGAATCGCCCAATTTTGCTAAAAAGGACCAAAATGCAATTTCTGATTTTCCAATTTAGTCCCTAAAATCATAAAAAATAAAATTAAAAATTTTCTAGAGACTAAACTGAAAATAGGGAGACCTCACCCCCTAGATTTTGACCCTCTGAATCCATTGGTGGCGTCAATTTTTGCAAATAAAGCCATTAAGACTTTCGATTTTGCAAAATGTGTCCTCGGGTCAAACCCAAAAATTGGGGTTTTTGCGCAAATAATGGGAAATTAATGGACAAAATATCATTTTCAAGTAAATTCAACACCCCTGAGTCTAATTTTGGCATCAATTTTAAAAAAACATGGAGATATTGGGGTTAATTTGAGATTTTCTACTCAAGGCGGGTCGGCCGAGTCGGGTCAACCCGACCTGGCGACCCGCACTATTCATCATCTTCCTCCAGAAGCTTTCTTGCGCGCGTTGGGTTTCAAACGAAAGGAATTCTGTTGAGAATCAACAGACCCGCAAAGATTCTAGGCGAGATCTCCAGTCAGTTGAGGGAAATATTTGAAAAGATCTTCGGCCTGGGATGGTTTTAAAAGGAGAGTTTTTGGGGCGTCACGAAGAGGGGGGGGACTACGATTTTTTTTTTTTGAAAAAAAAACGTTTTCGGCCGAACGATTTTCGAGCTACGTCAATGGCAACCAAGCGTCGGTAGGCCTTCAAAGTCACTCCGCAGGCTTCGTACAACCTCAAGGAACGTCCACAACTCTTCGGATCGAAGTTTCATCGCGTAAAAAGGTAAACGCCATTAACGAGTTCTTGAGGGAGCTTTAATGGCAACTCTTTGATTTGAACATCATTCTTGGTGATTTTTGTTCGGTTTGAGTCCTAGACCTCTCCTAAACCCATTCCACTCGTTATTTGTATCGGTTTCGCTCGAAATGCCATAACCAACCATCCCGAGCTCGAGGTTTGGTCGCGAGCTCGCAAACACTTTCCGGTTAAACTCGGAGCGCGACGACTTCGAGGTAAGTTTACTAAGCCTCTTCTCGTGTTTCATAATTGTTGAGGTTGGAGATTGAGTTTAGAAAATTATGGAAATTTCGTTCGCCGAATTCTGGATTTTTCATGCACTGTGGATGCATGCTCGTGGGTTTAGCCGTAGTTAGTTTTGGTTGATTTTTGATCAAGTAGGATAGGTTAGACGTTTCAAATGGATTCGGATGAGAAAACCTTGAGTTTCGGCCAATTTTTGACGATTTCCCGGCGAGAACGCCGTAATACTCGCCGGCACAATACTCCATCGAGCCACTGTTCTTCTTCCACGGCGAATGACGATTTCCATTGCCGTGCGCCATCTTTTTAGCAAGATTAAAAAAGCAAGAATAAAATAATAGTAAAAAAAATGCTAATCAGGAAATGAAAACATAAAAAAGGTAGGGCTTCTGATCGTGTATTAATTGAGTAAAAGTTTGACTTGTCCACCTCAAAAGTAAACAGGGGATAAAACAAAAGAAATTGAATAAAAAAAATAGGATAAAAAAAATAGAATAAAAGCCCAAAAAATCTGAAAATTAAAAGAAAAATTTCCTGAAGCCACGTCGTTTTTGTCATTAGGAGACCTGCTTGGGCTTTGGGCCGATTTAGTTCAATGGGTCGGGTCCATTCGACCCGGTCCGTAAAACAATAATAATAAAGAATAGAATAATAAAAAATGATTAAAATCTAGAAAAACCAAATAAAAATAAAAAATAGAAAAACCCAAATACGACGTCGCTTTAGTTTAAGGTTTTAGGTCCGGGCTTTTAGGTCGAGCGGGCCGGGTCGACCCGACCCGACCCGAAGAATTAAATAAAAATAAAAAATAAAATAAGAATAAAAAATAATAAGAAATCCAAAAATCCAAAAAAATTAAGAAAAGTTAGAAACTACGTCGTTTTAGTCCATAGGATTAAATTAAATAAATAAATAGGTAAAAACGATAACATAAAAATTAGGAAAAATAGGAAATTAAAAAGTGGAAAAATAATACAAAAACAGAATAAAAATATAAAAAAATAAAAATAATTAAAAAAATTCTGAAAAACTTGTAAAATTTCAAATTATAAGAAGATAAGAAAAATCAATAAAAAAATCATAGAAATTTTAGAAAAAATTAAAAATTATAAAATATATGAAAATTTAAAAAACAGTAGGAAAAATATTAGAAATTAAAAATAAAAATTTCAGAAAATATAGAAAATGTTCTAAAAAATAGGAAAACTCCTAGAAAGTCTTAGAAAATCCTAAAAAATTATTAGAAAACAAAAATAAAAATTCCAGAAAATAAAGAAAATGTTCTGAAAAATAGGAAAATCCCTAGAAAGTCTTAAAAATCTAAAAAATTAAGAAAAGTATTAGAAAACAAAAATAAAAATTCCAGAAAATATAAAAAATATTCTAAAAAATAGGAAAATTCTTAGAAACTCTTAGAAAAGTCTAGAAAAATTCTAAAAAATCCTAGAAAATCCAGAAAAGTTTCCAAAAATTGCGAAAATTAGGGAAAAACCACATTCAACTGGTTTAACCTAATTTCACATTTTTGGCTTCCCGAGCCTTCCAAAATGACCGCTTTGCCCTTCTGGTCAATCCGACCCAAATCATTCCAAATCAACCTTGAACCATATTGGCGTGTTTTCTAGGCTTTCCTAAGACCCCCTAGGCCCGCTTTGACTTGACTTGGTGTATCTTCTCTGCATATTGATTTTTTTTTATTACACATTTACTTCCCTGATTGTGATTGATAGGATAAATTATCCCTCCTGCATGAACCCCCTTAGATTCTTAGAGCTTACCTTATCCAATCTCGCCTGCATGAATTCCTTATATTAGGAAATCACTCAACTTAGGTACCGAGAGGGCGTCGATGGTAGTATCGACGTAACTAAGTCCCCGAATCTAGATCTCTGGTTTTCGTAGGATCGAGCGACCTCTCCCAATCGTTCGATAGGGTTCCCAGTCATACCCTCCAATAAATGATTGGTGGTGACTCCTATGGCATGCACATTATTCACATGTCACTTGACCACACTAAGGTCAACCTCGATTTAAATCTCCCTGACGCGATTTGGTCTGGGCCTGGGACGGCCCGAGCTTAGCCCAGACACCCAATGGGCCTAGCAATCCATTAGCTCCCTCGGGATCCTCGGAAGATCTCGGGAGGGTCGCGACAGGGTGTCCCTGGATGTTGCCGCAAGCCCCCGCCACTCTGGCCCTGCTTTTGACTGCATTAGCCTTCTCCAATCTCGGATAGAATTTAATTGAGATCCATCTAGACAAAAATTCTATTACAATTCAAATAAGTTGTAGGTCTTACTTAAAAATGAAATTTCCAATCCCACTATCTTGATAGCATGAAGGAAAATTTGAAAAGGGTCGAAATTTCCTTTTAAAATATTTCATGAAAATCCATATACATGATGCCTAACTAATCAATAAAATCGTTATTTAAAAGTTAATAAGATAGTTAAGGGTTGAATTTTAAAATGTTTCATGCTTTTTATAACCTAATCATCTCAATTTTACAGAATTTGAGTTCATAGTTTAAAAGTAGATCAAATATACATCTTTTAAATTGGCAATGACATATTAGGTTTACTTGGTGAGTACCTTACAATTATATTCCTAATGGCCTCTTTCTACGGATTAGATGGAGGAACTAATTTCCCAAGTACCGGGATATCGTTGACCATGTTGGTATGGACTTTAGGTGCTGACCGATCCTATTTCTAGATGTCTGATGAAGTGATGTTGTCTTCACCATAAACAGTGGACAAAGAATGGTTGGTCAGCAATAATTTGATGTATCCCATTTGATATCTTCATATACGAGAATCAACAAATTCGACTCCGCATTGCTCACGCCAATTTTAACAAAGGCGTCAGCGAGAATGGTTAAGTACTATAACGAGGAGTCGGTGGATGAAGACTAACTCAGTGGACTAGAGAGAAGTGGATGATGTTACCGTCAAGGGAACAGAGGTGTGCAACCAAACTGGGTTTACTCGGTACTCGGATCGGACCACCTGAAAAATAGGGTAGAAAATCGGTTTCCATTCAAACCGATTTGAGAACCGGTTCCAATTTTTGAGAACCGGTTAGAACTGGTCTGGGAACAGAGTTTAGTTAAAAACCCACCCAGACTAGTTTATAGAACCGGCTTTACATACTATTTAAAAAAAAAATCTAAGTAAAGTGACTAAGTCTTCACCGCAGCCTTGCCTCATGCACTCGCAGCATGCTCACCTCTGGAGGTGTTACCTAATCTTCACCACAGCCTAAGTAAAGTGAATATAATTTCTGCACCGTTGGCTTTGTTTTCTTTTGGGGATGACTGAAAAATAGGGAAGCTAGGTAGACCTTGGTACTGGACAGAAAAAAGGGGTCGGTTCCAAAATAAATTTCAAGATAGACAGGGTAGGGTCTTGATTTCAAAAATTGAAAACCAGTTATAACAGAGTCGGGTTTAGAGTCTAGGTTTGGACCCGGCCCACCCGACCCATGCTCATCCCTAGTAGAGGCAGTATAACCGTCAATCGACTGAGTAGATAATCTCGGATGTAACCGCTTATAAGAATTGCTGAATTATAGTAGCCCTTTAGTACACGTTTTGTTTCTTAGTAACCGCTTATGTAAGTGCCGATTGTAGATACAAATATTTACATTGTAATGTGTACAAAGGATCGCTAATCCATCCAAGAGTACATGTTCATCGCTGGCAACAATTGTTCCAAGCATTCGAACTTTTAGGTTCCTTGAAATTAACATTTTAGTTTTTTTTTTGTCAGAAGGAAATTTTCATTTCAGCTTAAAAGATAGGTACATAAGTTCAAGATAAATCCAATCACAAAGCGTTACAATCTAGTGCAAATTTGAAAAATAGATCAACTTAGTATAGTATGTAGCAACTCTTTTCTTCCACAAGGATGGATTTGTCATAATTTCATAGCACAATTGGCGGCCGATTATTGAAACTCGCATCATCATTGGTGGTGAGCATGTGCCGAAATCTTATAGAAACTATAGCTTTATCAAAACGGGGTACGCGCCCAAGTTTGGCATCCATTCTCACCGTATAAAGATAACAACAATACTAATAGATTTTTAAAAAAATGCAAATAACGTCTTGTAAACCCTATCTAGATCGAGATAGAATAACTCTCAAATTTATATCTAATACTAAATCAAGAGAGAAGAGCGGCAAAATAGCTCAAGTAGATCAAAATACTTTCAGATAAACTCACCATTGAACTCAATGAGAGAGGAGCTTTAGAGACTTGCAGATTGCTCGAATGACGTCTGCAAAATCAACGAAGAAGTCTTGAAAATTCTTGAAAACTTAGAGAAAGAGAAATAGGTAGACATATAGAGAGGAAGAGGGAAGAGGAAAGAGGGATGGACAGAGAGAAAGTCTCCCTCTCCTTCAAGGACGAACTGCA
Organism: Psidium guajava; assembly: GCA_016432845.1. Classification (NCBI taxonomy): domain Eukaryota; kingdom Viridiplantae; phylum Streptophyta; class Magnoliopsida; order Myrtales; family Myrtaceae; genus Psidium; species Psidium guajava. The sequence goes on along the minus strand of CM028232.1, from coordinate 22,634,275 downwards.
ATGGAGGAGGCTTGGGGATATGCAGCCATGTGATGAGCACAAAGTGAACTATTCTTTCACCTTTAACATTTGTTGACACCTGAACTTTAATCATTTTTTCTATTGCTAAGGTAATAAAAAATCCATTAAAATTCATAAAATTGAAAAATCAACTTTGGGGACCTTAGCCAAGCCTAGGGAACCAATTTTGACCAAAAAACGATTTTTCATATTTTCAGTATTTTTACGTATTTTTTATTTATTTATTTTCAAAAATTAATAGAAAATCCATAAAAATTCATAAAATTGAAAAATCAACTTTGGGAACCTTAGCCAAGCCTAGGGAACGAATTTTGACCAAAAAATAATTTTTCATATTATATATATATATTAATTTTTAAAAAAAAATACAAAAATATTTGAAAATTTTGAAAAAATAACATTTGAGGCCAAAAAATACACAAAGATAGTTAATATTTTTATTTTAAATCTATTTTCATATTGGCCATCGCAAATTCAGAAAAATCCAATTCGAGTCACGTGTTCCTTCACGAGTATAATCTCGAATCGGGCCTAAAAAAATTTAATTTGAGTCAACTTATTTTTAACTTTCACTTTTTATGAGTTGTGACATTGTCTTCTAATATTTTAAATTTTCATCTTGGCCCAATTATACCCAGAATGACTTAATTTTGCAAAAGGGCTTTAATTAAATTATGCATTATTTTCAGCGACAAGAAATGAGCTTAAATTTGACATGTGGTAAATTTTGGTGTGTCAAAAATTGTGAGGAGATTTGGACTTAAAGAAATATATTTTTTCAGGGACTGAATTGTAAATACTTAAAATTCAAGGACTAAAGTGCAAATACCTAACTCTTGAAGGATTATTTTACAAATAATAAAAAGAAAAGTTAGTGGATAAATTAGAATAGAGAATGGAAGATGAAGAAGAGAAGTTGGAGAAGAATGGATGGAGAAAATAAGATAAGAATAGAGAAGGGAAGATGGAGATGAAGAAGAGTTAGTAGAGAAATTAGAATGGAAGATAAGAATAGAGAAGGGAAGATGGAGATTAAGAAGAGTTAGTGGAGAGATTAGAATGTGAGATAGAGATGGAGAATGGAAGATGAAAATGAAGAAGAGTTAGTGGAGAAATTAGAATGGGAGATAGAGTTAGTGGAAAAATTAGAATGGGAGATAGATGAGTAGGTTATAAAAGGAGAAAGAAGTGAGCTTGAGAAAGGATTCTTGGGAGAGAAAATTTGAAGTGTTTGGGAGGATTTTTTTTGGAGAGAAAATTTTGGATGTTTGAGAGAGTTTTTGGAGATTGAAGAAAAATTTGAGAGAAAGAAAATACCAAAAGAGAGAGAATTTTGAAGATGATGGGAGTTCAAAGCTAGGGATTATCATCACAAATTCCTTCATCGATCAATATAAATCAAGAGTTCATCCTCGTCAACGAGCAAGCAAATTCGAGCTAAGTGTTTTTATTTATTCATTTGTTTATGGTTTTACTTGCAAATTAGCACAAATTGTATACACTTTCTCCATCTCCTTTTTTTTCCATATTTTATGTCAGGAGAAGGATATCTCTACGTCAACAGCAAAAATCTCGTAGATATGCAAAAATCGGCCCAGACAAGCTCCTAAGCTGTCCACCGATTTCTCAACTGATCTGTGACTAAAAGTCCCTCTTAATTCAAAAGAAACTCTCTATATTGGGAACATAGAGAGCGAAAATCAATTATAGAAATCCCTCCCAAAAAAATGGGAGATAAGTACTCTTTCCACTCTTCTGGTTTTAGGTGCAGATTAGCACATATTTTGTATACTGACATTTCACTCTATTTTATGTCAGGAAGCCGCAGCTTTATATCAATGGTCAACCCTATGGAAGCACAAAATCGGCTTGGAGGAGTCCTCAAGCGCGCACAAATTTCAAATTGTTGAATCAATTCGTTGTATTTTATTTTAAAGAATTCATACCCCAGAATGGAGAGGACAAAGTCTATCCGCAATTTAAATACCTGCACCATAAATCCCAAAGGGAAGAGCCAAGCCAATGCTTAGCCTCCCATTGGAGGTTTTTACTTACAGTAGTTAAATACCTGCAACTTAAATACCTATACCTTAAATCCCAAAGGGAAGAGCCAAGCCAATGCTTAGCCTCCCATTGGAGGTTTTTACTTACAGTAGTTAAATACTTGCAACTTAAATACATGTACCTTAAATCCCAAAGGGAAGAGCCAAGCCAATGCTTAGCCTCCCATTGGAGGTTTTTACTTACAGTAGTTAAATACCTGCAACTTAAATACATGTACCTTAAATCCCAAAGGGAAGAGCCAAGCCAATGCTTAGCCTCCCATTGGAGGTTTTTACTTACAGTAGTTTAAATACTTGCAACTTAAATACCTGTACCTTAAATCCCAAAGGGAAGAGCCAAGCCAATGCTAGGCCTCTCATTGGAGGTGTTTATTCACTGTCATGTACTTCCTATAATTTAATTTTTGAATCATCAGACCCAAAAGATAAGTAGGTTGTAATACTGCACAGAAGTCGTTAACACACTCCTTCTTTCGGCTTCAGGGAATCTTTAACATTTAAAAAAATATAACAAATAAAAATATATACCATCCATGCATCCTATTTAAAAAGTGAAAACACAAAAGAGCCCTACTATAGCCTTAGGAATAAACCAAGCCTGAGTTGCCGAATTAGGATATCCATGAAATTAAGGTACCGAAAGGGCATTAGTTTTAATTAACTAGTGTAACCAAGTCCCCGAGCTCCTAATCTCTGGTTCGCAGGAATAAATTAATTCTCCCGCTAATTTATTTAGGTTTCTAATCGACCTACCAAGAACGATTAGTGGCGACTCCAAATTTTAAAATCATTTAAACAAAAACCAAAGTTGCGATTCGGTAGGGCTTGGGAGGGTCCGCGTTAGGTTAGTCAAATCTAATTAACCTAATAATCCATTAACCCCCTTTAAAATCTAAAATTTTTTTAGAGGGTCGCGACAGACTGGCGACTCCACTGGGGAAGGGGTTTTTAAATTTTCGAAAAAAGATACGAGTTGGAATATTTGAATTTTTTTCGAAATTTTAAAAGTCTTAGTGGACTTAGGCCAATGAAAATTTCATGCATATCTCGCTTCTGGCGATATTGTTTGGGACTCATTCTATAGGTGTTATATGTTTTTGCAGGATGGGAGTTATAAGGGGCGGAGTGTTTGGCTAACCCCTTTATTTTGCAGGCTCGGTGTTGGGTTTATTTGTTTAATTTCGCACATTTTTAGAAGCGCTGTTTTGATATCAATTGTTGTGCATGTCTTGCATACTCTGAGGATCACGACACCTGCACACACAAGCGTCTAAACCCAAGTCGCGAAATTCTTCCTAGAAAACCATAGATAGGGATCGAATATGCAAAGCTCTTGCGTCGATTGCGCTCGGGTTGACCATATTTTATTCCGCTCATTATCTGAATTGACAATTCTTCCCATTGTGATTTGATTGCGCGGAGGGTAAGTTTGTCAATTCAGATAGTGGGAGCCTTTTTAGGTCCATACCTTGTCTCTCATTCTTTTATTTTCTAGAGTCCACTCCTCACTTGAGTCATGCGCATGACTATGTGATTTGCATTTCTCCAAGGTAAAAGTAAGTTCTCTAATTTTATCTTGTATTTATTTTCGGTCGGTCCATGCTAGGTGTTAGTCAGTTTTTGAGCTTGATATTACGACCATTCTTTTTAAAAGAAAATAAAAATTAAATTTGTCCCTCATTTCTTTTAAATTTTTTTTTGAAAAAATGATGTAAAAAATCCATTCATGGGAATTTTATTAACCAATAAGGGATTTTTGTCATATTTTTATTGCTTCAATAAAAATGAAATTTTCCTGAAAAAATTTTCCTGAAAAAATTTATTTCAATAAAAAGAAAAATTCCTTAAAAAAAAAACTCTAGTAGACATCAAGTGATTTTATCACATTTTTCAAATTATAAAAACTTGCAAGAAAATTCTTCTCGAGAAATTCGCTCATGTTTTTCTAAGAAAATTTTCTCTAAATAAAATTAGACTAATTGACCAATAAGAGATTTTTGTCATGTTTTTTTCTCTCCAATAAAAATGAAATTTTCCCGACAAATTTTCCTCTGAAAATTTATTTTGATAAAAAGAAAAATTCCTTTAAAAAAAACATCAAGTGATTTTATCACATTCTTTCAAATTATAAAAACTTGCAACAAAAATTCTTTTCGAGAAATTCGCTCATGTTTTTCTAAGAAAAGTTTCTCTAAATAAAATTAGACTAATGTCTCGGGGGAATTTCGTTAACCAATAAAGGATTTCTGTCATGTCTTTCCTGCTTCAATAAAAATAAAATTTTCCTGACAAATTTACCTCTGAAAATTTATTTTGATAAAAAGGAAATTCCTTCAAAAATTTTAGTAAACGTCAAGAGACTTTGTCACATTCCTTTAAAAAAATAAAAAAAAAGAATAATAAATCTGAAAAAAAATTCTGTATCAAAAATTAACCCATTTCTTCCTAAGGAAATTTTTTTTTCTTTCTTCTGATTTCTCTATAAAATAGAAAAAATCAAATTGGACTAATATAGGAGTCATGGACCGACATTTCTTGTGTCGCATACTAATTATATCCTTTTCTTTTGCAGAGAGATCCTAGATACCCCAGACGGGTGTAAAAATTAAGTTCAATAATATATCAAGAATCATCTTCAGAAATACCAAAAGACGAAAAACACCGAGACTTCAACCGTTAATTCTGGGGGGCAAACGAACATTGTCCATCTTTGACAGACAAAGTTGTGTCAATCCGTAAACTTGTATGGGCAGTGTATTCTGATATGACGGTGGATTTATACTGATTAAACATGGGGGCATATTTAATGTATTGCAGAGGATCCCGCGTCTTTTGAAAAACAATATGGATTATATAATCAGAACCCATGAAACAAATACCTTTACCTGATCAAATCAACCAGAGACCGGTCTTAAAATTTCCTCTTATCCGAAACATGCGGAGGGCTTTAGAGGACCGAGATTCTATTAATGAACGTGGCCCACAGGAATTTCTCCCGACTCTACAGGCCACCGACACGAGCAAGTGGACGCCGAAAGAAACAAAATATGGATAAAAGTGGGCACACAACAGGTGGCCGGATTTACTACCAGCGCACTGATCGAGTGGTCATAGCGTTATTGTTCGTGATCTCAAGATGGATAGTGGGGGCCACCGCCGAACCCATCATCAATGTTCTCGATATCATCGTCTGGAGCAATTAAACAAGAACATCAAGAAGAACATTAAGCCTCGACATCTTCGGTACCTCAAATCGTTCTGTTATGCTATGCGGAAGAAACGATAGCAGGAAAATTAAAAAAAAAAAACAAAACAAAACACGTGAAGCTTTTCTTTCATTCCATTCATCAAAGAGTATTACAACAACTCACTGGGGAGGAAAGGTAAAGCCAAACTGGGCCCTGATGACCATTACGAAAGAGCTCAACTGACTCTCCAAACAGTTGATGCTCTGGATGCACCGGGCGCTCTCAGGATCAAGCTCCGCGAGCCTAAAGAAGAGGCGATCGCACTTCTCTTTAACCTGGGCCATAGTGGCCTCGTAATGCTCAACGGCAAACTCCAGGTCCGGAATCGCTGCCCTCTCGAAAGCAATGTCTGCCGTAATGTCATCAAGTCTCTCCTGCAGCCAACCGCATTTGCACCTCATCACAATATTGCCTGGCTCCTGTTCGGCGTAAGTTCGGACCAAGGCCAGACGGTCCACCAACTTTCCCCTCTCACGAACCAGCCACGAAAGCTGATCGTTGGCAAACTTGATGGCCTTTTTGTGATTATCAGCCACAAACGTAACTGTTGCCAGACACTCGTGCCGGTCTCGGTAACGGGCTTTCACGACGGCGGTCATAAGGACCGTCTCATAAGCACGATTATAGGCAGCCAGAAAATTGATGAAGAGGGTCGAGAAGTTCCGGTACTCCTTCCCTAGTTGGGTACCCTCAACAGAAGCAGCGTCCACGGTCCTAAATAAACCGAGGATTTCAGCCTCAACGGTAGAGTTTTTGGCTATATGAGCGTAACCTCTACCAAGAAGATTATAGAGTCTCTCACACCCAGCTAGGACTTCGGCGGATAAGGTATGGTTAGGAGAATTAGCCATTTTTGAAAGCAGAATACGAAAGAAAGGGGGAGAGAGGTGAGGCAGATGAGCGGAATGCGAAGATGGTAATCTATTTTGAAGTAAATATTGATTTCATAGTGACGGTATCAACCAGTCAAGATTTCTCTTATCTACCATTCTCTATTGGCACCACCCTCGTTGGCTCGAATTCCCATCAGATGGCGACTGCGAGCTAAGCGAGTCCGAAATCTCCGCAGAAAGTTTGACGAGACACCGCCACTTTGAAAAAGAAGACGGAAAGATGAGCTGAGTGGAAGACACGGCAAACGTTAGCGAAAAGGAGATACGACTTGTCTTCATTGGAGGACCCGCCAGTAAATCGACGGTGGAGATCTTGACAGGGGCCCTCTATCACGAAAAGAAAAAAGAAGACAAACTGAGCGAGAAACAAGGATTTCCCCTTTGATCAAAAGCTGAATATCAGATTTTCTCCCTCGGAAAATCTAATAGCGCTGCCCGTGAAGAGGGAAGTCGTTGCTATTGCCAGAGAGAGAACTTGTCCCCATTTGATAGTCAGAGTTCATTCGCAAGAACTCGCAGGAGAAAGATAGAGAGGAAGGAGTTCTCGTGGGAGAGGAATTCAAAACCTTCACCATCAAAGCATCGGCTTTCAAAGCCTGTTACGAGAAGGCATCAACGATCTCGTGATCCCTCAAGTCCGAGAAGACATCCCGAGGCGGTCTCGAATCGGCAGTCCTAGATCCAGAAATATGTCGAGTATTAGGGGAACGGGCGCATGTTCAACCCTGGTCAAAGCTGATGAAGTTCCTTACCCTGAGGGTCTACTGGTCAGGGCCATTGACGGTAATCCAGTCTCTCTGTCAATCCTTGTTACCGTATTAAGAAAATGCCGGTATAAGGTTGTAGCTCAAGCAAAGGCGACAGAGGCCTTAGAGATATTAAGGAGGAGTAGTGACCCGTTTGATATCGTCCTCACCGCCATGGTAGGGATTGACATGGATGTTTTCACTCTCTTGGAAGTCATCAATTCTAAATTAAACATGCCAGTCCTCGTAATATCGGCAAGCGATGATCAGCAAGCCCTAATGAAGGCTGTCTTAAATGGGGCCCAAGACGTCGTAACGAAACCAGTTAGAGTTCAGATGCTTCAAAACATATGGCAGCACGTGGTAAGGAAGCAATTGCACGACCATGAGAACAAGCATCAAGCCTTCAATTTTGTTCCAAGCAACTGGAGAAAGAAGATGAGTTGGTCTCCCGAGCTGCATCGTATGTTTGTTAATGCAGTTCAGCAGCTAGGAATAGATTCGGCACGGCCGCAACATATACTGGAAATTATGAAGGTAGATGGACTCACTAAAGCAAATGTTTCGAGTCATCTTCAGAAGTACAGAAAAAGGGTGAGAGAACACAATGCATCTCAGAATCAAGAAAACCAAAGCGGGACTGATCCAAGCCTGAACGTCGAGTCTCCTCGCCACCATAAGTTCCCCAGGTTAGCATGGGGCGAGCCACTTCCCATCATCAACCAAGCTAGTAGCCATGCCATCAATCCCCCAGGCGTTAATCAAAGTATCCCTCAGAATCACCCTAATGCTCTTCAAGAGTATAGACCGCAAGAGCAGTGTATTCAGATTCCTTGGTTTGAGCACCAACCTGTGGCTAGAACTCATCCCATGATCAGCGCGCCTGCGCAGCTAGAGAATCAGACAAGAAGTTATCCTGAGCACTTCCACTTCTCTAATCCTCGAATGGAAGGAGTTTTTGGCAGCAGGACAGTTGGTGATCCCCACACTTTCTCGAGTAATGATGAAGGCTCCAGCATGAGAAGTCAAATTGCTCATGGCGAGGACAGAATGAGAAATCTACCGCCAGCATTTGCCAACAACAATGCCCAATTCGAGCATCAGTTGCTGGAAGGTTCAAGAGATTACCCAGATGATGAGCTTACTGCCCTGGTCAACCAGTTTAGGGTTGACAGACGTCCCAAGCCGCGATCAGGAGCCAGTGAGTAGGGACTCTCAAACATCGGTTATCCACACCCGAACCAACACGAGACTAGCTGATTATCGAAGAGCCACAGGAGAGGCAGAACTGACCTTGAATAAGTGCACCTTTCATTTCATGCTTAATTCCCCTGCGTATGATATTTTCCAGCTTTCTAGGTGTCTCGATTTAATTCAAGGACAATGGGGCAATTTATTTATCCCGTCGAATGCGTGAATCCCTTTTTATGCTAGATTTAGGGCGGATCAATTTGTGGCAACGTCGCTGACTGCCATAATGAGAAATGTTGAATGGCCTCACGTAGGGAAATTTCAAGTGAAAAGCCCAGGCGAGCTCGAAGACGGGTAACTGTGTGTCGTTCCAATTTACCCTCAATCGTTGCAAAATGCTAAATTGGATTTGTTCCATTCTCACCCAGGGGATTGCAAAGTGCCTCAAGAGTGTCGCAAAATGAAATGACCCAATGGAATGCGATAGGACTCATTCGCCTTCAAGGTAACCTTCAAATTAAAGGAGCCCTCCGGTCCACGGACCCAATGGCATGGAAAATGATGATGGTCCAAGGCAACCCGAGAGAAAACAAGGCCCAACTAAGCAAAGCACATATGTGGCAAGCTCAAAGTGAAGGGCAACTCGGGACATACAATTCAATCCAATCCAAATGAAGGAACTTCCTCAATTCAAATTCAATGGAAGTATACACAAGGGTAAAACAGTATCGTTCCAATTTTTCTAGAATATGAAGAACATATACTGCCGCATTCTCTTTCATTTTTGCAGGGGAAGTCTCTACTGGCCAAATTTTCCTGTCTACCATTCCCTATCAGTATCACCTCCGCTACTCGTCTCCAATCTCGAGCCAAGCAAATCCGACGTCTCTACGGAAAAGTTGGACGAGACGCCACTACTTTGAAAAAGAAAGGATAAAAAATAAGCTGAGTGGGAGACAAAGACATTTTCGGCAGAAAAGAGATACGACTCGTCTTTATTGAAGAACTCGCCAGCAAATTGACAGTGGAGACAGCAACAAGGGGCCCCCTTCCACGGAAAGATGGAAGGAGACGAGCTGGGCGAGAGATACGATGAAATGAAAATCGAGAAAGCCAGAACACTCGAGAGAGGCAATACAGTTGCTAAACCCACGTCTAATTTTAAAGGAGGCATCTTCTTGATAATTCTCATTCGTGCTCGAAAGAGAGACTCTTAAAGCATACACAGTCTCCCAGAAAAATCCAGAGAGTGAAAATACAAGAAGAGATATCAAACTTTGAGAAATCGTTAACCAAATCGAAGATGTCTCAACCCAACACACTTGAAAGTTATCGTTACTTGCTGAATATGGGAGAGGAAGAGTTCGAAGCCATATTTGGGATCGAGCCTATGGAGCCCGGCCCTTCCACCGACGACGTCCAAGAGCCCGGTAAGGACAATGACAACAACGGTAAAGGTCAAAAGAAGCGTTACCGTCGCCATACTGAGGAGCAAGTACGAAAGCTTGAAGCTTTCTTCAGAACGTGCCCTATGCCAGACGGCAAACAAAAAATGGAACTGAGTCAAGAGCTAGGCCTTGAACCTTCGCAAATCAAGTTCTGGTTTCAAAATAGACGAACCCGAATGAAGACTCGTCATGAGCACAACGAAGCCGAGTTTCTAAGAGTTGAAAATGAAAACCTCCGAGCGGAAAACAAGATGTATAAAGAGACTTTTGACTCCGCCACCTGCCCCAACTGCAATAGCCTCCTCCTCACCCTCGATGAAATGTATGATCTGAGGATCGAAAATGCACGTTTAAGAGGTGAGTTAGACCAATTTATAACAGGATCGAGTTCTGTTGGAGCAGGGTACAAAAGGACCAATGATACTGGATCAGTATCAATACCTCCCGAGGAAGAAGGGACAGATCACCACCAAGCGGACATTGACGATGATCTTTTCGCCATAATCAACCAGTTTGATATCGGTAAAGCATCGGGACTGTGATGCACTTGTTCAGCCAGTGACCACCAGACCTTCTATATGGCCGATGCATACCTAATTTGGGATGAAGCCAGCTGATCATAGGAGAGCTTGTAGAGGAAGCAGAACTGATCCTGAATGAGTGAATGTGTTTTATTTCCTTGCGTGATATGTTTTTCTGCTTTTGTGAATGTGTAAAAGCAAGGAGTAATAATCCGACTTCCCCCTATTAAATGCTCGAATCCGCCACCTCACCAACCTCGCGACGAATTGATGGCGAGTAAAAATCTGGATAAACCTGAAGGGTAACTCCGTATCGTTTCAATTTACTCTCAGTTGCTCCAAGTTTTAAAATTAAGCCCCTTCTATTCTCAGGAAATTGCAAATCGACCCGAGAACGCAATCATATCCGAATACAAGTTGAACAAAATTTGGCAGGCAAATCGACTCATGGGCATTACCACGAGATGGACAGCTTCGGACAGAGGAAAGTACAAGCGAAAGACGCGAACAATCTCAGAAATGGGTAATTCTGTATCGTTCTAATGTGCACATAATCATCTCAAGTCTTGAATTGTCTTATTCCATTCTTAACAGGGATTGCAAATTACCTCGAGAAATACCGTAACATGGCATAAGGTGATACAACAAGGCTGCTTTATCCCCAAAGATTAACCTTTGAAAGGATAGCCCCATGGACACCTATGGTCCAATGGACCGAATGGTATGGGGGATGACAGTAGGTCCGAAATATCCCGAGTTCGATCCCCGAGGGTGGGGAATGTTGTATGTATTATAAATAAATGAAACAACTTTTTGTGCATTTCTTTTTGCAAGCAGGAATACTCGACGAGTAATACCGAAGTCAATATTTTGCTACATTCTCGGCTTAATGGTGAAGCATCCAACAAAAGTCGAAGAAAACTCAATCCAGCAAAATTGGTAAAAGACTTGTCCAAGGCATTCAAGATGAATGGTAAATCAGTATCGTTTCCAATTTATCCCTTTTAATACTGGTTGACATGTCTACTTTTCTTTTCACAGGAAATATTTATACTAACATTTAACATGTTGAAGGAGACAAATCCAAAAGAAAAGTATGATCACCTGACAAGATCTATTCTGGTGAAAAATGGGGCAAATTGATCGCAAGCTCTGAAACGAAAAAGCAAATATGTCTTCCTTATCTCGTTTGGTTTCAAGAATAATTTCTCTGCTTCTTGCAGGGGCATTAAACAAACCAAAATGCTCCATCGCCCATATGCTTCATCGCGCAGGGGTAAAGTTTGAGACAAACCACCCCTCGACATAAGGAGTAGGCTTCCTAATTTGTTCGGTCCGCCCACATACCAGGGGCAATTTAAATTCGCCCATATTTGCACATTATATAAACACACGTGATGCTAAAAAATTGTCACATCTGCATTGTGCTTACACAGTTCATGAATTATGTATGACTATTCCGTGTGTTTAACTTACCAACTCCAACTTAGAGCATAAACTGCACAGGAGATATCAAATGTGCAGAATGGGGCATGACAGGATGAGGAAAGGCAAACCATTTCCACACAGGTCTAACATTTTGATCTACAGATAAACAGCCTTTCTCCAGAGTGAGAAAAAGCCATTTCGGAATGAAGTCCCCCATTCAGATTACATTCGAGGTGTTCATACTATAAGAACCTCCTTAAACAGAAGTGGTAATGCAATACATGATTTATATGTTGATCGATTGCATCATGAGTTATTACATAGACTGCCTTTAATCATGGCAAACTTAGCTGAACAATTTTGTATGAACCAATGAACGCATTGATGAAAATGCTTGCACATGTTAGCTCTGACATTGCCCGACAGGCAACACATTCCCGGTGTTTGAGTTACCTTCCAAAGTCTTGAAATTCATTCGGCGATTATTGAATGAACAAGCCTGGTTGTCCAGAAGCCACCAAGCATTTCTTCCAAATTCTCAGGTAAGTATATCTTCAACCAGAACCTTTCAAGAGAATGAATTCTGACGGTTGTTGGGATACTCGAATCCATTGCGGTACATACAGGTATCCACATTCTTCAATAAAGCATGATTTGTCTCAAGGACAGAAATGTTCGAGACCTTTTGATCTCTGCCTCTTTGGTTTATTCCTAAAACGACATGAGAATATAATTTGGGTTTGAGCTTCTGCAGGATTCCTGGTCTCCCCAGATTTCAGAATGGCACCCTTTGAGGTACATAAAGTCCTTCTTACAGGCAAATCAAGTCCTTCTTACAGGCATAAAGTCCTTCTTACAAGCAAACCAAGTCCTTCTTATAGGCAAATCAAGTCTTTCTTACAAGCAAACCAAGTCCTTCTTACAGGCAAACCAAGTCCTTCTTACAAGCACAAAGTCCTTCTTACAGGCAAAGTAAGTCCTTTTTACAGGCAAATCAAGTCCTTCTTACAGGCACAAAGTCCTTCTTACAGGCAAATCAAGTCCTTCTTACAGGCAAACTATGTCCTTCTTACAGGCAAACAAAGTCCTTCTTACAGGCAAACCAAGTCCTTCTTACAAGCAAATCAAGTCCTGCTTACAGGCAAATAAAGTCCTTCTTACAGGCAAAGCAAGTCCTTCTTACAGGCAAATCAAGTCCTTCTTACAGGCACAAAGTCCTTCTTACAGGCAAATCAAGTCCTTCTTACAGGCACAAAGTCCTTCTTACAGGCAAACAAAGTCCTTCTTACAAGCAAATCAAGTCCTTCTTAAAGACATAAAGTCCTTCTTACAGGCAAATCAAGTCCTTCTTATAGGCAAACTAAGTCCTTCTTACAGGCAAACTAAGTCCTTCTTACAGGCAAACCAAGTCCTTCTTACAGGCACAAAGTCCTTCTTACAGGCAAATCAAGTCCTTCTTACAGGCACAAAGTCCTTCTTACAAGCAAATCAAGTCCTTCTTACAGGCACAAAGTCCTTCTTACAGGCATAAAGTCCTTCTTACAGGCAAATCAAGTCCTTCTTACAGGCATAAAGTCCTTCTTACAGGCAAACAAAGTCCTTCTTACAGGCAAATCAAGTCATTCTTACAGGCACAAAGTTCTTCTTACAGGCAAAGTAAGTCCTTTTTACAGGCAAACAAAGTCATTCTTACAGGCAAATCAAGTCCTTCTTACAGGCAAAGCAAGTCCTTCTTACAGGCACAAAGTTCTTTTTACAGGCAAAGCACCAAGTCCTTTTTACTGGCACCAAGTCCTTTCTACAGGCACCAAGTCCTTCTTACAGGTATCTCCATGTGGTGACCTACCATACGGGTCAAATCTCAATCAAAATTTAATCAGTAGAATCCTTTTATTAGGAATCTACCATGGTACGACCCACCATACGGGTCAAATGGTATGACCCACCATACGGGTCAAATTTTAATTCAATTTTTAATCAGTAGAATCCTTTTATTAGGAATCTACCATGGGTTGATCCACCATACGGGTTCAAGTTCAACCACCCTAAAGTTTTTTTATATAACGAATCCTTAGGTTCTCATTTCATTTTCAGTGGAACAATCATGTCACGACTCTTTTTATTTCCTTGTATTGAGTCGATAAGAATCCAGGTGTCATCTCGTCTTTGAAATGAACCTCTATCGAGCTTCCTTTCAAAGAGGGGCAGCTGTTGACACCTGAACTTTAATCATTTTTTCTATTACTAAAGTAATAAAAAATCCATAAAAATTCATAAAATTGAAAAATCAACTTTGGGGACCTTAGCCAAGCCTAGGGAACCAATTTTGACCAAAAAACGATTTTTCATATTTTCAGTATTTTTACGTATTTTTTATTTATTTATTTTCAAAAATTAATAGAAAATCCATAAAAATTCATAAAATTGAAAAATCAACTTTGGGAACCTTAGCCAAGCCTAGGGAACGAATTTTGACCAAAAAATAATTTTTCATATTATATATATTTTTTAATTTTTTTTTTAAATACAAAAATATTTGAAAATTTTGAAAAAATAACATTTGAGGCCAAAAAATACACAAAGATAGTTAATATTTTTATTTTAAATCTATTTTCATATTGGCCATCGCAAATTCAGAAAAATCCAATTCGAGTCACGTGTTCCTTCACGAGTATAATCTCGAATCGGGCCTAAAAAAATTTAATTTGAGTCAACTTATTTTTAACTTTCACTTTTTATGAGTTGTGACATTGTCTTCTAATATTTTAAATTTTCATCTTGGCCCAATTATACCCAGAATGACTTAATTTTGCAAAAGGGCTTTAATTAAATTATGCATTATTTTCAGCGACAAGAAATGAGCTTAAATTTGACATGTGGTAAATTTTGGTGTGTCAAAAATTGTGAGGAGATTTGGACTTAAAGAAATATATTTTTTCAGGGACTGAATTGTAAATACTTAAAATTCAAGGACTAAAGTGCAAATACCTAACTCTTGAAGGATTATTTTACAAATAATAAAAAGAAAAGTTAGTGGATAAATTAGAATAGAGAAGGGAAGATGAAGAAGAGGAGATGAAGAAGAGAAGTTGGAGAAGAATGGATGGAGAAAATAAGATAAGAATAGAGAAGGGAAGATGGAGATGAAAAAGAGTTAGTAGAGAAATTAGAATGGAAGATAAGAATAGAGAAGGGAAGATGGAGATTAAGAAGAGTTAGTGGAGAAATTAGAATGGGAGATAAATATGGAGAAGGGAAGATGAAGATGAAGAAGAGTTAGTGGAGAGATTAGAATGTGAGATAGAGATGGAGAATGGAAGATGAAAATGAAGAAGAGTTAGTGGAGAAATTAGAATGGGAGATAGAGTTAGTGGAAAAATTAGAATGGGAGATAGATGAGTAGGTTATAAAAGGAGAAAGAAGTGAGCTTGAGAAAGGATTCTTGGGAGAGAAAATTTGAAGTGTTTGGGAGGATTTTTTTTTGAGAGAAAATTTTGGATGTTTGAGAGAGTTTTGGGAGATTGAAGAAAAATTTGAGAGAAAGAAAATACCAAAAGAGAGAGAATTTTGAAGATGATGGGAGTTCAAAGCTAGGGATTATCATCACAAATTCCTTCATCGATCAATATAAATCAAGAGTTCATCCTCGTCAACGAGCAAGCAAATTCGAGCTAAGTGTTTTTATTTATTCATTTGTTTATGGTTTTACTTGCAAATTAGCACAAATTGTATACACTTTCTCCATCTCCTTTTTTTTTCCATATTTTATGTCAGGAGAAGGATATCTCTACGTCAACAGCAAAAATCTCGTAGATATGCAAAAATCGGCCCAGACAAGCTCCTAAGCTGTCCACCGATTTCTCAACTGATCTGTGACTAAAAGTCCCTCTTAATTCAAAAGAAACTCTCTATATTGGGAACATAGAGAGCGAAAATCAATTATAGAAATCCCTCCCAAAAAAATGGGAGATAAGTACTCTTTCCACTCTTCTGGTTTTAGGTGCAGATTAGCACATATTTTGTATACTGACATTTCACTCTATTTTATGTCAGGAAGCCGCAGCTTTATATCAATGGTCAACCCTATGGAAGCACAAAATCGGCTTGGAGGAGTCCTCAAGCGCGCACAAATTTCAAATTGTTGAATCAATTCGTTGTATTTTATTTTAAAGAATTCATACCCCAGAATGGAGAGGACAAAGTCTATCCGCAATTTAAATACCTGCACCATAAATCCCAAAGGGAAGAGCCAAGCCAATGCTTAGCCTCCCATTGGAGGTTTTTACTTACAGTAGTTAAATACCTGCAACTTAAATACCTGTACCTTAAATCCCAAAGGGAAGAGCCAAGCCAATGCTTAGCCTCCCATTGGAGGTTTTTACTTACAGTAGTTAAATACCTGCAACTTAAATACCTATACCTTAAATCCCAAAGGGAAGAGCCAAGCCAATACTTAGCCTCCCATTGGAGGTTTTTACTTACAGTAGTTAAATACTTGCAACTTAAATATATGTACCTTAAATCCCAAAGGGAAGAGCCAAGCCAATGCTTAGCCTCCCATTGGAGGTTTTTACTTACAGTAGTTAAATACCTGCAACTTAAATACATGTACCTTAAATCCCAAAGGGAAGAGCCAAGCCAATGCTTAGCCTCCCATTAGAGGTTTTTACTTACAGTAGTTTAAATACTTGCAACTTAAATACCTGTACCTTAAATCCCAAAGGGAAGAGCCAAGCCAATGCTAGGCCTCCCATTGGAGGTGTTTATTCACTGTCATGTACTTCCTATAATTTAATTTTTGAATCATCAGACCCAAAAGATAAGTAGGTTGTAATACTGCACAGAAGTCGTTAACACACTCCTTCTTTCGGCTTTAGGGAATCTTTAACACTTAAAAAAATATAACAAATAAAAATATATACCATCCATGCATCCTATTTAAAAAGTGAAAACACAAAAGAGAATACCCTACTATAGCCTTAGGAATAAACCAAGCCTGAGTTGCCGAATTAGGATATCCATGAAATTAAGGTACCGAAAGGGCATTAGTTTTAATTAACTAGTGTAACCAAGTCCCCGAGCTCCTAATCTCTGGTTCGCAGGAATAAATTAGTTCTCCCGCTAATTTATTTAGGTTTCTAATCGACCTACCAAGAACGATTAGTGGCGACTCCAAATTTTAAAATCATTTAAACAAAAACCAAAGTTGCGATTCGGTAGGGCTTGGGAGGGTCCGCGTTAGGTTAGTCAAATCTAATTAACCTAATAATCCGTTAACCCCCTTTAAAATTTAAAAATTTTTTAGAGGGTCGCGACAACATTCCAGTTAAAAAATCAATAAAGGACTCTTCGCCGTATTTGGTGGTTCGTTTCTAGAAATCAGTCTTTGAAAAGGAATATTGTCATTTCCAATTAAACATTATTTTGACATGCCTAGTTGGACTCTTGTTTGTTGATCTAAGAAAGACCCGATACTTAGCAATTTTCTGTCGCAGAAGTACCTAATCAAATAACAAAATAAACAGAACAAGAAAATAAAGTGAATATTCGATTTACGCAGTTTATCTAGGTTACCCATGTCCATGGGGAGAGAAGTAAAAAATTTTATTATTGATTAAGCGATACAAAGAAGGATCCACAAAGTCTCTCACAGCGACTTGAGCATAAGCCACTCACAAGTTGTTCTCCAATAACCCATTAATCAAATCCAGAATCCATCCCAAAACGCAAGTTCTCTAACGAAATCATGTGATTTTTCATTATCTTATTCATTAACATAGTACACTTCATAAAGCATATTCAAAGTCAAGTAATTTTCGTAATTTTTTCAAAGAAGGATCCACAAAGCCATTTACAAGTAATTAGCTTAAACAAAATGATAGTAAATACTCCATCCGATTTTTGGCATTCAATATGTCCTAAGCACCACTTTTCCAGCTCTATGACTCCACGATGCCCCAAACTATAATTTCCACATATTTCCACAAAACTCCACAGCTTAACAACTCTTAAATTGGAACCCGTAGTTCAAAATATATATAACTTTAAATTTATGACTTAATTTCGATAATTACTATGATTAGATGGATAAATGGCTCGAATCCTTACCAGGTGTTGCAAAACCGAATTCATTCGGCTGGTCCGGACATCCGAAACGGGTACACGAATATTTCTGTCGTTTTTTTTTTTTTTGGGTCATTCACGCTTGGGTTTCCTTTCCTTCTGCGTTCTCAAGCATCGCCTATTGAAGGAAAGTGAGGGCAAGGCTTTCATTGTTAAAATTTTGTTTTAAGCCTAAAAGATTACATTATTCACGGAAAAGTGGACTTATTGATACTCTCTATTTCTTGAATAAGGTCGAAATTTTTCAAAAAATTTTTCCAAAAATAGAAAAAATTCTCTGCATGCACTTGCCGTGTTCCATCAACTGAAAAAGGGAAAGAATCCTCATTGATTTCCTTCCAGTTGACCAACACGCTCTGCTGTCTTCCGTTTCTCTGTGCGCTTTTCTTCATAGAGAAACGAAAAAAAAAAAAAGGCTCTCCCTTTCGGTCGAAGCTTCCATTCGGTATAACTATGTCGCTCCCTATGTAATCACCGTTCAATGTCTCTTACGTATATAGCTTTTGGTTGACGAGACACAAAAGTAACTTCTCTGTGGACTGAGCTTGTTTTCTTTGGTGAGTTTCGCAGGGAAGCAACAATGATCAATGCTGGTGAAACCGGGGCTCCAGTTGGACTTGAGGTCTGTGTCTCAGTTCCCTCGTTTGTCTTATGTTACAGTCTTAGCATGAAAAGCGGTACCTGGGTATAATCTTGATCAATGCTCTCCGCCTGTTTGATGATTTAGAGTCAATTTCCCAAAATTTTCAGGGGAAGTTGAAGGCCACGGTGTTCTGCTGGGTCCTTGGACTTGGGTCTCTCGTGGCTTGGAACAGTATCATGACCATTGGAGATTATTACTATACAGTGTTCCCGGTAATCAATTGCAGGCTACTCCCAACTTCCCACTTTTTGTTGAAGTAAATACACCGATTTCTCTGTTTTGTGTTCTAAATTTAGTGAACTTTTGTTCTCTTTAGGTGTCTGATATTGATATGGAAGAGTCATGACTCTGTTTGAGTTGTGAGAATTGTAGCTCTGAATTGTTTAGTCAACAGTCTCTGACTCAGGTGTGTCTAGTGAATTTTTCCAATCAAGTCGATCTGTTGCACCATGATTTCATCATCACCTTCATCATGGCTACGGTTCAATTTTTTCATCACTTGCCCCGTGGCAACAGGATGTGTTGCTATATTAAGATATAACTATCATTATGCAGGGTGACATCCGGACAAATTGTTAACATATTCCTCTTAGAAGTGCTATTTTAGGACTAGCAAACTATTTACTTGTCTTTCGATATCTGTTTTTCTAATTATGTAGGTTTGTAATTCGCTGAGGGTAATGAAAAGTCATGGTTGATTGTGTTGTTCTAACTATGTGTCTTCTGTTGACTGAAGCATTACCATCCTTCGAGAGTGCTTACAGTCGTTTATCTACCATTCGCAATTGGGACTATGGCTATCTTATTGTATCATGAATCCAGAGTTGACACGAGAAAGAGGAATATAGTTGGATACTCTCTTTACACTCTAAGCACAGTTGTAAGTTGTCCGAAGGCATTAATCTTTCTACTCATGGTGCTTCTAAAAGTGCAATATTGGCATCTTACATTCACTCTATTGTTGGATTTGATACATGATAGCTGGACTTATCGACGTCAGGGAAAGGGGGAGGTGGGCCTTACTTCGGTATATGTGTGTTTGTTGCCTGTTTTGGAGTAGCTAATGCTCAAGTTCAGGGTGGTATGGTCGGCGATCTATCTCTTATGTGCCCTGAATTCATGCAGGTGGACAATCCCCTGCAGTTTTTATTGCATTCTTTCCCCAACTTATTATCCCCATACTTCTTTCGAGTCAGCTCTTGGGTTTTCTACCTCAATTTATGGAGGAATTTTCATTCATGCAGTCGTATTTTGCTGGTTCAGCTGCATCGGGAGCTCTAACATCTGCTTTGAGGCTGATCACAAAAGCAGCCTTTGACAAGGCTCACGACGGTCTTCGCAAGGGAGCTAGTATGTAATTCTTTCTCGTCATCAGAAAAACTTTACCAAATTCTAGATTCATCCCGTCATGTATGCATGGGTCTTGTTGTTAATGGAACTTGAACACTCGGGCAAGTCTAGTTTGACGTGATAGTCATCTGCAATCACGTTCTGATAGCGTCCAATCCTTAGGAACTTAGGTTTTATATCATATTATGGTCTCATCTCATTTCTTAATAGCAAGTAGGTAAAATCCACCTTATGCTGTGCCTTGTCTATACACATGGAAAACTTGGGGTACAATAATCAGCTTTGTCAAGTGAGAGCAATATGCAGAACTATTCTGATCAATCTTCAATTTGTTTTTCAGTTTTGTTTCTTGCAATCTCCACGTTCTTTGAGTTTATCTGCATAATTTTATATGCAATTTGGTTCGCTAAGATTCCGGTTGTGAAGTATTGGCGCTCCAAGGCGGCCTCGGAAGGGTCTAAAACTGTCTCAGCTGATCTTGCCGCCGTTGGAATCCAAAGAGATGTACGTCATAGCAGCGGAACTTTCTCTGTTGTAAAATTTGTGTCCATTTAATGTATCTGAAACCTTGAATATTTTGAAATTTTGGTAGGATGGAGACTCTGCAGAAGATCGATTGAGCAACAAACAACTGATGTTTCAGAACATAGATTATGCCATTGATCTATATCTTATACATGTTTTGACACTGACAATTATTCCAGGCTTTCTCTATGAGAACACCGGAAAACACCAGTTAGGATCATGGTGAGTAATGAAATGGAAGCCAACTGCTCTACTTCAAGTAAATGATACACTTCTTGAATACAATTGTATATTTGTAAGATAATTTCATATGCTTTTGTTGATTGTACGCATACCAAGATACTCTCTATGTGGTGTTCTGCAAAGGTTTGTGTACTCACTACCGCTTTGCTTCACCGGTTTTATTTCAGGTATCCACTGGTTTTGATTGCTCTGTTCAATATATGGGATTTCATATCTCAATACATTCCTCTTATCATCAAGTTACAGTCTCGAAAGGGCTTCATGTTAGCAACTCTTGCCCGCTTCTTGCTTGTCCCGGCATTCTACTTCACAGCAAAGTATGGTGATCAGGGCTGGATGATATTGCTCATATCGTTCTTGGGCTTGACCCATGGCTATCTTACTGTCTCTGTTATGATAGTAGCACCCAAAGGCTACAAGGTTTGACCTGAAATTCATCGTTTTTTTTTAGTTTTTTTCATGGCAGCATAATTTTTTCGTACAATTCAAAATGGGGTGAGCTGTTTTTTCAGGGACCGGAGCAAAATGCCTTGGGGAACTTGCTTATGCTGTTTCTCTTTGGTGGGACATTTTCGGGAGTCGCTCTGGGCTGGTTGTGGATGATAGGCAATGACAAGTTTTAGAGAACAGTCATTGCTGTCAATAGGGAAGGAAATTGATCTCACCCAGGGTTCTTTTGATTTGCAAATATTGAAAAAGAGATTCAATTGTTAAGCTAACTTGAAGCCTGATCTGGCTCTCTCTTTAGATGAATGCTTGATAATTTTGCAATGTAATGGTACAAATGTGTTATCATTTGCAAGTACAATTTTTCGAATATGACAAAAATGCTTGCACTTTCAAATTTGGACCTAAAGGAGGAAAACTCTACACAGCAACCTCTGGGAATGGGAAAGGAAAAAAAAGAACGAACATAGACGGGTATTGCAGCAAGACAACAAAGCAGCCATAATAAGCTTCACCACATTGTAATACTTACTTTGGAAATTTTCACTTGGGGTATCTATGAAATTTCATAGCTGCGTTGAACTTTAGCACAAGTCACCTAGAACACTCCTTGCCGGCAAACCTGTGCAGATGCGAGTAGAGATGCAATATGTATGACAACTTTTTGATAGTTCTCCTGCAACTCAGATGAGTTGAAAATGAACAGAAAAAGCTTATGAGTTCTAGCTTATTGTCCACCTAAAGTCCAAAGTGATCTAATTCGATATGTCAGCACCGGAACCTGTCTCATGGGAAGTAATGAGATCAATGAAATAAACTTTGGGGAGGTACTCTCTCGATCACAGTAGATAGAATTTTCCCTGAATGTCACCGTCCTGGACATCAAACCCATCTTCAAACTGGTAAAGCATATGCGTAACACGAGCAGTGTTCACAGTGACATCGATGAAGCGTCAGATGAGCATTAATGTTTTTCCAAGCTTGGTTTGTTTTATCAGTCCCATGATGTGCTTCCAATCGATGTCTTCTGATATGTTAGCTTCTCGCACGTAACATACCACTGGTGAGGGAGCATCTCCTTTGTCTCTTTCAGCCTAGTTCAAACAAATAAAGCTATTAGTGTGTTTAGCAGATTCGATCTCCTTGATTCGATGGTGCTGTATTTCGCATTAGCACAAATTCTTCCGCAATCCAAGAATTTGTAACATCATGTCAAATTACCGTTGAGGTTCCTAGGTCGTTGCAAAGTTGAATTATCATGAACGCATTGTAAATCAGATCCTTGTTTCTCTCTAGCAAATCTGCTACATCCGCTAATTTCATATGTCCCACAAAGACAAAAGCATGAGACGATGAGTGTCCTGAAGATTATGTCAATGCATTGCTCAAGTGCTCTTCAAAAGATGGTGTGACTTTGCTTCAGTAAGTAATTCTTTGCAAAATCTGCTCATTGTAGAAAAGTAACGAAAAAGATTATTCAATTGGAGACGATTAATTCTTAGTCTTTGGATATTTGATAAGAATGCTAGTGTAAGACTTCAAGGCAATGCATAAGAAAATAACTTTTAAGGAGTGAGAAACGGTTAAAAAAGCTATGGGTTTAGTTCTTAGGCTGATGCGTGTAACTTGCTCTAGGTTGGTTTCTTTGGGGCGTGAATGAGTATCGTGCAAGTCCTGAACAAATGTCTTCGCACATTGCATGCTGATATCATAAACAATCTCGTGGTTAACATCGTGAAGCGCCCACAAACAGACCTTGATGCTCATGGGAAGCTGTTGAATCTGCTCCGAGTCCCATCTGGAATCGTTGGATTTTCCAGTTAGCGAAAAGTGAACTGAACAAAGACAAAAGGAGAGATTGGGAGACATCATGGCCTACCCGTTGATGGCGTCAGTGAAGCATTCTAGCTCCTCCATCGAACCATAAAGGTCGTAGACATCGTTGATGACCAGTATCAAGATGATGACTTTGGTGAGAGACGTTCGGAGAGAGCCGAACTGTGGTTCCTAAGAGAGCCCAAGGGCACAAAAGAAACTCTCCACCAGCAGATCCCTCGTGAAGTCCACATGTTCGATGAGTCCCAGATCCCTCTACCACCTGAATTCACCGAAGCAACAAATTAAAATCCGAGGCTATGGAAATCACATCATGTCTGTTGCAAACATCTTCGAAACAGACACATTCCTGTGACGAATTTAGACCATCTATAACATGACTAAGTTTGGTAGCGTCTCATGAGTACTTTTAACACTACTGGATATCTCTCTAAGATCTCTTTGTTGTGTGGCTTCGAGAGTGCTCAAATTGAGCTTGGCAAGCTCAAGCAGATTACTGCGCTTGTCCTCCTATTGCTTATTCACGTCGATATGCCATTTGATGTTGAACCACTGGACCCTCTGTTTTGGCTAATCAAGCAACCACGAATTGGGGGAGGTAAATAAGTCATTTTGAAACTTCTGCGAATATCCCCAAATAAAACTTGGAATTCAGGTGCGACAGATATTACAAATATTTGGTGGTGCTCACGTGCAAATATCAGTTCAATAGCTGAAGTGAAAGACAGCACACAACCATATATGCAGTGGTTCGGCTTATTCACAAAGCCTACATCCACTATGTACGCGAACAGCCACAAGTCGGGCTGTATTGCACTAATAATCTGCTGAACAAGTTACGATCATTTAGCACTGTTCCTATCATAGGATACATCACACTATCAGGATTCAAGCGCTGATATCACTTTTGTACACTTGATTTTTCATACATTTACAAGGAGGCGAGAGCACTACAGTGAAGATCTCAAGAGAGTGAAAGGATATCAGCTAGGAGGACAGCTTAGAGCAAATCTTTTGGTGTTTATGTATTGCATATCTCTAACAATTGGCCTACAACTCTTTCTCTTATATAGACATCTATCTCCTCGTTGGAGATGTTCCAGAGAGGTAGGAAGCCACTAGAAATCCATTGGAGCTGCTGCCCCCATATACCTTTTTCTGAACATTTGCTAGCTATCCAAAAATAGGCTTTGCAGTTACTGTCCCCTCGCTCGCTGATAGCTCTGACAAAATTGCCAAAAGCAAGTTCCCATTTCTCTGACAATATTCAGTTCTCCCGCTTCTAGATGCTTGTACTAACGATGTTTATCTAATCGAATCGGAAGAACAGCAGAGATAAGAAAAATAAACAACGTGATTTACTCAAGTTCACTCAGAAAAGGCTGCGTCCTGCAGTTTGTATTATTAGGTTTTCTGTCGTACGGTTACAATGAACGAAAAAACAATATATATAGGCTCAAAACGGGCCCCACAACTAATGGACCAAATTAAATAAAAGCCCAAAACCGATATTTTCTTGGGGGTGTTGCGGTTACGTCCCGCTCACCGGTGAGCGGGGCAGCCATCCGCTCACTGGGGAGCGGAATCCGCGCCCGCTAACCAACTAGCTACACCTCCGTGTCAGGGGCACCCCGCATTCCGTTCGTGGTGATCACATGTCGTTGGTTCATATTTCTATTTCCCTAAACTCACGTGAGCATGCCCGATGTGAGAAACAAAGGTCCCCGAAATATTCGCCAACTTCAACATGTACATCGCTTTCGTGAAATAACAGAGGATTTAGGAGGTAAGTTCGAATTTGTTGGGCCTATTTGTTTCGATAAACCTAAAATCCTGAACTGTATAATGAAGGTATCCTAAGCAATTGCAATAATCATATTCATTGATATTTTGGATATAGTTGATGCTATCACACACACAATCATACTCAATCCAATGGATTTTTTTTAATCTTAAAGGATATTTTCTAAAATTTCACGGTGATTCATACCATTTCATACTATGTCTCCTCTCGTTCAAGTAGTTTTATTTGCACTTCATGGTCTTCGGTTTTGAGAGGTTATTAGCCTAGTTCTGAATCCGGATGCGTAATACTGTCCTTAACTTATCGTGTCATTGTTGATTACTACGAATGACTAAGTGAGACTAAGCTTATGCATGTGGCTGAGGTATATCAACTTCTCTGTCTGAACCAACAGATCCATTAGATTAAGTTCTCAGCCACCCAAGCAAACATTTTGGGTTAACTAAAATGCAGTCATCTCACTACGTTCATGGTTTAGGAAAGATGCAAGAGCTACAGTATTCTATTCACATCTATGCATCATTCAATTTGAACAGGCTGATTGATGGATCTTAAGGACCTGATTTTCTTTCACCATCTTCCTGGCCAAGCATTGCTTTCTTTTCTGCAGAACAAGAATGCCGACAGAAATTACTGCACCTGCAACAGTCCCTTTTCCTTGAAGTACTCGACAGATTGGTCATAGATATATCCTCAATGCTGTGTTTGTAAGTGAAGCCCGCGTTGACTAGTTTCTCTGAAGAGAGCGTCAACTTGGCCTCCCCGAATTTGCGTAAGGAGCAAAATTGGATGTGGCAGCCACGTGATTTCGCGATCCTCTGCCTTTGGTGCAGTTTTCTCTCTACCTTGTGTGTAGCTATGGCTTCCTTTTGTCAATACACAAAAAACCCTAACCCTAAAATCACCCATCGGTCCACTCTGCCACCCTGATCCCACTACCGCCCTCACTCTTACCAACCTTCTCTTTGATGCGACTCTCCCTTCTCTCCCCATATTAAACCCTACTTTTCAAGTGGTGTGTCTTTCACCCGCACTGTTTCCCCCTTTTCAACCCCCATTTTGCATCGATTCTCCAACTCCCCGTGCTCCTTTCTTCCTCTCAGCCCCTTCACTGTTTAATTATTGCGCCGGTCATGGAAAAGGACAATGGAGCTACAGTGCGACTAGAGAACCTGTGCAATAAACTGGGTAAGTTACTTTATGAACAGGAAATCACTATTAATGATGAGTTTTCGGAAGAAAAAATCCTGGAGTGTCATCTGTCTCTAGTGGGTCAGCTACACAGAAACCCTAGTTACAATATCCAAGCTCTCCAAACAGCGATGAAGAAAGCCCGGAGAAATGAAAATGTCATCATTAAACCTCAAGGCAATGGCCTTATTTCCTTCACATTCAGCAAGGAGGAAGAGAAAAAAAGGGTATTAGAAGGGGGGCCTTGGTCCTTTTCCAACCATCTCCTACTCTTGAAAAATTGGGAGCCCGATTTACCCCTACACTGCTATGAATTTACGCATTGTGCCTTTTGGGTAAGGATCCATGGTCTTCCGCTTGAATGGAATTCTGAGGGAATCATTGGAAAGATTGCTGGTTCATTGGGAAGAGTTCTTGAAGTGAAAGTTGATGCTGGAGGCCCTGCAACGCAAAAAATAGCGAAAGCAAAAGTTGAGTTAGATTTGCAAAATGAACTGAGAGTGGGATATTTGGCTCGGCACAGGGGGAAAAATTATGGCTGGATTTTAAGTACGAAAGACTACCCTTCTTCTGATACTTATGTGGGATAATTGGGCATTATGCCAACTTCTGCCCTAATATTCCATACAATGAAACAAAGTTCTCAACCAAGATGGGTAATAGTTTTGGAAGCTGGTTGAAAATAGAAAATGTGGATCACAGCCCCTTTTGGGATGTCTTTTACAAGAAAGAAGATACTGATGATGAACCTGAAGAAACTATTCCTGAAACTCCAGAAATACAGAGACAAAACATGCTAATTGATGAGCATAATTCAGGATACTCGAAGAAGAGGGGATCCGAACCCTTACTTGCTGAAACTGGTGTACCTAACCCAATTAGCTTAAATACGGGGAGTGGTGTGCTAATGATCATGGAAGCAAGTCAGGAAAAAGGAAAGGGGATGATGATAGCACCAGCCAAAATTGATGAGAAGACCAGTAAAGGGGTTTGCAAAACCCCTGCAGTTAAAAAACAGAGGAGATCCAACTCAAAAAATTCTCAAGCTCTAGCCTTAACTTGGTTGGATGAATCACAACTACTAGAAACTCCAGTTTGCATGTCTGAAGACTCAAACGTACGGGCTTTGATGGCTAGCCCTAATAAGCCATCGGGTTACAAATGAAAATCCTATGTTGGAACTGTCAAAGGCTGGGTTCTCCCTTGACAGTTCAAGCACTAAGGGCCTTCGTGGCTCAAGATAGGCCCGACGTGGTTTTCCTAATGGAAACCAAGAATCAAGAGATGGTTGTTCACAGAAACAGCAGAAAGCTAAAGTTTCAGAATTATTTTGTAATCAATCCTATAGGGATTGGGGGAGGTCTGGCACTGATGTGGAATGAGGGCGTTAATCTATAGGTGAACTCGGCTTCAAATGAATATATTGATACCATTATGGAGGACACTGAAAGAAAGAATCTGTTCAGGGTAATCTTTGTCCACGCACCAACAAACTTCCAGGATAGACTGAGATTATGGGGTCAGATTAAAATGCTAAGTACTCTTGACTCGTTACCATGGGTATGTATGGGGGATTTTAATGAAATCTTATATCATTGGGAAAAAGTGGGGAGAAAAATGGCGGAACAATATAGAATGCAAGCATTTAGTGAGTTCCTAAATGAATGCGGGCTAATGGATATGGAAAGTAAGGGCTGTGCTTTCACATGGGCGAATAATCGTGAAGAAACAAATTTCGTCAAAGAAAGGCTTGATAGAGCAGTTTGTTGTGCGAATTGGAGGGTATTGTTCCTTGAGGCTGAGGTCTTTGCACTCCCTGCCATTGGTTCTGACCATAGCCCTCTCATCCTATTGTTATCAGCTGGAAAGGTTAGGAGGAAGAAAGCTTTTAATTTCGAAGCTTTTTGGCTGGAATATGAGGAATGCGGAGAAATTATTCAGCACTACCGGAACCAGTTCAACTTGGCGGAAGGGGGTTTAATGCAGAGAATCAACAAAACATCTACGGAGTTAAGTAGGTGGAGTAAACAGAAATTTTAGAATAGCAGGAAGAGAATTCTAGGGATAAAAGAGGAACTTCAATGCTTGAAAAATGTTCCCGTACTCCCCCCCACTCTCAGTAGAGAAAAAGAACTTATTGCAGAATTGGAGAGACTATGGCGTCAAGAGATGTATTGGGGATTGAGATCGAGAATCAGCTGGCTCAAATGGGGGGATAGAAACACCAGATTTTTTCATGCGACGATGATCCAAAAGAGGCAGAGGAACAAAATTTCAATGCTAAAGAATGCGGAAGATCTCTGGGTGAGAGATACCAAATGCTTGAAAGAGATGACAATGGAGTTTTATGAACAGTTGTATACAACGGCTGGTCCTAGAAACTTCGAACCCACTTTGCAGAAATGCACAAGATCTGTTTCAGATGAAATGAATCAGCACTTAGAAGCAGAAATCATGATGGAAGAGGTCCAGAAAGCTGTATTCCAAATGGGTTCCACTAAAGCACCAGGGCCGGATGGATTAAATGGGCAATTTTATCATCACTATTGGGAAAACATCAAACAAGGTATTTTTAATGAGGTTCGAGCTTTCTTTAACTCTGGTGATCTTAATCCTGAGTTAAATAGAACTCATATTACCTTGATACCCAAAACCCAAAACCCAGAAAGTTTGGACTAGTTCAGACCCATTAGCCTTTGTAATTTCTCTTATAAAATCTTTTCCAAAGTCCTGGCAAATAGATTAAAACCATGGCTTCTAGAAATAATAGCTGAAGAGCAAAGTGCCTTTGTGGGGGGCAGGCAAATTCAAGACAACATTCTGATTGTGCAGGAAGTGTTACACCAGCTAAGAATTCAAAAGAGAAGGCAAAAGTTCCAGGCAATTTTGAAACTGGATATGAAAAAGGCTTACGATAGAGTTGAATGGGACTTCCTAGAAGCATGCTTGCTCAAGATGGGTTTCAGCAATTTGTGGGTTCAAAGAGTGATGAAGTGTGTGACCTCTGTCTCTTATAGCGTGAAGTTTAATGGTGAACCACTTCCCTATTTTCAACCTACCAGAGGCATTCGACAAGGTGACCCTTTATCCCCTTATTTGTTTATATTGATGGCCAATACCCTAACATCTCTGATGAGAAATGCTGTTCAAGAAGGGACTCTAGTGGGAATAAAGCTAAACAGAGTTTGCCCAACCTTGTCTCATCTCCTTTTTGCTGATGATTCGATTTTCTTTCTAAATGGGAAAGTGAAAGAATGCCAGAACCTAGCAATGATATTGAATGAATATTGTCTAGCCTCAGGGCAAGATATTAATCGTAACAAATCAGGCATCTCTTTCTGCTCAAGCTGCCCACAATCACTAAGAAGAAACATGGCAGCTGAACTTAGAGTTCCAGAAATTGATAAAATTGGGAAGTATTTAGGGATTCCTTCAGACTGGGGGGCTTCGAAAAAGGAGGTATTTTCCTGGATTTTGGCTAGAGTTAATCACGAAGGCGGGTAAAGAAGTATTAATTAAAGCTATGGTACAAGCAATCCTCCAATATGCCATGTCTATATTTAAAATCCCAAAATCAATCTGCCAATCCATTGAAAAGGGAACGGCAGCATTTTGGTGGAGAAATGGGGAATCACACAAAGGATTACACTGGAAGAGATGGGAGGTGCTCAAAGATAGGAAAGATAAAGGGGGTCTCGGCTTTAGAGATTTGTTGACTTTTAACGTAGCTATGTTGGGAAAACAGGCATGGAGATTATCTCAGAACATGACATCCCTATGCAGCCGAGTCTTAAAGGGAGTTTATTTTCCTTCCTCTTCATTCTGGAATGCAGGGAGGGGATCTCGCCTATCGTGGGGGTGGCAAAGCTTGGTGATGGGAAGGAATAGTATTGCAGAATCAGTGAGGTGGACTGTGGGCACAAGAAAAAATATTAACATCAGGGAGGACAGATGGCTAAAGAAAGAGATAATAGGGGGACCTGCAAACCAGCATGACCCTAAAACTGTCGATGAGTTAATCGATCAAAGAGAAATGCGCTGGGATGCTCAAAAACTAAGGAACCTCTTTGATGAACAAACTGTCAAGGAGGTTCTAACTATACCTCTAAGTGTTTCAGCCAACCAGGATAAGTTGAGATGGACAAACACGAAGTCAGGAAGGTATACAGTTAAGAGTGCCTACAACTATATCCGAGACAGGGAAATATTGCTACAGAACACACAACCAGAATCGTCTTTCCAACCATCTAGACAGCTTTGGCTTCAGATTTGGAGTATGAACATGCCCCCCAAGATTAAAACCTTTATCTGGAGCATATGTCAAAACGCCATTCCAACTACAGAAAACCTCTACAAGAGAAAGATCTTACCTTCTCCTGCTTGCCCTCTGTGTCAACGAGAAACAGAATCAACAGAGCACCTCTTCCTGCTTTGCAAGTGGATCGAACCTATGTGGAAAGATTCTTCAGTCAACATCCAGATCTCACGCGAAAAGATTACACGATTCGAAGCCTAGTTGCAAGATCTAGTACTACAAGATGAGTACTCACCTTCCTTTGAAGAGATCGCGTCCCTGCTATGGCTCGTATGGAAAGAAAGAAATGATTTTGTCTTCAGAAGAAAACCCCCAGATCCGAAGTCCATCCCAGCTACAGCAAAGATTTTACCAGAAAGCTTTAGCAAATGGAACTCACAAAGATCGAAGCTTCACGCGGAGAAAACTCAATCGACCAAGATCTGGGTCTCACCGAAGCCAAAAACCTTAAAAATCAACACCGACGGAGCTTACCACGAAGATGGAACGGAAGGCGTGATTGTTGGTGTCCTCCGGGATGAGACAGGGACGCTGCTTGACGGCTTTGCCATCAAAATCTCATCTTCATCGGCGATCCAAACGGGGGCGGCTGCTCTGGTTGTAGAGTTGAAGAGATACGCCGCGAGGAGAGAGAAGATGATTGAACTGGAGTCAGATAGTTCTGAACTGGTGGAGGAAGTACAAGGGAAGACTCCAGCATCGTGGTCCATCGAACCGTTGATTTCTGAAGCCTAAGAATTGTTGGCCCGCCACAAACAATTCTCCGTGGCCCAATGCTTCAGATCTGCTAACAAAGTGGCAGATTAGGTTGCAAAAGCCCATCTGTCAAATGACCTCCCCTCCTCATGGATAATTAGGCCTCCTCGTCCCTTGTGGGACCTTTTATGTCTCGACGCCCCTTCTATGGGTGCTCGGCTCACAATTATAAATGACAATGGAGAGCACTTGTCTAGCTTTATATCAGCCATTTTCATTATCTAATATGTTTTTATATAGATAAAACACGAAGAATTTCGTTTCTTCTCAAGAAAATACACTACAAAAAAAAAACAAGGTTTTAGCTACGGGATTTGCAACGAAAAATTTGACAAAATTTGTCGCCAAATGTAGTAGCGATGAATTTTGCGATGAAACCATTTTCACTGCTAATTTGGCGTCGCAAAATTTAGCGACGAAAAATTTCAACATTCATCTCTAATTTGCAACGAAAATTCTTTCGTCGCAAATTGGCGACGAAACCTATTTGTCGCAAAATTCCTCGCAAATTTGCGATGAACAATAATCGAGGCAAAATTCGTCGCTAATTAGTGAAGAAGGTTTAGCCACGGTATTTTTCACGAAAGTTGTGACGAATTTAGCAACGAAAAATAGCAACAAAAAGAATTTCGTTGCCAACTCCGGTCACAAATTTGGCGACGAAAAATTTTAAGTTTCGTCGCTAACTTGCGACGAAAATAAATTCGTCGTTAATTTGCCATGACCCGTATGGTGGAAAAAGTCGTTGCTGATTAGCAACAACACAAATTTAACATAGTTTAGCAACTACATTTGCCACGGAAATTTTCATCGCTAATTTGTTGGCCTCAAAAAATTATAACTTTCCTCGCTAAATTGCAAGGAAAATGTTGCTGATTAGCGATAGCCAGGAGTTTATCATCACTAATTTTGGAACGAAATTAGCAATGCATTCCATTAGCGATAAATTAGTGACGACCATTTAAATTTAAAATTCACCAAACAAAAAATATCACCAATTAGTGACAAAAATGAATGTCGTCCTAATTAGCGACAAGCAAGAGTTATCGTCGCTAATTAGCGATGACCAAGAGTTGTCGTCGCAAAATTAGCGACAATACTAAGTAGTCAAATATCATGGCTAATTTTGCGACAAATCCTTTTTGTTGCCAATTAGCGACGAAAAAGTATGCCGTTGCTAGTTAGTGACGAATTTAGCAACAAATGTGGGACGAAAGTTTTTTCGTTGCTATTTTCGTCGTGAATTAGCGACGAATTATATTTCATCGCTAATTTTATGCACGTGGTTCAAAGTTAATGCCAGATAAAAAGGATTTCGGTTATAGTTTTCCTTGTCGCTAAAATCCCTTTGTTATTTTGTGACGAATTTGGTGATAAATTTAGCGACGAAAGTTTTTTTTTTTTTTTGCTATTTTCTTCGCAAATTAGCGACTAATTATCTTTCGTCCGGAAAATTAAATAAATAATAATAGAAAAAAATAAATAAAAAATAAATAAAATAAAAAATTCATAAAAATCATGAAAAAAATTCTAGGAAAAAATAAAATTAAATTAAAAAAAAAATTCGAAAATGTCGAGAAATAGGGGAAAATTCCAGAAAAATCAACAAAATTCTGAAAAATGTCCCAAAAATAGGAAAATTTCTTAAAAAGTCTTAAAAATTCTAAGAAATTCAAAAACAATTCTCAAAAATTTTCAAAAATTATGAAAATTAGGGAAAAACCACATTCAATTGGTTTAACCCATTTTCACATTTTTGATCTCCTGAGTCTTGAAAATTTATCATTTTGTCCTTCTAGTCAATCTGATCCAAACCTTTCCAAATCACTTGCGAATCTAATTGGCATTTTTCCTAGGTTTCTAAAGACTCTTTTAGGCCCGACTTGACTTGATTTAGCGTGATTCCTTCATGTATGGTTTCCTTGATAGCACACTTTCTTCATTAACTATGATTAGTAGGATAAAAAAATCCCATTTGCATGATCCCATTAAATTTCTTAGGACTTACTATACTCAATCTCACCTGCATGAACTCCTTAGGATAAAAAAAATCACTCAACTAGGTATCAAAAGGAAGTCAGTAGCAATATTGATGCTCGATAGGGTTTCCAATCATACCCTTCAAAAATGATTGATAACAACTCCAAGTTGCACTTACACCGATGCACATGTCATTGACCACACTAAGATCGAACCCAATAAACTCGTCGCAATTTGGTATGAGTCTGGGAGGGCCCAAGCAAAGCCCTGATCCTAAAAAAAACACGTTTAGCAATCCATTAGCCCCCTTCCTTCTTCCCTCTCTACCACGAGGGTCGAGCCGCGACAAGTAATCATCTATAAAAGTAATAAAATATTTCTTACACCCTTGATGGTGTTACTTTCGTATTACATATGTCGGTGTATATTAAATTTAAAGGTTCTGTGATTCTATTATCTATAGAATGAAATGGATGCTCAGAAAACTTAAATTCAACACAAACTTAGCATTTTTCACTTTAACGTTCAAATTTTAGCAATAACCCCATATTCATTATTTCTTTAATAACTTATAATTAACATGTCCTAGTCTAATATGTCATATATTGGGAGACTCAAGCACATAAGTAGAAGCAACTTTATTCATAATATCATTTGATACAACAGTCATTACATTTAACTTGAAAAGACCATTACTAAGGTAATCCTTTCCTACATGCATATCACTTTTGGTGAGCACAAACTTATTAGACGCAAACACCAACTTGAAACCATTCTTGCTAAGGAGATATCTCGACACTAAATTCTTGCGTATATCTGGTACATGCAGCACATTGTTTAGTGTCACTATTTTTCCAGAAGTCATCTTTAGAGCAACTTTTCCAACCTTAGAGGTCAATGAATTACCTATGTAGAGTTTTTTTATCACTTCTCATAGGCGTGTAAGATGTGAACATCAATTTATTAGCACATATATGAGGAGTTGCTCCAATATCAATCCACCATTCTTTGGGGTTTCCCACCAAGTTGCACTCGGATATCATGACAGCTAGACTGATATCATTGACACCATTGGATATCTATTCCATCACATTCGCATCAATCTTCTTTCTTTTGTTGGCTCTGCTGTTCTTGGCACGATGTCCAGAATTTTCACAATTGTAGCATTTGCCAATAAACTTTTTCTAGCCTTAGGTGGATCCCTCTCCATACGTTTTCCTCTTCTTGTTGGGTTTCGATCTTTCTTTAACAACGTTGGCCCCTGAGACCTCAGTTTGCTATCAACTTTCTTCTCAGAAAGTCTATTGTCTTTCTCTATCCTCAATCGAATAATTAGGTTTTCAAGTGATAACTCTTTTCTCTTGTGTTTGGGTAATTCTTGAAGTCCTTCCAAGACGGTGGTAACTTTTTAATAAAAGCAGCTACTTAAAATGACTTACTAATCATCATACTTTCAGCATGAATGTCATGATGATTACTTGAAATTCTTGAACTTGACTTAAGATGGTTGTGAAATAAACCATCCTGAAGTTTAGAAATTTGCTGACAATGAATTTCTTCAACCCGGTATCTTCCATTTTGTATTTCTTGTCGATACTTTCCCATAATTCTTTAGCCATTTTCAACAGACTATAAAAATTATAAAGGGTATTATCCAGACCATTGAGGATGTAGTTGCGACACATGAAGTTAGAATACTTCCACTCATCTACTGCTGCAAATTTTTCCTTATCTAGTGCTCCTTCATCCAACTTAGGAGCGTCATCTGTGAGAAACCTTGCTAAATTCAAAGTTGTAAGATAAAATAATATATTCTGTTGCCATCTCTTGATATCATTTCCATTGAACTTTTCTGGCTTCTCTCCATGAGTCGGAACAAATGCAATTGGTGTCATTGATATTTAAGCCATTTCTGTTAGGAAAGCAGAAATTATAGAAAAAGAGAAACTACTATATGAACACACAACGAACAAAAATTTGTCGTAAGGTTGTTGTCTCCTATAATTAGTATGAGTAAAAGAATGTCAGGCGACAAGCCTAAATTAAAGTGCAGTTTGAGTAAATCAAATTATCTGAGCCCAACAAATTGACGTTGTGTCCTTACGACAAATTTATGACCTCTATCGGTACTGAAGGTTCTGTAGACAATTGCCTCCCAAGATAGAATGAATCACTTTTCCTATGAAGTGGTAATTCTTCAAAGGAAGCTTTCGAACTCAACTTTTGAAGATAATCGCTCAATTGAGTATATGAGAATGTCTGATGAATGCGTGTGTATATAATGTTCGTTCAAAAAAATGAGAATTATAATAGTTCAATAAAGAATCACGACGAACCGAAAGGTTGCATTCGATTGTGATGAACCGAAAGGTTGTGTTCGTTCGTAGATGGTCGAACCGAACCGACCAATGAGCAATCACGAACAGACATATTCATTTAAAAAAGAAAAATTTCAAAGACGAAAAACATGTCTGTTCGAATATTAATTCATCGTGCTTGTTCAGTGAAAAATAAAACTGATGGATAATGGGCTAAGTTCCAAAAAATAATTATTATTATTGGACTCAGGCTAGATCTGAGCTGGCGAGTAGTGGTGCACTCGCGTGCGGACTGACCCAACTTTGTGTAGGTCCTCTCTTCTCCACAAAAGTAGGGTGGCTCTTGGGGTCCAAAGCCATTAAGAAGCTCCTCTATTTAAACTCATTTCCATTATCTCTTCTATTTAATGTGAGACTGCCTCAACCACACTTCTCATTCACATTTTATGGGTTTTGGGATACCAAAATCCCAACATTTAGGACTTTTTTTTTTACACTTTTGCCGCGGCAAAGGACTCCTCTTGTTTGTATCTTTTATGGGCGCTACCCCTCAGGCTCTTTTCCTTGGCTTTCTCACGACTTGAAGTGTCATGTTCACTCGGATTTTCTTGAGTCTTCTAGAGTATTCATAAGAACAAGCGATACAGTAATTATCTAGCATTCTATAATTCTTGTCTTTAATGTGATAGTTTTTAGATGGGGAGATGCAATCCAAGCCGATCAACAGTTGAAATGAGAAATCCTATAGTGAAAATAGAGGTACCCTCCTCTCATTTGTATTATCCAACAATTGAGTAAGACAAAGCATTCTCTGCAAGAGCTTCTTTCTAAACACTTCCTCCCTCTACGATTCGAGTGAGTAGGTGAGCAATTCTTGGAAAATGCTTAGTTTGGGCACTCCAACAATGTAAGGAAGCCTCAGTCGCCAAACAGTTCGATCCCAAAAAGTCAGGTCATGACACAAGCACACAAATACACCCACAAAGATATAGAAATGGCGCCTTTGTCCATCTCATTACCTACTCCAAAGTCTCAGTCAAACGAAATGATACAAAGTGGCTCTTTTTCAATTTGATTACCCGCTCAAAACGTCTCAATCATATCAGATGTGTCATAGAGTAAACCATGTGTAGATATATACGGCTTTCTTTTGGGTTGATTACCTGTTGCTTAAGATACTTTACTAACCTCACTTCTGAGCAAGACTCTTAGGGCCTGCATGATAACCATTCTTATTCTTTGATTCTGTTACCTGGAATAGTAAAGAATGAGAATCATGTTTGGTAACGCAAATAATTCTAATTCTGATTCTGTTCCAAGAATCAGTTTTGAAGAATCAGAAACACTTTTAGAGCAAAATCCAGAACAAAAAAAAAGTTGATTCTGAAATTATAATCACTTTTGAGAATCACAAAATAGAATGAAATATCACATCTCTCACTTTTTTTCTTTCAGTTCTCTCGTCACTTTTCTCTCGACTTAATAAAAATAAAAATAAAAAATTTCAAAAAAAATTGAAATTTTTTTAAAAAATCACAAAAATTTGAGGAAATTCCTAAAAATAGAAGAAGCTTAGATGAGACTAGTTTGACCTTATTTTCATAATTTTAGACCTAAATTTCCTAAATTTCATATATTCACTCTTCTACAAAAAAATATCGCAGAAGATGAGGGCATCCAATGTATGGATGGTAACATATATACTCGTAGCTGTGCATCACAAAATTTGACCATTTGCACGTGGAGCTGGAGCCAAACACCCACTTGGATTTAGGATAGAAGTTGCAAAATGATAGTGAAAGACTTGTATTTTGTATCAAGGAAGATAATTTGGTTTTTTTTCAATGATAATTTGATTGTTCGATTGCTATGTCTGTATGTATTTGGACAACGCAACATTTAAAGTAAAAAATGAGTCTTTAATATGAGAACATGTCCCATGCTTTAATCGAACTTCAAATGTCATGTATTAAAATTTGTGTTTCATTTATTATGACACGCTAAAAAAAATAAATGTATTTTAAATTTTTTTAGTGTGCATTGGAAATTAGTCTTCAATTTAGAATAAAATTTTACAAAGTAATTACATAATTATTTGACTTAAATGAAAAAAATTAGGAAGAGCAACAGTTTTTCAAAACAGAAATTTTGTGTACTTATTAAACGCGTTTCCGATTCTTTAAAACTTATTCAGGAACAGAATCAGAAAAAGTCGTTTTAATCAAAATCAGTTTTTCGGAACAGAATAGTTACCATGCAGGCCCTTAGTAAAACCGTTTTTGTCCATCTTTAATTGGAGGACTACATTATATCATATTTAGGCATGGCACTTACCAAGTTTTCATTTCTAGATGTTACGTTTTACTGGGCTTATGGCTTCATGGACTACTGGAAGCCAAAAGGAGTTGCCATAAGCCCTTCAGCTTTGTTCCATCAATCTATGGCAAAAATGGCCATATGTGGTTACAGTGAGAATGATGTATGCCCTTTCAAGTTTCTTCTCTTTTATTCTCTTCATGCTTGATTGGCAATCGGAAATTCTATAATCATTACATGACTAAGTGAATTTCTTTTTATTTAATTTTTGCAGGTTTATTGGCGTACTGCTCCTCTGTGCCACATTGGTGGTCTCTCATCAGCCATGGCAACGTTAAATAATCAAAACACATGCTAAGCTAAGTTGTTCAAGATCAAGTCCTCCTGCATAATGCCAAACGTAAAAAAGAAAGTTAATGGACGAACAGAAGCAAAACAAGGAAGGTCTCTAGAGGCTACCATTTCCATAATAGATGGATCGTTTAACAGCCAATTGCAGGGCATTTACTCCAACCAAACTCACTTTTTTTCTTAATCCGCACAGCAGGACGCTAGTAGGAGGAAAACGGTTGAAAAGATTGATAGTGAGATTTAAAGTCTTGATGGGAACTTGAGCACCTTGTGTGCCTATCTATTGAATGACAAACTCACTAAATGTTGCACGGAACAAATGATCGAACAATAAAATAGACAGAATAGGAAAATAAATCGAACACTAGATATACATGGTTCGATTGTAAAGATCCACATCCATGCGACTTTCACTGTAAATCAAACGATACAATGAGATTACAAATCACACTTGAATCATTCAAACAATCTCAGTATTTCCCAGCCTCAATTACATCCAATAATGCACATAGTGTTTAGCTTTCAATTCCTCATGACATAATCTCATAATCTTACGAATGAATTAAAACGCAAATTCTTACCATAAGAATTTCTCAACTAGAACACAAGAATTATTGAAGTAATTCCACGAAGGAATCTTCACTGCTCCAAGTCCCTCTACCAAGTACTCGAAACCGGAATTTCAATCCCTTTTCAAAGTCTTCTATAAAGAAATCTTGAGAAATATTTATATTAAACCCACTGCCAAAGAACGTGCAGATTTCCATCTTGAAGATAGCCACAACAAACTGGAAACGGAGTCCAAGTGATATAAGGTCAACAAAATCTCAAACTTGGACTTTCTTGTTTGATCTTTTCTTTGGCCGACTGTATTAACAGGGAAATACATCTCCATCGTGAAATATTCTTGCCCGCTTCAATCAGAAATTGATTTTCGCTCTAACTGTCGGACTTTATGTATTTATTTCTGAAATTCATAATTTTACTTTGGGTTCAAATTCGAGACATATTTTAATACTAAATTGGCAAATTGCTTATTTTTGACACCTACGAAATAGATTCCCAACTTGTATTAGACAGATGGATATGAAATCCCATCCGTCATCGCAGTGTAAACACCAAAAGATATATTATTACTGCAATTTCATTGCAGATTTGCAATTTGAACCGGACAAATTATTCTAGTCTCTGTTTAAACAATACTGTCTAGTAATGTAAATCAAAACTTACAACCAGCAACTCTTTAGTACGAGTGGGTATTATGCACATAGATTTCTGCACGGTGGAAAATGCGTGGCTTGGCACAATTGCAGTGTAAACCGACAGAATTGGAAGATAATCAGCCGATAGACTGTTCACCTCGTCCGATTTGTGTAAAGCATATATATCATCAATGTGCTGATAGGCTTCCGCCAGAACATTTGTTGGAGATACTAACAGAAGATTATAATCTCTTTGATTGGAGATTTGGCTCTGATTGATTGGATTATTTCTTCTTTTTTAGGAATATACAAATTCTGTATTTTTTCCTTCCTTTATTTCATATCTTGTCGGCTCTACATAACCCTTGATGTACTCTGTTTACAGACACACAATACAATATAGCAATTCTCTTTCCCTGCTGCATCTTTTACATCAATTCCTTACAACATTGGCACGTAAATTTGTGTCACTCCAAGAAGGATAAGCTCGTCTTCATCACTCCAAGAAGGATAAGCATCACATCAAATGGGTCGATATCTCGGATCGACCTCGTAGACAAAACCTCTGTTTCCCTATCTTCAACCTGGGAGGAGGAACGATGAACGAAAAAGCTCAAAAAGTCGGCAAAAAATGATGAACTTCACACGCTATTTAAAGCTCTGGAAATTTGTATTGAATCCAGTAATCCAACATTTGTACGTACCTTCTTGGCTTTACTTATTTTTCTCGTTTCTGTCACGTTCGAAAAATTTGCCTGGTAAATATCGGCATCGAGTGTTGGACACTGATGAGAAAAAACGGAGGAAGCGAGATTATAATACCCCTCAGAAATTCGAATTAAAGGAGAAGATGAAATGATAATGCGAGAATATCTAGTTTAGAATAAGCAAAAAAAAAAAAATTCTATCAGTGCTGAAAAGGACATACCACCTGATCAACACTATCTTGTTTGCTTTTCTTTTTCTTTTTTCTTTTTCGGCGATTCTCCTAAATTCAAAAACTATTTGAATTGTGTCGGGAAAATAAAATGTTAACTTTGACATCTCAGTTTTGGTAAATAAAGTATCAAAAAAAAAATTCTAATGGAAGATAATTACACCAACTAATACTCCCATCAGCAAGGTGGCATGTCAGAGGTTTTATAGTTTGAGCCGGTAATTTATTGGTCAATAGCTAGGATTTCTAATGTTATTTTTCTATATGAAAAGTAATTTATGAGACAACATTTCTAGAAAATCTTATCTTGCTAGTGCAAGCTATTTAGATAAGATTTCTAATAAATCTTATCCTGCTAATCTAAGGCAATTTTTTATTTTCTTTTTAGATTAGGAAACAAATCAAGATAAATGTGTATTCGAAATATGCAAAAGATAATGTGTGATATTTTGGAAAAATTTTCTAATCCAAATGTGTTAACCGATAAAATCGGCGAATCAGATCTACATAGTTGTAGATCGAACTGTTTGATTCTCATGCTACCGACATGTGCAAGTTAGATTAGTTTTCTAAATCTATAAAATTTGGGAAGAGGGAGGTGAGGGGTTTGAATCCCGCCTTCGGAAGAGTCAAGTGGAGACGCCTGAAAAGGGAGCAAGGTTTCGCAACATGATGGCATTTAGCGCGCACAGTGTAGCTTGTATAGTAGAACAGAATAGAATAACATAGATGCCCATAGTATAACTTGTATAGTAGAATAAAAAAAGAATAACATCGAACCAGACCAAAAGAAAAAGTCTAAAAAATGTGCACAGGATTTCAAATTACTCAGATCAAGAAACATTATCTTGGAAATCAATCGGATAATGGAAGTTACCTAATTTCAGATGTTGCGCAAATGTTCAGTCTCCGATTTTGAATGCCACGGATATGGATTGGGCTTGGCGGTTAACAACTAATGCGTTCACTTCCGCTTCGTATTTCTCAGAGTATAAAACCCTAACCGGGCTCTCCTTCTCCTTCAATCGATTTCTTTGGTTGTCTTCAAACCCTCAGCGATCGCCAGCGACGTCAATCGATCTGATAGAGATCTTGTGGCATCTTCAAGCGGAAGGAGAGGTGCCGGTCAAATATCAGCCGTACCGCTGCTCGCCACGTTCCTTCCTCTCGAATCACGCCTGGAAACTGCTATTTCTGATGCCCAAAAAGCAAAATATGTTGATTCAAGTTAGGCTTCCGATCAGCATCCGATGCGACACCTGCGGGAATCACATTTGCCGGGGGAGCTATCTTAATTCCTGGAAGGAGCCAGTCGTCGGCGAGGTGGGTGCACTTCAATTGTGTTTTCCGATCTCCCAAGCTAGTTGGGAGTTTTTCGTACGTATTGGAGTTTGACTTGGTGCTTTTTTCGCAGACGTACATGGGGATAGAGAGATTTAGGATTTACTTCGATTGCAGCAAGTGCTCTGCTAAGATCACGCTCAAAGCCTATCCGAATGATTCCAATTTCGTGGTGGAGTCGGGGGCGACGAGGGTAGAAGATTCTGCCTTTTTGAATTGTTGGTTTTCTTAGAGTTGGTTGGACTTGTGGCATGACTTTGTCTTCCCTTTATTTATTTGGGTTTGGGCAGATGGTGGAGTGTGAGAAAAGCGAGGGGGAGGCTCAAGAGATTGGCAATGGTATCAAGTCCTTGCAGCTTGATGACGTTAACTCTAACTCCATCAAGGTGACTTATTCCAACTTTCTGCATTAGTTTCTATCTGGTTTCTACGCTGATCGATTTATCACCAAGGGTCGCAAAAAAATAACATTATTTCCACGGACAGCTTAGAAAATTTCATATCCCTAGGGATACTAACTGGCGAGCGATTGTTTTTTCAGTCTAGACATGCAACTTTAAGCGTGGATGCAATGCTAGAGGCATCTGCTGCAAAGGTATGAGTTGTTTCCCGTTTAGATCAGCATTCTTGTTGCTGAACATGGTGACAAAGGGTTAGTGGTCGTTTCATGAGCTCTTGCATTCCGTCCCATTGTTAAACCACCCTTCTGTATTTGGTTTCTCGTCCATTTTGCATCTCACTGCATTTCATTTAACCATCTTTCATCCATTTTATCTTTACTCGTTGCTTCCCTGGTACTTTCTTGCAGAAATCCCAAGATTTTGTCCGCAGGATCGAAGACGGAGATTCTGAGGATGAGACTGAGACAGTGATTCTGAGGATAAGGGAGATGATTCAAGGAAGACCTTTCTTGCAGAAATTCGAAGATTTTGTCCATAGGATCGAAGACGGAGATTCTGAGGAT
The DNA here is from genome assembly GCA_016432845.1 of Psidium guajava. Classification (NCBI taxonomy): domain Eukaryota; kingdom Viridiplantae; phylum Streptophyta; class Magnoliopsida; order Myrtales; family Myrtaceae; genus Psidium; species Psidium guajava. The sequence goes on along the minus strand of CM028232.1, from coordinate 22,592,074 downwards.
GAGATTGAGACGGAGATTCTGAGGAAGAGGGAGATGATTCGAAGAAGACCTTTCTCGCAGAAATACAAAGATTTTGTCTGTGGGATTGAAGACGGAGATTGTGAGGATGAGACTGAGATGTGATTCTGATGATGAGGGAAATGATTCGAGGAAGACCTGACTCGACTTCGTGCTCGTTATGACGAAGAAATAAACTATGCTCTTGCTCTCAACGTCAGTAATGCTCTCTTAGTGTCGGCATATTCGCTTCCTTGTCAGCTACCTTTAATCGTTGGAATCTCATTAGAGCAGTCTTGAACGCGTTATGCATAAGTCCGGGCTGCGCTGGTCATCACCTTAAATAAGGTGCCCGCTTTTCAATTAATAACACGTATATGGTAGTTTAATCTACGCATAGTCCATGGATATATTCAAACTCGTTTTAAGATACTCTATTGCAAATGCGACCATCAGTCCCTGATTCAGTATGGATTAAGTTTACAATTGTCTTTGCTTTGCTTGGCGTATCCTCGGCATGCCCTCAAAGTTCTCAAGTAAATTTTCGCAACACCTTACTCTTTGAAGTTGCTGATTTTTCGAGAACATGCAGATGTCTGACCATATGCATGACACGCAATAAGCACATAAGTTGGCACGGGTTAAGCAAAGTAAAGCATGCTATCCAGATCAAAACCTCAATACATATGCATCATCTAATGCAAAGGACGAGCCCGTTAATTGCCAGTACGTGCATGTATTTCCAACTCTTGATGCAGTATCAGCCAAGCTTCTCAGAAAGAGCATGGTTTACTGGTTTGCTGATTTTGTATTCACTGTCGATGAAATTGATTGTACCTCGATTCCGTAATAAGGAAAGGTGGACGAGCTTTGTGGTTTAGACCGTCTTCCATGTGCTTTCTTGAAGCCTCTCAAAAGAATTACTAGTGTGTTTTAAATCTCCCCTCTACCTAAGAATACATATTACCAAGTCGGTTTCTTTCTCTTTACGTGATCTGTTAGGATACTTTTCCAAGTCTTTTTTATTCGATGCGAGCATGAGTTGTTGATTTATTATGGAATTGTATTTTCCTGTTGAGGCCTAGAGAAAAGCTTATATGCGGGTTTTATTCGAAATGCAGAAGAGAGAATTTCTAATGAATTTCTGGACAAGCCAACAGATTCCTTGACAAAAGCTTCTACCAGTTAGTACACCTGGAAGTACAGAGTTATGTCATGTTTTTCAAACATGTCTTCTACAATTACGTTAGCTCTCCTTGGTCGTGGATTTATGGTATTATTGTCTGTGTGAATGACGGATGTGTGGAAATAGAAAGGCTCGGCATCTTCCCTTTCCCTGCAAGTGCTTTGGATTTTATTAGATGCGGTCTATCTTTGTGGAACTAGTGGACTTTCAGAAAGTAAGTTTTTCCATGTGACGGTGGTTGTTTCTGCGAGTTTTCTGGTTACGTTTCTGTGTCTTTCCATGATGTTCGTGGTGTTTCTGTTTTCCTTTACAATAAATATTGCTTGGTGGCCGTCACATTGAATGGAAAGCATGTAAGTGATTATTCTAACGTGATGGAGAAACTCATGTCTTTCTTCCTTGTGCATTTGACTCATATTTTTGTTATTGTTTAGCAGGAAGTTCTGTTGGATCACTGTACAGAAGTGGGAGTAAAGGAAGCTGCTCCAACCTCCAGAATTGAAGAGGAGATTAAACAATTTTTTTTTTTTGGGTCGAAAGATTAAACAAGTTGGAGCGTATAAGAATGGTGGTCTAAGCAGAGATGTCGGGGATTAAGTTGCAAATGATGCCATCCATTTTCTTGCTGAATTAGTAGTAATGACACCTAAAGTTTGAGGATCCATTTAGATATTTCTTACATGAAAAATTAGGGATCCACTTTGACCCCTAAATAAAAATACTAGTTTTTTTTTTTCGGAACATTCATCATTCGTTGCATTTGTCAAACATACCGGTGGTAAATGGACTTAAATAAAAGGGTTTTGAAATGAATTGATAAAATGGATTGAGGGGAAGCACGTAAGTCTGGCCAAGCCCATTGAATACATGTATGACCGAAAATTGCTTAACTGAGTTGAGTTTAACTCATAATGTTTAAAGGCCTTAAGTTTTTTTTTTTTATAATCGAGGTGTCCGCGCGGTTGGCGAGCTTGTGCTCAAACTAGCGGTGAAGCACGACTAGTCCTCGGAGGACTAGCTCAGCAACTCACCGCCACAACCTTCCACTTAAATCACCGATGTCCAACAGGAGGTTTGAACCTAAAACCTAGCGCTCGTGAATGTATAATCCCAAGTCCACCTACCAACTGGGCCACCGATGAATGGGTTTAAGAGGCCTTAAGTTTAAATGGGCAAGGAGCCATAAATCAGTCAAGCCCACATAATAGTGCTAGTCATGGCCATAGTTCCAAAACCACTCATTCTAGTCCAAAATTCGAAGGAGCCGAAACCTTAAGTGGAGGTTCTAGGCCAATTCTGAGCCCAGTCTTGGTTCAAAATCGAAAATGAAATCGCCAATTTCAGTTACGAGTTTTGAGTTTAAAAATTAAATTGTAATGAATTTGTAATAAAATTATAATCAAATTATCAAATAATGAATTATGAAATAAAAATAATAATAAATTATGAAATAAAAATTGTAATCAAATGTAGGAGGAAAAAAAGAAAGGGGAGGGGAAGGGGAAGGGGGCTTGAACTTAATGAATTATCATTAAGCGCCTATATATCTTTTTAAGATAGAAGAATCAAAACCCATGTAATTCTCTTACTTTTGATAATCGTATTTTACCTCATCCTCAATCGTCGCTATTCATTCCGGTACCAGTGTCAATGGTATCTTTGTCATTAAAGAATTCGATTTCATTATTGTGATCTATTTCTTATTGTTTATATTGAACATTTGTCCAATCATCAATACAAGCTTGAACCTCCATCAAATTGGGAGCTAATCTTGAATGTTGTTCGTCCAAAATATTGCCTCCAATGCTAAATGCTTATTCTACCGCAATTGTTAAATAAGGGGTTACTAAAATTTATTTTACAATCAGAGCAAGAATTGGATATTTGGTGAATGTCTCTTCCACCAATCTAATATTATGAAATTTGTACTACTTTGAGATTCATCAAATTCAAACGAAACGATTAGAAAACTCTCTATTTCAGAATTACTTCATATTACTCCATTTTGTTTTCTTAGCCTACGCAACAGAAGTTTGTAATCTCTACTAATTTTACATATGTTCCCACTTTGTAAATCATTAAATTAAGAAGATCCACTATCACCTAGATTATATGTAGTGAAAAATTCATTATATAATTCTATTATTGCATTTTTAACCCTTGTTTGTATAGTTTTAATATTTACCGCATCAATTAAATGTAAACATTCATAATATATATTCAAATAATTATCTAAACCATCTAATTTACAACGTAGATCAAAAACACAATCAACTAAATAAATAATAGGAATTTCCATATAATAATATAGCCATTTTGTTCACATTGTTCTAATAGTATCACTTAATTTTTCATCATTTTAATTTTTTTAAAAAATTCCAACAATATTAATACATTATATTAAAAGTAAATTCATAGTAGGATAATAAATATCGAACAAAGTATGAGTTGCATCATTAAAAAATTTTAAAATATCTAAAAACATTTTGCAAATATCTCATAATTGTGGGTATAAATTAATTTGAGTTATATTATCTAAAATAAATGCACATAATAAATCTTTATATGAAAAATATTCATTAAGCAACTCATAAGTAGAATTCCAACGATTTGGAATATCTCGTGAAAATATTTTTTTATTTGCATTGCAAAATTTTAATCATTTTTTCATTATTTGGGAATGTTTCCATAAAATTGAATTGCTATTTTTATTGGTTGAGAAAAATATCAAGAGTTTTTAAACTATCTTGTACATATAAATTTAAAACATAACAAGAACATCTAATGTGAAAAAATTATCCACCAAAAATGGGTTTATGAGTCTTTTCCAGTTCAATAATTGAAGCGATATTTGTCGCGGCATTATCAAAATCAACTGAACAAATTTTATTAAACAAATAATATTCTTATAAAATTTTCCTAATTAATTTATAAATATGATTTACCGTATGACTATCATCAAAAACTCTAAATGAAATAACTCTTTTTTGAATATTTTCATCATCATCTAGCCAATAATATATTGTACCCATATAAGAATTAACTTGTAAACAATCACTCTTAATATTGCTACATATATGCACACGTCTATTAAAATTCATAAAAAAAAATTATAAATCTTTTTAATTTTGTGTTTAAGTGTATTTTTAGGAATACGTTTTGCTTTGTGGAACACATGCATTTTGTATAAATTGATTAAAATTAAATCTTTTACCAAAACTAAATGATAAATATCCAAAAACGAACAGATTTAAGTCGCAGAATCAGCTTATGTGACACGTTGCAAATTGAGTACACACCATATCAGCATTCCTTATGATGTTGCTCCCAACAACAATACGGTGAATAGCGTTCTCGCATCAGTTCACACCATGCCCACTGTAGCTTGGGCAAACGGAACATGGAGCGAGAATATACGACCCACTTCAACACAATAATCAATTTCAGCCTGCCATAACCTCATCAAGAGATCGATATCAGCTTCTAACTAGTTTGCATACGGGAGGCCATCCTCGCCTTCAGAACTCCCTAGAGTTGTAGTCTTTCTATCCTAGAACTCCTAGCACAAACTATCCTAACGCTACTCCAACAAACCAATTGCATCTTCCCATTTGCATTACTCATTCACCTTAACGACACTAACAAGCTCCGCACACAAAAGTTAGAAAAGTGCGAGAGGATTTGAGACATTAGATTTCCAACTCGTTGTATTATACGCGCGCATGGATGGAGTCCCAGGAACATCCAATCCATGATATTCTCCCCCACTCAATTCTGTAACGTCCCCGTTATAGGCTGTTCTATCTCTTTCCTATGCTATTGCACCATAAATGCCACTATGGGCTCTTATATGGATGGAGGGCACTCGCCCAACAAAACAAATCCTCTACACTCATAGTTTTTTCAAGTGAAGTCCGTTCCAGCTGCTCCGATCGCTTGCGTCCTTAACTAGTGTAGCACTGGAGCCAACTACATTTGCTAGCATTACAACATTAGGGCCAATTGTGTTTGCTGGCAGTATCCTCTTTCGCCTACTAAGCACTTCTTATTCCTAGCTAGCCAATGGAAGTTCTTCCTTTGTTGAAAATATTATAGCAGACCCATCTCGTGATTCACCAAATTGATCCAAGAACATTATCTCCATTTAGTGAGAAGTTGATTCTTGTCGTACCCCCATTTTATCCAAGCATGGCCACTCCAATGATTCACTCTCCACCCTCATAGGACTTGGTGGACCATAGGCAATGTGCCCCCATTGTCATTCTAGAAGTTGGTCAAGAGTCACGCTTTGTCCAAGCATGGGCCACCTAAGCGGTTCACTTTCACCCTCATATGACCAAGTGAACCACATGTTATCTTCCAACTCACTCACGTAATAGAGAGATTCGTGCTCTAATACCATGTTGTCATAAGCTGGTAGATTTCAACCACGAAATTAGCTCATGCGGCGCCTAGCAAGCCGGGTAAACACAAGACCAACCTCCCAATGTTGCTCCCAAGAATAGTATGGTGAATAGGGTCCTTGCATCGATTTATACCACGCCCAGCGTATCTCGGGCAAATAAAACATGGAATGAAAACACATAATCTACTTCAGCACAAAAACTGATTTCGGCCTACCGTGGCCTCATTAGGAGAGCAGCATTATCTTCTAACCAGTTTGTATACGGAAGATCAACCCCACATTCAAAATTCCTTAAAAGAGTCTTTCTATCCGAAAACTCCTAGTACAAACTATCCTAACATAATTTCCACAAACCAGTTGCATCTTATTCTCTGCATCGCTCACTCACCATGATGACCTCAACAAGCTCACAAAGGTTAGACAAGTGCGAGAGGAGTTGGGACATGAGACTTTGGTCCGTCGCATCGTACATGCACACAAATGTAGGCCCAGGATCATCTAGTCCGTGATACAACCATCTCACATTTCTATTTCTCAATCCCTGACAAGTTCCAGTTCAACCGTGACAAGACCTCTCTCCCGGTCGCTTGCTGTTGATGTTCCCGCACCATTGCCAAACCTTCGACGACCCAGCCTTCTACTTCACGATGGCAAGAAGTCCCAAGCGGAGGCGGCACCTTGCTGTTTGCTGTCCCCCTTCGAGCCACCAGGCTGCAGACAATCCAGACAAGCAGCATCTCGCGAGCAGCCCCGCTGCGAGAATGTTGTGCCTCGATCCGCGACCTGCACTAAGGCGACATCAAGCTCCACTACTGCCGTCCCTGCACCTCCAAGAGATAACTGGTCATAGTCGAAAGATCTACCTGTCATTCGTTGTTGCGATTGTGACCACCGCCTCACTACGCAGGCACCATCTTTGCTTCTATTTTGCAGATTAATTTGTCGAGCGCGAGGTCATAAGCAACTTCGAGCAGCCCATTGGTCACCCATGAGCCAATCAAGTCGTGAGCCACCACGAGCCTCGCTGTTATGAGCCAAGTCGCGCCGTCGACCGCCGCGAATCTCCACGCACCACCACTTGAGTCCAACATCGGTTTCGTCCCAGTCCATTGAGTTCAAACAGGAAACATAATATTCAAGCCATATTTGAAATATGTAATTTCCATTATTCGATTGATTTTCGTAGATAATGTTACCTATTTTTGAAAATATTGACATTTAATTGATCTTCTTGATTATGTTTCCTAATTTGAAGAAATTTCGAATATTTTTCTAGAATATTAGAAAGCTAATTCAAATTTAGGGAATTTTCCCGTATCGAGAACATGCGTAATATCAGCGGTCCGATTTCGACCATGAGATATACTGCTGACAACATAGGAAACCGGGCAATCCGATCCACAACCACATGGATACAATGAGCCGATTTTATTCATCATTAAATTCAAGCTAGATATTTTCTAAAAAATCATGCATTATCTTTGGCATATCTTTGCAAATTTTGAATGCATATTTATCCATATTTGCTTTCCAATTCAGAAACCCCAAAAAAAAAATCATCTTTAATTTAAACGTATCAGCCAGATCTCATAGATAGCATTTCATATAGAAATATAAGATTTGCTAGAAATCTTATCTAATTGATAGTTGCATTTTAAATAATTTTCATATAGATTAAGATTGCAATTGCATATAGATAGGATCTACATATATTTAAGAACGTTTAGAATTAGGGATAGGATTCCTAGATAATATGAGGACTTAATCCAAATTATTTGCTATACATATTTTGGATAACTCTTCATTTAGAATAGAATGTGTTTCATTAATTTCTAAATTTGAGTTTCCATGAAAAATACAAAAGAAAAATATGTCATTTGCATATGCAACCATGTCATATATGCCATGTCTCTTAACTTGCCACGACATTTGAGTTACCATGCGTTTTAGGGTTGTCATGACATTATGCCATATCATACATTCTAGTCACATTATTTTTGTATGTTGCATATTTCCATGTCATTTCGCATGCCGCATGCACATTGCTGTGTCATATAGTCTTATCTGTCACTTTTATGTCATTATTTGCTGGTTATTTAGCAGAAATGTCTAGGTTCATTAATTTAGTATATATGTTTAGGACATTAATCTAAAATTGCATGTCCTTTAGTTTACATATCATTTCACACATAATCTAGTTTAGCATCCCATTTAATGCACAACTATTTGTATGTCTTGCTGCATGTCATTGTAATTAGGCCATTTAGATAAATGCCTTGCATGCCATATTAGAATATTCGTTACTTTTTATGTGATTACATTTTACTATAGGTGCATTTATGCATTCAAGAATTGCATGCAGTTTCATCATTATTTAAATAAGTGAAAACCCCCCAAAAAAGAATGCGTTAGTCTAAGTCTTGTGTTTGGATAAAATGCTGGGGAATTGGGCTGCAGCGTCCAGGTATATCATTCCTATCCCTATCTTTGCATTTTATTTAACTCTTTGATTATTGAGTGTTAAATAATAGTTGCGTTCTTGCATGATCATCTCACATGTTAGCATAGGTTAAAATGCATCCAGGCTATCTACATAAATATTTTTCATGAAAGAAGATAACAAAAGGGCATTAGAGAAATCTAACATAATTATGTTCCCAAATTCATTGATCTCTAGTTTGCAAAAGGAAATTAGTTCTCTCGCTAGTTTACTTAGGTGTCTAATCGGCCTACCAAAAATTGATTAGTAGTGACTCCTATTGAAAATTTTTTGCATGATAAATATTAAACCTAAAGTTACAATTTGATATGAACTTTGGAGAGTTCAAGCTAAATTCATGAACTTAGTAATCCATTAGCCTGAATTTGACAAATTTAGATCGCGAAAGCTTGGTGACTTCACTAGGGACTTGAAAAAACCTTAATGGGCTTAGGCCAATTTTCATTTATTGAAAAAAAAAAATTGGCAATGAGGACTCCAAGTAAGTCCCTAGCGTTTAAAGTGTTATATATTTTTGCATAATTGGAATGACAAGGAGTGGAATGATTGTTAACTGTTGTCTTGTAGGAAGGTGTAGGAATGAATGTTTTGGGTTAAATATTAGAAGCAATGTTTGATACAAGTTGTTGTGCCTGTTTTGCGTTTACACTGTATTTAAAACACAACCTACCGCCAAACCTAGGTAGAATAGGATTAATTAGGATGGTACTGAGGATGAAGCCACTCTGACTACAACCATGTAGTACGAGTCGCCCATCTCAATCTTAGCGTCAAAGGTTACCACCTCTGTTTGCGGCCATGTGGCATAGGTCTGACCTTCGACCAGGCTAGAGTCACGAGGACCCAACTCAATCACAACCACGTCGGTTTAATCTGATAATCCTTGTGGCTCCACTTTGCTAAGCCGTCTAGAGTAGAAATCAACCTCCAGATCTCATATGCATGCCTATGTGAATGTCCTCACTCCTTGTCGGTGAAGTAAGTCTTTTCATCTTTTGCTTTGTAATTTACTTTACCATGCAGTCAGTCGGTCCATGATAAGTCTAGGTCGGCTATAGATTTTACACCATGGTCGTTTTATTTTGCAAGTTATAACCATTGAGTCCATTTCAAAGAATTTACTTTCAATTTTGTGCATTTATTTTCCTAGGTGTCATAGGTAATTATTTTCCTAAGGAATTTATAGTCATTTTGTGAAAAAAAAAATTAAAAATGTTGTCTAGCCAGAAAAAAAAGGGGATAACTAGATTAAGTCATGGACCGATCACATGCCTATTGTACTCCCCTTCCTTCTTGTAGGCAATTACAAACCGTCAACGTTCAACCATTCGTACACGATCTAGAGCAACAATGTCTAATCAAACTAAAGACTCGGATTGCGATTTTCTCTCTGCTCTGCAGAGTTTCCCTCCCTACCCACGATGGTAGTATCCCCCCCAAAACCCTAGCCAACCAGGGAACCCCAATCGCTACTTACCAACACTGATCTACAAACAACATCCTTACAAGATCCCTTTCTCCTGACCCCAAAACCCACAATGACTAAAACCCACAGAAAGGGTTTCGGCTAAACATGTCCCAAACCCTAGACTAGAGCCCCCTTCAATCCATCAAAGCTAGAAGCTGGCCATCGGTAATAATGCTGAGAGAGACCCGCAGCAGTAAAATGGTGCCGATGCTGCTGGGAATCTGAGGAATCATGCGACCAAAGCGGTGGGGAACGTTGCATCCTTGCCAAGGCCTGCAAGCAAGATAGTAAGAGCGACAACCGTTAGTATGACCCAGAGGTAATCTCCCTGTTGAGCACGTTAAAACTGGGAAGAAATGGAAAAAATGAGCACGGAGGAAGAAAACGAAGCTAGATTGACTGCTCTCTGTAGAAGCCTAGGTGAAATGTGGTCGGATAGTGACGAGGTAGTGGCAAAAAAGGAGATCTCAGCGGATAGAATCACAGAATGTAAACTCATTATGTATGGAAAACTACAGGCAAAATCGAATGTCAATTTCCAGGCCTTTATCTCTACCATGAAAAAGGCGTGGAAGGTGGATAATGTAAAATGTGCTATGCTGGATCAGGGGCTTTTCTCCTTTAAATTTGAATCTGAAGTGGAGAAGAAGAGAGTAATAGAGGAAGGGCCATGGTGTTTTTCGAGGGACTTGCTAATACTCCAACAATGTGAGCCAGACATCCCTGATCACTGTTATGTATTCACCCACAGCCCATTTTGGGTTCAGTTTATAGGGCTGCTGAGGGGAAGAGTAGTAGACGAGATTGCTCACGAATTGGCCTCGAAGATTGGAGAGGTAGTGGAAGTGAAAATCGAGACCAAAGGCAATAACCCAAGGAGATATGGGAGGGCTAAAGTGACACTAAGCCTGGATTCCCCACTAAAATCAGGAACCATTCTGAATCTGGGGCATACAAAGCTATGGATTGATTTTCATTATGAGAGACTACCCAGGTTTTTCTTCTCATGTGGTCGTATTGGACATTATACTACAGACTGTGAGTTGATACCGTATAAGGAGGCTGACCTGGAGATAAAATCAGGGTGGAAATTTGGTAGTTGGTTGAGAGCGGAAGCTAGAAATCCAAGTCCCTTTTGGGAGCTTTTTTACGGTAAGGAAATACCAGTGCTTAGTGATGAGGAGATGATTCCGGAGACCCCTCAGATAGCGGTCATCAGGGGAGCTGATATAGATGAGGCTGATAGAAGAGAGGGTAGTGACAGACAGATAGTGTTGGCACAAACGCCAGCAAAAAGGGGGCCACCTACACTCCAAATCATGCAGGAGACTCGAGATGGTGCAGAGGGTCAATCTGAAATAGAGAGGTCTTCTCTTAGGCCTAGGAAAGATAAGATGGTGGCAAAAATCCCAACACAGAAGAAGATGAAAAGGCACAGCCCCTATGTGTTACCTGTGTCACAAGGAAGAGTTGACAACGTTGAAGCTCTACTCGAAACACCCATTACCTTGGTGAAAGAAAGACACGAATGGGCTTTGGTAGCTAGCCCTAATAAGCCACCGGGGAGTAAATGAAGATTATGAGCTGGAACTGTCAGGGGTTGGGTACCCCCCTGACGGTCCAGCACTTGCGAGCCATCGTGGCTCAAGAGAGACCCGACCTTGTCTTTCTTATGGAGACAAAAAAATAAAGAAGAAGTTGTGCAGAAAATCAAAAAAAGATTACAATTTCAGCATCTGTTTGTGGTTAACCCAATGGGTATAGCAAGAGGATTAGCAGTTCTTTGGAACGAGGAAGATACAGTGACAGTGAAAGATAGCTTGAGCGATTTTATAGATGTAATTTGCAAGGAAAAGACGAGCGATGAGCTAATGAGAACAACCTTTTTACATGCACCATATGAAATCCAAAAGAGGACTGGGTTATGGTACCAAATTTAGCAAATAAGCTCAGTCAACAGATTGCCTTAGGTCTGTTTGGGGGATTTCAACGAAATATTATACCATTGGGAGAAAATGGGTAGAAGAGGGGCAGATCATTCTCGTTTAGTGGCATTCCAAGAGTTTATTAATGGCTGTTCATTGATGGATTTGGAGAGTAAGGGTTGTACGTTCACCTGGTCAAACAATAGGGAAGGGGATGACTTGGTGAAGGAGAGGCTGGACAGAGCCTTATGCAATATTGAATGGAGAGTGAAATTTCCAAATGCGGAAGCACATGCAATGCCGGCTATCGGATTGGATCACAGCCCTATTATCCTCTCCCTTCATCCGCCATCAAAAAGAAGGAAAAAAGAATTCAAATTCGAAGCTTATTGGGTGGAAGACGAGGAATGCAAAGATGTGGTAAAAAGTGCATGGGATGACCAGCAGACAGCAGCTGAAGAAGTGCCAGAAAAGATAAGAAGAACAACTGTGGCCCTACAGAAGTGGAGCAAGAAGAAGTTCTCTAATGCGCATAACCAAATTGAAACTCTAACAAGGAAACTCAGAGACATCAACAACGAGGCAAGTAGCTCTTCTAGTCGGGAGGTCACAAAAAGCATAATAGAGCAAATTGGGAAACTTTGGAGAAGGGAGGAACTCTATTGGAGCATGAGGTCCCGAATTACTTGGCTGAAGAAGGGGGATAAAAACACAAAATATTTCCACGCCACCACTATCCAAAGAAGGCAAAGAAACAAGATCTCGCTTTTGAAAACCGACGACCAAACCTGGTGCAGATATCAGAATCTGTTAAAGCAACACGTTGTGGAATACTACAGGACTTTATACAGCACGGTCAATGAGAGAAACCTCGACCCAGTACTCAGCCAATGCCCTGAAATAGTCACAGGGGAGATGAATGATGCATTAACAGCCTCGGTATCTCTAGAGGAAGTCAGAAATGCAGTCTTCCAACTAGGGGCAGCAAAAGCACCGAGCCCAGATGGCTTAAATGGATTATTCTACCGCAACCATTGGGGAGAAATACAACACGACATTCACAAGATGGTCAAGGAGTTCTTCACTTCAGCTTCCTTCTCTCCTGCTCTAAACGCAACCCAAATTGTGCTCATCCCTAAAATGTCTAACCCGGAGGAAATTTCGCAGTTTAGGCCGATAAGTCTATGTAATTTCAGCTACAAGATTATTTCAAAGGTCATGGCCAATCGACTCCGCCCTTAGCTTCCAAACCTAATAGCACAGGAGCATAGTGCTTTCGTGAATGGTAGATTGATGCAAGATAACATTCTAGTAGTGTAGGAAGTCATCCATCAATTGAGAACGAGGGGGAGGAAAAGAAAATTTCAGGCCATTCTTAAGCTCGACATAACGAAAGCCTATGATAGGGTGGAATGGGACTACCTGTGTGCGAGTATGACAAAGATGGGATTCTGTGAAAAATGGGTCGAAATGGTTAGATTTTGCATGGCCTCGGTGTCCTTCAGCATTAAGGTAAATAGAGAGTCCCAACCTTTCTTTCAACCAACTAGAGGGATAAGATAAGGTGATCCACTTTCCCCTTACCTATTTATCCTGGTAGCTAACACCTTGTCTCATCTATTGGGTAAGGCAATTGAGGATGGTACTTTAAAAGGTATCAAGCTGGGGGAAGGCTGCCCAACCCTTTCGCACCTATTATTCGCAGATGATGCAATTTTTTTCCTAGACGGGTCTATCAGAGAATGCCAAAATTTGGCAAACATTTTGAATCAATACTGCTATGTCTCAGGCCAAGCAATCAACCTTAACAAGTCAGCGATTTTTTTTCAGTAAACGATGTCCAGAGCCCTTGAGATCAAACATGGCTAGTGAACTAAGGGTCCCTATCATTGAGAAGACGGGAAAGTACCTAGGTATCCCCTCTGATTGGGGGCAAACCAAAAAGCAGATGTTCGCATGGATCTTAGCTAGAGTCAACATGAAGCTCGAAGGGTGGAAGGAAAACATTCTATCAAAAGCAGGGAAGGAAATTCTGATAAAAACAGTGGTGCAGGCCCTACCACAGTATGCGATGTCCATTTTTAAGATTCCGATATCGATTTGCAAAGCCATTGAGCAGAGAGTTGCAAACTTCTGGTGGAAACAAAACCCGTCAAAAGCTGGAATGCATTGGAAGAGTTGGGATGTGCTGAAACGCAGAAAGATAGATGGCGAGTTGGGATTCAAAGACCTTATTGTATTTAACAAGACCATGCTAGGTAAACAACTAGGAGACTTGCTCACAATCCTTCATCGCTATGGAGCAGAGTGTTTAAAGGGATTTACTTCCAAAACACAGACTTATGGAAAGCAAAGAAAGGGAGTAGACCGTCGTGGGGCTGGCAAAGCATTCTTATGGGGAGAGATGCGATTAGCTCGGACACTCGTTTTGGGCTGTTAGAAATGGGCAGAATATTAAGGTTCGAGAAGATAAATGGCTACATTCTGGAGTGATAGGAGGTCCAGCAAATAAAGATAAGCCAGAAGTTGTAGTTGATCTCATTGATAGTGAGAATGCAAGGTGGAATGAACAAAAGTTAAGGGCCCTATTCTCGGAAGCTACTGTAAAGGAGATTATGGCTACGCCTCTAGGTCCAAATTCTAAGGATGACGAGCTAATCTGGGCAGGTAATAAACGGGGGAAGTATTCCACTAAAAGCGGCTACCATGAAATCTTCTCAAATATCCAGCAAAACAAACAACCACAAGCATCAGCATCGTATTAGCCACCCCGCAGTCTATGGTCAGCTATTTGGCAACTACCTAACCCCCCCAAGATCCAAAACTTCATATGGTCTATATGTCACAATGCGATCCCGACGACAGAAAATCTATACAAGCGAAACATAGTACCTGACCCGCTTTGCCCAATCTGCCGCGAAGCTCCCGAGATGGTAGAACACATCCTACTATTATGCAAATGGACAAGAAGAATCTGGTCAGACCCGAGACTTAACATACAGATCAAACCAGCAAATATCCAGAGGCTCGATAAGTGGCTAAACCCAATCCTTACCTCAGATCCGAAGCTCCCTGAACCTAAACTAGTGGCGAATGTCCTATGGGGAATCTGGAAAGGTAGGAATGGCTTCATCTTCGCACGACGCCAACCGAATCCAGACATGGTTATTGAAGAAGCAGAGTCAATCAGAAGAACCTCAGATCTGGGTCGACAATGGAAGAGGCAAAGGAACAAAAGGAACAAAGGCTTACCGACTCAGTGGTCCATCCCGATGCCCGGTTGCGTGACAGTAAACGTTGATGGCTCCTGGATCGAGGGCGAAACGGAAGGATCGGTGGCTGGCCTGTGTAGAGATGAAGATGGCATCGTCGTTGATGGCTTTGTAAGCTCGGTTCATGCCCTATCAGCAGAGGAATGCGAAACCCTAGCGTTGAAAACTACTCTCTCGCATTTGAAAGAGGAGAGAGACGGCAGACTTCAAAGTGAAGTGAGTTCCCGAAGTCTTCAGTGGAAACAGGTGGAAGTACAATCAGATTGTACTCTACTATGCGCATGGCTTGGAAAACCTGAAGAGAGCCCATGGGCTCTTCGGCACCTCATTAACGAATGCAAGTCGCTGCTGGGCCAACTCCAAGGAGTCCAAGTCAGACCTATCCCCCGTGAAGCAAACGGAGCAGCTGATTGGCTCGCCAAGGCACATAGACGCAAAACTCTCCCTTTAAACTGGCTTGTCAATATCCCCCAACCACTTTGGGATTTAATCTGTTACAAGTCCTGTTACTCTAGCAATTGTAATCCTGTCGTTTTATGAATGAAAAGTACTTTCTTTCGACCAAAAAAAAAACTAAAGACTCGATTTTCCTCCCTAAGAATGGGGGCATGTTTGACTGTTTGCACCCTCCCCTACGTGGGAGGATTTCCTACTTTTCGGTATTTCAATTCTTGCTTATGTTTTCATTCTTAGGATTTGGTTGCTCTCGTTTCCCTTTCAAGTAATGTAATTTCATTTGATTTCCCTTCAATGAAAATCCATCGAAATATTCTCTTGTTTTGAGGGCGTGTTAGGCACACTAAACTCGCCCGGTTATAATGCCCAACCATCGAAAGAAATTATCATCCAAGGAGAATTTTGAGAGTTAGGCTTCTTCATGCTCGCTCGTTCCAAAAATTTTGACAAAAGTTCATTTCGAAACCTTTTCTCAAGCATGCACCACATCAACCCTACTTATTTTTCTGATCTGTTTACTTGATGTCTCATAACATAATTCTCCTGACTTGAGAAAGTGTTTGAAAATGGCACATTAAGTTTCAATGATGATGACCCATCGGTTTAGATTGATAATTGACAGAGTTGAGCACACACCATCAAAGAAAATTGATGCGGGCGTATGTCATTACTACCGATATCGAACTGGGGGTCATGTCAGTTTCTGATGGAGATAGCAGACCTACTAAGCTGACTAAGATGGATGACAGAATTTTCCCTCAATTTGGATTCGTTTTTGTGTTGCATTGTATCCTATTCATGCATATTCTCTTTGGTGGGGGTCAAGAGCAAAAGTGAAGTATCGAAGACCGAACTTCCAGTCATCTCTATGTTTCCTTCAGATGAGGGCAACCCAAGGATACATTTCTAAGAACTTCCCTCTGTGTTTGATATTCTTGAGACCCAACACTTCTTGCGGGAACAATTCTTCAAATGATTGCCCAAAACTATGCTTTTATGCTCTAATGACATTTTCAAGTATGATGTATTATCGATCATATCCGATGTTTATGATGTAGGAGGCAGCGGGAAGTCTAATTGATGTAGGCAGCAATGAAGACGCATTCAACCCAAAACCCAATGGGAAAGTTGCATTGAAAGCATAAGGCATGGGCAATATTTAGAATGTGCTGGTGCATGCGCTCCACCATCCCAATTCATTTAGGGGTGGACACACAATTCAATTAATGAACAACACCCATGGAGTCTAGAAAAGAAAAAGTAAGCTGATTGAAAAATTCTTTTTCACTTTCAAAGCAAATGCAACGAATTTATTTACCGAATTGGATTTTTACCATGGGGAAGAAATCAATGAGAAAACAATTTTCGTCAAGTTTAGAAGACATTTTAAAAAAGCTGCATGCTACAAGAAAAATCATCAACTATATATATATATATATAAATAAGGTTCCCCAATTAAAGAGGTGGTCCGATATGGGCCAAACATCCAAACAAATCAAATCAAAAACATGAAATAGTAGAAATTGTACTAGAAGAAAATTGCCAGCGAGATTGGTTTGTAAGTGGGCACACAATGCGAGGAAAGGTATTAAAAAATGAAATGTTATCGTCTAAAGCTTGTAGATGATGAAGAGATGAACCTGGATGTCCCCACCGCTAGTGCCAAAGGTTGAAGTGTGCAACTGATGTAGAAGTGGGTTGGGAAAGTTAGTATAAACCACCATGCCACTGACCGTCGCTAAAGTCCTCATTGAGATTGGGTCCTGAAAAAGGCAAGTATTAGAGGTAATTGCAATATTGAGAGAAGTAACAATAGTAAGTTTACTAATTGAAGTAACGTTAAATTGAAATTGGGGAACAAATAAAACACGATCAATAGTTAAATCTGGTAGTAGGGAAATCTATCCAATTCGTTGAACAGAAACCATAGTCCCATTAGGAAGGGACATAGGGTTGAAAGTTGTATTGCCATGAAATTCAGAAAACAGTGTTGCATCATAAGATATATGATACCTCGCACCAGAGGCTAGGATCCCAAATGAAGTGGAATTTAATCAAATGGAAGTACCTACTAAATTCACCAATTGGTGAGAAGAAGGTGCAATATTACTAGTTGAAAGTAAATGACGGAGTTGTTCTATTTGTACAGCAGTAAGGGTCGGTGGAGTGGAGGAACCAATAGTGGCAGTTGTGGCAATAGTCGAAGAACGAGTTAGGCGTGAAAGTCGTTGGTGGCCAAAATCATTAGTGTGACACTTGTTACAGTCATTTCACCATTCAGGATATGAAGTCATAGGAGTGTGTCACAGTAGGATCTGCCTCCTCGTCATATACGAGATTGATGTCTTATGAGATCTAATCATGACAATGCATGGAAAATCCTCGACCAGGGTTGTGATCAAGAATGTCTTGAGAATATGCATGTCAAATAGATTTGGGCATATGATCTAATTAGTGGCTTAACTTATAATCTATGGCTTTTGTTCGATCGAGACATGGTAAGACATAAGAAATAAATTACATTGTAGCTAAAGCTGACAGATTCATTATATTCTTACAACATTCACGCTGTTTGGATAGTCATAATATATTGCTAAATGTCACTCATGACTTGTGGAACCTAGGTCTTACTGACAGCTCAATGATAAATCTAGAGATAACACACACCATAAATTATGCTTGATGACATTGATATAGAAAACGAAATGGCAAAGGTGTTTGCAATCGTGACCATTAATATGGTCAGAACTAAAATTAGATCGAATGAGGCTTGATTCTAATTCTAATCATGAACAGATAGATATCTGATGCAGGCACAACCTCAAGATGATGTCATATTGATGTGATATATACACAAATCACGAGATAATGAAATTTGTCATCTAAAAGATAAGATTTTTTATCCAAAAAAATCTAAAGATAAGAGATAAGATTTATTATCCGAAAAAGTGAAATGATAAGATTTCTTATCCAAATAAATTAAAAAATGAGAAATAAGATTTCTTATCTAGAAAGGTCAAAGGATAAGATTTATTATTCAAGGAATAAGGCCCTACCCCAATTCCAACCCCTATAAATAGGGGTTGGGGGTTAAGGTTTATAGGGTTCTAATCCTCGGCTTTCTTTTGAGAATTCCCATCCCATCTTCACGAGTTCTCGTGTGATTTTTCTTCATGCACAAGTGAGATTATTCTCGCGTAAAACACATGAAGGTCATGAGGATGTTCGTGATCAAAAAGCAAGCCCAGATCATTTTGTCTCAAAGGATTGCTAGCACAATTGAGGCAACATTCAAGTGCAAGTTTCGATTTCCATTCGTTATGAGATCTGTGGTATGTCAAAACTAGAGACTCGATACTTGTGGGACTCAAGAACATAAGAGCCAAGTCCTCTTGAGCATGCTATGAAAGGTAAGCCTAAAACTCTCTTCATGTGTGATTTTGATTTTTCAATTGAAATGCACGGTTATGGTCTCTGGAAGATCTAGATATGTATACATCGGTACGTTTCTTTCCACTGCATACGTTTCTTTCCACTGCATCTACTCTGGCTGTTTGATAAAAAGAAAAATCGAATTTTCCCATATGAAACCCAACATATGATTCATTAAGGCCTTGGGGGAAATCTAATGAATTCCCTTTAAGAAACTGTAGTGGGATCGACAGTCCTCCACAACTACAATTCGGCAAGTTTCAGTACAATAATAGTTCATTTAGTCACAATGTAATAGGCAGATATCGAAGCTATATGTTATTGATGTGTGGATAAAGCCCTACGAATCGCATTACAAGGGGGGAAATGCTCGTGAAGATCATTCCAGACATCATTTGCAGAGTCATGCCAGAGAATGCTATGTGAGATCGTTGGTATAATAGAATGAATCAACCAAGACCTCACCATGCTATTGCAACGTGTCCATAGGGGATAATCTGAAGAGGTTGAACTAGGACGCGATGCAGACCCATCAACAAAGCACGGTTTATTTTTTGCCACAAGAGCCATGAGCATGGCACGATGTCATGTTCGATAATTACCTCCATCTAAAGAAGGAGAGACTAGAGGGGCAATCGGATGGCCATTTGAGTAACGAAAATATGGAGAAGCTACGGCGGTCGCGCGAGAGACAGTGGAAGTGTCTTGGTCGCCACGAAGAGGAAACTACACCGGGATCAATATTTGTTCTGGTACCATGAGAAATGGCAGAGAATGGAATATAGCAATGTGAACCAATACAATGATTTTGTATTCTGAATATACATATTTATACACCATTCACAACTATATTTCGTAAATCTTCTCCTACGCTTAAGGAAAGTACAATCAAAAGATAGAATAAGACAATTCATGGGATATGGATTCCATGATGGCATATGATCACGCTAAGATACGCTAAGAAATCATCTTCACAACATTTTCGATTTTCAATTCTTGAATGAACCCTCACAGCTCAAGCTGGTTCGTCGAGGACGTCTCGAGGTTGCGACGAACTGTTTAATTCTAGCATAAAGGGAAAAATGAAGAACGGAAAATAAATGTAAGAACCTTAAGGCGAAGTTTATTCGGGTCAATTTTTTTTGTGAAAATGGTAACGGGTATCTCTAAAAGGTTATTGAGTCTGGTCCTCCAAATTGGTATAATAATTTTTTTTGGTCAAACAATTGGTATAATAAGTTTATTCGAGTTCTTGAGCTCTAATACTAACTTCATACGTGCATGTTCCGTTGATTGGGATTTTCTAGTCAAGTTTTATAAACTGTGTAAAGTGCTTAGGGGATGATGATAATGGAACGGAGAAAATGGCATGCAAACATGGGATAGAACGATTACCACCTAGGAATATATGATGCACCGCTAGTGAAGGATAAAAATCAGGATTTAGATAGAAAATTACCACAATTAAAGACATGGGCAACGCCCCCCTGTAATTTTTTTTCCTTTTTTCTTTTTTTAAAAAGTTTAGCTTTCTTAATTTTTAGTTTAATTCAACTAAAATTTAAAATTAAATTATTTTTAGATGAAAACACTCTTTACCGACCTAATATTTAATCTATAGGCGAGACGATTTCTAATAATGAAGTTTCTTTTTTTATTTCTTACTTTTATGCCTTTCTTTTATTTGCCGGTGCAGCGGCTAAATCAGCACAATTCCCCCTTCATGTATGTTTACCCGATGCCATGGAAGGTCCTACTCCTATTTCGGCTCTTATACATGCCGCTACTAGAGTCGTAGCGGGCATTTTTCTTGTAACTCAACTTCTTCCTCTTTTTATAATCACACCTTACATAATGAATTTCATATCCTTAATAAGTATAATAACAGTATTATTATGGGCTACTTTAACTCTGGCTCAAAAAGGTATGAAAAGAGGTTTAGCTTATATCCTTATTTGAAAAATAAAAATAACACGTCAAGCGCTTATACATCCAATTCAGGTCCGCATTTAAAAATTTTAGTGACTTCAGATATTTATTTGAAATTCTCTTAGAAATGTTTGCGAGTGGCGGACACAAACCGTACACAATTGTAAAGGCACCAAACCAGGAGAAGCCATGTGTAAAGCTGACAGTACATTGTTTCTCCTTCTTTTGCCTCCGTCTCCTCCCCTCTTCTTCAGCTCTCAGTCAGTCAGCAGCGGTCGCCAGAGATTGATCATGGCTTTCCGTCGCCAACGACTCTGTCAGTGTCGCCGGAGAGAAGGCGAAGGTGCCGAGCAGGAGACAGCTCCCGATGGTCCCCCGAGCAGTCCCCATTTCTTCAAGATCATACTCTCTCACACGATCGAATCGGGAAAGCTTGTAAGTTCATCCCCGCTTCACAGTTCGTCACATACCCATCAATTATCTTGATGACCATTTTCGATTTTGCCTCCACCATCCCGTCTCTCACATTGTGCGTGGCGTCTTCGATTTTGTCTTCTTCTTTTTTCCTGTAAACAAGGTAATGGGTATCTCTCAAATGTTATTGAGTCTGGTCTTCCAAATTTGTATAAGAATTTATGCGGCGGATTTTTGTTAGAAATTGAACATGACCGCATTGTCTGTGGAAATTGTTCAAAGAACCCTGTTTTTCTTTTTTTTTTTTTTTTTTTGGCATCTTTGAATCTAGCTTTAAATGAGGGCAATGGATTTACCATAAATATTCATGACAGGGAATTCCAAAAAGCTTCTTAAGAAGATATGGAAAACATCTCTCAGGTTTGGTGCTTCTCAAGGTTCCAGGTGGTTCCACCTGGCCTGTGAAACTAGAAAAGAGTAACAATGACATGGTTTGGCTGTGGAAAGGATGGCGGAAATTCATGGAGCATTATTCGATTGGTCATGGTCACCTCATAGTCTTCAAGTATGAAGGGAACTCCATTTTCCATGTGATAATATTCGATAAGAGTGCTTCAGAGATTGATTACCCCTTGAGCATCAAAAGTGATGTATCGAGTCCAGAGGGCGAATTCCTTCCGTGCAAAGAGGAAAATACGGTGGAAATTGAAGATTCAGAGGATTCCATGCCTTGTTCGTGGCCAAATCCAAACAGCTCGTCTCGAGAATTTGGAGGTGCGAGATGTGTTCCTTCTCGGCATAACTCCCTTTCTTCTCATGTTCGATTTCTTCAAAACGTGTAGTAAGCTATTTTTATAGGTTGATTGATGAAGCATGTGGAAAATCTAGTTTTTTGTTTACTTCTAATTTGAAGGTGATGACTAATGTACTACATCAAGTTATCTTTATGTTGAAACTATGAATTACATGATATTTCCATCACTGCAAATGTCATAATCAGTAAACTGATAAAATATAGTGCAGTTTTCATTTCTCAAGTGTAGACAAAATTAAACAATATGGATGCAGAGTGATCCATCTTGAGCTAGTTTTCTGTGGTTCTGCAGCTACAAGGCCTCTCACCGCTCTTGAATTAGCCAGCCAATTCCAGTCGGACCATCCCTTTTTCAAAGTGGTGATGCGGCCTACTTATTATCACAAGAGTTTGGTAGGGTCTTGAGCTTTATTTGTTGGTGTTGTATGTCGAATTCAAACATGGTCACTGTTTGTATTTCATCTTATATTCTAGTTTTTACCAAGTTGATTTGGTTTGTGTAGGAAACCAAATGACATGTTATTTTGCTTGAAATGCTCATGGTATGAGTCAAAGTCAAGTATGAATCCTATTTATATCTTGTCTGAAAATTGATGGATTCAGTTTTTTCCCATGAGCATATACTTCCCCATTTTAGACTCAAAATTGCAGGTTAATTGATTGTGATTAAAGAATTCCATGGCAAGTAACAATGGTGGATTAAAACTCCTGAATTCAGCAAAATTTGATCATAAATCTAGTTTCTTGCGTGTTTGTGTTTGTGAATGTGTTGTTATTCTATCACCTTTCTTAATCATATATTGGTTGTTTAAACACCTCCTTGCAGAGCATCCCTTCTGAATTCTTAAGGAAACATGTTCAAAAGAACAAGCAAATTGCGACTCTTAGGGTCTCAGACAGATCGTGGCACGTGAAGCTGAGGAGATATGAACCCAGAGATATAGGATGTCTCTCAATCGGTTGGTCCTCATTTGCAAGAGAAACTGGTCTCTGTGTACGAGATGTCTGCGTGTTTGAGCTCATTGATAGGGATAACATTGTCTTCAGAGTCTCCATTTTCAGCAGTGATGGTAAGGACCTGATTTATGTCAATTGAGATGAACGCTAGACGTTTCACTGGACGCTGTCTAAATCACCTAGGAACTCAGTATGACTCCTTTGTTCAGGTCGGCAGTGATGAATCAATTATAAGTGCACTCTTTTGGTGTTTTTTGTTCCTAAGATATGAGCCTTCCAAGATGATGGACTCTTTGAAATAAATCAAATGCACACTCGCTGATGACGCCGCATTCACATCAAAATTTGCAGGTTTCGGTCATTTGCTTTTAAATAATGTTTCTGCTGATGTACTTTCCACTCCTAATCTGTTTTACAATCCTGAAAAACCTTTTAAGAAGCATTTTGTCTTGATGACATAATGATTTGGGAGGTGCAAAATCTACTCTGTTACATCTTCTAGGAAGAGCATGAAAACAATCGTGCATATTGATTTGCAATCCATTCTAAAATTTTTCAATATCAATTCATGAAAAGTTCATACTGGTGCTTAGGAGAATTCTACTCTTTGCATTGCAGGTCAGATCCAAATCGAACAGTCTCAATGCCGAGAGAGCTCTTTGGAGTCAGCTTTCCACACTTCTCCATGTCTGAGCCCTGTCACTGCTCATGAAAAGGCTTGCAAACTTGAATCAGAGTATCCGTTTTTCAATGTCGTGATGTGCCCAGGTCATTTCAACAAAAAAGTTGTGGTACGCCAGAGCTTAACTTATGTACATCTTCTATGCTTTCGCTCGTGAATTTGCATGCTTGTATTATGCTCGTTTCTCATCATGGGCTCGTCATCAAACTACTGTGTGAGCAGACCATTCCATGGCAGTTCATAAAGTCATACATTTGGAAAGACTGTCGAATGGCGACCCTTGTTTACCTAGGCCGATCATTTGAGGTGAGGCTCTGGATCTATGAGCCCTCTTACAATGCATTCTTGGGGGCCGGTTGGTCCGCGTTCGCAAGAGGAGCTTGCCTGCATGAAGGAGATGTCTGCAAGTTTGAGCTCGTCAATAGGGACAATGTTGTGTTCAGAGTCTCCATCTTCAGGAGCGCAGATAAAGATGTGATCTACGTCGAGTGAGATTAACAACAGGAAGTGTGGCACTTTAGGAAATTTTTCGGTGCTGAGAGGAACTTGAGAAACGAATTAGCTAATACTAGTCCGTGCTTCCTTTACCTATTACTGTGATTTAATCAACGAAGAAGCTCACTTTTGCTTGCTCGCACAAATCTTCTTTGTTTCCTGGCAATTGGAAATCAGGTTAACGTAAATCTAGTTGAATCAGAATGTTCACGAGAACAGTCATTGATGGTTTAGAAGAAAAACAGGGGAAGAGGAATGTATTAAAACTCATCTTCTTGCCTGATTTGCAGGGGAAAATAAGCAGCAGAGATGGATCCGTCACGTAGTAATTTCTTAAAATGAGAGTAAGATGTGAATGTTTCATTGTATGAGCTGGCATAAGAGAGAAGCTATGCGAGAACAAATAGAGCTTCTACTTTTCCGCTCAATGTTTGGGGGAGAGCTGGCCTAGACAATATCCACGTTAGCGATTTCTAATCAAAATTGATAGAATTGACTCAATTAGTGCAAATACAAAAAATTGAATTGACACCAATGCAAAAAAGTTTAGGATTTTTTGGACACTTTCCATGATAGTAATGAAAGAACTATTTTCTACTTTGATTTGCGTGATAATCTTGTTTGCCTTTTAATGAATCAACATGTAAGGAGAAATTACCAAAAAAAAAAACTATGAACTTTTGCGGTAGTACGTGTTTGCTATCACCATACAATATAGCCGTGAATTTTCCTTAATTCGGTTATATTTTCCGTTAGCATGTGCAATGCGTATCACTTTTAAGAGGTAAAAGCACATTTACATCCCACGAGGTGAGAAAATTCTCTCTATTACCTTACTTACCGTAAACAGTGACAAAAACATACAAAACGAGAGAAAAAGAAACTAACGAAAACAATAAACTAAGTAAATGAGCTAAAAATATCAAACGCTAAGAATAAAAGTAACTTTTTTTTCCTCAATTATAATTTGGTTTTTCTAATCTTAAATTATTTACCTTGCTTTATATATTCTAAATAGAAACCCCCACTGCCTCTAGCAAAGCCATCACGGTGATTTCGTTCATCTAATTTGTGCAAATTACTTCTCTATAATAGAAGAGAAAAATATTTTAGTGATTTGCGAGGACCACGTCAATAGCCGACAAGGGGGGCGTTTATTTACTTTTGACTTGGAATAAAAAAAATGTAATAATTTAATTTTTTTGCTAGCATTTTAAAAAAGAGAAAGATGTGTTCGTTTGATTCTCCTCATTTTG
Source organism: Psidium guajava (assembly GCA_016432845.1). Taxonomy (NCBI): domain Eukaryota; kingdom Viridiplantae; phylum Streptophyta; class Magnoliopsida; order Myrtales; family Myrtaceae; genus Psidium; species Psidium guajava. The sequence continues at coordinate 22,566,886 of CM028232.1, read as the reverse complement.
CCATGCCAACATCCATGGACCTCTCAAACGGCTAACTAATGAAGATATATAAGAAATGATTAGTAACATGAGAAATTTCAATTTAGTATACATATGATAAATTTATTTGAAATTAATTTTTTGACTATAAAAAATTCTCAAACTAGTACGCTTGTGACAACTTTACTCCCAAAATATTTTTTGAGTACCAAAAATCCTAAACCGGTACAACTACGATAGATTTGTCCCAAATTAATTTTTTTGTCATAAAAAATTTCAAACTGTTACACATGTGATAAATTAACCCTTCGTTAGTTTCCATTAAATTGAGTTGATACCACGAAAAATCCCAAATTGATACACCGATAATAAACAGAGAGTAACATATATACTTAACAATTGTCATATGTCATCTTACTCGATAATTTGATGGTAAAATTTAATAAAAACTAATGAATGGTAAATTCGCCACAATTATATCAATTTGGGATAAATTTATTACATGTGTGTCAATTTAGGATATTTGATGGTAAAAAAAAATAATTTGAGATAAATTTATCATAGGTGTATCAAATTGAAGGTTTTCCTGGTATTAACCAAGAAAAGCCACGTGTAAGGAAACAAATTTACACAATTCAATGATGGTAATTCTATTTCTAATTTTCACCAAATCAGGAAAGCCACGTGTAAAGCTAGCAGTACCTTGGACAATGAAATGACGAAAACGCACCAAGTCATCGTCTCTCCTTCTTCCCCTCTTCAGCCGTCAGTCTGTCACCGTCATCGGAGATTGATCATGGCTCGCCGTTGGCTACAACTCCGTCGTCGTCGCCGGAGAGAAGGCGAAGGTGCCGAGCCGGAGACAACTCTTGCTAGTCCGCCAAGCCGTCCTCATTTCTTCAAGATCGTACTCTCTTCCACGCTCGAATCCGGAAAGCTTGTAAGTTCGTCCACACTTCACAGTTCGCTCCATACCCATCAATCATCTTCACGACATTCTCGACCTTGCCTCCACCATCACGCATCTCTTGCATTGTGCCTGGTGTCTTCTTGAATGAACTCTCACAACTCATGCTGGTTCATCAAGGGACGTCTCTGGTTTGCAACGAACCGTTCAATTCTAGCAAAAATGGCAAAGTGAAATACAAAAAATCAAAGCTTTAAGGCCAAGTTCATTCGTCCCCCCTTCCCGTAAACAAGGTAATGGGTATCTCTAAAAGGTTATTGAGTCTGCTCTTCCAAATTGGTACGGTAATTTGTCCGGCGGGGCTTTCTTTTTTTTCTTTTTGGAAGTTGAACATGACCCGCTTGTTCGGAAATCCGTTTATAATTTGTTGTGTTACTTAGTATGCTAATTGATCATTCATCTACGGGTTAATATGTAAAGTTTCCTATTTTTCTCTTTTGGCATCTTTGAATCTAGCTTCAAATAAGGGCAATGGATTCACCATAAATATTCATGACAGGGAATTCCAAAAAGCTTCTTAAGAAGATATGGAAAAGATCTCTCAGGTTTGGTGCTTCTCAAGGTTCCGGGGGGTTCTACCTGGCCCGTGGAACTAGAAAAGAGTGACAATCAAATGGTTTGGTTGTGGAAAGGGTGGGGAAAATTCATGGAGCATTATTCGATCGGTCATGGTCACGTCATAGTCTTCAAGTATGAAGGGGGCTCCATTTTCCATGTGATAATATTCGATAAGAGTGCTTCCGAGATTGATTATCCCTTGATCATTGAAAGTGATCTATCGGGCTCTGAGGGCAAATTGCCCTCGCGAAAAGAAGAAAATATCGTCAAAATTGAGGACTCAGAGGGTTTTGTGCCTTGTCCGTTGCCAAGTCGAAACAGCTCGTCGCGAGAATTTGGAGGTGTGACTTGTGTTCTGAGTCGTGTTTCTTCTCGGCATAACTCTCTTTCCTCAGTTCTTTTCATGTTTCTTCAAAACTTCTAGTAAGCCATTTTTATGTGTTGATTGATGAAGTATGTGGAAAATGTAGTTAATTACTTGCTTCTAATTTGAAGGTGATGAGGAATTTACCGCATCACGTTATCTTTATCTTGAGTTTATGGATTATTCTATTGCTGCAAATGTCATTATCAGCAAATTGATAAAATCTACCGCAGTTCTCATCTCTTAAGTGCAGACAAAATTAAACAACTTGGATGCAGAGTAAGTCATCTTGAGCTGGTTTTCTGTGGTTCTACAGATCCAAGGCGTTGCACTGCTCTTGAATTAGCCAGCCAATTCAAGTCAGACCATCCCTTTTTCAAAATGGTGATGCGGCCTACTTATGTTCAGAGTCGTTTGGTAGGATCCAGAGCTTTATCTGTTGGTGTCTATCTCTAATTCAAACACGGTCACCACTCGTATTTTGTCTTATATTCCAACTTTTACCAAGTTGATTTGGTTTGTGTAGGAAACCACATGACATGTTATTTTGCTTTAAATGTTCACAGGATAAGTCAAACCCAAATATGAATACTATCTATATCCTGTCTGAAAATTGATGGCTTCAGTTTTTGTCCATGAGCATATTCTTCCCCATTTAGACGCGAAATCGCAGGTTAATTGGTTATGACTAATAGTGCCAATAGCAAGTAAAAACGGTTGATTCAAACTCCTGAATTTAGCAGTATTTGATCATAAATCTACATTTCTTGCGTGTTTCTCGTGTGAATGTATCCTTATTGTGTCCAATTCCTTAATCATATATTGGTTGTTCAAACACCTACCGGGCAGAGCATTCCTCATGGATTCTTCAGGAAACATGTCCAAAAGAACAAGAAGTGTGCAACTCTTAGGTATTCCGGTAGATCGTGGCAGGTGAAGCTGACGAGCTATGAACGCAGACATATGGCATATCTCACTACCGGCTGGTCCTCATTCGTGAGAGAAACTGGTCTTCGTGAAAGAGATGTCTGCATGTTTGAGCTCATTGATAGGGATGACACAGTGTTTAGAGTCTCCGTTTTCAGCAGTGATGGTAAGGACCTGATTTATGTTGATTGAGATGAACACTAGAAGTGTCACTTTACCCTGTCCAGATTACCTAGGAATCCAATGTTCCTAATTATGACTCCTTTGTTCAGTTCAGTAGTGATGAATCGATACAAAGAGCACTTTTTCTGTTTTTTTCCCTAGTTATGAGCCTTCCAAGATGATTAACTCTTCTGAGTGATTTGTGAGGTTCATAGTCATCCAATGTGCACTCGCTGATGGTGCCATATTCAAATCTAAATTTTCAGGTGTCAGTCACTAGTTGCTTTATAAGTTATGTTTCGTCTAATATGCTTTCTATTCTTAATCATTTTTCAAATCCTAATAAACCTTTTGTGAAGCTTTTTCTTTGTTCATTGAGAGAGAATGATATGGGAGGTGCAAAATCTACTTGGTTACATCTTCTGGGAAGAGAGAGAAAATGATCATGCATGTCGATTTGCAATCCATGTTAAATAATTTCATGGTCAATTCATGCAGTTCATACTGGTGCTTATGAGAATTCTCTTCTTTGTAATGCAGGTCGGATCCAAATTGAACAGTCTCAATGCCGGGAGAGCTCTTCAGAGCCAGCTTTCCACAGTTCTCCATGTCTGAGCCCTGTCACTGCTCATGAAAAGGCTAACAAATTTGAATCAGAGCATCCGTTTTTCAATGCTGTGATAGTGCCAACTCATACTAACAGAAAATTCGTAAGCCAGAGCTTGATTTATCTATATCTTCTATGCTTCTCTCATGAATTTGCATGCTTATATCATGATTGTTATTTCTCATACGTTGGTTGGTCATCAAACCACTATGTGAGCAGCACATTCCCTGGAAGTTCATGAAGACGTACATTCGAGAAGACCCGCAAATGGCGACACTTGTTTATTTGGGCCGATCGTGGGAGGTGAAGTTCCGGAGCTATCCGCGATTCCACATTGCATCCTTGGTCGTCGGTTGGTCCGCATTTGCAAGAGAAGCTTGCTTGCGTGAAGGAGATGTCTGCATGTTCGAGCTCATCGATAAGGATAATATCGTGTTCAAAGTCTCCATTTTCCGTACTGCGGATAAAGAAGTGATTCGCATCAATCGAGATTAACAACGGAAGTGTCATGCTTTAGGCTGTTTTGGCTCTGAGAGGAACTCGAGACACAAACTAGCTAACACTAGTTCATGTCTTGTTTATCTATACTGTGATTAATCAGTGAAGAGCTCACTTTTGCCTGCTCGAATAAATCTTCTTGTTTCCAGGTAATTGCAAATCAGAGAAGGCAAATCTACTTGAACGAGAAGATTCCCCGACCGCATATATTGATGGGTCAGCAGAAAAACAGGGGAAGAAGAAAGAAAAGAGGAAAAGGCAGCTTGTGCGAGTGATTTTATGCTCAACTCGATGTTCCATAGTCATACTTTGAATTAGCTCATTAAGACTGCAGGCACGATGGCGGAGTGAAGAAGCGTGCCTGGGGTTTTTATGAATCAATGTCACTTATGCTTGAGGGAGAATTGTGTAAGATGATAATAAGGTCACCGATGCTTTACCGCACTGCGTGTTGGCCGGTGGTGAAGCAACGGCATATGCACGAAATTAGCGTGGCGGAAAACTTTGTTGCTCTGTGTGTTTGGCTTCTGTTTAGGTGATCGGCATGCCATAAAACCGGCATTGAAGCAACAAGTTGATGAAACCGCAGTCGAGTCATCGATTATTTTTCTTCTCTTTTTCTTCCATTCAACCTGTCTCTGCTGTTCATGCATATCACAAGATTAATGACTAGGGATCATGCACCCTCTCCTAGTGAAGAGTCTAGGAGCATAAACATTGATGCTTCGCCTTGGCGTTGCTGGTTAAGATCCATTGCCTGCTTTGGATTGTAAAGGCTGTCCATAAAATTTCTGAAAGTGGAGAATCTTGTGCGATTCACTTGTGGCTGTGTGCTTATACTATGTTCTTTCTACTTACGTTTCATGGGCATGCATAGAGTATTCCGAGCAGATTCGTCAAGCAACCGCATTCACGAAAACGGGGAAACTGTGACTCTCAGGTATTCAAACAGATCGTGGCCGATGACGATAGTTAAGAGCTACTGAAGCAACCGTGTGGCGTCCGTCAGTGTCTGCTGGCCTGCATTTGCGAGAGAGAAACACGTTTGTGCGCAAGAGATGTCAGTGTGTTTGAGCGCATCGGTGAAAATGGGAAAAAGCATCACCAAAGTTCTAGAACGGATGCCAATTCAATTTTGCACCTTTCGGTAGAATCAAATTAATCCTAAATCTTTTCGTGTTTTGTCAATTGATCCGTCGGATCAATTTTAATTGGAAATAGCTAATGTGGATACTAGCCATCATATATAACGTGATCGGCCATAACGTGGACATTTTTAATAATTATTTGAATTTTAGGTTGAGGGGCAGTTAGAGTTGCCGAATTGGGTGGCACGGCCTCACCCTAGGCTAAATGGGGCCACAATGCCCTCGCTCTTCGCCTAGATTTGAGGAAAAGTAATAAAAAAGTTCTGGCTTATTGTATTGATATTAATTCAACTTTGAACTTTTCAACTAGATCAATTTAGTCCTCAAACCTTTTCATATTGGTAATACTTGAGCCCATTTGGGCAGTTTAAGTCAAAAAGTACTAATGTTGATGCCAATCATTCTACGTGGAACGGTTGGCAGATGAAGTTGATAGTTTTTTATTATAATATCTAAATAATTTTTTTTTAAAAAAAATTCTTTATGTATCAACATGGGTCATGACTGACGAGGGCTAGCCTCGCTTGAGCAAAGGTTGGCCTCGCCTGGGCGAGAATTGGTCTCCTCGAGCCTCACCTTGGCAAGTGCGAGGAAACAAGTAGGTCCTCCTTAGTCGTTGAGCGGTGTCGACATCAAACTGAAAACAAAGCCTCTGTCCAAGCTCAAGCTAAGCTTTTCGATCACAAGACCCACTTGTAATTCGATTAGAGGTGTCACTATGCATCTTTTAACCCATATTTTTAACTCATTTTTGTCCATTTATATCAAATATTTAACGAATTTAAAAATGAGTCAAATATGAATTTATGCTTATAAAGCCAATTCAAATATGGATTTTAGCTCAATCTATTTTCAACTCATCACCTATAGCTTCGCCTTTTATTCACATGTAAACCGCCACCCCCGCCGTCGTCATCCACCCCCCCCACCCACAACCACCGCCACACCCCCCCCCCCTCCGCTTACCGTCGCCACTCACCCACCGCCCTCTGGGACAAAAGATTGGCCGTTGAGTTTTCTTGTGTGCCTTTGATTAGAGTTTGGTGCTGGTTCACCGCCACCTCTTTCTGTTTCCACCGTCACCCTTTTTTGTCCCAAAGCAATCATTCACAGATCCAGACAACCACCCACTATCCCCCCCCCCCCCTCTCTCTACATATATGTACATACACATACAAGTCATTTAGAAAATATATACGTCAACACTAACAATTCTACGTAAAATCGATCGACATCCACATCAGTAATTTTTACTTGTAATTGATCGAATAGGCTCAATTGATACAAATATGAAAATGTTTATGACTAACTTGATCCAATTGAAAGGTTTAAGACTGAATTAATATCAATACAATAGGTTCGAAATTTTTTTATTACTTTTTTCCCCCAGAATTGGTGAGGGCATCGCGGCCCTTGTCCAATTCGAGTGAGGGTCGCTTGCCTTTGCTTCCGGCAACCCTTGCCACCCCCTCAATCCCAAAAAATAAATAAATAAATAAATAAAGAGAAGGAGACAAAAAAAAAAGGAAAAAAATAGATACTACAAAAAAAATCCAAAACATAATTAAAAAAAATGTCTGAGTTCGCGCCGGTCGTCCTATGTGGCTAAGCTGACGTCCAACGACCGGCATCCGCATCAGCGATTTCTCGCCAATAACCTAAACTTTTATGTCCCACCTACTTTAAAAGAACAAGTCAATCAATGAAATGCCCATGCCTGTGACCGTTGAAGTTCTCATTTTTAAATTTTTCAGCATATGGTCAAGATCAAACGGTCTAGATGCCGTCCTAAATGTCCAAACCCGCTCATTAGCCGGCAAACTTCATGGTGGTGATATGAGCCAACTCATATTAAGAGACGCAAGGTAAGATCCTGGCCGTCCATTCGCCCCTTGTTCTTTACTCTCGATCCTCACCCTCCCAAAAAAACTTCAGGGGAGATTCCTTTCTTTCATCTACTTCACCTCAGATTTCTTCACCTAAAGATTTTCTTTCCCGCCCACTTATTTCTTCTAAACGAATAAACTTGAAACTCCACTTTTAGCTTTGCACAATTCTTAGATAAACTTATTTTTGATCATCTGCTCACCGCCGAAGGCCATCACTCTAGTGTATATTTTACTAAGAATAGACAATGAAGTAAGGAAAAAGGACAGGAGTAACACAACTAAATGGGTCCGTGGAAGCCGTGAAAACGGCGATCTACGGACATATCGTTGTTGATCCGGCAGGCGAGTTCAAGCGAAGCACAAGGTTCCTTAAATGGGTCCGGTGTAAGCAGCGAAAACGGCAATTCAGAAACACCATAGCTAGAATCTAGAGCCAAAGTAATGGTTTAAAGAGATTCGGCAAATCCGACATCTTTTGCCACGCTCCGGATCTTCTCCGGCTTCCATCGGGAGGTGGAATCCGGCCACAAAAGCAATTTGGGTTGTCTTTAGGGTTTATTCGGCATCCCTGGCATACTGGCTTCCAAGCGTTGTATGTCATCCCGGGGTGAATTTCCCTGCGAAGTTAAAAGGCAAAGACTGACCAATTGTTATTGTGAAGAGGCTTGCGTAGACATAACAAGCCGAGTTCCAATTGCTTCTCAAAGCGTCCGAAATCTAGTCGACATCGTCGGATGGCTCGGGCACTTTTATTTTTAACTTCGCGTTGTTGGGCGATTCATGTTCACGTGCACTAGCCGGCGAAGGCATGTAACATGACATCAATCACAGCAAGAGTACTCAGTAAATCCAAATCCAGGAATGTGGAAATCGGGTTAAGCATAACCTAGCCATGATTGCCATGCAATTATGCCAATTTAGCCTTAAATATTTTCTTTCTTTTTTTTTTAAACCCATTAAGCCCTTCCGACTAGCAAAGTGACAAATTTTAATAATATTTTCCGATTTAAATTTATTTTTTTTTGTGTCTTTATCGGCTTTTTTCTCTGGCTAGAGGCGAGGACCGGCGAAGTCACCCTTGCACGCACATTCAAACATGCGTGCACATGGTCTAGTAAAAGTAGAAAGACCAACTGGAAACCCCTCACGTCTTCAGTCCAAGCCATTGAATAGGAATCCACTTCTGCTTACTTCACCGTCACCATCTTCGACTCGAACGAAGCAAATTGCACCACGCCACTTCCCCCCGTTCTCTTTGCCAACTTTTCGTGACTCTCCCCCAAAATTCCAAAGACCATGAAGACGCCAAATTAGACCAAAGAAAGTGGCTACGACCCACTTGATAGAAATCAAGAAACAGGACCTCATCGTCGCTCTCAAATTCAAAGCTTCCTCCATCTGTTTTGATTCATTCGGTAAAGAGAGAGAGAGGGAGGGAGGAAGAGAGAGAGAGAGAGAGAGAGAGAGAGAGAGAGAGAGAGCAAACGAAGAGGGCCGGCGGGGTAAAAGCAAAGGAGGAAGGAGATGTCTTGCTTCGTGCCTTTCAACAGGAGGAATTTGGACGTGAGCTTCTTCGTGTTCCGGCCGACTTCGGTCCTCGTGGACGAGCTCGTCGAGGCTCTGAAGCGATTCGCCGCGTCCGCCGGGTCTGTCGGCTGCGTCCAGAGTTCCATTTTCAGGAGCATTCACGGGAACATGGTATGGTCTTCGATTTAACCCCGCGTTAGAACTTTGGCCCGTCTCGAAAACCATCATCGATCCGATTCGACGAGGAACGGATTGCGCCCCATGAGATCATTTTCTTCCTCGTTTTCTCAGAAAACATTCTGAGAGTCGCGAGCTTTCCTCAAACGTTCCGAGGACGTAATATTAACCGATGGTAGCGTGCTTGCACAGATCATATGGTACGGAGCATGGACGAGGAAATCAAGTGGCGACAAAGAGTCACTGAACGCCACACTGGTGAGTTCTCCATCATCCAACGTTTGGCAAGTATTGAATGGATCGTGTCTTTAACTTCAAGTATGGTCCAACGTCAAAGGCAATTTTGACATTACCACTGCTAGGCACTCTCTTGATGATTACTCTATTTACCTTATATGTTATAAATATGTTATAATTATGCCTAAAATTATCAAACAAAAAGTCCTAAATATGTTAATTCAATCATAAACCTTTTTTTTTTTCAAACTTAATGCTAAACTTTTTTTGAATTCATTTTTTTTATTTTTTTTTTATTTTTGAGGGCCGGGACATCCTCATTGGCTGATGGGGAGGGCCGGAATACCCTCGTTCGTGGCTAGCAATGGTCCGGCGATCATCATCGGCCATATTTAGAAAAAAAAAATCAAAGAAATTTAAAATATCATTTGAAATTATTCGCGTCAGCACCGACTGCATCACGTAAGACGGACGGTATTCGTGTCAAAATTGATCGGATAGACTAAATTAATACAAATACAAAAGATCGTTGAGGTGTCCAGACTAGGTTAATTAATGGCAGCTTAGCTATTCAAGTGATATTTTCTCTCCACGTGAAAATGGACCAACTTCTAAGACTTTCCTCCATCTTTTTTCCTAGCTATCAATGTTGACCGGTGTATCCAGCATGGCCATCCTCGTCGAGCACAGCTTCTTCGAACCCTATGCGGGCGAGTCGCGGGACGGTGCGTCGGCTGCCAAGTTCTCGACGGGCGACATCATATCAGTCGATGCGGCCGAGTCCACCACCAGCGAGGTCGGCGACCTGGCCCACGCGTGCTTAGCGCTGTTCAAGTCTCGGTTCATGAAGATCGAGGGCATGGACGCCAGGGTGTGCCTGAGATCGCAGAGCCGGCCGAGGGTGGCGTGCGTCCACATGTGGAAATCGCTCCAGTTCTGCTACTCGTGGATCTTGAACGCGGAGTACCGGAACTCGGTCCTCCCGTATCTCGACCGCCTCTCTCTCGACCTCAAGTACGACATCTTCAAGGTGGTGTACGTGAGTGGTGAAGGTTCAGCGGGCTACCATAGCCATGTCTCTCCTCACCCCATGTTAGGGCACGAGGAAGAAAGCACTGAGAGGAAGCTCGTGCAGAATTGACGGAGAGTGGTTAATTTTCGTTTGTGAGTATAAATTGCAGTAAATTTGTAAAGAAATTTGTGATTTCTTTTTTCACTACTTTGATCTCTCTGATAGGCATAACTAAAATTCCAGCCAATTGACAAATACAGAAGTCAATTGAGAAAATATTTAGTGGTATCAAGTCTGATCCAATTGGGATTTGACACGTGGCGACTTGTAAATAATAAAAAGAAATGCTTATGTGACGGTACTGTCAAGGACGGTACAATCTTAACCATAAGTCCACACGCTCATTAATTATGAGATTATGTGATGAGAAATAACTGACAATAAACTGTCAGGCTAGCAAATTCCAAAGAAAAAATTGAAATGGCCGCGGAGCTCCTTTCCCTCCTCCTTCAACCCACCTTTTGCACGACCTAAAATGAAACGCTGCTTCATCCTCTCGCTCGAGAGCTCCTTCATCCTCAAAACCTCGCTCTTGCCAGGACCCGAACCTGACATGGCCAAGATCGCCGGGGTTTCCCTGAAGGACAAGGAGACCATCTTCCTCGACGGCTGCGACTACGAGTGCTGGCTCACCGTCATGGAGCTTCCCACTGACCCCAAGCCCTCCAAGGAAAGATGATCAACCTTACGTCAAAACCCTAGCCTCCGTTGTCGCAAGGTACATTCTATGCTATCGTTTTTCTTTTCTATTAATTTCTGGTCCTAATTCAAGCTGAGTGTGTTCGGTATGTTTGTTCACTTCTTTCTTGGGGCTGATTTGGAGGCGTTCAATCTTTGCCACTGGATCAAGTACGTTGGTTGCCTTTACATGAGCTTCCATGCAACCAGACAACTTTTGTCTGCAAATCGCTTAGTTGCTTCGGACAGACAGGATTAAGAATGCTGCCTTGGCATCAGGAATTCTCTGCCATGCTCATTGCTTTACTACTCTATTGTAGGGTATCCTTTGGGTTATAAAATGCCAGAATATGAGCATACTTCCTCTTCAGCTTGGCACATAGCTAGTACTGGAAAAGATCTGGCTCTTAGTCTTATTAGAATTTAACCTCAGACGGGGACGATGGCGAAGTATATGCTTTTGCCGCGGGTGTCTCCATCTCGAATGAGTCGGATGTTGAGGATGGAGTGTATATCAATTGACTGCCCTGTTAGATGGTTAATGATCGTCACCTTTATAGATCGTCCACGACTGCTTATGGGCCGAGTTCGATCCCTAATTTTCTATGCGATCAATGAATGACGGGATCACCAAAATTCAAGCATTAACAAGAATGTTGAAAATATGTCTCGAGTTTGAGTTTATAAAAGGAAACCCTATCCAATTAAGTTTCATAGTTTGAGTAGGTTTTCTATTTAGGATCCGAAATATGTTCCATATAAGAAGTGGGTCTTCTCCATCAATTGCATCCAAGAGACTGTTTCTTCTTTAAGTCGTACCCAAAGCAATCTGAGAGTGTTGAAGCCAAATAAGTCTTGTGGTGAGATTTGCATAATTTCTTTTGTAAGATTGATAGGTTGTTTTGCGATGAACTACAAGGGCTAAACACCATGTGACTTATTAGGTGTAACTGGAGGCTCGAAAACACCGAGAGTGTCTGAGTTATTCGAGTGTAATTGCAATCAACATTGTGTCACTTCATCTAAATGGAGCACTATGCTGCTCTTCCTATGGTAAAACTCCCACTTGTATCAAAGTCAAAGGAGAACAAGTCGCCTATCGTCTAGGGTGAATACTCTTTAGACGAAGTCTTCAAAGTAGCATAAGATGCGAGTAGCCAACGAAAAAAGTAAGGAAGTAAGTCGCACCGAACGAACCACGTAAATTCGATGTTCGATTTTACATTATTATTCGATCTCTTACTTTTCGTAAAAGATCTTTGTCTTAGCATGGGGAATTTGTATTTGACCCTCATTGCACCGGCTACGCAGAATGATCTGCTCAAATCGGGCAACTTGGGCTTCGGATCACTGAGGCCCAACTGGACATAATAACACCAGATAGTCCAGCCCATCGCAAGCGAATTTTCGATCGCGCGCGTGCACACACACATACATACATCCATATGTTTTTCCTTTACTTTTTTTTTCTGAACCACCAATTGACCGTTTGTTGCGCGCTTTAGTTTGTTTCTTGGACATTTAGTCTGAATATTTTCCTTGCGTAGCACAAATTTTTTTCTATTTAAAATAGGAATTCTCGTCATTAAGAAAACTAGGGAGAATTATCAAAAAAAGTCATAAACCTATTACAATTGTGCCATTTTGAATCCTAAACTTTTTTTTTTTGTTAATTCAATCCTAGATCTTTTGCCGCTATGCCATTTCAATCCATTTGGTGAATTTTGGCTAGCTGGCGTTAGCATGGACATCAAGCGGCCGGCGATCGAATATTTTAATTTTTTTTTTCTTTCTTTTTCTTTTTATTTTTCCCCCAACCCCTCCCCTTCTTCAGCCAGTCACCGGACCTCGGCGATTGGCTAAAGGCACAACTGGTGAGGCCGAGCCTCACCCAGCCATGGTGGGGCCCAACCTCATCGTCGTTAACTTGCCCGATGATGGCGAGGTCGAGTCTCGCCCATCCATGGTGCTTCTGACCCACCGCTAGTTTTAAACATCTCTCCCTCAACTTAGGTTCTTTTAGAAATCAAAACGGGGAAACAAAAAACAAGGTGGTTTCCTATACAATGATAGCCTTCCATCTCCATTTGTTTGGTAAAGTACTTAAGATTTTAGGATGATGTTTTCTAAAAGATCGTTGTGTTTTTTTTTTTTTTTGGTAAGGAAAGATCCTTGTGTTTTAAAATGACAATATTTGAGATTATTTTCGATTTAGAAAGGAAGAATTGGATTTATTTATCTAAAGAGACATGAGACATGTATTATTCATGTGATATAAAGGATACCTAATCTTTTTGGTTTTAATCGTATAAGATGGGTTTTCTCGGCCCAACCTCAATGAACCCAAGCATGAGCATCAGGGACCATAGCCAAGCCATGATGGACTCAATCCCCATGCTACACCTGGGTATTAGGCTTTTGGGCCTAACCTTAAGGGACATAGACGCAGTTGGGCCCCGGAATCGATTTCGCAAACACAATTGTCTAGGACCTAGGCATAGACACCGAGGTTTTTGCTCAGCTTTAAGGGACCTAGGCTCGATTGGCAAAAAAATCGGGTTTGGACTCAGTGATGCGGGCATAGGCATTGGTGTCCAGACACAAAAGCTAGTACCCAAGCATGCCATAAAGACATAAGCATAGGCACCGATGGCTCGACCCGACCTCTATTGACCAAACCCAAGTGCCAAATCAAGGTCCCAAACCTGACCTATATGGACAAATCCCAAGGACCAGTGAATTCGGTGCGAGAATAGGATACTTGGGCATAGCTACTAGAGAACGGGCCATGGGCATTAGGGTATCGGGTTCGGCCTCCATGGACTCAGGCCTCGTGTATCATTTGACTTAAGGGCAAGAGCCGAATACCCAATCCCATCACGGACCCAAGAACGAGCACCAAGGTCTTATGCCTAGTCCCTATAGACCTAAGGCTGGCATTGATGGACTCAGGCTCAAATGTCAAATTGAAATCTTGAGTTTAGGCGCCAAATTGAGGTCCCAATCCCAAGCACCAATGACTTGGTTATTGGAATTGAGAACTAGGGCATTGCTATTGGGGACCCAACACGTTAACCGGAATCTTGGACTCATCCTCGATAGACCCATGCCTAGCCTCGTGGAACCAAGCCTTAGCGTCGGTGACTTGAGAGTGGAAGTCGAGTATTCAACCATGACTATCAAGGACCTAGGCACGAGCAATAGGGTCCCAACCTCAGCCTTTAGGATTCGAGCTCGGCCTCTATAGACCAAAGCCAAGGAGCCAATGACTTCCACACAAGAGTGGGATGCTCGGGCATTAGGACCAAAGCAGGGACGCCAAAGTCCCGAGCCTAGACTTTGTGGACCCGATTTCAATGGTCAATAACGTGGTGATGAGAGTTGGGTATGCAAGTCCGGCCGCCAAAAGCCCAATCTCTGTACACCCAAGCCCAGCCACCGAGAAGCCGACACGAGAGTTGGGGCCGAGCATCATTATTTAGTCATATTCTATAATATGATTCCTAATTTTTAGAAAAGGAAATTAAGTTTTTTTTTCAAATAAAATATTTTTTCCGAAACATATGAAGCCTAAAGAAACCTTTTCCCGTTACCATGAATTTCATAATTCACGCTATCTTGATTTCGAATTGAATTGATCGATCCCAAAAATTGGCAGCCTCAACAAAGTCAACACTTTTTTTCAAATCTGGTGGCCGCCGAATACATACGATGGACGAATGTAAAGTTCAGACACTCGAGAACTCATGACTTTATAGGACTAGTAGGTCGGTCCATCAAAATCAAAATCATAGGGCAAACTAGGACGAGAAAAATTTTCAAAGTAGAGCATGCATGCCGTGGGAGTTGAGGTCGACTTTTCATGTGCAAGCAAAAACCCTATCGTTCTTGCGTGAATCGCGCTATTCGAATAAGATAGATACCTATTTATTTGTCCTACATTCCACGAGCGGACACCGACAAAGGCCATACTTTTGGGGCAATCAAACATGACACTTTCAAATCTCTCTCTCTCCCCCACATATGCCCATGATCACATGAAAAGCACTAGGGACCTTCCAAATAAAGAATAATCGAGAGCCCATGCAAATCGTTTTGAACTTTTCAAAGATAGAAGAAAGTAACCCACAAAAAAAGAAAACACAAACTAACTCGTTATCTTGACTCATGGGTCGCTTGATATCCCGCAATTATGCAATTAACCCTAACAATTTCATTCTTAAACATTATGATATATGCGTCGGAATCGTCGAAGACTATAACTAGCATGCGATGCCAAACCAATATTTCACGCGATACACATACTTTATACTATACTTTCATATATATAAAAGTATCGTTTTCCCGTGTTTGTTAAACAAAAACAGACAATCCGTTTCCCTTGCTTGATGGCTGAGGCCAGGGGTGAGCAACTTGGCCCACCCGAATCGAGACCGTCCGGACCGGATCGGGACCGGTGGTCCGGTTCCCGATTTTATAGAGGTCTGGTCCAGTTCTCGATTCCTAAAATTAGGACGGTGACCGGGGTCCAGTTCGCGGTTCCTGATTTCTAGGCCCGAACTGGACCAGTCTCTTTTTTTAAAAAATTTTTCCCTAATTCGGTCCGTGAATCTCTTTCGGCTCCTTGGATCTCTTATTTTTTCTGTTGAAAAGTCATTTTATATGGACATTGAGGTTCTATAACGTTATTAATTTCAACAATTAGAGAATAACTTTGGTTATATTATTTTTTGGTCGGGTCCGGTCCATTTTTCAGTCCGGTCCAGTCCGATTCCCGGTTCCGACAAATTGGAAATCATACTCACCAATCCGATTTTCGGTTTTTGAGGGGAACCGGATCGGATTAGGAGCCGATCACCTCTAGTTGAGGCACCGATTTGTGAAAGCTGATAATGATCATTCGCAAGGTGAGCTTCTAGTCAAACTCACCCCTCTTAGAGAGTCCCCATATAATAAATGTGGGCCGCCTACGATTCATTTTGCAGTTTTTCATTATTGTGCTGCCGTATATCCTACGATGCAGCAGCAAAAAGTAAATGTCTTTCTAGTCTTTGTTAGAAAGGTCGAGGATATATGTTTGAGTGGTTGAACGTTGGATTTGAATTAAAGTAGCTTTAGACATTTGTTCTATCTTAGCTGTACAAAAGAAATTACAAATCAAAAGTTGTGATTGACTAGGCTATGTTTCTTTTTCTTTTTTTTAATGATTTGCTTCGAGTTGTATGTTGCAACTTCTAAAAGGAAGAAAACGATTTTATACTTTGCCGCCAAAATATAAAAACATTATCTCAATTCTAAGAGAAGTAAAACTTGGATTAATAGCTCTTACCGTTTGGCTTAACATGCATTCAAGACACAAACGCTTGAAAAAGCATAATTAAGGGCCTGTTTGATAAAGTTTCTGTTTCTCTGTTTTTGTTTTCGGGAACAAAAAAGGATCAGTAACATGTTTGGTAACGTAAATAATTTTGTTTCTGATTCTGCTCTCGGGAACACTTTTGAAACAAAAATTAGAAACAAAAAAAAGTTGAATCTGAAAAAAAAAAACACTTTTTTAGGATCACTTTTCAAAGATGGACTTCTCAGCTTCTTCCCATAACATTTTTTTTAGAATCAATTTTTTATGATCACTTTTGGATAAAAAATAAAAAATATTTATGTAATTACCAAACGCATTCTAATTCTCTAAAAGAACAGAATCAAAAAACGTATTTTTAATCAAAATCACTTTTTAAAATAAAAACGTTACCAAACAAGTCCTAAAGTCATCTCCGATCTTCACAGGTCCCACGCGAGTACGGTGACTCTCTTAAAACGTTTTTAACTTTTTTTCTCCAACCGTTTTTGTTCATCTCTTAAAAGGAAAAAAATGGAATTTCTAGTGTGGGTCAGTGCCACACGTACTAAAAAATATGTAAAGCATCATGTCACATCAGTAATTTATCATTGTCAGATGAACTTAATTGCACTTAATCTCAGATCGCTTTGGATTTGACACTGCTTTTTTAAATGTTCTGACTATTATTGCTCATTGGGCCTGATATATAAGACTTCCAATATAAATCTTAATCATATGTGAATCTTCAAATCAATTATTTTTTTCCAATCTTTTCAACCTTAGTTTCATAGGAGCAAGTCAGAAAGATCGAAAAATATAACAATCTGATTTGATTCTTTCATGTTCCTTTTACAGAACTTCCCTCTTGTATTATCAAACCATCACCCGATTAATACGACACCGCACAATTTCAATAGTTCTTTTGCTTTGAGGATAAATTCTCCTATCTTAAATCCAAGCGATCTCTTCGTAGGCATTTGCCATTGCCCTACCCCAGGACTATGGAAAAAAAGGGCTATCATAGGGAACAATACCCTTACCGATCTATTGACAAGAGTAGATCTACAGAGATTAAAAAAAAAAAATTTCAGGGAGAGAACCTATTTCACCAATTGAGGCACTAAATAAAGGAACAATAACTAATTTTATTTTATTTTATCAAGAGTGTTGGTTATTGCATGGCCATCATAATATAGAAAATCACACTTAGAAAGGATGGACAATTAGCTAGAGCAGCTTTTTTGAAGACCGAATCCATTCAATTTCTAAAAAGGATTATTAATCCTTAACTTTTCGAGGATTCCTTCATCAATGTTGCCAATGGCTGATTTTTTCTTCCCATCTCGACGTGCGAAGTGGGAAAGAAGGGATTTTAGGAGGAATACCACTAAAAGAAAGTATACCTACTAAAAAAGTAGAAGCCATAATTGCACAATTGAAATTGTCCCTATTTTTATTTGTTCTCTTTTTTTATTTAATAAATAAAGAAATAAAGAGTTTCTTACAAATTCTCAAATGATTCGTTTTTTTTTCTTATTCTTTCTGAAAAGGGGGGTTTCACAAAAAAAAATGAGATTATTTAGGAATGAGACATTTCTTTGTTGTCATTAAAAAAAAAAACTGAGCCTTCGAGTATTCCAAGTTGCATGAGAAAAAATGGGTCTTCCCAAAAAAAAAAAGATTATTTATGAATCATACATTTCTCTATTGTCATTAAAAAAGAAAAATAAAAAGAATCGATCCTTTGAGTATTCCAAATTGCAAGAGAAAAATGAGTCTTTGCAAAATTGTGCTCAATTTCATATGGGGCAATTCCATGAAAACCAAGCAACATTTCATTGATTCATTTTTATTTTTATTTTATTTAGATTTTTTTGTCTTAATTGCATGCATTTCTGCAACACCTCTAATAGAGGGACAAGTAGTCAATTTTGAAAGAACTTATTGTCAGTAGGAAGACCATCCCATAGTATATTGCTGCCAGAAGCAAAACTCCATATTTCACATTGGTCACAAATATTCATTTTGGACTTCAAAAGTTTCTTATAATTTAATCCATAATAATTTTTGTTTCTTTTTTTCTTCCCCCCCTCCTTCCATTTTTTAGGGTTATTTACAAATAGAAATGGAAAAAAAAATTGCAGAAAATCGAATAGCTATACAATAATTCAAAAATAACAGAATTATTTCTAATCTGCCCATAGCTTCTAGAGTGTTCACATTTGGCATATGCTTGCTTTTACTGTTCGAAAGGGGTTTTGATTAATCAAAAAGAAGAATCTACTCCGATTCCTATTTTTCATAGAGAAATCTCTTATCAACGATAAAACAAGATTGATTTTGCTTCATATCTAAGGCATTTCTTGGGCAAAAATTGTTTTGGATTAAATTATAAGAAACCAATCTTTAAGAATCCGACCACTTTACATTAAAAATCAAAAGTCGAAATATGGACTTCATGAAATTTGGAAAAAGTCAAAAACATAAGTCCCGCCAACAAATCGACTTCGAATTTTTTTATTGAATGCACCATAGTTCAATTTATTTGCAACTGATGCACCTTCTTCCTTCTATGACCAAATTTTCATTAGAAAACTTACAAAGTCACTCATCTCTCACCATTGTGCCATTCGGCAGATGCTTAGTGGTGAAGCCACATCGTCTATCAGAATTGAACCTGCTAAACCTAAGAGTGATTCGACCACTATATATATATATATGAGTGCGCTTGTTTCATTAAAAATGAATTATTTGAGAAATATTTTCTTAAATATCATTTTTGTAAAGAAATATTTATTCGACATATTAATATGGTAGTGCCTAAAGAGGCTCCTCTGCTTATGCCACGTGTTGGATCCTCCAACTACTAACTTTTTTTTTATGTATTTATCTGCTTAAATATAACTAACCAACAAAAAAGAGTGGCCGAGGTCAGCAGCATGTGGCCTCGGGCTCTCCTCACTTTGGCTCTTTTAACTCTCGTCTTTGCAATGTGGATAGCATGGTCACAAGAACAAAAGCGAGGAATGCTAGTAGTCGACTCAAAGTCAACAACACATTCTTAAATAACTTTGACAAAACGAGTATGAAGGCAACTTTGGTCAAAACCCTAGAGAGAGAGAGGGAGTATATGTGCCCCGCATTACCCACCAAAGTGCCAAAGGACGTGGGTCCAATGACAAGGAGAAATTAACAAGAGGGCTCCTTCAAGCTACCAACCATAGGACCACCATTTTATTGAAAATTTCAAAAAAAAGAACCCTAGAATTTCATAATTTATTTTCGATTTGTGCAAAAGAATGTATTGGGGACACACACACGCACTTTGTTTTATCCTGCCCGATCTGGTTTCGAAGGAAGTGAAATTAGTCAATTTGATTATGACCACATGAAGCGAACGAAGCATTGAAGCTTTGGAAGGACCCTTTGAGCAGGCGAAGAGGATGGGGGTAGAATCGGAACTCCTTTTGTTGCTTCAATGAGCGTTGGTGATACTGACGACTTGACTGAACAGATAGTAATCAAATTTATTTAAGGGAGATTAATCCAAAGAGAATCATAATTCAAAGCATAAATTCATGCATATATAATAAACTTCAGCAATAACTTCAGCAATAAGATCGATATATATATCTAGTTGTGCGAATGGGAAAGAGGGAGGAGGAATGGGGACGGAAGAAAAAAAATTACACTCATAATCCAATTAGGTCTTTAATTTTTTTTAAACTATGTAATCAGGTCTTAAACCTTTTTCTCGATAATGAATATGAAATTGTGAGCTTTTTAATTGGTGCGATCCAAATCGCATACATTTCCCTTGCCAAAAAAGAAAGAGTCACAAACATTTCAATCTCCGATTATCTACCCGAGCATCCTAAATCTCTAAGTAAGTTTGTGGATAAACATTAAAAACTAAGTTATCTAACAAGAATAATACTTTGACCAAAAGAAAAAAAAAGGAACGCAACAAACTTGTGATTTCAACTAGTTAAGGGGGTAAATCATTCATTTTGTAAGTTAGATAAAACAAGAACAAAAGTCATGTTTTAAGTTGTCGTGGTTGAGGAAAATTTTAAATAAGAACATGAAATATCATTATTTTTTTTTCCAAATAAGAATTTAAAGTGAACTTTCTTTCAAATAAAAATCTAAAGTATCCTCACTGTTTCAAAGAATGGCATGATCAAGAATATTCTTGTCATTTACATTTTTTGATTTTTTGTTCATTTTTTTCTTTTCTTTTCTTTCTATTTTTTCTTTTTTCCCTCTTCCCTCCTCGGGCCATTGGCAAAGGTTGTCAGACACTGGCAACAGCCACCTTCGCCCAACACCAAGGTTGGCAAGGCTAGGCTATGGAGATAGCGTCAGGCAAGGGTTGACCTTGCCAAAGCCAACAAGAGTTGCCCTTACTTGAGGTCGGGGGCGTCAACCAAGGGTTGACCTTGCCAGAGCCAACAAGGGTTGCCCTTGCTTGAGGTCAGGGATGGCCAAGGGAGGGAAGAGGGAAAATGCAAATGAAAAAAAGGAAAGAAAAAGGAAAAATGTTAAAAAAGTAAAGGACAAAAATGTCCTTCTTTAAAATAATAAAGGCACTTTATGTCCTTATTTAAATAAGGTCTACTTCACATTTTTATTTGAGAAAATGAAAGCATTTCAGACCCTCGTGCGAAATTTTTCCTAAAATTAATTCAGTTGACAAAATATGAAAATTTGAGAAAAAAAATTCTTTATCGAATTGACCGGTTTGCATTTTAGAAAACTATTTTGACTCTAGCTTGATATGGTGTTATGAACATTTCTTAAGGGGGATTTGGTTTGATCGCGGCCTAGTTTCTTAGATTAATTCCGATGGGGATCATAGGGTTAATTGCAAAAAAGTGGCAATTTGTGGTAAAATGTGTAAAACCAAGGACGACTAAAGGGGCTGTTTTGTAAATTTTAAGAATCTGAAACCTTTATCAAATATGAGAAATTGTTTATCTTGAATTGATTTGTGAGTTCGGTTATCAAATTTAATGGAAAAGGAGGCTTAAAAGCTGAAGTTATTTATCGAGGTGAAATTAGTCAAATCAAAGAATTTGAGGGTCTAGTTAGCAAATTTAGAATCTGGTCCCTAAGTTTATTGATGGGACCGAGACATGCTTTGGAATTAAAAAAAAAAAAAGGAGATTAGATTTTGTACAACCATGATTAGGCATTAGTAGTGACAGATATCAAAAATGGATTTTGGGGGTTTATATGACAATAAGGCTCTGGGGTATAATACATGAGATTACTTAACATGGATTTCTATTTTTGACCAAAAAAAAAAAGCATGGATTTCTATTGAAATATAGGGAATAATTTGTATTTACTGAACGTGTTGGAAATTCTAAGCTATTATACTAAAATTGAGGAGGATGCCGTCACCATAATTGAAAATTTTCAAGAGATTTGTGTGCTTTTATCGTCCGTGCTTTGAGATTAGTGTGCTTATTGTGCGTGCTTTGTCTTTTATGCACTATGATAATTTATGATGTGTGCACTGTGTGGAGATTAGTATCGTGCAAAGATGCAGCGATGAGAATGTGCAAAACATTGACGTTGAAAAGATATGGTAATTGTCAAAAAATTTCTAATTCTATTGCAGTTTTGTTAATTCAATCATAAACTATTAATTTTGTCAATTGAGTCCTAACAATTTTTGACATTTTTCCAAGTAAATTTAAGTTTGATTGAAAATAACTAACGTGACCACTGATCGATACATGGACAAATTTTCATATATTTTAAAAATTTTAATCGTTCTCATTTTTCATTTTTTTTTCCTTCTTTTTTCCTTTTTATTTATTTTTCACTTCTACCCTCCGCTGGCCATCGACGAGCCTTGCGATGGCCGATGGAGATCATGGACCGGCGAGGGTCATCCTCATATGAGGCTAACGACCTCTGCAGGCCATCGCGGGGCTCAGCGATGGCTGACGAAGGGAAGGTGGGAAGAAAACAAGAACAAGAAAAAAAAAAGTAAAGGAAAATAAAGGAAAAGAAAAATTAAATTAATGAATCAATAAATCAAAGAATTATTAAAATTTGTCCACGTTAGTGTTGACCGCTTCACGAAAAATAGCCGGGGCCCACATTAACTATTTCCGATCAAAATTGATCAAATGGGCTTAATTGAAAAAATGTAAAAAAAAAAAGTTTATGACACGATTGATCAAATTAAAATGTTCAGGATTGAATTGGCGAAATTGCGGTACGTTTAGGACTCTTTGGGTAATTGTCCCTATACTTGGGAGATGCTTAAATTGCTATACCGAAAGTGTCAAGAGATAATTACATTCTACACCAATACATTATGAGAACGAAATATACGTGACGAGGACAACTTTGTAAAGACATCATTTATAACGCTTCATTGAATTATTGTTGTGTTGCATGTGTTTGATGCCATGCTATGATAAGCTATGATTCCATGCTTCACGAGTCAAGGTGAGTCTTGATCGCTTGACTATGCCGGATGGAGAATCACCTCTAGATCCACATATATCAACTGCGTCACTAACTATCGATGAGATGTGGTCTTAGATGAAATCACTTTTCCAAATAAAAAAAAATTTAGACTGGAAAATGTTTGTGCCAAAGTTATTTTAGGCCGCATTTCCCTGGTATTTCGCATTGGCATTACGTTGGCCGGACACAAAAAAAAAATCAACCTTTAAAAAATGACATCGCACGAGCTAATTTCTCGCCTTTTCATAACTCATGATGGTCTGAGCTGTAATCAATTTCCTCAAACAGCATAGGAAACCTGAGCCCTTTGACTGTTCCATCCCCATTTAACTTTTGATGCACAGGACCCAAGATGAACACACAAGCGTTAATTATGATGCTAATTACTTTCCCCTCCCCCGCACTTAGGCATATCCTTCTGGGTCTAGTCTTTAGGCCTGGATAATGTTTTTGATTTTATTTTAAAAAAACAATATGCTCCTCTTTTTTTCTCTTTTTCTTTTTTAATCTTTCTTAATGGACGAGATGATTTAGGATATTATTATTTTTCATATCGTATTGATACATTTTCTATTTTGCTTGTACGCAATATACGTACAAAAATACATGCTTGTTGCCAATACCCACTTCTCGTCAACAATGTCTTATGCCGCCACCTCATGCTAGTTTAACGAATTCATAATTTTAACCGAAGAATTTCCCTTTAAAAAAAACTCGAACTAAAGAATTGTATACCGTGAGGAGTTTTTCGAAATTAAACTGTAGAAGAACATCAATGATAAATTTCCTATATTGGTATTCCTTTGACTACAAATCTTGATCATTAAATTTATCCAAAGACTATTTACTAAGACGAATCTCATAAAAATAAAAATAAAACAAGAACGAGCGTGTAAACTTCTCCGACTTAAACATAAAAAAAGAACAAACAACAATTAAAGAACGGTTATCAAAGCTATATATTATCATTAATAAGGCTTGGACGAGGGCTATTTTAAATCATTTAAATTTTAAGGCGTGTTTAAAATTTTTGAGAGGTGAAAAATAGTGTGAGCCAATCTTATTATTATTATTATTATCATTATTGTTGTATGGCTGCGGATGGCAATTGAGAAAGGAAGATTTTCTCTGAAAAAGGGAACTTGAAAAAGAAGCTGCACACTTCTTCCGATTTGAATGGAACTTAATAAATCTGATCATAAATGGAATGGAGTTTCATTCATTCATTCATTCCGACGTTGAAATTATAGAATTCTGAACCCTCCTCGCTCTGTCTCTGACACGCTCTCACTGTCCAAAAATATAATTTCATTCTATTTTATTTTATTTCATACTATTTTACTTTACTTTACTTTATTTTATTTTATTTGCAATTCACCCACCCAGAAAAATAAAGTGGGGGCACATCGGCGGATGTGCTTCGCAAAAGCATCTTTGACTGACGACTTCACTGAAAATAACCTTTTTATGTTAAATTTACGACATTTTTCGCCGCTGATTAAAAAAAATAATAATAATAAAATTTATCTCAAATTAATTTTTTAACCATAAAAAACTTCTCAATCAATACAAACAGATTAATTTTTTTATTGTAAAAAATTTCAAGCTGATATATTCAAAATAAATTTATCTCGAGTAAATTTTTTGTTCACGAAATTTCTAAATTAATATATATGATAAATTTATTACCTATTAATTTTTGCTAAATTTTATTATTAAATTAGCAAGTTGGGCCACACGTGATAATAACATTGGTTCGTTTCTTTAGCCACAATTTTGTTATTAAAAAAATAGAAAGGAAAATGGAAAATGTTGTCATATTTATTTAGGGCTTGTCCAGTAATATACATGCCTGGCAACCTTCTCAGAAGGGCTGAAATAGTATGAATTTAAGTGCTGCGTCATATCTGAACCGCACGATTTCTACACTCCCGCACGTCAAGAGTCATGTCAGACCCACGATTCCACAAGAAAATATAATTAAATATTATAATAAAAGTCCTCACAAAAGGTAGGGAAAAAAAAAGGACCTCTTAAATTCAATGCATTCATAACTGCTCCCCCGATTTTCTGTAGTATTCCCCCGATTTTCTTTTCTTGTAATTAATAAATGGCACATCACTTTGGAATTTGGAGAGTCAAACCCTAGATGTTACTTTTTTCAATCAATAGAGGATGCATGCAAAAGTTGGAGTTGATTTTTGGCGTTCCTTAATTGACGTCTAATGAGTTTTTTTTTTCTGTCGAATGTCTAATGAGATAATTTGACAAGTAATAGATGCCAAAGATATTTAGATATTTAGGGCATAAATGACTGTCATTATCTTTTCAGGCTCTATTTCAAACTAAAAGTAGAATTTTTTATTTTCATTTCTAGATGAGATTCTAAGCATAGATATGGATTTGATAGAGACACAAAATTTTTATTTTAATAAAAACATAAGATTTCTATAGTTCGGAGAACGACGGATGATGGGTGATGATGATCGAAGGACAACGGTGGGCGAAGATGGCAGTCGAAGACTCAAGACTGGCAACTGACAAACGACGAAGGGCGAATGGTAGCCCGCGTCTAGCGAATGATAAATGAAGAATAGCAACCAATAGATGGCCAACAGTGGGCGAACAACAAACGATGGCTGAAAACTGGAGATCAGTGGTTGGCGAAATGCGGCGAGTAAATGAACGTCAAGGATTGGAGATGGCGATCGGTGCAGGCGAATGATAGCCATTGATCGGAGACCGATGATTGGAGGACGGTGTTCGGGGACCAGAGATAGGTAGTCAGTGAACGGAAAAAATGGCAGCTAGGGATCAAAGGTTAATGACAGGCAAATGACGACCAAGGACTGGAGACTGGCAACAGGTAGCAGGCGACCGACGACGAGGATGGGAGAGAGAGGAAGATCGCACACGAGAGAGAGTGAATGTACAATATGAAAAATTATTATTAAAATGAAATTTTCATTTTTATTTCAAACTTATTTTTGGGAAAAAATTTATCTCGAAAATAGAAAAATGAAATTATTTTATCAAACGAGCTTTTGTTACAAACTTGTTTCGCGAAATAAAAAATTGAAAATAGAATCCTTATTATGTGCACCTTTACTGTTCATTTTGTGATAGTTAATTCCCACTGAGCACTCGATGAACACGTATGACGTGAAATATTTGATATCCAGAATATCAAGGGGTGACATGGGTGCATGTCACGAGAACAGTTGGTGCCTCGAAATTCGTAGCATTTCCTAATTTTTTATTTAAAAAAAACATTTAAAATTGCAGGTTCTTTTGATCCTATCCCAAATTTGTAGGGGGAAAATATTTATCACTTTTTCTTTTTCCATAAAAATTTTTGGAATAAACGGATAGCATTCTAAGCACAAAACATCACATGATGTAGGAGAGATATATCTAATGTTCGTGAGTTATAACGCAAGTCTCATCTCAAAAGATGAACAGGTTTGGCTTCATCCGATTCAAATTGGACATAATTAGGAATTTATTATTTTTATTTTTTTCCCTATAAAAAAGCGAAGGCTATAAAATATTTTCGAGGAATGTTTTGCAAGATTCGAGGTTATTAAATATATCATTTCTGCGGTCTGCACAATGTTAGAGAGTATAGACTGTGGGAGAGCATCCAGACGATTTGTAGACTCTGTAATCTAGCTCTTTGGGGAACGATGGAGACGTTGCCAAAAAAGATTCGACTCATCCATCATTGCCGTGGACAGTCATCGATTGGCTTACGTAACCTAGGAGGACCACCCCTATATCACTCATTTTTTAGTATTGAAATTAACAAAACTTATTTGAGTATTGTTCGGAAAGAACCCCAAAAGATGTAGAAGTTGAAGCGCAAAATAGTTCCGACCAAAAAAAAAAAGCGCAAAATAGTGAAAAGTGAAAGAAAAATCAAACCGCATGAGACACAGAAAAATTCAAAATAGAAAAAATCACGGAGAGAAAGAAGGGGTTTTCGCTATATTCAAAAAAAAAAAATCACTGGAGTACAATTTACGGATCTCACAAAAAAAAAAAGTGAAGAACAAAGCAAAATGGGGAGAAGCCAAAGAAAGCTTTTTGACGTAATATGTAACATATTCTTTTATAGCCCCGTTTAAAAAAATCCTAAGATGAAATGATGGTCCAAAATTACATCATCTCTAATTTGAACTTTATCTTTAACTTGAAAGTCAAAACTCAACAAATCTCCACCTTGACTTTAAATCTATAAAAGAGCCTCTTATCAAATGTTGCAAGACCTCTCTCCCTCATCACCAAAAGAGACCAAATAAGGCCACCCGCCAAATGACAAAATCAACCCGATCGAAACAAAAAAAAAAATGACGCAATCGACGATGTACACTCCTAAGCCAATGCGAGCATACTCGATATAGGAAACAAAGGATGAAACACCACAAACTCCGCCTAAGTAACTCAAATGGAAAAAATGTCAACCAAGTCCAAACAATACTTGAACTCGGTCAAATGAATTAGTTTAGTCGACGAATTTGCCGGATTCTACGATTAGTACTTTCTTCATTGTAACGGTACCCTTAGCAACCTTATCATGCACAAAGTGATGCCGAATATTGATGTGTTTTGTTCTTTGTGATACATTGTGTTCTTGGTCAATTGGATTGTAATTTGGTTATCGCAAAAGATAACAAAGACTCTTTCCTGTATCATCCCAAGATTTGTAACTAAACGCTTCAACCAAAGAGCTTCCTTTGCTATTTTCGTTGCTACCATGTGCTCTGTTTCGGTAGTAGATAAACTAATCGTGTCCTGCAAAGTTGCTTTCCAGCTAAACATGGAACTACCAAATGTAAAAACATAACCCGCCAAAAGATCTCATTTTGTCAAAATCACCTGCATAGTTAGGATCAACATAGCCAACAAACGAATGCTTTATGTTATAACCTCTATCAAAAACCAAACCAATATCTGAGGTGCCCCGAATATACCAAAGAATTCACTTCACCACTTGCAAGTGAGCTTTACCCGGATATACCATATACCTACTCACAACACTAACCGCTTGGGAAATGTTTGGACGAGTACAAACCGTAGAGTACATAAGACTATCCACGACACTAGATTATGGAACTAGAGACGTCTCATCTTCCTCTTATTTAATTTTAGGTGACAAAGAAGTTGAAAGTCTGAAATGAGACGTCAAAGTAGTACTTACCAATTTAATATTCTTCATGCCGAAACGTTCAAACACTTTCTCCATATACCCATTTTATGAAAGCTATAACTTCCCAACCTATTTATTTCTGCAAATCTTCATACCTAAAATTTTCTTGGCAGTTGCAAGATCCTTCATCTCAAATTTCATACTAAGTTGCCTCTTTAACAATTCTATCTTTGACATATCCTTTACTCTAATAAGCATGTTATCCACATATAATAGCAAATAAACAAAAGAACCATCACGCAATCTTTTATAGTACGCAAACTGTCATGAGCACTTTGCAAGTAGCTATGAACTAACATAAAGCTATCAAATCTTTTATACCATTGTCGTGGAGATTGTTGAGACCATATAAGAAACGTTTCAACCTACAAACGTGATATTTTTTATCCTCAACAACGAATCTCTTGTGTTGAAACATATAGATTGTCTCCTCAAGCTCGCCTTGCAGAAAAGTAATATTGACATCAAGTTACTCAAGTTCTAGATTATAAAAAGGCTGCTAACGTGAGCAACACACAAATGGAACTATGTTTCGCAGCTAGAGAAAATACTTTATTAAGTATGTTCCTTCTTTCTGACTAAAACTCTTCACTCCTAACGTGCTTTAAATCTTTCATCTTTAGCCCCTAGAATTCTCTCTTTTCTTTTGAAAATCCACTTGTATCCAACAGTTCTTTTGCCCTTAGGCAATTTTACAAAATCCCAAGTTTCGTTCTTATGAAGAGACTTCATATCTTCTTTTATCGCAACAAGCCACTTTTCAAATTTAAAACAAATAGTAACTTCACATAATGTAGAAGTTCTTCAATACGAAACTCTTCAGCAATTGTAAGAGCATATGATACTAAATCAGTGAAACCATACCTTCGGGGAGACTTAATTTACCTTTTAACTTTCATACAGTCAAAGTCTGAGGTTGTTCAATTACTTCTACTTCATCTTTAATCGAATCCGAGTCTTGTTGCTCACTGTCACTCTCTTACCAGATAGGAACATTTGTAGAGGTTCTTTATGGATGCTCTACACTAAACTCCACCTATTTCGTTGTTTTCTCTTCATGAATATCTATAGACTCAATAATTTTTCTCTAATCAAGTATAGAATTTTCATCAAAAAGTAACATCCCTACTAATTATAAATTTTGGTAACTGAGGGTCAGAACATCACAATCTGTATCACTTAACACCATCCGCATAACCAACGAAAATATCTTTCTTGATTCTAGGTCTAAACTTATGATATTTTACATGATAAAAAGCAGGATATCCAAATACTTTTAAAATAAAATAATCTGAAGGTTTACCAAACCATATCTCATTTGGAACCTTACATTTAATTGCGATCAAAGGATAACAATTTACCAAACAATATGTTGTGTTCATAGCTTCAGCCCAGAAATTTATTTCAAATCCATCATTAGAAAGCATACATATAGCTTTCTCTAAAAGCGTTTTGGTTCATGCGTCCTGCCACCCCACTCTATTCAGGTGCATATCTGAATATTTGGCGTCGAACAATTCTTAAATCTCTATAGTTCTTGTTAAAATCACTTTCGCAAAACTCAAGATCATTGTTTGTTCTAAGACGCTTTATCTTCTTGCCAATTTGATTTTCAATTGACATCTTCTATTTCTTAAACGTATCAAAAACTTCACTTTTATGCTTCAAGAAATACCCAGACTTTCCTAAAATAGTCATCAATAAATGTTAGAAAATGAACTGCACAGCCTTTAGATGTAACTGTCGCAACCCTCTAAAAAAATTTTAAATTTTAAAGGGGTTAACGGATTATTAGGTTAATTATATTTGACTAACCTAACGCGGACTCTCCCAAGCCCTACCGAATCGCAACTTTGGTTTTTGTTTAAATGATTTTGAAATTTGGAGTCGCCACTAATCGTTCTTGGTAGGTCGATTAGAAACCTAAATAAATTAGCGGGAGAACTAATTTATTCCTGCGAACTAGAGATTATGAGCTCGGGGACTTGGTTACACTAGTTAATTAAAACTAATGCCCTTTCGGCACCTTAATTTCATGGATATCCTAATTCGGCAACTCAGGCTTGGTTTATTCCTAAGGCTCTAGTAGGGTATTCTCTTTTGTGTTTTCACTTTTTAAATAGGATGCATGGATGGTATATATTTTTATTTGTTATATTTTTTTAAGTGTTAAAGATTCCCTAAAGCCGAAAGAGGGAATGTGTTAACGACTTCTGTGCAGTATTACGACCTACTCATCTTTTGGGTCTGATGATTCAAAAATTAAATTATAGGAAGTACATGACAATGAATAAACATCTCCAATGGGAGGCCTAGCATTGGCTTGGCTCTTTCCTTTGGGATTTAAGGTACAGGTATTTAAGTTGCAAGTATTTAAACTATTGTAAGTAAAAACCTCCAATGGGAGGCTAAACATTGGCTTGGCTCTTCCCTTTGGGATTTAAGGTACAGGTATTTAAGTTACAGGTATTTAACTACTATAAGTAAAAACCTCCAATGGGAGGCTAAGTATTGGCTTGGCTCGACTCTTCCCTTTGGGATTTAAGGTACAAGTATTTAAGTTGCAGGTATTTAACTACTGTAAGTAAAAACCTCCAATGGGAGGCTAAGCATTGGCTTGGCTCTTCCCTTCGGGATTTAAGGTACAAGTATTTAAGTTGCAGGTATTTAACTACTGTAAGTAAAAACCTACAATGGGAGGCTAAGCATTGGCTTGGCTCTTCCCTTTGGGATTTATGGTGTAGATATTTAAATTGCGGATGGACTTTGTCCTCTCCATTCTGGGGTATGAATTCTTTAAAATGAAATACAACGAATTGATTCAACAATTTGAAATTTGTGCGTGCTTGAGGACTCCTCCAAGCCGATTTTGTGCTTCCATAGGATTGACCATTTATATAGAGCTGCGGCTTCCTTACATAAAATAGAGTGAAGTGTCAGTATACAAAATATGTGCTAATATGCACCTAAAACCAGAAGAGTGGAAAGAGTACTTATCTCCCGTTCCCGTTTTTTGGGAGGGATTTCTATAATTGATTTTCGCTCTCTATGTTCCCAATATAGAGAGTTTCTTTTGAATTAAGAGGGACTTTTAGTCACAGATCAGTTGAGAAATCGGTGGACAGCTTAGGAGCTTGTCTGGGCCGATTTTTGCATCTCTACGAGATTTTTGCTGTTGACATAGAGATATCCTTCTCCTGATATAAATATGGGAAAAAAATGGGAGATGGAGAAAGTGTATACAATTTGTGCTAATTTGCGAGTAAAACCATAAATAAATGAATAAATAAAAACACTTAGCTTGAATTTGCTTGCTCGTTGACGAGGATGAACTCTTGATTTATATTGATCGATGAATGAATTTGTGATGATAACCCCTAGCTTTAAACTCCCATCATCTTCAAAATTCTCTCTCTTTTGGTATTTTCTTTCTCTCAAATTTTTCTTCAATCTCCCAAAACTCTCTCAAACATCCAAAATTTTCTCTCCAAAAAATCCAATCCTCACTCAAGCTCACTTCTTCCTCCTTTTATAATCTACTCATCTATCTCCCATTCTAATTTTTCCACTAACTCTATCTCCCATTCTAATTTCTCCACTAACTCTTCTTCATTTTCATCTTCCATTCTCCATCTCTATCTCACATTCTAATCTCTCCACTAACTCTTCTTCATCTTCATCTTCCCTTCTCCATATTTATCTCCCATTCTAATTTCTCCATTAACTCTTCTTCATCTCCATCTTCCCTTCTCTATTCTTATCTTCCATTTTAATTTCTCCACTAACTCTTCTTCATCTCCATCTTCCCTTCTATATTCTTATCTTATTTTCTCCATCCATTCTTCTCCAACTTCTCTTCTTCATCTCCTCTTCTCCATCTTCCCTTCTCTATTCTAATTTATCCACTAACTCTTCTTTTTGTTATTTGTAAAATAATCCTTCAAGAGTTAGGTATTTGCACTCTAGTCCTTGAATTTTAAGTATTTACAATTCAGTCCTTGAAAAAATATATTTCTTTGAGTCTAAATCTTTTCACAATTTTTGACACACTAAAATTTAGCACATGTCAAATTTAAGCTCATTTCTTGCCGCTGAAAATAATGCAGAATTTAATTAAAGCCCTTTTACAAAATTGAGTCATTCTGGGTATAATTGGGCCAAGATGAAAATTTAAAATATTAGAAGACAATGTCACAACTCATAAAAAGTGAAAATTAAAAATAAGTTGACTCAAATTAAATTTTTTTAGGCCCGATTCGAGATTATACTCGTGAAGGAACACGTGACTCGAATTGGATTTTTCTGAAATTGCGATGGCCAATATGAAAATAGATTTAAAATAAAAATATTAACTATCTTTGTGTATTTGTTTGGCCTCAAATGTTATTTTTCCAAAAATTTCAAGTATTTTTGTATTATTTTTTTAAAAAGAAAATTAAAACAATATATAAAAATTATGAAAAATTATTTTTTGGTCAAAATTGGTTCCCTAGGCTTGGCTAAGGTCCCCAAAGTTGATTTTTCAATTTTGTGAATTTTTATGGATTTTCTATTAATTTTCGAAAATAAATAAATAAAAAATACGTAAAAATACTGAAAATATGAAAAATCGTTTTTTGGTCAAAATTGGTTCCCTAGGCTTGGCTAAGGTCCCCAAAGTTGAATTTTTAATTTTATGAATTTTTATGGATTTTTTATTACTTTAGCAATAGAAAAAATGATTAAAAATCAGGTGTCAACAGTAACCTATGTAGATCTCCACAAATCAGAGTAAATATAATTAACTGTGCCCTTCGTCTAGTGTACTCTAGTACTAAAACTAAATTTGCGTTGTTTTCCGTAAATACAATGCCAGTAAAAATCAAGTGAAACAATATGCTCCACACAGAGTAAACCAAGTTTACTCAAGATAATTATTCCTTTTTCATTAATGTGGTCCAACCATATACGCTATAACCTTGATTATTATAATTTGAAGATGATGATATATTTTAAAAACTCACAACGATACTTCTTTACAAAATGTAAAGACCATTCTTATTATTACCTATCATCAAAATCAAGGAGCCCTTTGAAATCGTCAAAACTCCATCTCCACCGATGTACGTCATTTATTGGAATCCAGAGTGCTCAATGAAATAAGGTTCTTCTTCAAATTTGAGATATGTCTAACATCTGTCAAAGTTCTTATTACCTTACTATAACATTCGATTTGCACCGTACCAATACCCACAGTCTTGCAAAATGCTTTGTTGCCCATCAAAACCGAACCACTACTGACTTCCTCAATCTCTATTTAGGCACATACGATATGACATGCCGAATCCAAAATCCATTCATCATCTACACGACAATCCGAAGATAAAACAGTAAGAACATTGTCTACATTAGTAGACTCATTATCTTTCACCAGACTAACCAAATCAGAATTCTATATAAAAAATTTCCCCTTAGCCTTGATCAAAAGACACTCGTTTTTATAGTATCTAAACTTGTGACAATATCAGCACTTAACTTTTCTCTTGTCTTGGCCTGACTTAAATTTCGAATGCCCTTTTTCTATTATTATGTCTATCTCGATAATTCAACCTTTCCTAACAACTAAGCCATGGGCTTTATCTATACTACTACTCGCATTCAATTTTGTTCGCATCTTCGCAAAATTTAGCAAAGCTTTCACATTCTTAAGAGTTATGGATTTTCTTCTATACAACATAGAATTCACAAAATTCTCATATAAGCTCGATAACGAGCATAACAAAATTATGGCTTGATCTTCATCATCCAACTTCAAATCTTGGTTTTTCATATCTATTACGATTATATAAAATTCGTCTAGATGTTCTTAGATATAAGTATCTTCTCATATCCTTAGCGTATAAATACGCTGCTGTAAGAATAATCTCATCGTATGAGATTTCTTCATGTAAAGAATCTCTAGCTCTTGCCACAATTCTGAAGTGGTTTCTTCATTAGCGACCTTACGAAGCACTTTGTTGGACCATGATAATTGGATAGTGCTATGCGCCCTCTCTTCCATCTCCTCGATCTCTGCCATATTCATGTCGTTGGGATAATTTCCATCCAAGGCTCTAGTCGAGCCTTCCCAATGTAACAAAGCCTTGATCTTGATTCTCCATAGCTTGAAATTGTTTTGGCCATTGAAGGTCCTACTTCGAACTAGATAGATGCTATCTCGAACAAAAAAATTGAAATTCCTTCGCTCTGATACTAGTTTGTTGCGCAAGAATGCTAAGAGATGTAGAAGTTGAAGCACAAAATAGCTAAAGATGAAAGAAAAATCAAAACGAGACACGACATATATGGAAAACCCAAAACAGAAAAAATCACGGAGAGATGGGTTTCACTATCTTCAAAAATCGAGTACCATAGTACAATTCACATATTTAAAGATCTCATAAGAAGAAGTGAAGAGTAAAGCAAAATGGGTGGAAGGAAAAAGCAAACTTTTCAATGTAATATGTGACATATCCTTTTATAGCCCTTTTTAAAAAAAAATCCTAAAATAAAATGCATGGTCCAAAATTACTTTATCTCTAACTTGAAAGATAATACTCAACAAACGTTTTAATAAATTTGATTACGGGTGGAACGACATTATATTGATGTTAATATAAAAAAGCCTAAAGGAAATAACTCATCAAAGTCTCCAAAGCTTGAGTTCGAATTTAGAGGCCTATAAGGAGACGAAGCGGCGAACGGAGATTAGCCTGTTGATGAGTGCTTGAAATAGGAGAAATTGAAGCATATTGAGCGCTCTTCTTGAGGTCTATCTTTTCGCTGCTGCATTGCAGTCGATTGAGTGCTGATCCTACGAGTCAGAAGGAGGTGGCAAGCACTTTTTGTAAACACAAAAGAAGTGGAGATCTAGAGCGAAAACTTTTGGTTGGACGAGAGACAAAGTGTGATAGGGACCTTTAGCAAACACTTAGTGACAATTTTGGGAGAGTAAAGTCTATTTTGCCGTGTGTACAAGGTTTGAGAACGACAATTGAAGGGTCTAATGACTAAGTAGTCCATAGCGGGTAGTTGTAGAAGGAGTCAAGTTCGCCCGGCGACTTGTGATGCGACGATATTTGCGCTCTTTGCTTAATTAGCGGATCTTAACTTATTTAGAAGAGGGGGAGTAGATACACCCAATCAAAATCAGTATAAAAATTGTTTCGCGATTTCTCTTTCTCTAGACTCTTTGAATTTGTTCACATATTGCTTTGAAAAGGCAGTTCTACAAAAATTGATACATATTTGAAAAATGAATTCACCTTCCTCTCGGTTGCTTTAATATGCTTATATGGGCATCAGCATGTTCTCTCTAATATAAAAATATTGGACTTTTGATGGGGCCAACAATACTTAGTGGAAATAGAGGTGGATCATGTTCGTTCGAGAAGTTCGAGAAATTCCTTCGCATACTTCCACATCTTTCTCAAAAAAAGAAAATTGTCGATAAATTCTCTGATTGTTACCGTTTAGTATAAATAAATCTAACACTCCTTTTCAGGAAAAAAAAAACCTAGAAAGTTTCCCATATCGAAGCTAGTATACACTATTTTTTCTTGATAAACTTAGTTGAGATTCTTGAGACGCTTTTTCTAAACATAACATTAATGTGAAAAGAAAAAAACCATCTCTAAATGTATTTATTACGTTAAAGTGAAAATTTTCACACGAAAAAAAAAAAATCGAATGTGACGTAGTTAAGACCAACGTCCCCGGCCCTTCGGGTCCTTGCTGCTTGGGCTAGGGTTAAAGAAACACGAAAAAATGACTTCTCTCTTTATTTGCAAAGAACAACTAGACACAAGAAAATTACACCATTTTCCATAGCAATAATGAAAAGAATTATACAATACGTCCCCCCCATACATTCATGCTTTTTGTTAATCAAGCTTCTTTACTTTTTATTTGTCTGATAAAGTTGTTTTTACCATAACAAATTTTCTAATCAAATCATTTCGGTAAAAAATCATGCCAAATCTAACTTACTTCAGCTGTTGGAGTCATCATAGTGCGTCGTAGATAAAACTTGTTTGATGTGGACGTGAACGTGAGCTTCCACATTGGCTGAATTTTACTAGGTCATTATCCGAAATTTGTGTACATCAATTAAAAATTTTCAATTTTAACTGACTTTGGCCTCTAACCCCCCCCCCCTCCCCCCCCACCGCCAAAAAAAAATAAAACAAAACAAAACAAAACAAAAAAATGACTTGGGCCGACCATAGTTTGACAACGTTTGGCGGGCATTTCAGCGGCACCTGGTCAAATTAAGCATCGAATGGACTTGATTAGATAATTATGAAGTACAAAAACTTAATTGGATTAATTAAAGGCTTGACTTGAAAATTTATGAAAGTACAAGAACAAAAAAAATGGATATTTTCAAAATAACTTCCTTTGAATATACTTTTTTAAGAAAGTTCACTTTTCATAAATGCACGCCTTAAATGAAAAGGGTTTTCTTAACAAATATCCTTAATGTGCTTATAATGTAATGTAATTTTAATTTGAATAATTTTGAATTTAGATTTTTAAAAATTTCAATTCATTAAATATGACTTTTCAATTGGTTGCCTATGGAGTTAGAGATTTCTAACTTTTTTTTTTTTTGGTTTTATCCTATCTTACTCTCTTATACGAGCCAGAATGTATGCGTTATGTTTTGCGTAAAAAGTATGAAACCATACCCTTTCCTCAACCATCCCCATCCCACTCCCTCAATGTGAGGATTCGAACCCTCCATCGCATTTTTTCTCTATGGAAAAAATAGCCATTGGGACACTCCCTTATGATTAAACAAAAAATAGAGTTAGAGCTTAAAAAAAATTTGGTTGCCTAATAGAGTTAGATATTTTTGACAAAAAAAAATTAGTATTTTTTGTTTGTGTTCTATCAAGTTGCAAAACCCTCTCTCGTTACCCCCACCTCCTTCTTCTCGTATGAAAAGATTGGTCCCTAGGGCAATTTTTCTGTAGTTAAAAAAAATGAATTTAAAAGATTAAAAAAAGAAAGAGTAAAGTTTCTCGCATGAGATTAAGTCCACGTGTCATGGAACCGACCGAGGAAAGCTTCATGGGTCGTGATAAATGATGAAGGCAAGATTCAACATATCCCTGTAAATGTGACTTCGATTAGATTGATCAAAATGATTAATTTACGTTGATTGATTGATTGAAGATGGCATACTCACCTTCCAAAAAAGCAATATAACAAAAATTAGAAAGGGGAAAAAAAGAAAAAAGAAAAATAAAAAAATCCAACTTTTCATCAAAACCCCTCGGGGCTAATCATTTCAATGATTTTCCTTGTCTTCCATCGAAGAAAATATATTATAAAATAAATAAATAAAGTTCTTCCGAGAAAAATATCGAAATTCCCCGAATCGGCAATTCCTCGGCTGCTCGGCGGAGCGATCGGCGATTCCTAACCATCCCCCGCAGGTCGGCACCACAGATGAGCGCCCCACTGAGATCCCGACACGTCATCGTTGACCAGCCTGCGGGACGGTCAAAACGATGACGTGGAGAGATCTGGCGAAGTACCGCACTTTTGCGTACTATTTGCAGAACAGTGTTTCCAGTCTGAATGAATGCTAAGCCCCAACCGCTATCGTAGACCGTTGACCACGTCGGTTTGGCTTTGACCATAATGAAAAATTCTCGAGATTTCCTCCTTTTTTTGTTTAGCTTGACAAATCCGATTAATTACAATTTGGAAAAATATATAGAATCATAAAATCTTTCATAAAGGTCGTTAATTGCACAGTGCGTAGAAAATAGTTGAATTTTAGATCCGATAATGAGCCTCATAAAAAACTATTTCACGTACCGAATTGATAAAGTAAAATCGACAATCTCCTCTTTTCTAGAAATTTATATGCGATTCGTGTTCAATTTGTGAAATGAAGATATACATAAATTTTACTTAGTTGTGATTAACTTCATCTCGTCCACGCGTGGCATGCTTAACGGCATTCATTCAACTCCATCTCTTAGTCGGGAAATATGGATTGAACTTTTTCTTCAAAATTAAGTTCTTATTACCAATACAAAAATTGTAATAAAATCAACGAATCATTAATTAGAATTAGTAGATCACATTTAGGCTTGGTAAAAATTTATCCTATAAATTAGACTAGAAGGTATAACTAATAAAAGAGATGGACCACACATATTTTTTAATTTGCTATTGAATTTTTTTTTTTTGTATCAATGTATGTTATATGCTGTTTTTATTTTTTATTCTATACTGAAGGAGACCGTCATTAAAGTACAGATCTTGCTGTCCAATGAGCTACAAATTCTTCTGTCCCCGTTCCACCGGTAGAGAGAGAAAGTGTTCACCTCCGTTTTAGAGAGAGAGAGAGAGAGAGAGAGAGAGAGAGAGAGAGGGAAGGAGGGTGGGAGGCCGGCTATGGAGTACGAGAGGATAGAGAAGGTTCAGGTAAACGCCATGTTCTTCAAATTGGGTGTGAAAATTAATCGCCCTATTGGTCAGTCGACTCGAACTCTGCTGGTTCGTTAATGCATTCCCCTGTTTTTTTTTTCATCTTCCAATCGGTAGCCATTTTTCTTCTCCTCTTTCTTCTTCCCGTCTTTTTTCTGCGTTAGTGCGAGGCGTTGAAGAAAAGGTTGTGGTGTGGATGAATCCCACTTTTGGGTTGAGTTGGTCACGCCGACATGTTTGACTGGTCTCTGCTTGTGATGACCGGACGAGTTACGTGCTGTTTGGTTGAAGTTTGACAGTGTTTAGCGTTCGGATTTGCGGTTGTCTTTGCAGTAGTTGTTGATTAAAACGATGGTTTGTTCGTGTGATCTTTCTTTTTATAACAAGCTTTAATTTGGTTGATGATATCGTTAAGTGCTTGACGCTGGTCTTTTCTGTTTCTGGGTTTGATCCTTAAAAGTACAGACTGGTATGATCTCTCCGAGTAAACTGAGGATGAAGCTGATGGGTCCTCACCATCATAGGAAAAAGGACGGGTCCAACAGCAACTCGTCAAGAACATCGCCTTCCAAGCTCGAGGAGCCCGACTTCGCCAAGAACAGCTTGTTGTCGTCCAATGGCGCCGAATTCGACGAGGAAGGTGCGTGGCTTTCGCCTTGTCCGCTTCTCGGTTTCAAGAGGTTGAATTTGGGATTGTCTTGATTGTCTTGAAAGCGTTCTTGAACAGAGTTTTCCGGGCACTTCGCCTGGAAAGCTGTCCTTGAAAACCTCCTTGTTTTCTGAACAAATTCATGAGGTGCTTTGAGTTAGGTTTGTCTTAGTTTGTTCTAGGAATGTTGAGATTGTCTAAACAAGCACTGTTGATTTCATATTTGTTGGAACAAGCCGAATCGCATCTAAAATAATTTGCAATGTTTTTGCTCTCAAAATCAGAACTCGCACTGATTTGAAGCTATACTTCAGTTGCAGCTACCAAGGTAGAAACCACATTAGTTACAGTACCTGTTCAGTCATCTGTCTCGGAACGAGGCCACTTTCATCAGGCCTCACTCAATTCCAGAGCGACAGTCGTGAGAGAAAATGAGAATGTAGGCCGTGCTCGCATCGAACAATTCGCCAAGGGAGACGGCAGCAATTCCGGCACAGTTTATCCTTTGAGAATATTAGAGGACGAAAATCTCGACTACGATAGCAATGCCAGCTCATCCAGCTTTGAGTTTCACAAAGGGGAGAAGTCGGCTCACCGCCATGTCAACAGGTTGCTCTCGAGGTCGATGCCGTCTAAGTGGAATGATGCCGAGAAATGGATAATGAACAGGCAGAGCGGCCAAGCTAATTATTTTAAGAAGTCCGTCCTGCAAAACCAAACGAATCGCATGCCGGTGATGAACACAATAAGAGTTGCTCCTGAGCATGCAGGGTCCGAGAATAAGTTGCTGTTTTCTAGGGGGTCCGACACCAAGAGAGTCGATTTTGGCCATCCTACTCATCAAATGGGAGTCGATAAGTTCTCTTTTGGCCCTCCTGGGGGAATGCTGACATCAGTTCAATCTAATGATGGAAATTTACGGGTCGATGCAAATTCACAAACTAAGGATTTGATGGAAGTGGTTCATGCAGATTCCTCTTGCATAAAAAGCTCGACAGAAGAATTGACGGGTAGGAAACTGTTTCTCGTGAAGCATCATATATATGCTAAGTTCTAGGCAATTGATGCATTTGCGCTTTTCAGATTAAAAGGGCGCCTTATCTTAGAAAAATTATACTTAAGCAGTTCTAGTAAGTTCATCAGTCTCCACTGGAACTTGCTTCCCATGTGATTCTGTTGCATCATATATTTATCAATCATTAACTGGGCGGCTGGATGGATGCGCATAGCAATCGTTTTGCAAGGGGACACCAGCAGTTTAGGTGGCTTAACAATGCCATTAGCACAGCTATTTGTATTCATTTACAGATTGATAGATGGATTGATAAAAGGATGTAAGCTTAAGAGGGTTCAAGTCTTAAGAGGGAAAAATCAGCGTAAAGCATGGGCTTAACGCAATAGTTGTAGCGCATAAGATTTTGTGATTTTCTGTAGGCATCAATCTGTCTGCATAGTCAAATCTCCCACTGCTTGCCAATTGCTCCATATTCTTCCCCAGCCACTCACTGCCGAGAGCAGAATAGGGAAAATAGACCATCTCTTGCTGATTTTGTTGTATATATTGCTATTCGTCATAAATGAGTGTGCTCAAGGAAAGGGGAATTTGGTCACAACTGCATCAAAAAGTGCCGTACATCTTGTCTCTTCTATGAATTATCATGGGATTTTTGTTCGGAGTGATATGTATTTACTCTTGCCTCTGATGTTTCGATGAATCAATAATGCAGGCATTCCTGCAATGAGAGAAGTTTCCATGAGAGATATGGGAACAGAGATGACTCCTGCCACTAGTCAAGAGCCTTCAAGGACAGCAACTCCTGTGGGTTCATCTACCCCGCTTCGTAGCCCAACTTCATCAGTGCCATCAACTCCTCGGAGAGGAGCACCAGCTCCCACACCTGCGGGGAACACCACCGATGAAGAATCTCAGCATCCAACGGAAGTGCGCAGAAAGGAATTATCCGAGGAAGAAATGAAGCTGAAGACGAGGAGAGAAATAGTAGCCCTCGGCGTCCAACTGGGTAAAATGAATATTGCTGCATGGGCAAGTAAAGAAGAATCCGAGAAGAACAAATCTTCCTTGGAAAAAGCTACTTTGGTAGAACTGGAACGGATCGAAT
The DNA here is from genome assembly GCA_016432845.1 of Psidium guajava. Taxonomy (NCBI): domain Eukaryota; kingdom Viridiplantae; phylum Streptophyta; class Magnoliopsida; order Myrtales; family Myrtaceae; genus Psidium; species Psidium guajava. Next base: position 22,525,821 of record CM028232.1, on the reverse strand, counting down.
TTGAAAAGCGTGCAGCTGCTTGGGAGGAAGCTGAGAAATCTAAACACACAGCAAGGTTCTTGTTTTGAAAATTGGTCCCCTTCTGACTGGATTTCATACCGCTTCTTCGTCTTCTTTCTTGAAAAGACATAGGATGCAAAGGTATGTTTCTCATCTAGGAAAATCTATTAGCCTGACAATATTAACCCACATTCTCAGATACAAGCGTGAAGAAATCAAACTGCAAGCATGGGAAAGTCAGCAGAAGGCAAAATTGGAAGCAGAAATGCGGAGAATAGAGGTACTTAAAATCATTTGCGCTAAAGATGCCAGTCATTGATAGATAGAACGGTCATCTAAGAACCCCAAAATTAATTACCCGAGCAGGGTGATGATCGAGTTTGTGTGCTAGTAGCTCATTTTGTTCCTTAGGCCTAGTGCAGCCGCAGTGTAGCACTTTCCCCTCTCTCTCTTCTGGAATCAATGGTGGGATTTAGCAAGCTATTGTAAGATTTGAAGTCACATAGAAAGCCAAGAGCAGCCGGTCAACTAGGTTTCTTAACATTTTAGCACATCTCTTCAACTTTGGAGTGACTCCTTTTGCAGGCTCAAGTTGAGCAGATGAGAGCCCAGGCTCAAGCAAAGATGGTGAAGAAGATTGCGATGGCTAGACAAAGATCGGAGGAGAAACGGGCTGCTGCCGAGGCCAGAAGGAATCTCGAAGCGGAGAGGACTGCCGCGCAGGCAGAACACATTCGTCAAACCGGACGAATGCCTTCGTCTCCTAATATCTGCTGTGGTGGTTGGTTGTGATAGGAAACATCAAAGGACAAAAGACAAGACACGGGAAGTGGCCCAAAAGAGTTCCTACGGCATGTCTAACCTTAAATGTGTACCCTTGTACGTATCAATCAAGCTCACCTGTTTCTTGGCATCAGATGCAGAGACGTGTTCTTAAATTCTCACGTGACATGTTGGTCATGATGATGTTAGTGGTTTGAGTAGATGAAGAACATAGGTTGCTGCAATCGGTGTGGCATTTGAACTCTGCAGTGCAGTGCCTTTAACAGCAACTTTGGAAGACGTCTCCCGTGGCAGGGCCAACGATTTGTGATGCTGAAGGTTTCGGGCTGTACTTGTGCATTGCTAGTGCTTCAATCCCGGCTTTGCATTTTTTGACGAAGGGATGAGAATTACGATTTCTTTGGTTTGACACTACAACTAGTAATGTCATAATTTTTTGTATGGTGCTTATTTTGATGCCAAAATCTTTTAGTCATCGGTCTCTCATTCGCTCAAACGGTGCCCAAAGCAATTAGGGCACGGTTCTTGGAGGAGGTAAACCGGGGCTCCGTGCTAGAGGAAGGAATCTTCATGATAAAGGAAAATCTGAGTGCCCCTCGTCCACGTTGAAACTAATCTTGGTGTTTGTTGAAACGAATTTGAGCCGGTTGTCCTACACCTGCGTTCCATTACAGAATTCAACTCTTAATTTTGGGGTTTCTGAAGTTGGGTTTGAACAATTTGGGGAAAGAACTTGGTTTGTCCAAATTGGGGTTTATCTTCTGGACGAGGTTGTATAGGGTTATTAATGCTGACTGGGCATGCTAGCAAAGCCACATTAGTCAGGAAAATTGATAAAATATTACCACGTCAGATTTTCGGCGTCCTAAATCATAGTTAGCACTTAAGTGAACGTTTTTTTTTTTCTAAAGGTGGTACTTAAGTGATTCGACGAAAATTTTATGCACTAAAATGAACATCGAAAGTTATAAATTTTCTTTTTTCACATTTCTTTTATCACGGACATGATCATATTGACTTAAAGAAGAGATTCCTTTCAATCTTACTTACCTATTGAAAGCACTTTGTGTCTGCAAGCATCAATGTAGCCTTTTTCCAAATTTTCAGTTTTTAATAAATTTATCAATTAGGAGAAAATCTAATAAATTGCCTTTCCAATCGCAAAAAAAAAATTCTTATAAAAGATTGAAATTACCTTTGATAAACTAAATTTTCCTAATAAAAGAAGGCAACTACTTTTACAAGCTACATTCTCAAACAATCTTTTTTTTAAAAAAAAATACAATACTTAAAAGGATTACTATTTGTTTTGTTCTATATTGCGTATAGTTATATAAAATTCTCAAAAGATCTCTATTTAGAAGGAGGCAACTACTTTTACAAGCTACGATTATCAGTATAGTAATATTATCTACGTTTGGTATTATTTAAGATTTTATAAGCTAATCAAATAATCTCGATTTTGAAAAAGGCAGTTGTCTTTGGTAGAATAGCGGAAGTCGTTATAATGTTCATGCTCTAAGATGTGTAACATTTTAGTGACATATTACAAATGATGACAGACTATATTATTATGAATAACATTTTAATAAGTAGTTAACTGTAATACTTGTGTCATAGAAACGTTTACAATATCTTATAATTTGCGAGTCTACGTATAAGTCGTACAACTTTGCGTAATATGATTAGCATAGATATTAATTACTTCATCGTACATTACGTATGATAACTTTCGTATTTAATGCAGCTTTATGAGTAATTCCATAGTTAGACATTGTGTATAACAAAATTAAAATCGTCACAGAAACTATACTTCTTAGTGTAGACTAGATCATCATCTCTGCATATACCATCTCACCTAATAGTGATATTCCTAAAAAATTCAAAATCCAAATTATTTAATTATAATCGAATTCTAATTATTTAAGTCATCCTAGAAGTGAATTTACTCAAAATTTAAGATGATCGGCTAAACAGACGTAAAACATTATTCGAAATAAATAATGTATACCTAAGCAAAATGTACAATTAAACTGGAAATCGCATGTGCACAGACGTACGGATGGATTTAAGTTTTATTAATACTTTATCACTGTAAAATGATTATTACGTTTTTACCGCCTAATATTCCAGTCAGGTAAAAAGAAATTAGCTAACTATGTTAGGTATAATATCATCATCAGCATGTTAATAGAGCCACTCGACCAAACGGGTTGCGTTCGACATTTTGAACTAAATAATGTATACCGAAGCATACAGTTCAATCGATCACACGGTTTTAATTATATTTCAGTTTGGGATTTTTTTATGATCAACAAATTAGTTTGTCGTAAATTTATCACACATGTACCAATTTGGGATTTTTGATGGTTAAAAAAATAGCTTAGGGTAAATTTATCACATATATATCAATTTTAGATTTTTTTATGAATAAAAAAATAATTTGGTGTAAATTTATCACATGTGTATCATTTTGAAGCTCTTTTTTATAGTAAAAAAAATAGTTTGGGGTGAATTTATCATAAGTTTATCGGTTTGGAATTTTTCAGTATGCTTGTGTGCGTGTGCGTATAGAGGCTCTGTGCCTCCTTTTGCAATCCCAAAAAACATATTTTTTTTATATAATCAATATAGCTCGGGATATATATACTAATTATTTGCAAGCAGTTTTATGAACACAATTATTACATTGTATTGGTTATCACACACGATTTCAGCATTCGGTAAAAGAAAAGCTTTTGCGCTGTCAAAAAATAATTTTCTAGATTTTCTTTTATTCGATAGAGATATTAAAGATTGTCAATCTTAAGAAAAGTCACATAGATGTTTACATAGTACAAAGTGCTCTTGATATGTAAATAAGATTGAGCACCCTCTTTGCGGAAAAGAAAAGATTTTAAAGGATGGGATTTCCGGAAAAACTCAATTAGAAAATTGTTTATGATTATTTTATATGTGGACATAACATTAAATGGTCACGCGAAAATCCAAAGATATCGCTATGTTGAATTTTTTTTTTGCCCCCCATGAGCATGAATACGGTTCTACCGTTCTCTGTGTTCATTATCATTTGAAATTACTAGACGGAATTGGTTCATAATCAAGATTTTCCAGATCCTTCTAATCTGACGTCATTTTTTTTTAAAGCCGAAAATCTGATGTCACCTATGCGAGTCATTTTTTCGGTAAAATTTCATTTAAGTAACTAGTTCCTTTAGTTTTAAAAGCAATTAGTTGATAAATAAATGATTTCTCAATGATATCAGTTATGTTTCCCTCTTTTATACCATTGAAAAAAGAAGTCATAAATAATTTAACTAAAATACGAGCTAAAAAAAGATTTTAGCATAGCCATCATGTCGTTTTAAACATGATTTTAGTTATTAATTGACAAGAATAGATATTTCACTTGATTATAGCCAAAAGGCTGAGAAAGGAATAGAGCACGATTCTTGATATATCGCCCTTAACTTGTGGAGCAGATTTTTATATAAACTGTTTCTCAATCTTATTAATTTTTAGCAATAGAAAAGTTTAATAGGTATTTAAGGGAAAACTTATCTAAAAAGTCTTAAACTTATTGTGTGATGGTTAATTCAGTCTTAAATATTTCAATTGCGCAAATTTAGTATCAAACTTTTTCAAAATTTATCAATTTAATCATAAAATTTTCAATTGTGTCAAATTAATCCTAAACCTTTTGATGATTGGTCAATTTAGGTATAAATCTTTTGATAAATTGCCAATATAGTTTTCCGGCTAATTATCTAAATAATAGGTTTGGGATTAAATTGACAAAACATCATAAGGTCTACGGCTTAATATCCTAAAAAATTTTCAACTTTAGCTCTCATCCTAATTTTACCTTTCACCTAATAAGAAAACCTCCAATTTTAAGTGCAATCCCAATTTTACCCTCATAAAAAAAAAGTCTCAGCTCTAGGTCCAGTTTTAAGTTTACTCTAATTTTTTTTTTCATAAAAGATCACCAATTTTTACTTGAACCTTACATTTACTTCCATTAACCCCTTGGCAAAATTGCCGTTAGTGGTTCTGTGCTTGGTCTTTGATCTCTCGTGCTTGGAAATGTTCCATTTCTCGCCACTAGAGAGCTCACGCTTGGGACGCTTGAATAATTTGTGCTTAGGAGTTTTCTATTTGTCAATTATCAATGTAAAAATTTGGAAGGAAGTTTAATGGAGGCTAATTTGTGATGCAAGTAAAAGTTTGTGATTTTTTGGGAGACTATAAAAATTTTAGGATAAAATTGAAATTGGATAGTACGATTGGGATAAGATTAAAGTTGGGAGTTTTTCAAAGAATAAAAAAAGTTCAAGGTAGAGTTAAGACTTGACCTAAAGTTTAGGATTTTTCGTGGAACAAAAAAAGTTTAGGGTAGAATTGAGACTAAACCTAAAATTGGAGGTTTTTTATGAGATAAAAAAAGTAGAATTTGGACAAAAGTCAAAGTTGGATGTTTTTTAGGATATTAAGCCTAAGGTTTACTATTAAATTGGCACAATATATTGACAAATCATCAAAAGGTTTATAACTAAAGTAACTCAAAGGTTCATAAGTGAATTTGTCGAGTATTCAACCCCCAAAAAAAATATATTGATATAGTATAATAAATTTAGGACTTTTTGGATGGCTATCCCGATATTTAATACTATTTTAACACAGGCATTGGTCAACTACACGTTATTTTATCCAAGCCTTTTCCCTTTTTTTTTTCTTTTCCCCTTTCACCCCCTCTTCTGGCCTCTCTCTCTCTGGCCCACTTCCTCTCTCCCTCTCTCTTTCCAATTAAACCAAATCTAAATCCCCCATCTTCCCAAATGTCAATGCTGCATTCATCAATAGAGAAAGCGATTACACACCCAGTAAATTTCTGGCCATCATAAAGAGCACAATTGCATCCGATTTGGAAAACATGGTTTCCCACATCACACTTAAAGCGAACCATAACAATTATCAATTAGAAAAGTAGAGCAACCTAAGTGCGCCACTGAAAAAGATTTGAGAGATCGCGTCTGGTCTGTCAACAATGGAGACATTATCACGGTGGTGTTGCATCGCAACCTTGGCCGGAGGAGCATAGTCGACGCCGATGGCTAGCCGAGTCACTGCCGTAACGCCGGCGGCGACATTCGGGAGTTTTGGGTCAATTTTCCCTTTCGATCGCGTCCCATCAAATAAGATATTTAGGGACAAAACTAGGTTTATATTTCGCTCGAAATACAACACGCGACATGCACAGTGCAACGAAAGGTCAATTGAGATGAATCCCAATCTCTAGAATTTTTTTTTTGAAAAAGGTGGCCCAATGTATTGAGACATAATGCCACAAAAAAAACTCACACAAGTCTATTTGTGAAAAACTTACTCAAAACTCATTTTTTGACCATAAAATAATCTCAAATTAGTAGACATGTGATAAATTCACCCCTCATTAGTTTTTGTTAAATTGGATTAATATCATGAAAACCTCTAGACTAGTATGCATGTGACAAATGAAGGGTAAAAACCTCAAATTAGTACACCCCCGTCGATTGCCACGTGTCATCTAACTCAATTAATATGATGGTAATATTTTAATGAAAACTAACGAGAATAAATTTTCCCCAGGTGCACCAAGTTTATGATTTTTCATGATATTATGCCTTTCTTTTTGAAATTCTTTTTTCTTGGGTCCTCTCGCATCATACTCAATAAACCAACGTCAATGATCAAGAAAATAAGTCAATTTATCACAATTCGTTACAAAATCACCTTCATTAGTTTGCTTGAACATCCTAATTTAAATTGACGTCCAGAACACCTAATGAGAAGCAATACCGACTAATGAAAACTTTAACCGCGATACTCCGATTGATTATCTTAATTAGAAGGAAAAAAACGAGGATTATATTGTAAGGCAGGACATGTGGGGGGAGATGGACTCGCAAGAAGCTAGGTTTTTTTTTTTTTTTGGGGTCATAGGAAGAAGCTAGTTACCCATATGACTCAATGCCTGGGCTAATAATGACCTAACACGGTGGACATCACAATAAAGATACCTCCAAAACATCTTGTCAAGAATCTCTAGCGTATCACATTCAGCACTTAGCCCCAAATAAAAGCAGAGGCACCTCCAAGAAGCTTGAACAAGTGTGTTATCTTTGTTAAAAAGTCCAACCCAAATACCCGAATTTGTGGAGCGATGTTGGATGCTTTAGCATCCCATCTCACCTAGGGTACCATTGCAAAATGGCTTAGATAAGCGACGTAAGATATTCTAATCATCTCCTCAATAAAATTTTTTCTTTAATCCATGGAGACAATCTAATGATGGACTTTTGAACCATCCCCAATCCTTGTGAGATTTTATCGTATCATTCTCCAATGATCTTGAAGTTTAATTTTTATATGTAATTATTCTAATACTTCCCTTCACGCATGAGCTGTATTAGAGTTCATGACCTCTTGCTCTGAAATCATGCAAGATTTTGTGGGAACACTGCTAGTTATTTTACAAGTTTAAGATGTTAGTGTCCAAATTTTGTCATGCTTGCCTTTCCCCGGTGATTTATGGGTTAACTGTGAAATTCCTCATAGACATCATTTTCTCTTATCAACTTAACCAAAAGCGCATCTCAGTTAGATATTAATTTGCGGTGGTGATGTAAGATGCATGTTTTTCTCCATTATTCTTTGGCGTCACCTAAAATTACATAGTCACTCATTTTCATTGGCACATGTAAAACAAGATAAAGCAAAAAAAAAAAAATTCATATTGGGGACTATAAGTGATGATAGTGCCCTACCTTGTCACCATTCCAACACCGCCCAAAACAAAAGAGGTCCTTATCAAAGTGACCAAACCCCACCACATGCACGAAAACACCAACCCATACCTTTCATGATCATTTCCACCTTTCAACTTGGCTAGTGTCCAACCCAACCCCCGAGGGAAGGGAGTTCGATTGGAATTATTTTTCTTTCTTTCCAAAAGTCACAAAGAATAAGGACATGCATAAATTTCTCACTTCTCAACTCAAAAAACTCAATAACTATTGTGTTGGCTAAGCTTTGATATAGTAAAATGGTCCAAAAAAAAAAAAAAGACTGCTCTAAAATGACCCAGTGTCAAGGGCGCTCTCATACTTTCAACTCAAAGGACTTACGATTATCGTTTCGATTTTAACCATACAAAACTTAGATCGGCCGTGCTAGTTCCTGTTCAGGTGGCCGGTTAATTACGGCCATGCCCGTAGGTTATTAGAAAACAAGAGACGCATATCAAGCACCATAATAAATGGAAAAGCTTATGTCTTTCATCATGGTTAAATCAAGTTAGCAGAAGGCTATTCAGAGGCATTAAAAGTACCTTAAATAGCCGCTCTTTTTTTTTTCACAAAAAGCAAGCTATAAAGGTCCATGTCTTCTATAACTAGCAGCAGATATTATCATAATTCAAGCCTAACAAGGAATATCCAGACACCAATCTCCAAAAACCTTAATTTGATTGGACTTGTTTTCAAGGGACAAGGGGGGGTTTTGCGTATGACTAGATTGTGGTGGTAAAAGTCCAAAAGAAAAAACGAAAAAACAGTAAAAGGAAAAGAAAAGAAAGAGGTACAATGAAATTAGGAGTGCCACACTCCCTCTCATTTGTCATATCCACTGACACTTTGGTCCATATACATGGAAAAAAACATTGTGGGTGTTAATCAGATCAGCACATGAAACCCTAACGAGCTGAATCTTCATGAAGAAAGAACTAGCCAACATAAAATCACGACAATTAACATAATTGTATCTTTATAAACAAAAAAAACACAACGTGACATATTTATCCAAAGGGCCAAAGAACATTGTATCTTTTAGCTGTGATTGTGACCTGATCTGGCACAGGCTAACTGAATATTTCTTCAGAAACCATGGTTCTTGAACTTAGGATTATACCCACAAGAGTGCAAAGAATGCACATGACTGGACCTAACTTTTAAGCTAGACTTTAACATGAATAGACAATTCATCCCACATCGTGTATAAGGGCAATGAAATATGAACTATTGCGGCAAAACTCCGATCTAATTTCCCACCTCACGCAAACATCATTCAGTCCCATTACTATGTCATTTCGCTTTCGAAGCACAAAAGACCATGTTGCGAAATTACTATCGAGAGTCTCAACTCTGCTCAACACAAATGATCACAGATTCAGTGTAGGAACAGATTGAAGCTCCCAGTACACATTCGTTCAAACATGACTTACCTAAATCCATCACTCACATGAGAAAATCACTTTACCTTCATCATTACTTTCAGAGAGATCGATTTACAATACAGCCATGCCATGCCCAGAGACAGAAACATAAAAGCGAAAGATAGAGAAAGTTTCATGGTCTTCAGTTCCTTCGACTACAAGTAATGTCACACAAGCACTACAGACTACACAGAAAGAACGTTGATGAAGAAGCAATTAGAACATCTGCAATGCCCAGCATATCTCGTGTCACGATAACTAATTTCCTAGCAGCGATATGACGTATAGCACAATTCGGATACATGGGGGAGAGGCAAATATCATTACAATGCTAAATTATGCAAAAGTATCACAATCTAATGTAAGAGCCAACCAAGGCGTTTTTCCAACGACACATGGCTTGGACAAGACTGAATATCACAGGAGGAAATTGCGTCTTAACTGGTCATAGAGTTCCATAATCAAGAGACCCCACAGATGGTATTCCGGAGCTCATGGTTCTAGAATCCTGTCGGTTCGTGAATTCATCGCAAGTGCCATTCGAGAGCCTTTGAACTGGGACGGAATTCAGAAGCTCCAGACCTCGTTTGCCCATTTGCTGGACTTCTTGAGGTGAGAGTATCTTGATGCACCACACACTGTTCACAAACTCCCTGCAGGAAGAAACATTTCAATTCATAAAATCAAGGAGCACAAAAATTGGAATTCATCTAACAGGTCCATCGGATAATCATTCACGGAATAACGTCAAGACCAGCTGCAGAGGACAAATAATCTTGATAGCTACAAGAGGTAAATCAGCATTCAAAACCCTTCAGCTGCTGGAGATACCCATATACATTACAAGCACTTGGATATTTCCCACGATCCTACATCTTAGGAAGACGACCTGTAGACAAAGAAAGTGAATAATCCTACCTATGCAATCAAATATATTCACGCATGCGCATACTAGTGCACCAGAAAGGACAAGGCAGAGCAGATTAACTAATCTACGGTCCAACCAATTGGGAGAGAATCAATAGATTCCTTTTCAGGAGCGATTCATCGTTCCTGAAAGCAGAATACAACTCTCCGTAAAATTTGAAATTCACTGTATGGAAAAAGTGAAACTTTAAGCACGATAAGAATAGAGATGATGTGAACTCACGGCCAGGGGCCATCACCAAGGAGAAGAACGTCATTCTCCCTATCTACGAATACAAGCTGCCAGCCTGATCTCAGAGGGTCCTCCAACTGGCCTTCGAGGCTAAACATGCGAGCAAGCTCGCTCCGCAACTCGTTGTAGCTGCTGAATTTCGTGATGTCTAGTGACCTGCCGAAGGACCCTGACTTGTAAACCTGTCAAATAGACCAATCACCGTATTCAAACCAGCAATTTATCAAGTCATCATAAGAATATACAAAATGTAACAAATCAAAACGGTTAGTACATGAATGCATCCTCGTGATGAACGTTTGAGGAGTCAGGCTGCAGAAGATCAGTTACCTTAACAAAGGTTCTCGTCGGTGGGTTTAATTGATTCAGATTTTCTGGTGACTGCAGAAAACCCGAATCATCGATGCCACCATGAGGGGCCACCGATGGATTAGGTGCAAAGTCTGCACCAGTGTTGCAGATATAGTTAGAAGTGAAGGGCATGGATGTCGAGTCACTTTCGCTGCCAACAGCCCTTAGGCTCGAGATCCCGTTCTGCATCAGAAGTGATGAGGGTTCTAGATTAACTCCAAATAAAAGATGGCTCTGCACATCAGTGACTTCTTGGTCCAAACATTCTCTGCCAGGAAAAGGTGGCAATGAGACAGAACTTGGAGAAAGATTATTCTGGGGTGGGCCCAGCTGATCCATCTGAGGCAAAGCGCCTTGGGAAGCCCCTGCGGGAACAAGAGATTCGATTGCAGCTCGCTTTGACGGCCAGGAAGAAGGGGACACCGAGGAACTGGTCCTGGGCAAGTTGAGGTGATGGGTTGACCCATCTTGAGTAAAAGAGCCCAAGAGGGTCTGCAGGGGAGAGACGACGGGGCTATTGACAGGATTGCCAGTTGAATCAGAAAAGCTCAGTTGCTGGCAAAGGGAAGGCATGGTTTGCAATGATGCCGTGTGAGACTGAGAGGATGAAGTGAATTGAGATGGGGACGAATCACTTGGCATCTGGTCCTGGTTGCCCAGCTGCTGCCGCAGCTGCTCTTGCTGTGGCTGCTGTTGATTAGTAAATGAGTTCTGATGCTGCAGCTGTCGCTGAAGAAGGTGAGACTGCACTTGGTCTAGAGAAACTGAATGACGCGGGCTCACTCGACTCCCTTGGAGAAGAGGCTGCTGAGGCTGAGTTGATGTCAACATTTGGGATGGCACCAAAGAAGTGGAAGCACTTGGCATGTTCTGCACATGCTGAACAGAAATAAGGGAAGTGGCAGCCAGCTTGGAGGGATCAACGGCTCTCATTTCCTGTAGAGCTGCGGCCGCCATAGCTTGGTACATGTCTGTTTGCAACCCAAGCATGGACGCATCCAGCCTCGGTTGCATCCACGGTGTCAACCCCATTCCCTGGAAATTTAGGGACTGAATTCCTCGGTCGCCATCTCGAAGCCACATTGATGGAGGAGCCATTCCCATGTCATCATCCCTGAGGCCTTGGATTAACAGAAGAAACCAATCAGAACACCAGCAGAAAAAATGGAAGGCTATTAGGATATTCTCATGGTTATAGTAATGTTAATGTACTAGTATATTCAAAACCTACACAATCCCTGTAGGAATAACTTCAATTTACTAATAATACAATAGCTTAATTATCTTGATAACTCTAAAAAGGTTCCGTTTAACATCAACAAATACGGAAGTGCTAACCATAATAAAAAAAACTATTCTTAAATATATGAAACCATTCATATAAATCCATTAACAGGCATCTCTGGGAAAAGATGAAACATCACTTGCAGTAAATAAATTGTGAAAAGGAGAAACATGAAACTGATCTGACATTCAGAGCCTTACAGTGGCAAATTTATTGTAGAGGAAAGCCAATTCATATAGCAAAGGATCAACATTCGTGCATGGTTAAAACGTACCATAAGTGGGTAGTCCGGTTGGCCAAGGGCGTTTGAGCCTTAGGGGAAAGGGAGACGGGTACATTGGGAATGTTGTAAGTGGTTCAATCTCCCACAATGACACTCTTGGCTGTCTCTCCCCAGCTGTAGACTCGTCCCATCCGACCTGCATGGATTCGTCAATTGCCATTAAATCAAACAAAAAGGTTCCAAATATTAGCCTACTAAACTACCTATCCAACAAATTGGGGAAAGCAGACACCTTCACAGACCGCCAATGGGAATTTGGCCATCGAACGGGATCCAAGTCACATACGCCTGTAATAGTTCCCATATAGCTGTACATCCAAAATAGTTTTCATTCAGTGTACATTAGACTCCTCCAAAGGAATTTCTTGGCGACAATAAATCAAGAAACATAATGGGGTTATTTTCTATTGAGGCATTACAGGAGGCGGAACTAAAGCAAAACTGTAAAACGAATGCAAGTTGAAACTGTTTTGACGAAGAAATCAAGGGAAAATAATAACATGAAGTAAACTCAGCGGTCCATTCTCCCTTCACGGACAACACGTATTGTAGCTAAAATGTTCTTTGACATAGAGCCATTATTACAAGGCAAAAATATCCAACAGTATGCAAATGAGAAGTATACTGCCAAATAAAGAGTCTAAACTTACGGCGACCATAATGGATCATATAGCTGAAAAGCCTGAAAAGCTTACCGCCTGACACTGGATTCTTCTGTTTCAAAAAGCATCCTAAAGCGCATGCCAACAGAAACACGTGTGTGATAAACTGCTTTGATGTATTTGGTCAGGGATATGACAAACTCAGATGGGCTAGCCCTGTGGCAAAATGTCATGAGCTTTAGAAGGATTTATAAGAATCCACCCCTTCCTCAAAGGACCAAGTTGTATATGTACCTTGGGTTATAAAATATGGTGAAGCGGCTATTTGTTGCAGCTGCGTGGGCTGCAGCTGCAAGAAGACCCAAGTGCATGCTGTCACATGATAAAACTGATGATGGCATCACAGTTTGAGGTCGATTAGCACGTCTAACCCCAAGAAGTAATTGGTTCTTGTCGTTCCTGATGAAACAAATCCAACCATGGTATTAAGACAAACTCTAACTATGTTCACCATGCAGATCGATTCCATATTCTCGTTGTTTAACAAGAAGGGTACTTCAGCCACAATGACTCAATCCAGAAAGCATCAGCAGAGAGGAGGCAAATTACAAGGAAGTTCAGGGCTCCTTTCAACAATAGATTTTGTGTATATAATTCTGACGGTGAATGTCCAGGGTCAGAAATTTCCTAAAAGAACAGTCTCAGCATGCAGAGAGCTCTCGAGATCCGACTGTTAGATAACATAGTAGGTAAAAGAAAATTGCAGTGACAAGGCCAACTACAACCTCATTACACTGCTTACCATATAAAGAGCACCGAATCACCAGCAACAAGCCTTTTAGCGCTGACAAACACGCTCCATCCTGTTGTAAGAAGATGCCTCTTTGGCTGGCCTGCTCAAATAAGAGGGCAGAGGTTGGTGAGAAGCACATACGTAACAATACTGATCTAGTCTTGTTGTACAATGATAACAATCCAGAACAATGACAGAAAAAAAGGAGGCTCCAAGATGAAAAGATTAAGGCTTATGTATGGGCGACAAACAGAACAGTCAATTGTCGCTAACCAGAGTGGAACTTTCATTATGCAATTTTCTCATCAGCCTCACTACCTGTAGTTCTTTTCTTATAATGAGGAAGCTCATTCCTCGCTGTTAATAAACTATGAAACTGCATATACTTAGCCATCAGCTAGAAATACACACAGATTAACTTCAAGTAGGATGAGAATGCGGCTTCAAGCCTGGAAGTAAATGGCTAAAAGACAGACAATGCATTTGTTAAAAAATAGTTAACCATTTTTTGCTCATATTTCTGCACAATAAATGAAATGTTCGAGAATACTTACCGCGAAATATATGCCTAAATTTCCATTCATTGTCGTGAAGATCCCTTGCCATCAATTCCTGGGCTGGAGGCTGTAGGGAGTAATCCTGTAAATTACACATTTTAGTCAGTGATACATCATGGATTCTATCGCTCATTTTCAGATGGCACGCACACATGTGCGCAGAGAGAGAGAGAGAAGGGGGGGAGGGGGGGCGGGAGAGAGACCAAAGGTGGGAACACTTTTTCAGCTGCCCGGCGGGGAACTGAGAAACCACCATGTGTACTGGTATCACTGGCAGTCAATGTTTTGCAAAAGTAATTTGTAGGTTGCTTGCTGGGGGAGCCTAATTCTGCTGGAAGGAATGCTTCCTTTTGCTCTTGCTACAAAAGAAATATGCTTCTTAGAAAAGCAGGGTATAGCCACAAAAGATCGAAACATTAATACTAAGGAAGTTATGTAGCATACTGGACTAACTGGTTGCAATGTCATTTGAGCATATACTTCGTCCGTCTCAATATCTGCCTGAAGTTAACAAAAGCTTGAAACTTTAGGCACATTGTCAGGATTCATCAGAGGTAGAGAGGGAAAAGATCTTACATGCATGGTCAAATTGTGAAGCTGGCAGATAAGTTGTGGAGGCAAGCTTGGGTAATTAGGAATTTGAGCATCTACCTCTTGATTGGTTGATGCTGCTACCTGATTATGCAGATGGTGTTCACACTTAAGATTAAAACAGAAGAGTTTCTTGGGGTAAGTGCGAGAGTAATATTTTAGTGATCACTGCTCATCCATGAAAAGATAAAAAAAAACTACACCAAGTATCCAACAGAAAAAGTTCAAGACGCAATTTTTCACCAGCTACTACCACAAAACAGACACTTGCAAATAAGCCTGTTGGGTGGGTTTGTAAACTCTGATCATACATAAAACATATAATGAATAGCTTATCTAGCTGATGATCAGCACAGCAAAAGTAAAGATTAAACTACAGAAAAATATCCTTGGTTTGTCGAATAGGAAGTTGTTCTTATGTTTTTTCATAGAGCTAATATCCATGTCCTACTCTGAAGCCAAATGGGACTCTTTGTGAAAGAAAATGAACTAAAACAGCTACAGAGCTACCTCAAACTGCAGGCTAATTAAGGCACCCTCCACACTTAAACAGGCTTACTGATTTGTTTGTTTACATACTTCACTCTTCGTCAGAAAACTCAAGCTGACATACAGAATAATACATCACCAAATCCAAAATCAATTTGCACAATATGGTCGCATCCATTTTATCCTCTACTGACCTGCTCGCTATGACCCTGAGGGAAGTAGACAACTCTGCTTCCGATAGCAGGCAGAGAAACAAGAGGACCAGCACAAGCATGCCAAAGTTCAGAATTCAGAACTCTCTTTTCACCTGCAATATTCCAAAAGAGATGAATGAACACATTAAGAGTTTCGAAAATAAAAATAAAAAATAAAAAAAGAAAGGCTAGTGGTGAAAACCGGCTGCACACAAGATAACATGGGCACTTGGTACGGCCATGGTGCGGAAAAGAGATTGATATCTCTCTCTTTTTTTCCCAATCGTGGCTTCTCAGAGGTAACAGCAAGAACCCAAATCCAGCATCCAAGAATTTAGAAAAAGCAAATTCAGCTGGACCAAGAAAAATGAACCCGTCTGCTGGGGCATCCGAAAAAGCAATTCACACTAAGGGAAGGAAAAAGCAAAGACATGAAAAAAGTCACATCTTTTTGCTCACTAAGCAAGAATTTGGTTGAACAAGCCACCCAACATCTTTACGGTCAAGCTTTTGGTCCTTACACTACTAAATCATTTTCGAAAAACTCCTGCGCAAGAGAAATTGTAGCCACCCCAAATTTTAAAACATTATACAACGATTTATACCAGTAGAAATCTCCTTACCAAAAAAAATTATATACCAGTAGAAATCTGAAGACAAAATTTCCAGTTGCAGGTCACTCAGACCAGGAGAGGCGAGAGAAAATTCAAACAAAAAGGTTACATCCAAGAAACAAGAAACATACCTTCCTGGGTTTGGGGAGAAAAACCAGCTGAAGACAGCCTCATTTTTTTGGCAATCAGAACTGCAAAATCCAAATTTCAGCGGAACCCAGAAATCTGAACGTCTTTAAGAAATATCAACGCCCACTAAAGGAGATCCAAAATTTGCCAACCTTCTCTTATTTCACCTAGAATTCTCTGGATAGAAGTATACAACCGCTGCACTGACCAAGAAAAGCTTCTTTTTCTCTTCCTCTTTACCCCAATTTTTCCTTCATAATATAACGCCAGACTTTAGCATCTCCATCACCTTCACTGACAAAACCCACAAAATCAAATCCACAGACACCATCTTATTGAACAGCTTCAAATTACTCAAAGCTGGCCTAGCTCAAGACCTTTTTATAATGCCGAAACCACGTGTAATGATCCATCCCAGAACCTTCAACCAAACCCGGTTCCACTACAAAACACAACCCATTTCAGCCTCATTCGCCCTCAGTTAATTTCATTTGAAACCCAAAGAAACCCCCACAAAACGTTCCCAAGCTCGAGCAAGAAACTTCATACTCCAAGTCCTGAGAGAACAGAACCCACCATCTTAAGCTGCTGAGGAAGCTTCTGATTCAACAAGATTGACAGCCAATAACTCCGCGCCCAAGAAAGCACAACCCCCAAAGACAAAGGCAACAACGAAACTGGATCCCGAGATTCAAGAAAGCACGATTTTTTTTTTCTCAAGCAGAGAAACCCAGATGACGACTAGCAGAATTCAACGATCCAAGCACGGGGACGACTATGGAGATGATGAAACTCGAGAGTTTGAGCTCCTGTAACATAGGAAGAGAGGTTACTCAGAGGAAATATATATATGTATATACTCACATACACTAGGCATGTAGATGTACACGTGAGGGGTTTCTCTGGAGGAAAAGGATAGGGATGACTATGAACATGGGGGGTTCGGTTTTTATTTCCAGTAATGGAAAAGGAACAGCGAGGTGCCACTGATAATGGCGGTGAAGAAGAAGCTGAGCACTGTAGTTGGAGTACTGCCAGTGGGTGGTAGTTCTGCTACCTGCGCTTTTACCCTTCTCTCTCTCTCTCTCTCTCTCTCTCTCTCTGGCGACTCCGTTTTTCTTTCTCCTCTTCGCTAGAAAGGAAAAAAAAGAGAAGAAGAGAGAGAAAATCTGACAATCATTTCTCTCTCATGCACGCCATCCTTCTCTCTCTAAGAAGACCGTTCGTTTTTTGTTGTTTTCAATTTTCTTTTTTGGGCTCGCCAAGGTACAAAGGACGGCAAGCGATGGCAGTCGTCTGTTGATTGAGAGGCTCCCCCTTCTCAACCTTTGGAAAATGTCAGTGGAGAAGCCTGAAATGCCCTCCGATAAATCTCATTTTTACGGGATTGGTTTTGATTTTTTGGGTTCTTTCTAACGTCAAATGTGTGAAATTTTTATAGACCTATAACAAATATATATATATATATATTTTTTTAATTATGTTGGAATCATCTCTCTTCTACAAGGGCCTTTGCGGCATGTCCGTTTGATATACAGGGATAGCCGGCTCTACAAATACGTTCCTCATTTTAACATGTCAGTAGCACGTTCTACATCCTTTATTAGCAATCACATCTTTTTCTTCCCCGAAGGAAAGAAACACGCTCTATTTGCTTTACTTCTAAGGGATTTGAGATTCGGACGGACGGCGCGACAAAACAATTTAAAGACTTGCTTAAGTCTAGTTAACTAAAATATGTGCAGCATAAAATATTGAGTTTTGTTTACACTTTTACATTGGCCGATTTCAAGTATAAACTATTTTACTTGATGTATCGAAAAACCGCAAGGACTTAATGCTTAAATTGTCCCAAACTGTCACGCGGGTTTCTTAGGAAAGATAAAATGGAGGACATTTACACCACCTATAAATATTGTTCGAGTGATTTGTATAGGTGAATAAGCATTCATTTGAGTAAGGCGATCCACCTTCCTTGCCTTTTCGAATTAAATTTTGGCTTCAATATAACCTCTTACCACAAAATTGAAGTCCAACGTGAATAAATCTTCGTCCCACTTGGCATAATCGACGGAAATTATAATAGTTAAGAGATCGCGGGACGTGATAAAGAAGAAAATGATGTCTCGAGGCGACGGAGGAGGACGAGACATGGCCATTCTCGACCAAGAACAGGAAGGAGGGAAGTCAAAAAAGCAGCTTCCCCGTGAAGAATGCTTCAGTTCTCTCGAATCTTGACTTGCAAAATTAGGGTTAGGGTTTCAATCGAAATTGTTAGCCCCGATGTATCAATTCATGAGAAGAAAAATAAAAAAACGAAGAGCCAATGACGTCGTTTTTGCCCTCTTTTGCTAATTGGATTTCTTCGGCAAAACACGTCGCTTAGTTTATTCTAAATCAACGTCACGTTTGAAATTTTTTTTTTTTGTGAGGTAAATCACAAATGGCTCTCACGTAAACGATTTTTTTTTTAAATTCATGTTTCTCAAATGATCGAAAAAAAAAATTACTGCACTTAAAGTCAGCATATCGAAAGTAATGCCACTTGTGTATTCTTTATCTCTATAAAATCTACTAAATATAAATGTGGGTTGAGGTAAAGGTAGCTCGATATTTGATGCATACGCAACTACAATATGGCAGATTGGCCCTTTTTAAGCATACCAACAAAGAAGGCTCTCACACGAGAAATGTCTAGAGAAGTCCAAATATATATTTCATAAGGTTATTTATAGAAAATGGATGTTTTAGAAGATATTTTTTTAAAAAAAGTTATTGCATGTATCGCTTACCAAAATAAAAAAATAAAAAATATTGCCGTGATTTATGAAAATATTTAAACGTAAATTATTTGTCGATAATTAAAAAATTTCCATCGACTAATGATCAACAAATCCTTCATATTCTATGAAACACGAATGGAATCTAAAGCTTTTTTTCGTTTCATGAAAAAAATAACTTTTTAGAAAATAAAAATTTTGATTTTTCAGCATTTGATTCATGAAAAATAAATGAATCAATAAAGTATTTTTTGTCATAGAAAAATATATTTAAAAGTGAGAAAAATGATTTCATCTTTTGAGAAAAGAAAAAAATTTCCCTTGTATTTTCTCCCTCCACTCTTTCACATTTCTTTTCTTTTTAATTATTTTTTAAAAAATATATTATTTTTTCTGTTTCCTTCTTTTTATTCCTTTTCCTTCTTCTTCAGCTAGTAGCAGGCAACGGCCACAGCTAGCGACCTCGATATCTACGAGGCCCAACCTTGCCGGATCTGGCGAGGTGAGGCAACATTGAAGCTTGACCTCTCCAACCTATGGCTAGGCATTGCCGACCTCAACTTTGGCCTTTGTCTAAGGTGCAGAAATATAAAATTTGAGAGGCAAATAAGGGTTTACAAGATTTGAAACTCAAGACATCTTGCTTTGATACTATACGAGGTTTTGTGATACTATTATCAATTATTCTAAAAGATTAAACTATTAGGTGAAGGCGAGATTTGTTATTTAAATATTCTAACAACAACATTCAAGGATGTATTAGTCCCAGCAGAACTTTTGCCCGAATAAAACATTTGATATCAGTTTTGAAATCGACAGCAGAAGGACAATTGCAACAGTTGAATTTCCAATATGATTCAAGGACTGGAAATAGAAAATAATATTGGAAAATCACTCTTTCCATCTCTTATATCACAAATTTAATATTAAAAAAAAGAAGGGAAAAAAAAAGGAAAACTCATACAACAACCCTCAACCAAAATGAAAAAAAAAACACATGAAAAATTGTGGAGTAACCCACACCACAAAGTACTGTTCCCCACCCATGCGCTGCAATCTATGTGGAATACGTCCTAACCTCTGTACAATGCGAACCTATATCTTTCAAATTGAAATCAACATATGTTTTTTTTTGCGGTGTCGTGATAAAATTATCGTGCGCGATCTCAAGCATCGGAGTAAAAATTGATAATTTATCAATCTTTGGATGACAAAACTTTCGCCCTCGGACAAAAGCGATTTACATCAAATCTTGCGAATTCCATCGAATTACTTTAGTGTGCTATTCGAAACAATAATTTGATCAATTGCATACGCCATTCTTGATCAATCAATATTGATTTTTTCCCTTCATGCGCTTGTCCGGTAAAAGTTAGAGGCTATGGTGCAAAAACTGAGCACATAGCAGTTAGAAATTTCGGAACTTTTGGCCTCGGATCATTAAACACTTTTTGCACCTCAAGCGATGCCACCATGAGAAATTTTGCTGTTGTCGTCGTCATATATATTTTCCTTTCGTTACTTCGAAACAAACTTGCATTACACGAACCCACCCTCTTGATGGTCAAGTGATTGGGCATTAGACCGCTGCTCGAGTAGTACTCGAGTGGTCGAATGTTCGACTCCCCTTCGCTGCGGGTTTCTTGCAGGAGGACTTGATGACATTTGCGCTAATACTGAGATATTTAAGTGAGAGGTTATGGTGGTGGGATGTTGCGCTAGCCTTTCTCGAGGACTAATCGGGTCCACGACCTCGGTTTGAGCCCTGCTCGCCAGCCTCCGGACACTTCGGTTATCAAAAAAAAAATTACATTACAGGATATTCGGGACTCCGAACAAATGAGGTTCCGAAGAATTGGATGATAATTAGTGGTCCAATTACGAGAAAGTTAAAATGCCAGACAACGAGCTTTCTAAGTTTTTCCTCAAAATTTAAAAATACAGAGGATCGGACCAAACTATTTGTGCAAATCGATGTCGATTGTGGTGACGGTCCCGCAATTATTACAGCCATCTGTGCATGAAAACTACGTAGAGTTTTTGTATGGACATCCTTTGAACTTCCAGACAAAAATACAGAAGGGAACGCAATTTATTTATAAAAAAAAATTTGGGAAAAAAATCCTTCCAAGGGATGAGCTGACGCTTGTACAGGAGTAAAGTGACAGTTTGTGCTGGAGCTTTCAAGTTGCTTTTTTCCTCATGCATGCCCATAATGTTTGACTGGATTTGAGTTTGACCTTGTGATGGAATTGCCAGTGGAGTTCGTGCTGGGATTGATTAGACCGCGCACCAAAATTAAATTTCGTTGAATATGAAATTAGGGACTTGTTTGTTGGGAAATATGACGATGGATTGAAAATAAATGGAATCAAATTTGAGCGGTGAATTCAATTTTTTTAACGAATTATTTTTCCCACGACGTTATTAAGAATTGTCGGTAAAAATCCCCCAAGATAGAATAAAGTTTTGAAATAAAAATATCATGTGGCAATTCTGATATTTTCTTCAAAAACTTTCAAATAGAAATAATTGAAAAAGAAGACCATAACTCTTTTGAAAGAGACAAAAATATGGAAGTTAAAGTGTAACTATTGAATAGGATCATTAGGATTTATAATAGCAAAAACCACTATGAACAAACGTGTTATTTCGAAAACATCACAACATTTTGTGTCTAAAAGCTTCTAAATTAGGGCATAACTCTTCATGTCCAAAAAACTACTAATTCGGACACAACTCTTCATACTCGAAAGTTGTAAATTATGGCATACATTTTCAAAGTTTGTAAGGCTACGTGTAGTAACGCTATAGAAAAAGTGTTTATATTCGGGAACACTTTGGGAATAGAAACTCGTATGGTAAAAAAAATGTTCCCAATGTTTCGAAAATACTTTTAAAAATATAAATACTTTTGAGTAGAAACAAAAAATAAAAATAAAAAAACTTGCTTATGTGTTATCATAATATTTTTTAGAAATATTTTTGAAATATTTTTCAGAAGCAATTGAGAACATCTCCTTGAATGCACGCATTCTCTCTAGGTCTGGGGGGCGATGGCAGGGGCCTTCGTAGTGCCCTGTTGCTTGGCGTTCATGTTCGTGCCGTGGATCTTCGTGGAGTACCCGATGAAGGAGACCTCGAGCTTCCACTTCGATTTCGTGATCTCTGGGACCAACTTGTTGTGTGCGTTTGCTTTGAGTCTGGCTGTGTTCTTGCTTGTTGGGAAGACCTCGGCCTTGACGATGAATGTGGCAGAGGTTGTAAAGGATCGGTTGTTGATCGCCGTCTCTTGATCAAATTTAAAGGATAGTTGAATATCCACACACGAATATAGTAAGGATCCAACCCACTTAACCTATATTACTTTTGCTTGAAAGACTAGATAGGCCTTATTATTTTACTGGCAGATATTTTTCACCTTTTCAAGTTTGGGAAGTCATTTCCACAACTCTAAACGAGCCCTACTCTAAATCCTTCTCTTTCTCCTTCGTTGCTCTTTGATTTGTGTTGAAACTTCACAAAAATAATGAAAAGTGTTAAAAAGCACTGTACTTTTTGGAATCGCGAAGGGAAATAATGATGCTTTCTTTCTCCTACTAAAATTGGCATTTATTGGCTAATCTATCTCGTCGATATTGCTACGCTATAATCCATTTACATTTCTAGCCATGATCAAATCGATAAATTGCTACGTGTTGTCTCAATTTGTGCAGCCGTGATTTCTTTAGCAGTGAATTGTGAGATATCTTTACCATTTTTCGTACGTGCATTTTTTGGGGCATTCACACTAACATGCAGTTCTTACTAAATATTATATATGATATGATATGAAATTATGGAGAGACGTTTAAACAATTGGGGAGGGTTGTAGAAGGGCAACGTCGTACTTCCTTATGTCGGGCTTAACATACTCCCCCAGCACCCCAATCTAGCTTTGATGCTAATCACGGGTCTCACGTTAAAAGCTTAAGCAATAAGCGGACGGTAGCCGTAGAGGCTTTTCATTTAAGGGGAATGGTAGTAGCAGGGCAGTGTGTGATTCCCTTCAGCGTGGGGCATCACATACTAATGGATTTCCTAGCACATCATATCCAATCATATCTTAACATAGAAACTATACGTCCAAAGTCAACATAAACACATAAAATCGAATTATCCTGTCTCGATTTCTTATACTAGCAACCAAATATAGATGTCGAAATATCTATCCTACATCGCATGACAATATGGTTTATATGCTCTTTATATAAATACGGTCTGCCTCCATTTATTAGCTTAAAATTTTGGATTAGAGTTCCTTTCATGCTATCAGAGTCAGGTTTTGTCCTTTATCCTCTTTAGTCAAATTTCTACATGACACTTCTAATTCGGCTTGCAAATGAAAATGGGTCTTTTGAAAGATCTATCATGTATTGCTTGGTATGAAGTGTATATACTCTTTATATACATATAGTATCTTTTTATCTATTAAATTTTTTGGGTTAAACTTTATAACGATAGCCATTTGAGTGCGTGCATGTCAACAATCGAAGAGCTTCAGAAAAAAAAGACCACTTCAAGCGGCTGCTCTTTTTCAGATAGCATGAGTATCGCAACTTCTAACTAGATTAAATTTCTCTATTCTAAGAATAATTTCAAGAGGCTCAACGTTGAAAACTCAATTAATTGTACATCGAGTGTATTTCCTAATAAACTCTAATGTCGGTTTTTTTCCCTCTTAAAAAGAGAAGTTGTCTATGTCGTCTTCGCCTCAGGCAGCAAATTGGAAGTTTATAACCGTTCAATAACGATGGGAGGAAAGAGCACTTTGCATGCTACATAATTTGCGATGATTACAATCCGCAAATAACACGCGTTCATCCCATTCATATACATGTTAAAATTTTCTGGCTCTCTCGTTGGATACTGACGTAGAAAAATAGCAGGGGTTTCAAATTTGGAAGTGATGGCATTTATTTAATTTTTGCAAAGTGTTGAATCTGTTGATGCCATTTTTACTTTATTTTATTTTATTTTTCTTAATCGGGGTTTGATTTTGCCAAAGAAAGCAATGTGGAAGCCTCGAAGTGAATAGAGTCGGCGGCACTAGCTTTTCCTTTGGTGGAGCCTCCCACGTTGCTTTTCGCAGACAGTGTTGAAAAATACTGCAAAGTGACAATCTCTGGCGGAAGCACCTCAACCGAGACCGAGGGAGACGCGAAGATCTTTCCGTGTTCACATCCAATGCAACGTCTGAACAGTGATACCTCGACACAATCGAATGAGATAGATAGAGAGAGATTTTTTTTTTTTTGAGAATTTTATCTTTGAATGGTCATTATCTTGAGTGAATATGTCCGAATGCTCCTTTTAAGGGCTCGAGTCACATGCGACGGTTTGAATATCGCCCGAAAATGGTATCGGAGCCGTGACTGCCGTAGCAGAGTGTGGGTCGTGATCGGATTGAGCTCTCGGCCGATCAATGAAGAGAGAGGAGTGGTCGTCCGGCCGAGAGAGTTT
Source organism: Psidium guajava (assembly GCA_016432845.1). Lineage (NCBI taxonomy): Eukaryota > Viridiplantae > Streptophyta > Magnoliopsida > Myrtales > Myrtaceae > Psidium > Psidium guajava. Next base: position 22,501,458 of record CM028232.1, on the reverse strand, counting down.
AGAGAAATTGCGGATCTCGGCGAACATTTCGGAATGGCGAAGGAAGAGAAATGAACCAGAGCACACATCACATCAGGTGAGAATATTGTTGGGCGGTAATAGTCAACAATAAGAATGACATCGCTGCTAAATGAGTGAGTTAATGAGACCCCAAATATATATCAGACGGTAGTAGCCTTCTCGACTTATCCATAGGTAAAATTCACACGCGAGTTAATAGTCATTACCTTGAAAGGTTACACCTTAATACTCCGTATAGGGTGTATGTGCACGTGACGGCACTATGTGGATGAATATCCTAGTTAACTTAATTTAGGTCACGCACAACATAGATCATATCGTGCTCATGCTCTTTTAGTTTTGATGTTGACTTATACATATTCTATGTTTAGTGTTTTAGAGTTGACTTTACTCAATAACTTCTCAAATTTCAAACTTATATGACTATTTATACGTAAATCGTGATTTGAAGCAATTTGAAATTTCGTTCGCAATAATACCTTATTTTGACGAGAAAGGACAAAACTAATAGCTAGGAGTGTGTAAATGTACCGATATCTCGTGCTGCGAAATCACAGAGTTGAAGTCTAAACTTCATTAACATTTTTATTTAGATTTTAATTTTATCAAAAGATCTAAATCTCTTATGTAACTCCTTTTATACATTGAAAATTATTCAACACGGGATTTCTTCTTTGGTCCACAATATACATACGCATCTTCCACTAGAAGAATGTGTATAGTACCTCGTGGCTCGCACGTCTAAGATTTTGTCCAAGAAGATAAAAATCAAGAATTTGAGAAGATGATGAGTTGAGACGGTGGCAACCTATGAATCGAGTTAAACTCATTACGAAGGAAAAATTGTCCAATCAATCATCAATCATAATATGGATATCAATTCAATCCTAAATTTCTCAAATTTACTAAATTATTTCTAAATTTTTGCGCGAAATTTTAATATAATCATTTCAATCAAAGCGAAATGTTAAGACAAACACCATTTTCAAATACCATTTCTCAAATTCTAAGCTGAAGGGATTTCCAGTCCAAAAAGAAACAATATCAAAAATAGATATGAGAAGAATACACATAAAGCCAAATCCTAATTTGTGCCCACCATTGCTCATCGAGAATAAATCAACTCTGGTCATCCACTTCGCTTCTACCGCTTAAGTACCTAAATTTATTTCTGGGACCTACAAATCTAAGTGATCACATTCAAGATCTTCAAATTTTTCTTATTATTTCTACGCTCCTCTCTCTCTCTCTCTCTCTCTCTCTCTCTCTCTCTCTCTCTCTCTATATATATCATTAAATTATAAGATGCACGAAGGCCATTGATATTATATTTTGGCAAGCCGGGCCCTTCTCTCCCGGAATTCAAGAAAGTGGTCCTCATTCGATGCATGTTATTGTAGATATAATATTGTAACTTACATCGTCAATGATCGGTCGATTCTGATCAAATTGTAAACGGTATCACTTATTAGGTTTCTTATAGTCGGGGGGCCTTTTCTTTCTCCTTAGCGCTAACCTTTGATTGCAATTAGTGTCTGCCCTTCTTTTTCGAAGTCAACTTTCTCGCTTGTTAGTGAAGCTTAGAAGCCCCTCACTTATTTAGGTATTTCAAGGAAAGAAGTGCAAGTTTGAAAACTATAATCTCTCAATCATCGAGTGACAACAAGCGAAAATTATAATTTCCCCATTTTCTAGATAAAGAAAGATTATTTAAGAGAAACTTCAAATAATCATAATCTTTTATACCAAAACCACTTTACATTATCATTAACACCATGAATATTTGGTATTAGATTCGAAATTACATCTACCATGAGAAAACCCCCAAACGCCCTATCCTTTAATCAATCGGCGCCGCTGTCCCCCACTGCCGCCGCGCTATAAGGCATCATCATCGGACCCTCTCCCTCCATTCCTCCCTCTAGGACAACCAGGACAACCTCAGGTCAAGGCTGTTGTGGTTAGGGCTGAGCATGGTTCCAGGGTAGAACCGAGAACCTGAAACCGGAACCTGTAGGAACCTGTCTGGTTCCAGGTTCCAAGGTATGTAGGGTAGGTTCTAGGTTCCAAAAATTGAGGAACCTGTTCTAGCGGGTAGGTTCCAAGTTCCATCACTTGGAACCTGGAACCTGGAACCTGGAACCTGGAACCTGTACCTTGGATCCCAATATAAATTTATTTATTTATATATATCTTCACACGATCATACAATGTTCTATGGCGTCCAATGATGACTATATAATTTGGAGCGAAAAATGAAGAACCTGTTATGATATGTGGGTTTTAGATTCAAAGTGGAACCTGAAACTGCTCACCCCTACTTGAGAATGATTGCTTGAAAGAGAGCGTGTGAAAAATATATCTACCCTGCAAAATTTCTTAGGACTGTATCCTGTTTCTCGCGTTTCCCAACTTCATTAAAAGCCTTTTTTTTAATAACAAGCCTCTCCATTGAGCGATAGGTTCTCGGGTACCCTGGAACCTGTAACAGGGTAGGTTCTAGGTTTCGCGGTTTGAAGGGTAGGTTCTAGGTTCCAAAAAATTAGGAACCTATACTAGCGGGTAGGTTCCAGGTTCCAGGTGGAACCTACCCAGAACCTAGAACCGATCACCCCTAGTTGTGGTGATCAACCACTTTAGATCGAGGCCGTCATGGTTTCAATGATCTCGACTAGGTTGTCAATAACACATGATGACCTCACATCGAGATCTCAATGGTGTCGGCAACCTCGATTGGTGGTCACCAATGAATATAAAGAGGTCATGGTGCCAGTCCGAGAGAGAGGGGGCGACCTAAGGAGAGAGGCAACGAAGTTGAGGGTAGAGATGCAAGAGCCGTAGGAGGTGGCGCGGCAGTGGCCGACTGAGTGGTGGTTGATGGAGAGAGTTTAGGGTTTGTATTTGTAGGATTATAAGAAATCAGGATTTGAAGATTTGAGGATTATGATTTGTGGTTGGTGGTAAGGATTCAGGCGAATTTGGAGATTTTCCGGAGGGAGAGCAATTGGATTTCTAGCCATGTACTACTCTAAGAGGCAAAGTCAAGGAACAAGGGGAAAAAAAAATGGAATGGGATTGAACGTAGAGAATGGTTTTCAATATTTTTTTCCTTACTTCAAATCACAAGACATTACGATTTTTTTTTTTGCTACTTTAATTGTCTTGAAGATGCTAATAGTTAATTTTTGAGATACTCAATGTTAATAAAGTCAAATTTTAAACACTAGAAGTGCAGTTGGATTATAATTACTTTTTCTTGAGTTTGTCATTTTTGAAATCTTACCCGATTTATGTTTTTATTTGTATTCGACATGGAACATCCGAAACCTTTCACGTTAAACTGACATCGACATGTGAATAAATTGTTATATAATATTTTCATAACTTTTAAATCTAAATGACATTTCATATGCTAGCGAAAAGTAAAAAAAATTACGTTTTACTTTATTTTTTCGATTGAAAACAAACGTGTCCCAACAAAAAGTTAGAATTAAAGGCATCCGAATAGGCAGCTAAATTTCCCTTTTTCCATAAGGCAACAATTCTTCTCCCCCACACTGGCCCAAAAAAAAGAAAAGAGGCAGCAATATCACGTTCCAGTACTAGGATCTGCTTCAAATCACCCACAAACCATCCAATTGGTGGAAATTTCTGAAAAATTAGAGGATCTTTGACCATGATAGCCTTCGATCATAAGTTTACCCTTTCATACCAGAGTCATGATTGGTGATTAGTGACGATTTCCGTTTCTTCTTCTTGGTGGGGGGAATTAAAATTGGCTATTTCCAATTCAAAAAGATTCAGCACCATGTTATATTTCTCTCTCAGGTGCCCTAGTAAACAATTTCCCATTAGTTTAGTAAGAGTATCTTGGAAGCGTCAAACGACGCCCTTTTCTAAATCTTGACCCACTTGGTAGCCCCACCAAAAAAGAAGAAAAGGAAAAAACCTAAACCCACTTAGAAAAATATTTTAGTTTAGGGAGTAGGCTCAGTAGGGCTTCACGAGGAAATAGAAGAAAATATTTATCTAAACAAGCAAAAAATGTGATAATTCATGCGAAGTGGAGAAGCAAAATCCAGCATAGCAGGGTCAAATGGAGACTGTCACGAGACCTTTTCGGCATATAACCCACAAGATGATGTAGGAATCATTATAGTTGCTGGTAAGGAAACAACACTTTTAGGGCAAAACTTGGTGTTCATGGTTTTTTTTTTTTTTTTTGTGGTTGTGTTGGATCAGACTCTCTCTCTCTCTGTCACCCAAAACATGGTCAATGAAACATCGAAGGTTGCTGGCTTGTTGGCTTGTTTTGTTCCCTCCCAGAGAGCCTGCCAAAAAGAGCACACAAGAAATTCGAAGCATTAGGTCAAATGCCTTCCTATTTATGTATGTTTCTGTCATCATTTCATTCTATCTCTCTCTGTCTCTGTCTCTCTCTCTGCTCAGATGGGGTTTGATTAAGAAGGAAAAGGGGTCGCTAATGACCCATTCTTGTTTTAATTAATGCACATCAGATGGTTTCGCTTTCATCCTTTTCTCTGTCCAATAGTTGTTCTTGCTTTCTTGGTTCTCACTACACACAAAAACATCATTAACAAATGGGCTCCACCCTAATCATCTTATGTCTCTATATTTGCGTCGCTTCGTTAAGAATGTCTATATGAGATATGCGATTAGTGGTATGAAAGAAAGAGGTGGACTCGAGTGTACCTTTCGATGAATTGAAAGTTTATCAATTGTTCTTGACAAATACCTCATCAGATAGTTGATTTTATTAGAAAGATGATCGTGTTAGCGCGTGATTCTCAAAACACGGCTTTTTCTTTAAGAGCTGACGTGATAAACGAAATGACAGTTCATTAAAGTAATTATTCAAGGTCGAGCACACGACGTGCATGGCGTAAAGTTCAATAGCAAGTCGTCCTCTTCAACATTTCTATGACTTCCTTGCCTTTTTCCCTTTTCAAGTTGTAAATATTTCCGTATTCTCGGGATTATTTCTCTCCTTCTCCAGTATGGTAGTTTCGTGTTTAGAGAAAGCCATACCCCATAAAAATTAGACTAGTAAAGTCATGTGCCTTGCTCACTTAGACATTCATCAAACCTTTTCCTTATTAGCTATTCTCAAATTGTACTCTTATGTAAGAGTGCATAATATATTTCTTCTGTTTTGGAATCTCCTAGTATATGCCTCTGGGAAAATTACCAAAAACGTCTTAAATCTGTTTTAATTATGCCAATTCAGTTATAAATATTTTTTACCAATTAAATCATAAATCTTTTACATTTGTAATCATTCGGTCCATTCGGCCAAATTTGGCGCACCAGGGCTGATGTGACAATTTTTAATAATAGTTTAATATTTTTAGTTATTTTTTTTTTCTCCTTCTTCCTCTAGCTGATCATTAGCCATTGGCGAGGCCGAGCTCACCCAGCGATGAAGTCAACCTTGGCGACCCTCAATCCGTCAACCTACTAGAAGCCAAAGGACAAGGGGAAAAAAAAAGAACATAAGAAGAAAGAATAAGTAATGTGAAATTCGAAAAAAAAATTATTAAAAATTTCCATGTGAGTGCTAGCCAGCCAAAGTTAACCGAATGACTGAATTGACATAAATGCAAATATTTAAGACTTAATTAACAAGAAAATAATTTAGGACTAAATTTGTACAATCGCAATAGGTTTAGAAATTTTTTTGTCATTTTCCCATATTCCTTTCTTTGTTTTTGTCCTTTAGACGAGGTTTTCCTTTTCCCTTTTTAAAGATTGAACCAATCTATTACATAATCTATTATGCTTGTCCCTATACTTCTAATTAATTGTATGCTTGCATTTTCATTTGTTATATTTTTCTCTTTACCACGTATCATGATTCGCACAGCATAGTCAAATTTATTCATATATATAACTATGAATGTTTTCCCATTATGAAGAAATATCTTTATGTAGGACTCACGTGAATTTTATTTTTCCGGAGTCAAGTATATACAAGGCATTTACAAGTAATAATAGAATTAGGTAGTTAAAGTAAGCTCAACAAAAACATCCAAGCAAAATCATGGGCGCATCTTGACAACAATACTTAAAGTTCGTTAATGAGAAAATGCTATGTACAAAGAGAGAAAATGAATCGAAAAAGAAAAAAGAAAAAAACTAAGATGACTTTCGTCTTTGCATAGTTATTCCACTTCAAAGTAGAATTTACACAATTAATGTATTCACATTAATTGCTTGGGAGTTGCTACACATGTCAAAATGGATTATAACCCCATTTTTAACCCGTACTTGATGGACTTAGTTATTATATGAGTAAGTTATAATTAATAAATAAGTTATAAATGAGTTTAGAATGACAAATCTAAAAAATATGTGGGTATTAGGGGTTCACAGATTACCCAAACTCAACTCTCCATCATGACTCTCTTCTCATCCTCTATGAGAACATATTCGACTCCTGAGATTGTTCAAAGGTGAGCCCGCAAGGTGGGCCCGACTTCACGTTCTTAAAAAAATATTAAGGCTGCTTCTATTTTTCCCAATTAAATTTTATTTTTATGTATCTTGTACGTTTCGGCTATCTTTTGTTGGTTGCATTTGGAATTGTTATTCTCATATAATATTTGAATTTTAGTTCTTGTCATTGCAATCTATTGTCGACATAAATCATCTTGTTCAATATCTTACTTCCATTCAATTAACATTTCAATTCTTTCGTGTTATATGTAGCTATGGTTTAATAAATCCACTACCAGGTACTAATTTCTCTTATCCTTCGTTGTGAATCAATACATAAATTGAAAAATTCTATTTAATGTCCAAAGCCAATTCTTTAGCATCTTATAGTAAAAATAGCGATTTCACCCAAATAACAATCAAACATGAAGAGCTTAAAATGTGTTAACTAGGTAAATACAGAATTTCATAGGTTGGATTAAATATGAAAGTATTTTAGTAAATGGGTAGGTCGTGTATGAATCGGATATGAGTTAGATTGGCTATGGGCCGCTAAACTTGTGTTATATATAAATGGGTCAATTGAGGTCGGACCATTTTCATCCTGACCATTTGACGGCTCTAGAAGCCACATCTTATGATCGGTTTTCATCATCCAATGGAAGTTTAGGACAAGTGGCGATTAATAGTCCTTGTCATGCAAATGAAGAAGATTATAAAACATGGAATTGGTTTGATGTTGTCATCGTCGCTCGTACGCTTAGAAACAATGCCGATTCCGTCTAGATTAGCGATCGCCAATTTGTCATCGTCTCTCACAAAACATCGGCTCCGAAATAGGTAAGACCCGATCATATTGGAGAACTTCTTTCTTTACACCCAAGGTACATGTTATAATTACTTATAAAACTTCTTTGTTAGGGCCCTCGTAGCTTGACGGGCATCGACGTTGAGAGATTTTTTACTCGGGTTCCGAAGGTCACCTGTTCAGATTTGACCGACCGCATGCAAACTATTTTAAATCATGACCGTCCACATTAGTAAAAAAAAAAGGGGTCTAATGCCCTACATAAAAAAAAAATTCAACTTTAAATTTAATCCCAAGTCTATTCAATCTTATGTTTGTCGGAGAAAAATCATCAACTTTAACTCCAGTCCATATTTGCCCGCATTTCCAAAATTTGCCCATGATTTCTTTAAAATTATCAATATGAGGATGTTGTTGTTGTTCCATACGAATGCGATGGTGTTGATGAAAAAGCGGATTATGATAACATACTCCTAACTAGTCCAGATGTTCATAATTTTGAGAAGCTAGTGGTGATTTTGGGAAGTGCTGGCAAAAAGAAAATCTTCTAGACAAAAATGAAAAAAATCAAGGCAATATTGGGATTTGACCTAAAATTGTAAGTTTTTTTTTTTGTAATGAATTAGGCCATAACTTAAATCTCTTTGCCTTAGCTGTTGCATTATCGTGAAAAGTATCAAACTAGTACCAAAGAACAAGCGCACATATTGGGAACGATTATAAAAAAAGATATGAATCTATTTTATATTTATGTCAATTCATTTTTAAGCTTTTGATTATGCCAATTTGATCATAAATATTTAATTAAGAATTACTAACGTAGACTCCAATCATCCTACGTGGCATTATCGACATCGACATCGATATTTTTATTAATATTTTATTTATTTTTAAATTTCTTTGATTTTCTTTCTTTTTTTTTTACTTTTTTTTGGACTCTCAAACTTGGTAAGAGTTGCAATGCCCTCACTGTGATCGGAGAGGGCCTAGGCGAGGGCCATGATGGCCCTCGTCACCCAAAGTGAGAGCATGCAATGACTTGCCCAAACGTGGCAAGGACTACAACGCCCTCATTAGATCTAGGCCAGGCAAGTCGTACCAATCCTCACAATTAAAAAAAAAGCAAAGAAAAAGTAAAATATATATATATTATTAAAAATGTCTGAGTCAAAGCCGGTTGTATGACATAAGGCATTCGATGCAAACATATAAGTCAGTGATTTTTGGTAAATATTGACCGGATGGATTATATTAGTAAATTATCAAAAGATCTATGATTAAATTGAAAAAATAAAATTTAAGACTGAATTAGGATAAATATAACAAATTTACGACTTTAGGACTTCTGTGGTAATTTCCTCGCATATATACGTACGCGGGTCGTGCCGACGGCATCAGCTGAAAGGGACGCGGGCAACGCGCGCACGCGCCCACAAGATCGCGTGGAACCAACGTTCGGCGACGAAATCTAGAGGGAGGAATCGCGTGGGGCCCGCAAATCTAATCGGTTGAGCTGTTGCGTCTAATTGACATCCATCACTTTTCCCCCCCACACCATACTTGTACGGACACACAGACACTCTCTCTCTCTCTCTCCTCGAGTACAATAATTTCACAAAAAAAAAACAAGTCTAAAAGAGATTTTATTTCGAATAAAATTTGAAGTTTGCTTATTTTTTCTCAAATATAAGATCTTGAAGCGGATCTTAATTCTAATAAAAATCTAAATTGCCCTCCTTATTTAAAAAAAGATACGATCAAGAGTATTTTCGTCATTTATATATATTTTTATTTTTAATTTCCCCTCCTTTTTTTCGGTGGCCGATCTCAGGCGATGGGCAATCACCGGTGAAAGTTGAGGAAACCGCCCCTAGCTATCAAGGATTGGCCTTGCCTGGGCGAGAGTCGCCTTGTCCGCAGCTGGTGAGGACCTAGGCAAGGCGACTGACAAGGGTTGTCGGGGCAACAAAGAAATGGGAAAAATGAAAAGAGAAAAGAAAGAAAAGTTAAAAATAAATAATGAAAATGCCTTTGGTCGAATCTTTTTTTCGAAATAATAAAGATGCTTCGAGCTATTTTTATGATATTTTCTCGGACATAAATTTTGATATCTATGAATCAATAACTAGCCCGTTGCCTCTCGGCCCCCCGGGTTGATTTAAATAAGTGGAAGTTAAAATTGTGAGTCAAGAGTTTGATTTAAAAAAAAAATTGAATGCTGCTCCGAAGTTTGAAATTGACACCGAATGGTCCACACGAAGAATTGTCATTTTAATGCATCGACCGACGTACGTCCGTGAAACTAAGGCCCATTTGATAAACAAAAATGGGAAAAAAAATTCACAATCAGAGTAAATGAAATTCGAGGAATTTTCAAATTCTCGAATTTTCATTTTAGACTCGACATGTATATTTCATATATCTTGAATTTCACCATTTCAAATTATTCCGAAAACAAGAAAAATAAATGGCCTACTTACTGCTTACTATGTTAATGAAAGTACGTTATCAGAACATTTTGATTCCCATTCCATCTTAATTGCCTAGAAAAGAAATGGCGACCCAAAATTCCAACCCGTCAATTTCATATTAGAAATAAAACTATAATTAGGCCTAACGCCAGAAAAAAAAAAATAAAAGCACTTCAAATCTTTATGGGATAGAAGGTTAACGGAAATAGAATCAAGACAAAAAGTAAACGTTTAAGTGTTTTTTTACGAGGCAAAAAAAGTACAAAAAATCGAGACAGATGCTATAATCTGGAGAATCGAGATAAAAGCAGAAGTTTGAGATCTTGTTCGAGACAAAAAAAAAAGGGTTTTATATATAATTAAGACGTTCGAGTTTTTTTTTTTTTTTTTTGAGATATTGATAATTGAGTCTTTCGATTTGAGTATATTCTACGAGCATATTTCTATCATACTCATTGAAAAGAAAAAATAAAATTAATTGAAAAATCACATTATGAAGTTTTTGTGTTGTCAGTGAGGAATGTGACCTTATCTTCCACCCACCCCCACCATTTGACCACAACGCCCCCATTCCTATCATCCTTCCATCAATATCTGCGCTCATTTATTGCCGCTCCTTTTAAGACACAACGAGTGCACTTTTCTCCCCCCCAAATCCAGTGCAATTTGCCCTCATCAGCCCACGTTTATTACGGAAATGCCACTGCTCGGTGTTGTTGGGGGGGGGGGGGAATTCCTCGAATTATACAATAATATCTCTGAACCGACCGGAATTATTGAGAATTAGTTTAATCAAAGAAACATAAAAATGAATAATCTTGACCAGTTTTTTTTTTTGGATATTCTCCGCCTCCCTCTCTCTCTCCCCATACTTGATGCCCATGACAAGCTGCTGCTTTTCTCGCCTGTGTTATTCCCCCCTTTTGTTTTTTCGACAGAATTAAGGTTGCAGGAGAGAGAGAGAGAGAGAGAATAACAAATATTATTGATAATTCGGAGTTCCTTTTTTAAAATTTCTTTTGTTGTTTGTCTAGGTTTGTTACGTGTCTTGCCGGTGAATTTCATCAGCATTCTCGTCTCTGAAAATGGTCGTCCCACCACCGCACTCGGGAGGAATCGAACAATTTGATTTTGTGTTTTTTTTTTTGTGGGGGTGAAATGATAGCTAGCATTCTATCTTCTCTTTAAGGTACAGAATGCAATTTTTGTTAAAGACAAGAAGGGAAGGAAAGGAAAAAAAAAATATATATATATATATGGAATCCATCTTGTTTAGATATTCCCCGATTCGAAACTTGAGTCGAGACGTGACCAGTGAATCGGTAATAATGAGGTATCGAGAGGCTTTTTTGGGCACCCTTTTAATTTCCGTTGAATAGGTCGTCTCCCGTTCTTGCGCACATGAACAATTACTATCGCACGTATGAGCTTTTAAGAGTTGGCTATGATGATTCAAATCTCGAATATTATAGATTTACAGTTTAAACGGCCCTTTAAGGTTTAGGCGGATGGTGGAATATTCATGCCGAACTCATTGAAATCTTTGTACCAGATAGCGTCGGATTCTTTGGCTGTCATTTTCACGTGCAAGCCAAATTAAGGACAAAGAGTTAGGGCCGTGACTGAATTAGATTGATTCGAGTTGAATAATCGCATCTCTTCTTACCATGAAGTTGGGTGTTTTCGAAGGTCTTCTTTGAATACCCGTTCAGTACTTACTTCATACTTGTGTTACGAAGCACTATTCGATCCTGCTAGTCATACTTTTTTTTTTTTTAATCTAGGGGCGTGAAGCAACGGTCCAAATTCGATTCGGGAAGTGGGCAGAATCAGCCCGATTCTAGGCCAATTCCCAAGCAAATGGAGGAGGTCTATGATTATAAAAAAAAAAAAATCTAGGAGTCGACGACATCCGCTTCGATTTTCGGTTTGAGCCATGAACTCGGCCCCGGTTTACTTAGGAACCGCACCAACTAAGCCAGCTCCCGGATAGAACTGGTCCAAAACAGTCAATCGGTACCTGAAAAGGAATTGTTGCACCATATCTTATACTTCCTTCATCAATGCCATTTTATCCGACACATTCTCAGGACTAATGTTTTATCTAACCTCTCCTTTTTTTTATTTATAAAATTACCCATATCAATTGCAAACATTTTCAGGAAAGAAAAAAGAAAGAAAAAAAAATGAGTGGTCTTCCCCAAGATTGGATGCTAGGTGGCAAGTACATGTATGGTCACCTGAATCCATGGACTCAGTTTTGCATTGGCCCGCATAGACATTGGTTGGAGCCTCCAAAAGAGCCATTCACAGATTCGAGACATTCAAGCGAATCGAAGCGAAAGGGACACATCTCACCTTAGGGCATTCTTATCCGAGGCATGTCGGCCTCCTCCAATTTTCTCTGTAATGTCGTGACCAAGGTCGGTAGGGTACCAAGACCCTAGCCACCAAGGACAACGACACCGTACCCATGCATTCGACGAGATTCGTCGAGTTCGGTCGTATTATTGTGTAATAGTCGGTCTCCGGAAGTAGCCCCTTTTCGACTTTCAAGTCTCGCTTTTCGGCCCGGAGGGGGAAAACTTGTGCATGCATGTGCGTGTCCTTAGTCGCGCGTCTTATTGAAGCATTGTCCTTTAGCGCTTGATAATGAGTCCTAAATATTCTTTACATTCATGCGTAATACCTACCTCCGCCCTATCAACTTAAATTTTTTGAAGAGTCGATCATGTTCCCACAAAATCTCACATGTCTATATATTTCTTACTTTGTCCACGTCACATAATAAACCTATGGCTTTTGCAGACTCTCCGAGGATAATCCTTTTTTACATATATTTTCTTTTTCTTTTTTTCTGTTTTGTTTTAGAACATAGATTAGTTCCAGTCAGCTATTTGAACATGTACACTGTAGACGAACGATGCTTGCGTTCAAAATACACAAGATATGGTGTAATGGAATGGATCCAATCAAGCAGATTTGATTCTGATCAGGATAATCCCGCTTGCAATACCGAAAGAACAATTTCGGGACACGATATGTGCGGTACCTTATTTTCCCGGATGATGCGGATCTCGGTTTTTATTTTCTTAAAATTAACGATTCTAGATACTTAAAAAGCATACTGCCCTGCCGGTAAAGGAATTGAGGGGTAGAGACGTTAGTATCACACAAGTTACGAGGTTTGACTCCCGCTCTTCTGAGTATCGATAGCTTCCCTCTTTTTCCGGTGATCGACTACATATTATCAGAAAAAAAAAAAAAAGAAAACAAAGACGGAGGAGGAGGAGGAGAAGGAAAAAGACATGAATTTGGGTTTGCATTGATGTGGGGGTGGGTGCCCATGTCCATAAATCCCACATGCTGGTGCTCCAATCCATCAAATGATAATCACGTTCTTCGGTTGATTCCTAACACCAAAGTGAATCCAACAATTCTTTGTTAACTTCCTCCTCGACCATTTTCGTCGAGCGACGACACACCACGTTGCTTATGGGAAATTCCTTTTCCCTTTCTACACTTTGAAACAATGTTCTCCCCCGAGGTTTTTACCATAATTGAGTGAGGCACGGATTTGGCTTCTAGTTCAAAGAGGAATGGCTCTCCTATCCCTAAAGGCATTCGCATTATATGAGAGAGAGAATATAATACCCTATTTACTTTGTGAAAAATAAGTGGTTCGAAAAACATTTTTTAAAAAGTAATCCCATGTATCGCTTGAAATGATTATCCGATGAAAAATATTTCCATAACCAAAAAACACTCGGCATCTAAATATTTACGCGGACGGCAAGAACATTTCTCTTTTACCGATTCTCGTAAGCGACGTAGGCAATTGCTTTTCCGAAAAATATTTTCTAGTCACCCAATTAGTTTTCACGAAATAGATGGAACATAAAAGGGTCGATTTCTATGTACCATTCTCGGCGAAGAAGCCGATTATCGTTAGTTCAACAATAGAATGAGGAAAGAATCAATTTTTTTTTTTTTTTTGCCTTCGGGTTAATTTCCTCATTTCTTTCTCCCTATCATGGAAATCATAAAGCGAAATTGCTTTAGGGAGAACAAAAGATAACCAATGAATTCTTGCCGCAAAATACAATGTGACTGGATTTGTTAAAGACCCTATGTTCTTTGGAGTTTTGCTCATCGGTCCATGTCCTCCTTCAACTCTTTTTTCTCTTTTTAATTCGACGCCACCCTTGAACTTTTGAAAATCGTTCCATGGATCGTTGTATTAAAGTTATTGACAAAAATGGAGAGAATGTTCCATTTAATTCGTGACTTGTTATTATTTTTGTTCAATTCCATGCCTAGATTTTTCTTTTTTCTTGTTCTGTTCTTTCAATAGCATCATATCAAACGACGATGCAAAGTGATTATTAATTATGTCATGCCCAAACATGGCCATTCAAATTAAGTGGATCGCACAACATGAAGAAACATCTACACGAGCTCTTATGTAATAAAGGTTCTGCATGTACTTTACCTATCGCGAGTGCTCTTAAACATGCGTCCTATCGACACAAGGATTACTTTAACTAATCAATTCAAATTCGCAACATGAATCGATTTTTTTTAGCGGAAATTGCTAAACGTAACGGTGCAATCATCGCATTGTTTTCCAAATCCTAGACGAGGGAGGAACGGAGGACGGAGACTTCTCAAAAAAATCTTTGCGATATAATTTCTAATTTTTGATTTTGGTTTTGATTTTCTTAAACATAAGGGTCACTTCATCACCATTGAGGTCCCTATCGAAACAGACCTGTGGTTGATTTCCGTGTCCTGTTTCTCCGTCGTACCACGACGATGGCGACCCTTTTGAAATCGCCAAAACCCTCTTTTTTTTTCCCCTCTCATCGCTCCCATCAATCATTCCCCCCGTCAGAAAGTCCCCACTCACAAAGAACCCGTGGGACGCACTTCCACCTGTTGAATTAATTTCGTACACATATAAATGTACATGTGATTCGTGCAATTGATGGGACGTAAGTGGCCGATTTACACGGTTTTGCAAAGCAAAGCTTACAAAATCAAATTTTATTTTCGAGATTCTCGCGACTCTAAGATAGGTCTCTGCCATGAAAAAAAAAAAAAAGTGCTGGTATCTTGGGATAGGACGGAGGAGAACGGTGATAGTTTCGAGACATATGAATCACTTTGGTACGACGACTGATTTCGACCTATCATAATCTCATCTTGAAAATGGTGAAGACTCTTCGATTAATTTGTGCACGAAAGACCGAACTTGTCTCCAAAAATCCTATAAGATGTTCTTCTTTTCTTTTCTTCTGGAGGATTCCTAGTGCAAACACCCCGGCACTCGCTCTCATGAACCAGTTATACTTTCCCTTCTCCGTCGCTAGGTCTACTCAAATAATGTCAGAGGCTCCACAATTCAGCTCTGAAGGGTGTGAGAGAATTCGGCCCCGCAGGATGTTTTCCGGGCTTTGTCCTGGAAGACGGAGATTGGTAAAGTTGCTCGTGCATGAAATCACTTGGGTTTGCATGTCTCGAAAGAGGCCTCGGGAGCTGAAGAACTCTAAGAGAGCCTTCGATGCGAAGTTCTTCGGTCCGAGCCGGGTATCCATGTCCGTGCATAAAATCACTGATAATTTAGCAAATGCGACGATTGAACATGATCAGGTGAAGCCGAGGGTTCGTAAAACCATCCATTCGTAATCAACTTGGAGTTGAATTGCCCATTGATCGGGGAACTTCCCTATACAAAATTTGGCAGGAACATATTACAGAACGTACCCGGCATTTAAATCACCGGCTTTTGAGTTAGAGAGCTCGTTGGGAGTTCAGACTGAGAAAGAGTTAATGATTCAAAATCCACGACCTACCTAAAATAACATAAAGAGGAAAATAGTAGTGTCTCGGAAACGATTACTAATCTAAAAAAGGAGAGAGATTGTCAGAAAGACGATAAGAGTTAGACACTGGCAATAACTAGAAGGGTAGAACTGTGCAAATGATGAATGACAATGAAATTACGAAAACACGCACAGAGGCATCAGCTTATCACACAAACTGTGTCTCAGTGGTATATTTAACTCTATCGGCAGTGATCCGACCTTTCTCCAGAGTCAAACCGCTGCAAGAATAGCTAAGTCTACTCCGATTAGGCGTCATTAAATTTCAATCAATGATAACAACAATGATGCAGCCATGAAGAAAGTCTCAGTGTACGAAGTTTATACACAATTCAACTTTTATTCATCTGCAACGAAACTGGACCTATAGTGAATCGACCCAGAAATCGAACAAGCTTGACATCGGCAACAAATCCTTTGCACAATTAGGGCAAGAGAAAGCCATTAAGAGTTTAGCGCGCATAACTCGGTGATTACAAAGAATTTGGCACCAGTACCTTTGGTCGGACCTAACTAGGTGAGGGGCGGGGCGGATACAAGAACCTCTCCTTTCCTATACGTCTTCATCGGCTGAGATTTAGGCCTTTCATCATTAATTCTTTCTCTCCTCAGGTGAGCAGTGGATCCACACAAATCCTTCTCATTTGTCGCAATGAAATTGGCTAAATGAGGAATTAGTGTTCAAGATTAGGAAGGTCAGATACTCTTTCGATTTCCTTGATAATTATCTCCTTCTCTTCTTCAAATTCCTCATCTTCAGCACCTGAAAAATAAAGGATGTGCTTTAAAGTTCCAAAATATAAAGACATAAAAAATCAGTTGAAAATGTCTCACTGCAAATCTAGTCCTGCATCCAGAAGATACATGATTAATTCTCAGGATTACCTTTGCCACCTGAGAGATCGTACAGCAACGGAACCAGCTTTTCATGATTTTTTGACAAGATAACCTTAATTTCGTGTGGTTTGTTAGGATTCGCAACAAACACCTGCGTATATGTTAGGACAAGTACAATTAGCAAGACACGGGCCATCTTTCCAAGCATTTGTATCTAAAAGCATGATAACTTATGGTCAAGGAAAGAACTAGGGAAACCTTGAAGATGTGGAAAGCAGTCATCTGAATGTTTTTGCTCGAGTCCTGGTTCAGCAAGGAAAAAAGACAGCAATTAATCAGAAGCCTCTTAGCATGGAGACAGAAATGAAAACATCCCTCAGTCAGAAAATAGATATAATATACTAAAATCCACTACATCAATGTTATTGCGTCAATGGGCTCATCCATGACCGTGACTACACCATGATGATTTTAGAAGTCACCAAGGTTCGAACCTAGTTAATGAGATATCTGACAAAATAAACCAGCCAATGCGCCCAGCATATCTAACCCAACTTTCAAGCAGAATTCTCCCGAAAAATTTACCTAAGCAGAAACATCTACTAACTGGCAATAAGAGAAGGCAGGGAAGAATTTTTTTTTTTTTGGGTGTCCGGGCCAGATAGGCAGGGAAGAAGTTGGCCACTATTTAATCAGTAAAAGTGAACACCAGTGTCGCCGCAATATAGACTGTCGTCTGTAAATGCATTCATCTATCTAGATAACAACCTTGTCCTTGGAAACATGAGGAGACATTGCATTTTAGGTGCACAGTGGAAGGCAAGACAAGACAAGCAAATAGCCAGATATACAATACCTTCAACAACGTCATCATGCGTTTGAAGTAATGAACTTCTAAAATATATCGCTTCATTATTTGGGAATTATGAGGCTCCAAGAGAAACTCCGAGAGAAGCTTGAGTTCAAAAAATACACGTATTATGTCACGACAATTCAAAAGTAAAACTGAGGTAAAAACACTAAGTTGCAACTAACCTTCACAGATTGCCTTTTGGTGACATAATTAGCTGAAGTCAAAAGTTTCTCATATAGATTAAAGAACTGGAAAAACCAACGCTCGTCAGGTATATGCTTTGAAAGTAACACAACTTAAACTACAAGTGCTGATGAGAAACAATATTTTTACCAAAAAAAAAAACTACAAGTGCCGATCGTCAAAACATCCTATTATGAGTGCCAACATGTAAAATGAAAGTCAGAGTTGAATAAGTCCTCCTAGCAGTTAAATTACTAAGTTGACTGTGTTTATTGAGATAATGCATTACAAAAGTACTCATCGAGTGCCAAAAGAAGGTGCAGCATGCCAAACAATCAGAACAATAGAACAGAGAACCACATGGCAGCCACATGTAGTGTTTTTTCAAAGTTAACACCTTAAAAGAAGGTGCACATGAAGTGTTCAGAAACAAAATGAAACACGCAAGGTTTGTTAGGAGGCAGCTAACCTCGTCATAGTGAAAGTTCAGATACTCAGCAACTATATCACCATGCTTTGTGAGCAGATCCTGTCATATCTTTCTTCAAGCCCCATAATAAATGTAAGGACAACAAAAATTGCAAGCACTCAAAACTCATGGCTCTCACCTTAAAAGTAGTAAATGCATCAGACGCAACATCAAAATTAGGCAACTCCACAAATTTAAAGAACAATTCAAAGCTTGCTGACTCCAGGATGTACCTAAAAAACAACAGCATAAAGTGTGTTGCTTGTTAGTGAAAAGAACATAATTCCTAAAGATCTGGCATGGAGGGACGATATCAACAAGTATACACCAAGATAACTGCTGCAAAAAAGAAAAGAAAAGGTTCTCCTAAATTCAAAATATGTCATTTGATTATATCGAAATTTGATGTCTCGAATGGACAGAGTTCAAAAGATACTCCAGGGATAACTGGAGTTGGTTAAAGGTATAGGAGTGCTCTATTTCACCACCAGCATAATTGCATTTGAGATTCACATGATACCCCAGAGAAGAAGACAATAACAATGGAATATTCAACACTTCTTTATGTAATCTCAAGCACCAAGCAACAACAAGCATCCGTCTACTCATTGCTTCCAGAATACCAACATATCATTTAGTCATAGGAATTATTATGACAGTGCAAACAACCCTCGTTTTGAATTTGAGAAAAAATGCCAGTAATTCTTTGATATAGATGCATCAGCACAATACAGACTGCGTGCTCACTGTGTCACCATAATCTCCTTTATTGATTAATGGAGCAGTTAATTCTCATCCTGTATGTTTGAGTATGTTGACTGTGGGCATATTGTGCTGCATGCCTACGCTCTTCCAAACTCCCTCAGCAACCATCAATGGGAGACAACATTGAAACATTTGCTCACAATCAATAGTAAACTTGCAGAACTAAAGACCTTAAGGCCTTACAATAATCTTCTCATCCCAAATAGCACGAATATCTTACTTAGCAAGCGTAGGAAACTTGATGCATTCCCTCAACATATTTCCACAGTTCAATGCAATTTCCTTGTTATCATAGCTGCAACCAAAAGAAAGTAGCAATTAGAATTGTTAATAACCATCTACAAAGTTAATACCAGCATGGTCTAAGTTCCTAATTGTTAAAAGCAGTCAGAGTATTAACACTAGGTGTGACAATGATGACACGATGTGGTCAAGACAGAATACGAGCAAATAGAATCTATAAATAGCTATCACCACCCAAAAAAGTCTGATGTTTTTGTTACATTTTGCTTATATATACATATAAATATATATATATATATATATGTATGGAGAGAGAGAGAGAGAGAGAGAGAGAGAGAGAGTAGGCTCATAAGCTCGAAAGAATTGATGAAAAATTAGTTATTACAAAAGCAGATATGTCTCAACAATTCTTACCTTACAACAAGAGAGTCTAGCAACTCAAAGTGGTTCTCAAGATATTCCACACAACAATACGTGGAGCCAACCCTTTGTTTTAGCAATATGGCCCAACAATAGACCAAATCCTTTCTTGCCTGCGTAATCATTATGTCATTACTTCATTAAGGAAATTGAATAGTCTATGATATTCAAGAGTCCAGAGCACCATAATAATCTACCTCCCACCCTAGGATATGCAAGTTGTGAACTATAAGGGCAATAACATCCTCTTTACATATTTCAGAAGCGAGCTGGGAAATTTGATCAACATTAGGCTCAACCTCTCCATCTCCAGAAATCATGCATCTCATAGTTGCAAAATTCTTTTCAACTTCCTCCAAAGCCTGCAGTTGAACACGGAGAGTGAACATCTAGATAATCTTTGGGAAATGGGCAGACCATGATCTTAAAATTTTTAAGCTGAACCCATGAATATCCAAAGACCATGTTAATGCCTAAAAACTTTAATTACCCCATAACTCCAAAGCCAAGCACAGCATGACCCCAACTAGGCTGCAAACGAGTCAAACTCAACTTGCTGACTACTCAAGCATGAATCAGTTGTAATTGAGTTAGTCTCCAATATCAAATTCTATGTTAGTAGTTCTTTAACACGGGAGTCAGATATGGACACATCCAGATGTTTGATCACCAAAACTGAAAAAACTCTAGGACAATGTGACTCGCCCAAAAAGGGTCCAAAAGATGGATATGGTTGGCCAAACACATCTACATTATTAGTAGCCTAGTAGGTATACATATTTTAATTTCATCATTTTTTTTATTCTTTTAAGTAATAACAATGCAATTCATCTCCCATTAATTTTTCATAATCAAATCTTTAAACTGTTTTCTATGTTTTAGACTGCATTATCGATTAAAGGACACATGGTGCCTTTCAAATTACTTGATAATTCAGCCTTTGGGCCCGTGGTTCCATCAGCTTTTGAGTCAACCTTCGCTATGTCAGAGATGGCCTTTTTCCCGGGGCCTGCAAATGGTCGGTGCTCATGGCTAGCCATAACCATCTGTGCAGTTCTCGACTATTACTTCCTGTTTTTCTTCCCCTAACCCCAACATGATCCTTGATTTTGCATGTGACATGCACTTTGTTCTGGAGTTTTGACTTTATATATTCTAACTCAGTCGCCTCCATCACTTCATCAGAAGCAGGTGGACTATGGATGGTAGATGATTCCAAGTATTTTTATGGACACAGATCATGTGTCCTTACCAAGGTCAGGTCATGTCGACTCCGGAGTGAAAGTGGTACATGCAGAGTCCACATATCAAGATCGAATCAAGTTTATCTCTAATTGGTAGATATTTTACTTAAAGCAGCTTTTGAACTAGATTGAATACTTGTATTCTACACAGATGTGCATTAGCAAAACAAGAAAGACAAAAATATACACAACACACACTTATATGGTTTTAGTTCTGTTTGTACACTGAAAATTTAATGGAGTGGGAAATAGATTGGCGTACAGCCTGTCTTAAGACGGAGCAGAGGAAAGCCATTCGCATTGTAGAGGGGGGGGATTTCCTATGTTCCAGAGTACCCTCTTTAGTCCTCTCTATTTATTTATTTATATTTATTTATTTATTTATTTATTTTTGGGGTACCCATGTTTTTGCTTTTATTTTAGTATATTTTAAGCTTTTCATTTCGGGTTCATCGACCGACCACCCCAAATGGTTTGGGATAAAGGTGATGTTGATGTGGATGTTGTCTACTGAAAATTTGAGTCCAAGCTTGATCTCAAGTTTTCACAAGAGCTTGGCTAAAGATATCAAACTTAAACACATCAAATCAGACACGAGTCTTGAACATTTCAATTTCAATCTCTCAAAGTACGCTTTAGATCTGTGAGGAGGACTGAGGAATTTGCCAGGATTATTTTGAAACTTAAGAGCTCCTTCTTTAGATCAAACGTAATTAATAAAGTGATATGTAGGCAGTATACTGTGGGATTTTCTCATCCCTTGCTTCGGGAAAACTTAAATCAACAGTGGTCCAAGGTATAATAGTCCAATATGGCAAGCTAAACTATATGAAAGATGAGATACTTCTATGGAGGCTGGCTGGTGGCACTCCCTTTTAGATCTGTAATCCAAAGCTATAATATGAAGCCTGACAGTCTGCCCACTACGCCATACTGCAAAAGAGAATGCTACTTAATTGTCCAAAGAATGTTTGCCCAAGTGTTGTAGCAAGAGAACCTATGGAGAATTGTGAACCATTCAGGACCTCATCAGTTAAGCCTATACAAAAATTCTCAAACAAGAATGTGAGTCTGAATCAGCTAATGTTATGAACAGTCGCCATGTTAGAGGCTCTATGGAAAGAAGTAGATAATGCACTGGCTGGGAGCTTCTGTAATTTCAAGAAAGATGAAACTCAAGTTAAGAACCCACTGATTGAACTCAGCTCTTTTCGCAGTTGGATTTGGAAAATAACAAATGCTGCTATATCCCCATCTCTCATTAAGAAAATCTTACCCACACGTCGTCTAATAAGAATAACAAAGGACGGTACGAATATATCTTGTAGCTTCTTCACATTCCAGAACTCTGAGGTTAATTCCACAGTTTGCATATTGATATTCCATCTATATTCAGACTAAACACAATCTAGCACCGAATGTTTCTCTAAACTGGCGAAGACAACTATTCGTCAATTCAGAATGATAATTCCCGAATTCCAATCCCTAAATCCATCGATCAGGTCCCACTATTACACAGTAAGACGAAAAACTGCAGCTCGCTGAAGACGATCGCTAGGGTGACACCAATTATCAGCACCTGAAAGGCAAGAAGCAAGCTGAAACTCACCTTCTCGAGGGCTTTAACTTCCACGACAGTTTTTGTGTCGAGCGCCATGAGACTGTCCTTGACCGCCTTCACGAACTCTTGCCCAGTCTTCGGCCTCGACGGCCTGAAGAACGAGAACGACATGATCGCCTCTCCCTCCCTCCCTCCCTCCCTCTCTCTTTCACTGTCTTTGATGAAATGGCGACCCAATTGTCGGAGCGGACTCAGCCCGACAAAAGCAGGATCTTTGGGCGTCACCCACAACTGAGATCGAGCTCAATTGGCGACCTCTGACCACGATTCATCCCAAACTTCTACCAGAAGATAATTTGTTGAGAGAGAGAGAGAGAGAGAGAGAGAGAGAGAGAGAGAGAGAGAGAGTGGAACTTCGTCACCGGACCTCATCATTTTCCCCCTCGAAGCGTCGGTGTTCAGACACGACACGAGTGCGCGACCCTTTCAGCAGAAGCTTCGATTCGTCTTCGACGGTTCAGCCATGGCGATACCTGCCGTTTGGAGAGAGAGAGAGAACCCTAGGACAAAACTCCTCACGTGCGGGACTGTCCTCTTTCGCCTCCTGAACTCTTCACCCGTTATGTCGGGAAAATAAAAAATCACAGCCGTACAAATTGATTTTTATTGAACGGCTGAAATCTAATCCGTGTCAATTTAACGGTTAGAGATTATGAAAAATTTATAATAAGGGCATGCAGTGTAATTATTTTATTAAATAAAAACTTAAAATTAATTTCATTTCAAATAAAGATATGAAATAACAGTATTAATCTCCAAGCATGACTTGAACTCTCCGGTCAACTACACCATCGGGCCGATCCATGGCATTTCCATCATTTAGATTTGTCGCGACCTAAAAATCGGTTTCCCAATTTTTAAAGTTAATGGATTACCATGTTAATTAAATTGAATTAACTAGCATAGCTCGAACTCTCCCGAGTTCTACCAAATCGTGACTTAGGTTCAATTTCATCAAAAGAAGGATTTATCTTGGAGTCGCCACTAATCATTTTGGGTAGGTTGATTAGACACCTAAATAAAGTATCGGGAGAAATACTTTATTCCTACGAACCAGAGATTAATGAGTTCGGGGACTTGATTACGCTAATTTTTCAATTAACGCCCTTTCGGTACCAATTTCATGAAAATGTTCAACTTGGCAATTTTGATAAATTTTCACTTGAGGTTCAAAGGTGCAATTTTTTTTGGGTTTTCTTTTTATGATTTTTTTAAGATTTTTTCGATGTATTATAAAGAATGCAAAATCACCTAAAGCAAACGAAGATGTGAAGAGAGAGCAGGTAAAGTAAAACTACCCTAAGGACAGTGAAAATAAAACCCGCAACTCGTCGGGTGAATAATTACAGACCAATTAAATAAAACCCGAGACATGATCGGGAATACAACAAAAATGGACCGGAATGGACATCGGTCAAACACCGGTCGCCAAGCCTCGTGGGTCGGGAGTACAACAAAACGGACCGGAATGGACATCAGTCATCCTCCAGTCTTCAAAGCATCGGGCCGAAAGCCAAATGAAAATAATAAACTTATCCAATCGAACATGCATAATCACCAATGAGTTAAGACAATTCAAAAACTCAAAGAAATTTTAACACCTGCTGATTAAACTTCATTGAGACCATTTTTTACATTTTCCAAGGCATTAACACAAAAAATACGAATTAAATCATATTGTCCATGAACATTTTTAGGGAGAAAGCAGTAACCATAAAATACGAAAGAAATAATGAAATGTATGCAAAAATTCTGAGATTTTTTAAGTGGATGGGAAAATGTGTCGTTGACAACTTTCATGTTTTACATTCTTACTAAAGAGACACTCATTTTCGTGTAGAAAATGGTCTTTCATGAGAGCTCAGCAGCAAACAAACAAATTTCACAAAACAAACATACTTCAGGATTAAGCTCAAATGGACACTCAAATTTCAAAATTAATGCACCAAACTTTCTAGTTTACTAAACAAGACCCCAATGAACAACTTTCATTGTTTGTGAAGTTTCAAAAGAAGACTCTAAACATGAGATAACTACGAATCAATATGACCACGCACAGAAAAACACTCAGAGTCAAGGACGCCAACAGAATTGCATGATTTCATTAAATGCATTAAAAATATGAAACGTGCATGAATATTTTTGTATTTTTTATATGTTATGCATTAAGATCTTATGAAAAAATGTCATGAAGAGGTCTTTATGAAACGAAGTCTAGAATAACCCATGGAAAATCATTTAGCATGAAAGGTCAGATCAAAAAAATTCCATCTGAGGTTCTGATCACTATATTTCCAGATTTCTGCTCTCCATTTCGGGACCCTTTTAACATAGCAAACGACGTCCATTTTCACGCCATAATATATCAAATCGAAGATCTCGAAGTCATCTACGAATGTTCAGTATATTTGTTTTCGAGATTTCGTCATCTAAACATGAAAAATTGAGTTACCAGATAATTGCACATGCTGATGCGCCTAGACCTCGTTGGAGATGAATCCGTCGCGTCGCCAAGGCTTGTTCCACGGCGGCGAATTTTTCTCTCTCAAAATTTTTTTTCTTGAAATCTCTCCAAATTTTTTTTCAATCTCCAAAGTCTTCCTAATTTCTCTCTAATCTCTCCAAAAGTCCCCCCTTCAAGGCTCTCATTCTTCCTCCTTTTATAGCCTACTCCCCCATCTTCCTTTTTCTATCTTCATCTATCATTCTAATTTTTCCACTAACTTCATCTTCCCTTATAATTCCACCATCTTCCCTTCTTTATCTCCATCTTCCCTTCTAATTCACCATCTTCCCTTCTAATTTTACCATCTTCCATTCTCCATCTTTCCTTCTAATTTCTCCATCTTCCCTTCTATCTCTCCCCTTCTCTATCTTTCTTTCTAATTTCTCCATCTTCCCTTCTATATCTCCCTTTCTCCATCTTCCTTTCTAATTTCTCCACTATCCCTAAAATTTTATGTATTTGCAATTCAGCCCCTGAAGTTTTATGTATTTGTAATTCAGTCCCTGAAGTTTTATGTATTTGCAATTTAGTCCCTGAAGTTTTATGTATTTGCAATTCAGTCCCTGTGGAAAAATTTCTTTTAAGTTCAAAACTTCATAAGCCTTTCGGCACACCTCTCTCACGCTCAATCCAATCGTTTGTCAATTTAAGCTCAAATCCTCCGTCGTTAGCCATAATAAAATGCATGACAGACAAAAAAATTAAATATGCAATGCATGAAAAAATTAATTTTTGGTGAGAACAAATTCTCGTTTTTTTTATGTACTTGAATGAATTTTAAAAAGTCAAAATTTAGGTGTCAACAAGATTTTATTTTTTCTTTCATTGTGCCTTTTTTTTTATTTTTGTTTTTCTCCCTTTACACCGATGACAAGTCTCAAGCGATGGCTAGCCATCGAGGCTAGGCTCAGTAAAGAGAAAAATGGGAAAAGAGAAAAAAAAAAGAAAGAAAGGGGGAGGGGGGACAAATAAAGAAATAAAGGATGAAAATGCCCCTGTCAACCCGTGAGATTAGACCCTTCTTTGAAATTTTCACGTTTATGGAATCGACTTTTTTTGTTAATCGTCTCATTGCGTCGAAAAACACCACCACCAACATTTAGATTATAGGGAGAAAGTATTGCCTGTATTGCAACGCATGTGAGCGCATTTCATCTTAATTTTTAGATCATGTGGTTCTGACGTCGAACAAACGCTACTAAGATTGAGTGAGCTCATTTTATCTGGGTACATATAATACTTTCTCCAGCACTACATGCTTATCATGTTTGATTCTTGCACGTGAGTGTGTAAAAATGTGTCTAGACGCATCTTTTTTATCTGAAAACCCGTATAATTAATTATGTCTGAGGGTCTCATACACAGAGTAGAGGGTATTGTATTTATTATCCTTTGCAACTATATCCAATTCAAGTTTTACCATTCAAGTTCCCTTCGTTATGTAGAAAACGACTTTCAAAAAAATATTTTTCTTGCGCTCGTTTCATGAAAAATAAACGAGTCAAAGAAGAAATTTTTCACTTATAGAAATAATACCTTTAAAAGTGGGAAAAATGACTCTTTTCAAATAACATTTACTTTCTTTTCGGGTGCACTTTGTTGTCACTGCCTTTTACGAAATGTTTTTAATTTCCTAGAACAGCCAATTCACCTCGCCCCTAGTTGTTGATCCTCGTCCATTCCAAAGGAGAGAAGGAAAAGAATTGAAAGATGAGCAAAAGAGGGAGAGAGATGTTCCCGTCGAAGGCCATGTCCACAGAATGGGTTGGTTAATCCCCTCGACTTCGCAGTCCCCCGGCCATGATAGTCCGGCCGCCCAGACCCCTGCACGCTAATCGACAACCCGACCCTTATTCGGCCGGCACCCGGCCCTATCTTCCTACTAGCACAAGGCCTCTAAAACTTGTGTGAAACTCATAAAAAAAAAAACACAACAAACAGATTTTGGGATAATATTTCAAGTGTGAATTATTAAAATTCAATTAGGTTCAGCACCCGCCGTCTTTGGCCTCCCTATCGAGTTCCTGTTGCTCCGAGTGCCTTGAGTTCCTCGCCAAGAGACACTCAGATTGGTGGTCTCCCGGTCGCCGGACCCATCTTCAGGCAAGTCCGGAAAGATTCCTGATCCCCCATTGCTGTACTTGTAGCCCGAGGATGTGGAAAGGGCACGCTATAAGAATTATCTGGAATTCATCCATTATGTTCTCTTTTCATGCATCTCAAAAACAGGCGATGATGGCATGGTTGATTTCATTACGACCATGTTAGGGAAAAGAAAGGCTTAGATCTGTATCAAGGTGTTTGGAAAAAGGTGACAAATTAACTGCATTTTAACTGCAGGACATGCGGACGATTTCGAATTGCAAGTCCACTGCTGTGGGATGGACACCAAGACAGCCGCAAGAACGCACTATTCACTCAGAAATTTCGAATCTCAAGAGGCCGTGGCCCTCGGCAACAAGTTCCACAAGCACAGCCCCAAATGTGATACTGGGAAGTTCCGGCAGCAAGCAATGTGCTCCACCCTTCCACCACTGAGTTCCTGTTCGACTGAGATTGAATTCATGACTGACGGCCGTGGTGTGCTGGGCGAGAGTGGCGATCGGACATGTATAATTAGTGAGCTGAAGGGGTTCTTCCTTTTGGGAAGGTTCATTCATCTTCTTCAAAATCCAAGAGAAAATCCGTAAGATTCTCGGAATCGTCTACAGCCTGGTCCAACGACATGCGACCATCCACTTTCGGCTTGTTGTCCTGCAATTCGAAGCGTGAACAGAAAAAAGAAAGAAAGAAAGAAAAAAGATACGTGTCACCCAACTGTGGAAGATCTCTGAGCTTGAGCAAAAATTTGATATGCAAAAAGTTCTCTGAGGCAAATGCTGCTACGGGAAGAGGAAATCTAACAATCATGAACACGAAGTGACGAGTAGATGCTGGATGTCAACCCGCCAAAGAGCCGTTGATTGCGGGAATAATGCAATGGAGCATATGTGACAATTACCTTTGACTTGCTGAGCTCAGGGGTGCTTTTCAAAACGCTCCAGTTGCGTGTTATTTTCTCCGGCTCTTGCTCACCCTCAAGTTCACTGTCTTCTCCTTCCTGCATGATAAAGAGCCCAATAACGGATCAGATCACATCAGAAAGTCTGGGATTGTGCACAACTCATTGAGGTGTGTTAAGGAGATAGACTCACATCATTTTCCCCAATGTCGACAGCTCGTGCCATCGCTTCATCCATGTCTGTTAACTGCATTGATCATGAAGATCAGGGGTTTAAATATTTGCATTATCAGCTGTTTTCATAATTATCCCACTATTTCCCAGGTAATCCTATTACCAAAGACCTAACCTTCCAATACTTGTAATTAGTTGAGCTTAACCAGGTAAAAAAGAAATGTTTAAAGAGTCAAATCCAAAAACAGGTAAGTGGAGTTGGTCCGCGATTTCTACGCAGTACTACAAGAAACTTTTCTTGCATATCAACAAACAGGCAGCTGTTAATACCGAGGACTCAAGACTAGTTCCATCTGGAGCAAAAACTAGTTCCAACTGATTTTAGGCTTGTCCTTTTTCATGATAGGGCTTCTCTTTGGTTCCCAATTACAAGTTCTTTGGTTCCCAATTACAAGTTCTCAACAAAAAGTGCGTCGAATATTCACACGAGAGTTCAAGTCCTCAAGCAGACATTTCCTCACTCAACCAATGCATCTCGCTTTCCTTTGGCCAAAACAATTGGAGAACCAAGTTGGCGCTATAACATGAATTTGCAAGAATGTAAATCATTCTTCCTGGTTCTGGTTGTTCAAGCCGTTTTATTAAGCAGGGTTGAGAGGGAAAAAGTTAAAAGAAACTTGAGAGTTCGAGTCGCAAAAGAAGCATCTAAATATAAGCTTCAAAAAGTAGGTTTGCAATTGACAAAATGACAGAAAAAAGTACTCATGAGTCATGATGCATTAAAGAGTTCATTCATAATCGATGGTACATCACCTCAATTTCTTCTGTTTTCTCCTTTGCCAGAATTTTCTCAAGCTCCTCCCTTGATATTATCTTGCCTCGCTGATCAAAGATAAGGAAGTCAAGGGCTGGAAGACAATTTGGAAAAGGCGCTACAACTAATATTGGACTATCATGTTAACATCAGGGAACTAAAGGATGTGAAAAAAGCAGTAACAGCAAATCGATTTGCATGCATCTTTGCAGACATCATAACTAACAGATCATTTAGTTATTGGATGCTTCTACAGACATTATTTCCCCAGTAAGCAAGAAAGCCAGAAGCCACAAAGTAATTCTGTGGAGACCGACATATCCTTCCATAACGAAAGATAGGAAGAATGTGGATAACAAATTGATGTAAAACAAAATTAAGAAGGAATAATAATGATAATATGATGAGACTATAAACAATAATGAAAGAAGCCTAGCCGATCTTGGTTCTCTATATTATGTTAGAATAATAATTCTGTCTCATGAGCAACTTATTACTGGGGAATGATGCTTTCATTGGAAGATCCACAAGTCACTTGCTAGTAAAAGCATGCAAGATCTCCATTTTGGTGATTATGATTATTTCACACGTCATACCAGGACAAGAGAGAAAAATCAAACTAATTACATTGTACTAACCTCCTTAAGATAAGCCAACATATTGGGAGTTGGTTCGTGAAAATCTGGACCTCTGTAATCAATAATTTCATTCGGATCCTGAATATAATTTATGGTAGGATATACTGGATCTCCACCCCAAACTGCAACAGTTAACAGGATTTCAACAACCAGCATGAAGCCCAGAAGAAAAAGAGAAATGAAGAGAACAATATTATCATCTCATTCTTTGACATGCTTAAGATGAATGTCATGTGATGAATGGTGTTTCACAAGATGGAATAGTTAAAAATATGCTTTTGCCTAAAGCAATAAACCGAATGAGTCAGTCAAGGAAGTATTGTATGATGTTGAAACTTTCCCAACCAGCAATGGATAAGAAATAAACAATCGCACATGAATGTAACAGCACAATAGGAGGGACCCCTTCTAACATTTCAGTCGTATGACCTCATTATCGAACGAAAACTATAAACATGATATGTAGAAAAGTTGAACAGAAAAAAGGGAACTCAATAGACTTACTTTGTTTGATTTGATCCTCTCTCATACGCATTGCAAGAGGATCCCTTGGAATGCGCATATCAGTACCCATCATAATGCGATACTCTCGATCAGTCTGATGCTGAAACATGTCAATAAGTTGAGTGTTTTCATCTTCACCAGTTTCTTCAAAATGCTTTTGAACAGCTTCGCGCGAAGTGTCTCGCTTCCAAGCTGATACCCATTCTGAGTAGTATGCTAATGGACCTATTTCTTCCAGTCTATCCTGCTCAGCTTGAAGCCTATATATGTAATAAACAAATCTTAAGACTCTAGACACAAAAAGAGTGAGGTGCCACTAAGAAGCAAGTAGAAGGATGAACAAGGCAATCTAAGGAATTTCACACGCGGTTTGCCTAGGAATCAAGCACAAGGGTCAAAAGCATGAATTCCACCCAAAATGGGAATTGGCTAGGTTCTACATATAAGAAGGCACCGATAGATGTGGAGTTAAGATTTTCCAGAATTCTGAAAGTTCAATGCAGCTCTCACATGATTAATTCATAATTTAGTTAAATATGACACTAACAAACTCAGGGATGTAGAAGAGCTTATAAGTCAATGATTGATTAGTACAAATCTATAGTGGCACAAGGAGAGCTATCAACTATAGCCACTTCCAATAATTTGCATAATGGTTTTGAGTTATGGACTGAAATCTCACCATTTAGGAATGAAAACTGATAATAAAAGAAAAGGATTTCTCATCAATAATACAGAGACTCATCATCAAGAAAATCAAGTAGCTGTATGTCACAAGGTAAAATATTCTCATGCAATGCAGTCTCCTGACCTAAAATACAAATGGACCTGGACAATAATGCGACAAAACTTAAAACCTACGGATGCCACTGTCCACAAAGACAACCAGATGGAGCACCCATATCAGCACATATTGCAGAAGTAGTTAACCATATGATATTCTAAACATGCATGCCTTTCTTCCTTGAATAGATGCCGTCTGGCTCTATATAAAGATGTTTCAGTCAATGTTGGATGATCCCCGTAAAGCTTTACTTGTCCAGTCTCTGCCATTGCTTTTAGGAAAACCTGCAAAACATCATGTCCTATGATATGTGCAAACCATACAATTGATCTGATTCAATGATTTGTAATATAAAACAGTGGAATCCAAACTAGGTAGTAAATCGTATCAATGTCACAAATTCAAGCTTCATAGAAGATCAGGCTTGGTAGTGACTTTCTTTTTGTGATTGGAGGTCTGATACATGGTAACTTAATTATAGTTCCAGAATCAGCTCTATACTCGTGATATCACTCAAAAGGAAATATGCAAGTTCCTACTATCCAAACGAATAATATGGTTGAAATAAGAGCAACATTTGCCATGAAACCTTTTTACAGCATCAAGCAACATCAAAATAGGTTTTCTTCATTTCCCCTATATCAACACTGACCGTTTCAACCTTACCCAAAAAAAACACTGACCGTTTCAACATCAGGTCGCCTCCTTTGCCATCTAGACCACTGTTCCTTATCTGGCTTCCTCCAGTTCCACCATAATTCTTCACTTGTAAGTGGCTCCTCTATTGGCTTCTTCACTTTCGGATCGATAAAAGAGTGGGGACGCCCTAGCTTTTTGTCCAAATCGTATCCAGTCTCTTCTTCCTCGGGTTCTGTTTGATAGACAACATACTCAGATAAGCTATCTTTATGCTCCTCCATAGCATCATCAGAAGTTCCGGGTGTCTCCGAGTCAGACAGTACGAGATCAGTCTGAGATGATCCAGATGCTGCTTCTGGCACAAGTAAATCATTTGATCGCACACTGACTCCAGCAGATTCAGAAGCAGCAATTGATGTTTTGTATTTCTTCCTCCTGCTTCCCGGACTTTTCCCATAAGATGGAGAGCCTAAAGATTTTCCAGTTGGTTCAGGAGCCCTCGCAGCCCTGACACGGCTAGCAGTTCCTTCTGGCCAGTACTCCTCTCCAGGGATAGCAGCACGAGCACCAGAAGCTGGTTCAAGCTGCCCAGATGTGGAG
Source organism: Psidium guajava (assembly GCA_016432845.1). Classification (NCBI taxonomy): domain Eukaryota; kingdom Viridiplantae; phylum Streptophyta; class Magnoliopsida; order Myrtales; family Myrtaceae; genus Psidium; species Psidium guajava. The sequence goes on along the minus strand of CM028232.1, from coordinate 22,469,522 downwards.
TCCAGGTAGCTATAGTATGGAGGACGCTCGACGGATACATTTTCAAACTCATCCTTCTCGGCATTCTCGCACTTTACACAAGGTACTGAAGGCCCATGCCTACAAGAACGATTTGAGCCAACTCTAACTTGTGCAACTCTGGCAGCAAATGAGCCCAGAAATGATGTCTACACAATTTGGGAGGGAAGAAACAATTAGCAATCACATCGAACAGGTAGAATTATGATGTCATGAAGGTAATGAGGCACCTTATCTGGCAGTTGCACTCCAAAACTAAACTACCATATGCTGCATTGATAGTTGGACATTACTGACATTGGACCATGATTAGTCTCTTGCTAACTATATTCAGAGACCAGCAAAGTTAACTTACATGACCTGAAAACCATGTGTGTGCACTGGTTTAAATATCATCAGTTATCCAAATGAAGTGACGTCTTAAAAAGTTTCTGCAAAAACTTCTTTCCAGTAGTTTGTTGAATAATACTTGGAGGAGCACTTTGGCGAATAGATCTCAACAGCACAGTAATTTTCAGAATTTAAATGACTAATACTGGCATCACATTTACACGTACAATGTCATTAGAACTAAGTCTAGATAGGAAATTTTTTTATATTCCTTTTAGAATTGTTCCATATTGCAACACACTAAGTACAGTATGATTATCAAAATCTACATGCTACAGTGACATGATTTCCGAATATTCCTAAGATATCACTTTCATACACGAACCATACTTTTCTGTTGACCGGTTTCATACTCTTCTGACATCCAAAAAATTCTATAGCTTTGATGCCTTAATTTTAGCAATCCATCCCATGAGCATTCTCTGTTCAGTAGTGGAAATGGCCCACAATCGTCCTTCTTGTTCTAAGGGATCAATGTAGCTAGGAAAATATTGCACGGTAGTTCAATTAGAGAAAGGAATTTTCTCATTAAAATGAAAACATTGTAGATAAAAACCTAAAGATATTCATCATGCCAACTGAATCATCTGTAAGAAAGTAGGTAAGCGTTTCACTCTATTGGTAGAAACTATATCCATCATACTTTTCTTCTCGTGCTTCAGACTCAGCTGAAAACGACATAAAGATTCTCAAATTCAAGCTCAAAAGGTTATTTATCATGCTCAACTTCAGTCTCAAGAGCACATACACATGTCAATGCTGGACTACACAACCCAAAACCCAATCCTGATCACATTCTGCATCAGCCTCCCACAGAAGAAATACATTAAAATCCTGCAACAGTATGCTAACTGATAGGAACCTAAGAAAAGGTGGGAAATATTTCTAACTACAGAAACTAATTAGATGAGAGAAAGAGCGCTTGTAGGTCTATAGTTTTGCTAGAGAACTGAACCGACACATCCAGAGAGTATACCCCGATTCAAATCTTTTCAGGGTTTTACTCCTTAGCCCCTAGATGTTCAAAAACCCATTATGCTGATTACTTTCGTTCTTCTTACTTGAACTTCAGCTACTGATGACCGACGATACAATATGAGCATAACTGAAAGAAAGCAAGCAACCTCTGAATTTGAGCTCTAGAACAAGTGACAGTATCAACAACATCCGTGAATTGCTACTTACAAACAGAGAATACACTAAATAAATAGAAAAATTTCTTTTTCGTTATCTTATATAAACATACCCGTAAGTAATTGGAATTTGGCTTTCCCGTATCACTACCATCAGCTTTGACCGCGCACTTCAATCCGCTACCTGCCACAACTAAATTTTCTGCTTACAGAATCAAGAACCAAAAAACATTTTCTCGGACTAATAAAAAAAAAAGCACATTTTTGCTCAGAAAAGGGAAAAAGTAAAAGCAAGCAACCAAAGATAAGAGACCCATATCAGAAAAATGTAAAAAGCCTCTCGCACTCGCAGAAAACATAAGCCTCCGAACATTGAAACAACGAAATAGACCAAACAACACCAGAATCGTCGACACGAATTCGTACATTAGCCTGAACCCATCTCGAGACACTTGGCTATACAGTCTAGCATTTTGAAACGAACCAAGAGGGGGGACAAAGAAAAAGGAAAACCAGAGCTTTACCGAAACACGACCAGGAGGTTGACAAAGAAGCCATCCTACAACGACCCAAGGACGACCCTTGTTTCCTCGTGCCACAAGATTTTCAGATTGTCAACAGCTTGGATGGGGAATTTCTTTGGATTGGCATTTCTTGTTCCGACTCGTGCTGGATAAAGCTTCTCGAGGGTATTGAGAGTGGAGACTTTGGCATGACCAGAAAGAACAGAATGCACTGCTTCGGCTCATACAGCCGACTCTCGTAAGCGAGTTTATCCGTAGTAACAAAACTAATTTTGAGGGGAATGTGTACCGGGCTTCCCCCAACCAAACACCCTCAACCCCCAACACCCCCCCCCCCCCCCCCCCCCCCCCCCCCAACAAAAAAAAAACGATTAAAAAATATTTACCAATTTGGGAAAAAGCCCATGTGTATTAGAAGTCATAAAATTTAGGGTTAATATTATGAAAAAATCTCAGATGGATATGTCTATAGTAAATTTATCACAAACTAATTTTTTAACCATAAAAAATTTCAAACTAGCACACTTATGATAAATTTAGCCAAAACTAATTTTTTTACTACAAAAACCCTAAAATGATACACTTGTGATAAATTTATCCAAAGCCCACATAACAATTTTACCATTTGATAGTTTTCGTAAAATCGAGTTGATATCATGCAAAACTCAAAATTATTATATTTTCGACAAATGAAGAGTAAAAACTCTAAATTGATAAATTTGTTAACTGTCACGTGACATTTAATGAAAACTAATTGAGGATAAATTTATCACATATATACCGATTTGAAGTAAATATATCCAAGGTATATCAATTTGTGATTTTTTGTGATATTAACCCTAAACTTTATCATGAAAGTGTAATTAATTTCATTAAGTTCTAAAATTTATCAAATTGGTGCAATTTTCTTCCGTTTATTATGTCCAATTTGACTAAGAAAAAAATGCTGACATGACAGTTTTTATTTTTTTCTATCTCCTACTTGGCTAAAACAAGAAAGATAAAAAAAACTTCATTTTTGGTCTAAATTTGATTTTTAATACATATTAATTAAATTAAATTAAAAGATAAAACTAAAATTTTATAATAATAATGATGATGATGAAAAACCAACAAAGACCCTAGCCACTGTTGGCCCACCAACGCTGAAGGGCTGACAATGGTAGGGTGAGCATTGGTTGGAGTCTCTAGGCCTCGGCTGGTGGCTAGCAACCCTGGCCAACTACAGGTGAGGCTCTTCCCCTAATTGGGCAAAGGTTGTCAGCCCTTGCCCAAATCGAGTTGGGCGGCCTAGGGGGTAGTCGCCTAGCCCCTAGCTAGCGGCAGCCCTCAATGCAATCTACGCAAGTGCCGACGATCTTTGTCCGACATAGGGGAGAGCCTACAAGCCCTCGCCTACAATTGGCCAAGGTCATCGGCCACTGGCTGACCCTTTTAGTGATGGTTGGTGAGGCGAGGCAACATTGGGGCTTGGTTTTGCTTTTTTTTTTTTCCCTATCATTTAGTTTATTTTGTAATTTAATTTAATTAATATATATATTAGATATCAAATATGGACAAAGAATGATGTCATTTTTAGCCACGTTAGCACCATATATGAGAAAGAAAGTAATAAAAAATGCCACTTCAACATTTTTCATTAGTCGAATTAGACAAAGTTAACGGAATGACTCAATTGCACTAATTTGACAAATTTTAGGACTTTCGATGACCATGCCTCTAATAATAATAATAATAATAATAATAATAATAATAATAATAATAATAATAACCCAAATAAAGTTCTTTGGGCCTTCGGAGTTTCCTCTTTAACAGTGCAGGCGTTCGGAGTTTCCTCTTTGAAGAAGTTGAGGTGTAGAAAAAGCTTGCGAAGAAGCTTGAGATGTGTCTCATTGCTTCTTTAATTTTCTTTTACTCTTCTTTAGATAGCTCTTATGTCGTTTTCCTCCTTTGTATCCATCTTTCTTCTTAAGTCTCGTACATTTTGCAATGAGACTTATATCTTCACTTAAATCTACTAAATTTCTTTGAGACTCACCTCCAAGTGACATTTCATCGAGAAATTTGTTTATGGCCAAGATCATCTTCTTGATAAATTCATATCTCTAGGTAGTTTATGAGCCCTTGACTGCTATATTCATAAACTTGGGACACACTGTTGACGCCTGATTTTTAATCATCTTTTTTCTTTTAAAATTAATAAAAAAATCCATAAAAATTCATAAAATTAAAAAATCAATTTTGTAGACCTTGGCCAAGCCTAGGGAATCAATTTTGACCAAAAAATGATTTTTTTTTATATTTTTAGTATTTTTCGATATTTTTATTTTTGAAAATTAATAGAAAATTCATAAAATTAAAAAATCAACTTTGAGGACCTTGGCTAAGCTTGGGGAACCAATTTTGACAAAAAAATAATTTTTCATATTTTCAGTATTTTTCAGTGTTTTTATCTTCGAAAATTCATAGAAAATCAAGAAAAAAATGAGAAAATTGCAAAATCAACTTTGAAAACCTTGGCCAAACCTAAGCAATCATTTTGAACAAAAAATATTTTTTTTTTCATTTTTTAAATATTTTTTAGAAATTAGGAAAATATTTGAAAATAAAATGGCATTTGAGGCCACAAAAATATGAAAAAATAGTCAGTATTTTTATTTTAATTTTATCTTCATTTCGGCTAAAGAAAATCCATAAAAATTAATCTAAAATCGGGAATTACTTTTTTAATCTCATTTTCAGATTAATTAAAAAAATTAATTTAAAATTAAATTAAAATTATAAAAAATTCATTTTAGCTCTGTAATTTTCGATTTTTGCATTTTTAGAATCGTGACATTATCCTCTAATAGTCCAAATGTTTTAATAGCCTGATTGTACATTTTCCGTTGTTGCCTTCGATTTTTCGAATTGCCTCGGTATCAGATATTAAATTAGCTAAAGATGGAAGACGTGTACTCAGCCGTGTTTATGTGACTCTCAAGCTCTAGAACATTAATATGGACTTTTGACCGGTTGCAACTTTTCAGGTGCGTGAACATTTGAGGCCGAAGCACTGAAGCAACAATGCTGGAAGCTACCAAAAATTCCATGAAGGAACGATGAACACTGGGTCTAATTTCGAAGGAGGGTCCCAATTTTGACATGGCATAGAGGGTCTTTCATGGTCATGATGGAGTAGCCTAATGAGTGGAGATTAGAAAAAAAATGATTGAGAGACAGCATCATTGCTTCGGAGGTCCACTTGTAATTTTATATGGCCAAAATTCAAAGCATCAGAGGAGAAAGGATGATCTCCATTCGGCTGGGGGGGCTTGGACTTCAATGGGACCTTCCTCGGTTCTGATCAAGTTCCCCATGACAATTCCAGTCCCTATGTGGTTTATAATGATGAGAAATGTGGCGTAATTGAGAGTTGGGAAGACGATGGCATTGTTGATTTGGACTTGGAACTCCGATCACTTCCAGAATTTATCTCATCAAAGGCCATGATCAGCTCGTGGCTCGTGGCTGGAAGAAGCAGTCATCTATGAGCTATGGCTGGGGAGGGAAGAAGGATCGCGTGTGGAAGACTATGCTCGCATTTTACGTGGATTTTAGAGTTGCATCACGTTTGGGATAGCTCTTTCTCTAAGGGTCTTATCCCATTTTGTATTGAAACTGGACAGAGGAACGGTGCATTCAGAAGCCAAAGTAGTTGCCGCTAGTAGTGGTGGTAACCCTGAGCTGGCTGATTTTGATCAGGATCAGTTCAGATGCACTACAAGATCATCACCGTGAGGAATGGAAGATGCGGATAGGACAAACTTGGATCGGCAGCGGTGTCTGTTAAACGGTTCTTGAGCAGATCAAGCTCTTTCCTAAAGGGCAATGTCTATTTAATGATAGAAATGACCCCTTCGACGATATTTTGGCCGGCGACGCTACACTAGGAGTCCCCCAAAATTCTTGATTCCACTACAATGAGTTCAAATCGGAGAAGAAGGGGTGTGTCGATGGGGACGGGACAGATGTTAGTGGCTTATGATGAGCCGTCTGACCAGTATTCTTTCTCTTTAAACGACAACAGCAGTGCTGAAGAGTGGGACTTTCAGTGAAAGGGACAGATTAAAGAAAGAAATTGAGTGGAGGCCATCATGAAGGAAACCTCAGTGGGGATGTCATGTACACAATCCATACCTTGACTCGGGAATTATCTCTTCTAATGCTTTCGACATTACTGCATCTTGATCAGTAAAAATTATTGCAGGCCTCTTATATTTGTGTACCCCCAAGAATGTTTCGAAAAGCCATCTGAAGGAATTTACGGTTTCATCATATAAAAGTGCAGTCCCAAAAATGACAAGCTCTCTATGGTGATTAAATCCAATAAATACACCGAGTGGCCTATACTCTTTATTAGTTGAAAATGTGCTGTCAAATGTCACAACATCACCAAAAAGGCATAATCAATAACCATCCTAGACTCTGCCCAAAATATATTTGTTATTTGCTCATTACTATCTAGCGGAACAGTATAGAAGAAAGAGGTGTCTAAGATATATCGTTTTTCGAAGTACCTCAATAAACATCCTGCGTCTCTAAAGACCATGTCTCTCCCTCATTTAGTGTGAAGATAGTTTTTTATATCAACCCTAGTATACCCAACATTTTCTCTTCCCCCAACTTGTACACTAGATAAGTCATGCTGCTGTCTTTGTGTCAGGCCTGCATTGTCAGCTAACTTATTTGCCTACGTGACCATATCAAGTGAGTACACTCTGCAAAATGGAGTGGATGGGAATGTTTTGGGTCAAAATCATACACACAATATTTATCGCTCCCTCGAACTAATTTAATTCCCATTAGGGGCATGGCAATCCATCCTCGTTTCAGGCCTAGGCTTCTTTACTAATTCCATCCGTTTATCTTTTATCGATGTTCCTCTTTTGGAAAACGAAAGTGTGTAGAAGTTATAGAATCATCCTTCCTATCACAAAGCTGATTAAAGAGCCTGTGGAATGTAGGCAAGAGAGGAGAAGGAAAAGAGGAGAAAACGAGAGGAGATGAAGAGAGAGAGAGAAGCAAACGTAAAGCAAAAAAAAAAATAGCTTTTTAATTTCAGTGTATATTCACCCCTAGACCTATCGCAATATATATAACTTGTACAATGACCATAATGTCCCCAAGTAAGTAAAAAGAAATAAAACCTAGAAAACACTTAAGAAATATAACACTCCCCCTCAAGCTGAAGCATATAGGTCATCCATGCCCAGCTTGGTACAACCACTAACAAAGGCAGGACGAAACAACACTTTAGTGAACATATCAGCAAACTGATCTTTAGAAGCAACATAAGGAATAGCAACCAACTTCCGCTTCACAGCATCACGAACAAAGTGACAGTCTACTTCTATATGCTTAGTTCGCTCATGAAAAACAAGATTCCCAGCAATATAAATAGCTGCTTGATTATCACACATCACATCAATAGGTTGATCGGTAGAACATCCAAGCTCTTGGAGAAGGGATTTCAACCACAATAATTCAGCTACATTATGTGCCATGGCATGATATTCAGCCTCTGCACTAGCAATGGTAGTCTGCTTCTTGCTTCTCCAGGTAATTAAATTACCACCAAGAAAAGTGCAATACCCAGTCGTAGACCGCCGATCACACGCTGATCCAGCTCAATCAGCATCAGAATAGCCAACTAGAGTAGAAGAACCATTGGGTTTATAAATCAGTCCTTTACCAGGAGAGCCTTTAAGGTATCGAAGAATGCGACAAACAACATCCCAATGAGCTTTCTTGGGTGACTCCATAAATTGACTCACCACACCAACAGCAAAGGAAATGTCGGGACGTGTAACAGTAAGATAAATTAGTTTCCCAACTAAATGCCGATATTGATGTTTATCTTCAACGTCATCTCCATCATCAACTCCAAACTTCTGATTTGGATCCATAGGAGTATCTACTGGCTTGGATGCTAGTGTACCAGTCTCAGACAAAAGATTAAGAACATACTTTCGCCGAGATAAATTTATACCTTTCCTACTTCGTAAAACTTCAATACCGAGAAAATACCTAAGGATTCCCAAGTCTTTAATTTGAAATTGCTGTTGAAGAAAAGATTTGACCTTAGAAATACCAATCGCATTACTGCCAGAGATAATTATGTCATCCATGACATATACAACAAGAATGACCACCCCCGACTCCTTCTTACGAACAAAAACAGAATGATCAGAATAACATTGGTGGAAACCACACTTGGAAATCACTGAACTGAATTTCTCAAACCATGCTCTTGGAGACTGTTTCAACCCATAAATGGCTTTATGCAGCCGACATACTTTACTATGATTCTCCCCCTGAGCAACATACCCAAGAGGTTGCTCCATATATACTTCCTCCGATAAATCACCATAAAGAAAAGCATTCTTCACATCTAGTTGATATAATGGCCAATAAAAATTCACAGCAAGAGATATAATAACACGAACAGAATTGAGACGTGCCACAGGGGAAAATGTCTCAAAATAGTCAACTCCATATGTTTGAGTAAAACCTTTAGAAACAAGCCTAGCCTTAAGACGCTCAACTGAGCCATCTGGATTGTACTTAATAGTATACACCCACCAACACTTCACCACATCTTTCCCAACAGGAAGATCAACTAAAGACCATGTCTGGCGAGACACTAGTGCTTCCATTTCCACATCCATAGCTCTTTTCCACTCAAGGTGAGACAAGGCCTCAGTGGTAGATGTAGGAATTTTATGAGCATGTAATGATAGAGCAAAGTCATGTAATTGGGTTGGAAGATGTGAGAGAGACACATAATGCTCAATAGGGTAAGCGAAAGAGGATTTTTGTTTACAAGAACTGTTGACACCTGATTTTTAATTATTTTTTTCTATTGCTAAAGTAATAAAAAATCCATAAAAATTCATAAAATTGAAAAATCAACTTTGGGGACCTTAGCCAAGCCTAGGGAACCAATTTTGACCAAAAAATGATTTTTTCATATTTTCAGTATTTTTCGGTATTTTTATTTTCGAAAATTCATAAAACAAAAAATGAAGAAAAAATGAGAAAATTGAAAAATCAACTTTGGAAGCCTTGGCCAAGCCTAGGCAACCATTTTTGAACAAAAAATAAAATTTCATATTATATATATATTTTAATGTTTTTTTTTTTAAAAAAATACAAAAATACTTGAAAATTTTGGAAAAATAACATTTGAGGCAAAAAAAAATACACAAAGATAGTTAATATTTTTATTTTAAATCTATTTTCATATTGGCCATCGCAAATTCAGAAAAATCCAATTCGAATCACGTGTTCCTTCACGAGTATAATCTTGAATCGGGCCTAAAAAAATTTAATTTGAGTCAACTTATTTTTAATTTTCACTTTTTATGAGTTGTGACATTGTCTTCTAATATTTTAAATTTTCATCTTGGCCCAATTATACCCAGAATGACTTAATTTTGCAAAAGGGCTTTAATTAAATTCTGCATTATTTTCAACGGCAAGAAATGAGCTTAAATTTGACATGTGGTAAATTTTGGTGTGTCAAAAATTGTGAGGAGATTTGGACTTAAAGAAATATATTTTTTCAGGGACTAAATTGTAAATACTTAAAATTCAAGGACTAGAGTGCAAATACTTAACTCTTGAAGGATTATTTTACAAATAACAAAAAGAAGAGTTAGTGGATAAATTAGAATAGAGAAGGGAAGATGGAGAAGAGGAGATGAAGAAGAAAAGTTGGAGAAGAATGGATGGAGAAAATAAGATAAGAATAGAGAATGGAAGATGGAGAAGAGTTAGTAGAGAAATTAGAATGGAAGATAAGAATAGAGAAGGGAAGATGGAGATGAAGAAGAGTTAGTGGAGAAATTAGAATGGGAGATAAATATGGAGAAGGGAAGATGAAGATGAAGAAGAGTTAGTGGAGAGATTAGAATGTGAGATAGAGATGGAGAATAGAAGATGAAAATGAAGAAGAGTTAGTGGAGAAATTAGAATGGGAGATAGAGTTAGTGGAAAAATTAGAATGGGAGATAGATGAGTAGATTATAAAAGGAGGAAGAAGTGAGCTTGAGGGGGGGGATTCTTGAGAGAGAAAATTTGAAGTGTTTGGGAGGATTTTTTTGGAGAGAAAATTTTGGATGTTTGAGAGAGTTTTGGGAGATTGAAGAAAAATTTGAGAGAAAGAAAATACCAAAAGAGAGAGAATTGTGAAGATGATGGGAGTTCAAAGCTAGGGATTATCATCACAAATTCCTTCATCGATCAATATAAATCAAGAGTTCATCTTCGTCAACGAGCAAGCAAATTCGAGCTAAGTGTTTTTATTTATTCATTTGTTTATGGTTTTACTTGCAAATTAGCACGAATTGTATACACTTTCTCCATCTCCTCTTTTTTTTTTCATATTTTATGTCAGGAGAAGGATATCTCTACGTCAACAGCAAAAATCTTGTAGAGATGCAAAAATCGGCCCAGACAAGCTTCTAAACTGTCCACCGATTTCTCAACTGATCTGTGACTAAAAGTCCCTCTTAATTCAAAAGAAACTCTCTATATTGGGAACATAGAGAGCGAAAATCAATTATAGAAATCCCTCCCAAAAAAATGGGAGATAAGTACTCTTTCCACTCTTCTGGTTTTAGGTGCAAATTAGCACATATTTTGTATACTGACATTTCACTCTATTTTATGTCAGGAAGCCGCAGCTTTATATCAATGGTCAACCCTATGGAAGCACAAAATCGGCTTGGAGGAGTCCTCAAGCGCGCACAAATTTCAAATTGTTGAATCAATTCGTTGTATTTTATTTTAAAGAATTCATACCCCAGAATGGAGAGGACAAAGTCCATCCGCAATTTAAATACCTGCACCATAAATCCCAAAGGGAAGAGCCAAGCCAATGCTTAGCCTCCCATTGGAGGTTTTTACTTACAGTAGTTAAATACCTGCAACTTAAATACCTGTACCTTAAATCCCAAAGGGAAGAGCCAAGCCAATGCTTAGCCTCCCATTGGAGGTTTTTACTTACAGTAGTTAAATACCTGCAACTTAAATACCTATACCTTAAATCCCAAAGGGAAGAGCCAAGCCAATGCTTAGCCTCCCATTGGAGGTTTTTACTTACAGTAGTTAAATACTTGCAACTTAAATACATGTACCTTAAATCCCAAAAGGAAGAGCCAAGCCAATGCTTAGCCTCCCATTGGAGGTTTTTACTTACAGTAGTTAAATACCTGCAACTTAAATACATGTACCTTAAATCCCAAAGGGAAGAGCCAAGCCAATGCTTAGCCTCCCATTGGAGGTTTTTACTTACAATAGTTTAAATACTTGCAACTTAAATACCTGTACCTTAAATCCCAAAGGGAAGAGCCAAGCCAATGCTAGGCCTCCCATTGGAGGTGTTTATTCACTGTCATGTACTTCCTATAATTTAATTTTTGAATCATCAGACCCAAAAGATAAGTAGGTTGTAATACTGCACAGAAGTCGTTAACACACTCCTTCTTTCGGCTTCAGGGAATCTTTAACACTTAAAAAAATATAACAAATAAAAATATATACCATCCATGCATCCTATTTAAAAAGTGAAAACACAAAAGAGAATACCCTACTATAGCCTTAGGAATAAACCAAGCCTGAGTTGCCGAATTAGGATATCCATGAAATTAAGGTACCGAAAGGGCATTAGTTTTAATAAACTAGTGTAACCAAGTCCCCGAGCTCCTAATCTCTGGTTCGCAGGAATAAATTAGTTCTCCTGCTAATTTATTTAGGTTTCTAATCGACCTACCAAGAACGATTAGTGGCGACTCCAAATTTTAAAATCATTTAAACAAAAACCAAAGTTGCGATTCGGTAGGGCTTGGGAGGGTCCGCGTTAGGTTAGTCAAATCTAATTAACCTAATAATCCGTTAACCCCTTTTAAAATTTAAAATTTTTTTTTAGAGGGTCGCGACAGACTGGCGACTCCACTGGTGAATAGAGATTTTTAAATTTTCGAAAAAAGATACCAATTGGAATACTTAAATTTTTTCGAAATTTTAAAAGTCTTAATGGACTTAGGCCAATGAAAATTTCATGGATATCTCGCTTCTGGCGATCTTGCTTAGGACTCATTCTATAGGTGTTATATGTTTTTGCAGGATGGGAGTTATAAGGGGCGGAGTGTTTGGCTATCCCATTTGTTTTGCAGGCTCGGTGTTGGGATTATGTTTAATTTCACACATTTTTAGAAGCGCTGTTTTGATATCAATTGTTGTGCAAGTCTTGCATATTCTGAGGATCACAACACCTGCACACACAAGCGTCTAAACCCAAGTCGCGAAATTTTTCCTAGGTAACCATAGATAGGGATCGAATATGCAAAGCTCTTGCGTCGATTGCGCTTGGGTTGACCATATTTTATCCCGCTCATTATCTGAATTGACAATTCTTCCCATTGTGATTTGATTGCGCGGAGGGTAAGGTTGTCAATTCAGATAGTGGGGGCCTTTTAGGTCCATACCCTGTCTCTCCTTCTTTTATTTTCTAGAGTCCACTCCTCACTTGAGTCATGCGCATGACTATGTGATTTGCATTTCTCCAAGGTAAAAGTAAGTTCTCTAATTTTATCTTGTATTTATTTTCGGTCGGTCCATGCTAGGTGTTAGTCAGTTTTTGAGCTTGATATTACGACCATTCTTTTAAAAGAAAATAAAAATTAAATTTGTCCCTCATTTCTTTTTAGAAAAATTTTTTTTTTGAAAAAATGATGTGAAAAAATCCCTTCATGAGAATTTTATTAACCAATAAGGGATTTTTGTCATGTTTTTATTACTTTAATAAAAATGAAATTTTCCTGAAAAAATTTTCCTCTGAAAATTTATTTCAATAAAAAGAAAATTTCCTTCAAAAAAAACTCTAGTAGACATCAAGTGATTTTATCACATTTTTCAAATTATAAAAACTTGCAAGAAAATTCTTCTCGAGAAATTCGCTCATGTTTTTCTAAGAAAATTTTCTCTAAATAAAATTAGACTAATGTCTCGGGGGAATTGTATTGACCAATAAGAGATTTTTGTCATGTTTTTCTTGCTTCAATAAAAATGAAATTTTCCTGACAAATTTTCCTCTGAAAATTTATTTCGATAAAAAGAAAAATTCCTGCAAAAAAAACTTTGGTAAACATCAAGTGATTTTATCACATTCTTTCAAATTATAAAAACTTGCAACAAAAATTCTTTTCGAGAAATTCGCTTATGTTTTTCTAAGAAAATTTTCTCTAAATAAAATTAGACTAATGTCTCGGGGGAATTTTGTTAACCAATAAAGGATTTCTATTATGTCTTTCCTGCTTCAATAAAAATAAAATTTTCCTGATAAATTTACCTCGGAAAATTTATTTTGATAAAAAGGAAATTCCTTCAAAAATTTTAGTAAACATCAAGAGATTTTGTCACATTCCTTTAAAAAAATAAAAAAAAGAGTAATAAATCTGCAAAAAAAAAAATTCTGTATCAGAAATTAACCCATTTCTTCCTAAGGAAATTTTTTTTTCTGATTTCTCTATAAAATAGAAAAAATAAAATTGGACTAATATAGGAGTCATGGACCGACATTCCTTGTGTCGCATACTAATTATATCCTTTTCTTTTGCAGGGAGATCCTAGATACCCCAGACGGGTGTAAAAATTAAGTTCAATAATATATCAAGAATCATCTTCAGAAATACCAAAAGACGAAAAACACCAAGGCTTCAACCGTTAATTCAGGGGGGCAAACGAACACTGTCCATCTTTGACAGACAGAGTTGTGTCAATCCGTAAACTTGTATGGGCAGTGTATTCTGATATGACGGTGGACTTATACTGATTAAACACGGGGGCATATTTAATGTATTGCAGAGGATCCCGCGTCTTTTGAAAGACAATATGGATTATATAATCAGAAACCATGAAATAAGTACCTTAACCTGATTAAATCAACCAGAGACCGGTCTTAAAATTTCCTCGGATCCGAAACACGCGGAGGGTTTTAGAGGACCGAGGTTCTATTAATGAATGTGACCCACAAGTATTTCTCCCAATGCTACAGGCGCCCGACAAGAGCAAATGGGCACCGAAAGAAACAAAACACGGTTGAAGTGGGGCACGCAACAAATGGCCGAATTTATTGGCACACTAATTAAGTGGTGGTAGCTTTATTAATTTACATGATTGAACGCGGGTCTCTAGGCGGCTGGTGGAAAGCCACACTAAATGTCTCTCTAATGTTCTTGATATCATCGTCTACCGCAACCCGCGAGAGCATCATGAAGAAGATTAAACCTAGACGAATACGTCTACTTAGTTTCATCGCACGTTCTCGCCTTTTGTCGATGTCCAAAATTAATGCACAAGCTAGAAGTAATCATTTCCCTTTCCCCCCTATTAAATGCTCGGAGCCGTTAACCGCACCAAACTCGAAAAAATTAATATCGAGACGAAATTTGCGTAAATTTGAAGGGTAAATCCGTATCGTTCCAATTTACCCTTAAATTGCTCCGGTTTTAAATTTGATCCCTTCTATTTTCAGGAATTTGCAAAAGCGACTCGAGAATACAGTTGTATCCAAAAACCAAATTTCCTGGTCGGGCTAAATTGGGGGCAAATCAACTCATGGACATTACCACGGGATGGGCAGCTTCGGTTAAAGAAAAATACAAGCGAAAGATCCGAACAATCTCAGACATGGGTAATTCTGTATCGTTCTAATTTGCACATAATCATCTCGAGTCCTGAATTTTTTTATTCCATTCTTAACAGGGATTGCAAATTACCTCGAGAAATATCGTAACAAGGCCCAAGGTGATACAACAGGGCCGCGTTATCCCAAAGGATTAACCTTTGAAAAGAAAACCCCATAGACACCTATGGTCCAATGGACCGAATGGTATGGAGGATGACAGTAGGTCCGAAATATCCCGAGTTCGATCTCCAAAGTGGGGAATGTTGTATGTATTATAAATAAATGAAACAACTTTTTGTGTATTTCTTTTTGCAAGCAGGAATACTCGACGAGTAATACCGAAGTCAATATTTTGCCACATTCTCGGCTTAATGGTGAAGCATCCAACAAAAGTCGAAGAAAACTCAACCCAGCAAAATTGGTAAAAGACTTGTCCAAGGCATTCAAGATGAAGGGTAAATCAGTATCGTTTCCAATTTATCCCTTTTAATACCGGTTGACATGTCTCCTTTTCTTGTTACAGGAAATATTTATACTAACATGTAACATGTTGGAGGAGACAAATCCAAAAGAAAATGATGATCATTTGACAAGATCTATTCTGGTGAAAAATGGGGGGCATTTAACTGCTAAACCATGGCGGTCGCTGTCACTAAACAAACCAAAATGCTCCCTCACCCATATGCCTCATCGTGCAGGGGCAAAACTTGAGACAAACCGCTCCTCGACATAAGGAGTGGGCTTCCCAATTTGTTCAATCCACCCACATACCAGGGGCAATTCAAATCCGCCCATGTTTGCACATTATATAAATACACGTGATGCTAAAAATTGTCACATCGGCATTGTGTTTACACATTTCACGAATTATGTATGATTATTCCGCATGTTTAATTTACCAACTCCAACTTAGAGCATAAACTGCATAGGAGACATCAAATGTGCAAAATGGGGCATAACAGGATGAGGAAAGTTAAACCATTTCTACACACGGGTCTAACATTTTAATCTACAGATAAACAGCCTTTCTCTAGAGTGAGAGAAAGCCCTTCCGGACTAAAGTCCCCCATTCAGATTACATTCGAGGCGTTCATATTATGAGAACCTCCTTAAATAGAATTGGTAATGCAAACTTGACAGAATAGTTTTGCATGATCCACATTTTGATTGATTGCATCATGAGTTATCACACAGACTACTTCTAATCATTGCCAACTTAGCTGAACAATTTTGTATGAACCAATGAACGCATTGATGAAAATGCTTGCACATGTTAGCTCTGACATTGCCTGACAGGCAACACATTCCCGGTGTTTGAGTTACCTTCCAAAGTCTTGAAATCCATTCGGCGATTATTGAATGAACAAGCCTGGTTGTCGAGAAGCCACCAAGCATTTCTTCCAAATTCTCAGGTAAGTATATCTTCAACCTGAACTTTTCAAGAGAATGAATTCTGACGGTTGTTGGGGTACTCGAATCCATTGCGGTATATATAGGTATCCACCTTCTTCAATAAAGCATGATTTGTCTCAAGGACAGAAATGTTCGAGACCTTTTGATCTCTGCCTCTTTGGTTTATTCCTAAAGCGACAGGAGAATATAATTTGGGTTTGAGCTTCGTAGGATTCCTGGTCTCCCCAGATTTCAAAATGGCACCCTTTGAGGTACACCAAGCCCTTCTTACAGGCAAACTAAGTCCTTCTTACAGGCAAACCAAGTCATTCTTACAGGCAAACTAAGTCCTTCTTACAGGCAAACCAAGTCCTTCTTACAGGCAAACCAAGTCCTTTTTACAAGCAAACCAAGTCCTTCTTACAGGCATAAAGTCCTTCTTACAGGCAAATCAAGTCCTTCTTACAGGCAAACAAAGTCCTTCTTACAGGCAAAACAAGTCCTTCTTACAGGCAAATCAAGTCCTTCTTACAGGTACAAAGTCCTTCTTATAGGCACAAAGTCCTTCTTACAGGCAAATCAAGTCCTTCTTACAGGCATAAAGTCCTTCTTACAGGCAAATCAAGTCCTTCTTACAGGCAAATCAAGTCCTTCTTACAGGCAAACTAAGTCCTTCTTACAGGCAAACCAAGTCCTTCTTACAGGCACAAAGTCCTTCTTATAGGCAAATCAAGTCCTTCTTACAGGCAAACTAAGTCCTTCTTACAGGCAAACCAAGTCTTTCTTACAGGCACCAAGTCCTTCTTACAGGCAAATCAAGTCCTTCTTATAGGCACAAAGTCCTTCTTATAGGCACAAAGTCCTTCTTACAGGCAAATCAAGTCCTTCTTACAGGCATAAAGTCCTTCTTACAGGCAAATCAAGTCCTTCTTACAAGTAAACAAAGTTCTTCTTACAGGCAAACAAAGTCCTTCTTACAAGCAAACAAAGTTCTTCTTACAGGCAAACAAAGTCCTTCTTACAAGCAACGCAAGTCCTTCTTACAGGCACAAAGTCCTTCTTACAGGCAAAGTAAGTCCTTCTTACAGGCAAATCAAGTCCTTCTTACAGGCAAATTAAGTCCTTTTTACAGGCAAATCAAGTCTTTCTTACAGGCACAAGTCCTTTTTACAGACACCAAGTCCTTTCTACAGGTACCAAGTCCTTCTTACAGGTATCTCCATGGGGTGACCTACCATACGGGTCAAATCTCAATCAAAATTTAATCAGTAGAATCCTTTTATTAGGAATCTGCCATGGTACGACCCACCATACGGGTCAAATGGTATGACCCACCATACGGGTCAAATTTTAATTCAATTTTTAATCAGTAGAATCCTTTTATTAGGAATCTACCATGGGTTGATCCACTATACGGGTTCAAGTTCAACCACCCTAAAGTTTTTTTTATATAACGAATCCTTAGGTTCTCATTTCATTTTCAGTAGAACATTCATGTCACGACTCTTTTTATTTCCTTGTATTGAGTCGATTAGAATTCAGGTGTCATCTCGTCTTTGAAATGAACCTCTACCGAGCTTCCTTTCAAAGAGGGGCAGCTGTTGACACCTGATTTTTAATTATTTTTTTCTATTGCTAAAGTAATAAAAAATCCATAAAAATTCATAAAATTGAAAAATCAACTTTGGGGACCTTAGCCAAGCCTAGGGAACCAATTTTGACCAAAAAATGATTTTTTCATATTTTCAGTATTTTTCGGTATTTTTATTTTCGAAAATTCATAAAACAAAAAATGAAGAAAAAATGAGAAAATTGAAAAATCAACTTTGGAAGCCTTGGCCAAGCCTAGGCAACCATTTTTGAACAAAAAATAAAATTTCATATTATATATATATATTTTAATTTTTTTTTAAAAAAATACAAAAATACTTGAAAATTTTGGAAAAATAACATTTGAGGCAAAAAAAAATACACAAAGATAGTTAATATTTTTATTTTAAATCTATTTTCATATTGGCCATCGCAAATTCAGAAAAATCCAATTCGAATCACGTGTTCCTTCACGAGTATAATCTTGAATCGGGCCTAAAAAAATTTAATTTGAGTCAACTTATTTTTAATTTTCACTTTTTATGAGTTGTGACATTGTCTTCTAATATTTTAAATTTTCATCTTGGCCCAATTATACCCAGAATGACTTAATTTTGCAAAAGGGCTTTAATTAAATTCTGCATTATTTTCAACGGCAAGAAATGAGCTTAAATTTGACATGTGGTAAATTTTGGTGTGTCAAAAATTGTGAGGAGATTTGGACTTAAAGAAATATATTTTTTCAGGGACTAAATTGTAAATACTTAAAATTCAAGGACTAGAGTGCAAATACTTAACTCTTGAAGGATTATTTTACAAATAACAAAAAGAAGAGTTAGTGTATAAATTAGAATAGAGAAGGGAAGATGGAGAAGAGGAGATGAAGAAGAAAAGTTGGAGAAGAATGGATGGAGAAAATAAGATAAGAATAGAGAATGGAAGATGGAGAAGAGTTAGTAGAGAAATTAGAATGGAAGATAAGAATAGAGAAGGGAAGATGGAGATGAAGAAGAGTTAGTGGAGAAATTAGAATGGGAGATAAATATGGAGAAGGGAAGATGAAGATGAAGAAGAGTTAGTGGAGAGATTAGAATGTGAGATAGAGATGGAGAATAGAAGATGAAAATGAAGAAGAGTTAGTGGAGAAATTAGAATGGGAGATAGAGTTAGTGGAAAAATTAGAATGGGAGATAGATGAGTAGATTATAAAAGGAGGAAGAAGTGAGCTTGAGGGGGGGGATTCTTGAGAGAGAAAATTTGAAGTGTTTGGGAGGATTTTTTTGGAGAGAAAATTTTGGATGTTTGAGAGAGTTTTGGGAGATTGAAGAAAAATTTGAGAGAAAGAAAATACCAAAAGAGAGAGAATTTTGAAGATGATGGGAGTTCAAAGCTAGGGATTATCATCACAAATTCCTTCATCGATCAATATAAATCAAGAGTTCATCTTCGTCAACGAGCAAGCAAATTCGAGCTAAGTGTTTTTATTTATTCATTTGTTTATGGTTTTACTTGCAAATTAGCACGAATTGTATACACTTTCTCCATCTCCTCTTTTTTTTTTTTCATATTTTATGTCAGGAGAAGGATATCTCTACGTCAACAGCAAAAATCTCGTAGAGATGCAAAAATCGGCCCAGACAAGCTTCTAAACTGTCCACCGATTTCTCAACTGATCTGTGACTAAAAGTCCCTCTTAATTCAAAAGAAACTCTCTATATTGGGAACATAGAGAGCGAAAATCAATTATAGAAATCCCTCCCAAAAAAATGGGAGATAAGTACTCTTTCCACTCTTCTGGTTTTAGGTGCAAATTAGCACATATTTTGTATACTGACATTTCACTCTATTTTATGTCAGGAAGCCGCAGCTTTATATCAATGGTCAACCCTATGGAAGCACAAAATCGGCTTGGAGGAGTCCTCAAGCGCGCACAAATTTCAAATTGTTGAATCAATTCGTTGTATTTTATTTTAAAGAATTCATACCCCAGAATGGAGAGGACAAAGTCCATCCGCAATTTAAATACCTACACCATAAATCCCAAAGGGAAGAGCCAAGCCAATGCTTAGCCTCCCATTGGAGGTTTTTACTTACAGTAGTTAAATACCTGCAACTTAAATACCTGTACCTTAAATCCCAAAGGGAAGAGCCAAGCCAATGCTTAGCCTCCCATTGGAGGTTTTTACTTACAGTAGTTAAATACCTGCAACTTAAATACCTATACCTTAAATCCCAAAGGGAAGAGCCAAGCCAATGCTTAGCCTCCCATTGGAGGTTTTTACTTACAGTAGTTAAATACTTGCAACTTAAATACATGTACCTTAAATCCCAAAGGGAAGAGCCAAGCCAATGCTTAGCCTCCCATTGGAGGTTTTTACTTACAGTAGTTAAATACCTGCAACTTAAATACATGTACCTTAAATCCCAAAGGGAAGAGCCAAGCCAATGCTTAGCCTCCCATTGGAGGTTTTTACTTACAATAGTTTAAATACTTGCAACTTAAATACCTGTACCTTAAATCCCAAAGGGAAGAGCCAAGCCAATGCTAGGCCTCCCATTGGAGGTGTTTATTCACTGTCATGTACTTCCTATAATTTAATTTTTGAATCATCAGACCCAAAAGATAAGTAGGTTGTAATACTGCACAGAAGTCGTTAACACACTCCTTCTTTCGGCTTCAGGGAATCTTTAACACTTAAAAAAATATAACAAATAAAAATATATACCATCCATGCATCCTATTTAAAAAGTGAAAACACAAAAGAGAATACCCTACTATAGCCTTAGGAATAAACCAAGCCTGAGTTGCCGAATTAGGATATCCATGAAATTAAGGTACCGAAAGGGCATTAGTTTTAATAAACTAGTGTAACCAAGTCCCCGAGCTCCTAATCTCTGGTTCGCAGGAATAAATTAGTTCTCCCGCTAATTTATTTAGGTTTCTAATCGACCTACCAAGAACGATTAGTGGCGACTCCAAATTTTAAAATCATTTAAACAAAAACCAAAGTTGCGATTCGGTAGGGCTTGGGAGGGTCCGCGTTAGGTTAGTCAAATCTAATTAACCTAATAATCCGTTAACCCCTTTTAAAATTTAAAATTTTTTTAGAGGGTCGCGACAAGAACGAGTACCTTTGCGAAGTGCAATCGGAAGATCGTCTAGACCAGGAGACAAGGAAGGAGATTGGACAGAGGGCATAGAAGAGCTGGAGACTGGTGGTGTTGTAGATTTCTTCCGCTGCTGATACACCTGCAAGGGAGGAGATACAAGAGGACTAACAGAGTCTAAGGGGATAAATTGTGGGATAGGGGGATCGACCACAATGTCAGTTGAAAACTCCTTACCCTCAGTAGAATAGTATAGTGTGCCCTCGAAGAAAGTAACATCAGTACTGGCATATTGTGTACAAGTCATAGGATCATAACACCAATATCCCTTTTGAGTACGCGAATACCCAAGAAAATACATTTGGTGGCACGAGGGGATAGTTTATCAGCACCTGGACGTAAGTTATGGACAAAACAGATACACCCAAAGATGCAAGGGGTAAGAGAGAATAACGGCTTGTCAGGGAACACAACACTGATCGGTGACTGATTATTGAGGACAGTGGAAGGCATACGATTTATTAGGTAACAAGCGGTAAGGATAGCATCACTCCAAAAAGATTTTGGGACCTGTATATGCAACAAGAGTGAATGAGCAACTTCTAGAAGATGATGGTTCTTTCTCTCGGCCACACCATTCTGCTGAGGGGTATAAGTACAACTTGTTTGATGTATAATGCCAAGATTAGAACAAAACGAAGAAATCGATTTCTGTGAGTATTCTAGAGCATTATCAGTTCGCAAAATTTTAAGGGATGCATTAAACTAATTAGTGACTTCACGATGAAATAATTGAAAAACAGATAAAAATTCAGAACGGTCATGGAGTATATAGAGCCATGTTAGACGAGAATAATCATCCACAAAAGTAACAAAGTACTTAAAACCATTTCTACTAGCAATACGAGTGGGTCCCCAAATATCCGAATGGATAAGTTCAAGTAAAGTAGATGCACGAGAATCACTACGACTAGGAAAAGAGCTACGATGATGTTTCCCAAGTTCACAAGCTTCACACTCAAGAGTAGAAACTGATTTACACTCAGGAATTATTTGTTGTAACTTAAATAGAGATAAATGTCCTAGACGAGAATGCCATAATAGGGGACTAGTAGAACTAGTAGCTAGAACATTGGCATCAGTAGTAGAGACACCATCCAGATAGTAGAGTCCATCACGTTCATGCCCTCCACCAATCGTCTTCTTTGTCTGAAGGTCCTGAAATATGCAAGAAGAGGGGTAAAATGTAACAGAATAATCAAGAACTTTAGTTAGCTGACTAATAGACAACAAATTCAAAGGAAGTTAGGGAACATGTAAGACAGAGGACAGAGATAACGAAGGTGTGAGTGAAATAGTCCCTGATCCAATCACTTGAGTAGAGGAACCATTAGCTAAAATAACTTGAGACGAAGGACTAGAGTTTTGGTGGGAAGAGAGTAGTTCTTGCTTACCCGTCATGTAACTAGAAGCTCCCGAGTCAATGACCCAAGTGCTAGGAGATAAAGTAGAGAAAAAGGCCATGTTACCTGTTCGTACAAGAGTTGCAGTGGATGAGGAATTGGAAGCCTCTAGTTGCTGGACATGCTTGAGAAGTTGTGTAACTAAATCATCCTGAGCCGTAGACTTAGAAGAACTACCCCCAGTTAGGATAGATGGATTCGTGTCACCAAAAGACGCACTTCCAGCACTCCCTTTAGACACAGCAGCATTGGCAGTAACTAATTGTTGAGCCCACTTGGGCTTGCTATGCTTGGCCCAACAAGTGTAAAAAATATGACCATATTTGCTACAATATGTGCATTGACGGCTATTTCGATCAAAACTTTGTCCACTACGTCCACCACCATGGCCACGGCCTCCCCCTGAACCACGGCCTCTATAAGAAAATCCACCACGACCGCGACTACCACTACTAACCACAAGTGCTGAATTGTCTTTAGATGATGTAGAAGATGGAGGAACAATGCGCTGAATCCGACAAAAAGCTTCATCCATAGAAGGAACATTCTCTCCAACAAGAAGCTGACTCTTCACGGGCTGCAAGTCAACATTCAACCCAGATAGAAACTTGTCCACTTGAAATTCAGCTCGTTGGGCCTTTAGTCTTTCAAGATCAGTAGTGATGGGTTGATAAAGATTGAGTTCTTCCCACATGCCTTTCAAGGCACTGTAATACTCTCCAAGAGATTTGTCCCCTTGTTTAAAATTAAAGATCTTCTCGTATCATTCATAAACTCTAGACATGTTTTTATCCTGTGAGTAGCTCTTTATAAGATCATCCCGCACTCCCTTGGCAGTTGTGTGGAACATCACATTAGCAGCAATAGATGGCTCCATACTGTTCCATAACCACACCAAAAGTGTGTCATTCTCTCTCATCCAGTCCTTATACTCTTTAGCATCAGCATCAGGGGGGTCAGTTGTAAGATAATTGAGTTTTCCCTTAGCATTAATATAGACTTTGATAGCTTGAGCCCATAACAAGTAATTAGAGGCTCCATTTAATTTAATAGTGGTAATCTGAACATTAATACTGTCTGGAGAAGACTTACTAGTACTCATGACGATAATCTCCAAATAAATATATATATCTACCACAAATCAAGAGGATTGAAACTTCAGCGCAAAATATAAAACAGCCATTCACTCGGTATAATCAATACCAACAATCATGTATTTTTGATGAAAATCATACAATACCAGTCAACCATGATCAACAAAATATTCTGACCCTTGAATCCACTAATTAGTAAGTGTTATAATCCATAGCCGCAAAGAGAACCTGATGGATTTGATTTCTCCTAGTCTTATATGAAGCGAGACTAGGAAAGAAATAGATAAAAATTGCAACTTTAGGTGGCTGCACATCAGAGAAGGAAAAGGGGTATTAGGGGACTCTCAAACCAGCGACACGATCAAGGAATCAGGTAGTTAGAACCTCGCTCTGATACCATGTCACAAAGCTGATTAAAGAGCCTGTGGAATGTAGGCAAGAGAGGAGAAGGAAAAGAGGAGAAAACGAGAGGAGATGAAGAGAGAGAGAGAAGCAAACGTAAAGCCAAAAAGAACAGCTTTTTAATTTCAGTGTATATTCACCCCTAGACCTATCGCAATATATATATAACTTGTACAATGATCATAATGCCCCCAAGTAAGTAAAAAGAAAAAAAACCTAGAAAACACTTAAGAAATATAACACTTCCCTTTGTTAGTAACTCTCCTACGTACACCAAAATCAATTTTTAATGCATACATCTTCAAAAACTCCCATGCCTCATCTACATCATTAAATTTCATACCCGTTGGTGGTGTCCAGTCATTCATACATAAAATAGTGGACAAAGTGGCATCATTAGACGATAAACTTAAAAATAAACAATGAAACATAACAAAAACTAACGTAATTTCATGAAGACATTAATTACCTTGTGTCATCATCATCCAATTGAGATGGAGTCACAATTTGAGGCATAATTTGACTGCTAGTCATGCTCACCCCTTTAAAAATCTAAGGAATACTAGCATACCAAAAAATCAAATTAATGTAAAAAAAAGCTAAGGTTATTCAAATGTTTGTAGTATTTACTCTTTTTACCTGGAAAAGAAGAGAGACTCAAAATAGGTCCACACTCTCACCAACTCATTCAACAATCTTTAACACCAAGCATCGTTAAGGCCAACTAAGAAAAACCTAGAAATTGTCAAGACAAAAGCAATGCAAATTCAATAACAAACATAAATCAACGCCATTGAAAAGCTTGAAGCTCCCAACGATAAAAGATGGAACTTTGAGGCGATGTAAGAAAATGTAAAATCCAGAAATCATGAAAGAATTTGCAAGAATATTAACCAGAATACAATATGGAGTGCCTCAACATAAACAAGAGTTATTTGGCAACTTACGATTGAATTGCCTTCATGGTTACTCTCTCTAACATCTTGATCGATCGATCTCTTCAACTTATCTATAATAGAACATCACACTGATTGAAAATATGAACAAGGCATAGCATATAAAAATAGATATTTAAGCATGTCTGAAAATGAAGTTACAAAGGTCACATTACGAGATATAACCAGAGGATTGTCATGGGCAAAGCCAATTACATGTATAAAACCTCAAAATAAGAAGAGCCAAACCATGCAAGGCATCCATAACACCTCAACAATCTCACTAGTAAAGTAATACATTTGTACCCAGCAATAATGTATTTGACGATATTGCATATTTTACAGTCCCTACCAAAAGTGTTTTTCACCAATTAACTGCAATTCTCTTAACTAATAGTTTCATCCCTAGAGAGAGAGAGATAAATCTTCACCTTGAACTAGACAACCCATTCATTCATCCTTTTTTTTTTTTTTTCCTTAGCTCTCACTCTTTTCCTCTTGTGTGACTTCAACCCCATTTCTCTGTCTCTACACACCACCACCTTGATCAGGTGTTAAGTCTGGGTTGCTAGTCAATTCCATATGACAAAATCTTAGTTAAGACCTCAAGACATCCGGGAATCCTGTTGCGAGAATTTCATCATCTGGGAAATCCTTTTGTTGAATTTTGCTTGAGTGTGCATTTAATAAGTAAATAATTTACTGATAAGCATAGATGTATGCTCATGGCAATTGCCATCCTAGTCTGTTGGAGCATGGTAAACAAACCATGCATGGTCTTTGTTGGCCCTACATGTATACACGACAGCTTCATCTAAGATGGGCATATGCTAACATAGGACATCACAAAACATGTGAGGTAAATAGTAGTACCTTTATTAATTCACCTTCACAGTAACCATCAAACTCCGTTTTGTAGTATCCGAATGGACAAAATAAAGAAGATATTTAGTTAAGACCAAACGAAGGAGAAGCAAGACATCAAAGGTAATAAATAATATAAGACAAGTAAAGAGGAAATAACATAAAACATTACGCCGCAAGTTCCTTCTGCACTTGCACAGCCTCAACTTGGACAACCATTTGTGCCTTTTTCACCGTCTCATACAAATTTTGCATGTTCCCAAGAATCCCCGCCTAAAAATCACAGGAATATGCCCATAAATTTTCACAAAAACTACACAATATATAGATGGAAAATAAAGAATGAATCAGCATCGATAAGCCCCACATGTATTGCACAAGCATAATAACCCTCATATTCCTACATTCAAAAACTGGTTTCACTGAACCAATGTTAACACCTGATTTTTAATCATTTTTTCTATTGCTAAAATAATAAAAAATCCATAAAAATTCATAAAATTGAAAAATCAACTTTGGGGACCTTAGCCAAGCCTAGAGAACTAATTTTGACCAAAAAATGAATTTTCATATTATATATATTTTTAATTTTTTTTAAAAAATACAAAAATACTTGAAAATTTTGGAAAAATAATATTTGAGGCCAAAAAAATACACAAAGATAGTTAATATTTTTATTTTAAATCTATTTTCATATTGGCCATCGCAAATTCAGAAAAATCCAATTCGAGTCACGTGTTCCTTCACGAGTATAATCTCGAATCGGGCCTAAATTTTTTTTTAATTTGAGTCAACTTATTTTTAATTTTCACTTTTTATGAGTTGTGACATTGTCTTCTAATATTTTAAATTTTCATCTTGGCTCAATTATACCCAGAATGACTCAATTTTGCAAAAGGGTTTTAATTAAATTATGCATTATTTTTAGCGGCAAGAAATGAGCTTAAATTTGACATGTGGTAAATTTTGGTGTGTCAAAAATTGAGAGGAGATTTGGACTTAAAGAAATATATTTTTTCATGGACTGAATTGTAAATACTTAAAATTCAAGGACTAGAGTACAAATACCTAACTCTTGAAGGATTATTTTACAAATAACAAAAAGAAGAGTTAGTGGATAAATTAGAATAGAGAAGGGAAGATGGGGAAGAGGAGATGAAGAAGAGAAGTTGGAGAAGAATAGATGGAGAAAATAAGATAAGAATAGAGAAGGGAAGATGGAGATGAAGAAGAGTTAGTAGAGAAATTAGAATGTAAGATAAGAATAGAGAAGGGAAGATGGAAATGAAGAAGAGATAGTGGAGAAATTAGAATGGGAGATAAATATGGAGAAGGGAAGATGAAGATGAAGAAGAGTTAGTGGAGAGATTAGAATGTGAGATAGAGATGGAGAATGGAAGATGAAAATGAAGAAGAGTTAGTGGAGAAATTAGAATGGGAGATAGAGTTAGTGGAAAAATTAGAATGGGAGATAGATGAGTAGATTATAAAAGGAGGAAGAAGTGAGCTTGAGAGAGGAATTTTTTTGGGAGAGAAAATTTTAGATGTTTGAGAGAGTTTTGAGAGATTGAAGAAAAATTTAAGAGGAAAAAAATACCAAAAGAGAGAGAATTTTGAAGATGATGGGAGTTTAAAGCTAGGGGTTATCATCACAAATTCCTTCATCGATCAATATAAATCAAGAGTTCATCCTCGTCAACGAGCAAGCAAATTCGAGCTAAGTGTTTTTATTTATTCATTTATTTATGGTTTTATTCGCAAATTAGCACAAATTGTATACACTTTCTATATCTTCCATTTTTCCATATTTTATGTCAAGAGAAGGATATCTCTACGTCAACAGCAAAAATCTCGTAGAGATGCAAAAATCGGCCCAGACAAGCTCCTAAGCTGTCTACCGATTTCTCAACTGATCTGTGACTAAAAGTCCCTCTTAATTCAAAAGAAACTCTCTATATTGGGAACATAGAGAGCGAAAATCAATTATAGAAATCCCTCCCAAAAAAACGGGAGATAAGTACTCTTTCCACTCTTCTGGTTTTAGGTGCAGATTAGCACATATTTTGTATACTGACACTTCACTCTATTTTATGTCAGGAAGCCGCAGCTCTATATCAATGGTCAATCCTATGGAAGCACAAAATCGGCTTGGAGGAGTCCTCAAGCGCGCACAAATTTCAAATTGTTGAATCAATTCGTTGTATTTTATTTTAAAGAATTCATACCCCAGAATGGAGAGGACAAAGTCCATCCGCAATTTAAATACCTGCACCATAAATCCCAAAGGGAAGAGCCAAGCCAATGCTTAGCATCCCATTGGAGGTTTTTACTTACAGTAGTTAAATACCTGCAACTTAAATACCTGTACCTTAAATCCCAAAGGGAAGAGCCAAGCCAATGCTTAGCCTCCCATTGGAGGTTTTTACTTACAGTAGTTAAATACCTGCAACTTAAATACCTGTACCATAAATCCCAAAGGGAAGAGCCAAGCCAATGCTTAGCCTCCCATTGGAGGTTTTTACTTACAGTAGTTAAATACCTGCAACTTAAATACCTGTACCTTAAATCCCAAAGGGAAGAGCCAAGCCAATGCTTAGCCTCCCATTGGAGGTTTTTACTTGCAGTAGTTAAATACCTGCAACTTAAATACCTGTACCTTAAATCCCAAAAGGAAGAGCCAAGCCAATGCTTAGCCTCCCATTGGAGGTTTTTACTTGCAGTAGTTAAATACTTGCAACTTAAATACCTGTACCTCAAATCCCAAAGGGAAGAGCCAAGCCAATGCTTAGCCTCCCATTGGAGGTTTTTACTTACAGTAGTTAAATACCTGCAACTTAAATACCTATACCTTAAATCCCAAAGGGAAGAGCCAAGCCAATGCTTAGCCTCCCATTGGAGGTTTTTACTTACAGTAGTTTAAATACTTGCAACTTAAATACCCGTACCTTAAATCCCTAAGGGAAGAGCCAAGCCAATGCTAGGCCTCCCATTGGAGGTGTTTATTCACTGTCATGTACTTTCTATAATTTAATTTTTGAATCATCAAACCCAAAAGATGAATAGGTCGTAATACTGCACAGAAGTCGTTAACACACTCACTCTTTCGGTTTCAGGGAATCTTTAACACTTAAAAAAAATATAACAAATAAAAATATATACCATCCATGCATCCTATTTAAAAAAGTGAAAACACAAAAGAGAATACCCTACTAGAGCCTTAGGAATAAACCAAGCCTGAGTTGCCGAATTATGATATCCATGAAATTAAGGTATCGAAAGGGCATTAGTTTTAATTAACTAGTGTAACCAAGTCCCCAAGCTCATAATCTCTGGTTCGCAGGAATAAATTAGTTCTCCCGCTAATTTATTTAGGTTTCTAATCGACCTACCAAGAACGATTAGTGGCGACTCCAAATTTCAAAAATCATTTAAACAAAAACCAAAGTTGCGATTAGGTAGGGCTTGGGAGGGTCCGTGTTAGGTTAGTCAAATCTAATTAACCTAATAATCCGTTAACCCCTTTAAAATTTAAAATTTTTTTAGAGGGTCGCGACAACCAAGCCTTCTAATCCGCCTATCATTCTTAGCTGCTTAAACCTACTCAATTGTAGTCCACCTACTCATAGTGAGCTCAAAACTTAATCAACTTTGACAGCAGAAAAAATCTCACATCCATGGAATATTTCATAGAATATATGCAAAAAAGTTGAAGAAAACCACAATAGGAGATTGACTGTTGACACCTAATTCGCGACACCGACAATGTCCAATGCACTGGATAAGATCATCAAAGATATTTCAAACTAGTTGGTAATAAGATAACTTGAAATGTGGTCAAAGCAACTCTGCCAAAAACATTTCCAAGACCGTACATTACCAAGCATATTTAACGACAGTCTTTTAAACAAGATAGTGGAAAACCTTTGAAGAAGCATCATCACTGTTATCCTTCTTTCCTCCAAATAAGCCATGTACATCAAATGTTCTATAAGCTCTGTTGACTCTTTTGTGACCAGACTAGAGCAAAATTTGCCTGCCACTTCCAACAATATTCACGCTTGAGTTCAGATTACCGGAAAAGCAGCAGGAGGACCATAAATAAACAGCTGATGCAATGAAGGAAAACGGACATAACATCAATGGACAACAGCACACTCCAAAGGTTAGATAGTGAGCAGAAGCAGAAAGTAATAAAATATCTACTCTCCATATTGCTTCTGTTTAACCTTCCAGCAAATTCCATTATCACATTTGCAGCAAATTTATAGAGAAATTCATTTGCATCAAACTCTAGCAATATCAAATCAAGTAACTATACAATAAAGAGGTGGACATTGACTATATTATGAGCATGTTTACTATTGTAAATTAACAAGTGTCCATTGGCTAAAAGGAAAAAAAAAACTTCAAAGTTCCAAAGTTTAAGTCTAATTAGGAAAATACATTTTATTTGCCAATTTTAGAATGGGAAAATAATCATCATAAGCAATATGAGCATAACAACATCTTTTGTTGCCGAGGAGGAAACTCTCGAAAGAGCTACTAATGAAGCAACAGGTGAGGAACCAAAAAAAGGTTCAGCAGCGAAGAGTGAAAATAAAGAGCTTATGCAAGAAATTGGTGCTCTCTCTCTCTTTGAGGAATATCAAACTTCATTATACTTAGGCTCTAGAGAGGTCAAGTGAGTGTAGATTCTGCTCTGTTTTGAGTTGTGGCCGGTTGGCATTGTCTTATGTCATATGCAAGCGGGTTCATCCATGTTCTACCAATATATCTATTGACAATTTCGTTGTTGGTTGCCAAATATGATCCCAACTACTAGTAACTCTCCATCTAGTATTGACAGCAAAATGTAAAAACTACCACATGATTAGCAAACCCCAGACCCACATGTTCGTATAGCTCAACGACGGGCGCCGATCAACATTGAGACGAACCCAAATGAGAGAAAGATCAAACACAATCGAGAAAGATCAAGAAAAAGGAGAAAAAGATATCGGCCCAACAAAAACCGCTGCAATCTCGAACTCGTTCGACAAGAATTCCACAGGCAAAGAAACGAGAGCAACAGCCAAATCGGTTGCCGATGTCGCTTCCTCGCTCGACAAGAATTCCAGAAGCAAAGGGGCGAGAGCGAGAGCAAGAGCGAGATTTGTTGCCGATGTTGCTTCCTCGCTCGACGGGGATTCCGACAACAAATGGGGGAGATCTGTTTTGGTTTTATTTTTGTTTTAGGCTGTCGCCCAAAATTTGGGCGATAGCCAGGCAACTTCCCGCCCAAAATTTGGGCTAAATTCTTCGAATGACGTGGCGCAATCTCGGCCGTCCATTTAAATCCGACGGTCGAGATTACTTCTATGCCACCCGTGCTATAGAATAGCTATGGCAGGGGATCCGTTTCCGATGCTCGATCCGAGCCCCAGGGAATGGTTTGATTCATGGTATCTTTTTTTTTTTCTTTCAAATCTCAAGGAATTTAAGAATAAGCAATCATCCCCTTCCAATGATTCATCTAACCCAAAGACAACTCTGATGTCCTCGGTGCTTCGAAGTCAGTGAAGCGATTGAGAGAGCTTTTTGGAAGACATGAACATACATTTGGTCTTTACCATTCCCTAGCCTTTGTAGTGCATTTGTTATGTAATTTCCCTGTTGGGCTCTTGGTGGGCCTTTCATCTATTTTGGATGTTAAATGGGCCTAAAATATCGAGCCCATTTATATGTTAAAGCTGGAGTAATTTTAGGCCACCCACCTTTAAGTCTAAGCGAACGGACGGTCTTGGCTCCAATTCATGCATATGCACTATGCCTACGAGTGTATTTCACAATTTCGGCATTGATTGTATTGGTAGAATAATTAAATATTAAACTATGCCTTCGTTTAATAGTTTAAGCTTTTAGAACAGTTGATAGTTATCCTACTAAATCTTACATGGTATCAGAGTATGAGATCCAGAGTTCAAATCTTTTTAGGCTTTGTTTGTCTTCTCAATAAAATGTGTCAACCATTAGTACTAGGCAAAAATGTCAAATTAAGTGTGAGGGGAATAATAAAATAATTAACCATTAAATCATGTCTTTATCTAATAGCTTAAGCTTTTAGCAGTGATCCTACCAAATTTTATAATAACTTTGGACGATACCCCTCAATCATGTATAATAACTTCAAGAAATTTCGATCAAAAAATGCACATCAAATTGTAGCTTCAACACGTGCTTCGCACGCATTCGACGTGCGCCTTAATGGAGATCATCTAATTATTGCGCTTCATAGGAAGTCTTGTATTCGATGAGTCTCGTAGGACTTCTTCTACGTGATGTCTCGGCTCCATTGGGGTTACATCCTTCCTAAATGAGCCCGGAGGAATTGAGGTGGAACCAATACAATGTTTGCTCAAACATTCTCTATGTTGACAAATTTTTGTCTCAACTCGTTAGTCAAAGGGTTCTTGTATCGAAACAATAATGATAATGCATTGATACGTCGGTAAACCCATGATTGTTAGGTGATTCAGTCATTATTTCCCTCATTTTCATTCGATGCAACTTCGATTCCCTAATTAGATCCAAAACACCATATTCTTCCGAGCAAAGTGAGCCCTTTTTGCCACTATCATTTTCTTCACCAATTTTCTTCACCGATTTTATGTCAACAATAGAACGAGCTTATTTGGAAACTTCATATTTCCTCCATCATCATAAATTTGTCTTGGTAATTCGTTATGTCATTGATAATTAATTCGTTTCTTGCCAGGAAAAGAAATAGATTATGTGATCAACATGATTTAATTATCTTCAAATGGACAAAAAATGATAAGACACAGGCATTTTGTGCTGGTCCTGCCAACGAGACCCAGTAACACACAACAAGCTTCTCTACAAATGCTGAGCTGGACGGAAAGAGGACGTCGCATGGCCACATGTCCCTTTGATATGTACGGCAGGCAGAGCTCCGCTCACTGAGGGAAACATAGTCTGATGGAAAACGATGTCATCTCCTATCACACTGTCCCGTTTGCAACCGCAAGGTCTCGGGTAGCCATGTCGCATTGCAAAGAATCATCTCTTTCCGATGAACAATGGCATGTCCGATCCCACGTTAGCAAAAAATATCTCTCCGACTGCACCAATTAGTATCGGCTTCGTTCAAAATTAGTCAAACCGAAATTTTGCTAATTTGGGAAAGATTTGGCACATGATTTTGTGCTAGTGGACAATGGAACGGATACAAAAGGGCGTCATCATTGTCGTCGGTATCAATTTTCCGTCATTAATTTATTTGATGTTTGAGCTCCATCAGGGCACATTCTTCATCAATGGGGGTGGTCGGGGTATAGAGTTTTGCTCAAAGCTTTCTTACGTCGAAAATCTCGATAGGAGCTCATTAGTCAAAGGATTCTTCTTTTTCGAAAACGGCAATGATAATGCGTTGGTATTAGATAATTCCTTCATTATTAGGTTATCTACCTCATTTTCATTCTATGCGTTTTCCATCTCCCTTATTAGATATGCAAGACCATGAACCTCTCGAGTGAAGTGGCCATTTTTTCATCTTTGCCATTTTCTTCACCATTTTTGTGATGATGATGAGAATAGATTAAGATTGTTACGAGACTTCCTCTTCTATATTGGTCATTGTTATGTTGAACATTGGTAATTGATTAGACTCTTCATGGGAGATCGCTAAGGGAGCTCAACTACGAACTTATTAACATATTCAGTTTAATGCATGTTCATTAAAAAAAAAACTTAAGCTAATGGTTATGAAGAGTTAATTAGGTTATATTAACCGCTTCACACCGAACTAATCCTATGATGTGGTGGCTCTTTTCTAACACAATTTTACTTGTAAATCTCAATAATATCTTCCTCACTTATAAGTTCAGTTTTAAGGCCGCTATCCCTTTATTCATGTATCATTTCCATTTTGTTGTTGAGGACCGCAACAACAAGAACAATGCCCACATTGATTAATTTCTCCAAATCGAACCATATAAAGGCTGCCATAGGGATTGCATTTCTATACTATTAAATGACCACCTTTCCCTAGGTCTCCTTCACTAGACCTAATCGTGTTGGTTATGAGATTGATTTCTCGAAATATTCCCCAAACATCGATGCGCATTGGGAGTGGACTACCAATTAACCATCGACTTCAATACCATTTATTGAAAGTGCACGGTAGAGATCAAATACCTTCAACCAAGGAGATCACAAAAAGTGAGCGCAAACCTAAGCTCGCTAACATATTTAGCAATTAGGTCCAATTGGATATATTGACGAATTCGAGTTTGGACTTTTTTTTCCCCAGCGATCTCTATTGATGACGATATCAGATTTCTGTCGTGCCCCCCCCCCCCCCCCCCCAAACACCCTAAAGTAGAACGTTGAAATTGTGTGTTAACCCTTAAACATAAGCCAACCCATCGGGAGCACATCAGACATGTCCAAGGTGAGAAGAGATGGGCTAATCCAAGGCTAGCCCTGCGAATGTGGCCCAATAGCACACGGGAGAACTTACCTTTCAGATGCTCCACAAGGGGAGGGAAAGATAACTAACAATTCTTGTCGATATACATCGTGTGTGAACAAAATGGCGTTTCTTGCCAATGGAAAAAGAAGAGCAAATCGAGTGTCGGTTTTTTTAGGGGGGGGGGGGGGGGGAGCGATGCCTGATCTTGAACGGGGTTGAAGAAACCGTGTAAGGAGATGACGCGTGGCGCACGCATTATTAAAAAGGAGCGGTAATCGCGTGGGAGAGATGGGGACACTTTTCTACAAATGATCGCTCGTGTCGCTTAAAATAATTAGCTAATATACTTATTTCCATTCTTGACAACCAATTTCATCAATATATTTTTCAATCATTCATTTTGTTAAATGATTATTTTTTAATTTTTTTTAAAAATTACTCATCTTCGCAAAACAAATGGAGCCTCGGTCATTGTTCATCTTCTTCCCCACCCCAATCTGGGCCACAAAGATCCACCCCTCCCAGCTACCCTCACGCCCCTAATTTTAAAAAATCGGGTATAATGATCCAGGATATTAACATGGCATCCAAGTTATGAGAAAATTTGCAGCCATCTACTTGCAGCTACAAGGGGTCCCGTGACCCATTTGCAATGGAATCGGAGGATCCCGTAAGCCTCGGGCCTCTCCGTTACCATCTTGAAGGGCCATTGCGACCCTTTGCGGTGGGAGTAGAGGGTGGAGCAACCCTCCGAAATGCATGGGACGATTGAATTCGTGATATAATGAACTCGTTGCCAATAATACCTGAATTTAGTAATTACCAACGAAGTTTCCCTAAATCAAGGAAATTTGCACCCGAATTATAATGATGTTGGTTATTAAAAAGATTAGTTGCACTCAACTACTAACTTTTTTAAAAAGGGCAATCAAATTATAAATTTGTCAAATTGGTACAATCAAATCAGTCTTTTAACTTCACCTAACTTTTTTTTTTCTGGTACAAACTTCGCCTAACTTGACTAACAAAAAATGTTGACATAGTTTAAAAAAATGAAGCATAAGGCTACAACTGATGCGTGTGTGGGCGAGTGATTCCGTTGGTAGGGATTTCATAGTTGCAATTGGTTAGGATGGATGAAACTTGAAAGTATATAGACTGTGTGTGGATTTCGGGGATAAATGTATGGAATAGAGTATAGAACAACAAAGAACCGATAGGAAGCAAGGCGAGAGCAAGCAAAAAAATGGGGAAAAAGATCAGTGACCCGACGAGAGCAAGCAAGAAGCAAGGTAGCCTACCACCAGCTCACTGCCCCATATCACCCCCCTCCACAGCCATAACACCACCCACTTCTTTTCTTCTCTATGCCCAACAAGCTTTCTCTCTTTCGCCGACATCTTCGCGTCATAATAACTCCACCACCACCTCGCGCTTCCTTCTCTCTCTCTCTCTCTCTCTCTCTCTCTCTCTCTCTCGAACCCATTTTGGATTCCACGAGAAGTCTCTCTCTCCCTGGCACGGTGACACTATGAGAGAGCTTTAGTGACAAGGAAGGGGAGGAGGCAATAGCAGAAAGAAGAACTAGATGGATTTCAACTCATTCCTAACGTCGCTAAGCACGTCGTTCATGATCTTTATCGTCCTGATGGCCCTCTTCACATGGCTCTTCGGTAGGCCCGGGAACAAGGTGATCTACTACCCCAACCGCCTCCTCAAGGGCTTGGAACCCCCTTTAGCGGCCACTCCTACGCCTCCCGCAACCCCTTCGCATGGATGCGCGATGCCCTCTCCTTCTCCGAGCAGGACGTCATCACCATATCCAGCATCAACACCACCGTCTACTTCGTCTTCCTCAACATCGGTCTGTTCCCTTTTTCGCTTGTCCATTTCTTTCTCACTTTGTTCGGGTGTCTACGATGTGATGTTGGTGGTTCTTCTTATGTGATATCTTCGTTCGGGGAAAACTTGCAGGAAGAGAAGAGGGGGGGCTTGGCGGGGAGATAGAGTACTGGCTGCCGGAGGCGGCTGGGTCCGTCGTTGCTTATGAAATAGTTGAACTGTACGATTTCACGTGTCTTTTGCAGAGTGGGATTTGTGGACTGTCCTTTCATAATATGATCGCTTCTTTTCATGTTTTCTGGTGTTTCTCAGGAGAATAGGTTTTTTCATTCTTAGTTGGTTAACTTTCCTTTTGTGGTGGGTGTTGGTTTGGTTTGACTCGTTTATGGTATGATTTTCAGTCTTTTTCATGAATTTCAGAGGTTGTTTTCATTGGTAATTCATGCCTTTAGGACAACCTATTTCAAGTGCTACATTAACACTTTTAGCAGCATTTCACTGTCATGCCCTTGCTGGAATTCTATCCTGCGTCACTTGATTAAAGTGCACACTTTGTGTTGTGATTGGAATTTGAATTTCTAGGTCAAATATTTATCCCTTTACTCAAGCATATAGCTTTCAGCACCTGCATTTTGTACTGCTGCATTGTCTAGCCGATTGTCATCGCTCCTTCTCGTATCGAGGTTTGTCAAGACTTGCCTTAACCCCTCTTGGAGATTCGATGAGTTTACAGGTATTGTCTATTGGTTTAGGCGTGAACCCTCCCAAGTCTCACTTTGACTAATGTTGGTTTTTATTTTCGTGATTAGCAACCTAAAATGTTACTAGGAGTCGCTACTTGCCTCTTAGGGTCAGTTAGAAACCAATCGAGACACGAGAGTGTCATCTCGATTCCTACGCAACCAAAGTTTTTAGGTTCGGAGATTTGTTTACGCTAACTATGTAATTAGCGCCCTTTTGGTACCTAAACGTTAATATTCCCCAAGGTGATCACACATTCTGCATATCATTTTAAGCTTACCAATTATTTAACTAGTGCTATATGATCATGCATAATATTTTTCTGTCATTTTGTGCACTTATCTATAATGTCTAGGAAAAGTAATTAATAGGCAATTTATCAAAAGACAGTGTTGTGATAAGCATTCAATCAAGTAAAATATACCAAATATTAGTTTGAAATGTACACATGTAAATCAAATCTATAATGACAATATTTAAGGAAAACAATCTTTATACGCTAATCGAGTGTATAAAAATGGATCGGATTGGACATTGGTCTTCAATCACCAAGCCTCCATGGGCTACCATCTCCATGAATTTCACCATCGACCGCCACATTGGAATATCAATCAATCTGATGCATCAAGCATTTGGAACATGCACTCACTCAAAAAGATAGCTAACGAAGTTCAACAAATTAAAGGATAAAAAAACAAGAATTTCGAATTAAACTCTAATTACTATGCTAATTTATCTATTGAGACGTGCATTATGAAATAAATTATTCAGACATTCACATGGTAAGTTAAAACTAAGTCATGCAAATTAAACATCAATAATTACGCACATAAAAGTCTAATTAGACAACATAGGCAAGTAGAGGCATTTCCTACCTATTTTCTATTTTTTTGTGTTTTCGAAAAATTTTATGATTTTTTAATCCTCTTTTATTAATCAATATAAAAAGGATCTGGGTCGGGTCCAATAAGCCAACCCGGACAGAGCCAGACCCGGGCTTCCATGGCTTGAGTCGTCACTTGGATTGGGCTCAGCATAATGAGTCTAGCCGCGGACTCTAACAAGTCAAGACCTGAACTCAGGCCTAACCCCCACATGTTCAAAACAGTCCAGCCCAAAACCAACCCACCGTCCGGACAGGGCTCAACAAAAGGCCCAATCCAGACCAACAAAGCAAAATAGACCAAAATAAGCCCAAGCTCCACCAGCCCAAGCCCAACCCCCACTCTCCTAAAACAAACCAGCACAAGCCCAGCTCCACCACTGTTCACCATCTTCTTCGCGGAGGCCCACTTCATCTAGACGTAGGGCGCGCGCCTGTAGTGTCGTCAACCACGTGCGGCCACCACCAATGCCAGCTACCGCCACTAACCTCACCATTGATCTGTGGAAACTCCAACAAAGAAAGAGAGAGTCACGTCCATCGACAAAGAGGGAGAGGATGTGTGGGCCACGGGAACGTGGGCCGGGCGAGAGGAAAAGAAATAGGGAAAATGGGCTTGGTTTGTTGCGGGCCCAAACGAGGAAATAAAACACGGGCCGAGCCTGCGTGGGCCTAAATGGGAAAAGAGAAGGCTCACGGGCCGGGCTATGCTTGAGCTGATTTGAGCAGAACCGGCCAGATCGTATTGGTTTTCCCATTTTTATTTTATAAATTTTTTTATTTTTTGTACTTTTCTGTTTTGCAATAAAACAAGAAAAATTACATATACTTAACAAATTAGACATATTTTATTCTATAGAGAAAAATGAAATAAGACCATCAAAATTTGGTGTCAACAAAGATTACTGAACCCACCCTTATACACTACATGACGACATTTGCTAC
Source organism: Psidium guajava (assembly GCA_016432845.1). Lineage (NCBI taxonomy): Eukaryota > Viridiplantae > Streptophyta > Magnoliopsida > Myrtales > Myrtaceae > Psidium > Psidium guajava. The sequence continues at coordinate 22,430,992 of CM028232.1, read as the reverse complement.
GTAACTGGGGCTGGTGATGCATGCCGCTTGCTCTACTAGTCGTGCATAATCGGAATAGTTGATAACCGGGCACTCCTCACAGTTGCTTTTTTGTTGTTGCAGGAAATAAACTATAATCGGATTTCCATGGGCATTCACATGTTTATAACCTCTCAAATAGGTTAGGCTTTGTGACCTGGGGAGAGATAAAGAAAAAGAGGGGGAGGGGGTGCGATGTATTCTGAATTATAAGGAGAAAAGAGAAGTAGCATCTTCTATGCATTTCCAAAGAATTTCACCCGTGTAATCCTACATATAGGGAAGTAATTGTCATGTAGTCATTGTGCCTTTGGCAATCTAATTGTATATCTGTTTTCAGCCATTAATAATTACAGACGATTGAAAATCTCGATACAATGAGGTGGGGCTCATGAGGAAGCCTAAATTTGCCACTTGTCTGTTTTCTTTTGCTTCTTGTTTGCGTATTCTCTACAATCACTTGATTATGGCATGCGTATCCATATCAAGCTCTCCCCTGGATGGTTAGAACTCTGTTTTGCATGTTTGAGAATCCGTACTTGTGGAAGCTTTCGCTTTCGTCTTTTCTTGTGTTGGTATCAATGAACCCTTGAGCTTTATGTTTGAAACACTCCGCCGTCTGTGGAAGAGACAAATTCTGAAGAGTTTTCCTCCTCGTACCCTGTGTGACAGTGTTGGGGATATTGGTTTTTTCCGGCGTTGTGCTTCTACCGGTTCTTCTACCTGTTGCTGCCACGGTCAAAGCTCCAAACGCATCTTCAGACACAATCAGCAATGGGACATTCAGTGATCTTGACAAGTTGTCAATGGGAAATCTGCCAGTAAGTTTTAGTAACTCTTGTACAAGGATTTTCTTTTTCCTTTGCCTGTCAATGAATTCTAGGAAATTGATTGAAGTAGTTTTTGGAAACTCCGGAGGTTTCGACTCTCATTGCTCATCATTTCATGCTTGGTGGAGAAGGAATTGGGGGACAATATGGTTGTGTAGAGGAAATCAGTGCTAAATTTCTAAGTCTCCTCCTTCTGTATGTACAGGAGAATAATTCAAGGTTGTGGGCATTCCTGATAGCTACTTACTGGGTCTCAATCGTTGCATATTACCTGTTATGGAAGGCATACAGACACGTTTCCGCTTTGAGAGCAGCTGCTTTAATGTCTCCCGAAGTGAGAGCAGAACAATTTGCTGTCCTTGTGAGAGACATACCTCCCAGCCCAGAAGGTCAAACGAGGAAGAAGCAAATCGATTCATATTTTAAGTCTATTTATCCCGATGCATTTTACAGGTCGATGATAGTGACTGTTAATAAAAAGGTATGCTTTTATAATGTTTCGTTTTAGAATGTTCAGTTCGTTCCTCTGTTGTTGCTATGCTAAGTCTTGCTATAAGTTCTGCAAACTTCGTGCCATAAGGCCCGGGATAAGACAGCGAGGTCGTCATCTTCTTTGTCAGCCGAACCGTGAGCCTATCTATTGAATTGAGGAAAAACCACTTCTCAATCAGGAGCGAGAAAGGTAAGATGAGTTAAGCCAAATGCCCAACTACCACTACTTTCTTCCTCCGACTTCTTTAGCCATTTCCGCATCTATTCAGTGGTTAGGAACTGCTGACCTGGCTTTGGACCATTTTCATAATTGCTTCAATTTGAGGTAGATTATGAATTATTGTGGGGCTGGATGAATCATCATGTAGTATTGTGGGGCTAGGCGAGTAATGAACCCTTTTGTTATGTAGAGGTTCTCAAGGAATGACCCAAGTAGAAGGGCAGATACCAGTTCGTTGGGCAGTCTTAAGCAGTGTTATGTCAAGTCAAAAACAAGGAAGTGCATGCATGTGGTTTGTCATATGGCAGAACTAGCCGCACTGCTGTTAATGAACCAAAATCAGACTGTCATAGACAGACAGGCTCACTTGACACAAGTAGCTGAGGTAATGAGTTCTTTATATACGTATCAAAACAATCATGGTTGACCCTTACCACTATACAGTTGCTTTCTTGGCAATGGAATGTGCAAATTGAGCATACGGCCCGGGAGGGAAACAGTTGTGCCGACTGGTTAGCCAACGATGCTTTTGATCTTGCCCACAGTTTCAAGTTTTATTCTAGGCTCCCTCCCGCACTGGATTTATTAAAGCACAAAATAGGTGTTTTTTAGTACCAAGAGAGCAGTCATGAATGCCGTGTTCAGTATATACCGTAGTCATGAACGCAGTATTCAGTATATACCGTGGTCATGATTGCAGTATTCAGTATTTACTGTAGTTTACTCCTCTGTTCACCTCCAAAAAAAAAAAAAAACAAAGCAATCATGGTTTATGAACTTATTTACTGTGCCACCGCAGCAACCCCTTATTGTTCATAGAGGCGTTATCTCATGCATGCCCAGAAATACTTGGGAGGGATAAAGAATTGTCGTATACCTGGAGTTCCTTGCATGAAAGTTTTGGTTATTTATCGTGACAGATAATGTAGTCATAGTAGAACAACTTGTTTTTTTTTCTTTTGATTTCCGTCCATTGAGAGACCTTTCCTTGTGATATATCATCATGTAGGTTAACAAACTCTACAAAGAGTTGGAAGGGTGCAAGAAAAAGCTCGTACGCGCTGAAACGATATGTGCAGAATCGAAGACAACAGGCAACCCAGAAGGAACAAGACCCACAAACAAAACCAGCTTCCTGGGTCTTAGTGGTAAAAAGGTTGACAGTATAGAATACTACAGTGAGAAGATCAGTGAACTGATTCCAAAGCTTGAAGCTGAGCAGGAGGCCACCTTGAGAGATAAGCAGCAAGCAGCAGCTCTGGTCTTCTTTACTAGCAGGGTGACTGCAGCCTCTGCAGCACAGAGCCTGCACGCCACGATGCTTGACACATGGAATGTGATGGAGGCACCCGAACCTCGTCAAGTCATATGGACTAATCTTACCATTAAGTTTTTTGAGCGACAAACACGGCAGTACATTATCTACATTATAGTGGCTCTGACCATTTTCTTCTACATGATTCCCATCACGTTTGTTTCCGCTTCACAACAATGCAAAATCTGAAGAAATATCTCCCGTTTTTAAAGCCAGTTGTGAAAATTGAAGCGATCAGAACTGTGTTGGAAGATTATCTCCCTCAGATTGCACTCATCGTGTTTCTGGCTTTGTTGCCCAAGTTGCTGTTGTTTCTGTCAAAGCTGGAGGGGATTCCTTCCCAGAGCCATAAAGAACGTGCTGCCTCTGGAAAATACTTCTACTTCACGGTCTTGAATGTGATTGGCATTACTGTGGGTGGAACCTTGTTCAATACATTCAAGACTATTTAGAAAGATCCCAACTCTCTCCTCACAGTACTGGCGGCCAGTCTTTCTGATAATGCAACACTATCCATCACTTATGTTGCTCTGGAGTAAGATATATTTGTTCCTCCTCAGTCTTCTATTACCTTCTAACTTGCTCAGTGATACATTCTGGTTCTTTCTTGATGAGAAAGGGAACAAGAAGGAAAAAAAAAAGCAAATGGATATTGAGATAATTTGTGCTTTCTATGTTCCTTAAAATGATTCCAGTTTCATATGGCCATCATTTAATCAATAGCACAATTAAGTTTCACTTCATAGTTCTTGCCTGGACCTTTTCCTCTGCTTTCTTGGTATAGTGATGGTGCTAATATCTGAACTTGGGGAAGTGGCTGTCAGGTTCTTTGTTGGCTACAGTCTCGAGCTTTCTCAGATTGTCCCTCTGATTATTTTTCACTTGAAGAGGAAATTCCTCTGCAAGACTGAAGCTGATATCAAATAAGCATGGTATCCCGGAGATCTAGGATGCGCGACTAGAGTTCCCGGTGACATGCTGATTGCCACGATTACTCTCTGCTATTCTGTCATTGCTCCTCTGATCCTCCCATTTGGTGTTGTATACTTCGGCTTAGGATGGCTTATTCTTCGAAATCAGGTTGAGTACAAGTTTTCTGGGCTAACTCCACGTCGTACTTAGTTTTGAGTCAAAACTTTTGCACGTCCTTGCCTCTTCTAGATAGCATTCCTTAACTTCATATGATTGTTTTTTGGTTGACAGGCACTCCAGGTTTATGTTCGATCATATGGGAGTTATGGAAGAATGTGGCCGCACATGCATATGCGAATCCTTGCTTCTCTTCTCCTTTACCAGCTGACAATGTTTTGCCTACTTTGGGGTGAAGAAATTCTACTATGCTCCTTTACTGCTTCCACTGATCGTCACGACCCTTATCTTTTCCTACTTGTGTAACAAGAAGTTCTACGGCTTCTTCCGCCACCAGGCGCTGGAAGTTGCCTCGTGCGGGATGAAGGAGACGCCACACATGGAGCGCATCTTCTGGATGTATGTCCCTCCAAGCTTGTGCTCGAACAAGGTGGAAGACGACCAGTTCGAGGATATGCTATGTCTTAAGTCTTAAGGGTAGGCTTGTTTGCTTGATGTAAAAAATCAGTATATATCCTTTTCCCACAGTAAATGTTTCTTCCCTGTGTCTATCAAAGCGGGCCAAGCTTGTAAGAAGTTACACTAGATTTGTTCAGTATATGTCATAGGAAGTGGTTTCTGTTTCTGGCTCTATTTATTTCACGGAAAATGACCTCCTGGGGGAAAATATTTTCCGGGAAATCATTTTCCAAGAAAATAACAATATTTTCCGGTGTTTGGCTAACACTTAAAAATGATCCGGAAAACAATCTCCGTCATTTGGCAAGCAATTGATTTTCCGGCGGCAGCCGGTGGTGACCGGCGACTTGTACGGCCGACGGCGGCAGCGGCCGGCGACCGGGGACTGACGGAGGGCGGCGAGCGGCCATGGGCGGCTGTCGGCGGCCGGGGACCAACGGCGACGACCGGCGGAAAATAATTTCCTCTTTTCAAGATAAGGAAAACGTTTTCTACAATTTTCAAAGAGATTTTCTCATAAGAGGAAAATATTTTTCAGGGTTAGCCTATTTTCCCTCCCAAACACCGGAAAACATTTTTTAGGAAGCCATTTTCCGTTCTGTTTCTATTTCTGTTTCATCTGTGTAGTTTTTAGTGTGATTTTGTGCATCTTTTTGTAAACGCGTTATATGTTCAGGAAAAGATAAAAGAGTGCTTTTGGTTGAGTCTTCTGTATCTGCAAATTTAATCATTGGTCGTAACTGTTTAATAGGGGTGAGCGGTTCCAGGTTCCGAGTAGGTTCCACCTGAAACCTGAAACCTGGAACCTACCCGCTAGTACATGTTCCTATTTTTTTGGAACCTAGAACCTACCCTGTTACAGGTTCCAGGGTCCGGTTCCAGGGTACCCGAGAACCTATCGATCAATGGAGAGGTTTGTTATTAAAAAAAAAGGTTTTTAATGAAGTTGGGATACGCGAGAAACAGGATGCAGTCCTAAAAAATTTTGCAGGGTAGCTACATTTTTCACACGCTCTCTTTCAAGCAATCATTCTCAAGTAGGGGTGAGCAGTTTCAGGTTCCACTTTGAATCTAAAACCTACATATCAGAACATGTTCTTCATTTTTTGCTCCAAATTATATAGTCATCATTGGACATCATAGAACATTGTATGATCGTGTGAAGATATATATATAAATAAAAAATTTATGTTGGGATCCAGGGTACAGGTTCCAGGTTCCAAGTGGTGGAACCTGGAACTTACCCGCTAGAACAGGTTCCTCAATTTTTGAAACTTAGAACCTACCCTACATACCTTGGAACCTGGAACCAGACAGGTTCCTACAGGTTCCGGTTCCAGGTTCTCGGTTCTACCCTGGAACCATGCTCAGCCCTACTGTTTAAGGGATTAACTCTTGATGTGTGGCTACAATACAAAGAGCACTCGTAGAAATTGCGCCATATAATTTAATTAAAATGACTTGTTAACAGCTAATTTCACAACACTAATTATGGGAAAATACAATTTAACTAGATACTTAAGGAATATCCTCCTCTAAATTTTAAGGGATTTACATTTCTAAATCATGCTTAGTGCTACCTAACAAGTGCCCTTTTAACATGTTTTTATACTAGAGTGCAGAGAGGGGGGAAAATTACTAAAAAAGTCATAAATCTATTGCAATTGTACCAATTCAATCCATTTTGCCGACCGGCATTGATGTGACATTTTTATTAACAATTTAATATATATGTTTAATTTTTTAATTATTTTCTTTTTCTTTTCCTTTTTTTTTGGTTGGGCTAGCTGGAGGCCACTGGGCAAGGGTAGGCAGGCTTTGCAAGCCCAAACCAAAAATAAGAAAAGAAAAAAAAATAAATTAAAAATTTTAAAAATTTGTCACGTAAGCACTGACTAGCAAAATGGACTAAATTGTCACAACTGTAAAAATTTTATGACTCCATTGGCCAAAAAAAGTTTAGAACTGAATTGATATAAATACAATATACTTATGACTATTTTGATAATTCTCTTTGTAGTGTGGCATTGTAATTTGTGATTTCTCCCCCTAATGCATGAAAGGAGATGAGAGATGAAATGACAGGTTTGGATATCACAGGTGTCGTAAAACTTTCGTATTTCATTCACTTTGATGTTATAACTTTTCAACCAATTATGGTATCAAAATCAATATTTTCTTTTGAATTTATGACACTCATATGACATCAAAGTGAGCACCGCACTAAAATTATGACTTGTGGTGATGTTATTTTTTTCAAAATGGTCGTGGCTCTTTTTCTTTTTTTTTTACCTTTTTTTGGTAATTTTTTGTATAGAGTTCATCAATCAAGAGAAGTATTTTGAATAGGGATCCATTTATTATTTTTCATGCCAGATGTTAAGAAAATAGAGATTTTCCGAAAACATGTTAAGTTAATGGAAGAAATGAATGTTTTAAAAAAATCACAGATCAGAAATTTGTGTTTGTCAATCAACTAAAGATGAGTGACCAAAAAGCTAAGTCGTCGGGGAACATGATTTACGTGAGTTAAATATCTAGTGTCGTCTACCACAAGTCAAAGTTTGCATAACTGTGGGGCGACAAAATTGGCAAGATTAACCTAAAATAGCAACGCACATTCCGTTGACGACGCTCGGTCACCACGAATAGCTTAAGGGCACGGTTTTGGCTTTTGTCAGGGGACAATTGAATATTGACTTCTTACCCTTTTTTTAAATCCCCTTCCAAAAAGGCCTCGGTCAAGGAAATAAATATTCTTTTTGTACGGCTCTCGTTTGATATAAGTAATAAGCGCGGGGGGGGGGGGGGGGGGGGGAGAAGATCCTAAACCTAGATTAGCACAAATTTAGTTTCAAACATTTTAAAGACCAATTTAATCTTATCTACATTTGTGATAATTCAATCAATTCGATCCATTTTGATCAAAAATTGTTGACATGGGTGCTAACATCCTAAGTAGCACAATCGTCGGTGACCTGGACATCTTTTTAGGGCTTGTACAAAAATGTACTTTATCATTTTTTTTCTTTATATGTTTTCCCTTCATTATGGCTAGTGAGAGTTGTTTGCCACTGAATAAGGGCCAACAAGCCCTTGCTGACCGCAGGATAGGGCATGAAGGCTCTTGCCAGATTTGGGTGAGGGCCTTCGTAGCCTTGTCGACATCCAATGAGGGCTTGCTGGCCCTTGCTTAATGGTTAGAGAGGGTTGCCGGATACCCTTGGAAGCCAAAATGAAAGTAAAAAAGAAAGAAAGAAAAACATGGAAAATTGTAAAAAATTGTAAAAGTTATTAAAATGTCCATATTAGCACCGGTGATACCACATAAGATGTCTAGTATCCATGTTAATAATTTTCAGTCGAATTTTACTACACGTGCAAAAATTCTTAAGATTAAATTGATTAAATTAAAATATTTTATGACTGTATTGGTGTCAATGCAATATGTTTAGGATTTTTTTTTGGTACTTTTCCTGTGATAATTGTGTTGTGAAATGCTATCCTCTAGGTGTTTTGTAGTGTGTGTTCTAAATCTACACAATTTAAATGCTGAAATTGTGAGGATAATGCAGATGGGAGCAGCTAGCCAAACACATCGTGGCCTTGCTAATGATTTTCTTGCTTCTAGATAGCCTCACAAAAACTCAATCTGAGAGATGTGAGCCGCCTCACCTCTCGACGCCAATAATAATTGTTGGGAAAGATTGCGCCCATTAAGGGAAAAATCAATATCGGCCTTTATTGCGATAATTGATTGCAATTAAGGGAGATTTATTTCCTATTCAAAACAAAGAGAGAGGAGATAGTATATCCTCTTACACAGAATGTATGTTGTTCAATCTATCGACACAAAAAAAAACTCTCTTAGTGAGACTCTCTCGAAGAACAATCAATCGGCAGATCCATATCGTTTTTTCACTTGCGATTATGGCTCTTAATATGTGGCTATTGAGGTATGTTTGTTCCAGGTGATATACTTCTCTGATTAGGGATTCAAGTTGATCTAGGGCATGTAATTTAGTGCAATCCGTAGCGTATATATACGTACATGTTATTGAGATTCGCTCCCTTCATTGGTATCAGAGCATAGTTGTTCTTATATCCTAATTGCTTCAAGTTTGATAGTCGAAATAGTGCAAAAACATCGTTTTTGACCGCATTGTTCATAGGTTTTTTATTCTATTCTATTAATCAAAAATGGTTTTCGAATACATGGTCAAATGGGCTTGACGAGACGAGAATTTGTTGTGGTTGGCTGTCGCAAGGCCACACCGGCAAAGGCCATATGCGTGCCATGCCACGCACCGCGATAGGATTAGCTTTCCTGAGGCCGCAACGAAACATCGCCTTTTCATGAAATTTTGTTCAACAAAAATGACTTTTGAGTATACAATCTAACTCATATTGATGAGATGAGTGTTTTGAGGGGTGGCTCGTCACTAGAGGTGGCCGAAGCAAGTTGCACGTGCCACATGTGGTTCACTTGTGGAAGCAGATCCAGTCCACATGCTTGACGTCACGATGATGTCATCACCAGGGATTTGATTCGAATCTACCCATGACCCGATTCCGACTTGGTTCGATATCCAGCCTGATCCTATCCTTGACCCGACTTGATGACTCGATCAACCATTGACCAGTAACAGGCAGAATTATGATTCCGCCCCTAAACTTTTTGAAAATTATAATTTGATCCCCGAACTTTTAGAAAATTCCAATTTTTTTTTTGATAACCGAGGTGTCCGGAGGCTGGCGAGCTGAGCTCAAACCGAGGCCGTGAACCCGACTAAGTCCTCGGGGGCGACTGCAGGACCCCACCACCACAGGTACCCGGGTAAGACACTGAGCTCCCTGCGACGAATCGCAACGGGGGGGACGAGTTCCCTGCGACGAATCGCAACGGGGGGGATTCGAACTCTGGACCAAACTGGGTCCAGAGCCCTATCCACTCGCCCACTCAGCCGGTGGGTTAGAAAATTCCAATTTGATCTCTAAACATTCTAAAAATGTCAATTCGGTCCTCGAACTTTCTAATATTGCAATTTAGTCCCAGAAATTTCTGAAAATTACTTGTTGGTCCCTAAAGTCAACTCTAACCATTGATCACGCGTTGCCTGCACGCGCCGAAGTTTGACCAATACGTACGGGAGCCTATGAGCTTTGTTGGGAGGCTTGCAAGGTACCTTTGTGTTCATCTTAGAATTATCTTCATTTTGGTATATGGTTTGTACATGTTTGACATTTTTAAAGTTACAAAAATACGTAAAAAAAACCCATTATACACTTATTTTGGGGCCTTTTTGGAGTATGTTCACCTGTATTTCTATATTTTTTGAAAATACAGAGAGTATGTGACATGTATATAACCACATGAAGTTTGTATAGAGCATGTTTTGTTGATGGCATGTATATGGTTTGACGTATTTTCTATTTGTATCTTGTATTCCACGATTTGAGTATGATTTGATGTATGAATTATCTAAATATTAGCTCGAATCATGCCATGCAATTTTATGATTATAAGATGAGAAGATACTATTTGATTTATGATCTTTATTTAAATGGGGAGTTCTAGAAAGTTTTAGTAACTTTAGTAAACTCAATTTTACATAAATGATTATAGTAATGGTAATTTCAAATGGGGATTCTTAGACGATAATTGAAAACATAGTGAAAATGCGAATCTGAGACCTTATGTGAAGTTATTCATTAATAAAATTAGTTAGTTTAAAATAGATACACAAATGTTAGGCATTAAAAGTTCATGACTATATGTCTATAGAACTTCATATACAGATACAATGGTTGTGGTATTTTAGAATATTGTAGTTGAGCTTGACAAAGGAGAGAATTTGTAAGACGAAAATTATGAAAATTGAAATATGATAATCCAATATGTACTAAAAAAGCAATAAGCACTAAAAGCTCTTAACCTAATTATAAAAGAACCTAAAGATTAAAATACTACATAACACCTAATTATAAAAGAACCTAAAGATTAAAATACTACATAACATAGGAAGTATAAAGAGGCATTTGTTGCATGGACAAAGATGAACTCTATTGCTCGCATTATATTACCGAGTAACATGGAAAATAAATTTATGCATGACATCGGGCATTTATGAAAATCCCTAAGTCAAGTGGGAAGCCTTAAAAACTAAGTTTGGTTAAACATTAGTCCCCAAGTTAGGATAGATCACTATGGGATTTGACACTTATATGATGGTTCATGGGCAGAATATGAAACAACTTTTTTGGCATGTGTCAAACATGATAAGCGAATTGTAAGATGCAAGACACATTTTGATAGATTAGCAGCAAATGCAAGGAGTAATTTATTTTTTTATCCCATAGCTGTGTGCATATGAAAGTCCACTTCATGCACAATGAAAAGTAAAGGCTTTTGAGGATGATATGTGTTGTTTTGAACTAGACGTGGATTGCAAGCTGATGGCTAAATCAGAAATCGACATTTGTTACTCTGGTTTTGGCTCAAATGGGGCATTGTGCTCCAAGCGTAAACGTCGGTGTGGGTTTAAGAAATGGAATGATAATGATATAGATTCTTCAAGATAGAAATCGAAGTCTAACCGAAATGAAAAAGAAAAGTGTCCTATCAAGAAAAACATCTCAAAGATGAAATGTTTTAACTGTGGGAAGAAGATCACTTTGCTCATGACTGTGATGAGCCAAAGAAGTTACAAATCCTTGGTGCACTTGAGAGTATTACTTATGTCTCCAATTCAGTTTTCATAATTAAATCTCATCCTTTGTGAATTGTAGATGTAGGAGTCACAGACCATAGAGCGAAGGACAGAAATGGCTTCGTGAAATTTTAACGAGTTCCACATGAAGCAAAGTGGATAAATGTGGAAAACAATTCCTAAGTGGAAGTTACAAGGATTGGCACCTGCCAATTGAATATGTGCGGTGTCATACCCTGTTCTTACATGAGGTGTTATAAGCTCCAAAAACTTGACGGAATCTAGTTTTTGTGTTAGGATTGTTTAAACTTGATTTCATTTTTGAACTTTTATAATGATAGCATTGACTTCTTGTTGGGGAACAAGTTATCATGGTTTTGGATATTTTCTGGATGGTTTTATTGAGCTAATTTTTTAATACAATAATGTGAATGTTTGTTATTTCCTATTTACATCTTCTATAATAATGAGAATATATGGCATGCTAGGCTTGGTCATATTGGCTAACAATGAATGTTTAGATAAGCCAAAGAAGGCTTAATAGATAATATTGAAAAGATTGATTTATCTATTTGTGAGCATTGCCTAAGGAAAAAAAAAACAAGGAAACCATTTGAAAAAGGAACATGAGCTAAGTTTTCTTTGCAGTTGATCCATTCGGACATATGTGATTCAATAAATTTGAGATCAACACATGGGGGTGTTTATTCATCACATTTATAGATTATTATTACACTTGATTTAGACACGTCATTTTGATTTCTCATAAATCTGAGGCATGATTTACTTTGAGAAATTTATGAGCTTGGTAGAAAATAAATAATAATAATAATAATAATAATAATAATAATAATAATAATAATAATAAAAGCATTTAGATCCGATCAAGGTTGAGAATACCTATCCGATCAATTCAGAAATTTGTGTAATAAAAAGGAAATATAAAGATAGTTGTCTATTTACATATCAACAAAATGCTGTTGCAAAGAGAAAAAAATAAAATCATGATGAAAATGGTTAGGTCTATGATGGCATATGCTAATTTGCCAATCAATTTTTGGGATGATACTTTGTTGACAGCTACATATATACTTAACTGAGTGCCTTCTAAATTAGTTACCTCCACTTCGTACGAATTATGAATAGGTCCAATTTGAGTTTCCTAAAACATTGGGATTGTGCAGCCTACACTCAAGAATTGGCCCACAAGTATGGGAAATTGGGTGCTAGAGGCAGAAAGAGCGTCTATATAAGGAACTCTGAAAACTCAAAAGGATATGTGTTTATAGGTTAGCAAGAAAGTATGAGTGTAATTGAATTTGAATTACGAGATGTCACATTCTTAGAGAATGAATTTCTCAAAAAGGGTGAAATAAGTTTAAAAAAAATCCCTATTTTAAACCTTAGTTAGTGATAATGACATTATGGGAGCATCATATTCAAGTGGGAGCAATGTGAAAAGTAGGGAATACATTTCGAGCTAGTCTCAATTGCAACTACTTGATGTGAAAATCTCGTTATTATCTAATCCAAGTGGGAGCGTAATGGAAAATTTTCCATATGCTAGTGCTATTGGAAGTTTAATGTGCGTTATGAAGTGTATAAAACCTGATATTTGTTATGCAGTCAGAATGGTAAGCCGATACCAATCCAATACAGATCAAGCACATTTGATTGCCATCAAAAGAATTATGAGGTATCTAAAGAGTACTGCTGATTTTTTTGCTAAATTATCAAAGTAGAGATTTGCGCCTTAAAGGCCATATAGATGTTGACTAAGGAAGAGATTTATATGAGAAGAAATCTTCTTCTGGGTTTGTATTCTTACTGTGTAGTGGCACAATATCTTGGAGTAGTAAGAAGCAAGCATGTATAGCTTTATTCACGATAAAAGTTGATCTCGTGGTGTTATCAGCAGCATTATAAGAGGGTATTTGGCTTAAGATATATTTGGATCAGTAAGTGTCGCGACCCTAATAATTTTTTTTTTGATCGGGTTAACGGATTATTAGGTCTATTAGATGAATTAACCTAATACGTACCCTCCCAAGTCTTACCGAATCGCAACTTTGGTTTTTGTTCAAATGGTTTTAAAATTTGGAGTCGCCACTAATCATTTTTGGTAGGTTGATTAGATACCTAAGTAAATTAGCGGGAGGACTAAATTACTTCTACGAACCAGAGATTATGAGTTCGGGGACTTGGTTACACTAGTTAATTAAAACTAATGCCCTTTCGGTACATTAATTTCATGGATATCCTAATTTGGCAACTCGAGCTTGGTTTATTCCTAAGACTCTAGTGAGGTGTTCTCTTTTTTGTATTTTCACTTTTTAGATAGGATGCATAGGTGGCATTTTTTTATTTTCAAAGTGTTAAAAATTCCCTGAAGCTGAAAGAGGGAGTGTGTTAATGACTTCTGTGTAGTGTTACAGTCTACTCATTTTGGGGTCTGGTGATTCAAAAATTAAACGGCAAGAAGTCAATGACAGTAAATAAAGACCTCCAATGGATGGCCCAGCCTTGGCTTGGCTCTCTCCTTTGGGGTTTAATGGTGCAGGAATTAAATTGCGGGAATTTAAATAACGGTAAGTAAAAACCTCCAATGGGCGGCCTAGCATTGGCTTGGCTCTTCCCTTTGGGGTTTGATGGTGCAGGAATTTAAATTGCAGGAAATAAACGACCTCCAGTGGATGCGCTTTGCCTCTCCATTCTGGGGTTTTAGTTCTTTAAAATAAAATACAACAAATTGTTTCAACAATTTGAACTAAAATCCGTTGACGGGTCGGCTGCAAATTTGATGGGCACCTTGAAATTTGTTTGGGCTCACTTTGCACTTCCATGGAATTTATCGTTGATACGGAGTTGTCCCTTTTTTTTTACCTGCCATAAAATATGGGAAAAAGGGAGATGGAGAAAGTGTATACAATTTGTGCTAATTTGAGACTAAAATCACAAATAAATGAATAAATAAAAATACTTAGCTCGAATTTGCTTGCTCGTTGACGAGGATGAACTCTTGATTTATGTTGATCGATGAAGGAATTTGTGATGATAACCCCTAGCTTTAAACTCCCATCATTTTTAAAATTTTCTCTCTCTTTTGGTATTTTCTTTCTCTCAAATTTTTCTTCAATCTTCCAAGACTCTCTCAAATATCCAAAATTTTCTCTCCCCCAAAAAAATTCCCCTCTTAAGCTCACTTCTTCCTCCTTTTATAACCCACTCATCTATCTCCCATTCTAATTTTTTCACTAACTCTATCTCCCATTCTAATATTTCCACTAACTCTTCTTCATTTTCATCTTCCCTTCTCCATCTCTATCTCACATTCTAATCTCTCCACTAACTCTTCTTCATCTCCATCTTCCCTTCTCTATTCTTATCTTATTTTCTCCATCTATTCTTCTTCATCTTCTCTTCTCCATCTTCCATTCTCTATTATTATCTTATTTTCTCCATCCATTCTTCTCCATATGCTCTTCTCCATCTTCCCTTCTCTATTCTAATTTATTCACTAACTCTTCTTTTTGTTATTTGCAAAATAATCCTTCAAGAGTTAGGTATTTACACTCTAGTCCCTGAATTTTAATTATTTATAATTTAGTCCCTGAAAAAAAATATTTCTTTAAGTCCAAATCTCCTCACAAGTTTTGACACAATTCACCGCATGTCAAATTTAAGCTCATTTCTTGTTACTAAAAATAATGCAAAATTTAATTAAAGCCTTTTTTTGTAAAATTGGGTCATTCTGGGTATAATTGGGCCAAGATGAAAATTTAGAATATTAGAAAACAATGTCACAACTCCTAAAAGTGAAAAATGAAAATAAATTGACTCAAATTGAATTTTTTTAGGCCCGATTCGAGATTATGCTCGTGAAGGAATACACGACCCCGATTTGGATTTTTTAAATTTATGATGGCCAACATGAAAAGGGATTTAAAAGAAAAATATTAACTATTTTTATGTATTTTTGTGGCCTCAAATGCTATTATTTATGAAATATTTTTCTAATTTCTAAAAAATATATTTAAAAAATACAAAAAATATGAAAAATTATTTTTTGCTCAAAACTTGATTCCTTAGGTTTGAAATTATTTTTCTAATTTCCAAAGTTGATTTTGCAATTTTCTCATTTTTTCTTGATTTTTTTTATGAATTTTTGAAAATAAAAATATCGGAAAATACTGAAAATACGAAAAATCATTTTTTAGTCAAAATTGATTCCTTAGGTTTGGCCAAGGTCCCCAAAGTTGAGTTTTTAATTTTATAAATTTTCTATTAATTTTTTAAAATAAAAAAATGATTAAAAATCAGGTGTCAACAGCTGCCCCTCTTTGAAAGGAAGCTCGGTAGAGGTTCATTTCAAAGACGAGATGACACCTGAATCCTAATCGACTCAACATAAGCAAATAACTAGAGTCGTGATATTGATCCTCGATACCCCTCGGTGTAAGCTCTGATCTAAGCCAGATTTGAAGAGGCTCCAATGAATTGAAGGAGAGATTTGGAGAGGAGAGTTTACCTGGTACTTACCTGCCTGTCATCTGGCGGTTGCCTGACACGCATGCTCTGCTGAAAATGGAATGAGAACCTAAGGATTTGTTAAGAAAACCTTAGGGTGATTGAACTTGGACCCGTATGGTAGGTCAACCCATGGTAGATTCCTAATGAAAGGATTCTACTGATTAAAATTTGATTGAAATTTGACCCGTATGGTAGATCACCCCATGGCAGAGTTCCTAATGAAAGGATTCTAGTGATTAAGATTTGACCCGTATGGTGGGTCGCCCCATGAAAATGCCTGTAAGAAGGACTTTGTGCCTGTAGAAAGGACTTTTGTGTGCCTGTAAGAAGGACTTTTGGGTGCATGTAGGAAGGACTTCAGGTGCCTATAGGAAGGACTTTGGTGCCTCTAGGAAGGACTTTTGGTGCCTGTAAGAAGGACTTTTGTATGCCTGTAGAAAGGACTTTAGGTGCATGTAGAAAGGACTTGGTATGCCTGTAAAAAGGACTTTTGGGTGCCTGTAGAAAGGACTTGGTGCCTGTAAAAAGGACTTAGTGCCTGTAGGAAGGACTTCGGGTGCCTGTAGGAAGGACTTTAGAGTGCCTGTAGAAAGGACTTTGGGGTGCCTGTAGAAAGGACTTTGGTGCCTGTAGGAAGGACTTTGGGTGCCTGTAGGAAGGACTTTGGATGCCTATAAGAAGGACTTTTGTATGCCTGTAAAAAGGACTTTTTGGTGCCTGTAAAAAGGATTTAGTGCCTGTAGGAAGGACTTCGGGTGCCCGTAGGAAGGACTTTGGGGTGCCTGTAGAAAGTACTTTGGTGCCTGTAAGAAGGACTTTGGTGCCTGTAAGAAGGACTTGGTGTCTCTAGGAAGGACTTTTGGTGCCTGTAAAAAGGACTTTGAAAATGGACCGTTCCGTATTGGGATTTCCAATGGAAGGGCTCCAGAGATAACATATCCTAAAAAAAGGGATCGTTCATGTGGCGCCTGCCACTCAGGACTTGGGAATGGATCATTCTACATGAGAAATCACCAATGATTACCTAAATGTCACCTTTTAGGTGGACGGGAGAGGTATTGACATGAAGGGTGTCATTCTGGGATCTGGGAAGACCAGGAATCATGCAGAAGCTCAAACCCGATTTAACTTACCTTGAAGGGTGCCATTCTAGGATCTGGAGAGACCAGAAATCCTGCAGAAGCTCAAGCTCGATTTCATTTACCTCAAAGGGTGCCATTTTGGGATCTGGAGAGACCAGGAATCCTACAGAAACTGAAACCCAATTTTACTTATCATAAAGGGTTCAAAATGAAGATATACCTACTTGAGGATTTGGAAGAAACGCCTGGTGGTTTCTTGACAGCTGGGCTTATTCATTCAATAATCACCGAATGAATTTCGAGACCTTTGAAGGTAACTCGAACATCGGGAACTTGTTACCTATTAGGCAATGTCAAAGGTAACACATACAAGCATTTTCATCAATGAGTGAATTGGTTCAGTAAAGTTTGCAGTGATTAGAAGCATTCTATGTAATAACTCATGATGCAATCAATCAAGATGTGGATCATGCATGACTATTCTGTCAAGTTTGCACTACCAATTCTGTTCAAGGAGGTTATCACAGTATGAATACCTCGAATGTAATATGAATGGGGGACTTCAGTCCGAAAGGGCTTTCTCTCACTCTCGAGAAAGGATGTTTATCCTGATTGCAGGATTGAAAAGAAATCACTCAATCTCACTATCATCGCATTCAACAAGGATCGGAGCAATCTCGCAATTGGTACGATCAAGCCGATCTGGAGGTCTTAATTAGGACCGTAATGTAGGCTGGGTTAAAGGCTTACCAAAGGGGAATCTTTTGAGCCAAGGCTTGTTAACAAAAAATTCTTCATCGTTTGCTTCGGGTTTACAAGTCAAGAACCCTGCAAAAATGAGAGAGAAATAGTCTTGCTCATACCTTTTCGAGCGATGCTTAAAGTCTTTTTAACTCTATGTTAATTCAAGTGCCTTAATCAGAAAAGACTTTGAAAGGTTGTAAAGTAGGTTGGGATTGGGGACTAAAGAAAGCTTATTTTGGCTCAGAAGATACATGAGATGGGTTTGACATTGGTGATCATCACATCTTTGTCGCAGTTTCGGCCCTTTTAAAACAGTCCTTAAAGGATACCATCGTTGTATGAGGAAGGTGTCAACTTCTGATGATACCGTAGTAGCTTCCGAATGGTATAAACTTCAACTGAGTATATTTTGCAATTTGACCCATTCGAAGAGTTTTCTTTTGTAACCAGATCCCATTGGGGATTTTACAACAGAAGATAAGATGTTTGCACTGAATGTACGTGAATATTGATTTGCATGGTCATTGGCCTTGCTTTTGACTGGCTGTTGACACTTGATTTTTAATCATCTTTTCTATTTTAAAATTAATAAAAAAATCTAAAAAAAAATTCATAAAATAAAAAAATCAACTTTGGGGACCTTATCCAAGCCTAGAGAATCAATTTTGACCAAAAAATAATTTCAGTATTTTTCAATATTTTTATTTTCGAAAATTCATAAAAATATCAAGAAAAATGAGAAAATTGCAAAATCAACTTTGGAAGCCTTGGCCAAGCTTAGGCAACCATTTTTGAACAAAAAATAATTTTTCATTTTTTTTGTATTTTTTATATATATTTTTAAAAATTAGGAAGATATTTAATAAATAATAGCATTTGAGGCCACACAAATACGTAAAAATAGTCAATATTTTTCTTTTAAATCCCTTTTCGTGTTGGCCATCACAAATTAAAAAACAAAATCCAATTCGGGGTCGTGTATTCCTTCACGAGCATAATCTCGAATCGGGCCTAAAAAATTCAATTTGAGTCAATTTATTTTCATTTTTCACTTTTAGAAGTTGTGACATTATTCTCTAATATTCTAAATTTTCATCTTGGCCCAATTATACTCAGAATAACTCAATTTTGTAAAAGGACTTTAATTAAATTTTGCGGCAAAAAATGAGTTTAAATTTGATATGCGATGAATTTCGACTGAGCATAGGAGAGGTGTGTTGAAAATTTTGAGGAGATTTGGACTTAAAGAAATATTTTTTCAGGGACTAAATTGTAAATACTCAAAATCTCAAGGACTAGAGTGTAAATACCTAACTCTTAAGGGATTATTTTGCAAATAACAAAAAAAAGAGTTAGTGGAGAAATTAGAATAGAGAAGGGAAGATGGAGAAGAGAAGATGGAGAAGAGGAGATGGAGAAGAATGGATGGAGAAAATAAAATAAGAGAAGGGAAGATGGAGAAGAGGAGATGGAGAAGAGAAGATGGAGAAGAATGGATGGAGAAAATAAGATAAGAAAAGGGAAGATGGAGATGAAGAAGAGTTAGTGGAGAAATTAGAATGGGAGATATATATGGAGAAGGGAAGATGGAGATGGAGAAGAATAGGTGGAGAAATTAGAATGTGAGATAGAGATGAAGAAGGGAAGATGAAGATGAAGAAGAGTAAGTGGAAAAATTAGAATGGGAGATAGAGTTAATGGAGAAATTAGAATGGGAGGTAAATGAATGGGCTATAAAAAGAGGAAGAAGAAAGCTTGAAAGAGAGGATTTTTTGGGGAGAAAGAAAATTTTGGATGCTTGAGAGAGTTTTGAGAGATTGAAAAAAATTAGAGAGAAAAAAATAAAAAAAAAAGAGAGAGAATCTTTTTTTAAAAGAGAGTTTTGAAGATGATGGGAGTTTAAATCTTGGTGTTACCATCACTCATTTCTCTACCGATCAACACAAGTCACAAGTTCATCCCCATCGTTCGAGCCGCAATTTTGATCCATAAGGCGACACAAGGTCCGAATTCGACAATTAAATCTGTCAAATCAGGTAACAATCCTAGCCATTAAATCTTCGAGAATTTCCTTGTCCAAATGAATTGATTTAAATTTCGATTATGTCATGTCGTACTCGCATGTCTTCATATCCACATACCGCATTCGTATTTGTGTTGTCGTTAATTTATGCGTATCCAAATAAATTTTTTTTTTCGACTAGCCAATCCTATTTTTGATGTTTCCACCTCCTGATCCTTGAAAAATGACCCTTTTACTCTTCTAGTCAGTTTGACCCAAACTTCTTCCCAATAATTCCAAATGAGTTTTCATGGAATAAAATGGTGCCGAAAGGGCGTTAGAATAATCTAGCGTAATCAAGTCCCCGAACTCATTTTTTCTGGTTCGCAGGAATAAATTAGTTCTCTCGCTAATTTATTTAGGTTTCTAATCAACCTACCATAAATGATTAGTGGCGACTCCAAATAAAAAATCTTTGCATGAAAAGAACTTAAGTTGCGATTCGGTAGGACTTGGGAGGGTTCGAATTAGGTTAGTCAATTAGCCTGATAATCCGTTCACCCGAAAAAAAAAATTAAATATTTTTCGGGTCGCGACACTGGCACTTTGCTTTTTCATGCCCAGGGACTGACTTTTCTTCTTTTGGTCCCATTTTTTTTTTTGCCTTTTTATCTTTTTTGTTCTGTTCATATCAAAGATTTAGCGCACCTGAAGAGCCGATTCTGGACATCATGTAAACACACTTCTTATGAGTTCTTCTGCCTTAAGGAGGTGCCATCTTCATCTTGGAATTAGCGGTGATCACCAATGGGGGTTTTAAGAAATGAATACGTAGGCTCAATTGGGCAGTGCAAAGGATATGAGTGTATTGGATAGAGAAATGAATACTTTTCGTCGTTCTAAGGCACTTAAATTATCGTAGAAGGTTGAAAGCTAAGACATACCCGAAAATTGATGTTAGTCCGAGCAAGAAAATTTCTAACCATTTACCTCGCTTCATTCGCTGGGACAACCTCCACTTGGCCCCGATATGGGGTGGTTCTTGACAGGGGTTATGAAATGAAATCGCCGCTCAAATGGGTTGTCAATGGGCACCTGTAGTATTTAGGGTAGAGAAATGAATGCCTCCTTCCTTTCGGTATCGTACCTTTCGCGAGAAAACTCATTGCTTTGGGGAATGCGGAATCTATTTGGCACACAGCTCGCCGTGGATATGGGATGTGTATAGAAATGGGATTGCCTTTCATCATCCTGTCATGCCCCATTCTACACATTCGATGCATCATGTGTAGATCATGCTCCAAGTTAGAATCGACAAATTAAACATGCAGACAAGTCATACATGAATCATGGCATGTACAAACACAATACGAATGTGGCAATTTTGGCATCATGCATGTTTGTGAAATAAGCAGGTATGGAAGAAAATTCTCAACAATGAGAGAATTTGAATTGCCCCTGGATGTGTGAACGGATCGAACAAATCGCGAAGTCTACCCCTTAAATTGAGGAGTAGCTTATCTCAGACTTTGCCCCCTTCTCAATTCAGGGTCTGCCATCAATTTGTCCCATTTTGATTAGAATGGATCTTTTCAGATGATCATAATTTTACCACTTGGGGTGGTTTCCTTCAACATGTTAAATGTTAGTATACATATTTCCTGTAAAAAGGAAAGGAAATGTGTTAGCCAGTATTAGAAGGGATAAACTGGAACGATACTGGTTTACCCTTCATCTTGAATATTTTACGTGACTCTTTTTATCAGCTTCACCGGATCGAGTTTGTCTCCACTTTCGGTGGGCATTTCATCATTAGAACCAAGGTTGTGGCAGAGTATCGATGTTGGTATCGCTCGTCCAGTATTTCTGTTTCCTTCTGCAAAAAGAAATGTGTAAAAGGTTGTATTATTCATTTACAATACTTACAACATTTCCCAACCTTGGGGATCGAACTCAGGATGTTTCGGACCACTGTCATTCCCCATGCCATCCGGTCCACAAGACCGTAGGCGTTCGTGGAAGTTCTCTTTTAGGGGTTGATCTTCGAGATGACAATGTTTTGGGCCATTTCACATCACGGTTCTTTTCAAGGCAATCTACACTTCCTGTTAAGATAAAAAAAAGTAATTTAGAATTTGAGACAATCATGGGCAAATTAGAACGATACGAAATTACCCTTCTTTGAAATTGCATGAGTCTTTCATTAGCATTTTCCTTATTTGAGACCGTCCATCCGATGGTAATGTCCATGGACCGATTTGCCCCCAATTTAGTTTGACCGAGGAATTTCATTTTCGGGTACGATTGTATTCTCGGGGCTGTTTGTAAATTCCTAAAAATGCAGGGGATTCAATTCAAAACTTGGAGCAATTTGAGGGTAAATTGAAACGATACGGCGTTACCCTTCAGGTTTATGCAGATTTTTACTCGCCATCAATTCGTCTCGAGGTTGGTGAGGTGGCGGATCCGAGCATTTAATAAGGGGAAGTCGAATTATTACTCCTTGTTTTTACACATTACAAAAGCAGAAAAACATATCACACAAGGAAATAAAACACATTCACTCATTCAGGATCGATTCTGCTTCCTCTGCAGGCTCCCCTATGATTAGCTGGCTTCATCTCGAATCAGGTATGCATCGGCCATATTGAAGGTCTGGTGGTCACTGGCTGAGCATGTGCATCACAGCCCCGATGCTTTACCGATATCAAACTGGTTAATTATGGAGAAAAGTTCATCGTCAATGTCCACTTGGTGGTGATCTGTCCCCTCTTTCTCGGAAGGTATCGATGCTGATCCAGTAGCATTGGTCTTTTTGTACCCTGCTCCAACAGAACTCGATCCTGTTATAAACTGGTCTAACTCACTTCTTAAACGCGCATTTTCGATCCTCAGATCATGCATTTCATCGAAGGAGAGGAGGCTATTGCAGTTGGGGCAGGTGGCAGAGTCAAAAGCCTCTTTATGCATCTTGTTTTCCACTCGGAGGTTTTCATTTTCAGCTCTTAGAAACTCGGTTTCGTTGTGCTCATGACGAGTCTTCATTCGGGTTCTCCTATTTTGAAACCAGAACTTGATTTGCAAAGGTTCAAGTCCTAGCTCTTGACTCAGTTCCATTTTCTGTTTGCCGTCTGGCATAGGGCATGTTCTGAAGAAATTCTCAAGCCTTTGTACTTGCTCCTTAGTATGGCGACGGTAATGCTTCTTTTGACCCTTACCGTTGTTGTCCTTATCTTTACTGAGATCTTGGACGTCGTCGGCGGAAGGGCCCGGCTTCGTGGGCTCGATCCCAAACATGGCCTCGAACTCTTCTTCTCCCATGTTCAGCAAATAGCAATAGCTCTCAAGGGTGTTGGGTTGCGACATCCTCAGTTGGTTGGCGGTTTCACAAGATCTGCTATCTTCTCTTGTATTCTCACTCACTCTGAATTCTTTTGAGCGACCGTGTATGCTTTTGAAACTTTTTCTGGGCACGGATTAAGTGTTTTCAGGAGAATGCCTCTTTTTAAAACTTAGGCGTGGGTTCATAGATCGTATCGCTCCCTCCAAGATTCATGTCTTTCTCAACTTTTTGCCGTGTCTTCTGCACGGTTTGTTTTCTTTAATTTTTTTCATAGTGGTAGGGCTCCCGTTGTTATTTCTTCCACTTGTCTCAAGCGTCGGTGTTGCAGGTGAGGTCTTTTCCCGGTTCACAAATGAAGACAAGCATTCTCTTCTTTTTCGCTAAAGTTTGTCGTGTCTTCCACTTAAGTCATCTTTTCCTTCTTCTTTTCCAAAGTGGCGATATCACCTCATTTTTTTTTTTTTGCAAAGATTTCGGATTAGCTCGGCTCGAGATTGTAGACTTGCAAAGGGATTCGAGCTGATAAAGACGACACTAAAAGAGAATTGCCGGTAGGAAGATCTGACCGATAAATATTCCCGTGTGAAGTCAATATTTAACGCGAAGCGGATTACCGTCTTCGCATTCCGCTAGTCTATTCCGACTTTCTCCTCTAATACCTTCGTATTCCGCTCGTCTGCCTCGATTCTCTCTTCAATATTTTAACGATAATGGCTAGTCTTCCAACGCAGATCTTCCCGACTGAAGTTATGTTCAAATGGAAAAGACTTTACCATCTTCTTGGCCGAGACTTTATTTACATAACCCATCATCCGAGTATTGAGGCTGAAATTCTCGGTTTGTTCAGGGAAGTAAATGCTTCTTCAGTCGAAGGCACTAACTTGGAGAGGGAATACAGAGAGTTCCCACATGTTTTCATCGATTTTCTGGGGGCTTGCCGAAACACCCAAGAGACGGTCACCTTGGCCCGAGTCGTGAGAGCTCGCTATCAGGATCAGTCTGAACGCTTGGAGTATGCAGAACATGCGGTCGCCTGGTACAAGAAGGCCGTCAAGTCTGCTGATGAACGGGCCTCGCTGTTGATCCACGAGAGAGAGAAGCTGGTGGAACACTTAGCTTTAAACCAGACCTACTTCAAGCATGACTCGAGCGATATCGTGATGAAGTTCAGATGTGAGTGGCTGGAGGAGAGGCTCGACGATTTAACAGCGGATATAGCTTTCGAGAGAGACTTGAACGAGAATCTCAAATTCGCCATTGAACACCACGAGGTTAATGCAGCAAGACAGAAGGAGAAATGTACCCGCCTGTTCTTCAAGCTTGCGGATCTCGACTCCTAAATCGCTCAGTATAGGCAGAGCATCAACTTTATGGAGAGTCAGTTAAACTCTTTTGTGCTGCTCATTAGGGTTCAATTTGGCTTTACTTTTCCCCCCCAATGATTATTGTAGAGTTTGCTGATGAATGGAATTGGAGAAAAGCTTCACATGTTTGTGCTTTTATTTTCCTGCCATTTTCTCCTCCACTTAGCATGATAGAACGGTTTGAGGTAGTGAAAACGCCGAGACTTAACGTTCTTCTTCATGCTCTTGTTAGTTGCTCGAAACAGTGATATCAAAAACATTGATGGAGGGTTTGGTGGTGGCCCTCACTGACCGCCTTGAGACTGCAATCAATATAACTATGATAACTCGATCGATGCGCCAATAAACAAATCAGGCTACCTGTTGCGTGCCCCACTTTACTCATGCCTATCTCTTTCGGCGTCTACTTAAATGTGTCGGTCACCTGTAGCGTTGGGAGAAACGTCCATGGGCCACGCTCAATAATAATTCTCCGATCCATCAAAATTCTCCACGTGGTTCGTACCCGAGAAAGGTAAAAAGGCAAACCTTTATTCAATTTAATCAAAAAGGCTTCGTAAGGCCGGGTTAATAAACTTGCTTCATGGGCTCTGATTACACAATTTATGCCTTCTCAATAAAATACAGGAACCCTTCTAATACATTAAAGATGCGCTCAGGCCCGATCTGGATAAATTTACGGCTTCATAGAAATACACAGCCCATACGTGCTCGCTGATCAATAAGATTTTGTCTCCGGAACTTCTTTGCTTGCCCCCAGGATTATCAGTTGCGGCGTCGACCATTTCCTATCCTTTTCGCATTCTTCAAGATTATCCCCGATATAATGTTGAACCCGATTTTGCTCCTGCCAGGGGTACCTGTGATTCCCTGCAAAAGTAGAGAAAATAATTAGTATGTGATCCAAAAGAGGTCGGTCCATGACTCCTACATTAGTCCAATTTTATTTTTTCATTTTATGAGAAATTAGAGAGGATTCTCTTAGAAAGGTATAGGTGAATTTATTCAGAAAGAATTTTCTTACAGGTTTTTATAACTTGAAAAATGTGATAAAATCCCTTGACGTTTACCAAATTTTCCAAAGGAATTTTTTGTTTTTATCAAAATAAATTTTTAATGATAAATTTGTCAAGGAAATCTTACGTCCATTGAAGATTTAAGGAAAACTGTGACAAAATCTTTCATTGGTCAACAAAATTCCCCTAAGGGATTTTTCATATTCATTCATTTTTTCATCATTTTTCATTTTTTTTTTCAAAAATGGGACACCAATTTGATTTTTCTTTTTTTTTGAAAAAATGATCACGATGTTAGGTTTAAAATTTGACTGAATCATAACATGGACCGACCCAAAAATAAATACAAGATGAATTTAGAAAACTTACTTTCACCATGAAAATTACCATGTAGGTCACATAGACATGCACATGAATCGTGAGTTTAAATCTTAGCCTATTTACTCTAAAGGCTGACAAATTGAAGCAAAAGACTTACGGCAAGGCGATAATCTCGCGCACATAATCAAGATTAGCCATGATTTCACGACGTAATCAGAATTAGCCGGGCCTTCCCACTTCGGCTGCTCGAGCTAAAAATTAAAAACGCTGCTTTGGTAATCTTACCAAGCCTGAGGCCTAACTTTTAAAGCTCATTTTTGAAAAAGGGTTCGGGATTGAATCTGGACTAACTTTCGACGTGATCTCACGCCAAACGCTAGAACCAAATCACAATACCATCCTAAAACTAGTGACCTAGGTCTGGCCACGAGACGTGTGTGATGTAGTGTTAAAACAATTAAACATGCACAACAATTAAATGCAAACACCACTTCAATATTTAAAAAATTAAATAATAATTCTCACACACCAAACCTGCAAAACGAAGGGTTAGCCAAACACTCTACCCCTTATAACTCCCATCTGCAAAACCTTTTAACACCTAAAGATGAGTTCCAAACAAGATCGCCAAAAGCGAGATATCTATGAAATTTTCATTGGCCTAAGTCCACTAAGGCTTTTAAAATTTCGAAAAAAATTCAAGTATTCCAATTGGTGTCTTTTTTCGAAAATTTAAAAATCCCATCCCCAGCGGAGTCGCCAAGCTGTCGCGACCCTAAGAATTTTTTTTTTCGATCGGGTTAACGGATTATTAGGTTTATTAGATGAATTAACCTAATACGGACCCTTCCAAGTCCTACCGAATCGCAACTTTGGTTTTTATTCAAATGGTTTTAAAATTTGGAATCGCCGCTAATCATTTTTGGTAGGTTGATTAGATACCTAAGTAAATTAGCGGGAGGACTAAATTACTTCTACGAACCAGAGATTATGAGTTCGGGGACTTGGTTACACTAGTTAATTAAAACTAATGCCTTTTCGGTACCTTAATTTCATGGATATCCTAATTTGGCAACTCGAGCTTGGTTTATTCCTAAGACTCTAGTGAGGCGTTTTCTTTTTGTATTTTCACTTTTTAGATAGGATGCATAGGTGGCATTTTTTTATTTTCAAAGTGTTAAAAACTCCCTGAAGCCGAAAGAGGGAGTGTGTTAATGACTTCTGTGTAGTGTTACAGTCTACTCATTTTGGGGTCTGGTGATTCAAAAATTAAACGGCAAGAAGTCAATGACAGTAAATAAAGACCTCCAATGGATGGCCCAGCCTTGGCTTGGCTCTCTCCTTTGGGGTTTAATGGTGCAGGAATTAAATTGCGGGAATTTAAATAACGGT
Source organism: Psidium guajava (assembly GCA_016432845.1). Taxonomy (NCBI): domain Eukaryota; kingdom Viridiplantae; phylum Streptophyta; class Magnoliopsida; order Myrtales; family Myrtaceae; genus Psidium; species Psidium guajava. The sequence continues at coordinate 22,404,065 of CM028232.1, read as the reverse complement.
AAGTAAAAACCTCCAATGGGCGGCCTAGCATTGGCTTGGCTCTTCCCTTTGGGGTTTGATGGCGCAAGAATTTAAATTGCAGGAAATAAACGACCTCCAGTGGATGCGCTTTGCCTCTCCATTCTGGGGTTTTAGTTCTTTAAAATAAAATACAACAAATTGTTTCAACAATTTGAACTAAAATCCGTTGACGGGTCGGCTGCAAATTTGATGGGCACCTTGAAATTTGTTTGGGCCCACTTTGCACCTCCATGAAATTTATCGTTGATACGGAGTTGTCCCTTTTTTTTTTACCTGCCATAAAATATGGGAAAAAGGGAGATGGAGAAAGTGTATACAATTTGTGCTAATTTGAGACTAAAATAACAAATAAATGAATAAATAAAAATACTTAGCTCGAATTTGCTTGCTCGTTGACGAGGATGAACTCTTGATTTATGTTGATCGATGAAGGAATTTGTGACGATAACCCCTAGCTTTAAACTCCCATCATTTTCAAAATTTTCTCTCTCTTTTGGTATTTTCTTTCTCTCAAATTTTTCTTCAATCTTCCAAAACCCTCTCAAACATCCAAAATTTTCTCTCCCCCAAAAAAATTCCCCTCTTAAGCTCACTTCTTCCTCCTTTTATAACCCACTCATCTATCTCCCATTCTAATTTTTCCACTAACTCTATCTCCCAGTCTAATTTTTTCACTAACTCTTCTTCATTTTCATCTTCCCTTCTGCATCTCTATCTCACATTCTAATCTCTCCACTAACTCTTCTTCATCTCCATCTTCCCTTCTCCATATTTATCTCTCATTCTAATTTCTCCACTAACTCTTCTTCATCTCCATCTTTCCTTCTCTATTCTTATCTTATTTTCTCCATCTATTCTTCTTCATCTTCTCTTCTCCATCTTCCATTCTCTATTATTATCTTATTTTCTCCATCCATTCTTCTCCATCTTCTCTTCTTCATCTCCTCTTCTCCATCTTCTCTTCTCTATTCTAATTTCTTCACTAACTCTTCTTTTTGTTATTTGCAAAATAATCCTTTAAGAGTTAGGTATTTACACTCTAGTCCCTAAATTTTAATTATTTACAATTTAGTCCCAGAAAGAAAATATTTCTTTAAGTCCAAATCTCCTCACAATTTTTGACACAATTCACCGCATGTCAAATTTAAGCTCATTTCTTGTTACTAAAAATAATGCAAAATTTAATTAAAGCCTTTTTTGTAAAATTGGGTCATTCTGGGTATAATTGGGCCAAGATGAAAATTTAGAATATTAGAGAACAATGTCACAACTCCTAAAAGTGAAAAATGAAAATAAATTGACTCAAATTGAATTTTTTTAGACCCGATTCGAGATTATGCTCGTGAAGGAATACACGACCCCGAATTGGATTTTTTAAATTTATGATGGCCAACATGAAAAGGGATTTAAAAGAAAAATATTAACTATTTTTATGTATTTTTGTGGCCTCAAATGCTATTATTTATGAAATATTTTCCTAATTTCTAAAAAATATATTTAAAAAATACAAAAAATATGAAAAATTATTTTTTGCTCAAAAATGGTTGCCTAAGCTTGGCCAAAGCTTCCAAAGTTGATTTTGCAATTTTCTCATTTTTTTCTTGATTTTTTATGAATTTTTGAAAATAAAAATATCGGAAAATACTGAAAATACGAAAAATCATTTTTTGGTCAAAATTGGTTTCCTAGGTTTGGCCAAGGTCTCCAAAGTTGATTTTTTAATTTTATAAATTTTCTATTAATTTTTGAAAATAAAAAAATAATTAAAAATCAGGTGTCAACAGTAAGGTGTTGCTAAGGATGCTCCAAGTTCAATTAGTGATTAATTGTGATAACTAAGAAGCAATAGCATACACTAAGGATCCATTACATGACCAAACATGTAGACACGAAGTATAATTTTTGTGAAAGACATGGTTATACGAAAAGATATAAACATACAGTACATATTTACCCATAAAATGATAGCAAATCATATGACAGAGTCATTTCCTAAAAATGTTTTCCTTAATCATGTGTTAACAATGGGATTAGTTTCTTATATTGAAATCTCTAGAAGTGCGTAGAAGTTGAAGTACTAAATATTTATATTTTCTAAAGTTTACAGTTAATGATATTTGTTATCATTGTTGAGGCCTATGAGTTTATTTGATAGTTATTCATATTAATGTTTAGTGCATTATATGGAAAAAGTATGTCGAACAAATGAGAGATTAGCCTATTCACGCGGATAATCGCCTCTATTTACCGTGTGATGAGATAAGTTCAAACTTATTGTCTATGTGATAATTGAGAGTTAAAGCTTGAAATTTTTTTATGTTGCCTCAACATGAGTGTTAAGATGAGGTCATAATAAGTTATACTCGAAAGTGAAGTAACTCTCATATTTTACTATATCTGTTTTTAATGCCAAATATGAGTTCTGATGGATTCTTTGAATAGAGTAGATAAGTGAACTTGAATTAGACATTAGGAATGTTTGAACTATTGCTTGTACGATATTAAATGTAAAGACATACGCTCCATGGAAAAGGAAAGAATACCGTAATATATATTTCATATTACATATACATGAGATGATCAAGAAGAGTGAACAAGAGTATTGATTTCAAGTCTATAGTCGTGTGAGACTCTCGAGGATGTGAGTTCCCTCACAACTCTGACTTATTCTTGAAATTTTGATTTAATGTTTGCTATCCTAGAGTGTTGCCAATGATCATGAATGATTCAATCTAGCGCAACATTTCCGTAAATGCAAATTGAGTTGAATTGGAGAGATTTTATGGAAAAAGGAAGATCAATTCGTTGTTGATGTCATATTATGATTTTGTATTTATAGGTCAACCAATTATGATTATATGATGTAATTGTAATTGTGAGCATAATACATATTGAATTTTTGAAGAGATCATGATATATATATATTTAAAAATGTGACTAATTGATCTAGGGTACAGCATACTAGATCTACTCTAAATTAGAATGATCAATGTGAGCTGCTATATATTCATAACAGATGTATGGCAACGAGCTTTCAGAGTATGGTAGTTGCACATATTATTTACCCATATGAACTTTGTAGTAAGAAAAAAAAAATAGAAATGTTTAGCCCTTTATGGGTGAGTGAGAGACGTTGGGAAAGATTACACCCAGTAAGGGCAAATCAATATAAGCCTTTATTGCGATAATTGATTGCAATTAAGGGAGATTTATTTCCTATTCAAAACAAATAAAGAGGAGATAGTATATCCTCTTTCATAGAACATATGTTGTTTAATCTATCTACACAAAAAAACTCTCTCAATAAAAACTTTCTCAAAGAACAATCGATGAGCTAATCCGGATCATTTTCTCACCTGCAATTGGGGCTCTTAATCTGTAGCTATCGAGGTGTGTCCATTCTACATGATATGCTTCTCCAATCAGTGATTCAAATTGATCTAGGGCATGTAATTTAGAGTAATCCGCAGTATATGTACATATATGTTATTGGGATCCGTCCCCTTTAATAATAGTAATCTTCAACATAATATCAAGATCCTAACAAGACACAAACGTTTCACTGCCATTACATGCTCCAAGACAGCCTCACAAAAAGTCAATTTTAGTGGCTTCACTAACGATTTTCTGACTTATAATATGCTTGCCCCGGCATTTTTTATGCTTCGTGTAGTTTCATTTGGTTCTACAAATGGTCTCCCCATGTCGATAAGGAAGTAGCCTAAGTCCTTCATGATGCTGATCCATCATCGTGCTTCAACTGCGAATAATTGCCATACCATATTTTGAACCATAAACTAGGCACTTCGATGCGTAAGTATGAAGTTGCCCAATCAGGAAATGTCCTGATGTGGGAGCATATGGATCTACCAAACAACTCTCAAGCTCAACCCAGCTCCCGTTAATCGATCCAACCCAATCTCACTCCTGCAAGTAAAAGCCAATTTTGGCTATAGTTTGATTCAATGTGTCTAAATTTGAAGATGTCGATTCAACCTACTAGTTGTTGACTCGCAAGACTAGTTGCCGATTTCATGCATGTTGATGGATCATCGAGATGTCAATTTACAAGTATGATGTGGACTTCGAGGCTACTAATCATACTAGCTAGCAACTGGAGGTTGTTCTATTTGATGTTCAAAACCATTTGTCTATCTTCCAAGGTGGTCATTCTACTGCCCAGATCGGTGGATAAAGTTGGAGAGTCATATCTTAATTGTAATGCACGCCCTAGTTATTATGAGTCTTTCATTATGTGAATATTTCAAGAGTCATTTCAGTTTTTAGGATTCAAATCACTTTATGGACAGATTTTTTACCTCATTTGTAGTACAGATAAGACTTGCATTTGAATAAATGCTATTTTCCTCTAGTGAGGAAATTTCTTAACGCGGTTTTTTATCGAAATTTCTTTGGTGATGAACCAAGAAATCTTTTGTTATTGGTTGGCGTGTTTCCTTTAGGCCTTGGTGGTAAACATTTCCTATCCTAAAGCCTTGTCGCGACCTAAAAATTCAGTTTTAGGTTAATGGATTACTAAGTTAATTAAGTGAAATTAATTAACCTAGTTCGAACTCTCCCAAGCTCTACCAAATCGCAACTTAGGTTCAATGTTTAATCATGGAAAGATTTTTAACATGGAGTCGCCACTAATCATTTCTTGGCAGGTTGATTAAAAACCTAAGTAATCTAGTGGGAGAACTAAATTACTTCTGCGAACCAGAGATTTTAAGTTCGAGACTTGGTTACATTAATTTTCGAATTAATGCCCTTTTGGTACCAATTTCATGAAAAAATGTTTGATTTGGCAATTTTGATGAATTTTGAATTGAAGTTCAAATGTGCAAATTTTTTTGGGTTTTCTTTTGTTAAATGTGATTCATATACAATCTAACTATATGACATGTGAAATGTAATGACGTGGCAAGGACTATGCTATATGCATGACGTAGCAGATATGACATGGCAATATATGCATGATGTTTAGTATTACATGCTATGCAAAATGAATGACTTTTTTTTAGGGTATTTTTTTTTTATTTTAGATTTTGGAAGTATTATAAAAGAATGAAAAATCACCCAAAGCAAACAAAGATGTGAATAGAGAGCAGGTAAAGTAAAACTACCCTAAGGATAGTGAAAATAAAACCCGCAACTCGTCGGGTGAATAATTACGGACCAATTAAATAAAACCCGAGACATGATCGGGAATACAACAAAAATGGACCGGAATGGACACCGGTCAAACACCCGTCACCAAGCCTCATGGGTCGGGAATACAACAAAACGGACCGGAATGGACATCGGTCATCCTCCAGTCTTCGAAGCATCGGGTCGAAAACCAAATGAAAATAATGAACTATCTAATCGGACATGCACAATCACCAATGAGTTAAGACAATTCAAACGCTCAAAGAAAGTTTAACACGTGCTGATTAAACTTCATTGAGACCATTTTTCACATTTTCCAATGCATTAACACAAAAAATATGAATTAAATCATACTGTCCATGAACATGCTTAGGGAGAAAGCAGTAACCATAAAATACAAAAGAAATAATGAAATGTATGCAAAATTTCTGCGATTGTTTATGTGGATGGACAAATGTGTCGTTGACAACTTTCATGTTTTGCATTCTTATTGAAGAGACACTCATTTTCGTGTAGAAAATGGTCTTTCATGAGAGCTCAGCAGCAAACAAACAAATTTCACAGAACAGACATACTTCAGGATTAAACTCAAATGGATACTCAAATCTCAAAATTAATGTACCAAACTTTCCAGTCTACTAAACAAGACCCCAATGAACAACTTTCATTTTTTGTGAAGTTTCAAAAGAAGACTCTAAACATGAGATAACTACGAATCAATATGACTACGCACAGAAAAACACTCAGACTCAAGGACACCAACAGGATTGTATGATTTCATTAAATGCATTAAAAATATGAAACGCGCATGAATATTTTTTGTATTTTTTATATGTTATGCATCAGGATGTTATGAACAAATGTCATGAAGAGGTCTTTATGAAACGAGATCTAGAATAACCCATGGAAAATCATTTAGCGTGAAAGGTCAGATCAGAAAAATTCCATCTCAGGTTCTGATCACCATATTTCTAGATTCTGCTCTCAATTTCGGGACCTTTTTGACATAGCAAACGACGTCCATTTGCGCGCCATAATATATCAAATCGAAGATCTCAAAGTCGTCTACAAAAGTCCAGAATATAAGTTTCCAAAATCTCGTTATCTAGGCATGAAAAATGCGGTTGCAAGACCACTGGGTATACTGATCCGAAAATAAAAACTTGTGGACTTGCACCTCAACGTCAACCACCATCAATAAGCAATACAAGTTCAACATATTTATGACATATACATCGGTTGCAGCAGCAAATGATCACTGGTCACCCCCAATCTCCTCTCATTTAGGCTCAAATAATCATCCACTCACAATCCTTGCCATACATACGACTACAAGGTTTGAGAAAACTACGTCTCGTGACGTGGTGAGTTGCGTTGATGATGAACCCGGGACGGTGGCGCGACAAAGGGAGAAATATTCCGGCCTCCTCCTCCCTTGCTCTCTGCGATCGCTTTTCGGTTTTTTTCTGTTTTTTTTTTTTCAAGATCACTCTTATTTTTTTTCTCTCAAAATCTCAATCCTTCCATATTTTTTCTCTGTTCCTCCCCCTCTTGGGTCTTCTTCTCAAAATTTGCTCAAGACCACCACTAACTTATAGGCCTCCTCCCTTCTTTCTTTCTTCATTTTTTTTATTTAGTGGAAGACATCTTTTTCTTTTTCTAATTTTTCCACTAACTTCTCTTTTATTCTTTTCTTCTTTCTTTTTCTCTTAATGGAAGACATCTTTTTTTTTTGTGGAGGACCATCCATTTTTTATTTAGTGGAAGACATCTTTTTCTTTTCTAATTTTTCCACTAACTTCTCTTTTCTTTTTTCTTTCTTTTTCTCTTAATGGAAAACATCTTTTTTTGTGGTGGAGGACCATCCATTTTTTTTATTTAGTGGAAGACATCTTTTCTTTTTCTAATTTCTCCACTAACTTCTCTTTTATTTATTTACAAAATGATCCCTTAATTTTTAGATATTTACATTCTAGCCCTTGAAATCTTGAGTATTTGCAATTGGGTCCCTGAGATTTTGAGCATTTGCAATTGGATCCCTGAGATTTTGAGTATCCGCAATTCGGTCCCTGAAGAAATTTTCACAAAATGTTCGGCGCATTTTCCCCATGTCTAGTCCAATCACCTATCAAATTTCAGGTCAAATCCACCGCCGTTAGCCTTAATGCAATGCATAAAAATTAAACATGGAATGCATGAAAAATTATTTTTGGTGAGAATCAATTCTCATTTTTATGCAAAATAAAAAATCAAAAAATCAAAAATCAAAATTTAGGTGTCAACAAGCCTTTTCTCTTTGGCAGGGTGGCTTAGTCCTTTATGAATGGGCGGTGAACTTCATCTATTCAAAATCCTTTATCCTTAGCTGGTGATGAACTTCATCTATTTTATCTTTATTCTTAACTGGTGGCATACCCTTTAGGCCTTGGTGCGGTGAGCAAATTCTATATAAAAAAAAAATCCCATCGTCACTCAACAGACAATCACCCATCATGCACACAAATCAATCTCTTGCATTATTTATGAACATTGTTTTATTACTTAAGCTCCGTTTGTTTCGTGAAAAATAAATAATTTTAAAAATATTTTTTTAAATGATCTCTAATATTGCTTACAGAAATGAATGAGCAAAAACTATTTTCATTGTCCTTGAAAATATTTAGACATAAATTGTTATCTCAGTAAAAATATTATTTATTAACTAATTAATTCAAGGAATGTAAGTGATTATTTTTTAGAAATTTTAAAATATATCAAGAATTTCACGATGAGGGTCACGTCAATGAAAAAAATCGCTTCTCTCTGTCGATTGTAATTTGCGTGGCAAAGAAGGGTTCTGGATAAGTTTGAGATTTGTGCGACTATGCAAGTCACAGGTTTGGAAAAAAAATTTAAAAATTCTAAATTTTTCCTAATTGTACCAATTCAATTCAATTTTTTTAAAATCAATCGAGCTCTAAATCTTTTCAATTTGTGCCAATTCAAGTCTTCCTGTCAATTTTGATTGAAAGTCATTGACATGACCAATTTTTACAATATTTAATATTTTTAAGAATTTTTTATTTATTTTTTTACTTTCTTTCTCTTTCTTTTGTTTTTCTTCTTCTTCCTCTATCCAGCCGACAGCTAGGCTCGCCCTTGCCAATAGCCAATGGGGACAAGCTTCACCAATTTTTGCCTCTGGCCAATTGGCGAGCTCGATGGTTGGGTAAACGAGGAAGAAAGAGAAAGAAAAGAAAAGAAAAGAAAAGAAAAAGAGAATATAAAAAATAAATAAGAATATTAAATATTATCAACAAAGTCCCTGTTAGTGTTGACTGGCTAAAATTGGCCGGAATGAGTGAATTGGCACAAAGACAAAATTTATGATTGAATTGGCACACACACAAAATGTTTACTATTGAATCAGTACAAATATAAAATATTTAGAATTAATTGTCATCTTCCCTGCATGCTCTTTGAAGAACACGTACCTCCGTAGCGAAAAAGATAAGGAAAAAAGAAAAGATTTTTCTTTTTCTACGAACGGCTCTATTTATATCCTTGATTTAATGATTCTCTCAAATCAAAGATGGATGAAGTCACTTATGAATATTTCTCCTTATACCAATGGCGTACATTGCAAAAACCGATTTCCGATGCATTGAAATCATTTTTGAAAATCTTCTTGGTAAGTTTGGTGTACTTTGTAGGATTTCTATTGGATTCACCATTGGACTATTAACACGTGACAGAATTCGTTTGCAAAATTAAACATAAACATAGATTCACCGTTGGACTATGAACACGTAAAAGAATTCGTTTACAAAATTGACTATAAACTTGCATTTTGATGTGCCTGTGTTTTCGTTCCACATTGACGGTGAACCTAACAATAGTCTCGTTTCATATTTGAAATGTGATGCTTTACTACTTGTATACTTTCCATTGTTCTCGGCGATTTCAAATTTTCTATGGCCGTCATTTGTATGAATTCCGACAATGAGTCGAGAGCCTCGAATTTCTCATCTGGGCAATGCCATCTTAGAATTTTCTATTTTTCCGCAATCATTTCTGCAAATATATTCATGTGTAGATGCTACTTCTGTTGTCAAAATGCTTAGACAGCTATTTGGGTTGACATTGCATTATTAGCAAGCTCCTCTAGCAAGCTGTGGAGCAAAAATATAACAAGAATTTTAAAAAAAATAACCTTGTTGTTCAACTTTCATGTAGTGTTTACTAGCCATGTTGGCGCCATGTTAACGGCCACGTCATTATTTCGATTGATTTTTGTTTTTAGTTTTTATGGATGGCCTGGCAAGTAAAAATAAACACACAATTTTAAGGATCTAATTGCAACGAAAAGTCCATACATGTCATCATACGAGCCGAATAATTTCCACATTTCTCCACGTCATTCTCCTTGGTCTAATTGAACTATGTGCATTTCACGAATCAGAATTTCAAGGCCACTCTTTAATAGTCTTTCGAAACGCAAAACAATTATGCTTATACCAACGTATTTTTGACGTGCTTCGATGACACATAAACAGCGCAATGCATCTTGGAACACATATTAGATTCGAAGAAACTACAAACTTATCAAAAACGAACTATGTCGCTCAAAAATTACGTTTCCTTTTAAATTTCATAGCTAGACTCCACTCTAGCACAACCCCAATTGCTAGGTGGGTTCAGTAAAATCTATATATGCATAATTTACGTTCTAAACTAAGCGTAACAGTGTATCCTGCCCTTTTTTTAATACTTATTTCGTTTCCCGATTCAAAACATACGGCACTATATACATGCCCTAGATTTTGTAAAACTACCAACAACAGCTCACTTTCTAAAATACTTATGCAATTAAATCCAAATTTTGACTAGTTGGATGAATTGTTAGATTAGACAATTAATTGTATAATTAATCAAGAACCTAACATCATAAGCATCCTTCATACGTAAAAAACCCCCCAAACTCTTTAGTTATAGAATGTAAGACCTCCAAAACTTCTCAAAATTACAAAATAACCCCTATTTCACAATCCTAAACCAACACACCAATGATCTCCTATAGACTACGATGGCGGCAACCAAAGCCCCGACCACGCCAGGGATTGCAACCAACGTTAGTGAGTTAGTGGCATCTCCTCTGATTAAGCACGGCGACCTCCTACAACGATGATGTCTACCGATGGTCAAGCAAGGGTCGACAGTAATGGCAGCACGCCACCAAAGGTCCAAGTGGCAGGGGGCAGCGACGGACAAACGCCAGAGTAGTTTTGGCTAAACAATGGAGAAACGGAAGAGGATTAACGGTAAGGCCATTTTTGGTAGGCCAGATATAACTTCGGGTAGGATAATTTTTATCCAATTTGGTGTTTGGGATGATGCAAGGATCGGATATACAGGAAGTGATCCAGATATAATCATGATAAAAAAAAAATCTCACATAATAAGTGGGATATATCCAAATAGGATATATACTACTCGATATATGTGTATATACACACACTTGGCTCACATTTATATATATATATATATATGTGTGTGTGTGTGTGTGAGCCAAGTCGAAGCTACCTTGAAGCTTCTCTATCTCACACTCTCAGTCGTTGTTGCTGCCAGCCACCTTAGCTACCGTAATCTCTCGCCTTTGTTGCCCTTTCTCACCTTCGTCTCCACCAGGTCTACACCTCTCAATTGATCTATCTATGTTCTCACCAGCACCGCCTCAATCCTGACTGCAATCGCCTTAAAGCGTCTCTTCCAACTCTATCACATGCAGCCCCAACCTCATTTGGGATTGACCTCGAGCGCCAACAAGCCAAGATGGACTTGAGGACAAGGATCGAGCACCAACGAGCCAAAATCTGAGGTTGGTGCTCAATCCGAGCCTCGGATTCTACGTCTACGACAATTGTACTTGCTGTGATTTCATCGATCACATCCTGGCTTAAAGGAAAAAAATGTCCATAAATATCTAGCAAAATCGAAATTTTGTGGCATCTTTCCATGGAATCTAATCTTTTTTCTTTCAAATCTCAAGGAGTTCATTTTTTATATTTGACGTTTAATCTCATTTTGTCCGTGTATACCCGGACATTACTAAACGTTACGTCCAAATCCTATTCTATTCTTCTCATATCTGATCTTATCCTATTCGGTAAAATTATCCGAGCGACCAAACGTAGCCTAAGAGAAGCTGGCGCATGGAAATAAGAAACACTTAATTTTTTGTCCTCTTAAGACTAACCAGTCTTCCTCTTCTGATGATTCATCTAACCCGATGACAACTATCATGTCCTTGGTGCTTCTAAGTCTATGGAGAGATCGAGAGAGCTTTTTGGAAGACGTGAGCATACCTTTGGTCTTTACCATTCCCTAGTCTTTGCAGTGCATTTGGGATGCAATTTCCCTGTTGGAATTAGCGTAAGTGCCCAACCTATGGCCATCTGGTGGGTCCGTCATCTATTTTGGACATTAAATGGGTCTAATGGGCCTAAAATCTCGAGCCCATTTATATGTTAAAGCTGGTGTAGTTTTAGGACACCCCACCTTTAAGCCTAAGCGAACGAGAAATTATTCAGTGATTAGTGATGACCATGTCATTAGCCTATATGGCATACTCGCTTCATTCAAATGACAGCAGGTGTCCAGTGACATGGACTAGTTGGAAAATAAATAAAAAAATTAAAATCAAGCCTTTCTTTTTTCTCTCTCCTCAAGCAGTCGCGGACTGAAAAAAGTCTATGCACAAGCTACATTTAGGCTACGTTTAGGAACAGCTTTCCCAAGGGACTTTGGGTTTCCAAAGCCCTTGGGTCAAATATAAAGTGTTTGGTAAAAAATATCCAAGTGTTTGCTAAAAGCCCAAAACAAATTGCAAGCTACCTTGAGCTTTGAGCTTTGGGCGCTACCGCAAGCGCCACCGCTACTGTCGCAGCAAGTGCTGCCATTGCTGCCACCCTTCACGCAACAACTGCCCACTCCTCTCCCCCCCCCCCTGCCGCCTCACCCGGCAATGGTGAGGTCGAGCCTTACCATGGTCGAGCTAGGTAGCAACGACGACACCGACCCTCGCCGGATCCGAGGCTCGGCCTAAATTTGAGCATTTATTGTTTCCACGTAAGAGAAAAAGAAAGCAATCCATTTTTGTTTTTAATTTTAAAGTCAATCTACGTCACTGGACACATGTCATTATTTGAATGAAGCACATACACCACGTAAGATGTTGACCTGATTATCACTAACCACTAAATAATTTCTCGAATAAATGGGCGGTCTCAGCTTCAATTCATGGGTATGCCTTATATGCGTATGAGAGTATTTCATGATTTCAATACTGATTGTATTGATAGAATAATTTAATATTAAACTATACATTCATTTAATAACTTAAGCTTTTAGACTAGATAACGATTATCTCACCAAATCTTACATGATATCGAGTATAATGTTCAGAGTTCAAATTTTTTTAGGCTCTATTTGCCTCTCCAATAAAATGTGTCAACCATTAGTACTAGGTAAAGAATCAAATTAAGCATAAGGGGAATGATAGAATAATTAACTATTAAATCATGTCTTCATTTAATAACTAAAGCTTTTGGCAGTGATCCTACCAAATCTTATAATGACTTTGGATGGCAACCTCAAACATGTACTATAACTTCAAGAAATGCGGCTCATATATGTACATTGAATTGTAGCTTCGACCCATGCTTCTCCCGAATTAGGCGCACCTTGGAGGAGCACTTCGTAAGAAGTCTTGTATTCGACGAGTCTCGGAGGACATCTTCTATGTTATGTCTCAGCTCCATTGGGTTACGTGCTTCCTTAATGAACTCGGAATTGAGGTGGTACTGATATAGAGTTTGCTCAAACATTCCCTATATTGAGAAATTTCTATCTTAGCTCGTTAGTCAAAGGGTTCTTGTACCGAAACAACAATGATAATGCATCTGTACATAGGTAACCCCATGATTGTTAGATGATTCGACCATTACTTCCCTCATTTTCATTCGATGCATGTTCGATTCCCCTTATTAGATCCATAAGATCTTAACCCTTCCGAGCAAAGGTGGCCCTTTTCGCCACTGCTATTTTCTTCACCGATTTTCTGACAACGATAGAATGAGCTTATTTGGAAACTCACTATTTCTACTTAATCATAAATTTGTCCTTGTAAATTGTTATGCCAAACATCAATAATTAATTTGTTTCTGGCCTGGGAAAGAAATAGACTACGTGATCAACATGATTCAATTATCTTCAAATGGACAAAAATGATAAGAGACAGGCTATCTATGCTGGCCTGGCAAACGAGGCCCAGCAACACACAACGAGCTTCTCTGCATATGTTGAGCTGGACAGAAAGAGAACGTCACATGTCAATATGTTCCTTTGTTATGTTCGGTAGGCGGGGCTGCACTCACTAAAGAAAACACAGTCTGATGGAAAAAGACGTCGTCTCCCGTCGCACTATCCTATCCGCAACCGCAAGGTCCCGTGTGATCATGTCGTATTGCAAAGAATCGTCTCTTTCCGATGAACAATGACACATCTGATTCCAAATCAGCAAAAATATCTCTCCGGCTGCGCCGAATCGAATCAGCTCTATTCAAAATTAGTCGAACCGAAATTTTGCTAATTTGGGAAAGACTTAGTATGTGATTTTGTACTAGTGGACAATTGAACACATATAAAAAGGCATCGTCATCATGGTCGTATGTTTTCCATCATCGATTTATTTGATGTTTGAGCTCCATCGGTGTACATCCTTCATCAATGGGGTGCTCGTTGTATAGAGTTTTGCTCGAAACTTTCCTACGTCGAAAATCTCGGTAAGAGCACATTAGCCAAAGGGTTCTTGTTTTAGAAAACAATGGTGATAAATGCATTGGTGTGTAGATAATTCCTTCAATGTTAGGTCTTTCTGCCATAATCTACCTCGTTTTCATTCGATGCGAGTTCCATCTCCCTCATTAGATCCACAAGACTACAAACCTCCTGAGTGAAGTCTCTTTTTTTTTTCATCACCCTTTTTGTGATGATGATGAGAATAGATTGAGATTGTTACGAGAACCCCTCTTCCCTATTAATTGGTCATTATTATGCTGAACATTGGTAATTAATTAGTCTCTACATGGAAAATCGCTAAAAAGGAGTCTAAGTACAAACTTGTTAACATGTTCAATTGAACCCACATTCATTAAAAAAAATTTAAGCTAATGGTTATGAAGAGCTAACTAGGTGATATTAACTGCTTCACATTGCACTAATCCTTCGATGCAGTGGGCTTTTTCTAACACAATTTTACATGTGTATCTCAATAATGTCTTCCTCACTTATAAGTTCAGTTTTAGGAATGTTCTCGCTTAATTCATGTATCATTTTCATTTTGTTGTTGAGAACCGTAACAACAACAACAATGCCCTCCTTCAATGCTAATCTATTTCTCCAGATCCAACCATAAAGGTTGCATTGGGACTTTGTTTCTACACCATTAAATGACCACCTTCCCCTAGGTCTCCTTCGCTAGACCTAATCATGAAGATTGTGTTAACACTTAAACAGAAACGACAACCTATTGAGATCATTCTGTTATCACCTTCACTCGTGCTTTTGTGCGGAGCACGTCAGATATCCAAGGTCAGAAGTGATGAGCTAACCCATGGCTTTTGCGCCGATGGTCATAGAAGCCAAATCTGAATAGTGACCGAGAGGATGGTTAAACCCAGATCTGGAGGGAAACGTAGGTGAAGGAGTTGGCGAGTGTTGACATATGATTTTTAATCATCTTTTCTTTTTTAAAATTAATAAAAATTTATAAAAATTTATAAAATTAAAAAATCAATTTTGGGGACCTTAGGCAAGCCTAGAGAACCATTTTGACCAAAAAATGATTTTCCATATTTTCAGTATTTTTCAGTATTTTTATTTTCAAAAATTAATAGAAAATTCATAAAAATTTGTAAAATTAAAAATATAAAATTTGGAAGCCTTGGCCAAGCCTAATGAACCAATTCTAACCAAAATATAATTTTTCATATTTTCAGTATTTTTCGGTATTTTATTTTCAAAAATTCATAGAAAATCAAGAAAAAAATAAATAAAAATTACAAAATCAACTTTGAGGACCTTGGCCAAGTCTAGGGAATCAATTTTGAACAAAAATAAGTTTTCATATTTTTTGTATTTTTTTATTTTTTATTTATTTATTTATATTTTTCAAAAAAATACAAAAATACTTGGAAATTAGCAAAAAAAAAAAAAGGAACTATCTTTTCTTGTCTTTATCTTTAAAAAAGGTATGAAAATCTGAAAAATAGAAGTCAAGATACATCCTTATCTTTGAGGCCTCAAAAATATGAATAAATAGTCAATATTTTTCTTTTAATTTTCTCTTCATTTTGGCTAAATAAAATCTGCAAAAATTAATCCAAAATTGAAAATTACATTGTTAATCTCATTTTCAGATTAATTGAAGGCAAAGTCGACCCATGAGAGGAAGAAGTACCTTGTCATATATTTTCCACACACAAGAAATTATTCCTGGGCGGGTTTATTATGCGGAAGCTAGTTGGCATGTTAATATTATAGATCAGATAGACTGGCAGATGACAAAATGATGGAGCACTGAGAAGGAGGGGGTATTCTCCACTACCATCCAAATAAAGCCTCTCGTGGCTTTTTCTCGAGATGGGCTTGAGGGTGAAAGGGGAGCTCTACCAAAGAAAAAAAAGCACGAGACAAAGGAGGGGCACTTGGTGGAGGAATAAAAAACAAAAAAAAATGATGAGTGGGATGAATGGTAAAATCTTTGACTCCATGCAAGAGAAAAGGGGGAGAGAGAACCTCATTTTTCCCTGTTTTTTTGAGATGCACGAGGAAACATTCGAAGCTGTGGTTTTGAATTCATCAGGTCTACTTGTCTCTCTCTTCAAGCCAGGTGGACCAGTTCTTGCACATACGTCAGCTATTAAGGATTCAAAGTCCCACTAATTCAAAGATTCAATTCGTTATCGATTCCAATTTGAAAAGGTTCAATCACAAATTAGGTAAATTTCCTATCATTAACAATTTCCATATTTGATTTGCATATCTATTTAGTTGACTTTCAATATTTGAATTGGATTGATCGGGTTTCTATATTTTTGCAATGTTTGAATGCATGTTGGAAATCTCTAAAAAATATTGCATATAAAAAATTGCATCTCTAATCCTTTATTGTAAAATATTTAGGTCATATTGCATTTTATGATAAAAATTGCATGCTTAAATAGAATTTTATGTCTAAAATATGTTAGGGTTTAGGTTAATTTAAACTCTAAAATATACAAGATAAATTGTGTTTTGACATAGTTCTATTTTAGGAAATAAATTCATCAAAAAATTCCAAAAAAATTCTCAAAAATTAAGAAACAGGTCATTTCGGCTGGCCAATCTTATTTTTGATAAATTTCCTTCTTGGCGTTTCAAAAATGATGATTTTGCCCTTTGGACAAATTGTCTCGAAAAAATTTCAAAAAATTCTTAAACATTAGCGGGTCATTTCGACTGGCCAATCCTATTTTTGAAGAATTTCCTTCCTTTTTTTTCAAAATGACGATTTTGCCCCTTATGGGCAAATTGTCTTGAAAAATTCAGAAAAATCTCAAAAATTAGGAAACGGGTCATTTCAACTGGCCAATCCTATTTTTGATGAATTTTCCTCGTGATTTTTCTAAAATGACGATTTTGCCCCTTATGGGTAAATTATCTTGAAAAATTTCGAAAAATTCAGAAAAATCTCAAAAATTAGGAAACGGGTCATTTCGATTGCCCAATCCTATTTTTGATGAATTTCCCTCGTGATTTTTCTAAAATGACGATTTTGCCCCTTGTTGGTAAATTATCTCTAAAAATTTCAAAAAATTCAGAAAAATCTCAAAAATTAGGAAACGGGCCATTTCGACTAGTCAATCCTATTTTTGATGAATTTCCTTCTTTATTTTTTCAAAATGATGATTTTGCCCATTATGGGTAAATTTTCTCGAAAAATCCCAAAAAATTCAGAAAAATCTCAAAAATTAGGAAACGGGTCATTTCGACTGGCCAATCCTATTTTTGATGAATTTCCTTCCCAACGTTTCCAAAATGACGATTTTGCCCTTTGGACAAATCGTTTCGGAAAAATTTCAAAAAATTCTCAAAAATTAGAAAACGGGTCATTTCGACTGGCCAATCCTATTTTTCATGAATTTCCTTCCCATTTTTTCAAAATAACGATTTTTCCCCTTATGGATAAATTGTCTCGGAAAATTCTTAAAATTCTAAAAAATTAGGAAACGGACCATTTCGACTAGCCAATCATATTTTTGATGAATTTTCCTCGTGATTTTTCCGAAATGATAATTTTGCCCCTTATGAGTAAATTGTCTTGAAAAATTCAAAAAATCTTAAAAATTAGGAAACGAGTCATTTCGACTGGTCAATCCTATTTTTGATGAATTTTCCTCGTGATTTTTCTAAAATGATGAGTTTTCCCCTGATGGGTAGATCGTCTCGGAAAATTCTGAAAATTTCAGAAAAATTTTAAAAATTAGGAAATAGGCCATTCGATTGGCCAATCCTATTTTTGGATAAATTTTCTTCCTGATTTTTCCAAAATGACGATTTTACCCTTGATGGGTAGATCGTCTCGAAAAATTCAAAAAAAATTAAAATTAGGAAACAAGCCATTTCAACCGACCAATCCCATTTTTGATGAATTTTCTTCCTATTTTTTTTTTCAAAATGACGATTTTGTTCTTTATGGGAAAATTGTCTCAAATTTTTTTTGAAAAATTCAGAAAAATCTCAGAAATTAGGAAACGGGTCATTGCGACTGGCCAATCCTATTTATGATGAATTTCCTTCCTGATTTTGTCAAAATGACGATGTTGCCCCTTATGGGTAAACTGTCCCGAAAATTTTCAAAAAAATCTCAAAAATTAGGAAACGGGCCATTTCGACTAGTCAATCCTATTTTTGATGAATTTCCTTCCTGATTTTTCAAATGATGATTTTGCCCCTTATAAGTAAATTATCCCGAAAAATTCAGAAAAATCTCAAAAATTAGGAAACGGGTCATTTCGATTGGCTAATCCTATTTTTGATGAATTTCCTTCCTGACGTTTCCAAAATAATGATTTTGCCCCTTATGGATAAATTATCTCAAAAAATTCCAAAAAAATCTCAAAAATTAAGAAACGGGTCATTTCGACTGCCCAATCTTATTTTTAATGAATTTCCTTCTTCATTTTTCCAAATTTTTCCCCTTATGGGTAAATTATCTCAAAAAATTTCAAAAATTCTTAAAAGTCTCATAAATTAGGAAACAGGTCATTTCGACTGACCAATCCTATTTTTGATGAATTTCCTTCTTGATATATCCAAAATGACTATTTTGCTCCCTTATGAGTAAATTGTCTCGAAAAATTCAGAAAACTAAAAAAAAACCTCAAGAATCAGGAAACAAGATATTTCGATTGGCCAATACTATTTTTGGATGATTTGCCTTATTGATATTTTCAAAATGATGATTTTGCCCCTTATGGGCAGATTGTCCTGAAAGATCCCAGAAAATTATCAAAAATTTCAAAAATTATGAAACGGGCCATTTCGACTGGTCAATCCTATTTTTGGATGATTTCCCTTCCTAATCTTTTCAAAATGACGATTTTGCCCCTATGGTAAATTATCTCAGAAAATTTCAAAAAATTCTTAGAAATTGTGGGGAAATAAGAAATGACCACATTCAACTAATTTGACTTGTTTTCACTTCCCGATCCTTGAAAAATGACCATTTTACCCTTCTGATCAGTTTGACCCAAATCTTTCTAAGTTGCCTCAAATGATTTTTCATGAAATTGTTACCGAAAGAGCATTAGAGTAATCTAACGTAATCAAGTCCCCGAACTCATAATTTCTGGTTCGAAGAAATAAATGAGTTCTCTCGCTAATTTATTTAGGTTTCTAATCGACCTACCAAGAACGATTAGTGACGACTTCAAATCTTAAAATAATTTAAACAAAAAAATAAAAGTTGCGATTCGATAGGGCTTGGGAAGGTCCGCGTTAGGTTAGTTAATCTAATTAACTTAATAATCCGTTTACTCGATCGATAAAATTAAATTTCTTTTCGATCGCGACAGCGAGCCGAACAAGAAGAAGGCTCCTTTGACCCCTAGCGACGAGCGATGATGGCCACGAAAGAGCCGGCCAAGATGAAGCTTGTGGTGGTGCGTCAATGGCCATGGAAAACAGATGGAATAGAAACTGTGTGAAAGAGAAAGAACAGGGAAAATTATTTTTTACTTTATTCTAACTCGGTGACACATGACAATGTATTATTGATTAATGCACGCCACATCAGCAATTAACGTGGAACACGACCGCCGAATATTTTCTCCTCTCTCACAGACACCACCGAATACTTTATTTCAACTCTGGGGCACTTCGACAACCATCGAAAATTTTCTCCTCTCTCACCGACACCACCGAATACTTTATTTCACCACGTGTCCATATAACATCTTCGGCAGGCAGGGCCCACGCGCGGAGGAACACAACCAAAAAGCGTTGTCATCGTGTCGTGTATAATTGAGGGGGTTAACCCATCTTCCGTCACCGTGGGTCCCGCCTCTCAATCATGATCCACCCCCCAAGCCATCAGCAGTGGTCGATGATTTGACGTGCATATCTCTGTCGATTTTAATTCGCGCGGAAAGCAGAGGCCCCGCGCTTATGGAAAAGTCAGAGATTCGCGCGAGTCACCGTGTGGAAGAGACCGCGTGGCCCCGCGCTATATGGAACAAGGGGAGAGAATCGAGCGGGAGGGATGGGGACGCTTTTGAAGAAAGATCACGTGCGCAAGGAGATATGGAGCAAAATGACGGGATTGGGCCTTGGGGGTATTGTAGTAATTCAAACTCCACCATCTTTTTTTTTCTTTTTACAAGTGAATTTCCCTTCCAAGTAATCATATTCTATGAGAGTAATATTCTTTTTCCTATGGTTTGGATGAGAATTTTCTCAGTATAGGACTTTTTTTTGGGAGAACGCATCTCAAACATTGAAGGCTCGATCCATACCCAAAAAAAAAAAAAAAGAAACATTGAAGGCTTGATAGTTTATATGTGCTTTCTATATTTTCTCGGACTCCGTTTGTTTCGCGAAAAAATTTTAAAATATTTTTCTACAAAATGATTGCTTGTATCACATAAAATAATTAGCCAAAAAACTTATTTCCATTATTGACCAAAAAAAAATCACGTCGACATATTGTCCCTTCATTAATTTTATTAAATGGTTATTTTTTAAAATATTTTTTGATGGTACTGGAGGGTGGAGCAACCCTCCGAAAAGCATTGGACGATTAAATTCGCGATATAATGATCTAGCTGCCAATAATACCTAAATTTCATAATTACCAATGAAGTTTCCCTAAAATCAAGGAGATTTGCACCCGAATTATAATGATGTTGGTCATTAAAAGATTGGTCACACTCAACTAGTAATCTTTTAAAAAAGTGTAATCAAATCATAAAACTTGTCAAATTAGTACAATCAAATCATTCTTTTAATTTTGTCTAACTTGAAAAAATGCTGATGTGGTTAAAACATGAAATACAAGGCTACAACGATGTCATTTTTGTCTAAAATTCATTTTTTTCAACCCAAAATTTATTTAAATTAAATTAAAAATACGCTAAATTAAAAAACTAATTCAGGCAAGAGCCCACCTCACCATCGCTGAAAAGGGCCGCCGATGATAGGGCGATGGCCAGTGGGGTTGCAACTCTCACCCAAATGTGACCCTCGTCTAGATCAGACCAAGGAGCTCCATCATAGCTGTGGCCCTAATTCATTCTTTGTGCTGAACAGATTGGCCAAACCCCATCATTTACATACTATTTTGCTGACTTCATTTTGCAAATGATCGATGTCTTGAGGGTTTATATTTGGCATAATGTTAGCTCGTATTGTCCAACCACATAAGTCGTTTGTGGCAGTCGAGTAAACAATTTTTAACCGATGCAACACTCAAATGATTAAAAAAATATATGTTATGACACTTGTGGTGTCATTTTTCCTTATTTTGAAAGTTATAAGTGAGACCATGCTCATCTCTCAGATTAAAAAGCATTCAAAAATTTTAAGTTTTATTAGATAAGACTAGCGACCAAAAAAGACCGAATCACCTCGAGTCGAGGTCGGGATACCACGCTACCTTCAAGTTTGAGCTCCTTCGCAGTGAAGCATGACGCATGTAGATCTTGAAGCTCAGCCTCCAGATTTGGAGGTTTTGAGCTTGGCATGATGGGAGGGACAATTTGGGAAGAAATATGACAATTACATAAATAGAAGTGTATTAATTAATGATGTTGAATGCAATTTGAGGTTTCAACCCAAAAAAGCTATAAAAAAAAAGCTTGGTCGAGTTTTGTTAAATTTTACCTTCAAATTACTCAATTGAATGACACGTGTCAAATTGATGAATGTTCCAATTTGAGATTTTTGCCCTTTATTTATAACAGATGCATTAGTTTGAAATTTTTCGTGATATTGATCTAATTTAATAAAAATTAACAAAAAGATAAATTTGTTACAAATGTATTACTAGTTTGGAATTTTTTTGATCAAAAAATTAATTTATGATAAATTCATCATGTGTATTAATTTGAAATTTTTTACAACTAAAAAATTAATTTAAGATAAATTTATCATATATATTAATTTGAAATTTTTTGTAATATTAATCTTATCTCTATTATTGTGGTTATTACGTCGACTGTAGAAGTAGACATCCGATCCATAGGGAAGCGGGTCAAGCGGGTCAAGAAAGAAAGGGAGCGAGCGAGAACCTGAAGGTCATTATCGTCCTTTCACTCTTTTCCCACTCTGTCCTCCTCTCGACTCAAAGGTCTTGTGCCTCCCGCTCCTCCGTCCACTCTCTTCGCCGTCACTCTCTCTCTCTCTCCCTGCAACTAAAAAATGATGCGAAGACTTCACCATCCACGGTGAATAGAAATAAAATGGACAAGTGACCCAGCGAGAGCAAGCAAGAAGCAAGGCATCACCTCGCTCCACCGCAACGCCACCCACTTCTTTCCCTCTCTAAGCCCTACAAGCTTTCTCTCTCTTCCGTCGACATCTTCGCGTCATAATAACTCCACCACCACCACCACCATAACCACCACATGTCGCTTCCTTCTCTCCAACGGTTGCTTCTCTCTCTCTGACCTTTCCTTTCAAACCCATTTCGCATTCCATGAGAAGTCTCTCCCTCTCTCTCTCTATCTCTCCCTCCCTGGCACGGTGACACTGGGAGAGAGCTTAGTGACGAGGAAGAGGAGGAGGCAGCAGCAGAACAAAGACCCAGATGGATTTCAGCTCGTACCTGACGTCGCTGATCACGTCGTTCGTGATCTTCGTCGTCCTGATGGCCCTCTTCGCGTGTCTCTCCGCCAAGCCCGGGAACAAGGTGATCTACTACCCAAACCGTCTCCTCAAGCGCATGGACCCCTTCGACGGCGGTTCCTACGCCTCCCGCAACCCCTTCGTCTGGATCCGCGAGGCCCTCTCCTCCTCCGAACAGGACGTCGTCACCATGTCCGGCGTCGACACCGCCGTCTACTTCGTCTTCCTCAGCACCGGTCTGTTCCCTTTTTCGCTTGTCTGTTTCTTTCTTGCTTTGTTCGGGTGTCTATGATGTGATGTTGGTGGTTCTTCTTACGTGAAAACTTGGATTAAGGGAAGAGGGCGGGCTTGGCGGGGAGATAGAGCACACTGGCTGGCGGAGGCGGCTGGGTCCGTCGTTGTTTATGAAATAGTTGAACTGTGCGATTTCTCGTCTTTTGCAGAGTGGGAGTTGTGGACTGTTCTTTCAGAATATGATTGCTTCTTTTCGTGTTTTCTGGTGTTTCTCATGTGAATAGGTATTTTCATTCTTCGTTGGTTAGCCTTCCTTTTATGGGGGGTTGTTGGTTTGGTTTGGCTCGTTTATGGTATGATTTTCAGTCTTTTTCATGAATTTTAGAGGTTGATTTCGTTGGCAATTCATGCCTTTAGGACAATCCATTTCAAGTGCTACATTAACACTTTTAGCAGCATTTCACTTTCATGCCCTTGCTGGAATTCTATCCTGCATCACTTGATTTAAGTGCACAATTTGTGTTGTGATTGGACTTTGAATTTCTAGGTCAAATATTTATCCCTTTACTCAAGCATATAGCCTTCAGCACCTGTATTTTGTGCTGCTGCATTGTCTAGCTGATTGTCACCGCTCCTTCTGGTGTTGAGCTTTATCGAGACTTGCCTTAACCCCTACAAAGGTCTAGCGGGTTTAGAGGTATTGCCTATCGGTTTAGGCGTGAACCCTCTCAAGTCCCACTTCGCGTGTTTCGTGATTAGCAACTGAAAATGTTACTAGGAGTCGCTACTATCCTTTTAGGGTAGGTTAGAAATCAATCAAGACACAAGAGTGTCATCTTATAAATTCTTGCGTAACCAAAGTTTCTAGGTTCGGGGATTTATTTACGCTAACTATGTAATTAGTGCCCTTTCGGTACCTAAATAGTTAATATTCTCTAAGATGATCACACATTCTGCATATCATTTGAAGCTTATCAAGTATCTAATTAGTGCTAGATGATCATGTATAATGTGTTTCTGTTATTTCGTGCAATTACCTATAATGTCTATAAAAAGTAATTAATAAACAATTTATCAAAAGACAGTGCTGTAATAAGCACTCAATCAAGTAAAATATATCAAATATTAGTTTAAAATGTACACATGCAAATCAAATCTATAATGGTGATATTTAAGGAAAATACCTCAGATACACAGATCGAGTGTATAAAAATGGACCGGATTGGACATTGATCTTCAATCACCAAGCCTCCAAGGGCTACCATCTCCATGGACATTACCATTGATCGCCACACTGAAATATCAATATGATGCATCAAGCATTTGAAACATGCACTCACTTAAAAAGATAGCTAGCGTAGTTTAGCAAATTAAAGGATAAAACAAAAATTTCGAATCAAACTCTAATTACTATGCTAATTTATCTATTGAGACATGTATTATGAAATAAATTATTCAGACATTCACATGGTAAGTTAAAACTAAGTCATGCAAATTAAACATAGGAAATAAATCAATAATTATGAACATAAAAATCTAATTAGACAACACAGGCAAGTAGAGGCATTTCCTACCTATTTTCTAATTTTTTTTTGTGTTTTGTGAAATTTTCTGATTTTTTATTTTTATTTTTAATCATTTTTATTATTTAATATGAAAAGGATCCGGGTCGGGTCCAATAACCCGGCCCGGACCGAGGCAGACCCGGGCTTCCATGGCTTGGGTCATCACTTGGACTGGGCTCAGCATAATGAGCCCAGCCGCAGACTCCAACAAGTCAAGACCTGAACTCAGGCCCAACCCCCACATGTCCGAAACAGTCCAGCCCGAAAACAACCCACTGTCGGGAGTGGGGCTCAACAAAAGGCCCAATCAGGACCAACAAAGCAAAATAGACCAAAATAAGCCCAAGCTTCACCGGCCCAACCCCCACTCTCCTGAAACAAAACAGCACAAGCCCAGCTCCACCACTGTTCACCATCTTCTTCGCGGGGGGACCCCTTCACCGAGACGTAGGGCACGTGCCTGCAGTGTCGTCGACCATGAGCAGCCACCGCCGATGCCAGCTACTGCCACCAACCTCACCACTGATTGGTGGAAAATCCAACAAAGAAAGAGAGTCACGTCCATCGAGAGAGGGAGAGGATGTGTGGGCTGGGTGAGAGGAAAAGAAATAGGGAAAATGGGCATGATTTGTTGCGGGCCCAAACAGGGAAATAAAACACGGGCTGAGTCTGCGCGGGCCTAAAGGGGAAAAGAGGAGGCTTGTGGGCCGGGCTACGCTTGAGCGGATTTGAGCCGAACTGGCCCAATGAGATCTGTTTTCCCAATTTTTATTTTATAATTTTTTTTTATTTTTTAGTACTTTTCTATTTTGCAATAAAACAAGAAAAATACATGTACTTAACAAATTAGACTTATTTTGTTTTATAGAGAAAAAACGAAATAGGACTATTAAAATTAGGTGTCAACAAGGTTACTGAACCCACCCTTATAAAATACATGACTACATTTGCTGTGTAACTCGGGCTGGTGATACGTACCGCTTGCTCTACTAGTTGTGCATAATCGGAATAATTGATAACCAGGCACTCATCACAGTTGCATTTTTTTGTTGCAGGAAATTAACCATAATCGGATTTCGATGAGCATTCATATGTTTATAACCTCTCAAATAGGTTAGGCTTTGTGACCTGGGGAGAGATAAAGAAAAAGAGGGGGAGGGGGTGCGATGTATTCTGAATTATAAGGAGAAAAGAGAAGTAGCATCTTCTATGCATTTCTAAAGAATTTCACCCGTGTAATCCTACATATAGGGAAGTAATTGTCATGTATTCACTGTGCTTTTGGCATTCTTAGATAGACAAAAGTTTCACCTGCTAGCGGGCAATCTAAATATCTCTGTTGTCAGCCATTAATAATTACAGTCGATTGAAAATCTCGATACAATGAGGTGGGGCTCATGAGGAAGCCTAAATTTACCACTTTTCTGTTTTCTTTTGCTTCTTGTTTGCGTATTCTCTGCAATCACTTGATTGTGGCATACGTATCCCTATCAAGCTCTCCCCCGGATGGTTAGAACTCTGTTTTGCATGTTTGAGAATCCGTACTTGTGGAAGCTTTGGCTTTAGTTTTTCTTGTGTTGTTATTGATGAACACTTGTGCTTTATACTTGAAACACTCCGCCGTCTGTGGAAGTGACAAATTCTGAAGAGTTTTCCTCCTTGTACTCTGTGACAGTGCTGGGAATATTAGTTTTATCTGGCATTGTGCTTCTACCGGTTCTTCCACCGGTTGCTGCCACTGGCAAAGCTCCAAACACATCTTCAAACACAACCAGCAATGGGACATTCAGTGATCTTGACAAGTTGTCAATGGGAAATGTGGCAGTAAGTTTTAGAACTCTTGTACAAGGATTTTCTTTTTTCTTTTCTTGTCAACGAATTCTAGGAAATTGATTGAAGTAGTTTTTGGAAACTACGGAGGTTTCGACTCTTTTTACTCTTCATATCATACTTGGTGGAGAAGGAATTGGTGGACAATATTGTTGTGTAGAGAAAATCAGCGCTAAATTTCTAAGTCACCTCCTTTTGTATGTACAGGAGAAAAGTTCAAGGTTGTGGGCATTCCTGATAGCTACTTACTGGGTCTCAATCGTTGCATACTACCTGTTATGGAAGGCATACAAACACGTTTCTGCTTTGAGAGCAGCTGCTTTAATGTCTCCCGAAGTGAGAGCAGAACAATTTGCTGTCCTTGTCAGAGACATACCTCCCAGCCCAGAAGGTCAAACGAGGAAGGAGCAAGTCGATTCATATTTCAAGTCTATTTATCCCGATGCATTTTACAGGTCGATGATAGTGACTAATAATAAAGAGGTATGCTTTATGATGTTCTTTTTTAGGAATATTTAGTTTAGTGCTGCAACTTTATCCTTTTTATGACTATATCTACATGCTTGTGAGTATGTATTGCAACTATTTAAGTATCTGGTTCATGGCTAGAATACACAGAGGTAAAGGAATATCATTAAAAAAACTGTACGGCTCCTGATGGTTAAATCTTTTAATAATTTATCCACTACAGTGGCTGTGCAGCTCGTGCTATTTATTAGGGTACTGGTTAGGAACTGCTGACCTGGCTTTGGACCATTTTCATGATTGCTTCTATTTGAGGTGGATTATATTGTGGGGCTGGATGAGTCATCAATATGTATCATTGTGGGGCTGGACGAGTCATCAATATGTATTATTGTGGGGCTGGACGAGTCATGAACCCTTTTGTTATGTAGAGGTTCTCAAGGAATGACCCAAGTAGAAGGGCAGATACCAGTTCGTCGGGCAGTTTTAAGTAGTGTTATATCAATTCACAAAACACGGAAGTGCATTTATGTGGTTTGTCATATGGCAGAAGTAGCCGCACTGCTATTAATGAACCAAAATCAGACTGTCATAGACAGACAGGCTCACTTGACACAAATAGTTGAGGTAGTGACTTCATTATATATGTATCAAAACCATCATGGTTGACCCTTACCACTATACAGTTGCTCTCTTGGCAATGGAATGTGCAAATCCAGCATACGGCCTGGGAAGGAAACAGTTGTGCTGACTGGTTAGCCAGCAATGCTTTTGATCTGGCCCATAGTTTCGAGTTTTATTCTAGGCTCCCTCCCAGACTGGATTTATTAAAGGACAAAATAGGTGTTTTTTAGTACCAAGAGGAGAGCGGTCATGAATGCAGTGTTCAGTATATACGGTAGTCATGAATGCAGTATTCAGTATATACCGTGGTCATGAATGCACTATTCAGTATACACTGTAGTTTGCTCCCCTGTTCACCTTTAAAAAAAAAAAACAAAGCAATCTTGGTTTATGAACTTCTTTACTATGTCACCGCAGCAACCCCTTATTGTTCATAGAGGCATTATCTCATGCATGACCAGAAATACTTGAAGGGATAAAGAATTGTCGTATACGTGAAGTTCCTCGCATGAGAGATTTGGTTATATATCATGACAGAGAATGTAGTCATAGTAGAACAACTTTTTCTTTTTTTCTTTTGATTTTCATCCACTGAGAGACCTTTCCTTGTGATACGTTATCATTTAGGTTAACAAACTCTATGAAGAGTTGGAAGGGTGCAAGAAAAAGCTTGTAGGCGCTGAAACGATATATTTAGAATCGAAGACAACGGGCAAACCAGAAGGAACAAGACCCACAAACAAAACCGGCTTCCTAGGTCTTATTGGGAAAAAGGTTGACAGTATAGAATACTACAGTAAGAAGATCAGTGAACTGATTCCAAAGCTTGAAGCTGAGCAGAAAGCCACCTTGAGAGATAAGCAGCAAGCAGCGGCTCTGGTCTTCTTTACTAGCAGGGTGACTGCAGCCTCTGCAGCGCAGAGCCTGCACGCCACAATGCTTGACACATGGAATGTGATGGAGGCACCCGAACCTCGTCAAGTCATATGGACTAATCTTACCATTAAGTTTTTTGAGCGACAAACACGGCAGTACATTATCTACATTATAGTGGCTCTGTCCATTTTGTTCTACATGATTCCCATCACGTTTGTTTCCGCCTTCACAACAATGCAAAATCTGAAGAAATATCTCCCGTTTTTAAAGCCAGTTGTGAAAATTGCAGTGATCAGAACTTTGTTGGAAGCTTATCTCCCTCAGATTGCACTCATCGTGTTTCTCGCTTTGTTGCGCAAGTTGCTGTTGTTTCTGTCAAAGCTGGAGGGGATTCCTTCCCAAAGCCATATAGAACGTGCTGCCTCTGGAAAATACTTCTACTTCACGGTCTTGAATGTGTTTATTGGCGTTACTGTGGGTGGAACCTTGTTCGCTACATTCAAGACTATTGAGAAAGATCCCAACTCTCTCCTCACAGTACTGGCAGCCAGTCTTCCTGAAAGTGCAACGTTTTTCACGACTTATGTTTGTCTGGAGTAAGATATATTTGTTTCTCCTTAGTCTTCTATTAACTTCTAACTTGCTGAGTGACACATTCTGGTTCTTTCTTGATGAGAAACAGAACAAAAACAGGGGAAAAAAAAAAGCAAATGGATATTGAGATAATTTGTACTTTCTATGTTCCCTAAAATGATTCCAGTTTCATATGGCCACATTTAATCAATACCATGGTTAAGTTTCACTTCATAGTTCTTGCGTGGACCTTTTCCTCTGCTTTCTTGGTATAGTGATGGTACTAATGTCTGAACTTGGGGAAATGGCTGTCAGGTTCTTTGTTGGCTGTGGTCTCGAGCTTTCTCGGATTGGTCCTCTGATTATTTTTCGCTTGAAGAGGAAATACCTCTGCAAGACCGAAGCTGATATCAAAGAAGCATGGTATCCCGGAGATCTACGATACGCGACTAGAGTTCCTGGTGACATGCTGGTTGCCACGGTTACTCTCTGCTATTCTGTCGCTGCTCCTCTGATCCTCCCATTTGGTGTTGTGTACTTTGGCTTACGATGGCTTATTCTTCGAAATCAGGTTGAGGACAAGTTTTCTGGGCTAACTCCACGTTGTACTTAGTTTTGAGTCGAACTTTTGCACATCTTTGCCTCTGCTAGATAGCATTCCTTAACTTCATATGATTGTTTTTTGGTTGACAGGCGCTCAAGGTTTATGTTCCATCATATGAGAGTTATGGAAGAATGTGGCCGCACATGCATATGCGAATCCTAGCTGCTCTTCTCTTTTATCAGCTGACTATGTCTGCCTACTTTGGGATGAAGCAATTCTACTATGCTCCTTTACTGGTTCCGCTGATCATCGCGACCCTTGTCTTTGGCTACGTGTGTAACAAGAAGTTCTACGGCTTCTTCCGCTACCCGGCACTGGAAGTCGCCTCGCACGAGCTGAAGGAGACGCTGCACATGGAGCGCATCTTCCGAACCTACGTCCCTCCTAGCTTGTGCTCGGAGAAGGTCGAAGACGACCAGTTCGATGATGCTCTGTCTCACGTTTCGAGGGCGGGCTCGTTTGCTTGATGTAAAAAATCAGTATGTATCCTTTTCCCACTGGAAATGTTTCTTCCCTGTGTCTATCAAAGCGGGCCAAGATTGTAGGAAGTTACCCTAGCAGTATATGTCATAGGAAGTGGTTTCTGTTTCTGTTTCATCTATGTAGTTTTTAGTGTGTGATTTTGTGCATCTTTTGTAAGCGTGTTATATGTTCAGGAAAAGATAAAAGAGTGCTGTTGGTCAAGTCTTCTCTATCTGCACATTTAATCATGGGTAGTAACTGTTTAAGGGATTAACTCTTGATGTGTGGCTACAATACAAAGAACACTCGTAGAAATTACACCGTATAATTTAACTAAAATGACTTGTTAACAACTAATTTCACAACACTAATTATGGGAAAATATAGGGGGGAAATACAATTTAGCTAGTGACGGAAATGTATTCCTAATCGAAACAACAAAAATACGAAAAAAAAATGTGCGAAAACATGTCCAAGAATCACAAACTTGTATTACCGATCAGAGTACGATCACGCGAGGGAATGTACCCGTTGTCCACAGATTAAGAACCTTTGACGACGGCCTTGCGAGAATCAATTGTCCAAGAATTCTTGAGTTCGAAAGTGAGTCTTGTCTGTTTGTTTTTGAGAGAGAGTTTAAGTGTTAGAGAGAAAACGACGTGAGTTTTTCTTTGTATTTCAAAGCGTAACTGCTTTGGCAGTTATTCTCACTATGTGAGTTGTGATTGCCTACATGTGCGGCACAAAATAGTACCATGTTTCAACATCTCTCACTCGCCCATGCAGGGCAAACAACTCTCACTCATCCACAGAGGACTAATAACTCTCGCTTGTACATTATGGGTTTTACACAATACCTTCTTCTTTGCAAGTTTCATATAGACAAATAATCCGTTGGACCAGCATACGTTGAGAGCTCGTTGCTATACATTTGTTAGGCGTATATAGTAGCTCAACATTGGACATAATCATCAGTAGATTTTCGTATGCTGTACCCTAGATCGACTAGTAACATTTACATATCCTTCTCTTGATCTTTTTTAAGTATAATGTGTTATATTCACAATTATGATTACACAAAATAATCATAACTGACCAGTTTGTGTATATAAATTTATAATGTGACCTAAAACTCTAAATCGATTTTCCTCTTCCATTAAATCTCTCAATCTCAATCCAGCTCGCTTTTTTAGAAATGTCCCTTTAGATCGAATCAATCTCATGACCATAAGTAACACTCTAAGATAGCGAACGCTAAATGGAAATCTCGAGAATAATGAAGAATCGTGAGGGCACCAATTGAGGAACTCTTATCCTCGAGAGTCTCACACAGCTTAAAAAGAAAAGTTGAGATCTAAACTTTTGCTAACTCTCTTGGTTGACTCATGCATACGTAATATGAGATACGTATTACAGTATTCTCTCCTTCCCTATAAAGCGTATGTCTAACCATCTTAATACCATACAAATGATAGTATAGATATACTCAATGTTTAACCTGAGTTCACGTAACTACTTTACTCAAAAAAATTAATCAAAACTCACATATAGCAATGAAGACAAATAAAGTAAAATATGTAGGTTATTTCACTTCCGGACATAATGAACATTAAGTCCTCATCTTAACATCATGTTAAGGCGACATTTATATTCTAAGTTCGAGCTCTCAATTATCACCTAGATAATAAACTTAAAATTGTCTCATCTGTATTTATTACGCAGTAAATAGAGGCGATTACCCGTGTGAGTGGGTCAATCTTCTATCTGTCCGACATACCTTCTCAACATAAAGCACCAAGCTTTGACATCCATAAATATTAAAAAAAACTCATAGGCAATAATTTCAAACTTCATTAATAGTGAACAATCAGAGAAATTACAATATCCAGTATATCACATTCTACACAATAACTATGAAAAACATCTCTAAGAATCGGTTTCGTCATCGGATCTGCTAATATTCTATGCGTAGATATATACTTTACATTCACATCCTTTCGTGCAACTACATCCTTAACGTAGTTATACGTAATGTCTATGTGTTTGGTTTTACAATGGAACTTGAGATCTTTAGTGTAAGCTATTGCTGCTTAGCTACCACAGTATATCAAAATAGGACTTGCAACCTCGCCAGTAGCACCTAAATATTCCAAAAATCTCTTAAGCCATACACCCTATTGTGCTACTGCTGACAAAGCCACGAACTCAGCTTCTATGGTAATGCAATTCTGTTTCTTACTACTCCATGACATGGTGCCATTATTCAGTAAGAACACATTTTTAGAGGTAGATTTTCTCTCATCTAAATCTCCCCCCTAATCAGTATTAATGTAGTCCTCAAATTGTAGATCATTTCCTTGATAACTCAACGCATAGTCAACAGTAGCTTTCAGATACCTCATGATTCTCTTGACAGCAACCCAATGTGCTTGATCTGGGTTGGATTGGTATCTACTTACCATTCTAACTGCGTAACAAATATCAGGTTTTGTATACATCATAGCATACATTAAGCTTCCAATGGCATTTGCA